>OY754334.1:130644705-132099315 GCA_963573305.1 Pyrrhosoma nymphula | reverse complement strand
TTTGTCAACGCCGTTGCCCTAAAGACGCCAGTTTCTCATGCGCGTTTTATAATTTTAAGTAAATATTTTCTAGTCATTATTACTGATGTGGATACACTACCATCGACCAAGATCACCCCAATTACCCGATAGCCTGATTAATTTACAAAACTCAAACCCTCAATTATCATTACTTTAATGTAAAAACTGTTGGTTTGGCTATCGGAAACTGGGAACAATTCCTCTGTAAAGTTAAATTGGCGTAATTAAAAATTATATAAACCGGTCTCTTTTCGAGGAATTTTTTCCTAGGGGGGCAGTTAACACTGCGTTGAGGGTCACTGCGTTGCGGCAGGGGATGAGTCGTAACTCCCAGAAATCCCTTTCCCCCTCCCATCGTAACCTCGTGCCCCACTGCAGGCGGATTCCAATGGTCGCCAAATGCTAGGGTTCGCCGTGCCTACTAGTGGAAGACCGCCGCCGGGCCAATAGAAGTATACGCCCCCGGTGCGGCTTGACCGATATGTGGCTTCCGGACGAGATATTTAGATGTTGCGCTCAAATGCCGGAAGACGAACGTTTCTCGCTCAATCTGAATCGCTCTCGGTGGCACTCTTCACGAGGAAATTTGATTTAATTGTTACGCTCTCCGAATACTGCAACAGGTGCGAGGTTTAAAACATGCTAGTTTAGTGATCAAGACATTTTATTGCATACCTCAAGGGAATAAAAATGTGGACTTTTATACATTTGTCCAATCCTGCATATCGTAAGTTTTAAATTTTTTCTGAATGTAAATATCCGTCGACGTTTAAGTGCTATTCCATAAATATTATTACAAACTCACATTTGTGAGGCTTTTACCTTTTTGGTATTCGTGAATGCATTTAGTTAGTGATGGTTTATTCCTTTTACTCAACTGATCTGCAACCTTTTACTATGTAATAACACCATTACCTACTATTACCATGTAATTCTTGTGAGTAGTAATGCTGAGTCTGACTTATTATTTTGCCGGTTGATTGTATTAAATGCTATGGAGAAATATGGAGTCCTCACGTAGTAACGTCAAATTTGTAACAAGTTGAGACGTATAAAATAACTTAGGGTTCAATTTTACTCTAATAAGGAGAGTTGGTTCACTTAAAAAATATGCATGTTATATATGGACCCAACCTTCAGGTTTAGAATTCCTTATTATTTTCTTTGCATGACAGATGGAAGCAGCTATTACTAGTGTTAAAAATAATCGCCGTAAATTATATCGGTCAATTTTATTTTTTTCTAATTTCGATTTTTTGATTTTGTTCTGGGTTGTTCTTTCCATTCCGATTATACTTCCATGAGGAGTTAATGCTTTATGTCTGTTCAATAGCCATATTCGGATAGACAGTATTACTATTTCTTCCCAAATTGCAGTAGCATTAAATGTTACGGTGTTGATAACGAAAATCATTCACATTTTTAGAGACTACTTTGAAAATTCCCCTAGAATTACAATAATTTCCTTGTGGAACATACTCTTGCAACTTACCGGCAATCGAAAAGTCTGGGTTCGAATTGCGGTGTTGATTTTTTAAAGTGTATTTTAACTATTATTGGCCGCATCTCGCACTTTGGCGAGTTATTTCGACCATATAATTTGTGAAATACTCGCAAATAATTTGGTCTACAATATATTCCCTTACTTTCTCGGAATTTGCATCCGTATCTCATGTCTGGTTGATTCAATACACGGGTAACACATCATCTGTACGGTACGACACATCGGCGTCCATCGCATACACGTGCTTGGATCGTCCGAGAACGCATGAATGAAGGGGTCAGTCACGCTTATGCAACACATTCCCTTCAGGACGCGAGTGCATGCGCTTTCACTTTTTCTCATCGTTGTAGTGTGCGTATGTGGAGGAGGGGGATAGAAAAAACAGGTCGTGGTGAACGCCATGTCGCTACTTCCGAACGGGGATCAATATTGAAGGAATGATGCCTTTTGTTTTCGTCGACGGCAACGGTGGTGGAGAAGGAAAACTGTCGTACGGACGCACTTGAATGAACTGCTCCCGTTCGTTCGAGGAGTGCGAGGAGGAGGAGAGAAGAACCGACGATGTTATGTCAGCATCCTCCTCTCTCGCTCGCTTTTCACTTCGTTATCGCGTGCCTCGGAAGGAGAGGCGCGTATCTCACACACGTCCCCCAACCCATGCCTTTTCTGCGGTCGAGTGTTGAGTGTGGCTTGTGTCTGTGTGTCTTATTGTTAGTCATCATCGTCGCCGCTTCCTCGCGTCACGCCCCAACCCTTCCTCCGCGCCGTGAGCGTTGCGCCGAAGCGACGAGGAGTTGGAGAAGTGTGGGAGGTATAGAACATGGAATGATGGGAGGAAAGACAGCTAGATATGGTGGTGGGTTAAGAACATTGCCTCTACCATCCAACCAGCCTAATGACGCGATGTATAATCGATCATTGGTGTGTCAGAAGACCTTGTGAAATTTGAGCGCGTCCAGTTTGAGCCAACTTGAATTAGTGCTAACGTCTCCATATAGGTTGAAAAAGGGAGTACATGGAGCCGTATGTTCCAGAGTTTGGTTGAATGTTTTTTACCCAATAAACTTCGCTGTCGGCGCTTTTGAATGGATCTGTCTTGCGGTGACGCCAAATAAATATTTCCGAATGTGGAAATAGTGGTGCCAAGTCGATTTTTATGGAATTGGAGCTGTGTTATTACGACGTAATGCATTCTTGTAATTTCGTTGGTGTCCGGGTCTCGCAGTATAATTTTTGTCGAAGATTTTTATTATTTTGTTTGTTTTAATGCTGTAGAAATTCATGAAAGTAAAAATAATTCAGTTTGTTACAACATGAAATGAAACCACACTACATACAGCGTGGTATAGTCGTGGGCATGCACTGTTTATCAAATTAACGTTTTCCGACGAATGTTGTAAAATATTTTAGGAAAATTTTACTGTGGGCGACAGACATTAGAAACACAATTTGAACTTTTCTCACGAATAAATGAAGAAATGAATCGAATTCCTGTTGAAAAATTAGTTTCAGTAGCTTTGCTACCACCTGTATTCTTAAAATAACTTTTTCCACCTTCATGGCGGTGTTCAATTTTCAGTTTCTGCTCTATCGCCGTTGGAGCTTATGCCACTATTGCTATTGAAGACGACTCATGTATTGACCCATTCACTCGTCAAAGCCCAGCCCTAGTTGTTAAATGTATGAACGTGTAATTTTTAGGACATATTTCTTTTATGATTTTACAATTTTCGCCATGTGCTTTACACTTACTAGGATAATGATTTGACCATTGGCTTGTTAATGCTTCATGCACAAATATACCTTTAGCTGTATTTTGGCGAGGAAACTTGTATTATTCTGTTCGGTAGAAACAAGTGCTAAAAATGGTCATTAGGAAGTTTTTCCTGATACTATAGGACTCGAATGCAATTGACCGCACATCCGATTTTACGGTTCACAGACCCAGTAACCTTCAGTAACCAGTGACTTTATATTGATGCTGAGGATGTTTTCTGGGAACTTTTTATAGCATTTTTGAGGTTAGATGTTTCTTTCACGTTGCAGAAAGCGTCTTCGAAAGCGAAGGAGAGTTTTTAAGACGCCCTCTGCAACGTGTGAGAAAATTCGATTCGTAAAAATGCTCTAAACGCAGATCATACTGAAAACACAAGTCCACACAATCAACATGTTGCTGGGAGAGTCTGTGCTCAATAAAATGACTTATATTATTGAAAGGATATAAATAAAAGTGTAAAGATAAAGCTCAGCAGCCAAGAGATATTTAAAGAAAGTATTTAGTATTCTAAGGAGAGTTGATCATTCTCAATTCCAAACAAATCAATAATCATTTTAAGTATAATTCGGGCGAAGCCAAGACGAAAATTGCTTACAACCTTATTAGTTCTCCGGAACGCGTGTGCAACCATGTAATAAAAATAAATTTAAAAATGTCCGATTTGATTGTGTATCCAGTATCTATTCAGCTGTGTCAGTGGATTGTGATTCAGTACAGAACGTGAATAAATGATGGAAAGTTTGTAATATTTCGCAAGTACGTGTTTGATTTTTATTGATATAGCATTTTATTTCCGTTCGCCTGTTTCAAAATTACCTTGCATGCGTGAAAAGAAGCATATGAAAAAGAATGAAGTAATACGCGATGCTTCGTTAATTGTTTTATGGGTCGAATAAAGATCTCAAATGGGCCGAATCTGTCCCTGGGCCGGAGTTCGTGCATCCATGGTGCAACCATTATATTCTCTATCCTATGGCGTAACGTATGGGATGCCGGGATTCCTTCTCCTGCGTAGAGGGGAACCTTTGAATCGACTCGGAATGCGGATGGCCTCTGCCTCAAAGAGCGTCGCGTTCGCCTCCTTTGTTTTTCTACTCCTTTCGCTGCGTGCCACTCTTAGCTTTCTCGCATCTTTCCTCTTCCCCCTTCCCCTTCCACCTCCCCGCCCCCCTCGCTTCCTCCCACCGTTTCGAGTTTCGTCGCGGTTTCGGCTATTGTCTTGTCTTTCCTCTCCGGAGGGTGGAGGGTTTGGGGGAGGGCGATTTTGAGGCGGAGGAGGAGTATGTGTGTGACGTACGCTCCGAACTGGATCGTTCTCGATGATGCTGCCGACTCTAAATATTTCCTCCCTACATTTTTAATGTCCTGATGCGTTTAGACACGGTTCGGACGACTTGGCAAGCCTTAATCGCCCAAATGAATTCACAGGACCACCCTTGGCGTGATGGGGGACTATTCGTCAAGAGATATTCGCGTTGTTAAAATGTTACATTTTTCTTGAGTGTTTTTGTGGCATTGTATTTTATTTCGAGGGGAATGTCGTCGATGTCGTTTTTCCTCGAAGTAGGTCATTCTTTATTTTCTTTTCTGGTGATGCAATGAGGAAATAGAAAACAGTGGACATTTAAAATTTTAGTGCTCTTCAAGTATTTAAGCGTTTCGGATTGCGTGAAGATTTTCTTTAAAAGGTTTGCTTTAGAACTGGGTGGTGTCTCATATTCTGACGACGAATGGTGCTTTCTAGCTCTCTTTAATTGATAACGATTCCCATTGTTGTTGTTCGTAATAGTTATTACTAATACGTAATAGTTACTCAGGTTTATTCCTCGAAGATGTCATCATACAAAGACATTTAGAGACAATTTTTCTCCAATACATTTGATATATTTTGTGCTTTAGGTCACACATTTATATACAAAAATTGATCTAATTTGCCTATTTTTACTGAAGCATTTCGATGCACACAACAATGATACGACGTCGTTCTCCCACTTCTTTACGGCTGTTCGGAGTCGAGATATTCTGAGCAAAAAGGGATAACTACATTGCGCTGTAAATCGCCTCACACATTAGCAAGGTGGAATATTGTTCTGTATTTTTTTATTTTAATTTTAGTTGTGTATTTAGTCTTGGCATTGGAAGGAAATTGTAGATATAAAATGAAATTTCCGTGTGAATGCGGCATTTTACATCTGTATTTGTGGAGACTAGTCGTATTTATCACGAAAAACAGGATAATTTTTTAATAAATGTTTTGGTCTTTATCTTTCCACACTGTTTGTGTGATATTTATCGGCAGTGAAAAGATGGCCCTAGGCAAATTAATTATTTTTTTCTTATCAGAATTAGTTGCGTGTGGTCTTTTAAATTACCATTCTGGGTCTGTTATGAGAATTGCGTCTATTAGTATATGCGAACGTAGTGTTTTATTTTTTGTTGAAATCGTCTCAACAGACCGAGGAAAGTATTCCGATTAAATCTTGGTATTTTTATCTTTTAGGTAATAAGAAAACAAGTTACGACGATATGCATCATCAGTCTCCCAGATTTGAACGAACAGTTATTATGTTTCTGAAAATTTTGGATTGTTCCGTGGAACTAATTTATTCGAAGAGCGGGTAAGATACGGGCAGTGAGTGCGTTAGTATTCAGGAGAGCTGTTGCGCACTAGATATTACGGTGCGTCGCCGGGTGAGTTGAAAGGACCGAGATTTACGTGTTTGCAAAGGGGTGGTGTGCGGAGGGTCGCTTTGCAGTCGGGACACTGATTTGTGGGACCCTGGCGAATGTTTTTTTTTCCGAGCGACGAACTGAGAGCGGAAAGGATGCTTTTTGTGTGTGAGAGACTTAGTCCCGGTCTCTACCCTGACCTACATGTAAAATTCTCCCCGTCATTCGTGGAATAGTGGGACCCGTTTTGCTTCGTTACGCTGGAATATCCATCAAAAGTAATTTTTTTGCTCAAAGGTGACTCTTGACCGTAATTATTTCTGCATAATGACTTTCACGTTGTATTTACGCGTAGAATAAATGTAATTTTTAAAGAAAATGTTACGTTGGAAGCTAGGTATAGTCCTCTCACCACCGGCGTTAATAATGATATGTGTTTCAAAGCTGAGAGGATAACCTTATTATTCTTTTTATTATGGCTCTGCTAAAAGATCATTAATAGCAAAAAATATGTTGATACGTATATTATTTGTCTGCGTTTTTACGTTGTAATTCGGAAGTTGTAAATTGAGTTTGAAATGTGTTTTTATTTAGAGCTTAGAACATTGGAAAATAGGTTTCATGTTACAGTAGTCAGCAAGAGGGGAATCAAGTTTTAGTACGAGTTAAAATTTGGTTGAGCTCCAAATTGAGGAATTGCTGTGACTAACATAGGCCACCATGATAGATATTTCAATTGGAATCAAACCAGATTGATTGGGTTGACACGTTTGTAATTGGAAACTATTGTATAGCATCGAAACCCGGGTTGTGAATTTAAGTTTATCTGTTTGTGGATAATTGTACGTATCCAAGCTATTTACGGAAAATATCATGGAAAAATTCCTCACAATATCGCCAGAATCCACGAATTTTATAAGGAAAATATTGCTTGGATGCTAGAGAAGGATGGAAAATAAGCCGGATTTATACTAAGATAAACTTTAAAGCAAATAATGAGACATCATAGGTGTAGGAAACACAGCATAGTAGGTATGATAGAAATATTTTTCCGTGGATAGATATTACGGACATAAAACCCGCGATAAAAGAGATAGGGTTGTGCTAGTAGCGGGAGAAGGGGAAAATAATACGTATTATCCTTTGCATTAAGGAGAAATCTGTAAAAATAGCTTAAAAAGGAAATAATATCATACACGCTGGGTTTGGCGTTAAAAAACACTTAAATAGTCGCCAACTGTTATCTTAACTACTACTTTATTAATCTACGTGTTATCTTTTGTCTAGCTAAAACCTATTAATCAGTATACCGCTCTTAGTCCCGGTATTATAATGTCTGGTTAAAATTAACCATGAGATATATGTAAACTTGATAGTATCGGAGTATGGTTTCCGTACTTTTGAGACTGTCAAAACGTTGACTTTAGCGTTGTCGATGGAAGAATGTACTTAAGTCAGTTTTCATACCGAAAAAAACATTGAACCAAAGGGTTTTAAACTCGGCCTTAATAATGATGATTGGGCTAATGATTTTTATTTTCACTTCTGACACATAGTTGCGGTGATAGAGAAAGATTTTTCTTGATCAGTATCTGTTGTTAACGACCGTTGTCAGTATTATTCAATTCAGTGCTTGTCCCTTCTTCTTCCGAGTTCCTTGAGTGGGTTTAATATTGGACCGAGCAAGCGAACCGGAAGGTCTGGAGTCGAGTTTAATTGCATTTGGGTGCTGCGGAAATATTTCATAAGGCGACCGATTGCCCCGGATTTGGACTTTATTGCCCCCGTCACTCATACCGCGTGGCATCTTGTCGATCCCGGAAATTCCCGTTTGGGTTTTGGAATCTGGGCGGCGCGTCGTATCCGATATAACCATGTGGATCCAGCAGAGCGATTTGAACCATGCGAGTGATTATTTTACGTCTGAAATTTGTAGATGTCTGGATTATTCTCATAGTACTCACGGAAATATTTAAATTCCAAGTAAAACAACGAATATTTATTGTGGTTTTCGGTATGTTTTCGCTGTAGAACATATATATAGTCTCTAAAAAAATACGCGTACAAAACGATCTGCGTGTTCGTTCGTTCGTACAATTGGATAATATTCATGTTTTACGATTGCAGTCTTTTATGGCTATAAACCTCTCTGTGTTCTGTAGGCTTTGTGAGTTAATGGAATAAAGCATATCAGTATTTCGTCATAAGTTTTCTCTCTTCGCCGTTGCCCGATATTTTACGTGTTAATTAATTGCACGGCTCTCTTAGAATTTCCTTTGTCACAGAAACAATAAATAAAGAGAGATATTTTGCCGAACGGATAGGTATGGGAATTCGTTTTTCCCCCGAACAATAAGGGACTATAATAAATGCTAGGCGTAATTTCATTAGAGCGTGTCCATTTTATATGTAAACGGCTGGTGTCCTAACACCCCCCGCCACACACCTATTGAGGCGGCTTGCGGGGTAATATGTAGATGTAGAAGTACTTTTTTTCCTCCTGTATGCGTAATACTCTTTGAGATTCTCCCCCTCTGCAACCAGTCGGCTTTTAAGTCTTCATTGCTTGAGTTAAATGGTTTTGGTTTAATACTCGGAGGGAAACTGCTTGTTCCTTATTGGATTTGAAAAGGCAATTTGTGTTTCGAATTCTTCTCTTGGCGGTTGTTATTTTTATCGATGTATTTTGGTATTAGATTCTCTTGCCTTCGGCGTTTCATTTATTGCCTGTCTCCCTGTCCGAAGAAATTTATTTATTTTTTTCGAAAAAAGAATTTCCTTTTGGTTCGGCAAATTTCCCGGTTTCATCTGTCATGGAGAGGGAGTTCGCGCTGATTGTGAAGGGCCTCCTCCTCTTAGGGGCGTAAACTTGTCACGGGTGAATATATATGTGGTTCTTATTAATGCAGGACCTAGTTTTTTTTCTTTTTCGAATGATAGCGATGAGTTAAGGATACATGTCAGCGATAGTTATCAGGGTTAGATGGATATAAGGGAAAATTAGAGCAATATGTCCATCGTAGTTTTCACCTTAGATATAAATTTGGCTTGACCAGTAGAAGCTGGAATTTGCAGTTCCTATTGATACTATGGTATAGGTTTTTAGTCGGATTGCGGTGTATTTAGCATTTTGTTTAGTCGATTCCGTAATGTAATAAGGTATTCTCGTGTATCTATTGCAGGTTCGATTTCGGTATTTTCCGCTGGTCATTATTTGCTTCTGCGTGGAAGAATATCGCCACTTGTGTGCCTCTTTGAGGGCCTGTGAGGGATCTACTCACATAGGTAATCGGTACAGGGAATCATTTTTGTAGCCTGAGCATCTCTGTGACGAGCTATTTTATTTGCCAGTAGTAGTAGCGGAAAGGAGAGTATTGATTTATAATTTCTCCTTTTAAACTAGTGCCTCATTTGCTAGAAGCTTAGTCCTTAGATCCTGATTTTATTCAATTAGGTCTCTTTCACTACAAAAGAAATTGTTGATCGTATTTATCCGCACTTTAATTTTATTTTACCGTCTCGGCTGTCGGCGGGTAACCGCTAACCGCCTTTTTTAAAATTCTTGAAAATGACGGTATTCTATCTGAACGTGAATAAGTGTTGTGAAAATGAACAAAAAATCACTGAATTAAGCTTGAAAATATTTGTTTTATCAATTAATTCTTGTGCGTTCGGTTCGCCATTTTGTGAAGGAACTTAGTACCACATTTGGCGCAATGCAGTGGCGGCTGATGCTGATTGTCCTTTAAAATGCTAATTTCTTTGGAAAAAATTTACGTCGGGACATTAAGTAGTCAGCATTACTCAAGTTCATTAGGTTTTTACAGAAAATTTGGTAGGTATCCTTTTTATGAAAGTGATGTTATTAGTAAAAATCTAGGTAGGTATTAGCTCCATGTGGGTTAATAAGGATATCTGAAGACAGTGGTACTTCCATAAGTGGAACTGAAAAATGCTCCCGAGTTGTAGAAATTTCGAGTCGGAGGATATGCGAAAATTTTATTTAATGCGAAAGTTCAATTGTGTGTTCATAGTTCACTGTTTTGTGTTAAGTTACGAAACTGCGTGCATATTTTTGTCGAAAAAAAGGAGTCAAGCGTCGCTCATTACCATTTCTCAGTGTTCTTGACACTTAGCGAATCTTCATCCTGGAGATCGGTTTGATATGAGGGTAGAGCTCGCCAGGCACTGAGCCCAGCGGCTTGTGAAATTCTGCATCATAGTAGAGGCTCAGTTCCTTTATCTTTGCCACCTGTGATTTCCCTGGAATATCTGATTTCCAGAAAGTCTCACAGCTTGTACACCCAACTTGTCGTTTCCGTTGCGGCTTTTCATGCATTTATGTTTGTAACCCAGAACCTCCACTGGTCTATTCTTTGTGACAACTTGCCGTAATCATTCGCACTTGCTACTTGACTCATCACTCGTCTCGTATCCGTTGAAATTTCATTTTTCGCCGAATGATCGACGCTGGGACGCGAGTCATGTGTATGGTGGATGGATTTTTGTTCCATTTCTGTCTCGTTTCTAATTAGGCATCAAAATCGTGTGACCAATCGAAATTCATGAAATGTTGACTTAACCGATTACATGCCTGCTGTCAAGCCCGTGTGAGAAATTTAAAATTAAACTAACGGAAGTGAGAGTGTTATTGCCAATTACCGTTAATGCTCTCTTCAATCACAAGGCCTTTAAATTATGCATTGAGTAATGAAAATATACATGGGTTTAACCCTTTTAGTGCCAGAGGACCGATATATCGGCCCACGGTGAATGCTTGAAATGTGCCAGGAGCCGATGTTTCGGCTGGCCTTTTTACAAACACAGAAATGTACGCATCACGCCATTCTCTTTCGGGGTAGACTGTCTAAGATTTTCGTTATTTCTGTTGGCCCTAGAAAAATGACTCCCTGTTAATCATTTCCTCCATAATACTCTCACCTAGAAAACCACTGTCGCTTCTCCAACACTCATGCATTGCTTCATACATGCTCTCCTTTTCTAAAAACTCCTAATATTCCTCATCTATAGAGTGCCTTCTACCACCTTGACCCAAGACTTTCGCGGTCTACCCCTTCCTCTCACACCATTCACTCTATTATCATATATCTGTTCCGTTATTCTACTCTCTTCCATTTTCTCTACATGGCCCAACCAACGAAGCACTCTGCTTTCATGTATGCCCATTACCGGAGCATTCAACCCACATTCTTTCATAACTCACTCATTCCTAACCCTGCATCCTACTTTTCCTGTAAACTCTTCTCAGGAACCCTATTCCCACTGCACTTAGCCTACTCTCATGCTTATCCTGGTACACCCAGGCTTCGCTGCCATTTAACAACGTAGGGAGGAGAACACACACAGCCATTTTCGTTTCCCTAGACTAGCACTCATTCCTAGTTACGCTCCATATACCACCTACGACTTTCCTATTTTGAATATATATGGAATAGGATACAAATTTGTTAATTTTAATTACCTCCAAAATGCAATCTTTTACATGCACTATTTTTCACCAATGACAAATAATTACCTGAACTAGTTGTAAAATAACTTCTTAAACTTGCAAACATTAATCTGTAGATGAGAAAAAAATGTGATTATTTTTATAAATTTAGCAAACATTGATAAAAACTAAATAAAAATGATCCTGGAATTCTTCCTACATTCTACCTAAAATTTGCTGGCAGAAAAAGGTTAAAAAGCACCAGCTGTTTCCAATTTCCTGGAGGTTAGCATTTTTCCAAAATGAAGTTAGCGAAATTTATTATTTGATCCTGTGCTTTTTTATTCAGCTGTAATCAGAATTGTTCTGGTGTGATTTTTTCACGCATGAAAAATTATTCGTAGAAAATCACCGCTCGACTCTTTGGTACGCAATGCGCCGTTGAATTCCTCGTATTTTTATTCGATTTTGCTGTTTGTTTTCGGATATGAGGAGTGAAATGTGGTGAAAATAAAAAAATGCCGTGTTGATGAAAACGCGGTCGTTGAAAATTTATTGTTTCCGGAGGGTGTGGAAGAGAAGATACTTTTGACCGCCGCGCCGCGGAATATAGCTTCGACATCCGCACGCGGCTTTAAAGTTCCAGCCGTGTTGATTTCGTCAAAAACTCACTTCACGATCGAGTTTATCCCTACTTCAGTAGAGTTTCTTTATACCTATTGTGATTTCAAACATCGACATCGGCTGTTCTTCGACTTTAACGTATCTAGACGTCGTTGTCGCATCAAAATAGATCGGCATGTATCGAAAGGTAGAGTCATGTCTATATGTTTTGGATTGTCCATGGTTGCCTAAGAAGCCGATTACTAGATGAATGGCATTACCTATAAATGCTGAATGTACCATTGGATTTAATGGACAGCGAAAATGTCGACTGGTTGGCGGCGGAACCGGGAAACATGAATATATTTAAAAAAATTACGGGAAAATGCAGAGATTACTGTAAAATCGTGGAAATTCGTTTAAGACCCTACTGTCCTTCTAAGTATCGGTAAGGCCCCACTAAAAACGTTCGATGTCGGCTGGTAAGGCGAATCACGTGACCGAAGAATCAAAAATTGTGTCCTTTGTTTCATATGATCGTGAAAACCTTGTGTATTTTCCGTTACTTTCTCCGTCAAATCAATGAATCCCATAGAATTGCGGTTTTTAAAACATTGTTTATTGTTGTCATTAGTGATTAGGCCTATTTTTCCGCCATGATGGCGCTGCTTCTACTTTTTGATATACATTACCTACAGTACATAATGGTGGAACTAAGTTTTTAACTCGTCTCTACGTATTTCCGTTTTAGTTTTCATGAGATCATTGACCCTTGTGATTACTTGTCGAACATTTCACTAGACCTCGCGTGATTTTTCTTGGTGAAGGTTTCTTTTAGTTTATGTAGTAGTAACAGATAGTCTTCCAGGATACTGATTTCATAGCATACATGTTTTAGTATGTACATAGTTGTAAATCGCGTTAACAGTCAAAATTGTAAAAAAAGAGATGCATAAATCTGACATTGATTGACGACTCTTTTTTTTTACTGTGTGACCAATGAAACTGAATAACACTGAGTTGAAAATAATGAAAAAGAAATGCTGCACTAAGCCGTTTTTGAAAATAATTCGGCTGCGAGAGAGAGAGACTACACCCTCAGCCGTCGAGGAATTTTTTTTGTGAATCTGTTCGTTCCCGGTTCCGTCTTTTGTGTTAACATTCATTATAGCGATGAATGGGCTGATTTCATAAGGAAGATTCTTCCGAACGTCGCGTTCTTATTGCAGTATCTGACAACAGTTACATTTAAGCTTATATTTACCGCATTTTCCTCTTAAGGTGGGCGTGGTGGTTGTTTCCATTATTGTTTTTCGTCAATAGGTGAGAGGAATCACAAAACGTTTTAAAAGAAATAACCAATCGCGAATATTTCAGTGAGTTTCACTGGTGCAATTCACTAATGATTTCATTACTTTCAAGACGATAACGGCGGTTGCCCCGTCCAAACATGATAAATGACAATGTATTGATAATGTTTCCAGGATACGTATAATTTGCTGAGCCATCAAGATTCATCTTTTGTTACCTTCGTGATGTATACCTATACCCCATAACCCTGGATCACGTAGGTGCCAGGTGATTGGGGTCGCATATTACTGTTTTGTAAGTTTATATTGATGACGTTATAGCTGTATCGTAATTAAATCGTGAATGTAATTGTAGAAGTACAATGAAGACTCATGATCTGATAACAAAGTTCTTTGTTGTCAATTTTATGCCTGTGAACACGTACCCAGTTTCATAAACCTAGTCATGATATCCTAGTGAATCATTCCTTTGCAGTTGAAGGTGAAACAGAAAGTGAAATGGATTATGCGGATGAGTCTCATCATTTAAACATATTATGGTTTAATTTTAAGTAAAACTTTGTTTGAAAAATATGGAACACAATTGAATTAATTGAAATTGAAAATTTCATCGGCTGCTACCCATCCCAGAAGGCGTCGCGACCACGTCAACTCTCCCTCACCTCAAGTCCCATGCTAGGCAGTACACTATTGGTCTTGGGTTTGAATGCCCAAATACCCTATTATCATGGACAGAGACTACACCGCTATATTTTCGCTTATCAATACTGATCCATGATCGATGAGATGGAGATATTTTTATCAAATGATGCTTTCTTTTGACGGTAAAGGTGTCGTTTTTCGATTGTATTAGGTCGATTGAATACATTTTCGATTGGCAGTTCTTGTTAGAGACGCTGAGCAAATATAAATAATGAAGCTGAAGATATTTTCCGGAGAAGGATCTGGAGCTTTCCCAGTGAGAACTCCTCTCGCGGTTCCCATCGGAGTAGAAACTCTATTCTGGCCAAGTTTCCGTCCTCACCCAAATTTTGTTCAAATCTGCCTTTTTTGCCTTTTGTAGATCATGCCTCGGCTAGATGCGCCCTCGGCGGAGAAATCTTTCTCCACAGCAGCTACGAGGAGCGAGACATTAGACTCGGGGAATCTGCCGAAATATTTCGGAAATCCTACTTTTAAGTGTCATATTTGAAGCTAAAATGATTTGCGCCCTTTTTTTCTGCAGCTAACAATAAGTACTAGTGTCCGAACGAAGAAAAAAATGCGACGTCTTGGTATAGAGTCTTCATTAATACGTGGCAGTGTATCGGAAAATAGCCGTTCTTAGTATGTAACTACCGGAAAGTTATGCGACATTTACTGTTTAGTTTAATTTAATGTTTCTGACCCAGTTTACATTATCTGATAGTGATTCTATTAGGGTAGTCTGGGGGTTATGACCCCTGGCCGCCTATGGCGTCCCAACACCCTGACTACTCTCGTTTCGCTCGCTCCAACTCATGCTAAGGAAGAACAAATTATACTTTGGTATTACTAAACACTAATTTATTGAAATAACTTAATTCTCAAGGGAATATTTTATTATAATATTTACATTATTAGGATTAAGTATTGTTATGCGTCTTTGATCGGTATCATGACAACGAAATTTAGTCTGTAGGTGATAACATTGATTTCTTCGTTAATTAATTTCGGGCATTTCTTCCCAAGTATTCCAAAAGGGCACGAGTTGTTTAGAGTAGGCTTTTCAAAAAATTGCGGAATTTTAGGAAATCGAGGCACATTTTGTGAACATTCTCTCGATTTCGGATCAATTACGAATTTCGATTATAAAAATAATAAATTTCATTTAATATATATTTTTTTATGACACGTATTTATAGTTCGTGCGACCATTATTACTAATTTAATTTTGTGAATTAAAAAAAGCAGATAAGCGATTGCAAAGAACTTTACATGTATTACTTATGGACTTTGATATGTATGATTTGTAGTCGAATCTAAGACTGAGCAAAAAAAAGCTTATTATCTGCGGGGTGACGACCACTATTAATGTAAAAAGTTAGAAAGTTGTTTTAATTCTGGTTCTTGAAAACAAGAGCTTGAAAATGTTGAATTTTAAGTTTTTTAACACAACAATCGGCTTCCTCCGGCCCCAAAAGCAATACATTACACGAATGGAACGCGCGTCCTCTATTGTTACATGCTCGAAGATTTCTGCCATAATCCGGTATTGTTCCCTCGACATTGTGCTGTGTTAATCTCGGTAGGCACGTGGCCAGAATTTTTTTTCGATATGAGGTACTGCACACAGTGCACTGTGGAAGATCACCAGCCAAGAGGTCATTGCTCCCAAAATTACCGGGAGAGGGCCGAGCGGTAGGGTCTTGCCCCTTCTCTCCAGCTGCATCCTTGAAAAACTTCATCAATATTTCGGTAAGCCCTAGGTGTGACTCTCCTCGTGATAAAGGACTTCTTTATTGCGATTCATGGTCTCCGATGAGCGATTTTCGTCATATATATCAAAATGCGATTCTAAGCCACATGATACTGATATGTATCGTTTTGTGATGTTCATGCGATATGCAACGACGTTTTATATTATTTTATATTCGGTATAATTCACTTTTTGGGGGATGAATTATACTTAAGATATTCTGTTTCATACGCTAAAAGCTCTTATGTATTGTTAAGCATGCCATCAATTCCATGTGCTTTATTTGATGCAATTATATGTGCGTAAATAGTGCAACATGTGATATAATCAGGGGCCCGATCACGGTTCTCCATGCAGCGTGCGCTCGCATTATCTTAATTCTTCAAATTTTATTAGGTGTTCGAAATCTTTAACTTTAAACGATGTGGTTTGCATTCTTAGAACAGTGACTGTGAGCATTTCCCTTCTATAGCGGTTTGCTATTTGGATGATGATAAAGACAATGCGAAAGAAGGAACAGTAATCCCACCCCAGGTATGAAATTATTCTCGTTCGTTGGAAAATCGATATCCGATGTGTGTATTATTTGTTTGTAACTTTTGGTTGGGGATGTCCATGTTCATTAGTGAGGACTTTCAAAGAAGAACATCATTTCAAGCAAATGCGGATAGATAATTTTCTTGAAAAAAGTCTCCTGCACCAGGTTGAATTTTACCAGCCGTAATAATGCGAATATGACTTGATATACGATGCCTTGGTAGCTTCATTGGCTATAATTCCCTGCGCTAATCGTAAGATCTGGGTTCGAATTCCAGCCCAGCCAAATAATTTCTTTAATCTTAATTTTTCACCCATTCACATTCTAATGGCGGTGTATATCGCCACACATATAAATCGCATCTAATGGACGGGTGAACAATGTGATGGATGTGGTTCGACCAATTACTGCACGTTTTCCGTGCTCTCTGATTGGAAACAGTGCCGGCAACGAAGACCGTTGAAGTGAAGGAAACGCTATTGATGATATCACAGGGAATTCAACCTGAAAAAATTCAAGCCAGATATGTTAATTTTGAAATACTAATATAATGCCTATATATATATATGCCTTATAAGGACAGCCTGAGTTCGGGTTATCATCTGTTAAGATTATCAATATTTGGCCGTTGTTTCCTTGACAGTTGTGTTGACATAATGTGTTCATTTTAAAATAATTGATAGGTTAGGGGAAAAGGAAATTCCTATAATACGAAACACTTACATGAGGAGCAAAATCCATTCAGTGCAGTCTCAATTATCCGAGTCCCGATGCTTCGTATCATCCGAGGGACAGATCTTTTGGCTGCACCAAGCCGTTCAGCTATGTCAAATGAACACAGAATTCGGTAATGGATTCGATTTTCATTTGTACGTGGACTCGCAGCACAATGTATTTTCATGAAGTCTCAGACTGAGTTGCGACAAAGCATGGGAATATCTTATTTTTTCGTAATTTTTGTTTGATCGTAAACCTTCCGTATTATCCGAGTTTGTGATTATCAGATATGGCCTCAATACACATGACCTCGGATATTCGAGACTGCTCTGTTGTATCATCAATAAACAAAAAAATATTTGCTGAGACCGCGCTATGTTTAGATCTTTAGATAATTTTTATAGTTTTACACTGTTCAATATGACATATAGGTGATGGAGCACCGTTGATATAAATTAGGTGCTTAAATAATATTATTCCTTCTTTATTTTTTAGTTAGCCCTACTGTGGGCAGGAAACATTTGCTTTGCTTATTCCTCATTCTCTTCTCCCCAAAATTTCTCCATTCTTTCGCTGTGGTTCCTCCTCTTTTCTGGACCAGGTATTTTTAGTGCTTTTACTTTGTTTTTCCTGGAACCCCTAAAATTCGTCAATCTTCCTTCGGAACATGCATTTATTCCATGTATCTTATAGATTGATGCCAATTTCCTCCATATCCTTTTCGTTTGCTCAACCTATTTTTCAGGTCGTCTTTGAATTGGTGATATAGCTTGAACTTTTTTTTGGCAGTCTACAATCACTCATCTTAGATGTGCCCTTAATTAAAATGAACTTGATTGAAACTTAAGTCTTTTCTTGCGTATTATATTTGTAATCTTCTCCACTTTTTTGTTAATATCATAATATTTTCTCTTCCTTGAAGTACCATCCTCTTTTTTTGGACCCAGGTTCTTCCTCAAGATTTTTTCTCTCTAATTCTTTCATTTCCACTTTCATTACTGACCTATTAGGAATTCTGAACTGTAAAGTCAATCTGGCTTAACAGCTATGTTGTAGTGTCTTATCGTTGCATCGTAGGAGAAAGCACTCTTTTTATATCCTTGCTGTTCATACATAATAACCGCTGCTCTAACTCTGTATTTCTGGCTCGTCCTTCATTTGTTTCTTTGTCAAGCCCATTTTTTTGTATCCTTTCACCAAGATACCCACTAAATTTTTTCCGTTATGTTGATTTTTCCAGACCTCGTATTACAGACGTGTTTCTCTTTCATGTTTATATTCCATGTATTTTTTATGGGGGATCTTCAATCCTGTTATTCCCTAAAATGTGGTGTAGTTCATTCCGGGTAAACATTTTTTTCCCCGACACAAGCGAATTTATATATATATATTTTTTAAACGTTTCCCCACAACCGTGCGGTCACGTGACCTGTGACGTTCCTACCCGTGAATTCCGCACGGGCGGCGGCCGGCCTTTCGAGCCGTCCGTCGGTTTGGCAGCGTGCGGCGGCGGCGGCCGAGAGAGAGGACCCCGACCTCTTTCCCATCTCCCTTCCTCATCTCCGTCCTCGCGCGCTCTTCATTTCGAAGCACGTGGGGGAAAGGGGGGACGACTTTCTTTGGCCCCCCCACGCGACGCTCCCCTTCCCGCAATGCTCTCGCATCATCAACCGTTCTCCCTCATGTCCCCATGCATGGGTTTGCGTCCACAAGACTGGAGGTGAGTCGGGCGGGGGAAGGGGGGGAGGTATGAGGGGAGGCCGAAGGGGAAGGTCTCGAATGTGGGGCGAACGGGTGGGGTCGCGCCGAAAGACGGTCGGAGAGAGTTTTGAGGGGGAGTTTACGCTTTTGGGCGTCGCAAAACTTGGTGGCACTCGCCAGCCGGGAGTTTGATGTTACTGATGGTGGATGAAGGAGAGACCCTCGGCCCTATTGTCCTTACTCTTTATTGTCTCTTTAACTTTAACCGTAAGGTATCGTGGCCGTTACGTTACTTCCTGTTGACCTCGGGCTGATGTTTTGCGCATTACGTCAGACTGTCGGCTAGTTAACGTGAGCGTTATCAAAGGGAGAACGTAGTAAAATCTGTTTTCATTCTAAATAAATATTCAACCAAGTAATACATAACCAGGCCTTGAATATGCTTGTCTCTCCACGAAACCGTGCTCAACGTAAACGAGTGCCACCTAGTTTCGTCACCCCTATACGTTATTCCCCATCCACCGCCAGGGCATGTGGCAGTGTGGGGGGGGGAGTTTCTTATATTCTACAGTCTTCGTGAGTCGTGAATGAAAAAAGTGTTGGGTGAACATGTTTTTATGCCGTATTTGTATAGGTTTGTACGTTTCCACGGGTCTCTTGTGGTGACCAATTGTGGGAGAAGAAAACCGGGGATTAGGTTGGATTTGTGCCTAGGTTACTCTCTACCAGTCAAGAGGGCTCAAGTTAGAATCCCGGCAGTGGCAGGTATTTACCATTGGAACCCCATACATACTTGGGTGCTACGTGAAGAGCATTTCAACTGTAGAACTTCTTCATATTCCTTTGGCGTCTTTCGTCTAGTGTAGGTCAATGCGTGCATCCAAAGTTTCTCTCCATCCTTCAACTCCATGTCCTTCCTTCCCATATAATCTTACCCATACCACCCGAACCACCTCTCCTCAATCGGGCAAATGACCTCGGTTTTTTTCCTCCGCCTCCTCCAAACAACCAACCCGTCGGTTTTCGTCCCAGCTGGAAAATCACGCTAACGTTAATTTGGCGCTAATATTTTCCTTGAACCAGCCATTATGCATGACCCCAACCACCCCCTTCCCCCCTGGTGGGGTACGTGCGAAGTGATCCGGGGTAGTGGATGGAAGGGGGGCGTGATGTTTGAGGAGGGGCGGGGTGCAAGTGGGGGGGGGAGGGGTCTAGGACACACTGAAACACACGCGCACACACCCTGGCACGCATTCTGTGCTTCGTGGCGCAGTGTGTTTTTGTCGCTCTCCCCCCCCCTCTCCCTTTCCCCCTTATACCCCCGATTCCAGCAATCGATACATGGCAGGATGGGCGTAGTCCTCTCTCTCCCCTCCTTCCACTCTCTCCCCCCTTCCCCCCTCTTTTCCCCCCTCCACCCTTCAGAATAATTTCCTCCGTTTCCTCCCCATTTTCCTCCCTCCCACGCTATTCTTCTCGACTGACTGAGATATTTGACCATTTTGGCGTTTTAAAGTACCCCTTAAGGGTATGAATGAGCAGAATTTTTTTTTAATGGAGAAGGTGAAGCACTAGAAACACAAAAAGTAACAAAGGGGGGGGGACTCGAGCAAAACAAAAACGCGGGGATGTATCGGCGGTCAACCAGTATTTTTCGGTCGTTGTAGGTCAGCCTCGGTCTCCGTTATCCTTTGCGAGTGTCCCTCCTTTTTCTTTTCTTTGTTTCCGTGTTTCAAATTCGCCATTTATGTGATACGGAAAAACAAAGAAAGGACGCTAATAACTGAACGACAGTCAAGCTGCCTTCTCCGGCCACCAGTCAGAAGGGCTCAAAGAATGCCGAAAGTGACTTTTCTTTACATGTATCTTGATAAACCCTGAAGAAGAGCTTATTTACAAGCAGGTGCTATTGCTTCATGTATAAGATCAAATAATTAGTCCTTTTGTAAATATGTATATGTAATAGTGACAATAGCAATATACCTTCACTGAAATCCTGCTTGACCACCAATTTTTCCAGTTTCCAGTTTTCCTGCTTCCAATTTTTACCAGTGTCCTTTTTTAGTTTTTATTGTTTTACTTTCTCTGTATATTTTGTGTTTCCATCGTCAAGTACTATTTCATGAGCTTTTATTTTTCGGCCTGTCCCCACAATCATCCGAATAGAAAGTGGTCATTGGAAGCCCCAGAAGGAAGTTTTTATTCAATTTTGGCGGCACGGAATGGAAGAGGGGCTGACGATATCTTGATTTGGAACCCGCTCACTCGTTTTAAAATCTTTGTTTTTTTTTTAGGAAAATCTCAGTTGCGGCTGGATTTTCGGCGATTGAGACTAGCTTGTTGGGGCCCCCAGGGCGCCGTACGGTCGCGAATGTTATATTAAGTGATAGGAACAATCGTTGAATAGAGTATTTGCGTAAGTGAGGCATTTTGTTGAAATTTATTATAGCGAGTAGTGTTTGGTTTCGAAATGCCACGTACGAAATACCAAGGTATAATTCAAACGAATTAATTTAATAAATAGCTTTTAATATGCATTGTTTTAGCATCAAAATTGCCTAGGTCTAAACGCCCAACCATTGGTTCTTCGTAGTGTGACGTCATCTCCCATATTAGCAGAAGCGAAATAGCCTAGCTGTGCGTTGAGAGTGAAATAGTAGTTGCCTTTTCGAAGTTATTTCGATATTTGCTAATTAATAGCTAATGTTTCGTCCGCACGCTAAGACTACACAGTCACACAATCTCCAAATCAACAAATGGTCGACTATGGGAGATGACGTCAGAGCCTACAAAACATGGCGGACCAGTGTTTCTGCGCAATAATAATTTATTAGATTTTATTAGCTAATAAAAAATAAACGAAAAGCTTCTCGAGCGTCAGAATGAAAATTTAGTGTCTGAAGTATCGATAGATTTTTTAGATGTCACTTCCCAAAAGTGTGCAAATACTCTATTGGTTCCCTGTGGCTGATTAAAAGATATACGCCGAATATTTCAGAGCTAACTAGTAAAAATAAGGGTCGGTCGACCAATCCGCTGTTTTCTTATTAGCATCAAGAACTTTTTGAAAGCTTGTTTTTTTTAATTTTTTTTAGGATTCTGACTAGATTTTTGACCTTGTGATTTATCGCATGACTGAGTTTGAGATTGATGGGAAATAAAAATACTAAAAATGGCGGACAAATATGCACCAGGAAAGACAAAGTAAGCTCTTAAAAAGACGCAAGCGTTAGAAGACCTACCAAACTTTTTAATGCTTCATAACCAGTATAATCTTGATTAAACTTTAATGAATATTATAACAAGCTTTCAATAAACTTTTGCAATAGATCCATACTTATTCTTTATCTTTTGCAATCGAAAATATGAAAAATGAACTTCCTTACTAAGTTTTCTTCGTATATATTTGGAAGTTTGTAAAATATATTTAAACTGATAAGTCGTCCAACTAATCGGGGAAATATTTCAAACCTTAATTTTACATTTTGTCTCTAGGAATGTCATCGTACCATAGACTTGTACGAGGGTTGTTACGAAAGTAATGCCTCTTATTTTTATTCATGGAAACTACAGGAGATACATAAATCACAACAGAACATGTAGATAGAGCAATATTTCAGCTACAGACTGTCATTTTTCCACATAGTCACCACCATTCGTTATGCACTTTTGCCAATGATGAATCAGAGCCTGCATGCCGCGCTGGTAAAAATCGGAACCAGCTGAGGCTAACCACTTCCTTACAGCTTTGACAACAGCATCCGAGTCTTGAAAATGTTCGCCACGTAGTCTATCTTTCAGAGGCCCAAAAAGATGGAAGTCTGAAGGCACTAAATCGGGACTGTACGGTGGATGTGGTAAGACAGTCAAGCCAAAGTCTGCAATGTGTTGCATGGTCGCAAAACTGGTGTGGGGTCTGGCGTTATCATGTTGCAGGTGAAAGTTGGTCTTCTTCTCTGGCCTTACCCTGGAAATTCGGGCTTTCAGCTTAGTCAGTATCGTCTTGTAGCGTGCTGAATTGACAGTTGCTCCAGACTCCAGGACATCCAAAAGAACCACACCATCACTACCCCAGAAGACTGTGGACGTCACTTTGCCTGCAGACGGCTGTGTCTTGAATTTCTTCTTTGCCGGAGAATTCGCATGTCGCCATTCCATGGACTGTCTTTTGGATTCCGGCTCGTAGTGGTGACACCACGCCTCATCTCCGGTGACGATGCTTTTCAGAAAATTGTCACCTTCAGCTTCATATTGGTCCAGCAGGTCCCGACAAATTTCTATTCGATGAGTTTTTTGTTCTTCTGTAAGCATCCGCGGGACCCATCTCGCACAGACTTTGCGATAACCAAGATGTTCCAACATTGTTTCCAGCCGACATTCAGGTTTGCACAAAATTCTCTGGTCGTTATCCGCCGATCAGCACGGATGAGTTGATCAAGACGCTCTTCATTGCGAGGGATGACAGCTGTGCACTGTGCAGGGTCGACCGGGCCGTGGCTTGTCATGTACACCCTTTTCACCACCTTGAAAATGCCGTACCCATCGTCTTACTTTGCTCACGTCTATTATATCGTCTCCATACACCTTTAGCAAGCGTCGATGGATTTCAGTCAGCGCAATTTCTTCAGCAGTGAGGAATTCAATCACACATCGCTGTTTCATACGTGCGTCCATATCAGACTCCATTTTGGAACACTCCTCTGCTGGCGCCAACTACCGCAGAACAACGGAACCACCTGCAAATGATAGAGGAAGGTTCAAGCATTCAAGGTCGCTATACCCTAACGTTATTAACCTACGCTAAGGGTATAGCGACCTTGCAAGCATTAGCACTACGCCAACGACATCTGGCGCGGACATGCAAAGTCACCACACAAAAATAGGAGGCATTACTTTCGGAACGACCCTCGTATTAACGATATAGAATAGGTTTGGTTGACTTAATTTCAGGCATCTAAAAAGTAATTTCAATAGAATTATACTAGACCAGCTTATTTCAATTCCGTGAGAAACCTCTCTTGAGAAACACCACCGATAACCGTATAGGATAAACTGTTAGTATATTTTTAAATTTCGACTTGGCAATTGCATTTAATGGCAGATATTATTATAAACTTTTTATTGGTGGAAAATGTTTTACTCTGGTGTGGGCTAGTGCCAGTGAGATTCTGTGCCTCTTTCACCAGTGCTATCGGTTGCTATAAAGAAAAATGAATACCAAATTGATAGCAGCGTACTTCCTTTGTTGTCGTTTTAATGAGGGTCATTAAAAATTTATTTGGTGAGTCATTCCCATCCTACCAAAAATTACCGAGTATTGAAAGGGAGTTTACCATTTAACCTACATTTAATAGGTTGGTTTGACCTTTTGTAGACTTGATATTTGATGTCTCTTGCCCTTTTTCCAAGTAAATAAATTTATCTTAGGTATACTAATTAGTTTGAGTTTTTCTAGTATCCATGTAATAATATTTAAGGATAAGTTGTTGAAAAGAATTTTAGGAAATCGTTCGAAAATGCTCGTTGACATCCATCATTTCTGGCTAAAAGATTGTGATATTCCATGGATTGGGAATATTCTTATCTAGAAATGGGCGTCTCTATCATGTTGCGTAGCTATGAGCTATCTCTAGAATGTTACGCCACTAGACTGGGGGACAAAGTACATATCTGTTTTTTCCACCTGTGGAGGAAAACTGTTCATCGTCACGGAGTGGAAAAAGCCAAGTGAATCTTTCCTAGTGATTGGTCAACTAATTTGGTCTTTTCTGCTGCGCGTACAACAACGTGACGAAAGTTAAGCAGTCATTTATTAATCTTTTTACCCCTAACAAAAAATAGTTCTTACATATCAGTTAGTATTCGGACTTATCTATTTAAAAATAGTAAAATGAAAGTTCGTAATTGAGCTAAACATTGAAACATCGTGTTTAAAGTTCAAATCCAATGCTGTGGATGATTGCATATTTTTATTTGCTTCAATTTTCCATTTTCACGCTTAAGAACCAGGTATTATGATATAAGAACGTGTGCTCTCACGTATTTGTAGGGGTTCTGTAGAACATGGCTTGTGTATTACAGTCCTCGCAAATGCTCATGACATATGCGCTGTGGACGATTTTGGGTTTGGAAGGGTCAACCCCACCTTGGAACCAACCTGTGCATGTGAACGAGTGGTGACCTTGTAACTTCATTCGCTTTTGACTCTTCAGTGCTCAATGCGCCCACCATGCTAACTATATGGCAAATCAGACTCTCAAAGGTAAAGACTTTTTCACTTCTTCTCCTCGTGCTCCCCACCTTCGACTCTCACTATTCCTTCCACTAGAATTCGTGACGAGGCGTTTGGCGCATCTATCCGCCACTAGAATCGTCGATCTCCGCTATCCGTCACCGTTATCTCCATTGCTTAATCTCTTCCCCGTCTGATTCACACCCTCATCTCTGCAAGTGCGACTTCCTCTTGGCTCTCCTCCCTCCCCACCCCGCTTTGGCTTCGTATCTCCTGCATCTCCCGCCCCCCACACCCCTCTCCCTCGACCGTTCTGATCCAAAGGCCTTAATCCTTTGTCGTCACCTTCCTCCAGTCCCTCGGCTCGCGCAATTCCCGCTTGCTGTGCGTCGGTCGATTTATTCGCGCTCCCTCCTGCTGCTCTTTCTGGCCGGTGCTTTTTTTTTAATCTGATAGGATTACATGTGATTCAGTGAACCTCATCTTGAACACACTAATGAACTATTCTCCACGAAGTGTGTTTCCGAGCTTCGGTACTGTTGCATGCTGGTTTTTGTGTGCCGAGCGCATTGGAGAACATATTCAGAGCATCCTATAAAACAGTTTTATGATGTTTGCTGCAATAATTTTGACTTACCCTTTGTATATTTCGAGATATCAATGAATCGTTATGTCGCTTTTGCAAACAGAAATGGCTCCTCGCCTTTGCTGCTGAGCGTCATTAATTGGCACGTTTTTTGCGATTATAAGGATATTTTATGAATAGTTCTACAACGGGTGTGAAGATTTTCCCTCTACCGGCTCAAAAAAAATAATTTTGGGCTTTGTGGTACGTTTTTCAAAATCCGTCTTGGCTTATTTAACTTCTGTAAATGCCAAAGCAGCTCGCAGTTTCAAGGATAATAAGTCATTATTTTATGAATTCAATTCCTGCATAAGTTATCAGATGACTGCTGCCATATATGTTGTTAGTGTGCATCTACATTTTAACTAGCCAGCCGCCGCAGGGGTGTGTGGCAGAGGGAGAGGTTCAAATACCAGAAATGAAAAAGAGGAAAATTGAATTGGAAGAGAGAGAGAGAGAGAGAGAGAGAGAGAACGATGGAGAACTCTATAGATTCAACGAGGTGGAATTCGCAAACATTGTGATTTTTAGCCTACTTGTTCGTCACTGTCTGTTATTTTGCTTCTAGGGCCATTCTTGACCAGCTTGTGACCCTGGTAAGCCGTATTCTTTCTCCTCGGGGTCAACGCGCTCTCGAAATGCCACGACCTTTGGTTACCTTGATTCGCCGAGTCTTGGAATGATCTAGGGCTTGATGTCGCTGGTGAATGAGATGATTTTTGTTTTAAGTTTACAATTAACAGTGTCAGTATATGTATGGAAGTATTAGCTGCGTCAAATTTCTGGATAAAGGACGACGTTTAGTGACCAGCTATTACTCACAGTACGTCGGGCCTAATCGCTCAGCTTACCGTAGTGAATACCGCCTGTATTTTAGTATCTCTAAGACCTTTGAAAGCTTCAAGATCCAGCTTTAACACCTCTATTCTGTTCGATCCTTCATGCGATTTCGAGGAATTCTTTGCGATTCATCAAGAAAATTACTGAAAAGGGCTACGAGTGGAGCTTACACCGAGCTAAACTTCTTAATTAACGGAGCAAGACCATCTTACAACTTTCTCTCTATTGCCTATTTAAGCACGGCATTCCGTATAAGCTCTCGTGACCATCATTTCTGCCACTTGGCTTGCTGACCTAATCGTAACCCTCTGTGGAGGTACTGGATACAGTCTCGGTCAATATTCTTTACTGATTTTCCTTAATCTCCCTCTGTCGTTAGACATGCGAAATTACGTGGTGAAAGTAAAAATTTAGAAAAGCGAAATTCTACGTTGTAATAGCTAGTGTGAATGGTAAAAAATATCAAATTTCAAACTTCAAATACAAAAATATTTGTTCATCATATGTGGTATGCCTATTCGTTCAGAACGATTGGTGTACAGCATAGGAAGATGTATTACCTTGATTTATGATGTTGATGATGTTACCATACCCTAGGGTTTTTCATTTCACCTCGTGCTACTTCTCCTGCTGGAAAAAAGCTAATTATGACGTTGAATGAGGCATCCTGTTATCTCATGACTATCGCTGAATTAATTAAAATTTGATGGTTAACGAAGCCACCATAGGCTCCATTAATCAACTAGCGTTGTGATATTCTCATAAACTCAGGAAACGGCGAGTGAAAATTCTCCGTAAATTAACGGAAAAATGATTCCTGGCTTAATATGCACGAGCTGAGCTCCCCTGCGTGAATTGCTTCCTTAATCTTATAACTTTTTTTTACTTCAACTGCATATAAATTGCTTGCTGTGGGTTGTTATAACGTCAATTAAAAAATCTTTGGAGAAGTGATACTCCTTCCTTTTCACGGATGGAACGTATTGAACTATAATTGATTGTCTAATATGGTTAATAGTATAAATATGAACTTAATTTTTATTACTCAGCTTCATATTAGTGTCAGTCGTGAGAGAATAACGTTTTTGTTCAAGATATCGTTGAGGATCGAAAAAATAGTATGTCTTCATCGATGAAGCGCAAAAGTTTCAAGGGAGACGGGTCGTTTTGGTGGCTAGTGTTGCCTTCCCATTCTGAGGGGTCCTTTTCGAATCCCGGCGGCAGCCACTGAAAGATCTCCGCCACCGCGACGGTGGAGATTTTTCGGTGGAATCTCGATCCTTACTTGGTTGCCGTGTTGAGAGAATTGTTGTGGAGTGCTCTTTCCTTCGGATTGGACGTAAAACGTTGCACTCTTTGGAGTCTTTTGTAAATTTATTGGTTAATGCCGAAGCCGGGTTTCCCTCCACCCTTCCTTCATTCCCACGAAAGCCTTTCCTCATCGCCCCCTGCCCACCTATCCCAAACGTCGCGAATGACCTTAGTTGTCGGCCGCCTCCTTTTAAAAACCGACCGATCTGAAAAATATTTAACCCTTTGTTCAATCAAGGAAGGAAATAAGCACAACTATGCAGATTCTACTAAATTTAATTAAATATACATGTGGAATTAGTGGAAATTTAGCGGACTTAAGTGGGAAATTCAGTGTCATGTATGTACATAGTTAGGTCATTCCTCTTATTGGTGAATTGATTCCATATCGTTAAGCCTGTTACAGTTAATTTCGTCTTGGTGTTTTTTAAAAAAATGTTTGGTTTCGTGATTATACGTGTGCATTTTTCCCCACTTGAAATAAGTACTTTTCTCTTTCCCGTCCAATTTCACTGGATGGTTTTCCTCGATGGATTTAGAATCTCTCAGCAACGGATATGCTTATCGCATTGCGAGTATTACGTATCTCGTATTACGACAGTGTTCGATGAAATGAGGCGGAAAATTAGGAAAGTGGTGTGCGTTCCTTCCGCTTGTTCGCAGTGCGTTTATACACCGGCGTTGTCTCGCTAAGCTTGGCAACATGAGGAAAAGTGAGCATTGCGTGCGGTGAATGTCAAATCTCTTTCGATCACGGGTGCGTCCCTCGCATCGTTTGTCAGCGTGTTGTGTACTACGTGGTACGTGTGGGTTAGGCCCCTCGTGAAGGAGTCACCTGCGGCGCGCGCGCGCTCCGCACATTTATTGAATTCTCAATGTTTGTTCACCCAGGTTTTGACGCTCCTGCATTAAATTTTAATGCAATCCCCGACACTCTCGTTGCTCTTCCTCCATGCGGGCAATCGCGTTGCTCTCTCCCTTATTGCCTCGCCCTTTCCGACTCCTCTTCCACCTTCTCTCCCATCTCCCGCCTCATCTCTCTGAAACACGCCGTATGCGCGGGTTCGTTGTTATTTTGCCGGAGTGCAGCTCGGCGTAACATCGTTGCGAATTTAGAGGGGGGCAAGCGATTTGCCCCACCTCTGTGCCTACCAACAAATTTGTACGATCTTTAAAACAATACTTCTAAACTCATAAATTTTGTTGTTTTTCAAAATCGAAATTGAGGTTTTACGTTTACGTTTTCCGCTTTTATGATAAACGTTTCGGTGTGAATTTTGAGAGACTCACTTAAAGTTTAAAGCACACGCCTCCGCAGCATTTTAAGGGGAAATGTACCCTTGCCCCCCCGTTGTTACTCCACTTCCGGAGTGCATAGAATTTGGTGTCTTAGGCACAGATAGCCCCCCATGTCCACGGAGAGGAAGTGAGAATTCATCCCTTTAGTAGTGAAATTATAATTTGTCTGCTTGCCTCTGATTACCTACAATTTGTCAAAATCTGGTCTCCCCCGTTTCAAGTGCGGGAAAATCAAGTTTGCTTGTCTAATTTGGCGTTTAGCGTTGTATAAAGTTCTCCTAACATTTTACGTCCAGTGTAAATAATATTTAATTTGAAATTTCTACGACTTGAAGCATTTTTTGATCCGATGAAATAATTGGGGAACGAAATTCGTCCGTACATATGTTTCTCTATGAGTATCGAACTTTCAATTGATACGAAAAACGGTATGCTATACGGTAGTTCTAATCTATGAAAATTATGCTGTTCTGTTTGTTAAGAAGTATTGGGCTCTGCGTTATCATATGAAGCTGAGCGACTCTGACCGTGGTGTAATGGACTGCACGAACCCTGTAGTTGCTGAACTCGTGATTTAGTTACTTAATTTCATCTGGCTCTATTTTTAAGTTTGAATTTCCGATCTTGGGCACATATTATCACTGATAAGCCCTCTAATGCAACTGAGTTAAGGTTGTTATTTTACCTGAATTATTTGACCCAAAGCAATGCGGAAGATTGGGCATGTGGCCCTTGTTTCCTCTTTATTCACCGCCTCAATAAGTCTGTGGGAGAGAAGCATATAGTTTAACGTGGCTTTTTTGTTTTATCCTTGTTTTTAAATATTTTACGCAGTGCTTTATTGCAAATTGTGGCTTACTGTTTTTTCTTAAAAGCACTGATCCGGAATTCAATATTGCGACATGATGCAAGACTGTGCAAAAATTTCCTTGCGTCCTTGGAAATGATTTTAAAAATGGTAATTAATCTTAGAATACTTTATTTGTGAATTGACCATTCGATTCTAGTGTGATCGCCTTCATTATATCCTGGTCATTGGGGCCATCCTTGAAGTAGTTTCCTTAGCTGTTGTTCGAGCGATTTAGAAGGGCTTTCGTAGAAAATGGTGTGGGGAATTTTCGGATCAATAGCCATGGAAATCGATTGAAAGCTCCCGGAATACCGTGAATGAACCCTAGGTTCTCAAATTATCGTGGAAGTTATGGAATGGCTCGTGATTCAGCTTTCATACGGCAATCTCATCGTGGCGATCAATAGGTCCGCATGCCTATCTTTTCATGCACTGCATGGCTGAATGTTCGTAAATCGAAGGGAACTGGACCCCGATTTATTTTTGGTTTAGACGCTGTTTTATGTCCAAAGTAATATATCCCCTGATCTGATTTTAGTCATAAAGTATTTCGAAGATTTTAATAATTGTCAATTTTTGAATTTCGCTGTTATTTCTGTGCTTGTTATCATGTTTCTGCTGTATTTTTAAAACGTATCGTCCCAAAATATGTTATCCTGATGTGAGAACCGTGAAATTCTGATTTTGTCGTCTTATGTTGGTTTGCATGGGCAAACTTCCTCATAGAGTAATAGCAGTTTCTTCACTGCTCATTTCTCGTGAGTGGTATCATAATTTTACCTTCTATATGTGCTTCCCATGAAAGGCAGTTGTGACATCGTTTGTTTTTTGCCTGCCTGAAGTTTGGAGACAAAGAGAATCGTTTATGCATCCTTACTTTTTTGTGTGCTGCAGCAATCTGGCAGTAGATTTTAATTCGCATAACTAAGCTATTAATTTCCAGGAAAAGGGGTAGTGGGGAGCCTAATCGGGATTATTATCGCTTAGCCTTTGGGCGATAGTCACTAACTCATCTTTACACAGTTGGATTCAGACTCACAATTAGGTAAGCATAGGCGTAATACGCAAGTGAACAACTCCCCTTTATTTGGATCGGAAGTGATGTAAATGGAATGTGAGTCACTAGGAAATGTGGCTGAAGGAATGTGACCTACGGTGTAAATTAACGCTATCGTCTTCAACTGGGTAGGTAGAAATCTCGTAACGAGATCTCATCCTGTGCCTGATGGTGCATCATTGAGATGAAACGGTAAGCGGAATGTAAGTTCTAAGAATAGTTCGGTAAGTACTTTTTTCTCTCAAGAACATCCATGAAGTTATCCTCGCACCTAGCGAGTTTAAGTTTGGAGATCGGATTTTGTTAGAATGGCTATAGCTTGTGTGCGCCGCTCTATCCCACGATCCATTTTCTCCCAATTCAAAACGGTGTGCGTTACTTGTGCGGCACCGTGCCATGCGCTGCCGTTGCCAAGTTGGTGCAGATTCGATGGCAATTTTGTCCGGTACCGGAGCGATTCCTTTATGTGCTCCCCGACTCGGCGCCGTGGACTTGGCGGGTCGCTGAACACTCCAGGTAGATGGATGGATATGTTCTAAATCCCTCGCAGCAGTAATTCGCCATTCCGGCGCCTCTTTGTCCACACCACCACTTTCCTTCCCCCCCTGTCCCTTCCACTCGCCTCCGGCATACTATCGCCGACAGCCTTGATGCGTCCAACTATTTATAACCCTTTAACCCCTGAAATCAATTCGGTGGGGTTGGGGGGAGTGAGGGTAGGGGCGGGTGGACTGCAGGAGAGGGAGGGAATGTGGTGGAAGACAAGGAGATCGGGTTGGAGGTTTTGGCGCCCTTAATTGGCTCACGGCCGTAGTCCCAATTGGCATATGCGGGCCTTCAATGCAGCTGGATGAGGCGGAGTCGAATTTGGTACATCGACCTTTTACGCGAATACTTTTCCGATGTCTGTTGTACGGAGTCGGGAAGCGGATTGTGTGGAGCACCCAATGGAAGTCTTTGTGATCATGGTGCCCGTTTAGCTCCGGCGTTACCCATTATTGCAGGGTTCGCGCACCATTTTATCTTTTGTCTTCCTAGACTGTTCGCTATCCGGTGCCCCAAACACGAATCCCATTTTTATTCTGCTTTTAGTTTTACCGTTTCGTTTTTTGACGCTGAAGATGCCCCCTAGTGCAGTTGAAATGAGTAAAGCTTTATTAATGAAATTATTGGTATTAAGTTGGTATCTCCGAAATTAATGCACACATACTGAAAAATTTCTTCTTTCTTTTAATTTTATTGGAATATTTAAGTTCATGGAAGTAGGATTTTTGAGGAACTGGCTTAACACATTCATTACAATTTGAATCGCAGATCTTTAATGAAATGCATACATGCTAGATTTCTCAGAAATACCGTACTTTATATCCCTTTTACTTATTTTTATCTTCTACCGATGGAGAATTTCTTAACAGAACGGTCCTAGGTGCTGATTGAAGACCTTGGGAAGAAAGTTCTTTCAACTGGTATGCTCAGTCTTTTAAGAACTAATAACATTCCTCTACGGTGATGATATTTGCTTTGCCAATTCATTGTCATTTATTTCAATTACTCGGGTTATATCGCGTTATTCATTTTTCTCGATAATTTCCAAAATCTCAGAAAAAGAGGACATTCTTCATAATTTTGTAATCTGATGCCGATGAGGAAATTGCTAAAATGTGTACTTAACCTTTATTGACCTAATGTTCTGATCGCGTGGCTGCCATCCAAATTACATGGTCATATTTTGTCAATAAAAGGTGAATTTCACTGTAACACTAAACGAATAAAACAACTGAGATTTCAGAGTTGCGATCTAGATTTTAATAGTCTATTATACATATTTAATTTATATTATACATATTTAATTTTTGTACAGTAAGTCCTCGACTTACGAATGATGATTTTCTGGTGAATCGTATCTGAGAATACTTGTAGCGAGCAATAATGTTGTAAACTTTGTGCAAAGGTTGACATTTTCAGTTACATGAATGTATATTTCTTAGTCTTGGAACAGATTCATTGTATCCCATAAGTTGAATGTAAAACTGAGTTCCGAGATACGAACCTTACAAGAGAGCGAATTGAGTTCGGTGTTGAAGTACCACTGTTTCTGTTAATTATATTTTTTATAGAATTTCCCTCATACCTAATAGATCACATATTTTTTAGCTAAACAAAGCTTCATTTTTTTCCATAGGTCACCGTAGTGAAAGCGATTTTTTGTAGAAATAATACATATCAGTACATGTAAAGGGGATAGAGGGTACAATTAGTCCCATGATGTAATTGTTATCCCACGCGATGATTTTTATAGTGCAGTTGCTAGTGTTCGCATTACTATTATTGGGACGTGGTATCGATATATATATTTCTGTTCGTTTCCCTTTTATAAAATGATCGATAATAGTCCTGCTCGGAAATGACTTCATAATATTTTCGCCAAAGGCCAGCCAAGCCACGGCGCTGGAGAAAGGGTATAAATAGCTTCGCAAAACGGACGCGCGGGCTAGACACTCCGTGCGGAAACCTTGGTTGGTTGCTTACAATTGAATAATTGTACTTCACCAACAGTGCTACTAAAATAGAAGTGAGATCTATTTATTGCTTCGTATGATGCTTAAATTTACGAAAGTATGCAAACATGTCCTAGTTACATCGAGTTTGTTGCAAAGAACTACCGATACTGTCCGTTTTCTCTGAACATCTCACATTTTCCTCTCTAGAATTCGTGTTAGGTACGTTAATAGCTGTGACGGGATGATGGTTTCGGGAAACCCTTTGAGCTGTTAAACAATGAGAGGAGTTGTCCTTAGCTCGGAATTCTTAATTACGAATCTTCATCAACGACTTTCATGTCTACTCCCTGGTATGGTGCTATTATTATCTCTTCTTGGGTCCTCCTTTTAAGTAATTTTATGGTTTAATGTAAGCACTACTTGTGAAAAATATAGCGTAATTTGTGAGAATGTGTGTAAATTCATGGTCATCATGCGAACAGTTGTTGAGCAGTGTCGATCAATCAACACCAAAGTTTTTTTGCATTTCAAATTTTCTGTTTTGCATTCTTATATTTTTTATCTTTTTTTAATTTTGAAGTAACACCTCTAATAAATGTCGTTATGATGCAGAAATGGCGAATATTTTGTAATGCTTGGAATTGATTTTTCCCCTAGTTGGACTTTTTCTCATCTTTTTCATTTTTCTTTTCACGATTTTTGTATTTAGTTCTTCAATTTGTTGACAAATTGATGGGCTAAAATGTTTAATAACGAAGTGTATTTTAACAGTAAACGTCAAGTTCTATTCTGTTATTCATCGCTAGCAACTTCACGAATGATCTTGTATTAGGAAATAAAAAAGTTGTGTGGAAACGTAAAATCAAGCACTCCAAGGCAGGAATACTTTATCGTCGCGGTCGTGAAGCATCGGACAAAATTGCAAACATAAAAGCTATATTTTATTTACAGTTTTATTTTGTAGGTAATTTTTGTAACGAAAAAATCTCAATTCCTTTTTACATCTGGTCGATGAGCAACATTTTTAACTCTTTGTTGTTACTCTATGCATCGTGTTCAATTCTATGCCGATTAGTGACATCTGTCATTGCTATTATTTTACTCATCTACGAAACGTGTGCGTTATTATAGTCATAAAAAGGACTGACATCGGAGAACGTGTCAGATTTTCAAAGTTGACTCGTAAGAGATAGTGGCTGGGAGGGTCTTTATGGCCGAGTATTAAGTAATGCTTAATTTTAGTATGGCTTAGTCATTCGCTGATATCTGTAAGCCGTGGAAGAAATTTATGTCGCTAGAGCAATTAAGCACGGACATTTTCATTTACTTAAAAGCTCGGAAGGGTCGCTATTGACTCGTCATTTTCTTTACCGTTATTGGTCCATGAATGAAGTAAGGTAGTGAATGAATCCTTTTGTATCTAAATACAATATTTTTATTGATTTAGAGCTAAAAATATGCCCCAAAAGTATGCTTGGACAGTTTTCAGGAAAATAAAGAGGAATGAAAATGGCGACTTGAGTGCGACAGTACCCAAATTTCCATGTGCCGAGAACACTAAAACCACAGTCATTTTTGACCCAGCCGTGATTTATTTACTCGTAGTTAAATTAGTTAGGTTAAATTAGTGTTATTTAAAACGTTAAAAGAGTGATCCGGTGAACTAATTTGTTTTTTTTCATGGGGGTTTACCGGGTAGCAATATCATTTATCTGCATGTTGAGATGAAATAAAAATCCCGCTATATTTCTATTTTTCTGTTTGGTTTAACTATTTATGCTATAATGTTGTGGGAAATCGCCTGGGAAATGGTTAAAGCGACACATTTTATTTATTCATTTAACTTGTTGGTAGCGCTTTGACGGTACCCAAGCTTTAGAATTCGGCGTATCAATTATGCTCATTGACATTTCTGTTTGTTGGTGTAGTTTTCCTCTCTATTTGCTAAATAAATCACGCAATTAATTTTCGTATGTATATCTAGTGTTAACCTGCAAGTGGATGTTATGTCCGCTCTTGGAGAATGTTGTAGATGTAGCTTTGGCATTTCATTTTATTGAACAAGTTCTCGGATTGACGAATATAGCGGCTCCTGTATGGTATAAATATTTAATGGCATATTTACTAAACATTCAGTACTCCGCGATAGTTCAGACATGCTGGCGAATTTTGGTTTATACTCCTCATCCAAAATTTGTGTGGACAAATTTTGTTATCTGGTACAGTTGGTGCTTATAAAACGGCCATGCGAATTTGTTTACTATTGGTGGTAGCGAAGTTTGGTTTACTGCCATTTTGAACATTCCGTGTGAAAAACGACACCTGCTGTCTCCTATCCGTCTCGTCGACGCGTTCCAATTGTGTGTTTCGCCCGCAGTGCGGAAAAGTTATCGCGTCTGACGTTTTTCCTGCCTGCATGTATGCAGAAAGGTCGAGGCTTTGCGATTGTAATCGTTACTTTTAAATTGCTTGTTGGAGGGCTGTCTTAGTCATGTGAAAAATGAAATTTGAGCTCATCAAAACCTACACTGTGGTCGACTTCTTTCTCGTATCGTTGCTGCCGAGTGGAGAAGGGTAATTTGTCACATACGAATACCAAATTTTGGAGGAGGACGGAGACGAGCGATTTGTCACGGATGAATTCCGAAATTGGACAAAGAAAATATTAATGAGATTATTCATTCATAGTTCATTCAATTCTAAGATTAGTTGCTGCAAACGTCCATTATACCCTTGTGCCATGCGAACTCCATTATTTCCTTCTAAGCTCTTCTCTTTCATATACCGTTTTACCTGGCCAATGTATGTCCCTCAGTCTTAGGGGCTTACCGTTCCGTTTTCCCTTGCAATATGTTCCTTACAGAATCATGTTGCTCAGAAAATGGTGCATGAGTTTAGGGCTGCGTTTCTCAACTTTTTTGATTTGCGCACCCCTCGGTCACACACTCCCAATAAATATCTCTCTTAGGTTAGAATTGTTTGCTATTTATAATGTTACTGCTACGTCATTTTTACTTCTGCCATTATTGAACTTTTCTGTATACTTCAAGCACGAGCGCCGAACACGTTCCCATTTGGGTACGCGCACTTCCGTTTGGTAACCGCTCCAAGATTTAAATTTAAAATACCGCTAAAATATTTTGAATGGAAAATACTTCGTGTGGTGGGGATGGAGAGAAGCTTACCCGAGGAAGTTCGGTAGGAAGAACTGAGGGTTGAGGAAATATATTACTTGAGTAAAGATGTGTTGAAGACAGATATTGAACGTGCAATGAACTTGGGAAAGCGAGGTACTGGGGTAGAAGGGCATAGGTAGATATCGGATTAAAAGAGGTAGGAATTATTCGTTGATGAAGTGAGGAATAGTGTGAGGCAAAGGAAGTAGCAAAATGTAGAAAGAGTATAAACGCTCCATCTAAGCTGCCCCTACCGGTTACAAAATAATCAATCAGCCAACTACTTAAATATTTCTATACCAGGGGAGGAAATTATTCGCAGATAGAAACATTCATCAAAATTTCAAGCGAAGATTCGGTCCGTTGAAGGTCTTTGCGGAATTAGAGGGTGGTGGAGATTGGCCATTTGATTCTTTTTCAATTATTGGGAGTCACCGTCATACGGTCGTCACCTTCAGCAACCTAATCGCCAGAGAGGAAACTACTAATGACGATGTTTGCCACTCTATAAGGAGAGAGGAAGATGCTTCTTAGCGTTCGCTAAAGTTAGCTGTGGCTACCTCATAGCGACGGAAGAATCGCTTCTCACAGTTATTTCACCTCCGGCACAAGTGAACGAAGAATCCATTTTCGGACGGTTCCTTGCGAAGTATCGTGCCGAAGAGGAGGCGTGTAAAACTCGAAAAAGGCGCCATGCCCACTTCCAGCCAACGCCCGCTCGCGAAGTGGCGGACGCTTTCCGAGTGAGGACGGAAGTCGAGTCGACGAGGCTTTATCCGGTCGTCTCCGCGTGATTCGTTTGCGTGCAGCCTGGGAACCGGAAAGACAACGACACGCCGCACGGCAGGTGTCCCGCCTTTTGTTGTGTGGTCAGAGCATGTGTCCCCAATCTCGATTACAGTCTCACCCTACCTCTCCCCCGAACCAACCCTACTTGCTCACCCCTCTTCACCGTTGCCTCTCTGTGGTGGTCTGCGAGAACCAGTCATTAACGGTGATGTGAAAGAGAAAAAAAAACATTTTTCCCCGCTGAAGTTTTAAAACGTCTATTAAGCTTATTAGGTTTTTATTGATAGCTTCTGGTAATTTCTCTTAAAATAAGAAACCTTTTTGTGCACAGGTTTTAGAGAGAAATCATTATGAAGTCTATTTTAGTTAGTTGCGGAACCTTGGGGCACGCAAAAGAATGTTGGAAAATTTTTTCAGTATTATCTTTCGGAAAAATGTTTTCCTTGTTTTACAACGTGTCCACGATGGTGATTTTTTTGTTAAAACAACGTGCTAACGATGAGGATTTTACTGTGTTTACAATTGCTGATGAAAATAAGTTAATTCATAGCAAAACCTTCTGCAACTTTGCAATTGTCTTTATGCCGTCTACGATGTACAAACTCCTCATTGTATTCTAAGCGCCACCTGAAATTCGCATGTAAAGAGCCCCAAACTAGTGGTAAACAACGTTCTTTTCGACCAAGTAGCGATGGTACATGCTGGCGAACGAGCTATTCCGGAGCAGAAACTACACCTTAGGTTTTTTTGTCGAAAATATTCTTCTACTATTTTCTCTCAAGCCGTCAATAATTTCAGGAAGTAAATGAGTCACAAGGATGATAATTTAATGTTGTGTGAACAAGTTACAATAGCGTTTTTTCGGGTGTGCATGCCAGGACATAGGTTCGTACTTCAAGAAAAGAGTGCAGCAGATTGGTCTAGCGAAAAAAATGTTCCTTTTTTTAAAAGCATTTTTTCCAATAATTTTCTCGCTGACATATCTGCCACGTCGTTTTTAATGAGTGTGCTCAAAACAACGTTGTTCACACCGATTTTATCTGGAAATTAATGTAAGATATTATGCGTGAAATGAAACAAAAAACTTTTCCCCCTCATCTCTGCTGGCACTGCTCCTCTTTTATCTCCCGCCCTTTACCGCCGGTCCATCGGTGGCGTCTCTGGCTCTCTTCGATTTTTCTCCCATCCCCCCCCCCCCTCATCCCCCTGTGCCCGTTTGTCCATTTCGCTTATTTATCCCCCGGCTGCAGTTCATTAGCTCGGAAAATCCAGCAGCGCGCTCGCTTTATAATAGGATCACGTCGGTGGCCTATTCATTCGAAGAGCGCGTGAAACGAGAACGGAGGGCGTGTTTTCACGTGAATGTAGCCGACAGGTTTTTTTTTTTTTCAATTTCCTGATTCCATTTAATTGCTTCTGTTTGGATTGCCTTGACCATTCTATTGGTTTGTAGTTTACTGGGCTTTGTAAGAGGGGTCACGAGTTTGCGCCTTGACATTCCTCCTCCTCTTCCTTTTTCACACTGCTTCAATGTGGTTCCCTTGAATCACGAAAAATGTCACCCTCAAACATTGAAATTTTGCATGCCTGCGCAGTGTCGAGAAGGATCACATTGCACCCGTTTAAAATTTGCTTCTTGCGTCTGCATATATGGACCTAACAATGTGATACGTGGCTGCATGTGAACGCAGGCATTACAAATTCGTCTACACACTATTCTACTTGCCGCAAGGGTATGTGGCGTGGGATGTTAAGACAACAACCATGTAGAGGTGAGGGAATTGAGAAAAATATTTTATTTATTTTATTTATTCATTTGCTCCTCGTATAAGCTCATACAACAGAAAAAAATTACAAAAATTCAATACGAGGGACATAGGTTCCCCTTAGGGTAACATCCTATTTGGAGTTAACCGACTCTTCTTTGTCTAACAAAATTACATCAATTTAGAAAACAACAAAATCAGTCACTGTGCCGCAAATTACAAATCACGTTACGAAAATAATTAGTGGATACAAAAAATATAAACGATCAGAAAATAAAAATCGGAAAAAACACTAATAATGCCGGAACGCACAGCAGAATCTGATTAGAATCACTGCAATTTACAAGGATAGTTATACATAGCTGTATAATTGGGAGTGGACAAGGAAATGGTTTTGCTCTGTTAATGCTTTTCGCGCGCTACCTTATCGCTTTTATCGCGCACATATCGATAAAGTTTCGCTGAGTTCTGAATGGGGATGGAGCAAGGGCCGGAGTGTCCTGGAAAACTCATGTTTTGCTAAAATTGCGCTTTAAAACTATTGAATTTGTCGCATAGACGTGTAATTATACCGAGAGTGCTTCATCTTTTCTATCTCCTCTCCAAACTTTTTCCTGAAGACTTAGAAAAATTCCCATCTTCCTCCCTCATGATCCAGGATGCGTAGCTATATTACTTTCGACGGTCAATTAAGGGCCTAAGTTACGAATTCTGTGAAATTAAACCATAGAGCGTGCGCACAATCTGTATTTTATTTATAAAATTGTTGTAGGTAATTGTCTTGCAATGGAGAGATGTACCCGCCGGAATAAGATGAACATTGCCTAGATGTCATCGAGAGAAATCGAGGCTGTCTTCCATCTGGAAATGTAAGATCCGCTCAATTCGGAACTTCTTTTAAAACAATTTATTTATAAAACAGGCTTATTTCTGGAATAAATGCTCAAAATTCCCTCTCAGGATTTTGAAGTTATTGTAAAAATAAATGAGTGTTGTTGAATGAAAGGCCACAGTATGCATGATAGACCTAAGCTGAACGATACGTCAACGGATTGTTTATAGTGTTGTCAATGTTGCATAAGTTATGTAACGTTGAGTAAGTTTTAATGTGAAAAGAGGGATACAATATAAAAGAGACGTGCAAGCTTTTTTCGTTTAACTTCCCTTGAAATTATCTGCTTTTCAAGAGGTTGTCAAGTATCTCGGGTCAAATTGGATGACAAAAAGTGTTACACATGAAATATTGAGACATTTCCTCTTGTTAAAAGGTAATTTAAGAGTGCTCAAACGGTGATTTAAGTTCTATATTGTACTGATGTGCGGGTGAATGCAAAAAGGCTCTAGTGAATGTAAGCCTAAGTGAGAGAAGCCGGTTAAGTTTGTCTCCTCGAAGCTTTAATTCTCTTTTTCCCTCGAGGTCCGGGGATTAATCCGTTCCAGAGATGCGAACGTTTTTATTCGTAGAGGAGCTAACCCATTTTGTTTGTTGTTTAATTTAGTCCCTTCCTTCCCTTGTTTACACACAACATTTCCCCCAGCAAAATTTTTCTCATTTGCATATATTTTTGCGGCTAATTTCCACCCCGACTGCTGCGATGAATTGCTAAAAGTCCGCAGCTGTTTTCTTCCTCAATTTGCAGTTCTATCAAATAAGTACATATTAATGTAATCACAGTATGCTGCCGATTATGTATTCTGTAGTGAATTGTTAATCCAAGCCCTATCTGGAGATCGTAGTTTGAATAATTAAGGATTATCGGTCCTCATGTTATAACTTATGTAGTTCAATTTAGCCTGCATCACAGTGTAGGTTCCCTGCTCCTAGCGGAAAAAACTATTGATACACAGCATGAAAGCGGAAGATATTACACGTAGCCTTATGGTATTTAGAGACTTTTTACTTAGTAGATTAGCTGTTACCTTCGGCTTCGTTCGTTTTATCGTTCGCCTTCTTTCGTTAACCTTACTTTTATCATTTTAAACTACATTTTTACCCTCTTTTTGCTCGCTATCTTCTCCTCTCTCTCCCTCTCTGTTCTTAGGAATATAATATTGCTTTAATCTTTACGTGGTTCTTAGTGTTAACCGAGAAACATCGCAAGGAGGTGACCAAAAAGCCAGCCAGAGACAATTGATCAGTAGACAACAGTATGATCAGCTGAACCAATTTAGTCTCCGCAAAGCTGCATGAGTTATGCTTTTACTTTTTTGAAATTTCAAGGGCTTTTTCTTCCTCTCATGCTGATAGATGTTTTTAGAGTTATAACACTCTTAAAATCCCGTTAGAAATATAAGACACGTTTGGGAACGAAAATTAATATTCCAGATATAGTTTGCCCCTACTATTCCCGCAATTTAGTTCGATTAAAAAAATGTCTTGTTAGATTATTTATTTTTTAAAAACATCAGTGAACACTAATCTCCTAAGAATGGAGATGTTTGGCTAATTTCATTGTAATTCGTCCATTGGTTTCGGAGATATCGTGATCAGCCAGTGGATGAGCGGTATTTGCCTTTTTATATGCAGAAGGTAGATATTCAGAGGAAGGAAAAATCGAAGAACCTTTCTCCATCTCCTCTGCCCTCCGCTCTCGGCAAATATCGCCGGATTTTCGGTATTCCCCTGGTATTTTTATCTGGTAAACTGCCTCGCATTCCCCAAGCTGCTTTTAAATCCCCTGAATTCAGAAAAGAATAAACTATTAATAGTGGTGGTTCGATCGCCTCGTGAACATAGGTATTAACGAGACCCAATCATTCAGGAATAATTTTTATTTCATTACAAGGCAACCATCGGTACTGTCTGATTTTGTTCAAAATACATTGGAACTGTTCGTTCGTCTACATTGCTGTATATTTATACTTTTTGTTTTCGTGTCCTTTTTACGCATCCGAATTAAATGCATGTTGTAGAGACTTCGAGTACCTACCTATTGTACGTCGGTCTGATGCGACTTTACGCTTTGTTCCTTTCATATGTACTTCTCCGCTTTTAAAATATTATGTGTTTACGGTACCCCGTCGTGAAAAATGGCGTAGCCTGACTGGTCTCTCTTATTTTTTATACGAGTGTTGATTCGCTTTTTTGTATGCTCATCCTCACTGTAGCCTTTATTTTGGTTCTCTAGACTCGAGAGCTCTAGTTTTTCACCAGATAAAAGCCTCATTCTTGTCATCTGGGTTATTGCTGGCGCTGTAAAAAAAGAAATGATGGATAGCGAACAGACACAATGGCACGTGGAAAGCATGAGTTATGAATGCTATCTGAGTGAATGGAGTTCGTCAGTTTTTTATAGTGTTCATTCCATGGCATGCCGTGTATCAAGTGAAGAAACACATTTCATATACATACTTTTTAGAGGCGCTACCATTTCCCTAAGTTATATTTGCTCATCAATAATATCGTCTCTACAAATTGTATTCAATATTTCATTAGTATGCAAATTTAATTTTGCTCCAATCCTTTTTATGTGCCGTTTTCATTTCCCGAAATGATAAAGGCGTTTTCGAAACCTTAGGAACCGTACGCTCAAAAGCAGACCATACTTTTACACAAAAATGTCTTGAAAGAGCTGTTTTTTGTGGGCCATTCTCCGAATTTTTAACATTCGGAACATTAAAAAATTTAAATTTATGTAAAATCATTTTTTAAGTTTGAAGTTTGAATTAAAAATAAAAGAAATTCAATCGGCGTTTTGATTGCCTGGAAATCGTATTTATACGATTTTTACGAATGGCGTCCTTAGGAGCTTTCTTGAATTTGAAGCGAGGGCACTATGGTCTGAAACTGTTCACTCACCCTCTGAGCCGCCATGCTGCGAAATCATGATTGTGTAATAAAACATGGAAGTCAGTCGAATGTAATTCAGGTGCTTTCAGAGTGGCAAATCATTTTTTATTACTTTTTCAAGCTGGGACATCGAAAAATTTATTTTCGCTTCTAACAGACCAATGGGAATCGCCTGAATGCTATTATCTATCGCTCTGAGTTAATACCGTGGATAATTCCAGTAGATGAACAAAGAACACATCGAGACTTCGGAAGCAGTATAAATATGGCATGAAGTAGCAATTTGCAATGTGTATCCTAATTTTTCGTTTACCTGGAATCGAAATGTTTAGTTATGAAATAATGAATTATATTCTGTGAAAAGCAACCGATTCGTATAAGGCTTTTCCGTTCTTTGAAATTTAGCGTAGAGTCTCTGGGTGGAGAATTTACCTGATCAAATCATTGTCTCGAATTTTTATTATTTTAATTTCGACTAAGTTAATTAAAATTCCAATCCGTCTTAGGTGGTTTCAAAGTGAATGAGAATTAATATATTCTGCATTTTTTTATTTTTTCGGATGAGTGTCGTAGCCAGGGAAGCTCATTTCAGTTTTGGTATTCCTCGGTAATTTCTCATTAATTTTTTGTGTGTGCTATTGTGTGTAAAAATGTGTGTATTTAGTTGCCAAATAAGGTTACACAAGACAGTTGACAACGTAACATTTGCTGCCGATTCACCGATATAAAAAGCCTTTTATGGAACTAATGATGTATGTGCATTGTTTTTTAGTTTAAAAAACTAATAACTTCGCATTTTTTATTCTGAAAGAGCATTTGGTTTTACATCTCATTCGCTGGTTGTATTTCTTCCTGGAAAAAATAAAAGTGTTCAGAATGAAATAAAGGAGCAGACTTTTCCTATCACTCGGAAAAGGGCCGTTGAAGATTTGAAATTAAAAAAGAAAAATTATGAGGAGCTGAAATGGATGTAATCACAGCGCTCATAATTACCTCACGGCGCCGCGAATAAAAAGTGTGGAGTTCACCGGCACCTACTCCTTGCTTCTTTCTCTCTCTCTCTCTCTTTCTTCCGTCCCAACCTTTCCGCTCATTAACCTCCCCCCGCTCACGTTCTTATCCGGTGAAATGGCCACCTTGTCGCCGCCGCCCCCACCCTTCCCTCCTCCAACCTTTCCCTCCCTCTTAACCCCCCGAAGTAGGCCAAGAATCGACTGGTTGAAGGAAAGGATAAGGTGTGGCCCATATTATCTCTCCCGCAGTCGAAGGAAATTCCACTTGCGTTTTCTATCATCAACAATCTTGTGTCTCAGGGGAATGAACCCCTATATGAATAATTCCAACGGGCCGCAGTTACTTTCACCGTGATTATTTCTCACGAGGAAGACTTGTTTCTTGAATTATCGATGTCAAACAAAAAAGGCTTTCAGAAGTACAAATACGAGATGATTATTTTAAAAATGTCTATTTCACAGAGACGGCTTGAGGGCCGGGCGACAGCCGTGTGCATTTCATCTGGGCTGGAGGGGGCGGGAGTGGCTGCCAATCCAACGTCTAATCTAAATAAAATGGCTCTATATATATTTGTTTACAACGTAATGATATTTATATGATTTATCTGGGGAATTTATGCTTTGAATATTATGTAATAAGATATCCTCATGACAATGTTGGATAGGTAAACTAAAAATAAGTGGGGGGAGGGGGTGATGCCTTAAAGTGACCTATACCGGTTGAAAAAATTCCCTTGAGACATCCTTGCTCATTTACCATGCTGAAACATCAAAACCCGATATTTAAATGCCTGGTTACCTAACTTTAGCCGTTAAATAACTTGACCTCAACGTTGATGAAATGATAATGATATGAAATGATAATGGAGTTTGGGTTTTGTAAACTACATCAGACTGATGTTAAGTTGGCGTTAGCGTTAACCATTGGAGAGCGTATTGTCATCGGATATCTCACCGATTAAATTTTTAACCAGGCATTATAAGATTTGGTAACGTTGAGGGAAAGGTGTCGCAGATATCGTGTGGCCTACATAATCTTCCCCTCCCCAAGGAAATTCCACTTGTGTTTTCTATCAGCAGTCCGGTGGCGACGAGGATTGAACCTCTATGAATAATTCGTGTTGACCGACCGTCTTCTCTTGAGGAAGGAAAAGGGGAGACCTTCATTTAATAATCATGAAACTCGCCGAGTTGTATTGACGTGGAATAGCCGTTGGGCGGAGGAGAAAGAAAATTCTTTTCTGACCTTACCGAGATATCCTGATCGTGTTGGTGGCAAGCGACAACGCCCCCTTGGGGAACCCCGCACCCTGACCCGTCATTCCTATGTTTCTCAAAGCGTGAGTTAATCCATCGCTTGCGGCGGTCATTTGTCTCATGTCAACTTACTACCTGGGAGCGATTTGTAGTGCATTCGTGCGGACATCACTAGCGTTAGAAGTACATAGTTATAAGAGTCTGCGGCCGACAGCTGCAATCATTCGCGCTATTACTTATGTGGTTTGGTTTGAATCGGTAGGGTTGCATTGGGAAAGTGAAGGAAGGGTGGAGAGAAACCTGGCGTCGGCATTAGCCTACTCTAAGAGAGGTGTCGAGGGGTACACAGTTCAACTGCCACATCCAGTGGACGGTATATTGCCCTGGAAGTTCTCTTCTCATGGCACCCAACTTGGGATCTTGAATCAGCTGACAAAGCTGTTAGTACCAGGACTCGAACCCTGTCTCTCTGGATGGGAAGCTAAAACATTTGCCACCATAGCAACCCTATCCTATAAATAGATGTTCCCATAACAGCTAATGCTATGGAAACATTTCTGCTCCATAATGACTCGCACTATTCAGAACCCAGCGGTAGGTTCAGTACATTCATTGAAGATTTTTCTAAACCATTTGACCCAAAACGATCGAAAATATCCACGAAGGATAGGTATATTGACCTAAAACTTATTCATGACTGTCGTGAAATCTCGAGCTTTGAATCTTTGGTTCTATCGTATTCTTACAAATTTTCACTGCCTCAAGAATTTTTACGGATGATAAAAGTAATTGGAGTTCCAAAAGATTGTAAGCGTGAGATGAAACGAAGTAGTGAAGATTGTACTGCACAAGATTCTACTGTAAACTAAACGGTTAAGAAAATTATTCGATTGGAAAAAAATGGTTGGTTGTCAACGTAATATGTTTAGAATTTCGTAAATTGATCCTCCGCATGTTTCGATTTTTATCATAAGTGTTTGCTCATCATGTTATTTTGTCGGAGTACGATCTTAAGGATGGAAAATATAATTGAATCGAAAGAAAAGTTGAAATGCTTTATTTGTCATTTTAATCACAGTATACAAGATTTGTGTGCTGGGTAGCTTCTTGGATTTCCCTCCGTTGACATGCTAGTAATCATCGTCAAATCACACAGGTATTGGACCAGTGGTGCTGTTTGTCCGTGGTGGGTACAAAAATATAACGTGTGTGGAGATGAGACGATTATAATTCCAAGTGACTTGCCGCAATATTTCAAAGATGACGATCATCTTAAGTGTCATGTGAGTTGCAAAAAAAACATTTTATCTTAGTACCAATGATTGACGAGTTACAGGACACATGGTGCCATTCTCAGCAGCCGTTCATGGTCACGCGACAAAATGCGGGTTGAGCCAGACGAGGATTTATTTTACTATCTTCTCCACACACAAGTGAATCTTAAGATACGATTGAAAGTGCGAAGAGTGAAAGTGAACGAATTAAAATTGTGAAATTGTAAAAAATTGGGAGTGCGAAAGTACGAAGTGTACATTATATGACTCGTAATTTGTTTGTTCTTGTTACAGTTTTGAGTGGTTTTGAGCCCAATGTAAAATGCTGCGCTTCGGTGAAACTTTGGTTTGGTGAAAGTTTGGCAATTCTACTTTTTCCATCAGGTGGTCAAAATTAACATAGGATAGAGCGTCAAAGTGCTCATTTAACTCTGAAATCTTTCGCTCTGCTTACAATATACAAATTTTGCCAGAATTCAAGATTTGTGAATATTGCGTCTGTTAGGAGGATGGTTTGTAATATTCGAATATGTGAAAATTACCAAGAAGAAATAATTCACTAGAATTGGAATGTTTTCATTGGGAATTTGGCGCATCCTTTTATATCCTCAGTGGGCGACTCTCTCTAGCATCACTGTCGTGCCTACTTCTGCCGTTATTTGAAATTTTTGTGCAGTACCTACTACGTCGATAGTCCGGAACCCTCAGATCCTATAAGGCTGTTTAACTATTGGATATGCAATGAATACTCACTGCCAGTTTTTGGGGAAACAAATTTTTAGTACCATTTTAAATATGAAGCTAACATGAATGCAATAAATTACTTTTAAAACAATGTACCATCGAACGGGTTTATAGCGTTTTATTGTTTGGTATACAACGTTTCGCCTCTAGTCCTCGAGGCGTCTTCAGGTCGAAGTATTCTCGTTGCATTTGGGCCGCTTTATATGCATAGGCATCTATAACTGACCTAGAATGACGCAAATTGACCTATTTTGTGGAAACCCGAAGTAAAACTTATTAAACAGTTAAATTATCCCTGGCTGTTGGTGTGAGTGATTTAGGCTTCTTTGGAAAAGATCTCATGTCAGCTTTGAATCAATGAGCACAATCAATTGCATAAAACATAAGATTTGTATTCATTAGAATGAATTATTTTATTTGGGAAAGAAGTTATCAATTTTTAAAATTGTTTTTTGCCTCTGTAAATTGCCTTTTTATACCTGCAGAAATTCAATTCTCGTTACTGTCGAAATATTGGAAGAGGAAGCTTTAAAACTCTCCAACTGTAGAGGGTAACGCCACACGCGCTGAAAATAGCTCAAAATATCAACAACTGGGAGTGTCAAACTAATGAGATATCGAACAATCATGAGAGTACCCTTCTCTTTTTAATTCTTTCTGGACCCGCGCAGTCGTCTTCAACCTTACGGCGCGCCGTCATTTCGAAGGGGCGAGGAATGGGGTTCTGGTTAGTGTGACGCCTGTGCTGACGATAGTGCTGGCTTCCCATCCTGAATGGCTTAGGTTCACATCTCAGCAGAGTCGGACATTTTTCAGCAGGATCCCGATCCCTAATTGATTTCTTTGTGTAGAGCATATCAAGTACTATACTCCACCCGTCTTGTCGGATAGAGCGTTAAACTGTGGACCCCTTAGCTCCTTTCGTTATGGATAGGCAATTGCCGACTCCGGGATTCTCTCCACCCTTCCTCCATTTCCCTGATAAGTCTCATAATACTTTCGCTAGGGTTTTCCGTTGCCTTAGTGTTTTCCCAGTAATCCCCTTACTATGTGAGAGCAAAAGTCTGACTAAAACCTTGCCGCCGATTTTTCCGAAAATTCTGAGTTGCTGTGGATGTCTAGGGGGTAACCTGTATCAAAAGAGCCACGCATGCACATGGGATATTTTTTTTCTAAGACCAATTAGCAATGCGTAATCTTAATGTATGAATATTAACTGAGAGATTAAAGGCGCTAATGCCGAATTCAACGAGGGAGGTTATGTTTTTTGTAAGAAATGAGCTCTGAAAATTCAAAAGAAAAGAAAATTTTCTGAGTTTGACACCGAGCCAGGTTTTTGGCTCCCAAAGTTTCGATAGCAAACGATGTCCTGCCACCTCGTATATCCACTGATAATGGCCAAGTCTTTTCCAGATTGGCATTATCGTCCTACCTCCTTGTCGCCATTATTTTGTGGAGTGCTGGCTTCCTTGCTCGGCGGAGCGGGAAGTCTTCAGAAAGTTATTGCTACAAAGGTGAAGTAGGATAACAGCCAATCGGAGGAGAACAATTATTGGTGGATATATAAGGCATCAACACCCTGAAGATGATGGTAGGGTCGGTAATTGACACGTCGGCTGTCGAAAACCTGACTCAATGGAATAACCCGGGAGAACTTGGTTTTCATAATGCGACGGGAAAGATTCTTTCATCGCCATTAAAACAGTCATGTGTGGATTGAAAGATATTTAATGATTTCACCATAACAAAATAAAAAGGGGGAACAAGCGCAAGGGCCTGAGGCAAGAAAAAACACAAACAATGTGATGTGGCAAAAAATTACAATTTCTTTGTCAATGAAAGAATCGCAGGCTGCTAGCCGATTAGTGTCACCGGTATTTTCCGTCCTTATTCTGTTTCGTTTCGTACCGATAGAGGCTCACCACTGCCTGGCTAGATTGTTTTAAAATTGGTGGAAGAAGAGCTTAATATCCTGGAGAAATAGGCTTGTGAGATAGAAGCGTTAAAGCAATGAACATAATAGATGGATTATTATTGCTTCACTAGAGAAGGTGCCCGTTGAATATCATTGGGAAGGAAAAAATCAACATATATAAATTGTAATAAACCATTCATATCTTATTTAGTGCAAGGAATCATTTAGTTAATGGATATATATATATATATACGCCCCCCTTTCTCACGGGACGACAGCGCTATATATATATATATATATATATATATATATATATATATATATACGAGGGCAGACTTAAAAGTAAGGTCTCCAATTTTTTTGCCATAGAAAATGACATTTATTTACATTGTTGGATACATCGTTGGAAAGGTCATGGCTTCAGCTATTTTTCGATGTAGTCACCCTGGCGCTCGATGATTTTCCTCATACGCATAATGAACTTTTGAACACCGTCGTCATACCAGCTTCCGTCCGCGTTGCGAAGACGTTGACCTCCTCTTGCACCTCGTCGTCCGTCGCGATCTTCATCCCTCCTAGGTGTTTCTTCAGGGTGAGGAACATGTGGAAATCACTTGGTGCGACGTCGGGGCTGTACGGTGGGTGCCCGATCACTTTCCACCCAAACTTCGAGATCAGTTCCTGCGTCTGACTAGCCGTATGCGGTCGCGCGTTGTCGTGATGAAATGAGACCCCCTTCGTCAGCATCCCTGAACGTTTGTTCTTGATGGCGCGCCGAAGCTTTTGTAATGTGTGGCAGTATCTTTCCTTATTGATAGTGGTTCCCTGGGGCATGAAATCCACCAGCAATAATCCTCACCCTGAAGAAACACCTATGAGGGATGAAGATCGCGACGGACGACGAGGTGCATGATGAGGTCAACGCCTATCTTCACAACGCGGACGGAAGCTGGTATGACGACGGTGTTCAAAAGTTCATCATGCGTGTGAGGAAAATCATCGAGCGCCAGGGTGACTACATCGAAAAATAGCTGAAGCCATGATCTTTCCAACGATGTATCCAACAATGTAAATAAATGTCATTTTCTATGGCAAAAAAATTGGAGACCTTATTTTTAAGTCTACCCTCGTATATACGGAATCTCGACCTAAACAATGAGTATGGTCGTCATGGGGACGATGACTCAAAAACGCTAAAATATTGCGGAAAATCGTTACGTTTTAGCGAACATTTCGGCATTTCGACCGGAATACAAAATTGGATTGAAGGAATAAGAATATTAAATTTTATTTTCTTTCTATTGGTACCTTTCCCAATTACAGAAAACCACTATTTCTAATTAAATTTTGCGAATAAAAAAAGGTCTGCAGCCAAATAAATATTCAGCTTCACTTGTATTTCCTGTGTGAAAGTAGATTTGTTGCGCAAGACGGTTGTTATCGTCCTAAATCCGGGTTTACCCAACAAGGGGTGCTCGCTGCGAGATAGTTTTCAGGGTGTGCGAGATAACGTTTCGGTTTTTTGTTTATATTAAGGGTGCCTACCTTTTTTGTAGGGTTTATGCAACTTTTAATTCGTCGTTATATTTTTTCTTTTCCATGTATTTTATTTTTGCCTATATATTGCTAAAAATTATTATACAAATTTGTTTTGGTCACCTTCACTTTTATTCTTAGATGTATTATTACTTTAAGGGGTGCGAGAACATATTCAACTTTTTTAGGAGTGTGGGGAATATAAAAGGTTGGGAACCACTGTCTTAATTGGTCCAGAGAGTACGTGTACTTGTGAACTCGTCAAATTTTATTCATAATACTAACGCTGTCCAACCCCGGCGTGACGAATACGACTATCCGATGAAGGTTAAACATATTCTGGCGGAATGTGATTGGATACCGGGTTGCACGTAAGACGCTGAACATCTAGGGAGACATATGTCTTAGTTATTGACCTGGATGATGTTTGCAGAGTTTAAAAAAATACGCAAAAATGACCTTTTCTACGAATTATAATTTATTTTTAAAATTATGTTAACTGTGACGGTACTGTTCGTTTACATATTTCTGTTTTAGTTCGCGGATTTTAGTGGTAACCAGTCAGTTCGAGGTGTAAAATGACCTTAGTTACCGACGCACCCTTGCAGTTATGACCCTGCCCTCATTAGTTTGCAGCATGATCCCACTCTACACTCAGGAAAGGGTGTGCTGTAGTAAAAAGGGGTCGATGGTGTTCAGGGGGTAGTATAAGAGTTTCTTGCTCGTGTGAGCATTTCCACGGCATTTGTGTGTATTTTGAAGGGACCCCCGTGGTGGTATTTCGACGACATATCGTGATCATCAGTCATCCGTCTCCCAGGGGAAGCCTTTGCGATGTCACGTCGTCGTTGCAGAAGCGGAGGAAGAAAACTGCTTTTGACGGTCGATGCACGCAGGAAATCGAATGAAATTGGCCATTTTGGAGTCGATCGTTTTGCCGGAGGTGACCCCCAAAGCTCGGCTAATCGCCTCCTCCCTTCGGAGGAGAGTTTCTCCGGAGGCCACGTGCAAGTCGAGTGCAGGCAGTCATTCATTCCCTCGACCCACTCTTCAGGCCGTTGTACACGGTACATTTGTTTGTACAAACTCTTCCGTGAACTCTTGCATGAGGCAAAATGTATCGTGTAAAGCGGCAAATTGTATGAACGCTTGTGCGAATGTCTCAATGCCTGCACGGGAAATAGAACCTGTTCTAATTTTGTTGAGACAAACGTACAATCTCACGTACATTCGTTTGTACAAAATCTTTCATCGTGTAAAACGGCCTTTCCACCTGTGTGGCCTCAGTGACTCGTTTCCCCTCTAGTATTGTGGTAGCGAAACTTGATGGCAGTCGCCTACGCATGGCGTGTGCTAAAGGAGGGGAAGGCTCTCGTGGAAGGGGTTAGTAAAAGAGCGGAGGGGAGAGGAGAGAGCACATGACAGGCAGTGCCGGATTACCAATAAGGCAAAATAGGCAGTTGCCTATGGGCCCCGAGGCTTTGGGGGCCACGCAGGGGCTCCGAGGATTTTTCCCCCTTTCTTCTCTTGCGACTGGTTTATTAATGTGGGCCCCGTTGCTTGTACTGCCTACAGGCCCCCAAGTGTGTTAATCCGGCACTGATGACAGGCAACGCTGCCAGCATTACTGCATTTGACTTTAGAGGTCGGAAAAATATCAGCAGCGCGTTTAGCGACTATGTTTACCTAAAAAAAAGAAGCTGCGTCAAAATACGCTGGTATTTTTCGCAACCCATCGGAGAAGCCCATCTAGACAAATGTATTAAGAACCATTGAGAGCTATAAAGTTGATGTGAATAACAGATTGAGCATTTTGGAGATGTTGGCGGCGAAGGTTTGCGAACCTTGGGAACCCTGGTAGCCAAATGCGGAGACTTCCTTACTCCCCCAATGCGGAGCCAGTTCATAGGGAATGGATCCTTCCACTGAAAAGGGCCCTCTCCGCAGCTTCCACTAGGTTTCGCTTCTGCTTTACCTGGAGCTCGACACGTTTCGAGTGTGCCCCATGAGGTAGATGTGCTCTGACTACGCCCATTTCCTGAATACTCTTTGGGTAATCTAGAGAGAGTCTGGAGTAATATTTAAAAAAAATAATATCGTTATTTTGAAGTATGCTACCGGATTTAGAAATGGTAATGCATTACCAAAATTATACCAGTTTAATTATACCAATTATTATTAGTTTGATTGATAACCATTTTAATATTATCTACATTGACTTTACGTTGAAATCGACCGAAGTCTTGAGTTATGAAGAATTTCGCGGGAAATTGTTTCATTAATTTCAAATATACATTTTGGCATCACATATTATCTGATTAACTGTCAATTATAATGCGATAAGTAGTACCATACTCAATTTCAGCAACAAGTTGTCACTTCCTCGTGGATAATATGGCAGCGAAGCAGTATTCTAAGCCTTCTTTTATTCTTGTGAATTTATTAAGAGCCAATTTCTGAAATAATGAGGAGTATGAAATGTCTTAAGAGCAATTGTCCCTCTTCGTATGTACACTGTTTGAATGTTAAAAGCGGTAAAAAGTAGTAAACAGGCGGAAGCGACAAGCTGTGCAAAATTATGAAACGAATATGAGTATGGCACCAACTAAGCGAGTGGACGAAAGATTTGAAAATTTCTTACCATGAGACTATAATAGTTGTCAAAAACGTTAGGCTGCTGTATATATTATTGCATTGATGTCTCTAGTAATGATCAATGATTTTAATGCGCAGCTATTCTTAATACCATGAGTATTTTTTCACCTTAAGATGACGTTCTTCACTGCACATTGAGGATTTCCCATTAGAGAGCATGTTAAAACTCTTCATTTATGGAAATATTGTGCAAAAACTAGCTTGGGAAGGCGATATATGAATAGTTTCTCGATATAAATCGTGCGGATAAGATGCTCTATTTTGATTATGATTTTTTTAGTGACTTGACCCGATGAGGCCAGAGTCACCTCATGAAAAGGGATGAGTGTCTTTTTTTCCCATTCATCCACAGTCACTCCATTAATATTGCTTGTGAAAAATCGCAGATATCAGCAAAAATTACGCGAATGACATTTCGAGGTTGATTTCAAAGTAAAGGTGTAAAGGTAGCCTTTTGGTTATCGCTATCCATGTTTCCCCGATAAAGCGCTACACTTTTTTCACTATTTGTTTTTCCGAGTGAGTTCTATTATGAGTCATTATGATTTCATTACTTGCGTATTTCTGCATTGCTTGGGACTCAGTGTGATTCGAGTTTTGCTCAGCTCCACGGAGTGACGTAATTAGATGATGTAAGGGTTATAGCAGGAAACCATTTAGTTTTTTGGGGTAGGTAGGTACATACGAGAAATCCAAGTTTTTTTCTTCTTGTTGGCTCAAGACATAGTATTTAGGTGTCAAAAGCTTCGACCGCCATGGATAAGATCCTCTTAGTATTAATAAACAAATTACCGCATGTGACCTGCAATGCACCTTATCAGAGTCGCGAGTTTCCCTTAAAGTTTAGTATTCATTCACCGCGTCACTACCGCGGTCTCTGGAGAATAAGCGTTGCGCTCGTGCTTGAGTGCAGGCCATCGATTCTCAGCTCGGGATACTCATACCCTAGGGAGGTGCCTGCTTCCTGGTTAAGGTGTACGCAAAAAGAAGTTTAACTGAAGTGAAGTGGAGGTAACTGTAAAATATGCGGTAAAATACGAATTGCAAGCACCTTTTCTTTGTGGAGACTAGAATTATGGGAAATGGTCAAGCCGGAAACCGTAGAGAACCGCTGGAGTAGACGAGAGCCTCTTTTTCGCTCATTAAAACTCCCGTGACTATTTCTTCACGGTGAATGTCCTCAACTGGATGTTATATCTTAAAACTTGCGGGCGTCGCGTACATGGTTCATTTGTGCATTTCGGATGAATTTTTCTGTTTTTTTTTTCTAAAGTTATCTCGGGAAATTACGTTGTTCTTGCGGCGGTCGGACGTAACTTCATATCGCAATGTATTTGTCTTCACATGGCTGTGGTGGACTCTGCTCATATCACAGCACGACTCCAGGTAGCCATATCGTGCCACCCCCAGCTCCTACTGCCCGGTATGATAAAGCAATGGCTGGTTTAATTTACGGTCTGTTAGGGGCATTGCCTGTTATCAGTTTACGAATGCTTTCCTGCCGTCTTTTACGTCTTGAGGCTAGATATTTTTATCTCTTTCGGTAAATTCAGTCTTTGTATTTGCTGAGGCGAATGGGCGGATATTTTCGTAGCATGTACGTATTTCGTGTCAGTTTTTTCTCCTGCCCCTGCCGGCATGCTGTCAATCCTGCGTTATGTATTGCCTCGGATGTGACGTGATAGGTTTCTCAAGGCCTGAATAAAGCTTTTGTTATGTAGGAGTATTGTGTGGAGGGTGAATTTTCTGCTTTCTTTCGTCCGCCTGAATTCTTCCTCAGGTCATTCTGTTTCGCTGGCGAGCTTCTTCTGCGGTTTGCGTGCCTTTACCACGTTTTCGGGTGAATGGAAAAATTCTAATGATGGCGCTTTCGTCCTTGAGGGACTGCGAGAAACCTAAGCGGGGCACGAGACGCGAACATTATAGTTTCAGAAATCGACTTTTCAAGAATTTTTTTCCGCCTGGAGTCGTTCAGGGATGTTTGATATTGGGCGTGTCCAGATTCCATCGAATATTTTGCTGTTAATGTTGACCGTTGATAATGGAAAGAATTACTATGGCGTAGCGTTAGAGCAATAGCTGGCATTGCTTTAAGTTCCTGTATAATACCAGAGTGCGCTTGATAAGCATTTGAGCTGAGGTAAATGATCTCACAAGATGTGAAGCTGTGGAATAAAAATCAGCGACTCCTTTAAGACTTCATTCTCGCTCCCTTTAACTAGAATTTTCTTTCATCTCTTACCTAAATTCTATTACTGCATTCCACACCATTGTTGTTTGCGAAGATATATAGATAATTGCAACTGTTCCTTTGAAAACGTGACCTACAGTGGTGAAGAAACATGAAGAATCACACTTTTATAACGTGGAAATATTGCCGGAAAACCTAGTGTTTGTTATTCGGTGCATCTTTGTGTCGAGTTCACGGTTTACTTCTATAGATTTTACTACTTATATTTGAATGCAGGTCCGTAGTTTGTTTTCATGATGAGTTATACTCTATACTTAAACGCTTTTGATTGAGTATCTACTTAAAAGCAATTATTAAATGCGTCTGATACCGCTTTAGGAAATTAAAATGAAAAAAAATCGATTGTATGTCCTTGGGGAATGATAATTAGGAGTCCATTATTTTTTAAAGTCCAATTTGTTTTGACATTTTGAGTACGTTATGCCGTTCATGCAGTGTAGCGGTGTGCTTTCGGAATTAAGGCTTGGATCGCGATCCAAGCATTAGGTTTCCAATAAAAGCGGAAAACTGGTTACGATGGAGAACATATGTCATCGTTTTCAGCTAATTCAAGGGATATTTCGTATCTCAAAAGGCAGAACGACCTCGGATAATTTGTATACATTTATCTCAATGTTTATTTGTTAAAGTTGTGTTAGTGTTCACGTTCAAATTTAGGAAACATAGTAAGGTTGCTTTGATTAATGTTGATATCAAATTCATTGTCATTTTCTAGTTTAAAGTGGCTGAATTGACTTTTACGTGTAAATTAAAGAATATTAGATGTACATTAAAATATTTTCGTGATACAATATTTTATTGTTAATTAAATGCAAGAAAAAAAACTAGGCTCGCATGATAATCCGAATTGAAGGAAGACGCATTGGAATTGTCATATCTCTGAATAGATTCCAATTTTGGGAAGGGTACACAACTTCATTTTATGTTCCAACGTAAAGGTAGTGAAAGTTGTAACAATATCTATGCGTGAGAAATGATATTCTTATAAACTCGTGAACTATATCTCGAAAAGGCGAGCAATAAGGCAGTTAGTTAAAATACTGACTGGTAATCGTGGCTGTAGGATCTCTTTTTATAACTAAAATCTCTGGCTTTGTAAGTTTTTTGCATAAATTGTAATTTATTTTCTGACGAATGAAAGCGATTTAGCAGCTCTCACAAACGCTGCATACAGGTATAGACACTCCACTCGCGTAAGCTTTATTTTCTGAACGTCACTTGTCTGGGACATGCACTTCTTCCATCGTTTGAGCGGTGAGCATTTTTGCGGTCTCCTTGAAGCCTTACTTAAGTATTTTCTACCTGACAAGAGGATATTATCCAACGTTTACTTGCTGTCCCTCGGCCGAGTTGAAGGTAATGAAGTAGCTAGTACGCAGTCTGGAGCTGACCGTGGGTGAGAATGAATGAGAGAGGTCAGTAATGTTGATGAGTTACTCGAGTGTAGAATTCGTGATAAGGAGAAGGATAGTGGAGAGCCATTGTTTTTTAAACGCTTGAAGCATGTTTAGTTGGCTATGGATGTGTATTACACGTCGCCTGCTTAACGATGCAGTTAATTGACTAATACACTTTCAACAGTTTGTCCCATTTGTCATAATTTTTAAAAAGTGGCTGACGTATAAAATATGATGAATTGACAGTTTGCGTGTTTATTTTTCTTGGTGAATTTTCCCTTGATTTATATAAACTTAAAAGAATCATCTTATGTTGAGTAGCAAAACAATCTGGGTTTCAAATCGATTGTTTTTTGCATTGAGCATACTTGATTGTCAGTGTGACTTCTGATACCGCTCATTCGCTAAATCTCAATGGTGAGCTGGGGATTGGAAAGATCGAGCAGAAAAGAACAAGCTCTTTACCGCCTTTCGATAAAGTTTTGTCCTGCTGTCGCTGCCTTATTTTTTCGGAAAGCACTTTTTACCTTGTGTCAATCCCACTTGAACTTGCATGTTTCTGATCTCGGAAGTCATTTTCAGAAATTATTTTGGCATACGCGGAAATAATACCGAGAATGGCGTGACTTTAACGGCATGATTAATACTGAGAATTTGAAAGATTAGCGGTGACCAAGCTATGTCCATCGGCTGCGAGCACTTAATCACTGTGGGTCCGCTATATATATATTTTACCTATCAAATTTTGAACCACAAGAGTTCGCTGTTTTGAGATTCTGCATCACCAGAGGTGTTGCATATTAGTGTGTGGTGAAGCGAGAGATATTGACCAGCCCTGCATTCTTCTTTATATCGTTCCACCTCTTCACACATTTCGCTTGATTTTGGAATAAATGTAATAATTTATTGGATGGCGTAGGATTAGTAGTAGTGGTTATTAAGTGTAGTGTACTTCGACGGCTTATGCCATAAGGTCGCTTGAAGAGAGGAGTAACACCACTCGTACGAATAGGATCATCATCCCTCCAAATTTTAGCCGAGATCTGAAGCTTAACTTCGGTGATTGAGTGGGAACCGGTGTTGTCACCGTGGCAGGATATATTGCCCTAGGAAATATTGGATTTAGGATGTATTAAGGTGGTTCCACCGTAAAATGACTTAAATGTCATTTTATTCATATTCTGTCTACTTGTAGAAAAAGTTGTCCTCTATCTGATATGAAAAACAAAATAATACCTTTCCACGCTATTTTATTCTACAATTGAACTTGAAATTACATTGTGTTCAATGGGGAAATGAGAGAAACACGGGGAAAAATAGTATTATTCCATCAAATACTAATGCCATTTTCGTGTAAAACTATTACAAGAAGGAAATAATCCAGAGAAATTGAATAAAAATAAGATACAGGCATCTTACCACCTTATTTTTCTAGTTATTGAAGAATTAATGCCGCAATTTAAGTCAAAATGCGGTAATTCGTAGGAAATGGCGCTGAGGTCGGCTCTTATGGCTGGAAAAAAGTGCTCATTTAAAATACATTCGTGGAATAATCTGCATATTTTTTACCTTACTTTTGGGTTTCTATAGGTAACGCATTGCATCAGTGAAAGAAGGATATTTTTGAAAAAAATAAAAAATGTGGAATTTAGTATTTGTTTTGACTCACACAGTCGCGGCGGAAACTCCTTAAGAAGAGAAATGTTAGAGGAACTAATTTCACGTCCGGTTCAATGTGCATTTATTGAGCTCCTGTAAATATTGGTGTGAAAAGATGACAAAAAGACGAATATGTTCGGTGAATGGCGTCTCAATTATGTTAATTTGGTCATAGCGTCTCACAGGATTTGTCTCTCGGTTCATTATGATAATTATCACGCCGTTCGTCGAATTTCGTCAGGAAGTACGTTGAAAAATCACACACGACTCCACTTTTAACCACTTTGTGAGCGCATTAGGACAATTATCATCGGAGAGCGAGGCTAGGAGCCAGGAGGTGAGCGATAATTATAACCTGTTTGTTAATTGCCAATGTAGTTCAAAGAAATTTCTTTATTTGGGTATTATTGCTATTGTTTTTCGGAAACAGGGGCAAGGTAGCTGAGGAAAAAAGTGCGTTCGTAATTTGGAAGTGCTGTTGTGTCTATTATCCCTGTTTTTCCGGTCACTTGTTTATATTTCTCAGGTGGTCAAACTGAGCACTTCTTTCTCAGTCTTAAGTGTCGTGTTTTTTCTAGTGGAGAATGGAACGTGAGGTTTCTGGTAGAATAATGGTCTCTTTTTATGAGTGGATATCGAAATGTAATGTATATTTCTTTTTATGTACCGATTCAAACTTCTAGTAGCGAATAATTATATACCCTTTGTTAGTTGGCTAGTTTTCATAGAAATATAAGTACAGTTTTATTGGTCATGAACATGTTGAAGTCTTATTTACCAACGCGATTTTGAACTCACCTGTCTTGTCTGCACTTATTTCGTCCGCTTTGCTAAACAGTGAATATTCATTTTCCTGCTTTACTCAGGCTAAATAAATTTATAATTACTCATATTGTTCTCCTTATTATTCGGATATTTTGACAGTGAAAATAAATTGGCTTTCGATATCAACCGAACATAGCCTATTATTTCATTTTTTTATTCACAAAAGTTCTCTCCTTGACAAAATGCGACGTTTCTTTTTATTCTCCTAATTTATCTTCGCCTACCTTCTTCTAGCCCTTATATCCTATCCCGGAATCCAGTCTGCCCCAACATACCTTCCAATATACGATTTTGAGCCATGCTTCCCAATGGATTCCCCATTTAGTGCAAATAGTTAATGTTTTTCTGCCCTCGTGCCGTTGAATATTTCAGAGTCGTCCCCTCACGGTTAGCTCAAATGAATGTGGAAATGTTTGCATGGGAAATTAATTGTCGGCATCAGGTTGATGTATCGTCAAGGCCACCCACGTCAAACATTTTTATGGCGTGTGACGAATTTTTACTGGCCGTTGGCCCTGCACTCGGTTCGTGTCTGAAGGTCTCTTTTGACTTCCGGGTGAATTATTAAGTTAAGCGCCGGGTTTTTCTCTGGTTTTTCCGACTTTGCCATTTGAGATGTTGTATTTAGGGGTGCAATTTAGATACTTGTCGCATGCGAAAGCAATGTTATCGCATGGTTTCCTCGATTCAGTATTCTCAAGTCCTCTATAATTTCCGTACGCTGTAATTGTATCATTCTAAAGATTAGTCGGGATTCTTACAATTAAGTTGATATACTTCATGCGATAATTTAACGAAACAGTGCGATTATCTGTTATTTTCACATGAGATAATTATCACGGTGTATAGAATATAACCCTAGGATTTAGAAATGCTTTTGGTTTGTCTTTTCGTTTTCCTTTATTCTTGGGATTCTATTTTTTAAGGCGAAAAAACAGAATACAAAGCCCTCTCGCCGAAGAATCCAACGTGGTGATTCGAGCAGGATTGAAGAACGTTGTCTTCGCAACCCTCCAAATCAGGAAGCCAGGCACGCCCATTTCCCTGAAGTACCCCATGTATAATTCTGGTCCTGAATTTATGCATCTGTGAATTATTTCCAGTGCGTGATGGTACGATTTTAAAGAGTCCCAGTCCGTAGTGGTTCCATCCCAGCCAACATCCCTCCTTAGGAGGCAGAGATGCGGTTGATTGGAGAGAAGGCGAATAATTGAAGTGCAAAGGACGGGGGAAAGAGATTGAAACAAGGAAAAGGCGGGCGGACGTGCGATCGCATATGCTATTATTTCTTGTTGTATTCCTCAAAAGAGGAAAAGGAAATGAAGCTACCCTTGCTGTTTCCCGGAAAAGTTCGCAATATTATTCGTGATTAGGGAAATGATTTTGTGCCTTACTTACCCACGATAAAAAAATCGTAGTTGCAGTAGGTATACTTGTGGTAAAGGCGCTTCTACTACTGAGGTTCTAACCCTTCATTCAAGACCTAAACCCCGGGGGAAAATTTTAAAATTTCATACCCTTGACGGGAGTCGAACCTGCGACCTATTTCAATTTCATCACTATGGCCGTCAAGTTTTTGACGTATTTGCTTATTACGGTCAAGCTAGAAAAGTTGTGTAAGCTTTCCTGACATTGATGGATGGATGACATTTTTAGATGGTTAGGGCAACTTTCCTTACTTGCAGATAAAAGTTAGAAAAAGTAGGGATTCAGTTGATACTTCGTCTAGAAATACATTTCACTCTTCGCAGGTCGGTATAAAGTCTTTTTCTTTTTTCATTACTTACACTTCCACCTTTCATTTTGTTTTTATTAGTGGTCAATTCACATTTTATCATTTTTTTAATCTCTCCGCGATTTTTATTTCGCTACGGTTTCCTGAGTGTGTTTGAAGTTCTTTCTGGAGCGGATCCAAAGGGAGCAGGATGTTAAAAAAAAGATCCCGCGGAATGGCCCACCACCCTCAGGGTACTTGACGGGCGAAGGTAGAAGTCGCGTAAAGGGTCATCCTGCTGGACTTCTAAAAATATCTCACTGCCATTACTAAAGTAGTTCTTTTTCTCATCAACCATGAAACTGTTCATCAATGGTTCATCAGTCGCGATAAATAATGGTTAAAATTTAACAATTTCATGCTAATGTTGGAATAAATCATTTTACACTTTCATGTTTTCGCTGTTGTATTTTTTAAATTGAAAATTTACATTATTTTTTCAATCATAATAATGTGAACTACTCCAACAGAAATAATCGTTTACATTCATTTTAAGGCTACCATCCAATGGTCATTGGTTATACTTTATTGGCTATACTTTATAACTCATATGCATACAGCATATGTAAAAGGGATTTCCAAATTTACTTACATCTACATACTACCCCGCAAGCCGCCTCAATAGACGTGCGGCGGGGGGTGTTAGGACACCAGCCGTTTACATATAAAAAGGAAACGCTCTAATGAAATTACGCCTAACATTTATTAAAGTCCCTTATTGCTCGGGGGAAAAACGAATTCCCATACCTATCCGTTCGGCAAAATATCTCTCTTAATTTATCGTTTCTGTCGGCCCTGGAAATATAGTGGGGTTCTAATATGATGTTCTCCGTGTCGCTCTTAAAGATATCTATTCTTAATTGCTCAATTAATCGAAGTTATTTAACTTAGATTACTTGAGCAATAAAGAAATTAGTTATTTAACTTTAAGCAACTTAAAGTTATTAGTACGTACATAAGTAACATAATCATTAAGTTATCACTTATATTAAGGTATCCTATACCTAGACTTCCTTTAGTAGTAATCCAAGACTACATTTTTTATATTGTATTCAGAGATTTTGAATTTACCCAAGACTTGGGTAATAAATTGTACACCTTAGGTCCTAAATTCAGAAAGCATCGTTTAAATAATGTAATGTTTGGTCTAGGCGAGGGTTACGAGTTTTACGCTGGTCGAAGTAAGAAGGCAAATACAATAGTAACCCTACATTTTCACTCATATAAAAACATCGTAGAACCTTAAAATGGATATATGCCTCAATGGATGCAACTGTAGTCGAAGAAAGAGTGGAAAGGAGCTTTCGGAATGACTCTTTTATTAAAATTACTCTAATAATTATTTTTTGAAAAAAACGGCAGGTTTTTAGATTTCAGATAAGCTCCACCCATACAGAAAATACCATAGCTTAGTCTGGAATAAAATCAACGGTGTCAGGCGAGATGTGGTGGAACATCGTATCAATAAAGAAACTAATCGATGTAGTACGTCCACTTTATTCATGTGGAATAAAGTGGACGTACTACATCGATTACTTTCTTTATAGTCTGGAATACACCGAAGACGGTGAAATTCGCCATGAAAAAATCATTTGACTTGACCAAATGATATATTTGATAAATGATGAATTCACATTGCATTTTAAATTTAATTAAAATTAACAAAGTTATATTTGTATGCATATAAATGCCGGTCAACGTACGTGTACTATGTGGTGGAAATTTTAGCACATTCACGGGAGGCCGGTGGATCGGCCCTCAGGCAGCTTAAGGGTTAATTGCCCTTTCCTCGCTTTGATTTCTTGCCATATTTAAGTAAATGTAAAAAAAAACGAATTCAATCGACTTAAAGTTCAAGCAATGAACGAGCTGCCTCATCTTTCAGCCGCTTGTTGCGTTATCCCAGAAAATATTCAACTCCGTTTTCATGCGGGTTGATTTGTATTATTACTTTCATGTGCAATATAATAAAAAATTAGTTGAACTAACTCTACAGAAACATCCTTTGGAAAACCTTTAATAGGAACTTATCTATTACGATCTATTTAACAATCTAAAGTGAAGTACCGCTGTCTATTTGCCCTCACCACGTTCACGTTTTCCTTTGTGAAAAACATCTTTGTTCTATTTGTTAGCATCGTAGCTATCTGTGATGGCATTCATGTCACTCATAAAATATTTGTGGATCAAAACAACTATAACAGCTTAACTCGACGGTTGATAATGGGTTTTACGTTTAGATTTCCCTTTTATTTCCCTATAAAAATAGTCGCAATCGGGAAGCACTTTGTCGCTCGCCACAAAATGTGTCGCATTCGTTAAATCCTATACTATAAAGCGAGCAATAATTGTATGCGTGTATGTGCTATGTAATGATTTTATCGAAAACTGGTTATCCGATCTACCCGAATGTTGGCATTAACGGGTTTTGTGGTATGAGGAATCGATTGGTATCGGTCCCATATCCGCAAAATCTGTTTTATGAAGAAATAAAAGGGCCAAAATTCCCATAATAAATGAACAGACAGCTACTTCGGTTACTTTCGTTTGTGTCCGTAGTCACACTTTATTTATTTATTTCTTCATATTCTTTCTATAACTTGTCTATAACTTTTTATTTTCGAGAAAACCTATTCAACCCATTATTAATAAGATTTTTTATTTGTGATAAAATATAAAAAAATGTTTAAAAAATGGTTTCAAGTTACGTACATTTTCTTTTAATTTAAAAAATAATTAATACATATAGTTTACCGAGCAAAGCTCGATCCCCCAGTACTTTTCGCATGAAACGCGCCGTCGATAGCCGTCGAATCCGAAACACGCCCCTTGACCTCGACCACGCTCGATCGTGTTACACTGCTGGGGAGCCATCCAGTTAATTGGGCGAAGCAACCATTTTTAATAGTTATGTCTTAGTTGGATGCCACATCGATCCAAAGCGGATAAAATTTCGAAGATATTACGGTCTAAAATATAGGAAACAAAATTAGGCCCCTACTATTCTCATACCTGCATCCGTGAGTTGTTGAACTAGTATCCTTCACTCCTATGTTCGCAAGACCACCAGCTTCGTTAAGGCAGTGAATGGGGGCTTGTGTGAGCGCATGTCAATCAAAGCCAACATATTAACCATTATTCAATCCATGTAGTGGAAAAAATTGTTACTATTTGGGAATTAGAATGACCAGTAATGGAAGAAGCAGAAAAGATAATTTATTGGGAAACGGGACTCTGGCATAAGAGCCTCTTGAAAACGATGGTGTAAGGAGAAAATAATAGGAAGACTTCGCATATATATAATATCCTAATATAGGTAGCTATTAAGGAAGTTGCAGCAATTTGGGTAAACTAAATGTGAGTCGTCTTGGACTGTAATTGTCAAGTTTTACAACACTTCACATGTTCTGGGAAACAAGTATGGAAAAGTCTATGCTTCAGGAGGACAATTTTTCCCGGTTTAGCTCGTAAGAAATCTGCTCTCCTTAACTATGGGGAGTGTCAACATGAAAATACACGGAGTAAAACAGTTACATGATGGAAGAGTGGATTGGAGAGCAGCATTAAACCAATCTTCGGATTGATAACTGCTGGTTATGAAGGTGGTGTGTGAACGGGGGCAAAAGCAGAAGCGTTGCAGAAATCGTTCTCGTGAGGAGAGACCCGATCACGCTTTTCGCCTGCGTACATGGTTGCGTCGTCGGAAAATAAACATTTTTTCCCAAACTGCGAATTATTTTCCCTAGCTCGTCGCGGTAAACGAGGGTATCCACGCGACAGACAAGACGCACGAGCGATGAGGAAAGTGCGGGAAACGAGGAAGCTCAAAGGTTGCTCGAGGTCGGAAGTGGGGGAGGGAGGAAGAATGGGTTTCGTAGACAGTGTTTGTTGTTCTTGAATGCCTTCAGGGGAAGAGATCCGTCCGCTTCCGAAGAGTGTTTGTGAATGCCATCACCACAACCGTCTTGCCGAGGGGCGAGAGAAAGGAACCATATGGAATTTGTATGTCTTCCACCCACCCAACTGTCGCACGCGTAAAAGATGTCACCGTGGAAATATGCATCCCAACGACTCGTATAGGACTAGCGAGACTTGGTGGCACTCATCGGCGGAGAAATAGAGGTCCCCAAGGGTGAACCAAGCCTTGATGAGCGGGCAAAGGTAAAGAAAGACTCCCGGAGGGCACTCTGCAGGAAGACTCCCAAGGAAGCTTTATCCCATATCTCTTCTATGATTTCCTCTATTTTGCGTCATGCTATTCATAAGCGAGTACCACCAAGTTTTGCTACCACCCCATTTTTCCATAATCATAACAGAGACCATATTTGAACTTTATTTAAAAATTTTGACTGTTGTAATAATCATGAAATTAATATAATTACTCCAAAACCTTGTTTTATGCGACTGAATTTATCATCAATTAGCTTAAATACACGTTTGAGTCTTCAACGTGACTAGTTTTTATACGCTGTACGCTGAAAATGCCTGTAAAACGGAAGGTTGTTTTTGCGATTTTTGGAAAAAATAACATGGTGAGTAATGAAGCTATTCTGAAAAATGACTGAAAAGCATAAAAACTGAAACACCTGTCTATTTATTACGCGATCTGTTCGTCATAACTTCCTCAATAATTTTGCAATGTTTCTCTGGAACGCAAAGGCATATTCCATGGAAAACAGCTTCTATTTTTTTTGCAAATATATCGGAAAGAGGTTCGGTGAGAAGCTGATATTTTTGTATCATTCGAAAGATGAGCTACTTTTCTTCATAATGAGGCAAAATTCATTGAATCTAATGTGGATCTAGAAGATGGTGCCGGTTGAATTTCAACGGGAAGAAAAAAACATTTGGGCGTTGTATTAGAATAATCCTTCCAATATGATGTGCAAAATCCATGCACTATGTAGCAGTCATTATCCACCTATGGAGACGTTGGGAATATAATATCCCGGCTAAAATATCACTGAAATTCTTCTCTTTTATTGATTATTTTACGTTACGCGTAAGTGCCTTGGGCATAAGTTCCCATTCCAAGCCTATGCTGAGGTGTTCCATCAGATAAAAAATTCTCTTGTTAAAGTAGTGCAAAAATTTACGATTTCGGATCCTAAAACTCAAATTTTAGGAAAAAACGGAGCAAAATACGAAGCATATGCACGAAAATCGAATGAAGGGATAAAAAATTCTGTTCTTCTGTCATCCGGTACGAAAAATTACCAGCCTCTACATCATGAGTGCTATTAATTTAAAAAGGCAAAAAAACCTCTGCACCGAATCCAATGGAAGTAAAAGTTAGATTAAAAAGGGCCCACTCCGGGGCCTATTGGGTCCCATGAGTCTTTCTAATATAGTCTATCAATCCTTCTAGATCCTAAGGAACACGTATGCAAAATTTTGTTAGAATCCGTCAAAGGGGTTTGGAAGTATATAACGTTAAAACGAACAGAATTTAAGTTTTATAGACATAGAAGAAGGTGATATTTTGCTCGAACTACCTCAAGTCCTCCATTAGCGTAAGAGCTTGGTTCCGACGACTGACTAGGTTGTCGCTTCATTCAGTGATTGCTTCGAAAGGAATTGTGTAGTGCTTAATTCGTCGTAATTGATTGCAACCTTAGCCGTTGCATCCATTTCAAAAATGTTTGTACTTTTCTACACTTAATTTAAAAAATTCACAACGCGTTTTACCAATTATTGGCATCGTCAGGTGCAGTAGAGTTTGTTTTAAACAAACTCTACTGCACCTGACGATGCGACGAACATTTTTGAAATGGATATAAAAAGATTCTGCAAAGTAGAGCCTGAAACTGTGGATTTTATTCTTAGCCGTTGCGATTATTTGAAGCAGCCCTTATGTCGTTCAAAGCGTCAGGATGGCGGTATTACCTTCGTTACCCCATCTTGAATGATAGTGAAGCTTGGACGACGAATGCAGCATTTGAAGCAGTGGAAATGTGCTGTTATCGAAGAATGATGGAGATAATCATGCGATCTTCGAAGAGCTGGAGAGAAAAGAAGTTCAATCAAAACTCTGAAAAGTAGGAGGAGCTAACTTTTTGGACACATTATACGACACTGCAGCTGGTCGAAAGCAGTTCTTGAGGGGGGAATAAACGAGAAGAATAGTCGATGAAGACCGAAGATGGAGAGCATAAAGCAAGTTAATCAGGGACGTGAAAATGAATACTCTAATGCAGCAATGAAACGTTATCCTGAGAACAGTGGAGCGGAGAGGTGCAGCAAGCCAATATTCGCATTGGCGACTGCCGATGAATGCGTGAAATTGAAGCTCAAATTCGAGAATATGCACTTCGCGTCAAGAAAAGATTCCCCCTCCATTGCTAGATCTAGACCCACGTACCTGATAGCCAGCGAGATGAAATGTGTCTCGACGGATTAGTGTTTCGATCTATCGTCCTGGTTTTCGCTCCCTTTTAATCGCACGGTAATAATGGATTCCACTCATTGATTTCCTTTCATCCAGTGGATAAGCGGATAAACATGTGTTTTTATTCATTTATTTATTCAAAGAACGGAGTTAGATAAATGCATGATAAGACCAAGAAACTGGATTCAGTTTTGAGTGAATCAGATGCTTTGGATGAAGCCTTGGTTTTAAAAAATCTAATGAAAACAAAGGTAATGAGAAGTGAGAGAAGTACGTTTACGGCTGGGGGTTCAGGAAACCAGCCATGAACAGAGAGGGAAGTGAAATGCTGAAACGTTGGGATAGGGAAGGAATAGAAGGATGAGATATGCAGATTATTTCTGTTGCTGTTTTAGTCGTGAGTAGTGCGTGATAAGAAGGAATCTTTGTACCTGTATGATTGACAGTATATCTCTCTTATTTTTTCTTATATTCTGCAGACTTAGGGTGGGGGTGTAATAAAATCTCCTTATGAACGTAAAACTCGAGTCATATTGATGTTTTCAGTAACCTTAGCTTCCTGTGTCCTCCTTAATGGGGCTGGATCGGTAATCTTTGGTCTTTGAGTGCACATTTTGATCATTTTTCAAGTCGTAAAAATAATAGGACCACATTTCATTGAAGTACAGCTGTTTATGCGGTGGAACTCACCATACACACAGTAATGGAAATGATACAAGAATTATATTTTACAATTTTATTTGAAGCATGCCATGGCTTAGAGAGCTATCGATAGTTTTCGGTGCGATATTTGAAATGTAGGTGAAAATTATTAAAAATGTGTTTTACCGAATTTTTTACACGGCGTGATATCGTGATATTTATTAGCAACCATTATATTAATATGAAATATGTTATCTCGCGTTTGAAAGAAAATCTGTTCATTTACGGAATTATTACAAAATACATGTCCCATAAGCTTAAGTGTTAAAATTCCAAAAATCCAAATCGTTAGAATTTAGTTTTTTAAATTTGGTAAACATAAATTTGCAAAACATACTCATCGTATTCTTCACCTTAGGTAATTAATTAGGTGGGTATTGGTATTGTTTCGTTGGAAGTTTCCCTCTTTCCATGGGGTGTATTACACTAATCAGATGCCGAGGTCTCATTTGAGAAACCGTTGGATGGAGAGTCCAAAACAAAGACAGTAAGCCTTCGGTGTCTCTACGTCAGCTGTCAGCGAGTGAAAACAACTTACTTTCAATCTTCTTCCTAGAAATGTTTCTATGCGTCACAATGACGTTATTCTCCAGGTCTCTTGTTAGTATGTTATAATTTGAGGGAGTAGTTTAAATGGCCATTTTTGTTGAGCTATTTTGGAAATGGCAAACCTTCTCCAAGCGACTGTTACCCAGTGACCTTGATATATATATCCATTTTTGTTTTCTTTTTGACGAAATACTGATGTGTTGTGTTGAATTTTTTGTAAAAATCCAATCACTGACTATGAAATCTAATTTTTTCTTTTTCATATATTGCAGGTGAGTGACAGATGTTGATTTGGCGCGGGAAGTGATTTGAGTGTGGATTCATTATGTATGGATCATTCGTGGGTTCAAATAGCTTGGATTGCATACCTGGTGAAGGCGAGTGGCTTCCATACGCGTGGGATTCATGGCGTAAGTTGTTTTGATCTATTATTTATCCCAAGGACACTCATGCGCTCTCCTGGCTTTTTCCCGTGCTCTAAATGTGTTGCGAAAATCATGCGTTTTGATGCGCGAGGCTACTCCTGGCGAGTCATGAGAAAAAACGTCTGTTCTTGTGCACGTCTTGCATTCCACGGTTGAATTGTAAGCTTCATAAGTTAACCTTGGATTGGACTTAGCAATGCGAATGATACATAATTAAGTTATTTATCCGTGTGTTCGAAATAATCCTGTTCTGAATATTACGGATAAAAACTTGGAGCAAAAATTTCCGAAATTGCTGAATTTGTTACCGCTGAAGTGCTCCTCAATTGAAAATTACTATTTTTACGGCTTCTCGGAATTCTTCTGCTATTGTTTTCCGTTCTATGATGTGGGGTATATGCGGCTATGTCATGTTATGCCCGGCATGTGGGCCCGTGGATCGTTTTAATGTGATTGAAGACGTTAATTCCATTCCAAGACCATTCATCTTCTGCCGGTGGCATTCCGCCCTCGTGAATTTTCCCCGCCTATGGCCTGAGTTTACAGCTATGTGGTTGACACCCTGCGCAAGGATTTCTCATCTTATGCCGAAGAATCTGTTTAATCGGCAAATGATCTTGCAACCTGTGAGACTAAAAGATCCATTCGGATGTCATCAACTGCGATTCGTAGTATATCCCCAATTTTGTTTTAGCTCTATTGGATTGATTTTGTTATTCGAATGTATTTCCAGCAAGTAAGTTGTTTTTTGCTCTGTATTTTCTGAGACGTGATAAACATATTTGGTCAGTTGCGTCCTGATTATCTAAAAAGCTCTTGATCTCTCTTGTGTTTGACGCGATAAGGTTTCGTAACTCTTGCGCCGCAATGCAAGTAAGGTTTCTTTCATTCAACACTGAGGAAGGTTGGTGACAGATGTTTCCCAGTTCAATGAACGTGAGAATTCCGATTTACTTCAAATTTACGTTGCACCCTTTAGGCTTCAGTCACCTACCTCTCACCACCAATATAAGTAGAGATTATGCGTTGTACTGGTGGTGGTGGTAGAAAGGAATTGTGGAATCAGCATAACACTTGGAAATATAAAGCATTCATAATTATTTTATTCTTAATTATGCTTGCACCTAATTTTTTGTCTGTAAAACAAGTCTGTCTTAGCTGTTTAATATGAAATATTTTAAAATTACAGCTTAATTAAGGTAATTTTGCTGTTCTTGAAGAGTGTCAGCATGGAAAAAGAAGAATATGGAAAATTATATTTTACTGCTTCCAAGTTACTTATTCCAAGTCTTTTTTTATGGGCTACCAAATGCTCAACGCAAATTTTACCTACTTACTTTTGGTGCCTCTTATTTCCTAATTTGTTTTCCTAGCTAGTTTTTTTTTCAGATTTAGGATTTGGCATTCGAAAACAGCTGTTTTATTAGTTCTCCTCCTTATGCTTATTCTTTGTGTCATCAGGTAAACGACGGAGGCTTGTGATTCTCACATCGCTGATCATGTCAATCAGTAAAAGATATCTATAAATCTCCTAGTATCACGGACGAGTTTGCCTCATTGTAAAATAGGTGAATTCGAGGTATTTCGAAAAAGCAGAATGAGTTGTTAATAATCTTCTTTTTCCCAAAGAAGTGGTAAAAATAAATAACCACTTTTTTGCGAGTTTGAATTGTGATTCCCTCCGTATTATTTTTTAAGTAGGTCATTGATCAATGATTAAGGAAAAAACGCAGAAAACAGTTTACTCGGCACACGATAGTGCTTATAGTTGCTGCAATATTTTGATTCCCTCTTAAGCAGTAGTACAAGATTTTCATATTTTTGGCGTTACTTATATAAATAGACAGAATGAAGTTCAGAAGAGCATACTTTTCGTAACCAAAGTTGCTTGTAAGCATTTACATCGGTAGATGTATCGAAAACTTATTTTCTTTTACTTCGGGTAATCCGAACTTCGTGGCAATGAATGTCTTGGCAAATACAGCAAGAAGTACTGGATTTTTTTTGCTACCGAATAGCGTTTTTCAGTTTGTTTCTCAAAACTGCGGGTGAATAACAAATTCAGATCATGTGGTTTGCTCAAATGGAAATTGCCCTAAAGCACATCTAATGACCATTACTCAGTTAAGTGTTTCCTAATTTTTTGCCTATTAATATCTGTTGCCAAAGTGTAGTGCCAACTTTACTGGAAAGTAGTCACTCCAAGTACAGCCGGTTTAAATAGGCTATCACGAATATCGTACATAACTGATCGTATATTGCCGGGTCATCGTAAAAACGGAACTAATTGGCTCTATTTTGGAGCCAAATATTAGTTGAAATACCAAGCATAGCACAAATGAAACTAATTCTCTTACCGAAACTAACTGCTGTGTTTGGTAGCTACTTTCGTTTTACTAATGAGGTTGACATGAATTTAATTTGCTGCTCATGTTATCTGCAGGATAAAGAAAGTGTGCTGAGAATTCATTAATGCATATAACCAGTACTCTTATCAGGGAGTAAATGATATAATAAATGAGGTTTTTCCTGTTTGGAAACAAATTTATATCGTCGATATGAGTGCAGCTAATAGTGTGCCCGCTCTCAAGTTGTCCGCTTTTCCCCCATGGCCTTTTTCTCGGGCTATCAGTGGGAATGTGGCTAATCCAGAAATTGGAATACGATAATTCTTGGTATGCCGAAACAAATGTATAATTCAGAGAAAAAATACTGAGGTCGTTCAGCCCAAGGGATTGGGCTTGGAAGAAACCAAATGCAAAAAAATACGCAGTTGTGTGCGCATCAGCGTATGACTTCATTGAAGTCATCCACTGCAGAAACGATTCCCTCTGTTCCTGTGAGATTCCGTTGGCGCATTGGATAAACCATCACCCCCCATTTGATTTTTTCCATCCTTAAGGAAGTTCACACATTCTTGAGGTTATAATTGTGAGTCACAGAGACCATCCGAGGTTACAACTACTCGCTCATTCTTCTAATGTAGACAGTTGACGACAAAGGGGAACAATGCATTCTATATTAGTGGTCCGCGATTTCGAAATCTGTGTGAGCTATTTAGCGTAAAAATAAAGTCGCCTTGACTGTGACTCGATAGAAAATTGACCGATTTCATGTCACGTACTTAAGCTAATTGAGCTACCCACTCCTCTTCTGCTTAGATAGTTTTAGAGGCTTTAAAGGAGCTAGACGTTAGCATTTTCGTAACAAAAAGTCTACGTATCACTTAATAATCTTTATATCCATGTTTCTCCGAGGTTGAAAAAAGGGAGGCGCATTCTCCCGGAGCATGTCTTTCATCGTCGGCTTGGATGCTAGGCCTGAAAAGGTGACTGCAGCCTTGCGCGGAGCTAGTTAACGCCCCCGAACTTCATCCCTTCTGCACGAATTTCCCGTGGGGTATTGTGGGTGACGCTAAACGGGCGCTATTAGGGCGGGTAGTCTTTTGACCTATCCACGCGCATGTATTATACCACCGCGTTGGTCGAACGCCCTTCGCACGGAGTATTTCGCGGTCCTTCTTGTCCAAGGTTTATGGAAATTTTCATATTACCCTGCAAGGCGCCTCAAGGGCGTGTGGCATGCGGTCACCAGCGATGAAAAAGGCTAGAGACGATGTGGTGTATTGCAATAGTAGTCCAACATCATGCTTTAAAGCTTTAAAATATTAAAAAATATATAAATGGAAAAATCAATCGCATCAGGTAAGGAATTAAGAAACTAGTCAAAGCCGTTGCCGCATTAACACGTTATTTTAGTTGAAATCTTACGAACAAAAAATGCGTGTGCTTTATTACGCAGCTAATGTCTTATAATTCGTATTTGAGGCAGATTAACTTCAAACTTGCTAATAGAATGTTTTTCAAACGTGTTTTTTCATAGTTTTCTCTTTAGAAGCGTAAGTTTTGTAAGTTAAAAATGATGTGAATACTGCAATAAAATCACCATTTCCCATTGGCGTGCGTTGTGGAACATTCCTGATAACAGCAAAAAAAAATACTTCTGTAGTTTTCAGATTAAATCATCTTTAGTCACATCTCCAGTCGCGAACGTAATTTGCGAATTTCCTTGTTGCGCCTCTTGCTTATGCCCGTTTTACACGGCGAATAATCTTACGAATGATGATTTGAAAGTTCATGTGCATGACGCTCATGCCTTGTGTATAATGGAAAATTCTACGCATGAAAAACATCATGCACATTATTCGTACAGAGTCAGACCATGCTCTATTGTTGACCAAATGATCTCGTGAATGATCACATGGTACGAGCCCATGAGGATGCCCACCATGGTTGCTTTGATTAGCTGAACCATGGATATTTCTACACGTTTTGCATTAAACCACCAAAATTCCATGGATTACGACGGTTTTGTAAGGCCCCCACATGTTTTACATATTAGGTCATACACAAGCAGGATCATGTCATTTTTATGTCGTACATACCAATGTCATTTTGATGTCACCAACGTTTTGATTAATTAATCCACCGAAATTCCTTTGGGCTATGGAAGTTTTGTAAGGCAGTTGTCCCCACATCTGTTACGCTTTAGGCCATATTTACATCCAACCATCAGGAAGCTATCGAATTATATAGAATTAGCAAAATTTGGAGATTATATCTGCTGGTCGATGCGATTTGAAGTGAAACAAATGAAGAACGTTATTTAAAAAAACAGTCCAATCGATACTACAGTGCCCTTTTCATTTTCCGCATTTCATGGTTAACAATGAGTAAATTTGTGTACATACTCAAGCATGGAGCTTTGCTCCCGAAAAAACGCACTATCAGATGACGTAAACAAATCATTCCGAAACAGCTGCGTCGGTCGAAAACCTCCCATGAATCAACATGTAGGTACTATCGATAGGCATACCACTGCGTATCATTTTAGTGTAGAAAAATCGCGGAAATTATTCACCTAGTAAAACAAATGTTTTAGGTCATACTTTGAATAAATTCGCGAATTAATGCTCCAGCCATTTGCAAGATTATTCGCCGTGCTAAACGACTTTTATAAATAAATCAGTCTGGCCATTACTAATTGTAAGATACCATCGTGGGTCATCCTTTATCTGCCATTTTCTTTTCTTGGTGGTTCTTTTGCTCACTTTCGTACTAACTTCAACCTATAGGCAAAACTGCTAACTGGGCATTTCCCACGACATAATTTAATACTCTATATATGCGGTTGACAGAGTAGACCCAGATGAAGGAATGTCCTTTGAGACGCAGTATCTACGTACGAGGTGATTTATAGGAAAGTCACTTAAAGAGTTGCTGGGGATATTGGAAAGCAATAGAATGTCTGTATTCATGGACCTAAGTCTTCCTTTCAAGCTAAGCTCGGTTATTTTACTTGGGAAAAGATCAAGAGCCCTGTATTAATAACTTTCCGAATATTCCTGGAAGCCGCTCCAAAGCGACTTTCCATAATGTCTGGCAAGCGTCTTTGAGTGGAAGTCGTTGATATATTGTCCCTTGCTTTTTAACTCATGTCAATTCAAGTTTCGTTTGAAATGTCGAGGAATATGGCAGTCACAGAACGGATAGATTCTGAGTTAGGCGATTCCTTGGAAGTGTTCGACCATAAGCTCGAAAGCATATCCGCTCACAATTGGATTTTGAAATCGCAATACCTTAGCTACTTAATTAGGTTAAAGTCACTCTGGTGTTCAAAACACAAACGGTTGGTAAACAATGGACGACAAATGCGACCTCTGCTTAGAAGAATGGAGACTAGAAAGAAATATTTTGCAAGGCATGCCTTTGTAGTTTTCCTCGTCTGCGAACTTCGGCGTAATTTGAATTCGCTCTTTTCTCCTTTGGTGGGTAGGAAGCCTTAGACTGCTTCGATTTTTTTCATGGCCAAGGTACTAATCGGTGTGGAGAGCTCTTTCATTTCAGAAAGCGCTGAGAAATCCAGCGATGGCATGTTGACCAAGTTTACCATAACCAGAATAGCATGTCCTTGGCGAGTGCAATTTCTTTGTGGAGGAACAAGGTGCAATTAAAGTGATTATCATTGTCATTGAAAAGCTTTTTTATTTATTTTTTCATTTGTGTGTGCATTTTTTTTTCTTTTCCGCATGTCGTTTGTCTCTATGAGTGCTGTGAGATTGAAAAGAGGATTCTGTCGTGAAAAGAATCACGACGGAGTTATGGTATAGTCTCAGCTGATGAATATAGTGTTACCTACATCCAGTTTGGTGCGACTCCGTTTTTTATTACTGTTCATCCTTGTGGAGCTGCTTTATCCGAAATTTGGTGTAATCCGTTGTTTAAGAACATAGGCCATCATTTAGTCATATTTCTTATTTGGGATCAGGTCTATTTGATCGCATTCAATGTGAAAAAGCTAACGAACGTAGTATGTGTATTAAAGCTTGAACTCTGTAAAACACATGGTTTTTTCGTGAGGAAGTGGGTTGGAAAATATGGTATAAATATATATACTTAATGTAACGCTGAAATTTTTGGAAATCGATAGTACTAGCCTATTACAATAATGTACCAATCATCCTTAAGTCCATCTGCCCCTTCATTTTTCTTTTGTCGAACATACCGCGAGTCCTAGGGCAGTACGTTATTCACAATAAAAGGCGTTGGGAAGTCGTCTATGACCCGACTAATCACAAAAATGTTGAACACGATGTTTATTGATACCAGAAGGGAGGATGATATTTCAGCACTTGAAGTCCCTTCCTATTACTTGGACTTAGTATGTTATTGTATAAACGAGGAGAGAACTGATAATTTAAAAACTCTCAGCTTAACTTAATTTTTTCCGAGGATAAAACCTAAAATATTTAGGCTACGAGGACAGTTAATTACGCATTGATTATTCGTGAAGTTATATTTATAGTTCCGCCTTTTCGCGAAAAGCTGTGGAGCAATGGGAATTCCATTTAGCCGTGATTTAGTTCGATCTTTTAAAATCCATTGTCGTTGATCACTGGCTGAATAGCATACATTCAATGAGAGCTTTATTTTGCCACTCTAAATTCGATTCGGCTCTATTGTCAATATGTGCTTCCTTCGATTGTGTACGCGGGTCACTTCCCTCTCCCCTATAATCTCTCATTCCCCCCTTCTACTTCTCATGCCCTGCCCCTCTCCACCTTCTTCGCAGTTACTGTCTATTCTTCCAGTTCTCTCTATCCTTTTTCCCCTTTTTTTTACACCTACCCTTTCCAGTTCCCAAAGGGGAAAACCGGAAATGGAGGGATTTCACTTGCTCATCCTGTTGGAGATGGCAGATCCTTCCTGCTGTCAGTCAAAGGCCGTGTTCATTCGCGTAGTTAGTCAGCATTAAGCCATTACGGCCAGGCGGCGGGTGGACGATACCATCTGTACAAACATGCGTACCTTCTCAGGTCATTGCAGTTTGTACGTTTCTCCATGTTAGTCTGTTTTATATTAAGTATTGGCATATTCTGATTAGGTATATTGATAAGAAATATAGGCTGAATGTAGCTTGAAAAGTATTTGAAATTATAAATAATACTTTTTATCGTTTATGGCATTCATGTTGCGGGGAAGTAAATTGGGTGAATTCTCAAATCGAATACTACGGTCGCACTTATTGAGTGTATTGGTACATTATCACGTATTGTTATCGATTAAAACACTAGAATAATTGCCGATTTGCTGCATTTTAGTTGCATAGTTAGTTAATTTGCTGCATTTTAGTTGCATTTTAGTTGCATAGTTAGTTAATTGTTGCAATCTGTGATACACGTCGGGCATAGTATAAATCCGCATAATAGTTTCTCGATGCAATTATTTCGTTGTCAAATTTCTCTCCACCAATCGAAGTAGGAAAAAAGCGGTGAACGAAAACTTCAACTTAAAAATTTATACTATTCTATTATTAAATCTATTCTATTGAACACTATTATTTCAACTACTTTCATCATACAGGGGCATCATGTTGTGGTGTAACTACTCAAAATTATAAAAATATATTCCGTGGAATAGCAAAGTTTTTAATTTGAAGTTTTAATTAATTGCGCAATGAAATAACACAAATTTTCAACCTCCACCAATGCCCACCAAGGTAAAAAAGACTTTATCAAAGACTTTCTTCTTACCAACACGTGTCTTTGCAGGTTTATTGGTTTATACGCCGCTCCATAATAATTGATTTTTTCTCTGGCTATTGTGCAGGCTCAAAGAAATCTAGATCTTGTCTTAAGTATATTGAGAAACATTAAGTGCGACACATGTTCGTATCTGTTATTGCGGAAACGTCGGCTATCATCACCATGCTCAACTTGGGAGAATCATCGTTTGGATGTTACTGGGAGAATTGTTTCAATGAAAATTGATACGTATTGTTCACAGTGTGCACATTGCATCATTGACGCAGATCGAGTCCTAGGTGATGGTTAAGTACTAAGGGACATAGCAAAATTTTCATTTATTTTGTACCTATGTGAAAACAAGTTGATTAGATCTTTTACATTAATCGTTGTAACTTGTAATGTAGGACAAACACACAAAACCACGTCCTGGGGTAGTGATAAATCACCCCAGACGTGACTCGCATCTGAGGCCCTGGTGTATCAGGCGAGGACAATCAACCGCCAGCAGGGTCGTCAACATTTTTTATGTATCTGTTCAATCAGCGAAACGATGGCGTTTATTCGAGAGGCGGTGGACGTCATTCGTTTATCAAGATCTTAAATTGCTCTATGGTCTTCCCAATTACCGCTGCCTCTCTTTCTTCGCTCCCTCTCCCTCTACCTTCTTCCCGTTCAAAAGCTTTTTAACGCATCGTTCACTCTGAGTCCGTCACTGGAAGCGCGTTTATTGTGCCAGCGTAAAGTTTTCCTATTTACATAGTTAATACCGTATTTCTCCGAATATAAGCCGCTCTTTTTTTCCCAATTTTGGTGCCTCAAAATCGGGGTGCGGCTTATATTCGAGGTGCGGCTTGAATTCGAGAACTTTCTTAAAAAATCGTAAAAATGACCGATTTGAGCAAACCAGCCATTCAGATTCTCGCGGACGCCAGCTAAACTCGCATAAACCACGGGGAAAGTAAGAAATAACGCTGAAATGTCAAATTGGTGCACAATTTATTCATATATTAAAAGATAATGTATGTAACATTGTGTGACAGTTACATAGGTAATGTAAAAACAGGTATAAAATTCTAATGCCTAATACTGAAGGTAGTACGGGATGCACTAAAACGGGTGCTGCGTAAATTCGCGTATTAACATTTTTCCCTGTTTGAGCCCCTAAAAACGGGTTGCGGCTTATATTCGAGTGCGGCTTATATTCGGAGAAATACGGTAGTTATTTCTGAGATTATAATTATGCTTTAATCGCCATCTATCCTTTCCCTCGCCCATCAGGAACAGGAAAATCTTTTATTTACGGAATTATATATACTCCTGTTGTATATAACAGGAGGATATAACTTATAAATAAATATATATTATATATAACTCCTGTACTTGATGATCGTTTCGTAACCACTCACATTTTCCTGCAGATTTCACGTGTTCTAATATAGCGATATCTTTCATTTTAGCGGGCTGTGTTATTTTTATTGAGTTCAGATATTCTGTGTCCAATTAAATATCGATAGGTATTAGGTAGGCACCTTAGATTTATGAAGAGGCCTATTTAGGCCTTTTCACCTTTTGAGGTAGGCTATGGATAATTTCTGAAATTGAAACATCTGCATGAACTTGGAAACCAGTTCTGTTTTCATAGACTCTATTGGACTCCATTATCGCACACTTTCAACTACCCTCGTCAATATCCTAAATTTTCTTAACTTCTCTCCTGATATTTCCCCTTCTATCACATACTTTAAAAACACATGCACGTATTTCCATAATCTCCACCAACTTCTTCTGCCTCCTCTGATATTGTGCTTAAGTTTCCCTCTTCCCTTTTTTATCCGACTTTTTCTACCTTCTCCTTCGGTTTCAGTAAAGTTGGCTGTTGTATGTCTCAAAGTGTTTTCAATTTCAAGTTTCACTTTTCTTCTTCAAGTGCTTTCGTCAAGCATATTTTCTCGCCACCCCTTGTAAGACTTATTTATAGATGATTGTCTTCGTCCATTTGATCGTCAAAAAAAAGCTATCCGAAATGGAGCATGCCCTACTCACATGTGAAATTCATTTGATGTCCTCTCAAAACCCAATATAAATGCTGGTGTAATATTGTGGTCCCCCCTTCTCTCTCTAAAGAACCCTGGCTCTCGTAAGCAACTCTTGGCGTCCCTTGGCGTCTCAGTGCGCATTCCTTCATACTATTTTGTTTTACATCAGTTCTGAAGAGTGATTTCGATGTGCAGGTTTTTTTTCTCACAAAACTGTACTTGCGCCTAAACCTAATTTTCCAGGATTTTCATCTATAACTGCGTGTATTATGAAATGCTAGTGGCAGTGCATAGTGCTTTGGACAGAGATATCGCCTGAAAACAGGAATGGAAGTCAAAGGATTACATTACGAAAGGAAGCCTGGAGTTTGTGGCATTTTTCGCGTGAACGAAGTTCGCAAATTGATTTTGTGAATTAATTAATGCTATTATCATATCAGGAAGTAGCTGGTTTGCGTATATGATTAAAATCAAGGGCTTGTGAAACAACGTGATGGTTATAAATGCTAATCAGTTCTGATACCCTAGTTGGCCACTCATACTCCTCTTCCGCAATCCTTTTTGATACCCCTTCCTTGACCACAATCCCCTACTTTCCCTATCCTCTCGTGTATGTCATTGCCACGAGCTGTGTCTTCCTCTTCAATTGATTCCAATTGAGTTGTAAATCCTCTCTGATTGTATTCGAACGTTTAGGTCGTTGAAAACTGCTGAAAGAACTGCTTGATTAGTTCGTTATTGACGAGCTAAATTGAAGGAAGTGATTGTTGCTGCCTTTCTTAATTAAGTCTGTTTTTCTTTGCGATGCCACGCATGAACCTTTCAGTGGCGAGTTATTCTCCAATAGCCCGATTCCTATTGTGGTAATGCTAGCATTCTCTACCTAAAGCGGTCTCTCATTCATAACATTCCTGCGCTTCGAGATTCGGAAGAAGTTTTCAAGCACAGTTGCCGGTAAAAGCTTCCAATGCCCCACTTACGGAGTCGCGTGAAGGCTTGCCTTTACATCCCAGTGCCAAGTCCGATCGCATTTCTTTTTTCTCTTAAATTTTTGTATCGTTCTCTCGATAGATAAATATGTACTTCTCATCGAAGTTAAATCTACATTTCGAAGTTTTCACGCATCGACGTTAAATGTTTACTTCGAAGAGCATGATGCAATAACTTTTATTCCCTGTTCTGTCGGTATTTCTGAACACATGTATGTGTAGGTAATTTTCTGTTTTGCAGTCTTTTTTAACGGTCGATTTCATGTCCCTCTGCTTATGGTGTCACTACTGCGAGTTTCTTTTAATGTCTCACTAAATTTTGCTGCCATTCTTTTTAGTGTAGAGGTTAGTTTTTTTAATGGAATCCATTCCATTTGGTATTCCTAGTGTCACGTCTCATCGGAAATCAATTATTTTTATCAGTTTTTTGTTTAAAAAAGGATGGGTAGATTAATACACGTTTTACTATATATGTTCTTATTTTCCCCGAAGTGTATGGTCACTCTCTTAATCTGTTCTTATTTCTGCGTTAAGAATCAGTTATCCGTTTAACCTCACAAGACAGTATAAGCGGAAGGAATGCCATGGTCAATCTGATTGGTCGTAGGTTTAGGCGTATTTTGGTTTATGGCCGTTGACCTCATTCGGCGTTCGTCCGAATAGAAATTTAATGACTATATATATATAGTCATTAAATTTCGTCAATGACTATATATTTTCCGAATCGCTACACGGAGCGCCTCCGTTTACGGAAAATGCGGCGGGCGAATTCTTGAGAATCATGACGTAGGAATGCGGAGATATAAATAGTTTTCCGATTACCGGAGCATCTCGCATTCCCTGCTAAAGAATTGAAGAGATAGCATTTTCCTTATTCTATCTACCCCTCCCCCCGCCGTTCTACCCCCAAAAAGCTTTAGCTAACCCCCACTTCCTACTGACAAATGAAGGCCGGACTTCATCTCGGAAGTGCTAAAGCGGTCATTTAAAAACTCTTCGCATCACTTCTTTAACCTCCCCCCTTCTGGCTACGCTCATTCGTCGCGTCCTTGGAGGCCATTGGGGCAGTCCGCCGCATCTTCTTTCGCCCCCCCTCCCCCACTTCCCCCCCCCTCCCCCCCACGACTCCTTCCTCCTCCTCTCAGCGCGTATGGATAAAAAAATATATGAGCTTTCTCCGTGGCGTAGACTTCCTGCGAACAAGGTCGTGGTCCGTGATTCACTCATTCCTCGTGATGCAACGGGAGGAGCAGCGCGTTGAGACGGGATAGGGGGGCGGGAGGAGGGTTGGAAAGGGGAAGGGAGGGGGAGAGTTTTTGTTGCGGGGAGGGGGGAGGGGCCAAGTGGGCGTTGAGGAAAAGCTCGCGCTCTCAGAGAGTTGCCGTGACTCCTCCGTCCATATCTGCCTCGTTAGGTATAGCGGCCGGCTTCGAGCGAGAATTAGCACCACCCGTGACTCTGTCTGCTGCCGTGGCTAGGTGCCAATAATTGCTGCTTGAGCGCATATGTACCTTAAGGTGGCTAGTTCGATTAATGAAAGTGTACCTATAGATTTTCTTCATAATTGTCATATTTCGTTCCTTTGAAAATGGTCTAAAATTCTTTGGAAGTGGAATGGAAGTTATGAAAGTAGTTTTTCAGATACTTGAGGTCCCTTTAACTATGGGATTTATGGCCTACCCCCTTTCATTAGGATCAATTTTACATTATTTATGTTTCTATCGTACAGATTTTCCCCAAATAATGATATGATGGGGTTTTTGTTCAACAGTTTTTTTTCCGAGAAAATAAAATAGTGGTATCGACTTTTTCTCACTCCCATTGGATTTGTTGTTAAGGTGGCTGGAGGCTCAATTTTTCATACTCCCGTAACTAAACAACGGATACATATTTTGCAAAACAATAGGGTATGTCTACCAATGTAGTAAAACTGAATACGTCCTGTAAATTTGGTCGAAATCGGGGAGGTCAAGGGCATTTTCGGACTTTTTGGATCGTTTTGACTTGGAGTTACTCTATTATCATTTAATTAAAGCGAAAATGTAAAATATAACCAATGTATCATTTCTATTGCAGCCTGTACAGATGTGCCATTAACTGATGTATGTACTTAAATGAAATGTGGGCCTAGTATTTTTCGACTTGAAAAATTATTAAAATGTGCACTCAATGACAAACGATTACTACCCTCTCCGTAGCCACCACATTATGGTAGTATGGGCGAGATATCAATTTACTTAAAATACAATGAATTTGGCCTTATTATGATGAAAACTATCTTATATTTCCAAATGTACCAAAATATCAGCCACTTACTTCACTATTTTTCGAGATATAAGCCAAATTTACGAGACGTTCCCCATGAAATTTGGTGCGGCTGTTCACGTCAGGGGCTTTATTTGAGAAAATGAGGAAGTTCTGACTTATAGATCGCGTCATAAATTTAAAGGTTCGTATGCTTTCTTTGCTATTTAAAAAATACATTTATCACTCACCGTAGTAGCTTTTACAAAATCAAAAAAACTCAGTTGTGAAGGCGTATAAAACAAAGTTTTTCTGGCATTTATGTTACTATATTTACTTTGTGGTATTTACAGCTTCTTAAATCGAAAAATTAAATTAGAATATGGTCTCCATTTTGACTAGGGAAAAAACTCTCTCAAACAACCTTAACCCGTTCATGTCTGGTGTTTCGTGTTCGTTCGGCATATACCTAATCATGGAGTCATCTCAGGTTATTTACCAATGTCCGATGTTCCGAATTCGGTTCAAACAAAAAGTTATAAACGGATGAAAAATTATTTAAATAGTTGTTAATGATATTTCTTTTTTTTCCACTATTCTTTTTCTATAGAAAATTTGGTCCATTAAGTTTAACGCTTGGGACTGGTGAATCATAATTTGCCTCCGTCTCCCCGTCTGAATACATTTCCTCTCGAACGAGCGGTAGTTTTCGTGGAAACTACTCCCATAAAACAGGCGATGCATTTTTTGTCGACATCGCTTCCTCGGCATGAGCATCATCACTAGTCATCAATCTGGAGATACGTGTCGTACCCTCAGTTACACGCTCCATTCCTTCAAAAGTTCTTACTCTGACATCCTTGTCCATCACTGCCTCGTTAACCATTGCGGCCAGTTTCAGGGGGAGAAGTAGCGTCACCCGTGACTCGCGTCTAATACCGCGACTAGGTGTCAATGATTGCTGCATGAGCGCGTATCTTTACTCGCACCGTGACTCATAAATAGCGCGTTTAGACTCGTTTGCCCGTATGGATATACATATTTTACTATCCAATAATATTTTTCAATTGAATAATGTTCGTGCACTACTCTCATATTACGAAATCCATTCATTTTAATTTTTTTGTTTTTTTTACGATTATAAATGTTTATTTGATCAAAAAAATTAGAAATTAAACTTTACATCGTAAAATATATGATCTTATCACTTTTTTAAATAATTAATGAAACAAACAAGTAATCAGAATTACATCATCATATACCAAATAGTATTATTTCCATGATATTTTTTATAATAAATGAAAATGAAATTTTAAACAAGGATCATCAATGTATAAAAACTTCTCTCGCATTGTTTTCCTTGACCATCAAATACGCAACCATTTTATTTTGTAAAGTAATAACCTTATTCAGCAAGGTGGAGTTTTTGCTTCCCCAAATCGTCAAACCATAACGTATTACGGCCTCAGCTAAGCCTTGATACATAAATCTTTTCAACTCATGAGGCAAATAGTGCTTTAGGTTCGACATTTGAAACAAAATACACCTTAGTTTGTCACATATATAGATGATATGATTACTAAAAATAAATTTTTCATCTAAAACTATTCCCAAGTATTTTAGGTTTTTAACTTGGGTTATTTTTGCACACGAAAAGTACCTATTGCACGCATTTCTCGGTTGGCCAAACTGGTTGTGTGGCTTAGTAAGATTAATTTTGGTCGGAATCTCTTCTTCTGTATGATCTTCATCACTATTAATCAATCTAGAAATTGGTTTATTTTGTTAGATTGCTCATCAGCAATTGCTTCAATAATTCAGAATTTCTTAGTTTAATATATGTCATAATTTGTGTGTAGTTATTTGATGTTATTGTTATATTGGTGGGTAAATCTTCTAAACTATTTTTCGTGCTGATTAAATAAAAAAGAAAAATAATTTAAGCTGTAAAAATTACGGTTTATCTTGGGCTGTTTTATCACTGGCTGTCATGACCGAAAATTGGCTTGCTGCAGCTATAAATTCATACTATTCTCGGATAACCTTCGATTCATTTTCTTTCTCAAACATCTCTCATAATTATCATTTGGTAATCCGTAGTTTATATTGCTAATTTTTTCTCATAATATAGTTTTTAGGCGTTCGTAACGTCTCCGAGTATTCCCAAAGTTTTTCCCTTTTATTTCGCAGCAATATCGTTTACCATCATAATACCCCCATCTCATAAATGAACTTCTTCCTCTAGGATTCTTTTGATCCAATTTGATGGTTATCATTCTTCTGGAACAGCACATCTCCATTACTTATCTTAAGTGATCCAAACGAAACTATCGTAATGGATAATGCCCCATTAGACCATTGCTTATTTTTATTTTTTTCGAAATCGAAGGTGTTCGGATGTGGAGAGTGCTTGTTGGCATGTGTAAAACTCGAGGTTTTTTTCCGTGGCTCGTGATTGCAGTGTAAGGGGTGCCCCAAGGGTCATAAATGCTAAAAATGTTGTAAAAAAAAGTTAAAAAAAAAAAACTGGGGCCCTTATGTATACACAATTTTTTGTCAAAATTTCATCCGTTTTCACGTACCTTGCCGCGTTTAGCCGCCACGGGGCCCGCGCAGACCGGGGGACCCGGGCTCTCGTGCGACCCACGCCGCCCGCACTGGGCCGGCGGCCGCGCGCTGCGCTGCTCCACCCCGCCCCTCCCCCTTCTCCTTTCCCGTTCTCGTCCCTGTACATTGATGTCGGACAACAGGCTTGAAATAACAGTGATACCAACTGAACCGTAAGTATTCTTGCAAACCTAAATTATGTACAAACAAATTGCTACAGAAAAATTACAAGTGAGGTTCTCTCCGGCAGGTCATTTAAGGTAGATGGTATTAAGAGTACCCTTTTTAAAATCAGGCCTCATTTTCCTATGTGCCGCTACAGATACTATGATCGCTTGATTACTCGTTTCCTTCTTAGTAATAATTCTATTGTAATCTTTGAAAAGTTTCACCCCTCTCTCGGCGGTGTCATTCACAGACCTTCAATTTTTTACTGTGAGAAGCCCCTCCCTGTAGTCCTCCCATGATCAGCAACAGGACACTCCAAAAACTTTTTTCCAAAAATTTTAGCCTTTAGGACCCTTGGGGCACCCCTTACTCTTCACTCACAAACCACGAAAAAAAGCTCAAGTTTTACACATGCCAACGAGCACTCTCCACATCCGAACACCTTCGATTTCGAAACAAAGAAAAATAAGCAATGGTCTAATGCCTCATGCATATTTTTCAATTTAGTGCTTGGTTGCTTCGCAACCGTGTGTTGCTAGCTATATGTTGGGAGGTCGCATTTATTGAAACTTATAACTGAAAGCCAAGAGGTGCATGCATATTAGTGCATTTCTTACATTATGGATGTGTGGAGTGCTTATTTAAAGGTTAGGTGTAGTATCTGTTAAATTATCCGGTTAAGTCAGTGAAGCCTCTTAACGGAGTAGCTTCGGATGAAGCACCCAGCTTTAATTGTGTGCTTTATGTATTGTTACGACTTGCAGAACTCCGAAAGTATTAAACAAATTTGCAAGGTTTTCATAATATGTGAGGTGAATTTGGTTTCGATATCTCTGTTTAAAGTGGGTGAAATTCGCGAAAACGAGTGCGAGACGGAAGCTCACCTTTACCCTCCCTTGTATTCCAAAGTGATTAGGTGACCCAACTAGCTGTAATGGCGAGTTTTCTAGCACAGTGTTAGTTTACCTGTTTTACACCTCCGTACCGGCGAAAATTGGAGAAATATATCTCTGTCCGCCTGACATCTGAAACATTAATAATATCCGGTGAAGATAAAATTTTATGCATTATCCAATGCTTTAAATGTGAAAATTTTCGTAAGTGCGACATTTACTGCAGTTTCTTTGCTAGAAAATTGGATTTACTAGGCTGTGACGTGGGGCAGAATATTTTTTCGAACTGACACCGGTTGAGGAGAACTTTTCAAGCGAATGTCGCTCTGGCTACTAAGAAGGCGAAGATCTCGCTTCTCGTGCGTCATGGTTCCGTAATCCCTCAAGCTTAAATCAATATCTAACCATAAATATGACGTGACACGTTGATTGGCAGTAAAATCTTTGCGAATAAAGACTGTGATAATTTTGGTGTGAAGGCTTTGGGGACTTGATTCCTCGAATGTGAGGTTACTGCCAAAGTGTGCAGTGTATTGTATTTTAGTGCTGGGTAAGTGTAGTATTTTGGTATTCATATCATCCGATTGCTTGAGGAACTCTTTTGCTTGACCGAATATTAGTTTTAAAACATTTTTTGGGATCCTGAGTGATTTTATTATTTTTTGACACGTTTGTGTAGAATTTTCCTCTTCTATATTGCTATTTGTTTCCATTCTGTGACGGTAAACGTTTCTGAGTATTTTCTCTAGTCTACCGCTAGATTACCTTTTTCTAGTAATCGGTAACAGATTCAAATATTTTGTCAAAGAATTCGTGAGGTTCGTGGTACTATGGATCGGAAACATGGACCATTGGGAAAGCAGACCAGAAAAGATTAGAAGCATTTGATACCTGGTAATGGAGGAAGATGCTTAAGATCAAATTGGCGGATAAATAAGGAAAGAAGTACACCGAAGATTATAAGAGGGAGGGGCCATACGGAACACTATACAGAAAAGAGGAACGAGATGGAATGGGCACACCCTGAGGAACAACGTGTTTGTGAAGAAAATGATTGAAGGAAAAATAGAGGGAATAATCCCAAGAGGAAGGCCAAGGAATAAATACCTTGATGAAGAGAAAAATACACAAGAAGAACTACCAAGGAGTAAAAGAATTAACATTGGATGGGGAAGGATGGAGGAGTGCTGTCAATCGATCGTCGGATTGAATGATAAATGGGAGATACTTCGTTTTTAATGATCAGGTATTACTTATCTTAATGCACTAACTTTCGAGTTCATATAAATCATGTAAAAAATTCCTGAGAACCGACAAATTGAATGGAGATTTCCTCATCCATTCGGAAATGGACCTCGAACTTTTCATCCTCAAATGTAACGGGATAGCGCTTTCATTGCGACAGTTTGGTGGCGTATTGGGGATTCCAAGCGTGTCTGGGCGATAAGATAGTAATCAGTAAGCCGATGCAGGGCAACAAATGTCTCGTGTTGTCCATCGCTTTTATTTTTATCTTTTGTATCTTTAATCGAAAGCATATAGACTATTTTATTGAGAATTCTGAGTCAGTTATCATAGTCGTCAGCGTTAATGGACGGTTTATTGGAACATTCTTCCTATGAAAACTCATGATGCGACTTCCTTTGTGAGGATATCGGCGCCTTGATCGTGACGTTTGTCGCTCAGGTCCTGCGTTTCCTTTTGCTTTGGCTGTGCCAATTTTTTTATCCTGGTCACAGATGCAATGTGGCTCAGACATGTCCAACTCTATCTGGTGGCCGCGATTGGTACTCTCGTCTCGTGGTTGAATTCGGTCTCTGACCTCAATACTTGTAATTTTTCTCGCTGTTCCACTGAGAATTTCTCTTGATATGGTTGGCGTTCGGAAGATGAGAGTTGGTTGGCGGAAGTTATATCACGATTAGGCGTTGAAGGGAAAGAGTGAAGATCATGCTGTACAGAAACAGAAATAGTAATTACTATTGCTTTGGGTCAAGAATTTTCTAAATCATAGGATCCCACAGGATAGGAATTATTCAATAGACAATTACTGATTCTCGAGCCATGCGCCTAGTGTTGGGCATTGATTCACCCTAAACTTGAAATGTGCTCAGAGTTAAATTGTATGCTGACATTCTTTTACAAGTCGTTTTATGTATCGGAGGGTGCTAGGAATGGAACTTGGGCGGTTATCATGTGGGTGTAGCCCTAAAAGTTTGGAGAGGATAAATAGTTGTGGAATGCGATGTAAGAAAGGAAAGAAGCCAGGCAGGAGGAAGAAACGGGCGGATGATGACGACGATTGACGTGTGGAGGGCTTTTGGGGGTTGGGGGAGAGAGGAGGAGGAAGGAGAATGACAAGGTTGTGATGGGGGAGGGACGGGTTAGCTTTTTCTGAATGGGTCTGGGCGTGGGAACGTGGCCATTGTGTTTGTTGTCCGACTTACGTAACCAGGCAGCCATTGTGAGATGCGTATGTTTCACCTTTCGATATCGCTGTCACACTCTTTAGAGGCGACTTTAGTTTGGCACCAATCTAGCGCGAGCAGATATCGAGAAATGTGCTTTGTTACATATACTCCATCCTTAGGTTTTCCTCGACGATGCTTTCCATAAATTTCCCCTTCCTATACTGTTTTTAATTGCCATATATGACAAAAAGAAATCGTCTTCAAAGATAAAAATGCAAGTATTTATCTTTTCAGCCTTAGTTTCAAAAACAACTTTATAATTTCAGTCTAACATCATAATTTTACAATAAAACTTTGCTAGAGAGGTTCGTTATATTTCTCGTTAATAGATTCACTTTCTATTGTATATTTCTCAGCTATCTTAATTTTATGAAAGGCTCATTAATGTTCGTTAAAAATCAGAGAATTGGACAATGATTGTTTTATACGAATCATAAAGGCATTGGATCCCTGTATTTAATTGGTGGGTGAGCAGGGGTAGTAGGTATAGCATTAACTATGCTAATTCTAGTTGCGTACTACTGCGTACTTCTAGTGGAGTACTACTCAGGTTTGCCAAAACGTAGTTTTTCTCCCTTGTCTACCACCCTAAATCTTTCGCTTAATGTTGCTACCTGTCTTTAACTCAGGACCTGCCACTATTTGTTCGTAGTCAGCAGTCTTCAATTCGGAGATTGGTTTGCTGCTGCTCTCCGCTCCGCTTATCTCTCAGCCAACCTTTTTATCCCTGCATTAATTTTTCTCTTTAATTTACATCTGCGAAGTACCGTGCAAGCCACCTCTAGGGTGGGTGGCACGGGGTAATTCCTCACCAGGTATGCAATATCCGTCCCAGTTCAAGGTTAAAGCCTGCACGCTCCCACGGCCGCTTGGCGCTGACCAAGAAGCAGTCAGTATGTATTCTAACGTTCCTCAATATTTGCTTCATTTATTCCATACTTGGTCGTCCTCTATAATGCTTTCCATAATTGTCTCCTCTCAGCACTGTTTTTAAAAGGCTGTTATTTCTCAGTATGTGTCCAGCAAGTTAATTTTGTAGGAAAGTTTTCATTAAACATTTTATGCCCTACTATAAGTAGAATGTCTATTATGGCAATTTCATCCGCTCTTTTTACTTTCATCATTTTTCGTTAAAACAGTATTTTCATTACTTTCAGTCTTCTGTTCTGTAGTCACTATCCAAGCTTCGCTATTGGCCAATCATCCTATATCTCCACGGAAACGGAAGCAAGGGGTGACTCACAAGAGTGTGCTTGTATGCTGAAACGGCTCACTTTGCGGTTCACTCTTCAGTTTAGAAGAAATGCCCCAATGACGTAGCCTATGATGAAAGTGGGGTTTACACCAAGAGATAAAGTTAAGAGTTTTTTGGAGTTTCCCCATGGCAGGATAAATAATGCCTGATATGTTGATGATTTTCGAAGCTCGTCGTCCAATCCATTTTGAGTATTTCTTTATGAATGTGATAGACGCTTGCGTCGCATTATGATCGCAACTCATTCACATCAACTGCGATTGAAGAATATGTTACCACCCGTTTTGTAGTTTATTGTTCTATCTTCCGCTGGATAGGTATTTTTCTTAGATGGAAAATATTTTTTTCTGCGAAGGAAAGAATGGCCTTAATTGTGAGGCAATTGTGATTAACCTTCTTGCTCGACTGGCTGAGATAGCAAGAAAGGTGATCAGCAGGTGTGCGTTTGCGATAAGAGCAAAGTCAAATCTGAAAAAAATACGTTGTCGCTCTACGGTATTTACGTCGTTGGATGTAAAGTTAAATACATAATTGCTCAACCTTGACGCCGTAGAATACGGGTGAGTAATTTTTTACTGTCGGGTGGTCCCCTAGCGACTACTCTCGGCTTCCTTTGCTGAGCTTGGCTGTTACTGAAGTTGCCCTAATTGAATCAATTCTATTTTAAACGTCGGCGGTATGCCTGCATTGAGTAATAAGTGATAATTTTGCCAGGGATTTTAAATGGGGAGTGTTACATAGCATCTCTTTATCGTTCCTGGTGGTTTTAGGTTTTAACATATGGTTGGCAGGCGTAGACGGTTGGGCGGCTATTTAGATTGTCAAGCACACAGTGAGTTGTTCTTGTAGATTTGCATTAATAATGGATACACCGACCTCTTTGTCCCTTATTTGCGAAGTGAGTTGTTTGGGAAGACGGTAGTATTGGCCCCCATAGCTGGAAGCACTGGAAGTTGAAAATTTCAGCGTAGTTATTCCTGGAGGAAATTACCACGAGATATCAAACCATTCTAGGCCTGGAATGAAAGCATAGACCTTCGGCTTGGTGGGACTTTGCGAAGACCATCGCGCTGCCCAAGCTTTCTGATTATCATTGCAATTTGTTTGACGATATTTAATCAATTCCCGATCCAGGTGAACTTTTTTCTCATGTCAATTTTTTACTTACTTTAAATCCGTATTTTTGGCTTAAGTCAGCACCTTTAATATACTAATTTATCACATGATTACGAATCTATGAAAATGGGTAACCGAAATGGTGAATATTTGGATCCAGAAGATGAGTTGCTAAACCTTAGCTTCTAATGTTTGTTTTTCTATGTGTACTTACCATATCAAGTCTCAACTTAGCGTAAAACATTGAGTTGGTCCTGTGAATATGAATGAAATTATTCCTGCATTTAGAAAAGTCAACGGTGTAATGTGGAGAAGTAACAGTCATTGGACCGTACGAAATCCCACAATCCGAATAAAATTACACAACGAGTTGATGGATTGAAAGTATTTAACTAGTGTGGAAAATATATCATCAAGCGTTGAGCTGAAATTATTCCTGAATTTCGAACATTCAACGGTGTGAGGTGAAGAAAAACACTCATTGGACCGTTCGAAAGCCTATAATCCCAATAAATAACGTTGATGGATTGAAAGAATTTGACTAGTTTGGAAAAAAATATCATAGCATTGAGCTGAAGCATTCAGGGAATAGTTAATAAGTGACTGATATGATGGAGCTGATAGAGCATCGTCATCTTGTAGGTGAATGAGCTTATTTCTGCATTCTAGACATAGATTTTACATTTGGAATTCTCTGCCTGTCCTTTGTCTCGTCGTCCTGCAGAGCGATGACTGGTGCAGCGGTCTGCGAGAAGTTGCGATAATGGTTCTCAAAAGTTATTGCCTCATTGTGGCGTTCCTTTATCTAAAGTTGAATGGTATGTACTCCAGACGACGAGAAACGACCTCCTTATCATCTGTGTGGTTAAACTAAAAAAAAGTTATAAAAATGTTTTTTCACGCTGATACGGCAATGGATGAAATTCGTCCCTTTCGGCTATTTAATGGATTATGTGTCAGTCAGTAATGGGATAGATTCATTGCGCTTGCGGTAAGTGGTTAGCGGGTATGGCAAACGGAGAAGCTTTTTCAATCAGTCAACGGATGACGTGTAATCATTGATGGCTCATCTTGATGTACTTGATAAAGCAGGAATTTGTGGAATATAACCTTCTCCAATCTAAGACACGATCTAAGGCCGCGGGAAGGAGAGGGACTTGGCATTGGTGTGAGAGTAGGAAAAAATTTTGATATCAAGGATTTATATTCTCTGGCATCAATGCAAGTATTGAGGAAAAGAAATATGGCTGGAATTTTAATGCCTTTGTCTTCATCGAGCAGGAAGACGTCATTAATAGCAGAACTTGGGGGTGAAGGAAATAATTCTCAAAGCAGTATATTTTTGAATAGTATTACGTGTGCTAGGAAATGAGGTATTTTGTTCCTTGGTGATAAAAGTTGATAAAGTGCTGACTCGGTATAAAAATGAAATGAGGATTGGTTGAAGATGGCGTATTGGCGAATGTCAACGTGCGGCCCTAGGTGCATTTATTTAAAGTTGGGAGAAATAATTGACTTAGTATTTGGGAAAAAATCTTTCAGGGAAGACGGGATAATTTTGGTCTGGGGCCTTTATTGAGTGAGATAAGGATAGTGTTGAAAATGAACTGGTAGGTAGTGATGATATGAGGAGTGTTTAAGTGCTATGAGCATAAGGAATGTATATATTTCTTGAGAGGAACTGAGAAAAAACCAGTTAGTTGATATAAAATTTTTACCTTCAATGCACCTTAAATAAAACTGCAGTAAATTCAATGGTTTCAGGCGTAACTTGATGGAACTCCTTCATGACTGTCAGGAAAGAATAAAACTTGGCTAGTTCCACATTAATTTATTCACTCGCGACCGGTTTCGATACAGTGTATCATTATCTGCAGTAGTTGTACTGTCCACTTAAATTTTAATGTAAAATATTACACAACACGTGTTTCGACGCTTAGGGCGTCATCATCAGGTCTACTGCAGTTTACATTTATTGCATTTACTGTAGTTTTATTTAAGTACTAAAATGCTGTGCAACCACATAACGCCAGAGACTGTCGAATTTACTTCAATGCACCGTAAGGAATCTCAGATTTGGTCAAAAACGAGTAGATTTTGTCCGGCCGTTATATAGAATTCTCTGTTCAAAGTCACTTCACATTTAAGCTAGCGTTGTTGTAGCTATGAACTTCCGATCACAGCTCCTTGAATCTTTTAATCGGACTTATGAATTTAGAACGTCAATATACGAAAGCTGTCATTAAAAAATCAAATAATGGTATTATCTATTATTCCGGCTCATTCTAATTATGTGTCACATGCATTTGGTCTCACATAAACCCTTCGTTCCATTTTAAGTCAGGATTATAGCGAAGGTACTGTATGATTTGAGAGGATTGAAAAGTTTTTTTTTTTTTAATTTGAGTTGAATCTAGAATGTATTAAATGGCCAGGGAAAACGTGGGGACCTCTTGACCTCAGCCTTCTTTGCCTTTGCAAAATCAGCCTTGACAAAAACATTGATATGGATACCATTGTCAATAAATGATTTTGGTGATTTTGTTTACAACTAACATAATGACTCAGGATTGTTTGTATTCTCATGCTCTGCGCCAAGTACAAGCACTGGGATGAACGACCACTCCTACGTAGAAACCTGATTGGAAGTCAGTCATATCAGACTAACAGGCAGCAGCAATTATTTTTTCCCCTGCACTTCTCTATACATGGTCATTTTCCTTTGGGCCTCAGGTTTTTAAGTCCGGAAGACTGCTTTGGAAATTCGATATTTCCTTATTTTTAATCATTTTCTTATCAAATTTTATGTAATGGCAAAGAATTGAAAGTCTAAGGGTTGTTTGATTACGGTTGAGGATATTGGTGACTTTTCTTGCAATACTTCTTAGCTTTTATTTTTCAGGAGGAATTGTCAAAAGACGCCTTTAACTTGATTTTCCATTCTTAACTTTTATTGCATAAGCCCGTACAAATTGCAGACCTGAAATTTTAGTGAATTGTAAAATCTTTTAGGATCATGTAACAGTCGGTATTCACCCCGTCTGATATGTTTTTATGGACCAATTTCGTTCTGCTTTTCAAACTGTAAACCTGTCTTTCCTTTTAATATATCTTCGAGCATGCTTCACTCTTAGTTTCATCCCATCTGTAGCGGCATCGTTTTCCTCCATCCTCACCCCGTGCTTGGCGGCATTTATTTATTCTATAATGGCCTTCAGTATTCAATTACCCATAATTGTTTGCTCCATTAACTTACTCTTTCTATTTCTTATTCTATCTGGCAACTTCCTTTCTTCCTCTTTAATGCCATCCGTCCTTCGTGTGGAACTTACAATTTTATTAGAAATTCAGGATTCTTTTATATTTTGCGCTTGTAAACGTCACCTACTTCTTGCCGACGCCCTCAGGGCTATTCTAAAACCCATGGAATCTTTGTCTATTCAGGCCTATCATCGGAAGATATTTTTTTGCACATGTTGCAAATGAAAATAAAATAATTGTCTTTGGAAGAAATAAATTTTGCTTAGATAAGTTGTCATCAGAGAGTCGCTCTGTCGGTCTTATTTCCAATTTTTTCGAACCTCTCAATATTTTTGGTGTTTTTCCTTACGTGAATGTTTGAAGCATTTTTAAGAACGTGCGCTAAAGCGTTTTCTGTGATATTTTAATCTTTCAAAGGCAATTATTTTTTAAAGTTGAAATAAATCCTTACTGTTGACCCAACAGGTTTGGAGAATTAGCTCGTTGCAACGGTCTCCTACTAATTCCATAATTTTCGAGTCTCTCTTGTGGTCGCTTTCTGTGACCAACAGGTTATGGAGAGAAGCCTTAGAAGCCCTATTTTTTTCTTGCCACGACACGCTAAGCTCCTCGGTATCCCCCCGGATAGTCGCCGTTGGTTTGTTGGTAGGCCTGTGGGGAGAAGTGAGTCCTTACGTGGAGTGGAAGGGGTTGGGGGGTGGTTGATAGAAAAGGGTTCGTTTCAGCTTGTGGTTTTGAAGGGAAAACGTCGGCAGAAACCGAATGCTCATCGTGGTTAACTGGTTAAAAGCGATCCAGTCTCGAAGCAACTCCAAACCTTTTATCATTTTAATAACGTTTCAACGTGTTTTCAAATCTCAGTCTTTTGTTTGTTTGTTAGCTTATCCAAAATCCCGCCTCAGTAGTCAACAAACTAAGACCGAGAGTCAACGTGATTACCGAAGTTGGAGGTTGTCTGATACTAAACTAAACGGGAGATGGAATCCACTCATTAAGATTAGAAAATTTTCTTCCTCTCCGTCTCGAGTTCTTCGATTGGAGAAAAGAAATCCAGCGCCGGCATTAGCCTAACGTTAACGAAAGTTTCAGGCTCACAGATTCACGCCCTCTGGAGTCATCTCAGCTCATTTACCAATGCCGAATTAGCCGCATTTGGCACAATAAAAAATTATGTACAAATTTAAGAAAGTACCTCAAACAGTTGCAATGCATGCTTAGTAGTTCTACGACACGGTGGAAAATATTCTTTTACAATAATAAAAATGTCTGTCCATAAAGGGTCCTCCCCAACATTTACATAGCTCCCAGCTGGGAATCGAGATTCGTCGGGAAAATCTCCACCGCTGTCGAGACTCGAACACATGCTGTCGAGATAGGAACCCAGTACTCCAGCCACCATGGCAGCCTCGTTCCCCAGCCTCGGCTTATGTTCTCCTCAAAAGTCATGGTTTCCTGAAAATAGTACTGTCTGCGTTTACTCATGCGTTACTGGGGTATCAGAGACTATAGTACCCTAAAGCTCTTGTCTGACAGCCTACCACACGACTATAGTTAAGCGCAATTTGTGCATCTTATATATCCATTTAATAAATAGGCATTGTCATTTCATTGCTATTAAACAGTTGAAGTGTGCCTAACCACTTAAAGCTTTACATCTATTTTTTTAGTCTTCCTAAATCTCTGTCAAGGCCCAATGCCGCTGAGGTGGTATGGGCTCTGTATTTCGCTTTTCGTTTACCTACGCTCTTTGAGTGTTCTGTGGAACTCAGTAAAACTCGCGAGTCTGAATGAGCAGTTGCCGCTCATTTTTTCCCCGTGAAATACCTGCTTTCACCTTTTGAGACGTTGAATTTTTAGAGTCTCCCCGTATCACGCCAACGTAGAATCTTCATTCCCAAAGAGGTGTGATTTTTCAAGGAAAGAGTTAACTGTTTTCAGAAAAAAACGTCCCTTGCGCGATATTCCTCTGGAACAACCACCAACAATGTGGTTTTAACCTTTTTTGTTGACGTGATGCATTTGCTCAGGGATTGAAAGATTAATGTGCTATCTCTGGGTTTGGCCGCCTGAAGAGCTTTTATCAAGCCCGCGTGTTATCGTGGAATGCTTCGTCATGGTTACACTAATACCGTTTGTAGGTATTTACTGTTGCAGATTTTTGTTGTTGGTAGGAGGAATTTTCACTTGCATTTACGTACTAAAAGCAAAGCTTTGATTTTTATTGTAATTTCCATTATTTGTGAAGTACTGATTGATACTCATCTCTTCTCACGTGGTGTTCGGGGAAGTGTCATCGTTGCCGTTTGTCTCGCGACTTTACCAATTCATATATATTCCGTTGTAGGATGTGTGCTCAGGTACTTTGTACTGTTCTCAAAGGCCATGAAATCTTCTGAAAATTCTAAATAGAGGTCTACCTGCGAGGCACTGAGGCAAAATGTTACGATATAGGAGGCACATATGTAGAATAGATGTTATTAAAATGTATATTCTCGGCTGGATAAAGCTTACTAGGGTATGTTCAGCGTAACCATCCTTCTATGTGACCATACCTCGAAGACCTTTGGGTGGGCGCGGGCACAATCATGTTCATTGATTGAAGGAAAGAGATGGAATGGGAAATTTACTAGATTGTGGTCCACAGTCCCCAATCTTCTGAGTAATCATTTGTTTTACCTTTTTGGAAAACGTATCTTGCCTGTGCTCACAATTTTAACGACATTTGGTCGATCACATCGTCATGAAATATTATATCCAGCATGCCCGTGGGAAATTTTCTCTTGGATTTCAAACGGAATTTTAGTCTAATGTAAAGTCTCTTTTATAGGTAAAAATGAAACGCGAGATCATTGGTTCCTAAGTTTTATTCTCTTAGTCGATTTTTTTAACAATTCACGCCACGACATTTTACTGACACATTTACTCCGACTGCTGTGGACAGTGAATTCAAATGTTGATAATACATTCGACGATTTCCATTGTCAATTACGGATGCAGAATCGTGAAGTGACAATCTATGGTTGTTATAAGTGTTACGACTGCTCTAAAATGTATAGATAATGCGTATAAATTAAAGCCCATGTGCAGGAGTTATTTTACTTTTTATACTTGTAAATACCTTATACATTTTTCTTGTTCAGGGATGTAGGAAAATATAATAACATCTCCTGTCATTTGAGTCACTTCAATCACTTTCGACGTTGGCATGAGAAAGGTACTGTGGTTATCATTGAATACTTCCAGCGATGCATTGCTTGTTTTTATGACTTTGAAAGACTTCATGATAAATTACCCCATCTATTAAGTGTAATTTAACCCAATTGTTGTGTCTACTCTCGCTATTATGATCCCATTTTTTATTCCTCTTTTTTGGCCTATTTCTTTCCCACAATGCCGTTCGATGTTGTCTGGTCAGAGGAGGTTATAAATGTAACAAAGAGTTATGGACTACTTGATTTTTTTATTACCAAGCGATTATCATGGCGTTCGGTGTGTTCCTTGTATGATTCTTGCGCCTGTTCACACCTATTGCTACAACAAGAATAAGATATAATAGACAGCAGAAAAAGCCCGCGTAGTATATTTGCTCTTTTTTCTTAGGAGATGAATGGCAACTTAATAAATCCACGATATTGTGCATGAAGACTGAAAGAAGTTTGCGTAGAAATAGTTTCGGAGATCAAGACGTTCTTCGACGCTCAGGGAGAAGGCTACGGTTGTCCAAACCTATTTTGATTTACAAGTGCGCTGAAGTGGCTTTGGTAATGTAGTACGACTCGCTCGACGAGTTATTGAGCATTGTGCGCGGGTTCCTTGATGTTTCTAGTGTTTTGCCTTCCAAGAGTACCTTCTATGTCATTCTAGAATATTAAGCTACTTATGTGTACAATCTGTCGTTAATCATCCTCGTACATAATAAACAATGAGTCTACTCTCAATCATTTCCGGGTTAACTGCTGCCTGGAAAAACTTTTGGCTCATCGTCTCATTCTCATGCTGGGAACGTCATCAGGAGACTGAAGAAATTAGAGATTTGTTCGCGGCGCTTGTTCCCTCTGTTACTTCTGTAACCGAGGGAGCAGGAGAGAACAGCTGACATCAGAGAGGTTCAAGGCAGTCGACGCGAACGCTCTATCTGCTCTCTCTGCTCCTAAAAACATGGCGGACGATTTATTTTACGATAGTGTATTACAAAGGCTTTTCGAAAAGAGTTTCTCTGGCGAAGATGTTGCAGAAAATGCATTACCATACTTCATCCACAAATTAGAGGTTATTAGATAATATCTCTGCATACATTTTACGTCACGAATGTATTTAATTCAGCTGGGCAGTTACCCGTGATGAATAATCATTTTTGTATTACTTTGGTTTCTTAAGTCGGAAACGCGATGGGAGATGCTCTTTTTATTGTATCCTGCGCGTTATAGGTTCCCTGTCATACGTTAGCTAGCTGTGCCAACTTCATAAGCGCCAATCCATTGCCACAAAAGACCAATTTAAACATTAGTTGTCGGTGATTTAGGGTCAAGAAAATGTTCTTAAATTGTGTTCAGTGATTATTATGCTTCGATTCATTGTGAGTGCAGTGATAAACGAGGATTGGCTTTACGTGGTGATACCATCATAATTGTTGTTCAACGCTAATGTAGGTACGAAGGATAAAGTACCATTAAATGTCGAAAACGTGATGGCTTTTGTAGCTATTATTGTGCTCATGAAAGTTAGTGTTTAACCTAAAAGTATTGCATCAATGCGGAAGGTTTGCATGATAAGTGAAGTGAATTTTATGGTGATACCGATCTGTTGCAAGTGGGTGAAAATTGCGTTTCAGGTGGCAAGACGAAAGCTCACCTTTACCAATTTTCTTTTCGGTGTTTAAATAATTCTTTTGAATAAGCTATATAAAACGATAGGGACAACTATTGAGAACTTAGCAAAATTGCATTGAAGTCACACCTTTTTCTTAGGTATTTGATGTGTTTCTACTTTGGTTGAAATAAATTGTACCAAATGAATTTTAATAAATGTCACAATACTCGAGCAAAGAGTTTTATCTTTTTCGGAGCATTTACTCATTCTCTTTAGTTGTAATCCACGGCAGAAGTGTACATAACGTTAAGTTTCTTGGCCTACTAATAAGTGACGATCTTTTCTGGACTATCTATTTTGAAAGTATAGCCAAATACTATCAACCGGTGTGTTTGTTTCATAGGCTACATTAAAAACCCTAAAATTGCTATACTTAGCAACTACATGTACATACCTATATTTCGTATGGAGTCATGTTTTGGAGACAAGGGAGTATGCAAAAACGTTCTCTTGATACAAATAAAGGCAATATGTAGAAGAAGGAGGAGTTTATAGGAGCCCTCAGATATTAAACTTACTTTGTATATATAAATATAACACTGTGTAATGTTTGTCAAACAGTAGCCTAAACTTTTTACCACTATTGCATTTATACACTCATTAAACTCAGCAGAAATATTACACCATGTCACAGATTACAGGCTGAGTACTTGCAAAGAGGCGCATTGTGCTGTAAATAATGTTACACGCTTCAAAAAGCATTTAAAAACATATCTGTTGTCGCTTTTTATTACAGCATCAAAGGTTTCCAAGAAAGCAGTACAACAACTTGTTGGAAATATATTGTGCTTTTTATTTATATTTGTGCATTGAGGTACCTATTTAATTTGTCTATTGAGGTATTCAATTCAAAGCAGTTTTTTCATGTCTAACGAACTCCATGTTGTACAGCAAACACTCGGAGTAATAAAAATATTATTTTTATGGCAAAATGTAGACACTTTTTAGGTATCTAGGTAGGAATAAAATTCCAGCGGAGTAATGGGAGTAATCATTGTCCAGTTCGTGTAGCAGTAGCAACGCAAGGAAACGAGGTGAGAACCCATTTCAAATTGTGTGGTTTCGCTGATCAACGACTTCTTCGAAGATTATTGTGAGCTTTTTTACCCCAAAACTTCTCATTTTCATGGATTAAACGAACTAATATTTGGTGAATTTCAACTATTTCATTGCGTGCACAGTATTCTGGAACTACGACATTGTTCAAAACCTTCTTGGCTCGAGTTAATTTCCAATGCATGACTCGTATAAAAACAAATCAATCTAAAAACTATGCCGTTACTTAGAAGTTAACTCATTCGACTTTGTGGAACATCTCAGTGATGAAATTGTTAAGGTAATAATTGAATAAGTCTCAGTATTTTACGGGATTTTCTTCACAATTCATCGTGCAACCAAGGAAATAGACGCTCAAAATGCTTATAATTGAGCAAACCTTTCGTCGATCGCTGGTTTCATGTGATGCACAGCAACTAATTCGACATGCGAGTGCCTACAAATGGCTTTGTAAGGTTAACAGACAGTGAACTAAATTGAGAGTTTTTTTAAATATCAGCCTGAACTCTTAATTATCGGTCATTTTGATTACGGCTGCAAATATTCAATAATAGCCACGAGAAAATTCCCTATATTTTATTATAATGTACTCCCCAGACTGTATAGCAGACGAAACCCAGCCAATTTTCATGTTATTTCCCATGATTCCCTGCGCTGCTCCTTTCTGTCACTTTTGCTCCACCTCGGCAGCAGGAGCAAAAGGTGCAGGAAAAGCTACACCTTTACCCGTGACGCGAACGCGTTCGTTACTTGCACCTCTTGCTATGCGAACGCCAAATGAGCAAAAAGGTGCAGAAAAGTGCAAAAGGAGCAACGACGCGAACAAAGCTTAGATCTATTTGTGGCTCCGTTTGGGCCGTTGGATGACTGACCATTGTTGTCCCGATAGAAAAAATAAATAAAAACAAAATATTTAAAAATTAAAATACGAAAAATCTTTAACGGTTGACCATCACACTCATATTTTGATTCACATATAATATCTCCACGCAGCAGTTAACCCGAAAATGATTGAGAGTAGTATATATTATCGCTGCGAAAACCTTAAAACAAAGCAATGAGTCTATCTATGGAAGGTTAATCTAGAAGATACGTGACAACTTTTATTAGATATATTGTTCATTTTGACATGCCGAAGAGAGTGATAGAGGGGAGAATGATGGGTAAGCGTGGAAGTGTAAGGAAAATAATAAGACTTGTGCTCAGTATGAAGAGAGGAAAACAATGCGATTATTTGAAAGTGAATTTGTATTAGAAAATTTTATTGTTTAACTAGCGAAACCATGAGAGAAGACTTCCTCAGCCGTAGAGGTTATTGGCATAAAAATTCTTGGACCAAACATTTCTCTCTTTGCTGTTTGGACATATGATAACCCTTTCATGCAGGCGGCGCCAAACATCAGGGCCTACAAATGAAGCCGTAGAACCCCAGTATGAAATACAGTTTACTTGATGGTCGCACCTTTTGCGGTCAGCGTGGACCAGCCCTCCCACGAAGCAGTCTTCACCGACCAGCGAGGGGGCCGCGTGCCTGCCCGCCGTTCTTTGTTCTTTTGTTTTTTTTTTCTATTTTTATACTACATATTTATTTTTGTAATGTGTAACTTCTCATGTGTGTTAAGAAATATTGTGCCGTTTTGAAGCACTAACTATTATGAATTGGAGAAACTATTTTGATTCCAATACTTTTCTTATCATTAGCGTTCGGGAAAATTCCTATGATGATAGTTGTTCATTTATCTCCTAAATACTCGAATTCATTGTTCCGTCTTCTCTTGCATTTCTGTTTATACATTTTTTTCCATCACAATATCGATTCGATCCAATATTTGGTCATTCTTCCTTTCTTAGGCTACCTACCTAATCTTCTCCCATTTTTGTCCATTGTTGAACGATACAGACCTTGTTTTTGCGATCGTAGAGGCTATAAAAACCCAGAATCGACATGCACTGCCCTTAAAATGAAACATTTTTACTAAAAACAATTTAAATTAATTATTTAAATGATTTAAACTCGCAATTCCCTATGGCGAAAATGCTAAAAATGAAGCACGGCTAAGCAGCATCATGGCGATTATCTGTTGCTAACTGCTCACTCTTTTCCTTATCTTAATCCTTATTGCGTAATCAGCCATGGCAGTTCAGGTGTTTAGAATAATATTTGACGCTCTTGAAGCGCGCCGCTCTTGACACGAAGGGTTGCCGATTAGAAGTCATCCGCATGTTTCGGGAATCACGTTTCTGCAATCGAGCTCTATCGACCAGAGGCTATTCCCCTGATAATATGTGACTCATGCCCACAGCTGCTGCTTGTTTTTATTCTTCCTAATCTCGACTTTGGAACACGCGGTTTCCGTATGGGAAGTCTGTCGTCTCAAATGGCTTCTTCCGGAGTTATTTTTGTCCACACACTCGCACGGAAGTCGGACCACTCCCCCTTCATCACCCCAGCAGGAAGAGGTTTACAGCTATTGTAGGTGTGGGGGCCTCGAGTGACCCAGCGCGTTGCTTTCGGAGAAAGCACTAACATAAAAGCTATTCTGCTTCAGAAGAAGCCTCCTCATACAGGATGCCGCGTGATTCTCCGATTCCACTACCGACGAGCAGTGGGTGTAAATCGAAGCAAGCAATTGCTAAAATCCCAAATGTTGACTTTTATTTTGGAATTTGGTATTGTCTGATATTAGAATATCCATAATGTAATTAACTACATCTATGTTCAATTTCTGTGCAACCACTAGATCAGCAGAAGCCGGTCAAAATTGAGAAAAAAATAATCGAAAATCTAAACTGTATTTTCCGCGTAAAACGCAATATTACTTTTACTCATGAAGCTTTCAGCTGTTTTGTTTCAGATTTTCAAAAATATTTTCCAAATTCTCATATATTTCTTAAGATTTCAAGAAGATATTTGTTTACTTATGTTATTTTTATAAGTACTTATTTTTGGTATATTTAACTCTGCTCTATGTTTCGCCTAATTTTTTCATGAATTAGAAAAATACTTTATGTTAGCGGCAGGAATCGATTAAGATACTTATACAACTTATACTAGGAGAAATAATCTCTTTTGTTTACTGAAGGAGAAAAATCTTGCCCCAAATCCCCCCCACCCTCCACAAAGGATGGAACCGTACGTACGTATTATCGTCCACCCGCTCACCAATAGATGTCGGCGAGTGAGTGGCGTTATAGGAGAATGGTTATATGCTGGGGAATATAACCTTTTATTTTGCATTGCCAGTGTATTGGAGCATAGCTTCGAGTGCATGTCCACTCTTGGGAGACGGAAACAATGTCAGTGCTAATTCATCGAGTTAGACGAGTGGTTTTTTCATCCAGACATTTGTCAATTGCTCTTTCCTGTTGGTGCGCTTATAACGCTCAAAGAGAATAGACAGGGAGTAGAGAGTCGCCTATTTAAAGGTTGATCATTTGGGTAGCTGACCGGCTGCTGAGGACATTCTTACATTGAATGGTAGGAGGTTGGCAGAGGAAATGATCAATGATGAAAGGGAGGAGAGAAGCGCGGCATCGAAATTTGTCCATTCCATCTTTGTCTATTCTCAAAGAATGGCTGCAAGGGGTCATCGGTTTAACATTCCATACAACGGACTGGACGTTACTTTAGAAGTTCTCTCCACGTAGCATCCAAGTAGGGATGGGCATTACATATAAGAAATATCCGTCATCGCCGTGCTTCGAACCAGGACCCTCGGAATGGGAAGCCAGCACTCTGTTCTTGACATTAGCCAGATCTCCGGTTTTTATGTGTGTAAGGTATGCGAGGAAAGAGGGAAAAATGGGATGAAAAGATGAGGGATATTGAATGGGTCACCAGAAGCATTTCAATGAAAAAATTGACTCTACCCGAGGAATTTAATTTTTGTGAATTCATTTTCAGTGGTTTATTTTTTATTTGTTCCTTACCATTGATGTTCAGAAATTCCGTTTAAGTTTAATGCTTGCTCATATATGCTTATTAAGAATGATGTAGAAGATTAGTCATGTATTAACTGGTCAAAAGGGAGCCAAATTATAACGTAAAATTACAATGATTTAATAGCGTTTAATAAGTGGTTCAATATTTTAACATTTGATGGAACAGCAGAATAAGCTTCGAAAAGAAAACAGCTTAGTACATGATCAAAAATCGAGACTTCTGTGTTACAGGTATCAGCCATCGTTCTATCATTGTGTTCGTCACATTTATGTGTTTCCTATCCTATTTATTTCACCTTCCGTTTGAACGAAGTATTTATTTATTTACGCCTCTGATTGCGTTGGAATTTTTAGTGGTTGAAAGTTAAAATGCCAGCGGCTGGGGTAGATGATGAGTGGTGTATGTTTATTGTTAATCTGAAGAAAAGATCTTTCGGAAAGATTCTTTTGATATCCTCCGGTGTGGCTTTATTTCCTTTCGGAAAATTTGCAATTCATCATCGAGACACTACATATCTGCATTTGGATACCCCGCGGTGACGTTTTCGCTGAAATCACGTTAACATGTACTGTTTCAGTTAGGCTTGTGCGATGAGTCGATTAATCGAAGTCATCGACGATGATTTTAGTCATCGCGGTGCGATGACTGTAATCGATGACGATGAATGTAATCGACCATCGATGTCGATGAGTCGATGAGAATCATCGATGCCGATGAGTCGATGCGAATCATCGATGTCGATGAGAATCATCGATCCCGATTAGTCGATGAGTTGATGCGAATCATTGATGTCGATGAGAACCATCGATGAGGATGATCGATATCCTTGTATCACTAATTTTTCTTCTTTTTTTCCATTCATTTGGACGCCTTAGATCTAAAATATATGTATAAAGTATAAGCACCCAAGCAGCTATTGCGCCTTGAGGGCGATGGCAGGGCCACAGAGGGATGTTTGGAATTCCTGTTTTTCCTCAAGTTTGTGGTAGACGATACAGAAGTAGCGATCACGTTCAATCACAGTTAATACGCAGTAGCAGTGGTAGCATTGTATTCGTTGGTTGCATTGGTGCAGTTGGTAGCAGCGGTAGCAGCCTGAGCTAAATCGGCTAAATTCACCGAATTCACAGTCACAGTGATTTCGATTATTTAGTCACGGGCTGTGATTGCTACTTTTCAGTATCGGTGATTCAATCACAGCGATATATCGCTCATCACTACTGCACAGTTCATCGAGAGTCATCGATTATCGTAATTCATCGATCATCGGCATTCATCGTTCATCGACATTCATAGATCACCGATATTCATCGATAGTCATCGATCATCGTGTACACTCTATACGATGGTCGATGACAGCCATCGTCATCGAAACATTTCGATGAAATTTTTTCATCGAAAATCGATGACCAAAATCGATCATCGCACAAGCCTAGACTTTCAGTTGTGCCACGCATGCGCCGAACCGTCCGAATGCTGGCTAATGTTTTTCATTCAGCATCTGGCGGAACGAAAGATAGTAGATTAAGATCTGAGGATTTTATGTTACCATCTGGCTGATTACATGGATGAGGATTTTTGTTGGATAGTCTAAGCCCTCGTAGAAACTAGAAACCCATATAGAGGCTTCCACATGTGGAGCGAGCGGAACAGATGGCAATATCTGGGGAATGAGTTATTACCGGGTTGTACTTAAAAAAGTATTTAGTCCATTAGTCAAAGAGTTGTGACGGAAATACACTATGAAGCCCAAAAGCTAAATAACAATGAAACATGCAGGGCTAAGGTATTTTTTACAGTTTATTCGCCGAAAAGAACCCTTCCTCTGAGGTAAAAATATGACTCAGACAATACCCTTATACATTATCTATTTTCTGGCCTAATATTAGACACCTCAGTGTTATAACCGGCCATTATGTATGCCAAATTATGTTTTCCTATATGGCATCCGAAGGCTAAGTTCAGCATAAGTAAGGCATCAGCCATTCACAAATGGAATGAAAAAACCTTCGTTGGGATTACAATATCAGTGTGACGGAATCTAGGGCTATTCGTCAAATCATTATTTTTATTTACGAAAACAAGTATCAGTATCTCCAGGAATCGTATATCCTGGGAATATTTAATAAACCGAAATCATAACCAGAATGTTTCACGCCCGGAAAAAGAAGAGGACATTCGGATGGCGTGGTATACCTACACTTCATTGAAGCTATTCAAAATTCCTTATAATTATCCATAAAGCCGCTAGGTAGCCCTTTGCATTGACGGTATTCACCCTTTTATCTGCTGGAGACTGATTTCCATATTTATGATTGAGGGAATGATGCATGTATGCAGTTTGGTCTGTTGCTACCCACGATCAGTTATTCTGTCGGACTATACAAGCTCTATGACTACTATTAGCATTACGTCATTGCTACTGGAAAGAATGTGCATTCGCACCATGCCGATTCTTCAACATGATCTCTACTATACACTAAAGACGGTGAAATTTGCCATGAAAAAAATTATTTGACCGGGATTCGAACCCGGATCTCCCTATTGCCGGTCAGGTGTGATAGCCAGTTACACCACCGGCCTTAGATGTTTCGTGACGGCAGTTAAATACAATAAAATTAATTTATAAGTGCCATCACCGATACCGCAGTGCATTGTCTTCTCTTTGAACAGTGATATTTTCCTCAATACTCCATTTCGAAAACAGACCTATATCTAGTGGCTGCCCTGTGCATTGTCAGAGACCGCCATATATGGCAGGCTTGAGGCCAATGTTTTCATGTATTCTGAGCCATTGCTCTCGAAAGGAGAGTCCGAATTCGACATCCAGATGCCTTGATCTCTCTTTCGAAAGGGAAAACCCATCTTGAACGGTGTCCGAATTCAAGTGGTAGTAAATTAGCTGCCTAACTCGTCCATTATTTTTTGACGCTAGCGAAGGGAGCGACGAGTGTATTCCTTTGCAATAGACATCGTATTTCCTATTTTTATCATTTTATTATTACTCTTTTGGATCAGGAAACTCCCAGTGTGTAAAGTAAAAATTCTAACGAAGGGCCGAAGTGTCAGTAGGAAACACTAGCACATACGATATGATACGACAGACAAATGTGTGCGTCTTTATTTAAGTAATTTTTTTATCGCCTGAGTTATGGCACCAAATCTGTCTAAGTCTTAAAGGATTTTTAGGTTCCATCGATGTCTAATGGAACATGACTAATTCCTATTGCCTTCGTAAATCCCGTCACGCCTGCGAATGTCAAATCGTCTCCATTTAGTGTGTCTTCACTCTTTCATTTTTTACACGCCCACGAGTCTTACTCACGAGTCACGAGACAGATAAACGTATGGCTCGTGGTTTCTTTCTCGTATTCATTTCACATTATCATACAATCCGAACCAGTAATCTCTACTTCTTCTTATAGATATATATGCATTTGCCGACTGCAAACATGATGTCATTGCGATATTTGAGATGATGTGGTACTGTTTACTCGGAAAGGAATTTTTTTACCGAAAATCCTCATATCGCACCAATTCTGAATGTTCTCAGTGTGAACGAACGGGTAGTGGCTGTGATGAAGTAGTTTTTCTCATCGGATGTGTATCGGCTGAGGATTCGTTTTGGTGTGCTTGTCTGTGCTCTAGATTCCTACGCTTGGAGCCAGAATACTATTCCCAGGATTGGCAAGAATTTTAATCAACATTCCGATCCTCTCTTAGGCATCGTTTGAGGAAAACTTCCAAGTGGACGGCCTATCGGTTAAGATGCTGTCCATCCCCTCGGACGCTTTTGATTGCTTTATTAAGAGTCGGCCGGTTCCGACGTCGGTTTTTTCACTTCGCCCGTTCTCCTCTCCTTTGATCTTATGTTGTCGTTGTCACCCTCGTGCCAAAAGTGTCCTCGGAATTTACTCATTTCCCTGGGGTTGCTTTTTCCTTCCTCGTAGTTCGTTTCTTTTTGGGTTTCGTGTTGAGACCACTTACTTACGGAACACTACCATGTATTTAAATATCCAGGGAACCTTACACCTGGACATTGTTAATTATGACGTAGCAATTGATGCAAGCGTTATTTTTATCTCCCTCTCTTGTTTAATGTGCGTGGTAAGTTTATTTCTTAAGGGTTTTATGCTACTTTGGCTATTTAGAGTTGAGGGAATCGCTCATAATTTGACTATTATTTTGCGTGTTGTTGGTCATTTTTCCTTGAGCTACCGAAAGTGTGTATGCAATAAAACCAGATGACTGTGAATAGTTAACCGGTATTTAAAAATAGTTCAGCGTAGTTGTTTGAAATGTTCCTGTATTTCATTTGCATTACACCTATACCACTGCTTTCTCTAATATCTACCACATCCCATTAAAAAATCTAAACCGTGTTTATACGAAACGCTGCTGATGTTTATGTCGCATCATTGAAGTGATATTTCTGATGTTAATGTATAAGATTTGATTACGTTCTTATGTTCTATCCGCAAAATTAAACTCATCTAGCATCTTAAAGTTGAGCTTACAAATGACAGAAGTTTAGAGTGCACTTCATAAGGATTTTCTTGAGCGACAATGATTTTCATCCTAAAACTGTTATGTTTTCGCGGTGTTGTTTTGAGTGCTTTTTAAGCTCACTTCCATTTTCCAAATGAAATGGAGCTGAGGTTTGACCGTGATCTTTATTTTATCTGTTTAGTGTATTCAGTCGCATTCTTTCTGTCTTTATAAGTATAAAATATGAGTGCTCTCATTATCATCTTTTTATTTTCACACTCGCTGATTTGCGTGAAAGAAATTTGTTGCGTGTTTATTTGGCTAAGAATTACGTGTGCGCTGTAATTAAGAGACGCAACGAATTTCATTAGTGTTGATATAATGGGATGAAAGATATTTTTTCTAGACCAATGCCACCGTTAACATTTTAAAAGTATTACCATTTAATATCTCTATCAAATTATACCTAAGTTGGGGATTTAGTTTATCAAGGTGCTGAAGAGGAAGGAAGAGGATAGGAATCCTGGACGAAATAAGAGGTAGAAGATATGAAGAATTGAAGAGGGATCTAATAGCGGGCCATCCTTAGGAGGGAAAGCGAGACAATGTCTATGAGGTTGGGATGCAGAATGGGGACTGTCCAAGAACCTACCAATCAGCTGGTAGAATACTTGAATGAAAAAATGTATGGTGGTGTTTCCAAGGTTCATTTGTGGTAACAGGAATTTTTATCAATGGCGTTACTTGATATTATATTATAAATATGGAGGCAGGCGACACTCAGTGGAATTTCGCTACGTTTTGCATGGTGAAAGGAAATCACTTTGTACATTTCCACTTTAGTTTGTTATTAATGATTGACTTCAACGTCTGAGCGTCATTTTCAAGGTAACGTAGACCATTTGCCTGCTTGGCCTAGAGGTGAGCACACGTATCGTAAGTTTGGCAAGAGCGTCATACGTCACATCTACATCTATGTGAAACCTCGCAAGCCACCTCAAGGGTGTGTGGCAGGGGTGAGTTTTCACCAACATGCACTACATTATATTCTACTAAAGTTAACGAAACAGCAAATCTAATGAAATAGCAGTCACGCATAAGCAAAAACCTGCTAGGATGTGAAATTTCATCGATATGCATGACGATATAGATATGCTACCAATGTTATAGGTAGAAACAGTTTGAGTATTTGGAAACTACATAAATGCACGGAGATGCAAGAGTTATACATGAAGCATTTAAGTCCTGCTGTTAGTACTACGCAGCAGGTTATGAAACTAGCATTAGGGAGGAAATCAATTAATTACAATAATCTGCCTATCGACAAACCTAATTACCTAAGTCTCAGTTGTAGCTATTATCTTTTTTATCTTTCGCGGAAAAAATGACATTCCAAACCTGTCCGTTCTGCAGTCTATTTCCCTGATTTTATTCTCATGCTCTACCGTTGTATGGTGAGTTTCGTAAGATGTTATTGACGTCGTCACAAAATAGATCGTCTTTCAACCTTCATAAAATATTAAGTCTAAATTTCAACAGACTGTCTGATAGCGATTCCCATCCTAGTTGTTGCAGAAGGCTTGTAACACCACTGAAATTATCTTAACGAGCTTTTACATGTCAGGTCGATCTTCGCTGCACGCCTTCTAACTCACTTTTGAAGCCTACCTCGTGAGGATACCAAATACTGGCAGCGTATTTCAATATAATTGGTATTTTCGGGTGTAACTTTATGGAATTGATTCATGTTAGAATGAAAAACTATAACTTGTGTGGAATCACAAAGCTCTAGTTTTTCATTTCTAGCGTATTCCGAGTTAGATCTTATGCCCCGTACTGTAAACTAAACGTGGAACACTGTAGAATGAATATAAGCGATTGGCAATCAGGGGATATATTATGTCTATGAGACCTTTCTCTTGACCCTAAGCGAGTGAAGTATTAACGCATCCCTTGAGAAAGGAATTTGAAACAGAGAAGGAATGCGGTTAGGGATATCGCGAGAAAAATGGGGGTAGGGGGGGTCGTCCGCTTGGTCAAGCGCTCTTTTGGGGGAAGTTCTTAGCGGCTAATTTAAGCGCTGGCATTCCGCGTGTGTGCGCTGTAATTGACTGCAGGTTTCGCCTTACTCGGTGGGGAGTGGGGAATCGACCCGATGTCGCAATGCGCAGAGCACATCCTGGTGGTTTGCCGAACGGCTGCCCTCTCGTGGCCATCAGCGGAATGAATATTTTGCAAACTTAATGTTACTGAGTGGTTACAAATTGAAGCTAATTGACTGTAGGTAATGGAATTCCCTGCGCGGTTATAATCATATTTCCAAATTAATTCGTGTGGTATGGCTTCTCTGCCGCATCAAATATTTATATTTAGCCTTTAATACTTTTGAATTCAATCCGTTCTGGCGTAACTTTGTGGAAGTTCATTTCCAGTTGGCCTTGTCATTCATTATTTGAAAATGGATTTAATACTTTTATTTAAAAGCATCTCTCAGCGTCTCACTTCCGACGACCGCGTCTATTGTAACACTGGGGATGTAAAGTATCGAAGTAGATAGATTTTTTGCTGCTATTTCATTATATTCTTCCCATTATTATCTTCTTTTCCAATCGATGATTTGTTTTCGCCTATAATGTAAACCAGTTGTTTGGATGTCAGCGTAGTTCCGAGAGGAAAGAAAAAATTAAAGCGAACTATGAGTAATACGGTGTATCACGATTGTATCACACTTTGGTTTTATTTATATAGTCCCAATGTTATGCTCCGATGTTCGGCCTTTCCCGATAAAAATACAATTTATTGAGAGATATCATGTCAGTATTTCCTGATGAATGTTACTGTTTTTGGCTTCTCTTCGTAGAAGGTTTGGCAGTTAGTACCCATTCATATATGATATAAAATTGGTTTTTCTTTTCTATGGTTTTTACAGTTACTACATAATTACCAATCAAATCTTTATGAGGGAGAAGAGAGGGCAGGAATTTTTTTCGGTTAACAGAATGAAGACCCATATTGTCAATGCGTCATACTAGTTCTTTTTGCATCATAATGGTCATATCTTGCTTAAAAATTGGTGCCTGAACAATGTTTCGTATGAATCTTGCCCGTGTTAATAGGCTGGCGTCAACTAGCTTTACACGCAGGATTCATGATTATCTACTGAGGAATTGAAGTCTTCTCTGCTTTCCATGTTACTACCGATCATATACGCTTAAAGTTTTGCTCACACAATTTTCCAGGGACAAGTGTTTTAGGCTCTTTATTTTTACTGAGGAAATTCGTGATTGCGGGAAAATAAAATCCATACTTTATTCCAAATCCATGGCCGCGGTCCCTAAACATCGACTGTGTCTTTTCATCGGTGATTGATACAACTATACGTAGGGTAACTTGCGTGGATAGAAAGTGATGGAGTTAACAGGTTACATTACCTACTCGGTATTGGTCACTTATTGTGACCGTGTGGCTATAGTTCCTGATATGGTGAAAAGGGACCGACAGCTGTTTTGCCGTTCGTCTTTCATTTTTGGTGTTCCTTTAAGATTTTATTTGGTGTTTATTGCAGGTATATAGTATCAAAATATTCTGTTGGAACGATGAGCTACGTGTTTTAAAAAATGCGTTGAATCTTGTTTAAAGTTGCTGGGGAGGCCTCATGCTGAGGAGGGGTTTTATTGGTTGTGGAGCTCTAGACAGTCAGTCCCAACTCTTCAAATTGAATGGCTCGACAATTTATTGGGACTCAAGTGGTGCCTCTATTGATAGAAGAAAATGCATTTAAACGTCGCATGCAATAACATACGATGGGTGCGACGGATGAGAAAATAAAGTTGTCCTTCAAGTACTTAATCACGCAATGGCTTTTAGGCTGCGTACTGACCCCGCACCATCCTCCCTGCATGTCTTTTACAACACGACTTTTAATGGACACGCCCGGCTATCACGCGAATACCCCATTTACCATTTCATGTGAATAACATTTAGATATTCAGAATGAAATGAATGTTTCGCGTAACTTGGAAAATTAGGCTTTAATTAATACCCTCCACGCGAATCAGCCGGTGAGTCGAATATACTCTTTCCAGCATTGACTTGAAATCTTACCGCGGGAAGAATAGCGTACTTTATTGAATCAATTCCTTCTAGAGACTTTTTGAGATTTCCCATCAACGAGTGATTTTTATACCGACGATGTTAGCTGAAACTCATGCAAATGGGCGCTGACAGTTGCTGTTAACTTTTTCCGCTCCTTAAATTTTGAAGATGACCCTGTATCTATAGTTGCTTTTCGACTTAGTATACCATTTCTTAGGGATAATATTGCGCTGATGACTGCAGTCTCCCATTAAAATATCTTTAATAATGAGTATTTGGAATGTAAAAAGGTTTTTCTGGCGTATTATTCCTTTTGTCTTTTGAAATTGTCTTTCAGTCAAATCGTGAACGTAAAGTCTCGGCGCAGTATAATACTGTGCACATCCACGTCTTACTGAATCTCCCAGATATTTTCTTCTTTAATTATAGCGGTAATTATAGACTGGGAACTGTGCGTTGAAAGAGGGAATAGTGATGCCCGTACTCGCGGATGATGGCGAGTTTTAATACGAAACATTCTATGGAATAATATGTCTGCGAGGGAAAAATATTCATTGTCTTAAAAGTTGTTGTTTCAGCCTTGATTTTGTGGAATAACATTATGAAAGAAAAGGACTAGCAATTTTCCACAAGAATATAGTTTTAATCGACCGGTTTCGGTGTACAACACCATCATCAGGACCTGATGATGGTGTTGTACACCGAAACCGGTCGATTAAAACTATATTCTTGTGGAAAATTGCCAGTCCTTTTCTTTCATTCATTATCTTCACCAAACTTATTTCAGTTTCAAGAAGTGGGAGTATTTTTTCGTCGGGGGTAACAACTACTCCCATAGCCCAACCATGATACATTAGCGGATACTTCAATTCTAAATTTGTTCAGGTCTTCAAATTTTCTGCTTCCGTAAGGATTGACTAAAATTCCTTTTCCTCCGCGCTGAATCAATGTGTTCCGCTCCAATCACCCTTTCAAATATGCCACTACCTCCAAATGCGCCGTCCGTCCGTTTTCAATGCGTCTTTTGATAGTTCTAAAATATTTATAAAGTGCCTTTTTTGTGAAAATTCTAAGAGCTTGTTGTAAGCGGAATCGGTGGGTGTCATGAGGACGTGACCTATAGGAGTAATGTAGTGCCCTATGTATATTTTTTATTGTACGTTGTCTTTTAATTGTGTATTTAAATTTAATTTCATATCATACAAAGTTCAATAATCTTTTTCGGCTTCTCTCGTGGAGTTCTATTTATCTACTGAGTAATTCGCGGCTTTTACTATGTATAAAAAATAGACGTCATACGTTTTTCTAAATGGTATTCAATATACAGATTTTCTTGATAATTTTCCAATCTTCTCACTAGAACTCAGTGGTTTACGTGTTCAGGGAGACTCTCTTTCCAAGAAAATATAGTCCTTTCTTCGTTCTCGGCTGTGTAGTTATGCTACCGAACATTACAGCTATATTTTAAAATTTTATTTGATATAAGGTGTCGTCTACTTGGGCCTCACACTAACCAGTTCACATGCCAGGCAAAAAAATGGCTTGTCCCAATAGCTTCGGATCTCGTTATCCCTATTTAGTCTGCAAGAATGCGATTGGTCCTGGACAAGCGGTCTGGGTTTCTGTTTACTGATAGAAGGCTATCACTTTCTCATTTAAAGTCGCATTAGTACCGGATCTATGGCAGTACTTCTGCTTTGTAATTAAATTTGACGTTGCCTTCAAACACCTATGAATACGCCTGTTGACTTGATAGTATTAAAAATGTAATTCTCACTTATAGACCTCGTTGATGTGGAATTTTCCATATGCTAATAGGGGACCATCTGCCTACCAGACGCTACTCTGTGACGATATTATGTGCCAGATGCGCCTGTGCTGCGTAAATAGTCGCTCCTGAAAGAATGGTGGCACGCGAATGCTGACGGCATTTCGTTTGATAGCGATAGCGCTTATTTCTCTTAAAACGTGACCGTGTTCACTGAAATGCCTACATTATACATCCGGAACATGATATTTAGCATTCAACTGTTCAAAGATCGTAGGGGTAGCGCAGCACTGCGAGCACCCAGTTGAGGTTTTAGCAGAGTATTGGAATGCTCAAATATTTTCAGCGTTGCACAAAAATGTGGTTTAAATACCCAAAAGTGTCGTTATTGCGATTTGATCTGCTACTTTTTTATCTTTGGAAAGATAAGAGGAAAGCGATTGGATATGAAACACATTAGGTATAATGCAAAACGATAAGAAAGAATTCAGAAAAAAGTTTTCCAATACATAAAGCCCAGAGTAGTTACAGCCGCATTATTACATCTTTCAGCGTATAATGCGAATTTTTTAGCTGGAGCACTAACTGAGAGCCACAGAATTAATAATTTCTCCTCGTTTCATTACAACTCCTCTTTACGAACGATTCGGAGTTAAAGCTTAGCAATCCATGTATAAGTGGCATAAGAAACAGAAGAATTCTCATCTTTCTTCACAATACACAGATTCTAGGATTTTACTTTGATTAAACCATCCGACTGTCAATTAACGCAAAACATATCGAGGGATTCGGATGGAAGGGATGATATTGCTATTCTGCGAAATCCATCTTCCTATAATAATGTTATCACTAGTCAACCTTCTACTTTACGCTTTTTAACAGGACACAACATACGAACACACACACATCCATACTTTGGAAGGTGAATTTCCTAACCAGGCGATATTCAAACCCGAGACTCTTGGTATGGCAGGCAAGGGCTTTACCCTGCCGCCACCGGGGCCGGCAACTTATTTTCTTTTTCTCGTGGAAGCGATAATTATTAGCCCATTTGGCAGTTGCCTATCTTGCTGCGAAAAGCCTTAAATTATACATTGCTTGGTGCGGAAACCTTCCGAAACTACGAGAAAATTAAGGACATTAAATGTAAATTTTATTTTTTGTTGAGCGAACTTTTTAGGCAGTCCCGATAATGGAATTTTAAGTCAGATGTGACGGCAAAGGGACATTTATTGCTAGTTTTTTGAAAGAACCTATAGTAATGATACAAATCATCATGTTAGTATTCATGGTTAATTAAATTACTTTGTACTTTCCTACAAATATTTATTAGTACGACGCGTATCACCGATCTGACTATGCCGCAAATCGGTGGATCGCGTCGCACCAATAAATATTAGTTGAAAAGCACTAAGTATTTTAGTAAATCATTAATACTAACACAATGAACTTCTACGAAGAGAAGCCTGCCACTGTCAAGAAATCAACATGGTAACAGTTGAGTAAAAGCTACGGTAAATGGAGAGGGCGGAGTTCAATTCCTCCTAATTTCTGCTCGGACGGTTGCCTAGTTGAAAGATAATCTCAGCAAGTTTGGCAAGTGTTAAAGTAATTCGATTTTCGCATTTCACCGAAAGCATTTAAATTTAATCTAAATTAAGTTTCCATGAAATTTTACCCAATTTTCCAATTTCGTCAAGTTTTCGCATTACTGGGAAGTGGAAGCCGTAGCTTGGTTGGCGGTTGGTAAATTGGTTTATTATTATGAGGAAATAAAAATGAAATGTAATCAAGCGAAGATGATCTAATTTCAGGAATATTTTCATAAATAAATAAACACAACTTTTTGTTCTCCACCTTGCCTCCTGGGGATTGCTTGGCCGGGGAAAACGAAGAATTTCGTTCATTTAATAAAAAATGAAGTCTATTTCGTGTTCATTGGGAACCCTGCATTAGTTTGCAATCTAACATTTTTCTTTTAATGTAAGTGGAATCCTTAAATCGGCTTCTGGTGGAGAAAGAGAGGGATTTTCCCGTGTCTTTTTTTTCGATTGTTTTGGAAGAGATTCCGCCCTAGTTTTGTCTTGGCCGCCGCCGTTTCCCACGCTTAATCCCCACCGTCGCCCTTGGATGTGTCTGCCCTCCCCCCACCTCAAGAGGAGGAACCATTAAAAGAGTTAAGAGGGAACATCGCTAGGCTGGAAGGGGTAGGGGCATGTTTCGTGGAGACGGCGGGTGGAACGGGTGAAAAAGCGAGAGTTTGGCGAGAAAAAAATTGAAGGACTCCTTTGGCCGGAAATAGCCTCGCCTCAAGAGCCAATCGGCGAATAGATGGGTCACGCGCGGCGCAGCGATGGTTCACACTAGCACTACACAGTAGCCATGAATATACATATGGATCTAAATCTTCGGCACCACTGCACGGGCAACAGTGTTGCCTAGCTTTCCGCAAACGATAGGTAGCGCTGCAATCGGCATGGTTCCGCTTCTGAGTGTAAAAAATGGCCGGTTTAATTGGGAGGCCAATTCCGGTACTTTTATTTCCAGTATCTCTATTTGAAGCACGGCCTTTCCTTATTAAAACCACCTTCTCTAGAGTGGCGGCGCTACAATCTGCTTGGTCCTGATTTTTCGGCGCATGCGGAATGTTTGGCAACACCTACTGGGGACAAGTTTAGGATCCATATGAATATTCATGACATTAGCTTTCATCTCTGCTAACTCATACTATAGTTGAACGTTTTCCGTATGAACGCAGGCAAGCGTCCCCTAGTACCCATCCCAACTGCAATGGAGGTACTGTTGCTAATGTTGGTTTCTGGTTTCTTTGATAAATGTGGACGGAAATTAGTCGTGGTAAATGTAGGACTGTAAAGGTATTTTATTAATGAAGAGAGAGAGACTACTGTGGAAAACTAAGCATCGAGGAAAACGCAGACGCGCTGCAGGATCTGTTCACCGTTTTTCAATAATAGAGTACCCCTCTAAATTCTTGGAGCTAACATAATCATACCCTTGGTACTGTTTATACATCCACATAATAATCACCAGAGATTACCAGCTTCCTTCGGTGGTAAATAGGGACTTGAGTGAAAGCAAGTCGATTGTAGCTGTGGTCGAAAGCTGGCGGTAACCTTAGTGTGCTTTTAACGATTTAATTACTATCGTACTATCAGGATACTGGCGCCTGTGATGCGTGTTGAGTTCGCTAAAATTACGGCAGAATGGGAAGGATATTTTACAATTAGGGAATGTGTGGCGAATTTGATGTGAATTTCGCCACAACATAGAGAAACTGGGGAATTAGTTGATCATGTTTCAAAAGTTTGATGATGTTAGAAAAACCTAATTCAAGCTGGTAAACACATTCTGTTGCAAATGTTTCTTATTCAATATATGAAAGTCATTTTTAATCAGAAAAGAAATTTAGTTCCTCCTTAATGCAGTAACTAAAATTTAGATAATTTGTGACGGTTAGAAACGGGTTTGCTGATCCCACTAGAGATCGTGTGAGTCACCAGCGTAGAAAGATAGTGTCAACTGTATCGGGCAGGATGTGGTGGAACTTAATGTGGATGTATAAATGAAATGAAAATTGTTTACTGACCTTAAGCATTGTGTTATGTACATTGTTCATTGTTAATTAGTGGTGTGAATAGCTCATTAAGAGTGCGTAGCTAGGAAAGTGGTGAACAGTTGCGACACGAATGTTTATCCGCGACGCGAAAATTCAGCCATCGTGAGTGGAAATGTTTCCCTTGTTGGCTAGTCTCGGTCAAATGCCCCGTTCACACGACAAGCATTGAAAGTTGTTTTCTCATGCGATGGTAGAAAGTTTAGTGTGAAAGAAGGTTGGCGCTATCCTTATTAACCGTGTTCTTTGCTACGGTAGGGTTATCATTGTTGGCGCTGGTGTTAAAATCCCTCTATTCTCAGAAACCCAACAGTTACTGAGAATACAGAGCCTCTAGCGCCTTCGATGTGTGATTGCGGAAGTTAGTGGAAATGAAGGAAAAACGGAATAGGTATTTTAGAAATGGAGACTGACTCATGAGGAAAGCAGCACAGAGAGGAACATACGGACGCTATGCTGAATGTGAAACGATTTAGGAATTAAAATTATCATTATAATTGTTAATATTTCTGTACTTGCCGCCAGATGTCACCTTTAGGACGTTAAGTGGGAACTTGTATGAACGCAAGCCAGTTAAAGACGCCGTATTAACAACTACGAAACCCTAGCAGCCGTATCCATAGAATTCCAGTGAAACCCAGGATAAGGAGGTTCAAGTTGGTCATACCTAAGTGAGGATTCCAAAGGGGCTGAAAGCTGTACACTGCTTCTAAGTAGGTCTAAGCTTTCACAGTTAATTCAGTATGCCAAAGATTTAATTTTCCACGCATTAATTCCGCCGGAGATAACGTCATTCGGGGATTAAATGAAGATATTACATCCAGTTTAGTGGAAGCGTTGGACGAAATTCTATGGATCCGATCGGAAAAGTTATTTTTTCCCAGCCGCTGGAGTAGGGCACGAGTATTAATATCGGATTATATATTACCGATGTGCACTCGAGTTTTAACTCTTCTGGAATGGAAACATTTCGACTGATTTACATGAAATTTACATTAGCATGTAGCTTGTTCTTTTACCAGTTTAGTGATTGTAAATAAACGTTGAAAAGCAAATATCTCTTTTATGCTATTGCGGTACGAGCAGGAAAAGTCTGTTTTTTTATCTCTCTTATGGTGCAGGTCAATATAGACGCTCACGCACTCATTCAATCGAAACAAAAATTTTGAATGATCATTGTTAAAAAGATTAATAACTATCATACGAGATTTAATTTGAAAATAAATTTGTTGCACAAAGTGTGAAACGACTTTACCGTCTCACGGAGGTCCGACGAAAATGAATCTTTTTTTTTGTTATTAGTGCCTACCTTTCACAACTATGCATTACCCTGCGAGACGTTACAAGGGAGTGTTAGGACACCAACCAAAAAGAAGGGATTGAAGAGGGAAAATGAATCGTAATGGAGAAAAATTGCCAAAAGTGAAAATGAAGTCGGAAAATTTTACGAAGAGAGGCGTAGCAGTGTGGGGGTGGGGGGGCGTTCAGGGTGAGTGTCCTGGGAAGTGGCGGAGGGGGAGGTGCCGGAAGCACTTGACAATTGTTATCCACGATGCGGAAAGTCAACGAGAGTGCTTGTGTGAAAAATTTTCCCACCGGCGATTCTCGGTCAAAGGTGATCCCTTCTCGGCGTACGGCGCGCGTGGAGGGTCCGTTTATGGGCTGGGGAGGGGAAGGTGTATACGGGGGAGGGAGGGAGAAGGGTGGGAGTGGTGAAGTAGGGGTGGCGAACGAGTCTTCGCGTAAAGGGGGTGTATACGGGGAGACATCGATCTGCTTGCAAGGGCGTCTCATCTCGCTGATAAAGTGTGGGAGGGGTAGGAGGGTTGAAAGGGGGGGACGAGGAGGGTGCGGGGGGTGGGGGTATCACCGCGAAAGTGGCCGAGGGAACCGGATGGATGTGGGGGTTGTCGCGTGGGAAGGGGGTTGGGAGGGTGGTGGGTGAGCGACATTCGTCTGACAATGACGCTTCATCTACCACGGCGACGCGTTTCTCTCTCTCTCAGCAACGGCGACGCCTCCGTGATGTGTGCTTTTCGTCCCCGCGAAACTGCGGAGATGCCGGAATGGGGGAGGCTCATGAGAACATCCTTGTCCTCTCATGTACCCCTGTACCTCAGGGTGGCAACATTTTCTGAGTTCTGGTTAATGTTTAATAATTTTCCGCGGCCACCGAAAAGAGCGAGAGAGTTGATTTCTTGGGTACTTGAAGAAAAAACTCCTGTTGATCGTTCCTAAAAAAACACGTCCGTTGAGAAATTTGATGACATGCAAGATTTTTACCGTGAGCATGACGTGACACTTGGGTATCATTCTCACTGTAGAACGTTCGTGATTACAATAATGTTATTCTAATACACGGTTGCTCAATTATTATTTGGCCTCGTGCTTAGAACTTGTGTTAATTTTCTCCGTTGCTTCAAGCCCCTTGAATGATTTATTTTGTTGAAATTTGATTTAAATGCCAGTTCAGAATTAAATTGTGGAGTCGCTGTATCTTACAATCAAGCAGTACTTTTACTTGATGTTATTTGATAATCTGCTCTTAGATTAATGATTTAGGTTATACCTTGATAATCCAGAGTAAACTCTCGATACCACGATTTATTAAATAACAGTGAGTAAAACAGCGAATTTTTTGATTGTATCATGAGGCTTAATTATTTGAAAGTGACGGAACCCATAATTTTGACGGAAGAAGAAGGTAGTTTTGACTCAAACATATTTCGATTGTCAATAGTAGTGCTTACAGAAGCTTTGGATCAATGCGGGTTCAAAGTCCTCTGTGCTGTTAGATGTTTGGATTTCGTGGTGGATTTACGAAGGGTTGATCATTATAAATGAATGGGGTAACATTCCCACGGATGTTCATCTCATGGCGAAGACGGGGAGCTATTCCGCATTTTGTTCGTGCGTGGTTAAGATAGCTGAATTGTTATTTTTCTCTCCCCACTATATCTCAGTTGTTTCTTACCTCATATTCCGTTTCATTTTGAATTTTAAATGGTTTCATCGTTAATATTCATGTACCTACTAATCCAGGATTCATTTGGATACGTCTGTGTGTTATATGTGGGGAAAAAATATTTGCTGACGTGATGCCCATTAAAAATCAATTTGAAGTAATCAAAAGGTAGAGCTGTCATAGCAAACGTTGATTTATTGTGGGCATGTTGTCCATCGATTGCGTGTATTTAAACATGCAATTTTGATCATTTAAGTGATAGTTCCACAAATTATTTTCTACTGCTTTTATCGTGAATGCGATTTTCATTTGAAGATATGAAAAAAGTGTTTCCAGTCCCCGAGTTTGTATACACGTACGTGCGGGCAGGAAATATCGATTCCGAACTCTTTCCCCCATCAAGTCCGGCAGTGATGGAGAAGTCTACTCTCTGCCGATACAATCGGCCGCATCACATTTCAGAGTGCATGTTGACTCATCAGCTTGATGCGTCCGAACATTTCCCTCCTACTCTTCAGACATGCGCCCGGCTCCCTTCCCCTCTCTCTCTTTCTCAATGGCAGGATACTCATCGATGCGACGATGGCGTGGGAACAAGGACAAAGAAGTACAGGGGGAAAGCGTGGGGTTGTTGGAGAATGCACGGGAAAATGACATTGCACGTGGTTGCCTTGGGACGTTGAACAATGCGTGTGGTCGAAATTCAAATCGGCTGAGGCTGACCTCACCCGCTGAGTAAGTGCGTCAGCCAATGTGCGAAATTCACGGTGAAAAAAACATAATTCGCCTGGACTGGGGATACAAACCCAGATTTCCTGAATTCACACCGAGTGCTTTAACTCTTTCAAAAGCGATTTTTTGGTTGAATTTTCGGAATAAGTAATATAAGTGCATTTTCTGCGAATTACCGTTCCTACTGTGTGCATCAGTCATTTGCAGCAGAAACATTCGCTGGGACAAGTGTTTGCCGTTAGTACTGAAAGGGTTAACCAACGAAGCTACCCAGGCTTCATCATCCACTTTGAATTTCAGATAGGTCGTAAATAAATCATAAGGTGTCATGTGTTCCGGACAATTCATACAATTCCTCGAAGCCAACCCAACAATTGGCCAATTTCTCGTACCCAACAATTCCTAAGTACATTTCCTTGAAGTACTCGCATTCGTGCGAATGGCGCCTGAGCCCGCTAGGTTGAAGTCACTATTTAATACATGGGGGTGAAAAGCAGTTTAACTAATTCGCTGTGAAAAAAATAATGATTGCGTTGCTTACGTGTGACGTTTCGTGGCAGTGGACGTAGGGTGGAAATATGAGATCGTGGCCTTGGTTACTTGGTGGAACTTAAATCGCGCTAACAGGGGCAAGAACTTTAGCGAACGCCTTGGCAAGACAATCGAAGCTACATCAATACGTTTTCGAACCATCTACATTTGTGATCGCAGTCTAAAGACTGTTGTATTTCTTGGTTTGGTGTAGTATCGGATATCTGGGGAACCTGGTGAAACATTCCTGGTGAGGCGAGATAATCCAGTCTTTCGTGGTAAGAATTAGAAATATGCACAGTTACTGTAATAATTAGGCTACACCGGCCGAAGATTACTGTGCATCATCGGCGAAATATATGCCACATCATTATTAGTCATTCAGGCGTAAGCTTTGTTGCCTGCAGCTCTCCTCTCCCATGCTAATTCTTTGATGTTTAGTTCTTTAGTTTTTCTGTATCATGGTCCGTTTTTTATCACTTAACTTCATCGCGGAATTTTCCCTTCTATCATGCTCCTTACGGAAATTATATAAAATATTTCGAAATATATACTGGCATCTGTAAATCACAACGTGCGTACTGTATAAATAAGACTGTGTTATTATATTATTGAAGTGGAATCCAAAATGCGCTCACAGCCAATTTGTCATTTCATTTGCCCGGTAAAGTTGCACAGTACAACGAGTTGGTCTGAAAAAACTCGCTCAAAAGAAACACTCGAATTCAAATCCTGAGGTGGCTTGTGGATTGATTGACACAACTTTGTGGGAGTGCCAATGAAATCATTAGCGACTATTCATTCTCTCACCAGAGATCTCTTGATTGCGGAGCCAAGAAAGAGTGAGTGATAGGGCACGTTCCAATTGTGAATCCGGCGCCCAGGAGAAATGATAAGCCGGTTACGGAATCGATTGAAAAGACACCACGTCCATCTTTGAAAAAACATCTGACGTGATCGCGTTCATACGTCCGTGGTGATCATTAAGGTGGCTGGAGCGATTTTTGTTTTATGTACAGATTTGCTTGAAACTAAAAATAAAATGCATTTTACCGATTTGGTTTTTTAGCACTTCATTGCTATTTAAACTCGTAGCCTTATGGCACATGAGATATAATGGCGTAATAATTCTATTACAGATTTGTAAACGCGAAACAGTACATTCCATATTATTATAATGTTGCTAACATATATCTAAGTGTTACGCTGAGGCGGAGATCCGGAAAAACATATTTAAATATAATTTTCGCCGACATTTAGAATACAGCGCTGAAAACTATCCACAGCTGAAGTCATAAAATGCTTTAAATAAGAGAGAAATGAAAAATATAATTCTTTTATCATTTCCATTGCTGTACTTATGGTGAGTTCTACAGCATAAACATATGTAGTTCCTTATGTGAAATTCGGACCTAATATTTATTCGTCTTACTTGAAAAATTTTTAAAATGTGTCCTCAATGATCCACGATTACCGCTCCAGCCATCCTGAGAGAAGTAAAAAAATTTCCCCGAAAAAGATTCGCGGAGTGGTGACGAAATCATCGAATACACTTCCGACTTGTGTGCGTCTTCTTCTAATTTTAGCCGGGGACTACTGGGAAGGAGAAAAAAAATCATGATGTGCGCCGTGCCAATGAACCGGAGAGAGAAATTACTCGTCTTTCCTCTCGCCTACCTCGGACGTGCGACCTCGAGATCCGCGAACGTCAAATCTCTTCTCGTCATTAATATAAGAGAGCTTCTCGTTTTTAAAACCGTGGGCTTGCGCGTGGCGTATCCTCCATTGTGAGGCGGTGGCTTAACGGAAAATTGAGTTTACAGGGGATGCTTCTTCGCCTTTGGGGAAGGGTGCGCCCGCCGTACCCCCGCTCTCACACCGCAAGGGACCTCGCTCTCGCACTGTGGAAAAAGGGTGGGCGGGGAGGGGGAATTCCTTGTGGGAAAGGGGTTCTGTGGCAGAGGGGAATTTCATGGGAGGGAGGGAGGGAGGAATGGAGGAGGGCATGGGAGGAGGTTGGGCTCATTTGGTTGGAGGAGTGGTGGTAGGGGCTGTGCTCGCTTCGCTGAGGGGGTGGTCTTGTCTCTCTCCTTCCTACTCTCTTAACCCCCCAAAGCATGTCTATGAGTTTGATGAAGAAAGCCTTAAGGCGCGGGGAGCTTTAAACATGTGACAAGACTTCAGCCGAGGCGCTATATTAAGGGGGACAGCGCCTGCGTTCATTTTTCCACGTTACCGCGAAGGACACACCGGATTTTATAATGTCTCGTTAACTTTAACCGATTGATGAAGCAGCCTTTCTTTTGTTGTGGTTTTGACAGAGTGTTGTGGTTGTGCGAGTACATCTGACTGTTGGTTATTTGACGTGATAATAGCATGTTGACATCAGTTATCATGATGAACTCTTGTTGTTTTTGGCTCAACTTTCTGGAAGTTCCCGGTCTCTAAATAAATAAACTATTTGTTTCCACAGATGACTCTAATGTACAAACGAGATACGACCAATTTCATCACAAAGGCGACATGGTCAGGTCTGACCTCATTGCCTGATGATGTCGCGTCTGTGACGAAATTGAAGTAGGTAGTTCATTTATTTATTGATTAGTCATCGTGATGAGTTAGCCCTTAACCAGAGATTTTTTTAACCGTACTTAAACCTCACAAGTTAGCCAGTATAACGCGCTTATGCGCGTAGTGGACCTTTCTCCTCTGATCGAGTCGGTAAAATTGTCTACTCTTATTGCTATTAGGATCTGGGGCCCTATTCAGAAAGGAGTAGGAAATATCCAGTCTTGATAAAAATGAAGTTTTGACGACAACTCGTTGAAAAATCCCGACAACGGTAGTAAAAAGTTAAGATTTTTCGAGGCTGTGACGTCAAAAAGACGATGTTTTCGAGTTTAAAGAATTTAGAGCCATATGTGAGCAGGCTCGCTGTCGTGTTTAGTTGAAGTAGTGGTAGTACTTTACTTCGACGGCTAGGGTCATTTCCCACTTACTCTGCCATCTGCATCTGCCACTTGCAAACAGCGGCAACAGCACTCGGGACAAATAGGTTCCCTCCGCATTTGAGCCGAGCTCAACGATTTTGATTCAAGTGTTCGGGGGGAACCGGTGTTTCTGTCATGGAAGCCTGCTGCCAGTGTTTGGTGGAAGTGTTTGCGAAAAACTTAGATCAAATCAGGAATAATATGGTGGCTCTTCGAGATGGGGACCGATTTGTGTCCTTGGGCACTGAACCTATTTTCGAGTGTAGTGGATCTTTTATGTCTCGAAAGTAAGCTCAACATTAAGAAAATTCTTTGAGCGGTGTGAATTTTTAATTTAAAACACTGTTTACTTTACTAAAAACAACTTCATATTTATCAAATATTACATAAATGCCCGTTAACACAAATTTAATTATTTAATTATCAATATTTTACGTATTTATCTGGTTATGCCCAGAAACCAAAAACTGCTTCTCAGCAGAATATTTAATTTCAGAGGTTCATAGCCAAGACTCGATCGTCTCGTTATTTTTGGTTTCGGATGAGAGAGCGGTTATCCCTTAATTCGAAACCAATTTGCACTCCCCTGAGTCAAGGGGTTAACGCTTGTGTATTTTTTTAACGACTCATCAGTTTTATGACTCTGGAGATTTATCAACGCAAGGTAAGAGGGGGTGTGTGTTCGTTAAGGGCGTGCATGCTGGCTTTCCGGTATCGATTTATCGATTGTTTTTTATTTAACTGACTTTTCGGGGAGTTTCAGCCGATTCGGGGAGTCTTTTAGCTGTGCTGTCACACATGTCTCCTCGACGGAATTCAATGTTTCACCCTGGGATGGAGTTGCGAGCGTGACTCTGGTGTTGGCGTTTCACTCAAAACTTGATTGTTGGAAAGTAATAATCATGTATTAGGTACAGAAGTACATGTATTAGGTACAGAGACTCGGAGGCTGCGCGCTAGGCTTAGATTACTTGAGCAATTAAGAATAGATATCTTTAAGAGCGACACAGAGAACATCATATTAGAACCCCACTATATTTCCAGGTCCGACAGAAACGATAAATTAAGAGAGATATTTTGCCGAACGGATAGGTATGGGAATTAGTTTTTCCCCCGAAGAATAAGGGACTTTAATAAATGCTAGGCGTAATTTTATTAGAGCGTTTCCTTTTTATATGTAAACGGCTGGTGTCCTAACACCCCCCGCCACACGCCTATTGAGGCGGCTTGCGGGGTAGTATGTAGATGTAGATGAAGTGTGGGAGTGGCTTCTCCATGTTGTTGTACGCCGTCAGCTTATTTATGAAAAAGCCCAGTGTCTTTACCCTTAGGATTAGAGCAAAATGGGAATAGGGTTGGTGCTGGCTAGAGTACTGGCCTCCCATTCCGATGGTCCAGGTTCTAATCTCGGCAGTGAGATATATTCTTCTCTGGAGTTCCGATTCCAACTTTGTTGCCTTATGAAGAGAACTGCAATTGTAGTTTTCCGTCATCGGATTGAACGTTAATGTAGATTGAGCTAGATTTTCCCTGGTTATAATAGAGACCATATTCAAATTTTATTTTAATAATGAAAACCTGTTAGGAGCATTAAGTAAGTAAATATTGTAACATTAATGATGCAAAAACTGTTTAAAATTACTGAAAATCTCAGTGATCAACTAAATATAGATGCATTAGGTGTTAACTTTACTAATTTGTTTTACGCCTTATGCTGAAAACTTCTTAAAAACCGAAGACTTTTTTATATTCTGTAAAAGTTACTGCGGTGAGTTCTTCATTTGTTTAAAAAAATAGTTGATAAAGCATACAAACTACACACTTAAATTTCTGACGAAATCTATGCGTTAGAAGCTCCTCATTTTAAAAATCAAGTCTCTCTGGAGTGAATACCCGTACCATTTCCCACGGAAAATAACAGGTCTTTTTTTGGAAAATATCTCTAAAAGTAGATCAGTTAGTGGCTGATATTTTGTTCTCATTGAAAAGATAAGATATTCTTTATAATGAGGCTAAATTCAACGAATTTTATCCGAAGTGATATATCGCACAAACTACCGCGGTGGACCCCTTTGCGCTATTCCTAAAGAGGAGGCTATTGCCAACGCCAGGTTTCTCTCCATCCTTCCTTCAATCCACAAATATTCCTTCCTTTGATCATCCTACTCGCCTGTTTTAGTGGGGTAGATGACCATAGGTGCCGGCCGCCTCACCAAAATAACAAGCCTATTCGTCAGATCAAATGTAGAGGTATTCGTTCAGTGGGAACCTTGACGTTTCACTAATTTTCATATTTTATTGCCTGTTTCTCTACTGGCAAGTACATTCATTGTAAATTGACAAAAAATCGCATGTACCTTATCGCTGATTATTTTTATGACGAGGGTTCGTTGGCAGTATTTATAATAATATTTTAGGTAACCCAGCGTGTTCACAGTCTATAAACGTAACACTGGAATAATTTACATTAATGGGGAACTATCCCTCTGATTGATGTAAATTTGTATTTGACGTGCCGTCCTCGGGAATTCTCTCACTGATTATTTATGAAGTGTAATTTTACTCTCGTTGTGCTCTGTTACCTCTTGTAATTGTACGCTGGATGGCAGGTTCACATTACTTTGGAAAATATTTTCTGTGAGTTTACATTTTAAAAAAATTTTTTGGTGGACCAGCGTCGGAAGCACTTGTGACAACCGAAAAGGAAACTGGTTTATATCCTTAGCAGTCAGTCATCTCTCTACCGGGTATTATCTTCCGTTAAGTGCTAAACGTAATGACTAGAGTTCTGAGGTGTACGTTTTGTGCTTCTCGCTCGGGACGTAGAAAGCTTTCAAAAGAGTACAAGTGAAACCCTACTGGAGTGGAGTAAACCAGAACCTTTATCGTCGCTTGGCCGGTGCTTCATGACGGTGTGCTCGTGCATCAATTCCGGCATTGCTTTCGTGAAGGAGGGCTTCAATATGGCTTCAAGAACGGAAACGAAGCAGACGTGTGAAAACTTTAAACAGACGTATTTCTGCGTTTAAGGTTGAGGCTAAGTTAATCTTTTATGGGAGCTTATCAGCTCATTGGCTGGCTATCATCGTCTGAGTATTAAATGGAGCCTCTACGCGTAGAGCTTTCACGGTTGATGGAAAAAATTGTTTCTTTTGTTGTTGCGTTTGTTTGAGGCCCGTGTAATGATAGTTGAGGTTAAGCTTCCTTAGACTCGACCTCTCCAAAACAGAAGGACTTGACGGATTTGTATAAAAGGAATCTTTTATTACGTGAAATGATTGTTTATTCTCCCGCGTCGCGGTAGTGACATTAGCTTACCTAAAGTAAATTTTGTCGGCTCAGCTTGTCTAACAAAAAAGCGTGTTGAAATGCCTTTTCGCTTTTCTGAACTAAGTACGTACTGTTGATTTGGAGACGATAGTCAAGGGAATGATGTCTATAATTTGATTTCAACCTTTTTTCATGGTTTCATATTCTCTAATTGTTCTATCATATGGAGGTGTGGCTCATTGCGGTCATTCAATACACCCTAATTACTCCTCTGACTAAATTCGGCTCGCTTTTCATAATTGAACTCAGGATTCACAAAACTGTGATGCACGTTATATTTTTTCCACGAATCGACCTCTTGGTAATTAATTAAGTTGCATATGAGTCAAATACAAACTAAGCCAAGCACGTATCAATTTGCAATTCAGTTTGATCCTACAGGTTTTATTCTTGTACTCTGAGAGCCCTTCGACCACTTGCGTGCAAAATATGGGTCTAAATAAATAACTGCTGCTGAGTTGCAGACGGATTTCAAGTTGATAGGGTTCATATAATTATTTCATCTTCTCATTACCCTGTATCAGACACGTACATGGTATAATATACGTATATACGATTTGGATCATTGCGATCATAAAACCAATTTTATGGTTTCTTCATCTGAATTTCGACGCGCTGTCGGTAATTGAGCGGACAATTCTCAGCAATATGTTACAAATAACATTTTTCCGCGACTTTTACTTCTCGTTTAAAAGAATGAAGCTACAGGGAAATTAAAAATGAAGTCCAGAGAAATTGTTAATCCATTTTGATCCTTTTATTCTGTATCTGATCTGTAATATATTTTCATCTTCACTTTGGTATAAAATATTTCGCTTCGCGAAGCATCAGAGAACTCTCCCAGTTTCTAGTTGGACTGCGCACTGTTCTCCTGACCGATTTTTGTCTGTGCCTAGCGGCTGGGGGAACGTGTGAGGTCCCGATTTGTACTAGGACGAGTGCTGCATGCCTGGTGTGGAATCATCCCGTGTCACTCACCCTAGTGGTGGCTTGCACGGTACTTCGTAGATCACCCCAAGATCACCCCAAGATACTTAACTCTTTCTGAAACAAGTGACGATTGAACCGCACGATTCAATCCAAAGATGGAGGAATCCTAGGAGTATCCGTGTAAATTTTTTAATGATGGGAAAGGGGCTTTTCGGTTTATCATTACTCCTTCGTATACTCTACTCCCTTGCGGAGTTGAGTAAGCCGTGTTGGCCTGTAACATAAATGGAACACAAGGAGACAGGGCTGGCTGGCTGACCTCTGCGCTACCCAGGATTCGCTATTAGTCTGCATATTGGTCCAAAATTCCGTAGGTCCTTGGTTCAATTCAGGGACCAGGAAACCCTCTTTTCTTCGGCAACTTTCAATGCATCCTTAGCCGTTCATCGCGCCCGTAAAGATAATCTTGCTTGGACACTTACGGATATTTGTATCTCAAAAAATGTATCTCTCAAGGAATAGTTATGTGCTCCTTTTTTTCCGCGAATTAATTCCTACTCAAGAAAGATAGTAATGGTTAAGCTACAAAAATAAGTACAGCGAAAAGGAACTTATTTTAATCCGTAAAAAAATTTTTTTTTCGGCGTGGTGCTTTCATCCACTCGGGTGCAAAATATTTCTTCCCATTTTCCTATATAATAAGAAAAAGGTTCTCCGAAAGACTTTTCTCTAAAAAAACCAAATGATGATTGAACCCTGCGATTCAATGTTGAAGGAGGAGGATAAATTCCATTGGCAGCCGCGTAAACTATTTGTGACGAGAAAAGGGGCTCTTCGGTTTATCGTAAGGCCTTACGTGTGCTCTATTCCCGAGTAAGGTGTGTTGGGTAGTGACAAGGAGGGAACAAAGGATACTCCCTGGGGGAATGGTCGGGTGGGTGGAGAAGTGTGGGGGGGAGGGGGGGGGCGGAGGCGTTGTGCCGAGTCGAGGAGCTAGAGAGGTGATTGATTCCGCCCGAAGAGGTGGGTGTCGAGGGGGCAGAAGCCGGCCGTGGTAGTCGATAATGCAGAAAAAAAAGATGAAGGGGGAACCCGAACTTAAGGTTCTCAATGCCGATGGACTAGATTAAAATCCCCGCCTCCCCACCGCTCCCTCAGCCGGGCGTCGGACGCGCCGTGCTGCGCGATACCGGCTCAGTGATTGCTTTCTTCAATCCTCGGAAAGCAGTATAGCGCGCTTGTTTCAAGTAAACATTGCATCGCCATACCTAGATTATTATTAGCAAGAGTCGCGACCTATTTTCTATTCATTTACTCTCTTTTGAGGCTGTCGTGAATGAAATATCAGGCGCAAAAAAACAAGTAGGTGTACTGTACCTCATCGTTTCCTAGAGTATTAGAAGCAAGTGTTGCTCCCGATTTTTAATCCGTTTTCGCTCTTTCGAGACTTGAATGCGGCTTTCTTTTCCTCGTTCCCTTCGGAGAATTCCTCCCAGTGCACTTCATTAAATTTGACAATCTTCTTCAGGTAGTTCTTTTATGACCTAAATTTCTCAACTGAAAAATCTCAATCGCTTATATTCACAAACTAATTTTCGTAAGAAGCACGAGTTTAAGGAAAAGAACTGTGGAATCGGAAGGGGCGTTTACTTATACTAGGTCTGTGATGAGGAGGGCTGTGAGATGGGAATAAAACGATGGCGCTGGAAGGCAGACGTATCGAGGACCCTATCTCCCCCACTCAGCGCTGCCCCTTTGGTTATGTGGGCTTATGGAGATTGCATATGGGTTTATATGGCATATTATGGGTCTTGGTTGCATATGGCAGAGATCAAGCAATTTTCAAAAGTGAAGATAGATTAATTTATATGTAATGATTGATTACAGCAGCTGAGATTTGCTTCTTAGAATCAATTAACATGACTGATCGATAGCATTTGTTGTAATGTGTTATTTCACTCATTTTCAGCATAATTATGATTCCAAGGATCTGTGGTGTTGTTACAAACCCCGTATTTCCGAAGGGATGCATGTACAGTGTTTAATATAGCGAGCGAAGAATATCAATTAATGAATCAGGGGAATAGTAAGGTGGTTCCAATCTAAAATTACCCTGTCATTTTATTCATTTTCGGGGTACTTATAGAAAAAAGTGTCATAGATTTTATATGCTCAACAAAATTATGTCTTGCCTCGCTATTTTATTCTCAAATAGAGCTTGAAGTTGCATTATGCTAAATGTGGAAATGGGCTCAGCATGGTGAAAATAGTATTTTGCCCTTACAATATAAACGCCATTAAGGCATAAAGCTGTTTTTAGGAACAGCATTTTCCCTGAAAATCGAATGAAAATAAAATTCAGGCGGCATACCATCTTCATTTTTGAGTTATTAGCGAATCGCTCCAACAATTTAAGTCAGAATGAGGTTATTAAGTGGAAATGGCGCTGCATTTGCCTCATATGACTAAAAATGTATTCATTGATAGTATATCCGGCGAATAATCTGAATATTTTTTTGCTTTATTTTTTAGTTTTTAATAGTTGAGGCACGTCATCGGTGATAGCAGATTTTTAAAACAAAACAGACAAAAATGTGGACTGAAGTATGTGTTTTGTCCTGCACTGTCGCGATGTAACCTCCTTAATGGTCATATAGGGAAATTTGCCCCCAACCCTGCTGCGCTTCGGACTGTGACTCTGAAATGTAAACGTGTATTTGTTAAAATATCAATATTTAACGAAACTTTCATCGATTCAGAAGACGGGGATGCTGGTAATATTGTGCCTAAGGTCGCCTTTACTCCCAGTATCCGTGGATCGTGGGAAGCTTTAAAGTAGAAGAGCTCCACGACGAGACTCTCGATACGATCCTAAGAATAGGGTGAATGCCTAAACTTGGTGAAGCAATTTTGGGCACGGCTGAAAAAGTGGGTTGAGTTGACGTTGAAGAGGTAGTCTCCAGAGAAGCGTAGGAGGAGGGATATCATCAGAAATTAGGGTCATATTGAGGGATACACTTAAGGATGGTAGTTACACTTATGATCTGAAGAATACGGTAGTGTGGGAGGAAAAATGATTATTTTATCAAAAGTTCCCTGACCTCTCCTAGCTTCGCCCTTTCTATCCACTTCTGGAATAAATTTTTATTCCCTTCAAAATCCTTCTGTATTTTCTTATCTTACCCTCATCCAAACGCATTCTTTCTTTACTCACTATCACAACATTTTTGCATTCATTCTTTTTCTCTCCGTACTCATCGCCGGTCTTCTTCCTCAGATTTTGCTGCAATCAATCTCTTAAATTCCTCTTGATTTTCGCTCACTCCTTCATTCCATCGAGCATCTCCTTTCATTTTCCTTATCACCCTTTTTCCGCGTGTACTTACATCAGATTCTATTATCATTTCTTTTTAACTTTTCCGCGCATCACTCATGCTCCCATAGCCGATATATATATTCGTCCCATACCCTCTGCTTCGGGAATAGCGTATCCACGAACGTGCATCCATACCGTATTCTTCTTTGGTTGACTATCAACTTTTCCTATCACTTTTAATCTCATTTGTTTACGTGCGGCTTACTTTAATGGAACCTGATTTCTGGCGAGATTCACGGTGGAGATCACAAAATAGTGGTCAGTTCCAAATTTAACGGGCTTCCTCACCCTTTTGTGTCTCACAAACTCTCTCAATCTCTCCTCACACAGTGTGAAATCAATCATGTTGCAACAATCGTCTCTTTTCATTTGTACAAGTGAATATGTTTATGTTTATACCCGGTATTTTATACAAATAATCCTTTTTCCAAGCCCTCACCGTTTTCGTCATTATCATTCTCTTGAGAATTTCTAAATGGCCCAACCACTTTCTCAGAGTCATCCTTTCTTACACCAACATAGCCATTCATGTCGCCTTGTATAATTATTCTCTCACCAGGGTCAAATTCATTCAAAACCTCAAGTTTTCCCAAAACTCATCTTTCATACTGTGACTCTCCATCCACTGGTGAATAACATGCCATAATCACAACTCTTCGAATACCTGCTTTCAGACGAACCCAAAGCAATCTAGGGGATTCTAGCTTGCAAGCTCGAGTCCCCTAGATTGCTTTGCGTTCTGTTTTTCGGGCTACTGTTTTTTTCCGTGAGAGATAGAGGCTTCTAGGAGGGGGGAAAGATTTTCAAAAAGGATGTTATTAAGTAGATGAGGTTCCTCCATATGTTTTCTTATCTCCAACTCTTCCTTTTTGTCCATCCTCCTCCCTTTTTCCTCCCGGTGCAAGATCTTCGGGATGTCATCCTAATCCTAAAGCCCGTAATCCTTCCCCTCCCCCCACTCCCACGGACACCCCTAGTCGTTACGTAGAATAAATTGGTTGAATAAAACAAAGTTTTCTTTTTCATTTGTGAAAATGAACTTCCACAAAGTAGAGCCTGAAACCATTGAAATACTCTAATCCACCATCATTAGTAGTTGCAAGTTCCGTCCCTTGCGCTTGGTTTGACATACACGCAAAACATTCAGTCATCTCATTTTCACTTTATTCATCAACTCACGCTCTTTTCCATACTCCCCTCTCACATTCCAATTACCGATTCGAATCGCCATGTCCTTTTTTTGGTGGGCCAACATCGTACAGCTTCCGCCGTCTAACGTGGCTTTGGCCGCTCGAGGCATACTCTTTGAGTATGCAAGGTTAGCAGCCTTTGCAGTACCCGCCCCCATGCAGCTTTCCCTACTCTCCGTTACCGTACTCTACAGCTCAGTTTGGGCGGTTTGGGCACATATTCGCCTGTATGCCTCGAGAGAAACCAAACCCTAGGAAAAGGTACCGTAGACTTGCTTTTACTATTCTACTCGAGCTTAGTTCTCCGCGGAAATGACTGTCTTCAGAGCCAGCATACGGTTGCCAGTGACTCACCACTAGGAGGCATATGCGGTGTACTGATACACCGGGACGCTTTCAAATTAATAATAGGAAGTGATGGTATGTGATAGACGCCAAAATTATGCTCAATATTAGCTTCCTATAATAACCGCTCTGGTCTCCGTTTTTTATTGTTTGATTTCGAAGCCTAAGGCAAAATATGTCCTTTTTAGTATATTGTGACAGAGCTACGTCTGCATACATTTTAATTGATTCACGACATATATCGGCGTGGAAGCTAGCATAGTGCTCAAGTCCTAGCAACTGGGTCAAATGTTTTTGGTGACATATCCTTATTATTCTTGTCCCTCGCGAGCCAAGTGCGGATCATTACGTGGCGAGCACGAGGCTCTGAAATAAAATTGAAAACGAAGGTGAAACTGTTATGGCTTCATCTAGAAAATTTTAAAAATATTTAATTCACACAGTGGCTAATTTTCTTTATTTATTTAAAGTGTAGTCTATATTATGTATAATTTTACTTCGTATTTGCCTCATTCGTAAAATAAATTCAGGGCTCTCGAATCATTTTTAAATTTCTGTGACGAGCAGGTTTGGTTCATCCGTCTCAAAAGTGCGCCGACCCCTGATGAATACGATCTAGCATAGAGTTTTTCTGCCTTGGAGATATATCTTTAGTCATCGCTTTGGATCAGTCATGCTGTGTGTCAAGTCATTGATAAAATTGAAAATAAATTCTTCCCAAGAACGAAGAAGGTTGGTGGGTATAAAAGGAACTGTTTTAAATAAGGATTTTTTCATTTGCACGTTGGAGACTAATCACTTCTGAGGCGTATGCGTCGTCTGAAAATCATTGAATAAATAGCGTTTACCTTTCTTTTGTCTCTGATAGCTCAATGCTCTATCCTGTCTATCCGTTTGCTGTACCTATTCCTTTATTTTCAAGACTTGCTAGAGCAGTTGCGTTCATCATGTTTGATTTACAACTACATGTACTTAATTGACGTCTCCATATTTCTTCTGTCCTCTGAAGGACTCGACTCATATCTACCCTCCCTTTTTTGGGGTAATTGTAAGAGAATTTGTAAAAATGCTATTTCGCTGTTCAGTTCATATTTCTGAGCATATGTCGACCAGTAAAAAGTACGTCTCATCTCTCAATCTTTGGCATTAGTTCGTCTGTTGAGACACAGGCAGAGGTCCAATCATTTCTACCTTTAAGTCTAAAGTCATATTATCTCGGTGATCTACGCGGAGGTTGGTTATTGTGGGTTGAGCTCTTCTCACACTAGGCTCTAGGATGAGTTGATTTCTCGTATTCGAGTTAGGTGGGCCAATTTCTCTCCCTGATCCAACTCTGGTTTCCTACAAAGTCCTAATATCCCTTTGATTTTAGGTGGGCTGTTAAAAAAGGGTACACCTTGATTTTTTTAAAACTCGGAGCCCTCCTTTCCGAAGCCTAGCTCACAGCATTGTATTATCAGGGTTGCTACAGGCTTGGAAAATCTGGAATACCTGGAAAAGTCATGGAAATGAAAAATTAGTCTGGAGATTTGCTTTTCAAATTCAAAATATGATCGTTTTCATTGAGTGAGGGGCACCATTTTAGGCACTCCCTGATGTTTTTCCCACTCCTTTGGTACGCCTTCAGCACACCGTCGTAAAGCGTTTCGGAGCGTCTCGCAATCTCCCTCGTAACGCCTGTGAAGGCGCTTCGAAGGTAAAGTTGTGAACGCTAAAAGTGTTTTAGGAAACGCCTTACGAGGCGTTGTAAGGCGCTCTGAGAGTGCTGAAAAGCACCGTCCACAGTGTTGCGCAGCGCTCTTGAAGGCGCCGCGCTGATCTTGAACGGATGCCTACAGCGCTGTCGCAACACCTTGGAGCGCCTTGCACGGTTCCCTGCTCTCTCAAAATAAAAAATGACAATTTACAGTTAATTATTATGAATGTACTATTACGCGATACCATACTATAGTTTATTAAGATATCCTACCTAGTTTCGACCTATCTACATTGTACGGCTCTACGCGCATATTCTTACACCCGACATGGATATATCAGCGTCTAGAAAGTCTTATATATACGGCCAGTTCCGTGCGTTAATGTGACTTCGAGAACTAATTATTAAATGGCTTTTCCGTGATAGTTTGAGGAAATACCATCACATCGTGATAACAGTTATTTGGTATCAATTGATTGAAACCTATATTGCCACATAGTATGTATATAAATGCAATATTACTGAGAATAAACAAGATTTTTCCTATTCCCTTTCCAATTCCATGATGTTTTGGACCAAAGACTTATTACATTTAAGCGCTCTGATAACTGTCTTTTGCTAGGTGCAAGTCAGATTTGTGAACGAAGTCCGAATGAGCGACAGTTCCTTGGGATAAATGGCCTTCAACCATCAAGGTGTCTTTTTTATCACCGCATGCTATTCAAGGGTATAAGAATAACAACTTCTCAGTATTCTACGGGCAAGAGAAATGACAATTCTCTCTGATTTTGGTAAAATAGTGCTGGTATTAGCTATTTTTTGTCTGCAGCCTATAGTGTACAATTGCTGGTTGAAAATATGGTGCTCTCAGATAATGCCGTTCTTTCAACTGAAGATGTTATCATTCAACATATTCAAAAAGTAGAAAATATAGAGGGCTTAGAAATTATGCAGCCTGAAGGCATACGCGGACAGTGTATTTTGATGGACATAACTACAGGCATGTTTGTGAGTAAAATATCTCAACGATGCGATGGTGATAGAAAGTTACCGCTTGTATTATTTATGAAGAAAGTCTTCCGATTAATTGAATAAAAATAGTTCCAAAACGCATGTCTCATCTGGTGGCAAAGAAATCTCTTGGATCGAAAAATTTGTTGAATTTAGACAAATATTTCCTTATTATCCCACCGGATGTGTAAAACAAGAAATTTAGGGGCTTCAGCGCCTATCTCTGCGCTGTAGCGCTTTGAAGTGCCCTTCTTAGAGAACGTGTAACAACTCCTTCGAACATAGTGACAACGCCCTCTAAAGCTCGTTTTACACGGGGCACGTAATTGCACAATCTGATGTACGTACGAACGTGCATTTCAAATTGCATCGTGTAAAGCCGTGAATTGCAAGAACACATGCGCGAATGCACGAACGCGAGATGGCAAAATAGCCCCTGCTCTAATTCAAAAATGAATTCACGCCCGTTTGAGAAAAACATGCAGTTTGAAGTTGTGCAATTTCGTGCCCCGTGTAAAACGGCCTTAAGGAAACCCAAAAATACTTCGATGGCGCTTTGAATCGCTCTCTTCGTGAGGGCGATCTGAAGCGCCTTTGAACTGAAGCGCAACACCTCCTAAGGTGTAGTCCAAAGACACTACAACAGCGCTCCGGAACGCCTCTGCTCACAGTGCACCACAACACCTTGTATGCGAAGCGAAGCGTTTTGAGAAAGGTGATGTCAAGGGCGTCTTCGGGGGTGGTTCGGAGCATAGAGTTATTAAGGTAGGGCTGTTTGGGTGTGGACTCAGGGTTTATAGTATCTTGCCTGAATGAGGCATTGGAGTTCTTATTTGATGTTTATCAAGTAACTATGCCCCTAAAATAAACTTTCTGATCCCATTCTTGAAGCTCATGCTGAGGAAGATGAAATATTTGTTGAACTATATACTCTAAGGTTCGGAGATCCTCCGCCCGAAAGTGTGAATGAAAACCTTGCGATCACCATGGAAATGTCTGGCCAAGGGTGTTTACAAGGTGCTTCGGGGGTTCTAGGGAACGCTGTCCGCTGGACAGCGTTACAGAGCACCTTGCCAGCGCCGTGAGAACGCCTAGAAACGCCTTATGAGCACCTTTAAACGCCTTTTAAACACCTTGAAAAGCGTTGAGAAAATCGCCAGGGCTGTTTGGGTGTGGACTCAGGGATTGTAGTATCTTGCCTGAATGAGGCATTGGAGTTCTTATTTGATGTTTATCAAGTAACTATGCCCCTAAAATAAACTTTCTGATCCCATTCTTGAAGCTCATGCTGAGGAAGATGAAATATTTGTTTATCCTCTGATTGTGCATAAGTAATTCGTGGTCCTTGTCTCGTCCAAGACGCAAGGATAATATACCATCGGAAAGGAAGCAGATTTTCCCCCTGAGCGATGGTGGCGGTGCTCTGTTTGTTGAAAAACGTTATTTCCTCACAGTACATGCGTAAATTGGTTTTGCTTCTATTATTGCACCTTATTTAAAATGCAAAGAATGGATTTTTCACCTGGAAAATTTCAAATTTAGGCCCGGGAAACCGGAAAAGTCCTGGAATTTCATTGTCTGTGGTCTGTAGTAATCCTGGTTGTGAAATATTTACTGATGGGTGCTGGTTGTTGTCACGTTCCTCCCCATTCCTTTTTCTGATACCTTTCCATTGTCCTAACACCCTCTGCCCCACGCCCTTGCGGTGGCTCGTAGGGGTAGTTCGCAGTAGTACATTGTCACTGATCACCAACCAAATAATTGGATGCTTAAAATTGTGGATTGATCCAAGAAGAAAATTGTGGATGTTACTAATTTTTTAGCTTTGCATTTTGTGCGAGTGAATGGGGAATGGACGAATATTAGTCGACGGCATGGGGATAATTTTATTGACTTGGGAAATAAGAATGAAAATGGTGGCCCTCGGTTTGAAGAAACAGCTTTAGAGTGGGGTGAGAAGTGACAGTATGATTTAGCCATTAGTGATTTTACCGGGAGCAGTGGGCATATAGTAGACTGAGAAACAAGCTCGTCATGTGACAAAGGACGTTAGGTGAAGATAATGAAAAAGAATGACTGACCATAGGAATCGTCAATTGCGCCCTATTGAAAATGCCCTATAGGAATTTTTTTTTCCCACAGTAATTTGACAATGGGAACTCGAAATTTTCCTATAGGAAATTTTTTCCTATAGGAAATAATTTTCCTATAGGAAATAATTTTCCTGTTGGGACGCCAACCGCCACCGTTGGGACGCCAAACGCCACCGTTAGGATTAGATCGGGGGACCTTCTGCTCATGAGTCGCCGACTCTGACCACTACACCAACTGACTGATATGAGGAGTGAGCGATCTCATAAGTATAACTTTGATATTAGTTGAGAGAGAATTGATTTTTTTAATCCTTTCTCAACTAATGCTCTCTCAACTAATTTTAATGATTGATAGAAGAGAGAGGATGAGTTTTTTTAATTTCGAAAGAGGATTGCTGCACACCTACAGAGTCATAAGGCCGTTTTACTCGGGCACGAAATTGCACAACATCAAACTGCATTTTTTCTCAATCGGGCGTGCAATCATTTTCGAATTAGAGCAGAAGCTATTTTGCTACCTCGCGTTCATGCATTCACGCATGCGTTCTTGCAATTCATGGCTTACCGTGTTTACACGATGCATTTACCCGCGCAAGTACGTGGCTGGACAGATGCGTGAACACATTCACCAAATTAGAATGAGCTATTTTCTGTCCACGCATTTGCGCAATTTGGAGTGTTTACACGGTGAAAATTTGATGGTGATTGTATTCACGCATCTACCCGCGCGGGTAAAGCATCGTGTAAACACGACACCATGCAATTTGAAATGCACGTTCGTACTTACATCAGATTGTACGTGCCCCGTGTAAAACGCCGGACTATGACAAAGGGAGAAGAACTTCATGTGTTATGCCAGATATAGTTTGCGTTACACTGGAATTGGAATGGAACTGTCTATGTGAGTTCCATACCGGTGAACCATTTTTTAATGAATTTCTAACTTTTTCTTAAAATTTTTTTATTGACAATAATGTTTTAATTATAAATGAAATATTGTAAAAACTTGTCTTGTATGGTGATGTATGCATTATATTTGTGAGAATGCAGAACCATTGATAAAATGAAATGTTTTCTTTTTTTAATTTCGAATTAATTAGAATTTTTCGCACTATGGGAAACATTCCTTAATGTACCTAAAATAAATATTTGTTCTAGAAATATTGCTAATTCCTATAGGAAACCTTTTTCCATTGTCAAATATTCATGCTATAGGAAAATTTCTCATAACTAGAGGGTTATTTTCTCATTCCTATAGGAAAATAGTCGTGCTATAGGAAATTTCTCGTTCCTATAGGAAAATATTCGTCCAATAGGAATATTTCTCGTTCCTATAGGAAAATATTCGTCCTATAGGAAAATTTCTCGTTCCTATAGGAAATTTCTCGTTCCTATAGGAAAATATTCGTCCTATAGGAAAATTTCTCATTCCTATAGGAAAATTTTTTGTTCCTATAGGAAATTTCTTGTTCCTATAGGAAAATATTCTTCCTATAGGAAAATTCCTCGTTCCTATAGGAAAATATTCGTCCTATAGGAAAATTTCTCATTCCTATAGGAAATTTTTTGTTCCTATAGGAAATTTCTTGTTCCTATAGGAAAATATTCTTCCTATAGGAAAATTCCTCGTTCCTATAGGAAAATATTCGTCCTATAGGAAAATTTATCATTCCTATAGGAAAATTTCTCGTTCCTATAGGAAACTTTCTTGTACCTATAGGAAATTTATTTTTCCTATAGGAAGCTTCATCGTTCCTGTAGGAAACTGTAATTCCTATAGGAATTCACATAATTCCTATAGGAAACCAGTGGGGCATTTTCAATAGGGCGACGCTGGTACCTTCTTCATTTTTTAGTCATTGGAGTACCCTCTGTTTTACATTCGTGATATAGGAAATCTGTTTCTTCCGTGCGAATAAGGGATGCTCGGTGAGGAGAAAAGGAAAATAACCACGTTGTAGGACAGAACCGCGACTAAATTCTGATTACTTTCAATTTTCTGAATTTTTATCAACAACAGTAAATGGCCTAAATCCAAATTTCGCAACTTTTCGATTGTATGTATTATTTTCCATCTGTACGATAATGAATGAGTGAAACAAGAACGAATGAAGAGTAACAAGAAAGAGGTAAAGCTCTCGATTTTCATAAATTAGATAACTCTTTTGCTCGAAGTAGTTTGAAAAACAAGATTATATTCTTTTTTATTTTTGGGAACTTTTGTTGGCATTATTGCGTAACACAGCTTACGTGGCGTAAGTAATGGAGTTAATTAATGATCTTTATATACCTATTTCAGTCGTTTAAATTCTGTGAAAGGCACTGCGAGTCCCGTCACCACAAGTTATTAAACCCTATTTTTTCCATATCCTGAAAAATAACTTTCGTTTGCTTCTACGTCTGGGTTTTAATTATAGTTTTCATTCATGGTAGGTATTTAATTCCTGGCGTTACGTGAACTAAAAGGAATACAAAATAGGAATAATTGGAGAAAAATATTCTCAGATGAATGGATGGGTTTATACATATTTGTGACAGTGAAATGGCTATAGTATCTTCGGGGTCCAATTTCTCCTTAAAGACCGTTTTTCTCAAGGCACTTGATTGCACAATTTCATGTACAGAAATTGCGAGAACGCGGGCACGGAATTAGAGCAGGGGTTATTTTCCTATCCGTCGTCTTTAAAATCGTGCATACATTCTAGAAATTCACTGCTCTACACGATGCAATTTTCAATGTACATCCTTACATACATCAGGTTGTGCCTGGTGTAAAACGGCCTTAAAACTGATTACGCATGGCCTTCCAATTGCGAGATCGCTGCGACGTACGGGCCTCTCATGGTCATCAACGTAAGTCTCTGTGCCTCCTGCTGTTGATACACGAATCGTTTCTCTGTTTCCCCTAACTGATTAGGGTGCTCTTCAATCGACGCAGATCAACAGACCCACACACACCACCAGATGCTTGTCCCTTCATTCGTGCGGCGGCTATCGCATTTCGTTTATTCGTCCATCCGCTATGCCTGCAAGCTACGAATCAACATCAGTATCTCGATTGCTCACCCTTGAAAGAGGTCTGAGATTTTTTTTGCCTGTAGCCGGGAGAGAAGTCAGAGGAGTACGGAATGACGTGTTTCGACAGGCAATTCCTCTGTCGATTACGCATTCTCTCTGCGAGCAATCATTAATGCTAGTGTGTGCCGGAATAAATGGCGCAGGAAAATATATTGTCGCTGTCTTTGTACGGATTGGTTGGCTGTAGTATCATGTTATATGTATCGCGAAACTTGGTGGAACTCACCAGCTGAGAATTAGAGGACACTGACCTTAAACCAAGGGTTGATGAGCGGGCTAAGTCATCGAAGGACTCCCGCGGGGTCCTCTTGGAAAAGGCTCGGCAGTCTCAACCCACATCTCATTCATGCTTTCCTATCCTTTGCGTCATTATATTCACAAGCGAGTGCCACCAAGTTTCGCTACACATATACCGCTTCACCAGATCCCGCAGACTACAGTGCATGGTGTTCTTAAACTGACTCGTGTGTTATCTTCTCTTAAAATGTATTTCTCGAACGTAATTTTAAATTGTCGTTAGCATTGAAGCGGCGTTTAATGTTTAAAAAAGTTAAAATAAGAAAAGTTTGTGAATTATGAAGCTTTTACTTGGAGCACAGAGTAGGGATATCTTTACTCTGTGCTTGGAGTATAACTTGGACTTACGAAACCACATCGGGAGGTTTGTTTGGCAGACTAGAGGAAGCTTTCATGCTCCTTAACTTTTTTGATCAACCTGTGGGCCTAGCCTCTTCTCTACAACCGTGGCCTAGACTAAACGATCACCCTAGTTGAAGTCTCGGAAATTTGGCTTTTCTCCATTGCCCTGGGAAAGGAATTCATCATAGTTATTCGAGCGGTAAAAATGGTAAAATTGATGTGCATGGTTTAAAAGGCAAAATATAACGATTTCACCTACCTGCAGGGTTTCACATCTAATTAGCAAAGCCAATGCTGATACATTTATCCTTAACATTGAGAAGAATTATAGAGGTCATATACAAGAAGCTTTTCGGAGTGGGTGTTTTTTGACTAAAGAAATTGAAACTGCTAGTTGTGGCTGATTCATTTTTCAACTATTTTGCACGATAATTAAAATGTATACTTAAAAAAATGTTTACTCTACAACCACGGAGGAAGTCTGTCTAACTTTATAAAGACTTATGAGTTTTATCTCGAGATATAATTGTTTCAGCTTATTTTGAAAAAAATTCGTGTAAGTAACTTAGAAAGGGGAAATGATGTAGATCTACAAGCCACGTCCTGGAGAGTCCCGCGTGCGACTCTCGATGATTCACCAAGTGTCCTCATTTCCTGCCTTCGCTTACTTCTCCCGGTCTGAATAGCTTGCTACTGCACGACGGAATGGAAACAACAATATCACCTTTGGTAGATATTCATCCAATGCACCATAATTTTTTTCAACGATGATAATTTTCCTTACTTCAGCCGCTTGATCGATGGCTTCGGAATCTATTGTTCACTAAGAAGTTTCCACCATAAAATAATATAATGCCATTGATATCATATGCATGCCAGTCATAAACAAGGGGCTTCAATATGATAACGTTTACAAATTCCTACTTTTCCACCTTACTTTTTCCACAAATTGAACTTGATGTTGCTTGGGCTGAAAGGCGAGAATGAGGTAGCTTACGGAAAGATCAAAATTTTCTCCCATATAATAATTAAATTTCTGAGAAGTAATATAGGAAATTAATTCTCCTAGGGAATCAAATGGTGGCACCAATCCGCCTTGTGTTTGAATTTGAAGCACTGTAGTAAAAATGCTTTGGCGCTGATGTCGTCTTCTCGTCACCAAAAAAGCATTTATTAAAACTATATTCGTTGACTAATCTGAATATTTAGTTTCTAACTTTTGCATTCAGTAGCCGAGGCATTAGAGCAGCAATATTTAGACAGCAAAAATGAAAAATTGGAATTTTGATTGATTGGGAAAAACTTAATTTAGCCACCCGCGAGGTTTCTCGTCTAAATTCAGCGTTTTCTCTTTCTGTTTTCCAGGTTGGCGCCGAGCGGGCTGTATCCTTCGACAACGGACCAGATGGTTCCGTCGCCGAAGACTGCTTCTTCGCGATGCGCGCATTCGAGAAAGGATACTCTTTCGGTTTCGTCGAAGGGGAGATGTGGGAGAAGTCCCCTTTCTCCATCAGGGATTTCGTCCAGCAGCGGAAGCGGTGGATGCAGGGAATCCTCTTGGCCGTTCACTCCCCAAAGATCCCCGTCCGCCACAAGCTGCTGTTGGCCATATCCTGCTACTCGTGGGTGACCATGCCGCTGTCCACGTCAAACGTGGCCCTGGCCGCGCTACGGCCCATCCCATGTCCCCCCGTCATGGACTTCTTGTGCGCCTTCATCGCGGCCGTCAACCTTTACATGTACGTCTTCGGCGTGCTCAAGTCTTTCTCGCCCTACCGGCTGGGCGTGCCGCGGTTCATGCTCTGCATCGTCGGAGCCCTCGCCACCGTGCCATTCAACGTGCTCATTGAGAATTGGGCTGTGTTGTGGGGTCTCGTGGGCAACAAACATCGCTTTTACGTGGTCTCCAAAGAGATCAGGCCGCCGAGTATTGTGTAGTCAGGAGTAACCTCCCCAATTTTTTTAAGTTCCTTATTCCCCACCCCTTCGCCATCAAGGTATTTCTCTCCTCGTCTCGCATTATTTCCCTTATGCGCAAGGAAGGCAACTTTGAAACCCGATCCTTTGGTACATTCAAGAGGGAAGGGGAGATGCACCTTGCCTGGCTCCACCCTGAATGGGGGTGTTTTTTTTTTACTTTCGCCAAAGATATCATGACATTCTCTTCTCAGGGGGTTTTAGGGTGGGACCCCTATGTTGTTATGTCAGACAATTTACACATTCATTGGGATCAAATTCCTTGACCAATCGTGTTCCATGGAGACTCTTGTTTAAGCTTGCCCTGTTGACGAGGGCATTGGCGTCTCCTTTGTTGTAAATCACGACTACCCTTTGATGGATGTCCTTCACAAGTGAGTGTTGGGTGAATGGTTTGGATGTATAAACTTTTTGAAATGATTTGTTTTTTTATACATACATTATAAATGCAACTGTGGTGTTATACACTTGCAAATGTTTTGCTTTTCCTTTGATTTGTTCTTGAGTTAGACCTTCAGGACATCCAGTCTATTGTACAGTGGTTATTGATTTTAATGACAAGTTATTGATTGGCCTTTGTTGAAATTGATGTGTCAAGTTCTTACTCATCCGTTCTGGAATAGCATTTTTTTTAAATCATAGTATGTGGTTATTCAACGAACAAATCAAACTTAAAAGGAAAGGACTTGAGAAGTATTTATATTTTAGTTATGAGCCAACAAGTGGTTATTATTCCTTTTGTGAAAGTTTCACAAAACATCAGGTATTTTATGCAGTCCTTATGGGACTTATTTACAATCAAGGCAAAGCAGCTGTAGATCTCCAGCTTGAGAAGGGAGAATATTGTCCAGTGGCAGTACAAACTATTGAACAGCAGTAAAGCAAATTGTCCAGAATCTTCAGTATTAAGAGTAATGTGGTTTCATGAAATCCTGTAGTGTTTTGCATTGTAAATATATTTCATCAATCATATTCTGGCCAAAAAGAAACAAACATATAGCTTACCTCTTTCTCAGATGTCTAGTGATTTTTGTTTGCTCTCCAAACGTAGTCTATAAATAATATAAGTTAAATTATAGGAAAGACAGTGATAATGAATGTTAATGAGTTCCAGCGAATGATCTTATCATGGTAAATCCCTGAGACTAGTCATCTCAGCTGTTCTCCTTTAGGAAGTGTTTAAAAATGGTTATATACCATTGCAATTTTTTAAAGCTTAATGTGTTCTATTCATGGCAACGTGTGCACATGTTGAATGCTTGCAATTGTGGATGATACTTAATTTAATGTCAGGCACAACTTAATAGGTACCTATTGGAAGGAATTCATTTGAATTGGATGGTTGTTTCAGGTTAAGTATTTTAAGAGACCTTGCCATTTTCCTTGCATTTTTAAGCTACTCTTTGTGTTGTACAATTTTTACAAATACTCACGTTATTTGTAAAAAGAAAACAAAAATGAAATTATTTTAAACAATGTCTTTTATTATTATCTTATAAATCTGAAAATATAACTTTCAAAAAACTTCACAATTGATACCTAAACACTAAGTACAAAGACTTCATATAAAAATACGGAAAACAATTTTTAAGAGAAACGTTTAAATACTTGAAAGCATATACAATACAGCTTTCAAACACATTTTCGTTTTTTGTTCACTAAAAATTGAGCAACAACAATGGCATTTAAAAAACAGTCAGATCATTGGCATATCCCAGGTTAAAATAGCCACTCATGCCCATTCATGTCTACCCAAGACTCCATTCAAAGCCACTCGTGGCCATTGAATATAACTCAATGGCCATTTTCATCTGGGATACTAGCAAATTCTAATAAATGAAGCAACAGATGCATGTCACTAATGCCTTGGATGCTCCATGCACCAGTTGTAAGCATTTTGGAACATCCTCAGCCATGGAGAAGGATCAGTTGGATTGCAGGGCATTGTGTATTCACCAGCCCAGGAAGGAGGAAGCCATGGCCATTGCCATAACAAGGTGCATCGCTCAGGGTGTGGCATCATTGCCAAATGCCGACCATCTGCTGAGCATATACCAGCCATGCCACCTAAAAAATGAAATTAGCGACAAGTGCATTAATAATCAATGTAATTGCCTGCCATAGTGCAATAATAAAGGAATATAAATACAGAACCAAAATTAAACCATAATAGCATCTTTCTAATAGCAACACTATGCCGCAGGAATTACTTATGATATGTTGATTAAACATACTTCATTCATCCATAATTTCAATTATATTTTGGTGAGACAACCTACAAATGCAATATAAAAATGAATTTTCAACAACTCCCTCGTTTATACATATCTACAAAGTAACTGGGCCACAAGATTTCCAAATGCATTTGTCTTTAGACAAGGAATAAATATCTAATGACCTATTCTGATTACCTTTATCTGTATTTCTTATTCTACAGTATTAAATTTTGTTGTGCTCATACAATTAGCAAACTCTTACATCCCTAAAACTCGAATCTTAGGTTCATAATGCAATGAAATATTATTTTATACCACTGAAAGTAAATTTACCACAAAGCAAATATACAAGGATGGCAGCATTACTGTTGATAAAGAACACTGAAGATGAATTAAACTTCCACCACTTGCTTATCCTTAAACAGATCTGTTGTAATGAAAAATATGAAGTTAAGCATTTTTTTCAACAATACCTAATGCAGTGATGATTGCATCACACTTTCTCCACTGATGAAGCAAAATTTAGATGGCTCAATCTTTAAATGAATAGCCATTACTAATTACTGAAATAACTAGACCAATGAGTTGTAGTAAAAAAATAACTATGTATTTCACATAAACAATCATGAAAATTAAGAGGGGCAATTGAATGATATGAGGTTACCAACCTAAGTATTGATGATAGGTAAGCATAATGTGATGACTTGAATGCAAATGGCTGATGAAATGAAAACAATGCTGTTAAGTCCCTTAATTTAACCGTTTTATTTAACATACATACCTCTACTTCCATTGGGATTCAGTGGATACTGCATTGTAGGCTCTCCCATATCATCAACATACTTAATGGCAATGCATCCACTTTTTTCTAAAGATGTATACACATCATCATTTCGGAATGTGAAACGGCCTGAAAGAATGTTAGAAAAGTTGACATGATTATATCAATGAATTTACATTTAGGTACTCTTAATATTTCTCATGCATCATGATAATTCCTGAATGAAACATAAAACTCAATGAGGACAACTTGCTACACCCATATCTTTCTTGATGATGACAAAGGTACATAATATAAAAATATTTGGACACCATGCATTCACTCGTGGAAAAAAGTTATAGTATTTAAATATTATGGGTGAAATCACCTTCTCCATGAGCAACCCAGACACCAAGAACAGAACCTTCCATGCCCTTGAGCATTAAAGATGGACTCTGGTCAATGCGCACAGTCGAAAATCTGCACTCAAAGCGCTCAGATGTATTGTGATCCAATGTAACAGGAGGTGCAGGCCACCCATTCACATCTTTTGATGACTCTAAGAAACAAAGGTTAGATTATTTCACAGCTTATAAAAGTCTTATAAATGATAATTGCATTGTGTGCAACATAGAGTATATAAACTACATATTTTGGAAAGGAAATCATTCAGTAATTTAGAACCTTGAGATTAAAAAAAAATTGAACAATACAACAACACCTGGTACACCTTACATGTGTAATAAACAAGCAGATTGATGAGAACTCACCAGCAGTTGACTGTCCCACCCACCCCAGTAAGCAGGTGAGTTGGCAGCCATTGCAGACACCAAGACTGAAAGTATCAGGCTGCTCAGCAAATGCTTTGAACTGCTTACACAAAGTTGGATGGAATAGCAAGCTTGCTGCCCATCCTTTTGCAGAACCCAGCACATCTGAAATAATACAGCAACAACAGTTTGTGAAAGTGGAATATGTACGCATACATTCAAGATATTTATGAACAACAATCTTTCGTTTATGCATATGCCAGTCAGGTATACATTCACTACTGTGAACTTCTAACAACCAGTTCTGGCCAGATTAAATCAGTGGCAAATAACCACAGAAAAAACCTAATGAGATATTTGTTTACATGCAACTCGTGTTATCTAACCTGCATAGCTGAATCCTCCAGGAAATATAATGCCTTGGAAGTAGTCAGCGGTAATTTTTCCATCTAATAAGTCCTGCATGGTAACATCCCAAACAACAAAACCTGCCATGTGCAATGATGCTGACATTTCTCTATCACCATTTATACCTTCTTCTCGAATGACTGCAACAATGGGACCTAAAGTGCAATAATAAAATCATGTATCACAAGTGGCCAGGTAAAATAGATACACACTTCACTCTGACTGAGATAATTTTATATTGAACTTCTAGTTTGGGGACACTCCCAGGTAGGCCTGTGCAATTATAAAAAAAAATCTACATTAATCAATTATAAGAAAAATTGGAAATGTGGTCGATTCAATTGTTGGGAATTGAAGAAATGACAATTAATTGAAGTAATTCAATTAAGTGACAAAGTCCAATTAATTGACATGACTCAATTGGATTGCACTTATCAAAGGCTTTCCTTTGGCAATGAGAAGAATGAAAGAACTAATTTGAAAAACAACTAAATAATTCAATCTGTTAGCTTTTATTAATTAAGTAAAGGAATATGTCGCTATTTGGAGACATGCAGATGAGATCCTCAGCGTGTTCATCCTACATACACTGGCGTGTATCGATGACAATGTTCCCACCGAGACTGTACAACCTCTCGGACACAGTGTTTGTTGCTGGGATATCTTCTCGCTAACTTCTGGAGGGAGGGGTAGGTGGTGGCCGTCACCACCGTCAATAATCGTCAATTAATCGATTACCAGACAATAATTGTGAATTGAATAACAACTGAACAACAATTGACAATTGAACAACAATTGACAATTGTACAACAATTGACATGTGAACAACAATTGACTATCAAGTCGATTACCGCAATTGACATTGATGCACTGAAATAATTGATCAATTGTAAATATAATTGAATCAACGATTCAATTAATCGAATAATCGCACAAGCCTACTCCCCAGGTACTTGGACATTATGTGGAAGATCAGAATGAGTGTACCATTGCAAAGAAAAATTAACATCAAAACAATTCTTACATTTAATTTAAGCATGCAGTGAAGACTTCAGTCCAACTTACGTAACAATAGTTTTTACATCTTTCTCATTTATAACACTGCAAGCAACCCTCGCCACAGATAAGGTAGGCAATAAACAAATACTCACTGTAAGATGGCAAGGGAGCAGATGGTTTTGGAAGCTTTCTCGGGTCGAAAGAGAGCCTGTACTTGGGAGCCTTTCTAGTTGCCCATGACTTATTTTCAGAGATAGCACATTCAGGATTGGCCTGCAAGAGCTCCAGCTGATGACTGGTCTCCTCCCAAATTAGGAACAAGTCAAGCACTGATGACTCAAGGACAACTGAGTTACCGACTCGCATGCAGATCTGGCAGGAAAAGTTATGAATTAATCATGGGATGATTTTAATCCTAATGATTTCCTCAGTATTCAGTTATAGAACAGTAATTCTGTGACTTAAAATTAAAGGAACAACTTTTTTAATGGAGCCCAGAAAAAATGCAGATTTGAGAATATAAAATAATGTTCACATTCTAGAAATAAAAATACACTACTATTTATGAAGCAGGTAATCCAGAAAAAGCATGATAATTGAATTACCTTAGACTGAGGACCAAAATCATAGGGTCGACCTATTGGAATACAGGTGACACCGGCAGCAGAGAATGTCCCCTGTACCTCTTTCATATTCCCCTCTTCAACTTCAAGGACCCATGCAAGTTCCTCTGCAAAGAGCTGTTCTACTGCAGATACATCTGGTTGTGAAGGTATGTCCACAAGAAGGCCACAATTGCCAGCGAAGGCCATTTCCAGAAGGCAGGTCACTAAGCCTCCATCACTAACATCATGGCCAGAGAGTATTTTGTTTGCTAAGGTATAAAAAGAGAACTGAGCTTGAATCTGTCTCATAATATAAGTGATTTCTAGATTAATTAAAAACTTCATGAACTCTGTTATGACTACATTATTTGACTCACAGTAATTACTCGATATTTCCCAAAAATGTGAACTAGAATTTTTTAAAATGAGTGATTTATGACTTTCCAACCATTACACAGACTATGACACTATTGTAGTACTACAAAAGTGATATTAATGAGCTCAATCTCTTAGATTCATTTTATAGGAATTCAACGATGAATTTTTGTTAGCATTTGTATTCAAATTGTACAATGGATGGAATTGAGCTTTCTGGTGGCAATTGTTCGCTAGCCTGCCAAGTGTCAAATCTAGGGTAGTTCATTGTTCTCCCACTGCCACATGTAGAAAATTCAATGACCAATGAATTAAATCATGAACAGAGGTGAGCCCAATACATTCATGCTATCCTATTTTAATTTACATCCAGATATATGATAATCTTAAATGCTGCATATGACAAATATGCAGCAACACATCAAACGCAGCAATAAAATCATCTTGCATAAGAAATATTCAAAATGGCATGATAAGAAACAGAATTCTGTTATGAATGATATGATACATTTTGAGCAATGCAAAGTCAATACCCCAAGTAACTGACATTACCTGCCAAGAGATTTTGAGTTGTACAGAAGGCACTTCCTAATAGAATAGGCTGGTCTACATCTGGAACAGAATCACCCAGTTGGCTGAAGCACTGAGCGAGAGCTGATCCTCCTAGACGAGATTTTCCACCTGATAAATCTACAAGCATAAGCACTGTTGATTTGGAGTGAGAAGGCCCTTTGAGGTCAGGAGTTGCAATGTGGTGTATATTTGGACAAGGAGCATAAGTAGATACGACTAGAGTTCCTGAAAAATAGAATTTTTATATGGTACAAAGTTGGTAATGATGATTTCTGCAAAATATTATAGAATATTTAGGTACACTTTCACAATATTGTTCAAACAGACCATGGTTTTCGTATGCTAAGCCATCCCATTGGCTTCCCACAAATACCAATGACTTCCCCCAAAAATATTTTCCAAATTTACTCTAAAATAAATCCTTACCTGGAGCTTTCACAGTTTCCCCAGAAACACGAGCAGCCATACTTAGTGAATCTTTACCACCGTCTACAGCAATACCAAGCTGACCCATCATCGAGCACATTGCTTTACATGCTTCAAACAAGGCTGCACCCTCGCCGGGTAATTTGGCAGCCCACATCCAATTTCCACTACACTTCACATCCTGAAATATGTAATGTAATTCATCTGAGGTGAAATTTAGGGTTCAACTTCATTTATACACAATTCAGACTGGCCATATCCACTGAACACACAGAATTTCAAATACTACATGTTATGTAGAATAAGATGTAAAATAATTTAGTCCCTAGAGTCCGTCCAAGATAATAGCTTAAGTGAAATATACTGATCTGGCTTATAAAGAAATGAAAAGCAGTTTTTTTTACGATTGTATGATTTAAATAAAAGCCACCATCATGGATTCTTCAGTCACGTGATTCTCTTCCCCAAATGGCATTGGACGTGTTTTCAAATTGGCTGAATTTCTAACTGACAACTGCGCTATTATCTTGGACTCTATACTCAACCCAGCAAGAAAACTTCACCAATAGTTATCATGTAAGAGACACTAGTTACGTTAAAGGAAATTAGGAATATGCAACTAAATAATAAAAGCTGCAGCTATAAGGATACAATGGGCTTATAACAGAATTTATTCAATTGCTGATTCTGATGGCGGCAAAGGTACATATTTTTGCTTTTTCAATCGGTCACTTAGTTTTGAATTTATAGGAAATGAAAAACTGAAATAGGATGAAAGAAAAATGGTTGAAACCAGAAAAAATATATAGAACCATTATCACACAGCTCACCTTTATATCAGAAATAAGAGCAAAAACAAGATTTGACAGGGATTCAGCAACAGTCATTCGTGCTCCAGCAGCTGAGTCAACAAGTCCCTTGATTGGTTGCTCACCAATCGCTGTTGCAATTCCTTCCTGGATAACAAATGAACAAACAATAACTGATAAAACTATAACAATCAAAACAGATGAAAAGCAAGCACCAATGAATTCTAAAAAAAGACTAAAATCTCTGAAAGACAGATTAATAGAAAACCAAGGTGAGGTGGATTAAGACGACAACTGATTATAAATGTACCCAAGTCAGAAATTTCTTCTGAGGAGGGTTTTCCAATCAACCCCAGTCAATCTCACCCCCAAAACAGTTGACGTGAATGCATTCTTTGCCATGCAAGTAGATCTATTTTTCCAAGATATGTAATCACTCCACATTTCACTATCAGAATAGAAATTGGCTCTTCTTTAATTAAATTTTAATGTATACTTATAAGAGGAAATAAAAGAAGCTAAGGCATAACTTTGTGGGACTCTGCTTTTTATATAGCGTGAGGTAACATTCGTATATGTAATACACAACAAAATTTCATCAAACTTGCTGAACAAGGTTTCAACTAATGAAAATGACTTTGTAAGTTGAAACCTTTGAAGGCAAGTTCAATAAAATTTTCCAGTGAGCCATACAAAGTTTACCTCATTTTACATAAGGTCAAGTGAATAGAATAAGAAATGCTGACAGGAAGCAACATGAAAACGTTCTCTTTTGCAGAAGATTCTGTAATCATTGCAGAGACATGAGATTAGCAACAAACATCCGAGAATTGAGTGAAGCAGGTAGTTCAAGTATACACGATAAAAGTCAATATAAAAGCAAAATCCTAGTATGAGAAAATGAGATACTGAAGGCTGATGTTGATTATTGAGGAGATAATTATGAAAGTGGTTTCAATTTATAATAATAGATAATGAAAATTTATGCACATAAAAATCCAGTGGAAGATACACTTTCAATTCATAGCTTAACCAATTCGCATCCATAAGCGTACTGGTACGCCGCCTCAAGCTGGCCACAAACACCCCAAGCGTACTGGTACGCAGAATGCGTAGTGTTATTTGTCAGTTGATCCTGCTGCTATCTTACGAGTTTTTTTGTAACTTTTTGGCCTGAGAGTGTACCTGTTTGTAGCTGCCATCTGGTGGCTATTTAGAAAATGTTTTCCATTGTAAATCACCTTAGAAAATTCTTTTTCTTACTTGCAAACTTATTATACGTGGTGTTTGGGGTCGATTTAAATCCCAGGGGATGGATGCGAATGGGTTAAGTGAGGGACCAATCAAACAAAGCAAGAGAGCTATGAATTGAAATATCATATGAATGAGCATAGAAAGGTTCTATGTATGTCATATCTATCATGAAGGCAAAAGAACAGAGAGAACATGGCATTTAAATGCAACAAAAATCGCAGGGGCTAATGGATTCTCCCAGTGTGAAGTAATGTGTGACACAGTTACGCATAAGAAAAAGGCGTATAAAAAAGTGAGTTGTTTTTTATGGGTAGCTAGTGTCAAACCCTCATAACTGTGGTTTTTTCAAGGTATGTACATGCATAGCTGTTTTCAGATTTTTCAGCAACCACATAAAAATGAGTAAGATGAATCTTTCTATCTTCTCATAAGACATACTCAATACATTTTTAAGATTTTACATTCCTACTTTTGTAACAAGTTAGGAGCATCTATGAGTGCAATTATGCACTCCATACAAATCATGGTTCTCATTATCCAGAGCTTGAATATAAGTAATCTGACTTGGTAAAATGTTTATATGTACTATGTATTATGCATGCAAAAAACTTATTTATGAACTTACAGTTACTGAAAGTTAATACTTACAGTTGAGAACTGAGAAATTGCAAGAACAGCAGGATCAGCAAGGGGTTGATGCAGTGGACCAACACATTGCTGCTGAGCAACCAAGCCTGTGACACAACGATCAACCTTTGTCATCAGGAAGCGTTTGCTGGCAACAGATGGGAGCCTAAGGACACGTTCCAATGCAAGTCGAACACTAAGCTCCACTGGGAGACTCAGAGATTTGCGGATGCCAACACCACGGTCAAGACGGAAAACCTATTCATATCAGATAGCACACAAAATTTGCTTAGTGATCACAAGAAAAAACATACTAAGACATAAGATTAGGCATGGTTACACAACTTCTAAATGCATATACACAGAGGATTTAATGATAAAATCCATGCTAATTTCCAATTAAGGCTTTCTCAGGGTATACAAAAGGTCTTATTAATGGCATTCTCCTGATTAGGTGAATGTCAGAAGAACATAAGGAAACAAATACATACTTGAGATCATGCTATCCTCCAAGAGGTACATACTGCTTCGCATAATGCATCCTAAAAAAAATTATTTTAACCACCCTTCCAGCGAACTGTTAAGTCTATCCTATCCCTCCCCTTTTCTCAGCTGACTTAAAATTCTACATTTTATCACTGCATTAAAAAAATCCAATCATCCCTCAATATCATCACCATCAACTTGCTTGGCCATCAAATTTCAACAAACAGCTTTCTTTCCTAACCTAATATGAACACACATATTTGTCTCACTTAATGAAGATATTACTTTCTCCATCCTTCTACCATACAATGCTAGATATTCTGATAGTTTTCATTGCTCTATTCTAAGTTTATAAAGCAGGAATAAACCCTTAAAAAGAGGAAGTAACTCTGAGTAGTGCTTACAAGGAAAATAAAAAAACTTAAATAAGGACTCTATTGTGATTTTCGGCTGAACTTTTTTTGATGGCTAAACGTTTCATCTCTAAACAGCAGTGAGCATCTTCAGGAGTTTAGCTCACTGGCTTTCCTCATAAAGACGCTCACTGCAACATGAGAAGAATCATTGAGCCATCAAAAATGCTCACCACACACCTCCACTTTAAGGACTATCAGCATGCATTATTCCCACAGGAGTATGCATACGTATCTAAAGTTATCCGAAAGGAGAAATATGCACATCACACTGCCCCTCAGGGCAGACCTTCACACCAATGTTCTTTGACAGCTACATGATCTTAGCCTTAAACATATCTTGCTAAATACTTAAGTATGAACTATTGAGTATGAATACAGCCACAGAAAATTCTCTCGGGTTTCCCACCAGTTCAGAGGGTCCATGATGTCAATGTTTCAGCGCATGATGAGCATCGTCCTCATGGCAGAGATGAGTGCCATGACTGGGAATTGGCAACCTATTTATGCGAAAGGGGCAAGTCAGATGTGAGGTCATGTAGGTTTTGGCGCTATCCGAAGGCCTTGAAGTTTTTAATTTTTTGAGCAGGGGTTTCCAGGTGTTGCTCACGTTATGTCCCTCAGTCTCGATTAACATTATTCCTCTCCAACCTAACTCCAATGACTTCCTTAATTACTCGGTCTCAATATCCCAAAAAGCAAGCAATCAATTTGGTGTTCTGTGCAGGTGCCGTGCTCTTTGATTCTGGCCTCAATTGAGAAGAGAGGAAAAAACTCAATTGAGAAGAAAGGAAAAAACTCAATTGAGACGAGAGGAAAAGGAGGATTTGCAGCATCTTCAGCGCCTGAAGATGCTGTACAGCAGTGAAATCTGGGTTGTGAAAAAAAACTATTTTATGTGGAATAGCAGAGTTTTTTACCTCTCTTCTCAATATGGAAAGATTCCACTTAGTCAAGCCTGAGACTCTCCTTTATCTGGCCTCAATTGTTCATCCTGTCCAAAATGATCCTCCCCACATTCACAATGAACCTGGTACAACTCGGGTGTCTTCAAGACAATAGGGTTCTTAGCTCTCATGAGAAGTTCTTTTAATCTAGCCAGCTGTCTGCAGACTGATTCAATGCTTTGCATGGCTTATATTCCTGAGATTTTGCCAGAAACTGAGGCAACATAAGGTAGGCAGATTCTGGAAGACGGCTTCTCCTTCTCTGTCTGGAGCCGGAGTTGGGTTTTTAAATGCCGGCCATCATGGACCCTCTTGACTCAGTGGGAAACCCAAGAGAATTTTGAGAAGTTCATACGTGGGGAAAGCATCAGATAACACAGCCACAATTTACCAAAGCAAAACAAAACACAAACTGTTACACAAGATACATATATCAATAACATACACTGACCTTGTTAGGCATTTTCCCCAAAACTAATTCCAAATCTAAATCCACTGGATGCTTAACTTTTTTGTCATTTAAGTTTGCTAGCCATTTTTCTTCATCGGGCTTCTCTTCCTCAGATAAAACTATCTGAAAGAGAAAAGCAAACTTTTAATTCAATACCACTGCAGAAATTAAATATGTATGTACATATAAATCAATCTATGACTATCAATGATATTTGGTCATATGGCAGACATTTTAATTTTTCATGAAAGCTAATCAACGATTTCACAAAAGAGATGAGGTTTCTTTCCAGACATTACATAAAAGGCAAATATTAGTCCACATAATATTGTTATTAACAGTTCAATGACTGAATAAATATGAAATTCTATCAGCAATCAAACATTGTATAAACTAGTAACTAGGGATTGAACTTTTCATACACACTAGATTTTTTGGTGGAGGAGATAAGGTACCTTTCCACTGCCTGTTACTACTCCAACAAAGTTAACGGGGCAGCGTTCTCGGGCTGCAATATTTGCTAAAACAGGGGCATCTTGACTACGACAAAGGAGAGCATCATTTTCTTGATATTCTGCTCCCCATATTTCCAGAGTATTCAGAGTAGGGTCTCCAAGCTGGAAACGTTTTGTGAACACTACAGCACCAGCTGGCTCAACCAATTCCTTTAGGACATTTCCTAATGTCAACAAAGAAAATTTTACACCCTTTAAAACAAAATCAAAATATAACTAGAAACATGAGAACATGAAATGTATGTAATATTTATAAATAAAGTTGTCTTCGGGCAGATGTGGTGGAATTGATTCATTAGTAATGAAATAACTTAGCAGTTTTAAAAAAGTGGAAAACTGCTAAGTTATTTCATTACTATGTAATATTTTCTACAGAATGCATTATCTTTTTAAAACTATACTGAGAACAAACTTTTTTAGTTTCAAGACCAGGGATACAGTGCAGCCAACTAACTCCACAACTTTTGTCAACACAAAAAAGAAAATCCACTGATATGTATACTGTTATTAGCAATAAAACATACACATCTCTACAAAAATGTTTCGAGACAAACTGCGACAGTGCATTGTCACTTATACCCACCATTTCCTCCAGCGCCTTGGTCATGAATGCTGCATATTGGATTTGCATCACCCATCTCAAGGCATGCTCTTATCACTCGGTGCAACTTCTGTTCCATTTCTGCATCACCTCGTTGGACTGCTCCAAAATCCAGCTCACATTTGTTATCCCCTTGAACCTGCAAAGTGAATACAGAGTGAAGATTCTTTGATAAGTACAAGAAACAAGCTGGAAAGTAAACAAAAATTCAAACATTTAGATTAGTTACAATCTTTGTTTCAATTTTAAGAACTACTCCAATTGAAAATTAGAAAACACATTTAGGTGCATCTCCTGAATCTTAAATCAGATTAATTTAAAACTTACGAATAAAGATTGTAAGAGTCATCAAGTGATATTTTCTCTGGATTAATGATGGCATAGTATTACCTCAGCCATTGGAGTTCTTCATAATATACACAAAGTGCATTTGCTTATATTTGGCTTTCTTTTTTCATATATTATTTGTACTGCCATCATCACAGTGCTGCTCTTTTTAGCTCCAGCAAAATATTTTAAGTTACATTTTCTATCCTTCTTTTTATCAATCTTACACTACCCTTAATTAACATTGACTTGTAGACAGCGCTGGCTCGAGGAAACTACCCAATATATCCATCCCACATGATGCACATTGATTTTTCACGTTAGATTTTAGAAGAAAAATTATGATCAACATTTGCTTTAATGTAAACAAATTATAGGAAGAAAATGGGATTGTTAACTTCCAAAAATAGCAACTGTATTAAAATTATAAGTGATAGAATCCCAGATACGAAAGATGTAGAGTGCACCTTTGGCTCGCTGCCACAATGCAGTCTGAATAGAGATGGGCACCTCCGATGGCAATGCAAAATCAGATGCATGAAAAAATAGCTTTACCCTCAGCCCATAAAATGTAGGCATATTTAAGAATGCCTTTAAAAAAAGGTGTTTTATGGGCTGGGAAATATCGCATACAAATTAATGATGTGGCTCCCTCTGATTATGCATAGCCATAATGTAATCTAATTGATACTACCCTCTATTAACTCAAATGTGGCAAGTGTCCTTACCCCAGAATAGTGCTTGCATCAAGAGTTTATCATTACTGATCTATTTCTTTAGCAAATATCCCCTTCATGCTCCCCATAATTGTTCATATCTCACCATCCAGACTCTCCCTGAGCTCATTCCCATATCTATACCTTAGTTCACCACAGCATTCCAATTCCCAATTACCACCTATTTTTTTCCAGAACACACTCCATTATTTCTTCATTTTGTTTATACACTTCTTTCAATTATTTCTTCCTACGACAATTTATCAGCAGGTAAACCTGTAGCATGAAAATGTTGTTGTAACTGCCTTCATTTTCACAACCAATATTTAATCATGTACTGGCTATTCATTCACAACTCTCCTACCCAGTTTTCTGTTCATCAACCTGTAGAGGACTACATAGTGTGCATTTAAAATGGGATGTGGGGTCCTATGGTCATGCGTCAATTATAATGTATTCTAGATCTGATAGCTTCCCCATTAAATTAAAATTAAATCCGGCCAGGAGAGTCCACAGTGGGAATTTAAATATGTATGATAAAGTAAATTGTTCATGGGTTTCTGTCTGGGTTAGTGGCTCCATCTGCTCCTCCACCGACGTTTCGAAGGATGACTTATCCTTCATCATTTGATGATCATCAAATGATGAAGGATAAGTCATCCTTCGAAACCTCAGCAGAGGAGATGATGGAGTCACTAACCAGGACGGAAACCCGTGAACAATTTACTTCAGCTATTCACGGGGAGAAAATAAAAAAAATCAAACCCTACTGTATGATTAAGTTTAGCAATGCTAACCCATGCTCTCATTCCCTCCTCCACAGATTATGATCATCACTTCATTGGTCAGTTTTCCCATCGAACCTCACACAACCACATCACATTCAATTTTTCCTTCCCCATTTATTGTTTGATATTTTATTATTTTCAGGTGAAATAATGCCTTGCCTTGGAATCTGAAGATCTAACCAACTTAACATGCTGGTCCAATATTTTTATGGCAGCATCTTCCCACATGTCCACCAATAAAATTAGTAATAGAGTAAATCTTTCACCAATATGACCACAATATCACAATTTCTTACATATCTAGTTTATGAATACATAAACACTTAGCCTGAAGCACTAATTGGTGAAATATGATATTCATGTCCTGATGTTAATGCAACAAAATACCTCACACTTTAGGTGAAAAAGTTTTTTATCCAGAGGAAACAGTTGAACCAATACTCATGCAACAAAATGTTTTTACTACCAGTTTCTATTTCAATGATTGCAACAAAATTAACAAATTATACTGGCTTCAATTAATTAAGTAGCATAAATTACCTCCACAGAACTTGCAGAGCCTCCACCAACACCAATACGATACACAGGTCCTCCAATTTTCACCAATCGCATTCCTGCAAAATATTCAAAAGTCTTATGTGGAAAATATTTTACAACAGCTCATTTGCAATTATCAATGCGGAGCACCCTCATTGGATATTAACATTGTCAATTCCGGGAGTCTAGAGTGGGGACTTAAACTTAATCTTAGTGTACACACTGAAGTACCAGCAACAAAAGAAGGCCATCCATATCATTGCCTTTAAGCCTCCTACCGCACCATCCCTCTCAATATTATTACATTGTTTCAGTTTATCAATGACAAATTATGATGCCCCATGTACATTCATTTCTATTTATCACTGTGTCATCTGCCATTGTATGTCTTTATATTGTAAATAATATGTAATCTGGAATTGTTTTTTACACATGGTGTTTACTGCTCTATGTTATTACTATTTTTGTATCATTACTCTTCTCTTGGTGCTGTAAACAATATGCAAGTAATACTTTATCTATGAAATATCCTGCATTGGTTCAATGTACCAATCCTTAGACTAAAATAACATAAAAAGTACACCTATGTATACATGAAAACATTACATGAATGCATTATCTATAAAGAGGGGAAAGTAAATCTTAATCTTAATTGGTCACACTCAAATACACACACATACAATCGCATCGGGTCATTATGATCTGAGATCGTCCAAATAGTTTTTAAAGACTATTAATATCCAAATTTTACATAGATACCTAACAATAAGTAATAATAAAATACTACAATAGGACGAAATATGATTTTTTCTTTCAAAATTATACTGCAAACACGTAAAAAATAATGCCTTTGGAAAATGGCTCTACTAAAACTCCATATAAAATCTGCCTCCAATGTAAGTGGAATGTTTAACTTTTGCACTAAGGAAACACTAGGCATAAAACACAAGTTTTTTTTATTATTCCGATAATTACAATATATTTACACTTGGTTCTATTCAATCTCTTTCTCATGAGATAATATGGCCTATCTTTTGGCATCTTGCCAGTGGATGCGATGACGCCCGAATTTCTTCAGCCAAGCTAGACAAGTCTTATTCTTCTTCTTCCAAAATAACTTATTTTTACTTCAAAATATTTATCTCTTTTTCATAATGCTACAGAGGCAAGTTTCAGATGAGTGGAAGACATAAATCTTTTTGACACTGGGTTTGCAATGTTTTTGTTAGTTTCCTTTATGATGGTGTGTTTTAAGAGTAAATGTGAATTATTTCCGGTGGAATTTGTCAAAAATTGTAATTTTCCAGCTCTATGTTCACGTCCAGCATTTAAATTTCAACAAAGCTAATAATTTAAGTGGATTCCTATACTTTGGTAGAGGAACCTAAGGCAACTATTTTGTCGTCTTTTGTCTCCAGTCAGCAGATTTGTCGTCTTTTGTCTTCAGTCAGCAGATCCAAGTATAAGTCATGGTAAGAAGTCTAAATAAATACTACAGGAAGTGAAGGAATGTAAAATTTTGATCTTTTCTGAAGGCTGATCTGCTGCAATAGCTTGTTTGTTTGTACACACAGCATTTTATGGTCAAAACAAACATGAATTACTATTTTCACAAATGCCTATTTTAAATGTCATCATGATCAAACAGATGTTTTGGGGTTATGTTGAGCGAAAGAGTTGATCTAAGACTTGACTGGTGTTCGTCTCGGGTTGAAAATACGAAAGATTTGAGAAACACATTCTGAACATTTGCAGCACTAGATTAAAGAGTTACGGATTCATCAAGCAAATAGTTTTAATAATCTCAAATGAAAAATAAAACAGAGAGATGTTATCTCAAAATCATTGGGTCACATCGAGATTATACTGGAAGCTTTGGGGCCCAGGACAGAATGATTTACTCCACAAAATAAATTAAATATGTGCAAAGGAAAGCTCTATGCTTTTTTTTTTAACTGCTATGAGTGAACAGAGCATAACTTTGACGATGAACAGAATGTGACTCCCTAATAACTGATGGATAGGCTAGTTTGGGAGCTGCCAGAATCGCACAGGCAAAACTAAGATCACTTAAAACTCAGATCACACAAATTGCAGGTTAACATGGATGATATTACTGTATAAATCCATTTATAAACCCCCCAAGTTTGACTAAATATTAGCTGCAAAAAATAGAGGGGGGCTATTTTCAAGTATGAGGTAAGAGAACTACTCATAAATTCTGTGGTTAATAAGCCTAAATAGCGGAGAAAAATACATAATAATGTGCTAATATTAATTATACCAGTAAAAAGTCACATTGATTAAGAATTTGTAAATATTTTTAATTATCTCATTAATATTTCTTCATTAAGATGTCACAGCAGCACAGAAATTTGTCAAGGACATTATGCAACCCGCAACACAAATACCCCATAAATTGTTTTTCTTGTCATGAACAGACCATGAACAACAATTCTTGTCAACAGTCATGAACAGCAATTTACAGCACATTAAAAATGGCAAACCACTTCACTCTTGCATTCAACAAGACTTTTATGCATTTGCAATCATCTAATTAATTTTTCTCCATGACAATGTTGTTAAATATTATATGCAACCTGCAACACAACTGTGTTGTAAATAATTTTTGCACATTAGAACTATCAATGTTCACGTTGAAAAATTGCGAGCAATGTTATTTGCTGGAAAAGGCATAAAAATACAAAGTAAATTGGTGATGCGCGAGGATATATGAATCGCCGATGACATTTTCGATATCATTCATTCCATTCAGGCATGATGTGTGTGCATTGATAGGGGTGCTAATAAAAACTGAGGTTGTAAGTGAAGTGTAAATCAAACCAATATTTGTCAGTAAAGAACAATTTTGCATAGGTACCTATTCAGTATTTCACAACATATGTTAATAAATGCCATCAGTGTAGGAGCTAGATTCCTCCAAGGGTCATGTTAGAGAGAGTATGAAATAGAATACCAAGGCAGGTAATTCTTAGTTTATTGTAACTCCAAAGGAATGACAAGCTTGCTCAGCCCCTTTATATACAAATAAACAAGTACTTGAAAGCAATACCTATATGCTAAGTGGATGCTGGAAATTTCAGTAATTTGTTCATGTATGCATAAATTCAGGTATATTGGTAGTGAATCACTATCTTTTATATTTAATGTAGAGTGCATTGCATGAAAAGGATAGCTGGTGGTAGAAATTAAGTTTTTCTAAAAATGTTTATTTTATAAAAACTTGATTAAATTTATCTCTCACCTATTTCTGGAGGTAATTTATTCACCATCATAGAATCCAAAGCACCAACTCCTCCACTAAACATAATTGGCTTGATCCACTCCCTTCTTTCACCAGAGGGCAGGACCATGCCAAATGACCGAGAGAAGCCAGACACCACTGGCTCCCCAAACTTATTTCCATAGTCTGAAGCACCATTACTGGCTTCAATTGCCACTTCAAGAGGGGGAGCAAAGTTGCTAGGATACACAAGAGATGAGTCCTCCCATGGTAGATCGTAACCTGGTGATGTTCAACAAGCAAAAACCAGGTCATTAAACTGGATAAGCAGCTGTTGATTGCAATTGCTTTGGATTTCATAAACAAAATGCATATTAAAAACACAGAGGCATCTACGTTTACAATATGTACATTGCAGTGAGTTTACGTACAAAAGACATAATTTTACATCAAATTACAGAGCTCTTGAATTATCATTAGAAAAATATAATACTACAAGTGTTACTGGTATAAACTCGCAGAAAACAACCACCCAGGATCATCAAATAAAACTCAATGTTAAAAATACATACCAGGAATATGGAGATTCCCAAAGCTATAGCCAGCAGTGCCAGCAATGTAATGACCACCACGACCAACAGCATGCACATCTCGAATACGGCCACCAGTTCCAGTAGTTGCTCCACTATAAAATCATAAACAATGCCACTAGAAACTACATTCACTGTTTCTACACCAATATGATTTACTACCAATAATGCAGTATCAATTTCTTAGAGCCTCAACATTAAATTAGAACAAACCTCATACAGCCAGATAAAAAACATTCTAAATCTATATAAGTATGATTATATGGCTGCATTCACCCTTTAAATTTAAGGATAAGTACAGCAGTTGTGAAGAAAAGAATAAAGTTTTAAGGTTGTAAATTATTTACCTGAATGGTGCAACCCCTGTAGGAAAATTATGAGTCTCTGCAGTGAATATCAGATGCTCTTTTTGCAATTGTTCTTCAAAGGCACAAGGTACTCCTGCTTTACTTGGGCGTAACATTTTCACTTTGAATCCTTCAATTGCACTGCAAAAAAATTCATTTCACTCAATAAAAATGCAAGCTTCCAAATATTTAGTGCATTCAGACTATGTATCAATAATTAGCATTAAAATCAGAAAAATGAAGCAACATCACTACTTTTAATTTACAACATACATAAATGGAGCCTGCCAAATTTAAAGATACTAGGTTAAATATTCTGATGATAGTTTTACATGTATTGTGTACTTATCGATTACATGTATTGTAATACTTATCGATTACATGAAAATAATTCACTAATGCCTATATGAAGCAAAAGGTGATAGCCAAAATGCCTCACTTAGGTATTCTATTTGCTGATTGGTAGGTTTTTGGTCTGTCTTATCCCAACTTCCCACACCGGGGACATCTTTTCATATCCTACCCATTGCATGACTTCCTGGACATCAAGTCTCTGTTAAATTCCTCATACCTTCTGTCCCTTCTTATGCCACCTTAAAAATTTCTACCTTCTTCCTTCCTCCTCCCTGCTAGCTAAGCTTTCTCCCCTCAATCATCCCCTTTAACAAGCCCTCACTTCTCAATATGTAAGTCCTCTATCCACTCTTTCTGCATTCTTCAAATCTCTACCTCAGACTGTCTTTCCTCTCCCACCATACCCAACACTTTCTGTACTCTTTCCTGCAACTCAGCCCACCCCCTCCATTCTCCACCACACCCAAATCTCAAAAGCCTCACACCTTTACACATCCTCTTTTTGCAAGGACCATCTTTCAACTCCTTCAGCTGCTCTATATTATGCCCTCCAACCCCTATATTCAGCTACACTAAATCATAAACATAGAAATTTTAAATAAATAAAATATATAGTGTTTATGCTTTATCATACAGTAAAAACAGCAACGTATTATCTATATTCAACCGTCAAATGCTGTATTAACCCGCCATGACTCACATGGGGTGTCCTAGACACCCCAGCATCTTTTTTTGGATGGGATATTTTTCCGATCAAGCTTTATGGCCCCTCCTTTTCAGCAGCTGGAGTTTGAGATGTTTTCGACCTCTCAAGTGAAAATCGTTAGTTTACTTTATTCCTTCGTTGAGATCAGATGCTTTTTTGAAGACAGAGTGCTACTCTCCGGAGTGAATTTTGCAGGTGTAATTTTAATGCTTACAAACTTATCCTTAATTAGTGAAGGTTTTCTTCTAATTGTGTATAGTGCATTATCTACATACTACTGCCGCATGTTATAGTTCCTTCTAATATTTGGTAAGTCTATTTACATTAAATGATTGTATTTATCTAATTTCTACAATCGATACGTCTTTATTATTAAGCTTACTGAGACATCATTACGTTTTATAAATTTTCAACCTTTTTTCCATCATTATTTTTTCCTTTTATCTTATTCCAAAAAGAAACTGATCAAGATACGCCTGTTATCGCATTATTTTATAAATAAATTTTATCATTTATTTCTGAGAACTCTTTCTACCGGAAGCTGTGGTTGGTTAGAAGTTTACAGATTTTGCAAAAAAACTCAGGTCAGAGTATATGATATTTTTACTCCCTTATAAAATTACACAAAAAAGTTTTAGGCATCGTAAAAAGAATTTCGTCATAAATATCGTTACATAACTCTTTTGCTCTAAGATGACCTAATTACGTTCAGAGAGGGACATAGAAACTACTCTTCTGCTTTTGAGTGAACTGTCTTATAAAGAAGAATTTGACTCAGCGAATTTTCTGCAACTTCAGCACAGGAATTGGAGCACAACACAGCCAGCCACATCAGGACATCAGTGATTTAGAAACTGAGTATTCAACTGTGACAAATGAATATTTTTTTATGGGTAAAGACCACATGACGAATTGGTGTACTGCTTAGCCACGATTAAACGTGCGAACACCACTCCATAACATTGTATCTCAAGCAGCTGGGTTCAAGGGAAATAAAAATGATATCAAGTCTCCATTACATTGTTTCAACATCATTTTTGATGAAAATATCCTTCAGATCATTGTAAATAGTACAAATATCAAACTTGGAGAAAAAGCACAAAATTATTCTCGAAAGATGCTAAGCCTACGGACGATTCTAAAATCAGATGTCTTATTGGGCTAATTTTTTATTTAGGGGCTAACAGATAAGGTCGTCAGAACTTAAAAGATACATGGGATCAAGATGGTTTAGGTATGGAGATATTTTGGGGATCAATGAATGATCAGAGATTTACAATTTTACTGTAATATTTACGAGTTGATGTCAGAGAAAATAGGAGAAAAACAGATGAGTTGGCTCCGATACAAGAGGTCTTTGATATATTTGTGGGTAAATTTCAATAGCTTTACAGCATAGGCGAGTTTGCTACTCTAGATGAGCAATTGATACCTTTTCGGGGTAAATGTTCTTTCCACCAATATTTTCCGAAAAAACCAGCACAGTGTGGGATAAAAACTTTTGCTTTCATGGACGCTACTGTCTATTACACACAAAACTTGGAGGTTAATCTTGGGGTTCAGGCAGATGATCCTTTTAGAGTAGACATCAGCCCAAGGGAAGTTGTAAAACGGATTGTCAGTCCAATTTTGGGAACGGGGGGAAACGTTACTGCCGACAATTGGTTCATGAGTGTGCCATTTTTGGGAGATTTACTTCAAAGAAAATTGACTACTGTGGGGACCATTTGGAAGAATAAGGTGGAGCTTCCCCCTGAAATTGTTGATGTCAAAACGAGGGAGGTGTGCAGCAGCATCTTTGTATTCAGGAAAAACATGGCCCTTGTGTTATATTTTCCTAAAAATAAAAAGAGCCTTCTAATGATTTCAAGTGAGCACAGCGAAATCAGCACACCACCGGTGAAAAACAAAAACTGGAAATGATATCGTTTTATAATTCAATGAAAGGTGGTGTAGACATGGTAGATGAAATGTTTGCTACTTACAGTGTTGCCAGGAATACGAGGAGATGGCCAGTGGTGATTTTTACCACTTGTCGAATACATCAGTCATTAATGCGTTTATTATTTTTAGGACCATATATCCTGAAATGAAGACTAATAGGAGAACATTCCTCCGAGAAATTGCCAAAGCCTTAACAAATCCTTTTATTGCCAAGAGAGGTTAACAAAAAAATTTGCCAAAGGAATTTAGAAGAAAATTGGAAAAATACAGAGAGCTGTCGATATCTGAGCCACAGGAAAAGCAGAGGAGAGGAAGTGTAATTCGTCCCGCAGACAAAGACATAAAAACCAAATTGTTCTGTGAAATTTATGAAAGGAATATGTGTGCAACGCACATGTTGAATTTCACAAAAGTATCATTTCACAAATATTAGGTATCATCTAAAATTGATCCAAAAAAGACTAGGTATCATTTTAGAAAAAATAGTTTTGCCAGATAATTACAATAAATTATAAATAAAATTTGGGTGACAAGCAAAAGTAAAGTTTGCACACACCCAGTAACAAAAAAGACACCGTTCAGAAAAAGCACGACAAAAATTAATATTTGAATTACCTAAAGGGAGGAAACTCTTCTCCATTACTTGGATTCAGCGACCGCCAGAACAAAAGGATTTATCACAGGCAAAGTTATGGGCTCACCAAAGAGAGCGGGGTTAATACCCAAGTCACAAAACTTTCTATGTACATCAAGAAAGTGGTAAATAGAGAACAGCAGGCAGGCACAAAATCCAAATAACCCTCGCCCGGCTTCGATCATGAAACTTTTTTATTGGTGTCTTGTTTGTATTGGTATTATTTTACTAGTCTTTGGTGTGCAGAGGGGTTTTCACTCTCCTTGCATTGGTATTTCCCAGGCTTCCCCTTCTCTCCCCTCAAGTCTGGCGTGTGTCATTGTATCAGCCCGGTATGAGTATGAATGACCAGGATGGCCGCGTATTGCCATCACCTTGGCGGGTGCGATCACTGGTATGAGCAAAGGCAGGTGGAATTTGTCCAAATTTTTCTGACTGCTAACAGATCTCTAGTGCCCAGCAAGTGATTTCCGAAAAGATGCAACTTTACCTAGGTCCCTTTGCCATTTCTTGGGAGACCATAGAACCAACACCAATATGGTACTAACACAGAAAAAGCAGAGAAAGGGCAGCAATGCAGGAAGATGTGGTGAAAATTATCAAACCTTTTTTATTTCCCATGATTACTAAATCTGAAATACTGATGTCGAAATTGAATAGACTGTTATTCGGAATCTATCATTTGAAAGAGCATATATTTGCGGTTAAAATAAACTTTCTTCAATAAATATCTAGATCCTGTTTCATCCAAACTTAGTCATGTTTCTTGATAGTTTTGATACGTGTAAAAAAAACCTCCCTGGTCATCAAGATACATTTATTTCAATAAGCTCCAAAGAAGGCAGATAAAAGTCGCAAAGCCATTTTTTTCCACATTAAATCAAATTTGATACCTAAATGTTTTGCTAACGCGGGGATCACTCAAATATTATTCTTAGTAATTTTTCACTGGTATTATAATATGTCATGTATTTCTACGGGATTTTATGTTCGAGAGGAAAGTTAATGGTGAGATAGCTGCCACTGGGAGACCATAATGGTAGGAAGTAATGTTACCAATTACCCCAGGTAATGCAATTTGAATTTCTAAGTGAATTAAATTATTGTTGTGTATTGATTACGGCCTAAATGTTAAACTAAATACTAATTAGCATCAACCGATTATTTTACATTTTTAATCCTAGTAAAAATTCACTATATAATAATGTAAGTTAACTATTTTATTCATATTCGAATATTATTAATATTTAAATAACAAATATTAGCGGAAATGAGAAATATACCTACTAAGGACAGGAATTGTGGTAAAATAGGACTATAGAATTGAAAAAAATAGTGAAAAAAGAGTGGGGTGTCAGAAACACCCCACGCGAGTTCTCGCGTTAGTGAATAGGGTGCGAGTCACGGAGGGTTAAAGAAAGAAATGGAGTATGTAAAAAATGCAAGATTAATACAAATCCTACGAATTAACAAATTGTAACATTAAGTACTTACCCCAATTCCAAGTAAATAATTTCCAAGAATTATGGATAACATTATTTATCAATTTAGCAGACACCATTTGTGTATGTCAAAAATACCCACTACACATACATTATGGAGAAAAAGAAAGTCAGAAGTATAAAATTCATGCAAACAAAACTGCGCAAAACAGCTTAACTTCAGCAAAACTATTTTAAGAAAAGAAAATGCATGCGACAAATTAATATTAGAATCACAACACAAATTTTCACCTAAAAGGGGAATATAATTTTAAGGATAATCACTAAGACAATGAAATATAAATCATGCAAAAAAATGTTCTCAAAGGAATGTAAATAAAATGAAATGGTTAATTCAGCGTAATAAAATTATGCAATTCAAATAGCATATCCCAATTCCTTCGCAAAGGTCCTTCCCGGTATATAAAATACCACGCGAAGGTACAGAGCAGTAGAAAATCTACCCTTTACTAGCAAAGAATAAGGATGGCTATTGGTCACGTCTCTATGAGAAGTGCAGAAAAGGAGACAGAGAAGTGCTCAACACTTTCAAATAATGATGATTTGACTCATGATTTTTATAATAGTTTCAAAGATAACGTAAGGTTTATTCTACTTCTATGCTATGAAATATTTCTACAACTGTCATCTGCAATTCTGCATTATGACTGATATACATTGCAGTTACAAAATTTCATTATAGCATAGCCAAAAAAATTACTTAATTATCAAATTAAAAATCTGCCAGGAGCTCAGTAGAGTTAATTATGTTACATTAATAAATTATGTAGACTTGTTTTAGCTTGAGAACTATAAGAGAGGTTTTCAGAGTCTTACTTATTACCAGTTAAATTTGATTTAATGTAATGTGGTAGCTGAAAGCCATATATGTACCAGCAATGCAACATAGCTCTACTATTATCATGGAGAAACTACATATGTATTCAACTTCTGTAATGTAACATTCATCTAATTTTGAGGATACTGGGACTAGCCATGGTAGTTACCTTTATGGAGTCATCTACAAGTGCACATAAGTGCAATAATCAACAGAGGAAAAATCATTCGCCTTGACTGGAATTCGAACCTGGATCCCTTGATTGCGTGCCAAGTGCTTTTGTCAAAAGAGCGAACACCTCTTGTGTTCCATGTATGGCTTTATCCTTGCGGACTGTGGCACTTAACACACGCTTTGGACTGCTAATGACATCATATGTCTAGCAGTCCTGTCCATCATGTTCCTATAAAGCCACCAAATAATCCACAGGGGTGAAGGACGCCTCAGTGGCTTAAAAGCACTCGGTGCGAAATCAAGGGATCTGGGTTTGAATCCCGGTCAAGGCGAATGATTTTTCCTTGTGGAATATCGCACGTAACATTAATCTATCATGCAATTCAGGTCGACCACATTGGATCGACACAACTTCATTTGCCTTGGCAAAGCCTTTTGTACGCAGGCAATTGCATTACATTTATGGCTGAATTGATGCCTCAGGTTTCATATCTCTATTAACTGTTTTTAATTTAAAGAAATAATACACCATGCAATCATTGAAACTTAAGCAAAAAAGAATTTTGTATTATACTTTTTTATTTAAACTACAAATTTCCTAATAAATTAAATTTGATTAGCAATGTGTCAAAAATCCAAGCACACAGTAAGACAAAATGATGATATGAATAAATAAAAAAAGGTAATTTAAATAAAAATACATATGGAGAACTAAACTGTTCACACTGTATGAAAAAAACTGATCTCACTAACAAATTCATCGATGCACGCCACCTCTGATGCAGCTCCAACTATAAAAAATCAAATATTTAAAGAACAGCGGCCTTGAAATGGTGAATTCTTCAATCAATTGCTAATGCAGCACATACACCACACTCAGAAAAAAATAACAACCTTACCTGCTGTTGTCACTGAATTTGATGACATTATTGGGATTTGTGTTCTTCTGGGTGTTGATAATCATGTCAATGAGAGATTCTTTTTGCTCTTTCCCATCAATGATCATTTGTCCCTGGGATGAAATTGTATATTGTTAGTCGGAATGAAAAATGCATTACATATTGCATTGTACAAAAGATATGACTTTTTCAAAAAACAGGATTTGATAAAGGCCTCTAGCTTTACACTTACTTTGAAAAACCAATGCCGGCTGTGCTCACTGTTTGATTGAGCTAAATCAAAGCATTCAACACTAGTTGGATTCCGCTTCAGCTTGTTTTTAAACATATTTGTATAGAAGTCCAAGTCCCATTCATCAAATGCCAAACCTGCATTGGTAACATTTATAACAGTAAGTAAGATTTCTGACAGGAACCTGTTAAAATACATTTCATTGTACATTTGTTTCTATGACATTTATTTTTAATAATTTTTTAAATTTTATTTTCGTGTTGTTTTTTTGTATTGTCATTTTTAATTTTTATACAATTGGGTAGCTACCCATAATTGTGCATGAATGTATTAATATGTGCAATAAATAATAAGTTAAATAACGGGCAAATTTAAGTAAAACCATTTTTCAATGACAGCTGTCACCTAAATTTGCATTGACTTCTTCCAGAGCTTTCCTCCCTTTTCCCATGATGTCCACTTCAAACCATGGCTGTGGGACTATTCCAAGATTGAATGACTCAATGGGATGAGTGTAGCGGCACTGTGTCATGCGATCATGAAGGGCAGAAATAAGCTAGAAAAGAACCACAATTTTTGCCAATTATAAGTGAAGTAAAAAAATTCAAGAAAATTTACTCACAGACAAACTTGCATAACTTGCTATGAGTAAAGTTCTGATTATACTTCGGATCCATTTAGTATGATACTCTTCCAACACCAAGAACTCATTAAAAGATGAACAAGTGAATTCACTAAATTTCAGTTGCTGCACTTAACAATGAGCAGGCTTAAGGCCTGCTCATTGACACAGGCTCACAATTCTAAGAAAATTGGAAAATGGATGGAAATCATTGTTTAACTGAATGAGTCTAGGTGTAGCAAATTATCTACTGAACCAATCCCATTCATAAGAAAACGCAAGGAGGAACTCCAGTTATACACTGCTGCACATCTTACACGATGATCAGAAGATTTTATACCTTTTCTTGGAGCTCTGGCCCTAGCATAGGCCCTGGATTGGTCCATTCCAACAAAAATCTAGTTGAAACTTCAAGGCGTGATACTTGTGTCATACCAACAGAATGACAAATGGAGACGGCATTACTTGAGAAGGCAGTTGAAAAATTAAGCCTGAAATGATAAGGTTTATGCTCTAATGTAGAACCTATGAATGAAATAGAGCAGCTTTGTATGGGAACAAAATGTCATTGAGAAAAACATAGGTCTACTAAAGAAAATAAAAGGATAACGAGCAAAAAAAATACAAATAAAAAACCACAGACACACAAATTCACAAATTAGTAATAATTGTAACTGAGTTTAGAAAGAAAGACACATTAGCTAGTGCAACAAGCAATAAGCATAAAATGGCAGCTGCATAAAACTCAATAGAAAAAAATAATAGCATTACCAGTAACATTAGAAGGGAAAAATGTTAAAAATAAGTGCACATCTAAAGGCAGATTTTTAGCATTGTATTAAATCAATTATATATCCTTTACATCAGCCAGCTTCATTACTTTTACATTTAACCATTCACACACCTGAATGCCAGGTAATTATTTCAATGAATTTCCCTGATATGATCCTAAGTAGTGTGATCAATTTCTCATCACAGGGTTCACGACGTGATTGGAAATCATTGGAATCCGTGGAAAAAAGCCTTATATGCAAATGATCCAAATGAGGAAAATCATCCGCCTTAACTGGAACCTGAACTTGGATCTCTCGATACTGCACAGAGTGCCAGTTAAGCTACTAAGGTTTCCTTCCCCCTTATGATGTTTCCCAACTGATGCAAACTGGAATGCAACGCCAGGAGGCAGTTGAATCATGAACACTGAACCACCATCCACAAGGTTAATGCCGAACTTTGATAAATTCAATGGTATCAGGTGAAATATGATGGAACTCCATCATGATTGTCAAAAAAGGAAATACAATGGCAGGTTCCACAGATATTTTATTGGCTAAAAAGAATTTAAAAAATGGTAATAGATGCAACACACTTCCTTAATTCTGTAGATACTCGTTGTGATACTCCAGATTTGTTCTTCCTGAGGGCCAGATCACAGTCCACTGCTAGGTTTTAAAAATCTTTGATGGAAACGGAAATGTTCGGAACATATTTCAAGCCATTCTCCACCAACTTGGTTTGATCAGCATTAAAATTATGATTGGAAAGACTAACTACTCTGCTCGCAAAGGGAGCCATATCTTCTCTGCCTATAAATATCTGTGGGCCGGCATTAACCTTGTGGATGGTGGTGCAGTGTTCATGATTCAACTGCCTCCTGGCGTTGCATTCCAGTCTGCATCAGTTGATTTTTTTTTAACAGAACTGTACATATTTATTTTACAGCATCACTCACAAGTGCACATACAGTGTAAAAATCATATAGAAGAAAAGTCCCAGGCAAGGCTGATGTGCATTTACAGGTGATACAGTGTACATGGCTTGTTTGCGGTGCATACAATCAAAATCTGTAAAAAAGCCCAAATTAAAAAAAATAACAATTAAGATTCAGAAGATATACTGAGTTTTAATTATACCTCTCAAAATCATAATTTTGTCCCATTTTCATATATCACCAGAATTAATGACTTCTAAAGAAATTATTAATTCACAGCAAAGCAGCAGCAACAGGGGCACATGTTTGGGGTATGAACAGTCTTGCAGAGGGTAGATCCTCCTATATGATCCTGCTCTAACATTGGTGGCATATGCCTATAGTGTAATGCATGTTGGTGAAATGCCACCTCCTTACAAGTATTTGGATGTTTTTTCAGATGCACCAAGTGGTAGCTTCATTAACTTTATTATAGTACAGTATGGACATCCATGTTGAGAAAAAACCCATGGTTTTTTCTCAAAAATGGATATCCATCATTTCCATTATGTCTGACTCGATACCATCAGTTTTACAGTGTAGACATGTTGATGATAACTCACCCCCTGCCACACACCTTTGAGGTGACTTGCAGAGTATTATGTACGTAGATGAAATTGATGCAAAATGAACTAAGGACAAGTCAGAGGTTCCTAAATAAGGCAGACAAGAATTTCATTACAAGTGCATATCTGGTCCAGACGCTAATGATATAATGCATCAGATATATATTTCATGTTTTCTCAAATGAATGCAAAATTTTTAACATTGGGTGCAAGAAATTATTTCCTGACCAACTTCCACAGATAGATATACAGACAGATTGTATGGGTGGGCGAGGGCCTTCTGGAGCCCTCCTGGCATATCAGACCTCTTGGTTCAATGTGCCGTTCCACATTTAACCTGCCTGCTACTTGCAGACAGGGGACAAGAGCACCAAGGTAGCAGTATAGAGGAGGGCCACCCCTTCAATCCCCGTCCAGGCCAAATGTTGCTTAACTTCGGTGATTTGACAGGAACTGGTGTTTCAATGTGACTAGGCCCTTGCCCAACTTCCACAGGATTTGGGAACAAGAAATTGTAAAAATTCCCATGAGCAGCCCAAAAACACTGTCCATAACAACTACATATTTATTTTCCCACTCATGGCATTTGGACTAAGGGGACTTCCATTTCATCATAGAATTCACTTTGATCCAACCAATACTCTAAAGACTCAGGATAGTACTGACAGATATTCTCCTACGAATGAATTAAGTCTTCTCAGGCGTGGCTCTGGGTTAGGCTTTCCATAGTCTAACATGGTGGCATGTATTGAGGGCTGGAAAGCCCAACCCAGGGCCACACCTGAGAATACTTCATTCATACCATCCAACGGGAAAGCCTTCAGTCTTTCATCATCCTCTGACATACCCATATATATGAATTGCAACTTTTATAGCTCTGGTTACACAACCAAGCAAAAACTATCAGCTGAAATGCATTAAAAATTTGCATGTCGTTATAGTTCATCCAAGATTATAGCGCAGTTGACAGTTACAAATGCAGCCTATTTGTAAACACGTCCAATACCATTTGGGGAAGGAATCACGTAACCGAACAATCCATGATGGTGGCCTTTATTTAAATCATACGATCTTGAAAATGTTTACTTTTCATTGGTTTCCAAGCCAAATCAGTTGCTGTGCTATTATCTTGGATGGACATAGATGTAAAACAAGCGTAAGGATTTAAAAGGAATTTTGAAATCAATATGCAGAATAAAATTTGACATGATTTAAAAATATGTACTTGGGCCATCAGAAAAATGATGTAAATATTTAAAACATGATGAAGAAAGATGAAGAACTCATTTCATATGAAACATAAGTCGAGGGTCCAACCCTTTCTGCCTTAGAGGGAGGGGAGGGCTCCTGATCAACCTTAGGGTGCTTGGAGGCAGGGGCGAAACCAGGAATTTATTTCGGGGGAGACACTACTATTTAAATTATATATATGAGTGGCGGTGATAAACCGAAATATTCCAAAACCCGTGTGAGTGTCATACTATGTGTTTCTTCTTTTTAGTCACCCTAGTGACAAAGTATATATACTTTGTGTTCACGCTCGTGAAAGCTTCCAAGATATATATATATATTTATTTATATATTTATTGTAACCGATGCCGTTTGGCCGGTTCCATAGGAGGAGATGAATGGAGTCGCTTGAGGGAAAGAGAGCCTCATTTTGGTGTTTGCTGTTAGGTATGCTGGTTTAAATGGAATGTGTGCGTGAATGGACTATGTATGATTCATCCCCCCACCCTAAAATTCCCAGTTTTCCGACCTCGAGCGTCCTTGAGTGCCCGAGAAGCAAGAAGAGTCCCCTCCCCCCTTTCCCTTCCGCCAAGAACAAGGACGCAGTTCGCAGAACTCCAAGTTTCCCCGCCTCCTTCTACAGAGGAAAACCTCCCCCCCTCCCTGGCGACAATGCGGCGAAGAGCACGACCCTCCCCCATACTTTCCCCACTTCCCCCCCCAGAAAACCACCCCTCCGCGGGGTATATAATAGCGGCGAGCGAACCAACTGGGCTGCTTCTTATCACACCGTTGGAGGAACTGTTGTCTTGTCACCCCTCTGGAGGCCTGGAGAGACACAATTTGGAGTGGCATGGGAGGTTGGACGATAGACGAAGCGGGCGAGCGGAAATAGGCTAATGACCGGTAGTTTTCCGTCGCTGAGGAAAAGTCACCCCCACGCACTCCACCGGAAGCTCTCTCGGTCACAGACACGGCGGAAGGCGCAGTACCCCACGAGGAGGAGGCACCAAGGGAGGTGCGCACACAGCAGTGACAGAGAACCAGAACCTCCCTCGATAAGTAAAATTACCACGCCATTAACCCCGACTTTTGCCCTCCTCAAGTAAAGAAGATCTCCACTGAGAGTCCCCCATACGTGCTTTTCACGGACCCCAAGTTATCCCCGACCCTCAAGTTCGGAAGAAACCTCCCCGTGATCTAAAACCGCTGCATCGTGTCCTTTATTTATTCTGATTCCCCCCCTTCCCTTTTCCCTGATGTGTGATTGTGTGTGTACTTAACATTATAAGGACGGTATTTTTTTTCTCATATTATTATCGTGTGTCATTTTTGGGTGTCTTCGACAAGATTGTCGACAGGGTTTTTTTTTGTTTTTTGTCTGTGCTAACACCTCACAGAGGGATCGGTCTGCGAACCGAGTAGGAGGCAAGCTACTTTTCATTTATCTATCGTGTTTGTTCCATTGTTCATTTTTTTGTGCACCATTACATGTGTTTTGTTTTCTTTTTTTTGGAACCCATTAAATATATTTGTCTACAAAGGATTTGTGTCACGCTCTCATTCCTTCTAGCACTCAAGTCATTGCGAGGTACCCCAAACTTTCCCTTCACACCCCCCCCTTTCTTGTTCCCTTTCCATTCCCGATCCAGGTGCCCGGGATCACTCGCACGTCCCCCACCCTTTCCCCGTATTTGCCCTTGCACCTCAAATAAACCCTCCCATATTCCCCATTCCCCCCATGTGCGAGGTCACAATATGTATATATATTTTTTTTTCTCCAGCTGACGAAGGGCTTACATGCCCGAAACGTTCACTGTAAGTCTTCTCTCTTTTTACTTTTCTTTCCCCACCCCCTGTCCAGTGTATTTTTTATTGTTGTGGCCTATTGGCGAAACTTTCCCTGTGTATATGTGTATATGTATATATGTATATGTATACATATATACATATATACATATATACATATATACATATATATATATATATAATAAACTTTGCCACAGGTGGGGAGGAATTAAATTAAACCGAAATATCAGAATGTATAGTGTGAGTGTTCTTCTTTTTTATGTGTCTATATTTAATTCCGCCCCACCTGTGGCAAAGTTTATTTAAATTATCGCGTGTGTGTTTTTCCACGAACTCGTGTATATATATATATATATATATATATAACCATTCATTCATTCACTCAAACCGCTCACAGGCGTAAATAATAAATATTTCGTTCAAACAGGTGGTGAAAGAAAGAGGATAGGAAACACATAAAATGTGACAACACAATGGTGATGTGAAGATGGAATGATGGCCGATTCCAAGTGAAAAAAATTTGACTAGACCGGGAATCGAACCACGGACCTTCCGATGTCACACCGGATGCTCAGACCACTAAGCTATCTAGTCTTGTAAGAAACACTGGAATCGGCAGGGGGTTTATATGAATCAAACACCCCCAAGAGTAGCCCGTAAATGTCGCCGAGAGATGGCGCAGGGCAATTTCACTCACCGGCAGAGAAGAAATTACGTACACAGAAGAGGATAGCAAAGTTTGAATCAGGCACACAGACAGTGGTAAAGATACAGAACAGGTGTTTCGGGGCACGCAGAGCCCAAGAAGTAGAAATGAGCCATTCCGGCCATACAACCATTCATTCATTCACTCAAACCGCTCACAGGCGTAGATAATAAATATGTATTTCGTTCAAACAGGTGGTGAAAGAAAGAGGATAGGAAACACATAAAATGTGACAACACAATGGTGATGTGAAGATGGAATGATGGCCGATTCCAAGTGAAAAAAATTTGACTAGACCGGGAATCGAACCACGGACCTTCCGATGTCACACCGGATGCTCAGACCACTAAGCTATCTAGTCTTGTAAGAAACACTGGAATCGGCAGGGGGTTTATATGAATCAAACACCCCCAAGAGTAGCCCGTAAATGTCGCCGAGAGATGGCGCAGGGCAATTTCACTCACCGGCAGAGAAGAAATTACGTACACAGAAGAGGATAGCAAAGTTTGAATCAGGCACACAGACAGTGGTAAAGATACAGAACAGGTGTTTCGGGGCACGCAGAGCCCAAGAAGTAGAAATGAGCCATTCCGGCCATACAACCATTCATTCATTCACTCAAACCGCTCACAGGCGTAGATAATAAATATGTATTTCGTTCAAACAGGTGGTGAAAGAAAGAGGATAGGAAACACATAAAATGTGACAACACAATGGTGATGTGAAGATGGAATGATGGCCGATTCCAAGTGAAAAAAATTCGACTAGACCGGGAATTGCATGTGAAAAATTTTAAGGATTATTTGAGTGAGTTTTGATCACATTACTTGTATTTTCCACAGGGAGCAGAAAGTGACTTCTACCACTGACTATTTAACCATTAATGGCAATTGATTCACAGCTGATAAATTTAATAATATTCTTGATTCATTGATTCCCATAAATTCTAGGTATTTTTCTACTCGATCAAATATCTTTCAAGAAGGACATACCAGACCCAGTTTTCCAGAATTCTAGGACCACTGACCACTTACATAGTTGTATGACAAGGTGAAAAATCCTGCTAAGGAAAGTTCACCATTGACCTGAGTGCTATAAACGGGAGATGCACTTATGGATAGGGTGCTAGCCACTCTAGGGTGGGTGACAGGGAGTTCTAGAACACCAGCCATGAAGAGAAAAGGGAATAGGTACAAGGAAATGAGGAAGGGTTAGTAGGTTGCACCCTACAAGTGAACAAGTTACATAAGGTATGTAGTAGAGGGTGTTGGAATACCAGCTATAACTTATGATAATGGATTAAAATTTCACAACGAGTGTGAAATTATGCTACCCTGTCTATTTCTGTAACAATAATGACTGTTCATTGTCTGTTCGGTAGGCTGTTGATTCCCTGTTCCTTGTCCGAGAGATAACAGGCAGGCGATGGTCGGTAGAATGTAAATTGGAACATCTTGTCTGTTTCATGCCTGTGAAAATAGGGTTATTTGTCTGTTATCTCCCTGTTGTGGGTAGTGGCACACTCTGTTCCTTGCTTGCTGGACCACAGCCAGTGAACAGTTGCCAGTTCGCTGTCACTGCCTGTTTGAATACAGTCAGTAAACAGGTAGGAGCCTGTGCACTGTTGCTAATTCGTCATCAGACGATTCTTTCTTGGTTATATTCTGTTGACACTTTGTTCGGCTATTGGTGTATATTCTGTTTGCAGTTTTCAGTTTGTCTGTAATATATTATAGACTGTTTGGGTGCTTAGCCGTGGCTCTGATATTTTGTTGACAGAACGAGGGATTACGGGGACTTCTCCTTCAGGTTGTTTAGCTTATCAGACCACATGGTTCTCTCCAAGACGTCTTTAAGCTCTACTACATATGTCCGGGAGGAAACATGGAAAATATGCAGCAAATCCAGTGATATGGCTAAAAATTAAAACAATACAATCCGCAATCACCACATTATATTTCATTAAGTAATAGTCGAGCTTCGAGCAAAGTAATTTAAGCAAGTTTACTTAAAAATAATTTAAGCAAGCAACGACCAATTTAAGTTCAGGTCTAGAGGAAATTCCGGGAAAGGTAATATTCCTTACCTATGACATGATTAAGATTCCACTTTTACACTTAGTGAATGAGTCTATGAGAATGGGCATCTTTCCAGCTTCTCTGAAAATGTCCAAAATTGTTCCTCTTTATAAAAACAAAGGGAGTATAGATTATATGAACAACTACAGACCTATTGCTCTGCAAAATTCCTTTTCAAAAATTTTTTGAGAGAATTGTATACACTCGTTTAGTATCCTTTCTGGATAAGTACAATGTTCTCTCAAGTCACCAGCATGGGTTCATAAGTGGAAAATCTACCATCTCTGCCATATACCAGGCGGTAGATAGAATATTGCTTTCTCTAGATAACATAAATGAAACACTGGCTATTTTTTGATTTTACCAACGCTTTTGATCTGGTAAATCATGATCATCTTTAATTTAAACTAGAAAGATTGGGCATTTGAGGCATTCCCTTTCAATGGACGAAATCATGCCTTAAAAACAGATCTCACATAGTATCATAACCATTGATGGTGCCAATCGTGCATCTTTTCCTCCTAAGTCTAATGTAGGTGTACTTCAGGGATCTACCCTGGGTCCGCTTTTATTTCTGTTGTATATAAATGATTTACCTCTAGCCTTATCTGGGATTGATAATATTAGCCCTATTTTATATGATGATGACACTTCAGTAATTGTATCATCTACCTCCCACAAATCTTTAATAGATAAAGCTCGGTTAGTCACCAATAAAATCAGCAAATGGGCTTGTGATAATTTTTTAATTGTTAACCCTAAAAAAAGTACTTTGATACACTTTCTAACCAGTGGCCAGTCATCTGAGAGCATGTTAATACAAATAGAACAGAATTCAATCGAAAAAGTTAACGCCTGTAAGTTTTTAGGAGTATTTTTGAATTATAAAATGTCTTGGGCAGAGCATATTAACTTCCTTAGTATAAAACTCAGTTCTAGCAGTTTCATTCTTAGACAGCTTAGTCAAACATCCATCCATCCTTGGCCCCCTTGTTTATTATTTTTGTGAATGACCTGCCAAACCTGTTTCCTCAAGGTGATGCTGTGCTATATGCCGATGACACTTCTTGCCTATCACATTCCAGTAATATTCCTGATCTGCTAAACTCCGTCAATACCTCTATTTCTAGGATGGCTGAGTGGTGCAATAACAACCATCTATCAATTAACACTAATAAAACTGTTTTCCTGGATTTCCACCCCATGACTGGCACATTTTTGGCTAATCATCAACTTAAACTGTTGAATGAGCCTATTTCCCACAGTAATTGTGTTAAATTCTTGGGTCTTCTGGTTTCGAATGACCTTAAAAGGATACCTCATATCGAGGCCATCATGAACCGGATTAGCACTGGTATTTTTATGCTCAGAAGGCTGGCACCTTTTCTATCTCCTGCTACCCTCAAACTTATTTACCATGCTAATGTTCATGCTCACATATATTATGGCATTATGTTCTGGGGAATCTCAAACCATGCTAAAAAACTATTTTCTCTACAGAAGCAGGCAATCAAAGCTATGGTTCAAGTCCCAATAAGGACTCCTGGTAAACCTATCTATTTGGCCCTAAAAATATTAACACTTCCTTCCATATTTATCTTGAACTGTGCCACTTTTGTTAAACTGCATCCTCAGCATTTTCCAAGGAATGAAGAATGGCACGACCATTACACTCGCACAAAAGGTGATGTTCACCTCAAAAGTCAACATCTATCTCTAGCTCTCAAGGGACCTCATCATACTCCAGCCATTATTTTCAATAAACTACCGGTTGAGTTAAAAAATTGTCCCCCTTCCTTATTCAAGGTCAAATTACGAAACTTTTCGGCATGTAAAGCCTATTATGATATTAGTGAATATTTAAATGAATGTATGTAAACCTATTTTACTGTACTTTATTTTACGACTTGTTTATTTTCATGTGACCCTAGACGAAACCATGCAATGTATATTGCCAATTCGGTGTGAATAATTTGAAAATTGAAAAAAATTAAATTAAAAACAGTAACACCGGAAACCTTAATAAGTTGATATCTTGGTGATTTTTATTAACATGTATTATGCAGTACTATCTTTTGGGGATCTACCCATTTGTATTTAAAAATATTCAGACTTCAGAAACAAGCTGTCAGAATCATTGCCCATAAGTGTAATAGATCCCCCAGTAAACCAATATTTAAGGGCCTGAACCTTCTTCCAATATCATGTATATACCTATATATTTTTTACTATTATTTATGTGAAGAACAACACTGGTAATTTTGATGTGAATAGTGTTTTCCACCATCACGACACAAGGACAAAAAATGATATCCACATCAATTATTTACGAACAAAAGTAGCCAAAATGGGCACAAAGTTGTTCAATAAATTGCCACTGTGTGTAAAAGAAATAAAGAACATCAATGCTTTCAAATCTGTATTGAAAAGATATTTACAAAATAATTTGTTCGATTCCATTGAGGAATACCTCAATGATGCTGCGTGTTCAAACATTTAAGTGTGTATAATATATGTAAAAATGTATGTATGAATATGACGTTCCCTAGATCTTGTTCATATTTATGAACCAGATCTCCGGGAAAATAAAGATAAATAAATAATCCGCGTTGATCCAATTAGAAATCCCAAATCCTGATGAAAATAATTATTGGTCGTTTTGAATACATGTATTGCGTATCGGAATAAGCGTTCATATACCAACTAGAGCACAATTCACCATGGATAAATTTTCTAACTCCTAAGCAACAAAAATATTAAGAACCCAATCCACATACCTCGGACCAATCTCTACGAGAAAGCAATTTGGGGCAGTGCTCAAGTGTGGCTGGGATGACAAGTCTTCCAGATGAAAGGGGGAGGCTAATATCCATTGCAGTTTCTTTATCTGGTCCTTTTGCATAGAAGTAGAAATTCCAACATTGAAACACAACTCGGTCTTAACACATATTAAATCAGGAGATATTTTCTTCAGCTTTTTGAGCTTAAGTTCAGTGGCTCCTTGGCTAAGACCTGGTTTTCTGTACAGCCGTATTATCACCATTTCTCTAAAAAGGATTATTCATTTAACTATAGTGTAATTTTAAAATTTATTTAAATTTTAATAAATTTAAAAACCGACACCCACCCTCACTTGATGCAGCACAATAATGTTGAACAAACAGCACAGGTTCTTGCAGAACACTAAAGCTATTGACGCCGGAGGCTACACTGGCTTGAGCTGCAATGAGCAATGCAATTATCGAATTAGAGTGGGGATCTGATTTCAAAACTCCTGACGTCGAAAGGTCACAGTATATCAGGTCATATCGATAGGCTCATGTCAACACGCTAGTGATAAGGCCTGACTATTGCAATTAAGAAATCATGTGACGATGTAGAACTTCCTTAGATATGACCGCCGTGCATGGCTGACCTAAGCCAATATGCAAATACCCTACTGTCGCATGAATTCCTGTGTATTGTCCGGTGCGCGCAATATATTCAGCATAAGTTTGGCTTAAAATGACTGAACCAACTTCGGAGTCGTAAATCGTAATGCATGTACGTAAATTTGTGCTTAAATTTCTCAAGTATCGGGAAGAATGCATACAGTAAAATGCCTTACGTAACCCTTGGAGGCCGACTAATTTGTGCAGCAATGTTTTTAAATTCTTCTGTGTTTTTCCGGCTAAACAATTGACGTCTATTTGGCGCGTGGGACTAGGTGATCGTGATGTTGACACAATTTAGCTATCACAAAAAAGGAATGGATGCATTCTTATAGGCAAACAGTGTGAGCATCCCTGCAAATTTGTTGTACCCATAAAATAGCCTTTAGGGCATCACTGGCAGTGCGGACTGGTGCGAACTACCTTTAAATTAGCAATATATTCTAATTTAGAATACATTTTTCTTCCTCATGTCTAAGTTATGTTGTTCCAACTCCTCATTTCCATGTATTTTTCGTTTAATGTTTGTACTTGAGCATACGTCTGCATCAGAGCTTCAAATTTCTTAGCTTAGAAGCTTGATTGAATAAGCTGAGAAAGTGTACTACGAATAAGTAACAGGTTCTCCTGTAAGTAAGAAGTACCGTAGCAGCGCTCCAGCTGAAATTAGGCTCTCATTCGTGTACAGCTGTCATTGTATTCTCCTCTATTCCCTTGTGCCAATACTTTTGTAATGTGTGTTGTTTGCTGAAGATTTTGTTATTGACAAAGTTATAAGGATCAAGAAATCTTTCAAACGAATGTGAGATATAGTTTTAGCTGGTATTCAGTAATTTTTTCAAAATATTGTCACCAGTATTACTGTTTAAGTAGCTATTATTGAAATATGAGTCATGAATGTTGGCTGAGTTTCGATCAACTTTTCCCGCTGTGATAGCTCATGGGGGAAGTTCATGTTGTTGTTTGGCCAATGGGAAATCGCGTTACAAGTATGGTAGTGTTTGAAAATCCATTCGTTAGAATGAAAGATGTCTGTCTTCATGGTGGCTGAGATCTGCAGTACCTGAAGGTTTTCAGCAGTATTACTAATTGAGTTCGTTGTATCAAATGTATAAATAGAGTACGCCAGTGGGCAGTTTTACGTGTTTTAAATGCATATGTTTTGATCTGAAGGAATCATTCCACGTTTAAGGTGAGGGCATAGAAAACATGACGTTGTAAATACCGATACACATGTCAAAAATATCTTTGTGAATTGTGTGATGGATTTCGGGTAATTTGTGATGATTAATGACGTCTACATTGTTTGTGGAACAGTGTGGTCATCAATTTTTTCTCTTTGTGTGTAACTTGAATGTTATCTCACTTTTTTTATTTCTAACTTACGGACATTCATCCATTTCTCTCCAGAATTTGATCGCTTCTAATCGTCACCATGGAGGATGACAAAGAATTCATTAAGTTACCTGTTGAAGAGAGATGTGTGCATAAGGTGACCATAATAAATCTTTTTTTTTGTGCCAAATGATTGTCTTGACGTTGTCAGTGGTACTTCTAAAGATAATGTAATATTCATCAATTTCAGCTATGGAAAGCACGAATACATGGTTATGAAGAAGCAATGAAGACGTTTCAGCAAATAGACGATGAAAAATCTCCAGAATGGAACAAGTATTTAGGATTACTGAAGAAATTTGTCGTGGACAGTCATGCAGCTGCTCAAGAAAAAGGGTTGGAAGCAGTGTTGGCGTTTGTGGAGAATAGTGCTGCAGCGGGGAAGTACGTGTTAAAGTGGAAATTTCAACTTTAATTATTTTTTCATGCATGAAGGCATTTTAAAATCATGATTTACTCATTGCAGAACCGTCGGAGAAGTCATGTCAGGAGTCGTTGCCAAATGTATTGGAGCTCCGAAAGTGAAAACAAAAGACCTAGCGGTGAAAATTACTCTTATGTATATCGAAATTGAGAGGACAGAACAAGTTCTTGATGAACTGGTTAAAGGAATGGATCATAAGAATCCCAAAGTAGTAGCCGCCTGCGTTGGAGCTGCCACCCTTGCATTGAAGTATGTGCCATTTTTCATCACTCTTCCTACTATTCATGTAGAAGTTTTTGGGGACACTGATAGTGTGATTAGTTGTAGGTAAATATTTTGAATTTTGATCAACTTAGGCCTTCTTTTTAATTGAAGAAGGCGCTCATTGATTACATCCCAATGTATTAAGTTCGCAGAACAGGTTGTTGTAGCCCTGATAAATAGGTGACTAGCAGCAATTTTTGCTGATATCAATGACTTAGGCCCCGGTTAGGCTTCTCTATGGTAGCGAGGAGATAATTTTTTGCGACAAGCGTAGGCCGTGCCTGTTAGGGGTCCAGCCGGAAAATTATGTGGTTCGCAAATAGCGTTGGAATTGTTTGTGGAAACGTTTGTACTCAGCTCACCATCACTAGTCGTATCACTTAAATGCTAATTTACCTTCTGTGAAATCAGTTGGGACTGTAAATAGATTTTTTAGGAATTAAACTCATGATTTTCTCTTAACTGATAGGAGAGTCATAGCTAGCACAACAATAGAAAATGTAGAGCTAGAACGGAAGCAGCATGCAATCGCATGGAACATAATTGCTACATTTTTCAAACGTAGCATTTCTATGAATGCTAATTTATGGATGGGTTAGGAAGTTAACAGTATGGGATTTACACTCCCTCTGGAGCAAACGTTTGCATATTTTTTTGAATGTCAACAGAAACCCCTAACATTAACAATAACCAAATGTAGTTATGTTGTTTTTGTAAACATAATAAATGCTCTAAATAATGATGCTCATAAATAATGCTCTATCTGCTTGGGAATCGTACAACATTAACCTAGAAAAATGAACTTGTGGTGAAAGCATAAATATTATTTGTTCGAAATGTGATGCTGGAAATGAAAAGCACTAAAAATTGTGTGAATTGGCAGGTTGATTTCTTAGAAGGCATTCCAGATGTTATTTAGTTTTGGAAACTCATTAACCATTTGCGTAATGCCAAAGGAAGATACCCTCTTTTGTATGCTAGATGTAAGCTCTTACAATTAAAGCCTGCTGACCTGATGCATGCTCTCATGTGGGTTGATGCAAGGACATTTGCGTAAACTCCTTCTCTATATTTGAATAGGAGCTATTTTCAGGTTGTGTGTTGATGCTTCTTTGCAAGAACAGTGAAACCTGCCTTAAGCGGAACCTGAGGTAAACGGAAACCCGTCTTATCTGGAAATAAATGTAGGTCCCAGCGGTCGTAATAGGGTTTTACATGTTTTACACCCTGTGTTAAACGGAGACTGTCAAACGCGGAAACGGAATTGATTCCTGGCACGTGAATCCGGGTTAAGCGGAATTGCAAAAAACAATTCCATGCACAATTTTTACCATAAGTAAAATCCTAAAATGAGTCGTAATGCCCTCTCATCAAAAAACAATTCTTAAAATGGAACCACTCAAAGGTTTCGTTCGCACACTATGGTCTACCTCATTATTGACTGACATCACGTTGCAGGAGGGACTCATGACAATTTGGCATCGAGCTTGATCAAAATACTTCCTTGTCACCCTAATCCTAGCGTTAACCCTCCCCCAGTGCCTAATGTCCCGCTGTGGGTTCCGTTTCACGTACATACAATACGTCAAATGTTTAACAACACTCCCCTCTCTTCCTACCCATCACCCCCTTTCTCTTTCTTGACCGATGCACCAACCTATGCTTTCACACTTACCTCCCCTCCAACTCGCAGAACCCTCTCATCTCTCTACAAAGAGTACATAAACATTGTTGTGTAGCCTTACTCGCAACTGAAATAGACGGAATCATTTTCCTACGTGCTGCTGACAGGGTTAGACCACACCAGAGAATGCTAAGGACCGTAGGGGAACTGCTGATTGATTTCTGCAATGCTACGCAACATATTAACGCTGAAAAATAAACTGGAATTGATCGAGTGCTTTGAACAAGAAAAGCTTTCCGTGAAGCAGATACGATAGGGGTTTAAGTGTGAAAGACGCAAGTTTACAAAGAAATTAAGAAGAATGACGAAATTAAGAAAGAGTTTGAAAGAAGTAGGTGCTAAGAAACGTATTTCTTCATATCCCAAACAACATTAGTTTGTAAACCAACACACCATAAAATAATTGTTGTTTCTGTCTATTATTTTAGGTCAAAGTTTACATTCAAAGAGGATAAATCCTCTCTGCGAATATTAAGAATTAAACAAATTAGTTTGTGAATGGTTTGTGCAAGCAATGTCAAGGAATATTCCTTTGTCAGGTCCAATGGTTCAAGAAAAGGCAAAGGAGTTTGCAGTCTCTTTAGGAAAACTAGATTTTAAGGCCTCGAATGGTTGGCTGGAGTGCTTCAAAGCAAGACACAATATTGTTTGGAGCAGTGTTGTGAGTGAGTCGAATGACGTGGATATGGAAACTGTAGAGGACTGGAAAGGCATGCTTCAAGAAAAAATTGGGGACTATCAACCATGTGATGTCTTCAACAGGGATGAAACTGGATTGTTTTTAAGGCACTTCCGTCTAAAACATTGCTTTAAAGGTGAAAACTGCTAGGGTCTGTTTGCATTTCTGAGTTCTGTTACTTGAAATTAGTGCATGAATGGAAAAAATTATTTTACATTTACGCTTATTCTTTTGGAGGGAGCACTCAAAGGAGCGTTTGACCATTCTCATTTGTGGAAATATGGTAGGGGAGCTCCTAAAGCCTCTTCTCATCGGAAAATCAGCTTGGCCACGATGTTTCAAACATGTTGACATTGAGAAGCTACCGGTCATATGGAGACATGATAAAAAGCATAGATCACTGCTTCAATCATGGAAGTGCCAAAATGAGGATGAAAAATAGGAAAGTCATACTTTTCCTCGATAACACAACCTACCACCATAAAATTCACCTTACGAATGTGGAGCTAGCCTGATTTCTGGCAATTACAACTAGCATCACTCAGCCAATGGATCAGGGGGTAATTAGATCGCTGAAAGCACAATATAGAATGTACGTAATGCGATCGTTATTAGCTGTTGCAGACACTGCGAATACAGTGTCGGAGGTGATCAAAAAAATATCAGTGCTGGATGCTGGTAGTGAAAGATATTATAACATCAATTGTTAAACAATTTTTCGCTAAAGATGAATGTCAGCCACTACTGGTCCTCGAGGCTGGTAAGGAAAACAAATTCTATCCATTCATATCACCAATGTAAATGCATATTTACGCACTTAAAGGAATACATATAGATTTAGACAGGACCTTTCCTATTTCAGAACCAATGGACGATCTTAGCGAATTAAAGCAGGCAATAGACAATAGCATGGATGCTGGGAGATTTGTGGAATTCGACAACGATCTTCTAACGAGCGATGAAGATGGCTCGCTGACAGACAGTATGAAAGAAGATCAAGCCTGTGAATCCGACGACGAAGTAAATATAACCGTAATATGTGAAGAAAGCAAAAAGACCTATAGAGAAATGGTTTCTTTAAAATAATTAACAGAATGTAATCTTACCAAAGGTAACACTGATTTATTTAATATCTTAAATGGGGCTATAGGCAACTTAGAGAATTATATTATACAGGAAAAAAGGAAAACAGACAAAAATTACGGTTTAAATGCGTATTTTATATATTGTTTTTTATGTTAATTAGTTCAAGTAAACAAATTTAACCACTATGTTATACTGTTCTTTCATCATCGTCGTTTGATAATTTCTTTTACATTTAGAATTAGAGTGAAACCAACCTTTTAGGTGACGCATGTTATGGGCGTGATATGCTTTCAAGGCCTCAATTGAAATGTTAGACCCTGAGTTAAGCGGAAAACTGTCTTATCCGGAAAAAATGATGGCCTCGAGAGATTCCGCTTAAGACAGGTTTCACTGTAGTTGTTTCCACAATTCATGTTAGGTGGGATAAGCACTTGTGCACTAACCCACAAATCAGACCTTAAGGCTATGAAATAATCTTTTATTTTGTCAAATCCCTGAGTAATAGACTCCAGTGTAATTTTTGTAATTTCCTATTCTGTTTTACTGTCAGTGTTTTGTATGGACAAAGCTCTTAGATGTTTGTTTTAATTTATTATGGGTCTTTTGCTAATTTGAAAATTGTCTTGTATTGTGGAAATTATGCTTGAAAGTGTGGGACATCTTCAGGTCAAGAAATAATGGTTTTTAATTACATTTTTTATTACTTACAGTAGGGATGGTAAGAGTAAACGTGTACACGTCTGGAGGCATGTACACGTTTTCTTTTTCTTGCAAAATAAAACATGTTAGCATCATCCGCCTTTGATCGTGAATTGCCGCCACATTTCCCCCTCCCCTCCCCCAGTCACTTAATATGACTTGAGTCAAGGTGAATCCTTATGAATCAGTGTGTATGGTACTTCCTGGAATCTGGATCGAGGTCGGTGATTACTGTTACCACCTGCAGTCACATCTTACTTTCTGTGACACAGTTTGACCGCCGGATACTGCTCTGCATCGGTGCGGAACTCAAACATTCTAGGTGAATGTAATACCTGTAGGCCCACCGCAGAACGGAATGTGGGGCCAGAGACTAACTATTGTATGCGTCGGGACAGGTAAGACGTGAACACACCTGAATAAAAAGTGTGTACACGTTTACTGCTTTTGCCCATTCCTAACTTACAGCTGTATTTTGAGTATTGAAAAGTGCTCATTTTATTCCATTTTTATTCATGTTCAAAGATTTTTTCTAGATTTGTACATTTGTAAATATACACAAAATATATTTAATTAGAAACTGCCTTTAAATTACTTTGTTGGGTGTTGCTTTGTATATGATGTAATGTATTTGAATGAAGAATCTCAGTTTTCAAATACAGATACAGTACAGGACCTCAAATCTGGAAAACATGGGACCGAGTGATTTCTGGATTTTGGAGTTTTCTGTATTTTGAGTCATTAAGATTAAGGCATTTCATTCATCTTAAAAGGTCTAAATTGAGGTATAACACCTGACAAGCAAATTTACGTCAGTAAGATCAAGTAAATCTAACATGAATCGTCTCCAATAGTTCCACGACTGGAAGAGATAGTGGCGCTAGGACCGTGGCCGTAGAACAAAAAAACATGTAAAGGGAGTTTGAAAATTTAGCTTCAAATCTTTCGGATTTTGTGTTTTCCAAATTTTGGGATTACGAATTTGAGGTCCTCAACTGTATTTAATTTTATTAAAGAATGGTTTTACCATTTCTTGCTCCTCACAACTCTTAGATTGGGTGAACAGTTGATGTTGTTCTTTTAAGTTGAAATCGTGACTCTAAAGGCTTAATCCATCGAGATTATGAAGAGCATACGAAAAGCCTCTCTTCATCTGTTATTTCTAATCCTAAAAAAATTTGGTATTCTTCAATCGTCTCAGTAATCATCCTCAGATTTCAGATGATGTTTCCCATGGTAATCTTAGTGCCCTAGCCTCAGGTCAGATTTATGTCTTTTATTCTTTTCTGAATGTCTGAAACCTGCATCCATGTCCCCCATCAACCATGATCATGCTCTCATTCCACATCCAATCACTGCCTATTCCAATTACAGACCAATTCCTTGGAGGTTAATGGAGATCTTTGTAAAATTCCCCCTCATCATTCTCCTGGTCCCAATGGTCTCAGCCCTATCTCTGTTCATGCATAACTGTGCTTCCTCCCTCTGACTCTGTGCCTCTTGGTGGTATGAGGTGGTGGTATATTCAAGTGGTATTTTCCCACCCCAGTTTAAATCTACTAATGCCATTCCTTTACATAAATCTGGTCCTAACATGTCTCAAATTACAGCGCCATCTGTCTGCTTCCAATTCTTTCTTCCATCAGCGAGAGAATTACTCTTAAAGGGGATGACACTATAGAATCCTAAAAAACGAGACAAAGTTCAGGTTTTTATTGTGAGAAAATGATAGTATCTACACAAAAACAGTTAGGACCCTTTATTGTTTACATGTTACTACATGGGGAATTTTTAAAATAATTTTTCAACCAGTAATTTTGGGTGCAGGGGCACCAACACAAACAATGGTAAAAATTCATGTTCCTCTGTGGTGTGTTAATTTTCTTCCCTCTGCATTATGTGATGCAGATAAAATTTACCCTAATTACTCTGAAGTAATATGGATAACTAACAATTATACCACTTTTTCAACATTTAAGTGGGAAAAAATTTTTAATTTCCAAAATTTGAAATATGATCTAAATTTTCAACTAAAATGCACTTTTTCAGTGTAAAATAGTTCTCTTATGCAGATGTTTTTAGTTTGCGCGTTGAAGGCTTTTATTCCCTTAAAATATAGAAAACTTGAGCCTGATCTCAAAAATGGCATCAGAATCCTGCACACCAGTTTGAAAAAGGTATTGTTGAGAAAAAAGAAATAAATTCTATTAAATGAAAACTTATCAGAATCAATGACAGGGCCATAGAGCAGTCCTTCTGCCAGATGGGTATCTTAAACCTCCAACCTTGTCCTCCTGATAGCAATACAGGCCTCTTTAGTAGCCGCTGCTGCATTGTCATTAGCCTTGCTGATTCGGAGGGGGTCTTTTCCTTTAGACTCAGCCTTGCAGTTTGATCCAACTGTGATGCCAATCTCATCCATAATTGACATAAGAGTATTATGCTCTTCATTAAAAATGCAGATGGCCACATTTGCTGCTATTTCTACTAGTGTTGCCATTAACCCCTTCTCTGATCCATTTTTTTGAGGAAATGGTTCCAAAAAGTATCATTTATTTTTATTGTATTTTTAAATTAGTTATATGTTTGAATGATGGGAAAACTATTTCAAGCGTAAAAATTGTCTGTTGTGATGCAGTAACCTTTCCATTTCCTAACCACATGAGAGTCAAAACAACTTTAGATGACATTGGCATGCCATCAAACTCTGCATCCAGTAGTGTCCCTTTTCCGGTGTATATTATTGTATACCAGACGTAACCTGTCTTTGACTCACATAGAGCGAACGTCTTTTTACCAAATCTGGCTCTTTTAGTGGGTATCTACTGATGCCAACCCAATTGTCCTTTATACAGAAGAAGGCTTTCGTCTATTGTTACGCCCCTTTCTGGCATATATAAATAACTGAAATTTTCTCTAAGTATATAAAAAATTGGCAAGATTTTGTTTAGCTTAGGGTTCTGGTGTATTTCCGGTCTATGTTCCTCGTTATTTCTGAAATGCAAAAATTGACGGATTCTGGAAAATCGCCGGTAAGCCATGGTTTCACCGAAAAAGGGAGTATTTAGTACCATTCTTGTAGACCAAAAGTGTTCCTGCTCTGGTTTACGAACAATGCTTTGAAGCATGATTTAATGAAAAGAGAGATGGCACTTTTCCACAAATTTATTGAAGTACAACGCGTTTCGACCGTTAGGTCATTTTCAAGTACACTGAGTGGTTTTGGAAAATAGGAGCTGTATTTATACAGGTCGGATGAGTGGGGGTGGGAAGTAGAAAAGGGTGGATGAGGAAGGGGGGGGGGGGGAAGTGTCATGTGGTTGTGCACTTGGAGAATGGGATGGCAAGGAGTGGGGAGTGGCTCATGAATGTTTGTTCATTCATTAAGTGAAAGTCTCCTTCTTGCACAATTTCCAATTTTTCCAGGGCGTCGAGTCTTCGGCCTTTCCTCTCCACGTGGACGATCTCCGGGTCAAAATCACACGAATGATTCTCTATAAGGAGATGTTTCACCACGAGTGAGGTGGTATCTCCTTTCTCCCAGCATTTTTTGTGTTCTTTCAACCGGGTGGTGAAGCTCCGGCCTGTTTGACCGATTGTAAAATATAATAAATCCCAAAAAATAAACTCAGAACGTGTTTTTACAATCCGGTCACCTTGGAAAAGCTACTTTGTCAAACGAAAGATAAGATCCATCCCCTTCAACAGTCTGGTGTATACAAAATAAAATGTAAGGACTGCGAAAAAGTGTACATCGGTCAAACAGGCCGGAGCTTCACCACCCGGTTGAAAGAACACAAAAAATGCTGGGAGAAAGGAGATACCACCTCACTCGTGGCGAAACATCTCCTTATAGAGAATCATTCGTGTGATTTTGACCCGGAGATCGTCCACGTGGAGAGGAAAGGCCGAAGACTCGACGCTCTGGAAAAATTGGAAATTGTGCAAGAAGGAGACTTTCACTTAATGAATGAACAAACATTCATGAGCCACTCCCCACTCCTTGCCATCCCATTCTCCAAGTGCACAACCACATGACACATCCCCCCCCCCTTCCTCATCCACCCTTTTCTACTTCCCACCCCCACTCATCCGACCTGTATAAATACAGCTCCTATTTTCCAAAACCACTCAGTGTACTTGAAAATGACCTAATGGTCGAAACGCGTTGTACTTCAATAAATTTGTGGAAAAGTGCCATCTCTCTTTTCATTAAATCAGGATGTCATTCCACTACATCTCGCCTGCCTCAGTTGCTTTGAAGCATTATCAGGGCGAGGAATATACGCTTTTCAGGAATACTCACATCGCGCTATTGATCTTTTGATGTTGAAGGCTTATTTCATAAACACTGATCAGCATATCGATTCGTCTCCGAGTTTATCAGTTCCAGCACTTGGTTATCAAAAAACAATTTAAAAAATAGTTCATGCCACAATCAGGATCAACTTCGAAATTCATGGTAGAGTTACCTTCAAAGTTGAATCTTGGAGGTGCAGGAGGGGGAGGACATGAAGTGTTCAACGACCGCCAATTTCTGTCTATTGTCGGATCTTCATCCTTGGTATCTTCAGATTCAAAGTCCGACTGCTCTGAGAAGCTTGAATCTGAACCTGAGTTCTCGATATCCTTTTCAAATTCCTCGTCAGAAGCACCAGCAGCCAAATCACTTTCCACATCACTATCCATGACGAAAGGGTCGAATCTCAGAGAACCCAATCAACTCCAAGGTGACGTTATGAGATGCACAACTCAAGGGAAATGCTAGATGGGTACACTGAGAGGCACAATGAATAACTAACTTGTTCTCAAAATTACAGGCCATGGAAAAAGGTCAACGACAGGAGAACCAAGATCATTTTCCGGGAAAACACAGTGATGGTAAAGAAAAGCCTTCCCTTTCCATAACATAGTGTCGTAAAATCCCTTTTACGGGCGAAAAGAATGCACTATAGGGAAGAGTGGGGAACAGCACAAGTGCGAAAACATTTTCGGAAGGTCACGGAAAAGGATACCGAATGCTCAATGTGGTCGGCGATAATGAGAAAGAAGCCGGGAAACGTGTGAAAATACAAAGGGATGGGTGAAAGCGGAAGGGATTAGGATGGGGGGACTGCAGAGGGTCGGTGAACCCCACACCGTCCCTCTGCGGACCCTTCAACTCCAGAAGGGACTTGCCTTTTTCTGGGACCAAAGATGAAGATAACATCATTTGTATAGTCTCACTGGTTTTGAAAAAAGACATGTATAGGGTAAAAGAGAAGAGAAATTCGCTGTGATGGATAAGTTCAACAATTTCGACTTTTTCCTCACAATTTATGCCAACAACATGAACAGATTTCCGTGAATACTTCTGCGGAGTCTTCGGCTTGGAGAAACATGGTTTTCGGGTCTTCCTCCACGTCTATCCATTTTCTCCTGGGCAATAAGTAATTGCTTTACCAATATAATCATATATCCTATATTCGTTCTTTTTATGTCTGGTTGCATAACACCCCCTGGCACACGCCTATGGGGTAGCTCGTGGGCTGGAACGTAATGTATTATTTCGAAGTGATTGCGAGAGATTTTTTACAAATCCCAAAGCAAAGTATCACGTTACGAAATGGTATCGCACAACTGTTATTTTTGCCTTCAATATTTCCCATGATAGTCGTAATCTACAGCAAGTAGCATTATGAACCATAAAGATTACAAATAAATGCAATATATTTTGCAAATGTTATTACAATTGAATGCAGAATGCATGGGTTGATATTACGTCTATAAATATGAATCAAATTCGATGTAGATATATACTATATACGGGCAGGGAATGCGCTGAATGTCACGCGATAACACATGAGATTTAGCGCATCACCAGGGTAAGTATTACGAACATTATGATGCAATTACATACGCTAATACATTGAGAAAAGTCTCAAAAACTGGCTAGATATGGCCCTGTGTCTCCGCAAGTGCCATCTACTGGCTAAAGATTGAATCTCTACGAAGGGGACGAAATATTTTGTCCGGAGCAGGGAATGGAATGAAAACGGCAGCGAGGACGAGATAATACGCCCGCGTCAGAATTTTCTAGACTGGCGCAGACGAGATATTATGCCTGTGTCAGGGAAGGGGTTAATGCATGTAGGTAGCTACTGCATATTAGGGATGGGCTAAAGTGTGTATTGCAGTAAATGTGTACACGCTTGTTATTCAGGCATGTACACGTTTCACCTGTCCCGACGCATACAATAGTTAGTCTCTGGCCCCACATTCTGTTCTACGGTGGGCCTACAGATATGTGCACCTAGAGTGTTGGAGTCCCGCACCACTGCTAGCAGAACGGCAGCCTGATAAGGTCAAACTGAGTCACGGAGAGTAAGAGGTGACAGTAGTCACCGACTAAGATCCAGATTCCAGGAAGTACCGTACACACTGATTCATAATGATTCATCTTGACTCAAGTCATATTAAGTGACTGAGGGAGGGGGGGACGATTCGTGAACGGCAATTCGTGATCAAAGGCGGACGATGCTAACGTGTATTATTTTACAAGAAAAAGAAAATGTGTACACGCCTCCAGATGTGTACACGTTTACACGTCTCCAGACGTGTACACGTTTACACGTCCCATCCCTACTGCATATCTCCGAATATAGTCCCCCCCTTTTTGCCCAAAATCTTCGTGGGAAAAGTAATGGGGGGGACTATGCTCAAGTCATGTAGGGATCCTTAATGTCTTCACCAGGGTATAAATAAGGGCATTACGGACAATAAGTTTTCCTATTTTAAAAAAAATTCTATTTGGGATAATTAATTAAATAATTTCTTGCAAAGCCCCAAGTCACAGTGTACACATGGTAAAATTTTTATTAAATATATTCCCATTGAGAATGAAATCTTAAACCCTTAGGGTTGTATCTGTGATGCAGATTCATGCATGGGTTTGTCTGTGAATGAAAAATTCATCGTTTAAACATTCCAATTTGTGTGAATGTATGTCCAGGAAATTGTCCATTCTAACTGCGGGGGTTAATGCATCTGTCAAACGGGGGTAAGCAAAGACGGTAGGTAGGACCTTGCTGCCAAGGTCCTACCTACCGTCCCAAGCTCTATCATATTTAAGGCGAATCACCTGGCTGAAGAATCCAAGGTGACCTTTGTTTCCATCATATGATCGTGGAATCATTGTGTACTTCCCATTACTTTCTCTGTCAAATCAGTAGATTCCATTGAATTATGGTTTAAAAAAACTTCTGTTGTCGTAAGTGATTAGGCATATTTTTGCCACCATGATGGCGCTGGTTTTATGTTTTGATATACAGTTCGTTCAGTACGTAATGGTAGAACAGAGATTTAACTCTTCTCTTTGTATTTCCATTTAAGTTTTCATAAGCTCTTTCACTTCTGTGATTATTTGTCATGCGTTTCACTAGACCTCGTGTGATTTTTCTTGGTGAATGTTTTTTCTTTTAGTTCATGAAGTACATAGTAACGGCTAGTCTTACAGGGCACTAATTTCATAACGTACCTGTTTTACATCGTTGTAAATCATGTTAACTGTCATTGTAAAAATATGAGATGCATAAAGCTCACATTGATTAAGGGTGTTATTTTTTCTTTGTGTAACCGATGAAATTGGATTACATTTTGTTGGAAGTAATTAAAAGGAAATGCTGGCTGATGCTGTTTTTGAAAATAAGTCTGTAGCGTGAGAGACACTACATTCTCAGCCGTCAAGGAATTTTTTTGTGAATCAGTTCGTTCAGTCAGCTTTCATCTTTTGAGTTAACATTCATTATAGCTATGAATGGGCTGATTTTAAAAGGAAGTTACTTCTGAGCGTCACAATCTTATTGCAGTATCTGACAACAGTTACCCTGAAGCCTGCATTTACAGTTCTTACATCTTAAGATGGGGGTGGTGGTTGTTTCCATAAATATGTAAGAGGAATCACAAAAACTTTTAAAAGATATAACTTATCAAGCAAGGGGGTACCCTATTGACCTTAGGTTTGAATGCCCAAATACCCTATTATCTTGGTCTGAGACTTGTCTACTTTTTAAGGTGAAATAATATTGAGTATAATGATCAATGAAGTGAAGATGAACTTGGTTCTCCATACTTGTAATTGAAACAGTTGAAATTTATATTACTTTAGGTGCACATGTTGTTAACATGAAAATAATGTATGTAAGGCTTGCTTTCCTACTTGAAACTTGAAAAAAAATGAAGCTTCAAAAATTGGGGTGGGGGACTACTGTTGGAATAAAAGTTATGGAGCGGTGAGTTTGCAGCCTGATAGATAATGAATGAATAAATCTATAAGAACAATAGTTTACCAAATTTTGGCTTATTTAATTTTGTGTTTACTCGCAAAAGCACAAAAATTATTTGATTATTTCTTCAAAGTATATGTATTCAAATATGTACACTAAAATTATATATTCACAAAAGTCTTTTATGTTTTGTTTTTTTTTGTACCATAATGTGGGGCAAGTTTGAACACATGGGGTGAGTTTGAATGCTTGCAACCCTTGGCACTAAAACTCTGTTTTCTCTGTTGCAAGGTAAAAATGTAGAATGCCAGGAGTTGCAAGTGTTTGAGCTCACTCCATGTTTTCTAACTCACCCCACTTTACGATACTGAATTGAAAACTTACATTCAATGGCAGTGGTTGGTAGATCATTTTCCAACAATTAAGGCCTTGCCATCATGCATTATTCTTTTTTTTCTTGTTGCTTTTCCTGTGTTACTTTAATCTTGGCCTGCCTCATGACCATTTGTTTTGGCTCTTCCTTAAAGGGAGTTTGGTTCCAAGGTGATCACAGTGAAGCCATTGGTGAAGAAGATAGCAGTTCTTTTGGAGGATCGTGACAAGGCTGTCAGAGAAGAGGGTAAAGCTCTTGCCATTGAAATATATAGGTGGATTGGAGATGCTCTGAAACCCCAGCTTTCTTCACTGAAACCCATCCAGGTTTGTTGATGTCTCTTTTCTGGTTTAGCGGGGAATTTTGTTAGTAAGGAAAAATTATGTGGTGAAAAAATTGGAACAATTCCTGAAAATAATTTGGAAGATTGGAAATGCCTGAAATAAATTCTCATGAATGAGTTGCTAGAAACATTGTCAACCTACATAGTTTATTCTAAGCCTGATTTAACTTGCTTACATTTTTCAGAAGTCTAAAAGAATGTATTTACTGCTGCTCTTTTGTGTTATTACAGGACAACACTGTATATTTTTTATTATTTCCCTTACTTTCAACCATTAATGGAAGTTCATATAGCAGAGTTGTGGTCATTGGCTATTTGCTGTGATTTTAATTCTTTATTTCCATGTTAAATTCCTAGACATTAGTTACTATTGAATTTGAACAATCTAGATAACCCTGTCAAGGATGATAATAGTAAACCAGAACTAAGTTGGTAATAACTAGAGGTGTGCGGGTAGCACTTTTTCATTTCGGGTCGGGTTCGGATTCGGGTAGTGAAATATCTGCGGGCATCGGGTAATTTTCGGGTTCTGGTAGTAGAGGTATTCACATTCGTGGGTGCTGGATTATAAAGTAAAATGGATGTTTCAATGGCAAGACAAAAATTACAGTAAATTTTTGCCTTGTGAGAATAAAGACCTGAGAGTGGGAACATCATTGTTTTAGCACAAAGTAGTGCAACCCAAAAGGTTCCAAAGCAAAATTACACCCAGTAGCTTGTGCTTTTTCACAATAAAATATAACTAGGATCGGCAGGTTAGCTGGGACACACCTGTGAACAAGATAATGTGATCTTTAGCTCTTGTGGATTTATAAAGCAAATCCTTACTTTAATATTTTTTTGTTCCACCACTCTAGATCAGCAAGTTAGTCAAATGTTTTATTTTAAGCTTGCTATTGAAATCAATGATAATTTGGAATTAAATATTGTAAATTTTCATGAATGAAGAAGTAACATATTTATAACAAATATTAATAGGCTATAGCTTATGAACATAATTTCAAATGTGACATGAAAGCAGTATTGAAAGCAATATTATAGGTTTTTTAGTACTGTATTGCAGTAATTGCACGTTGCGTGTGAATTTGGCAATTGCACGAAGTGCAGCCAGATAACTGCCTTACTATTCTGTGATGGCGGATTTTCGCGTGACCGCTATTCGTCGTTGCCATCTGTCAAATCACCATCAACATCGCTATCCCCACTTCCTACACCTAGGCCAGCCTGTATCATTCTCACACGTCACGAAAATAGAGATGAAATTGTCAAAAAATAAAATCGGCAAATATCATTTAAAGAGAGCAAGTGATTCACTGACTACTATCGTTGCAAAATTCCGTCACCCGAGTTTGGAGACTAATATCTCACAGACGACTCAATCGATTTTAAAACAAAGTACATCACATTAAAGCTTGTTTATTTCTGCGTTCATTGATGGCAAACAAAACTTTTTATATTGATTTCAGTGTGTGCTTAAAAACAGAATTTTAGCGCATTTTTCTGGGTACTGGACGGATGCATTGCATTTATGGCTTCATAATAACAACACGGTTCAAGATATCAAAATATCCTTTTCAAATATTGTAGTAAAGATCTTTCTTGACAATTATACGAAGTTTCATAATATATAATGCATTAGTATTTAGGTTATAGATGCAAACGCAAGGCTGCGTTATATCCCGTTCCGCGCATCCCTGAACACCGCCGTTTGGACCTTCTTCAGGATCTTGAGTTCATCATCATGAATCCACTTATAAAATCTTAAAGGAACTCGTTGTTTAATAAATATCGATTGACATTTATTCTGGAAAAAGAGCGCGTTCAACTGCCAGGTGCATGCCCGGATGGGAAAGGGAGAGGCGCACACTTTTGCCCAGTCAGAGGGTTGTCCGCAAGGCGCGCGAGGAATTGCTTACTGCGAGCATTTAACATTTAATGTGATTTTAAATTCCTATGAAAAGTGTTAAAATGCCATATTCATCAAAGTAGCACCGTATGCTTCACTATTTTGATTGATTTTTTTGGTTATCGTCCTTAATCATTTCTGGTTTCCGCTCGCGACACCAGCACCTGACCACTCTTTAGTAGTAACGTTAAGAACTGCTACTCTATCGGTAACCAACGTGCGTTTACACAGTGGTTAGCGCTTACGACAGTACGAACCATGTTCGCTACGTTAGTATTGTAAATGCGCATAATGTTGTTACGTTGCTACGTACATTAGTTGTCTGTACAGCTGCATAGCCGATTTCAAACCGGAAGTTCTCGATGGGTCAGTCGATTAAATTCAAATTCGAGCGCCAAATACCCGACCTGAATCAGGTTCACTACGTTAGTATTGTAAATGCACATAATGTTGTTACGTTGCTACGTACATTAGTTGTCTGTACAGCTGCATAGCCGATTTCAAACCGGAAGTTCACGATGGATCAGTCGATTAAATTCAAATTCGAGAACCAAATACCTGACCTGAATTTTTCCGGAGACGATCAAGTTTTCGGATCGGACACTAAATACCCGACCCGACCCGAAATTTTGGGTACCCGCACACCCCTAGTAATAACCGTTGGGAAGTCAATTGGGAGAGACTTGATCCTAAAAACCAAAGTCTTATAGCCACCAGTAGTCAGTGGTCTGATGAATTATTTTTGGATTATTTATTTTTGTCTTTCTATGGGATCATACATTGTTTTTTTCTTGGATTTCGGACCTTAATTTGATTCTTAAGCCTCAAAATTTTATGTTTCTAATTTCTTTATTTTTCTATCAAGTTCAGACGTTTTGCATAGGTTAATTACTGTACTATTATAATTAAATAGGACAGATTTCTGATCCGCAAACAAAATACAGTCGCAAACTGTCGGTTCTCCTGAGCCACAGGCAATTTTGCATTTGTTACTCTGGCCATGTAAATCGTTGGAAAGCAGCAAATTAAGTATGTATTACATTACATCATGAACCTCCACTATGCACTACGGGCATATCATCTGGCAGATATTCTACCATCTACCATCATAAAAGTAATTATGAAGATGAGATATAGAGATTTAGGCCCGGTTTCACCAACGACAATCAACGCCTGATCATGGATTAACCCTTGAGTTAATCAGTGATTACGTTAATTGGGTTTCACCAACGACAATCAGCGATTATCGGAGATCAAAATCGTTGGTCCAGTTGATCGTAGATATTAGGCGATCAAATCCACAATCAACCAATATGACGGAAATCTTGTATTCATCTCACACATAAATAGAAGAAATACCAGACTATTTGAGCTTGAGAGCCAACCACAGGCCATTTAGAGCAAACCTGTACGATGCGTGCGAAGAAAATTAATATATTTAATACGAGTTAAAAATTATTTTAACCAAACCTACAGTTAATTTCGGTCTAGTAGGGATTGGGAACTGGTTGCATAGTCCGAGAAATAGAAATATCCCAATGTCACTACTAAACCAGCTTTTAATGGCGGTATTATATTATGTAATGAGAAGTATTCAGGTAAATTGCACCAGTTTACGCACGATGTGTTTAAATTTCGCGGGTTCTCAACATGAGAATTACGAAAATCGCAACCGTCGGACCCTCATATTTATGTCGCGATGCCGGCTGTTGTGAAGCTTGTGGTCTTTTTTGGAGAAGTATTTACTTACTGGATAGATTTTGTGGTATTATTACAATTGCAGAGGAGTGGTGAAGTATTTGTCGTTATGATATTGAGATTTTATTGTAATTTATTAATATACACGACCAGAGTTTAAAGTGAGTACCTAAGTTATTTGATACCTCGATTGAATTTTAGTTACTTTTTGCGATCTTAGCTAGTGCGATGACTTTAAGGAAGTAGTTTTGAGTGTAATAAACGGCTTACGTTTTTATTATTTACACCAAGTGTAACATTTATCGAAATATAAAACCTTTGTGTGTAGCCTTCGTGTCATACATAACATAAACACCTTTGTGTGTTCAACAAGTGTAGTCTTTGCATATAGTATGTGTTATTCCCGCGCCTTGGATGTAATAACCAAGTAGACAATCGTTTATTTAACTCAGTTTGTGTATGTTTGTGATGCTTAAGTATAGATTACTTGAAGTGTTATTATAATATTCCGTCACACCATGCAGAGTGAGTGCTGTCTAAAATTATGGTAAAGTGTGGTGTAAAATTTATGGGATAAGTTTATCACGATCCGATCGAGAGCTAGTATTGATAAAAACGTAGACTTATATGTTGCACAAGTTAAAGTGTTAAGTTATCTAGCAAAATTCTATCCAGTAAACACTACAGAAGTGTATATGTAGTTAAATCTCATAAACAAAACTGGATCCCCAGAGTTAGTTTGCCAAACAGTACTAATGACTGAAATGTAAGTTGCTACTCCTACATATTTAACACAATACACTGCAGCATAACATCATACAATGTTAATTTTCATATTGATCTACTAAATATTACATTATAAGTACCTACACACATCACAGTGATACAATTTTGGTAGATAAACACATTAGTTGTAAGCTTTAGGAAGTGGTTGATGCCCTGAGGTGTTTTATCTTTCAAAGCAACCAAATGAAATACCTACATTTTTTACACATGATGACTGCAATGGGAATGAGATGTTGGAAATTAAATATGCCAAATAATAAAATCTGAGCAATTAATTGCAGTGTTTAGATATACAAGCATTGAATAGTAGGGTAAAAGTTGGCAAGGCTGTGTAGTCAGTATGGGTTCATTGAAAGCAATGATTTCCTTGCCATATTAATAAATGATACTGTATAATAGTAAGTCATTAGCTAATATTATGTCAGCATAATCAGGTATGCCACTAATGTCACATTCTATGGCCTTAAGATGTTATGCAATATAGGTTTTTCACCAAATGTGACAAGTGTTATGCAGTTTTTCACTTCCATGCAGGAAATATACTTAACTACTGTAAATTATATTATTATTACATTCTTTATGGGTCGTTATTGTTGGCTCAATGTATGTTTCAGCTTGGTTGGTATATGATTTGTTCTTCTCATTTTATTGCTACCTAATTATATTGCACTTACTTGATATGACCTTTTCTCTTATACCTTCGGGCAATTCAAACTGAGGCTCTTCTCTTATGTTGCAAGGAATGTGGAAGATGCACATAGGTATATGACCTGCTATATTTTATACTCCAATGCATAGTTAAATGTTTCCACCGAATTCATTCGTACTTGGAAGAATTGTTTTGACTATGTACATCAGGTGTAACAAGTTTTTTTTAACATTAGGAGATATTTATTTGTATTTATTAACTAACTTCTTAAGTCATAAGTTTTAAAATTTTATCTCTTGGTTTGAGAATAGAAGTCATTTTCTCAAATTCAAAAACCATAATCATTCAATATCATAGCTCATTTGTAAACAATTTAATACAAGTTTCCTCATATAGGAGTAACATTATGACAGGCCTTAGGATTAATCAGTTCTAATAAATATAATAATAGACTACTTAGCTTATCATTCAACAAAGTTTGCTTTACTGGTGTTCTTTTAGCATAGCATGGGTTGTTGTGCTATTGCATAGACCAGTAGTATCTAATTGCTAAGTTTTTGTAAGCCTCAGCAAATAGGAAAAACGAAATCTGTCCCCAATACTTTTATTGCGGTAATTATTTATTATTGTCCACTTCAGAATTTGCAGAAAATACTTGTAATTAATAATGTGCTTGTTGTTTAGGAATATCAAAGCATTAGTATGTAGTGTGTTTGAAGGTAGATGTATGTATTTAGATCATTATTAAAAATATTTATGAGGCTATATACAGGTCGTCCTGTAATTGGTCTAATGGCAACTCCCACTTAATAAATTTTGGCCATTTTCCCCTATGCTATATCTCATAGTTTATTAAATATAGTTAGGATGTGGGTATTAAAAAAATGTCTACATGTTGATGAAAGAGAATAAAAGGAAATGCTTGCTAGCTTAATGTGCATCAAGTCATTCATTAGGATTTTGTAACAGATTCCTCTGATGACTATTAAATGAAATATTGTGGTGTGTGCAGATTTAATCAAATCTTATGTTTTGCACTTCAATATCCTGAAAAAGAAAAATATCTATATATAAATGGGTAGGTATATATAAATGCATTATAGGTAGTTATCAGAATTTTTTTATCTTATCAAGGAAACATATTCTTATGTTTCTCTAATTATTAAAACTGTCTCTTGTAAACTCTTTGATGTAAGTTAAGTGTCAGCGTGACTCTCTAGAGCTACATGAAGTGAATCTGAATAATTGATCTGATTTTATGTTAAAATATTTTTTATTGGTGATATACAAGCTGTATCAAAACCAAGCTTCTACAGGATAATCAAGAGAGTGTCAAGGTACATAGAAATGATGTCTAAAGAAATAATGATAATTCTTACTGGAAGAATAGACCTAGACAATATAAAGGAAGATTTTTTTTGAAATTGCTAAATTCCCCTGTGTATTTGGAGCTTTAGCCTGTGCTGACATTCCAATCTCCTCACCAGGAGGGAAAAATGCAGAGTTATTCAGGAATAAAAATTCCTATTTTTCTATCAATGTTCAAGCAATTAGCTCCCCAAGCCTGAGGCTGACCCATTTGGTAGCTAGATGGCCAGGTAGCATGATGAGGCAATATTTAGTAACCATTTTTTTCAACAAATGTAAATTTGTAAATAGGCAGAATCCATATGGATTTTACTTTGGTGACCAAGGTAATCCTTGCTGTGCTTATCTCCTTTCCCCCTAGTTTAACCCTGCTACCAGAAGAGAGAGACGTTACAACATTTCTCACATTTGAAATAGAAATTCAATGGAATGCTGTGTTGGGGTAATGAAGAGGAGGGATCCATGATCATTCCTCAGGCTTTGGGTCAAATAGACACTGCTCTCATTATCATCATGGCCCCAGTTTTGCATAACATAGCACTATTGTTTAAGGATGAGGAGCATCTAGAGAATATTTATGTGAATCCTCAACGCTTTCGTAGATCAGATATACTCAATCCTCAACTCAATCACATTGTGATATATTTCCTTTTTCTTAAATATATAAATGGTGAATATTACTCACTAGGTAACCAATTGATTAAAAAAAAATTAAAAAATGCATCCTTCAGTAGAGCATATAACGTAGATTCACGGCCCTAAAGCAAGTAGGGTAGGCAGAAACGTTTTACATAAAAAATTAGACATGTTCTACTAAACTTAGCATTTGTCATTTATAGGTTTGGTCACCTCGAGCGGGGATTTCAAAGAGAATTTGAATTAAAAGGCAGAGATGCGACAATTATTAGCTTATTAATTCTCCCTGAGTTTTACTCGAGTATCCTTTATAATTTCCTTTCGTGGTTTATGAATACCTATAAACTCACTATTTTTCAATTCATTTTTCAACATTTGCATTATAAATTATCGCTTTTCATTAATTTTATCGAGTTGCCAAATTATAAGGCTTTTTAATTATTGGCGTTCTTCTTAGTACGATGTTTCATTTGTTCACAAGAAGTTTTCAATTACTTCCAAGTTCTTATGGAGTTAGTTTGGGTGGCATTAAATGACACTGCAACCTCTTCCCAAACTATCCTTTTATCCTCACATGATACTACGTCGTGTATTTGATTTTCCAACATATTTATTACGTCTCAATCAAGCAACAGAGAATTTTCCAATTTGAAAAAACTATTACGTCGCGCACAATGCATTTAAAATCACGATCGTCATGCACCGACACGTTACAGTGATCACGTGACGGTGACCGCCAATAGGAATTCTTCTTATAAATCTATGAGAACGTTTACGTTACGCGATTGCCGATCATGTGATTGCCGATCTTGATCGACGATCAAGTGTTGGTGAAACGGATGCGGGATTTGATCTCCGATCGGTAAATTGATGCCGATCAATTGATCGTCGATTAACGAGAGGTTGGTGAAACCGGCCCTTAATGTTGCAATTTAGTTTTTTTTTTTGGCTTTTGGGACTCAAGAAAATAATTTCTCAAAACTAATTCTGTTGTGATCGAACCTAGCATACAACTGGTCAGTTATACTTATACATAATAGGTATGAGAAAGAGGGTAACATGTTCACAATTTTAAATTTTATTTTCTTTCAAGTTTTGAAAGAAAAATTTCCCAAGAACTCAAATGAAAAAAGCAAAAAACAAAAGCAGTTTCATTCAGAAAAATAGTGCTAGAATTTTTTTTCAGCCTCTGCGTAAAAGAAAGTTTGTTACTTCTACCATTACATTGAAAAAAAAATTGAAAAATCAATAAAAACAGACCTATGCCTCTAAACACCAATTTTTGTGGAGTCAATTGAGTTTTTTCCCCAAATATTTGTTGGTCTTATATATACCATACTTATCTTTGGTTGAATACCTTGGCTTTCCCAAATATTGAAGTTACACATTTCGGCTTGCATTTATCATTTTCTTATTGGTCAATTAAAGTATCTAAACCTTGAAACTACTTAGAAGAAAACTTCTAATGGTCGTTTTTGAATGTTGCTTCCAGTAAATGTTAGACATTGCTGTCAACATGGGGAGGTCATGGTCCATTGTTAGCAGAATTATGAGGATGTGAGAAGTATGCTGGATATGATTGTTGCATTTAATGTGTCATGATTGTTAATTGTTTTTTCTTAATATTTTATTCTCAGATCTCTGAGCTGGAAGCTGAATTTGAAAAGGTAAAGGGAAGTAGACCTGTTCCCTCAAGATACTTACGATCCCAACAGAAGAAGCAGGCAATGGCTGCTGCAGAAATTGGAGGTGGAGGTGGTGGCGGTGAGTTCGCCAATTTGTTTTTCTGTCTGTAGATGTTTTTTTTGCTGCACCACTTTCCTTAACTTTGTTACCCTTTTGAGTAGCATTTCCCAAACTTACGTTTGTGTATCCTTAGGATGTGCATACGAGGGTAGACTTAAAAGTAAGGTCTCCAATTTTTTTTGTCATAGAAAATGACATTTATTTACATTGTTGGATACATCGTTGGAAAGGTCATGGCTTCAGCTATTTTTCGATGTAGTCACCCTGGCGTTCGATGATTTTCCTCATCCGCATGATGAACTTTTGAATACCGTCGTCATACCAGCTTCCGTCCGCGTTGTGAAGATAGGCGTTGACCTCATCTTGCACCTCGTCGTCCGTAGCGATCTTCATCCCTCCTAGGTGTTTCTTCAGGTAATGAGCTATACATTTTAGAAAAGAAGAGATGGAAAAAGTGAAGGAAAGGCCTAAAGACAAATTATGTCCACCATGTTCTCGTTCGCCGGTGAGCAAAGATGACAACAGTAATTCAGGCATTTTTTTCTTTTTTTAGTTGCTCAGTAGCTTTCTCAGCAAATGCCTTTTCCAGAAATTCTGTAAAAAATGTTAGGGTGCACCATAATGTGTGTGGTTGGAGGTTGATTTGTTTTAGATTGCATCTGTTTCCTGAAGAGGAACACAACTTCCAGTAGTAGTCTTTATTTCTTGGCCCTTAATCATATTTCTACGCTAATGTCTCTGTGTCGTATAAAGTTGATGGAATTACACTGGATGGTGTGTACAATGGTTTTGGGACAAAAGTTCCAAAAACTTCATTTTTTCAATCCAAAAGTACCAAAATATACTTTTTTCCAATAGGGAAGTGCACTAATTTTTTTTATCGCTGAATTTGAAAGTTAAGACAGAAAAAGAAATACTAATGTAGTCGCTTTTATTTTTGCATCCGGGAAATGCACTTTAAAACGTTTTGAAAGTCGGAAAATTTCGTGTTGCGCTGAAACACCGTACCACCATCTTGATTGAGTTGTGACGGTACATGGCAGTAGTATCACTGTAATCTGTCGTCTTCTTTAGCGAGGTGAGAGGTTCAGAGAAACGGTAGCTTTAACGTGGCTTTGCTTTCTGAAAAATGTCGGCGAATATGGAAAACTCTGCAAAGAAGAATTACAAATGGTCCACGTCCAAACTAACATGATACCCCGATTCATTAATTTTATGCTCGGGACATATTCTGGCTTTCATGCTGCAGATGTTGTTGTCCCTTCGGATTTGTGTGTAACCAATGGCATTGCCACCGTAAGATTCCCTGGTATTGCTTTAAACATACACAAGAGTGGGTTAATATTAATAATAAGCCCGTAAAAATTGAATACTGCGGCAATATCTACTAAATTACATGTGATAAGGTGTTGATACAAAACCACTCACCACTTAGCTCTAACTCCTCGTATTTCAAGAACGTTGAACCTGTCCCCTTTTTTCAAAAATTGTTGCCATAAATATATCTACATTTGGTAAATTGTTGGAATTTGCCTTCTCCCAACCAAGATTAACTTCCTTGAAAGCAAACCACAGCAACAACCGGGCCTGTTTCTCAAAGCTAAAAGTCCACAAGTTACAAGTCTACAAGTCGGATCTTACAAGTGTGACTTACATGTGTTTCTCAAACAAAAACGGAGGACTTGTGAATTCTCAACGGTTATTAGAAGGTTATTCACAATTCTTTTATGTCAAGACATCATCTTGTGCAGTGTTTATCTTTCATAGATACGAATAAATAGCGGAATAGCGTTTTATCGTCAGAAAAGCAAAGACGACTTCAGCCATTTTGAATGTTGATTATTAATACCCAAAGGGAACATCACTTATTCAAGAGATCAGTTGGTTTAGTGGTAGCGTGCGATCCTACGTTGCCGAAGGATACGCGATCGATTCCTTCAGGAGTTAGTTTTTTTTTCTCTTTCATTTTGATGGGCTAAGAAGATATTGTACCACCGATTTATGTAACTTCGTACTAGGAATTCTGCACAATTTATTTTTAATTTCACTTGTCCTTGAGCCCCAAGTTGCACCAAGGATATCGGACACATGACTACGGCGTATTAGGAAAATCCACAGCACATTAGCATAGAATTTGCATCTCCTGCATCACATAAAAATGACGAGTTTAAATCCGTATGGAGTTTCCTATTGAACTTTCGCGACTTAATATTTCATAGCGATTTTTCAGTTTAGTACGGGAACTTATGCTCTGCATTTTTACCTCTCAATGTATAAACTTATTGACGTGACATGAAAAGCAGGTATATATTGATAAATAGTAATAAATAATACTAGCTAACTAGTGTGTAACTCTCGCATTTTCAACCATTCCCACCTCCCCAAAATAATTTATTCTTTATCAAATGAGATCATCTTTAAATTGCACGATTAAAAGCAACATTCATGTCTCCTGTTGCAAATAAATCTTTCTTCTTCGTTGTTTATTCACAAAGTCTCCGTGGGGGTGTTCGTGTCTCATTACGTTTTAGTCTAAAAGACTTTTCTTTTAACTTTAAATAAAAAACAAACAATGTGTTTTAACGTAAACTGAGCATGTTATTTCAAAAGTCAGTAAAAAATCCTATCTACTGATACCTTGTTCGTCGCTATTGCCTTCGTAACAGTTGAGAAAAAGAGATCGCTAGTCGCTTCTCATTTGTTTTTCCAGTTATTCTTTCCGATTTACTGCGATTTACTCACTTCGGAGGACTTGTAGAAATTTCCTTATAAGTTACAAGGACTTGTTATTTACAAGTCTGTTTGAGAAACAGAATGTGTCGTAACCATGAAAACACTTGTTAGTAAACACTTGTAACTTGTGAAATTGGACTTGTAACTTGTGAACTTGTAATTAGTGGACTTGTACGTTTGAGAAACAGAATTTCACAAGTTACAAGTGAATAGAGTTGTAACATGTAGACTTGTAGCTTTGAGAAACAGGCCCCCAGCATGGAATAACTGCTAACATCCCATGATTCTATTTGCGAAGTGCGCACATTCCGGCCGGCGTGAATAAATACGGATGTGCCACGGAAACGTCTTGCAGCAGACAACTTAAATAGGTCTATTGCCACTCTTCAATTTGGCTCAGTTCTTACAAAAATGTTTTGGCATGTTAAACGGTAATCTGCAAAAATATATCCAGCGAAAAATAAATACCATCATGTATTTATTAATAGATTCAATGTGGTCTTACTATCCGCAAACTTAATGAAGTTGACACTTGAATGAATAATAATATATTATATAATGATCAAGTACTCAAAAGAGAAGCAATCAAATACATATTCTGATGATATTTTTAAAACAACAATAAAAGGTACATACTCAAATTCAGTAATTTTTCCATGCAAGAATAGTGGTACAACTAACCGCGTTGAAGCTGCCTTCTGTTACTGCCCTGTGACGTCACGGCAAATAATCAACATGGACACCTGTTTTGGTGGCCTTTAAATTTATTCAAATTTCCGATGGGTATCTCAAATCAACTATACACTCTTAGGATTTAAACTGTGATTTTACGGCATTTTATTATTCTGAATTCTAATTTTAAAATGTTTTTTGGGGCATTTTAAACACTAGTGAACTTCCCTATTATTCATAGCTCCAAAACATTTGTTTTTTCAGTTGTATACAACCTCACTTCTACACCTAGCAACATGTAAATAAATAAACAATAAGTGTCAGTCGTCTCGTAACCTCCGTCCTCATGGCATAGCCAATTTTTAAATATACAAATTTGAAGTTGCAATGGCCTTATGAATTCCTGAACTTGTTAAATCTGGACGTGCAACTTATTTGTATCTGGATGGCAAAAAACTGTGTTGTGTACTGGAGGTGTAAACTTAAAAACCAATGCTCGAGTAATTACTGTGAGTTCTGGACATGTCGTAGCTGTGTGGAAAGGTGGTGATCCTGATGCTCACACTCTCATTCCTAATAGAGAAGATGTTGTAGCTGTAAAAGTTATGTCTGGTATTAAGAGATATGTAAGAATATGATGCGGTCCTTCACCGAATTAGCCGAACGAATAATGCCTCAGAAGGATTGCATAACCGCTTTCAAGATGTGGTAGGCCATAACCACCCTAGCTTATACAGGGTGTGATCAAAGAGTAGTAGGACTGAATTAATATAAATGTTTTTATTGAACTAATCTGTACAAATCCTTAGTAGTCCTCGAAATAGAACCCTTGTGCTTCGACACAACGCGTATAACGCAATTCCCACTGTGCGTACGCCTACTGGAACTCGCTTTCCGGGATCCCCTTCAGAGATGCCGTCACGGCCCCTTTGACGTCTTCTACAGAGCTTCCCTTAAGGTCCCGCATGAGCCGAGGAATGAGGAAGAAGTCTGGCAGTGCCAGATCTGGACTGTAGGGGGGTGAGGCAACGTGGCAACCCTGTGCTTGGCCTGAAACCCCCGCACCAGCAGCGCAGTGTGGCACGGCGCACGGCCTCCACGTGCATCCGCGCCCTCCACGTGCGGCCCGCGGAGGATGCAGACGCATGCGGATCGCGACGACACTTCTTAACAGAGGTTCACGGAAATCGATGTCCTTACTCTCCGCTTGCCCACAGGCGACTGGAAAACATATCAATCTCTTCGGAAGGCTCCCCACTACCACGCCCAAGTGGTCCGACCCCCCTCCACCGCTCGGTTCGCGCTACAGAAATTCAGTCCTACTACTTTTTGATCCTACCCTGTACATCTTCTTGGCAGAGCTCCTGAAAGAGCAAGGGTATACTGAAGGGATGCTGAGGGAGCTGAATTTTGGACAGAGGATAAGACCACCGGCAGGACCTTGCTGTTGGAATGCAGAAGATAGATTATTTAATATTGTATCTCGATATGACACTTTCTATGACCTTTTGGAATATTTAAAAGTAATTGGAATTACTTACTCTTATAATTTTGTGCAACAATTACTTTTGTGCACTTATATTTATTTTTTGGAACTCTGTGTATCTTATAATTTTGTGCAACAATTACTTTTGTGCACTTATATTTATTTTTTGGAACACTGTGTATTTTGGAAAATTTATGTTTTGGAAAATTATACATTTGGAACTTTAATCTTGGAACTTTTGTTTTGGAACTAATGACCCCGACTCTGTACGAGGATTCATTACATTAATCATAGACTTGTGAAGCAATTCGTCATGCTGGGAAGGCTTCTGATTTGGGCTGGTTAGCGATCATTGTGTTGGCTTAAAGGTCTTGCTGATTGCTTTCCCAACATTCAGGCAGAAATTCATAAGGGTGAGGTATAGAAACATGAGAATGAATAGGGGTTGTGCTTGGTAGAAATGGAGAAGGGAGCATGTAATACAGAGGAGGTGCCTCTGTGGGAATTGATGGGGGTGGGGGAAGAATGTGGGAGATACTCTAGGTTGCTGTTTTGGTTGAAGGGGGTATGGCTTGGAAAATAGCAGGCAGGAGGAGAGGGGAAATGCTTTCAAGCATGTATTCTTATCTAAGATTGCTATTTATTATTGGGTTAATTACTGTGTCTTGTCCATTTTTAAACCTTTACCCGCAATTTTCGTGAAGATAATTAGACCAATAGATAGGATCTCTGGTAGCAAAAGTACTGAATAAAATGTGCAAGTGAAAGTTAATTCATGGAAACTTCTTTAATGTGAACCTATACATATGGAGATGTCAAAATTTTAGTCCCTCTCTTGTCTTGAGAAAATTTTACTTTTGTAGAATTCCATAAAAAATTCAGTTTTTTAACTGCTGAAATGTTTGTCCTCTTTTTCTCTGCAGATGGTGGAGATGATGAAGCAGATGGTGATATTCCTGAAGTTGATCCATATGACATGCTTGATCCTGTTGATATATTATCCAAATTGCCGAAAGATTTTTATGAAAAGCTTGAGGCAAAAAAGTGGCAGGAGCGTAAGGAGGCAGTGGATCAGCTGGAGCAGATATTGGTTGCTAGTCCAAAACTGGAGAATGGTGACTATGGAGATTTGGTCAGAGCTCTAAAGAAGGTTGGTACAAAAAAATATACATAGCTTTTCATGTCACCAGAATTGGAACTGTGAATCAGATGTATTGATCCATCAAATCTGAAGTATCCATTTCATTTAGTCTTGGTGGTCCAGCCATTGTGGAATGTTATATGGTTGAGTAATTTTAGCATCACTGCGTCCACAAAAAGGGAGGAATCAGGCGAGATGTTGTGGAATATGAACATAATAAGAACTTAGAAGATGCAATGTTCCACAGATAAAAATTTTAATTCGACCCGGGTTTCGATGCACTGCATCATCATCAGGCCAGTTTTTAGATCCAAACTGGATCTAAAAACTTGTCAAAGAACTTAAATCTCTGTAATAAAATGATGCGAGGAAAGTGATGGGAAATCACATGCACATACTAGGGACATTCTTGTACTGTCCCTTGCTGATTTCATTCAAATTTGGCTGGGTGGTAGTATAGCGCAGGAAAATCGCATGTGCAAAATTTCCCAGGCCACAATTAACTGTAAGCTGAGGTATTCACTTCCAAAATTCCGCACTGTCCATCCTCTTTTGCCGATGGGTCCTGTTCTTATGGGCTTGTTGCAAGGTGACTCTTGTCCTGAATGCTGGTATGCAGGCAGGCCATGCTGGCGGCTGAAGTAAGTTTCTGCTGATAAGAGAGTATGAAATCGAGGCAAATTCCCCCTATAAGCAGAGAGCCAAAAGACCACAATGATTTTCTGCATGTTGAATATACAACAGTAGCAAATCAACTGCCAATTGGAGCTTGAGTAGCTAAGAATTAAAATAAAAAAAGATTAACTTAGCTAACTCTAGTGAATTACCTAAATCAAATTAATCTTTCTTTTTATTTCAGGTGATCACTAAGGATTCAAATGTGATGGTGGTTGCTGTAGCTTGCAAATGCCTTGGTGGAATAGCTTCAGGATTGAAAAAGAGATTTCAGACTTATGCTTCTGCTTGCATTCCAAGTCTCCTGGAGAAATTTAGGGAAAAGAAGCAGAATGTGGTGCTTGCCCTTCGAGATGCAATTGATGCTGTGTCCCAAAGTGTAAGTACACTAGAGGAAATCAAGACAACTTAGTGGTTGATTTTAAGTCTAACCCTGTAAGATTGTCAGTGTTTTGCTGTGTATCATTATAACTGAAGCATTAATTTCTTTCAGACGAGTTTAGAGAATATGCAAGAAGATGTAATAGCTGCTCTTGACAATAAAAATCCTTCAGTAAAAGCCGAAACTGCTGCCTTCTTAGCACGACTGTTCACTAGATGTACTCCTGCTGTCCTCACGAAAAAGACAGTCAAGGTCTTTATTACTCCATTGCTGAAAACTCTCAATGAGCCTGGTACGTTTGTAATGCTATAGTTCACATTTCAAGGGTTGCCACTCACCTTGGAAAATGGGGAAAACCAGAAACCAGGAATTTGTTGAATTATGGTGATGAAATACTTATAAAAACTCATCCTGTATATGAATTAGGAAGCCTTGGAAGCATAGTGGTCTGCTCATTGGCCTAGCAAGCCATGATATGATTTCCAGACTTGGATTTTTTCTCATGGCAGTTTATAAGTACTCCATCACTGTAATGCATCAGGATTCACATCATCACTGCAAAGCTTGTCTTCATTTCACAGTTACAGATTTTTGGGAACAGTAAAAAAAAATACAGCGCCAATAAAAAAAATAGCAACCATATCATGGGTATAACAACAAAATCCAAAGTTATACTAAATTATTTTACTCCTCACTTTTCTTGTACTTTTCCCTTTTACTATAAGAGGTAAAGTGTAGTGATTTCTGTTAAAAATGTTTCCAAGGTGTCTTTGAAATATTTGCTCTTGAAAAAATCTTCCAGTTACTCCAATACCTCTGAAGTTTGTGAATACTTGAGAAAGCCAATTCAGTAAATGGTGGACACCTCCCATTCTCATCACCTGTAAACACTTATACAATTAGAAGCGTAGTATTATGTGGACCAAAATATGCATCTTATGTCCAAAATCCTTAATAGTAAAAATCTTTGATGCTTAACTGGTAAAACAGATAGTTCATGTTTGACGCTTGCTAGTTAGCATATATTGATAAAAGAAAATTGTCGGTTATGGCAAGCTTCCTCTTTTTCTCATAATGATTTATCAAAAAAATTAACACTTCTGGGCTCGATCATTTACCTCTGCTGTAATTTTCCATGTTACAACTTCATCACCTGTTGAGTGGTACTATCATTCCATAAGTAGCATATGTAGCTCACAGGTAATAAAAATCAATTCACAGGTAATGTAAGTGACATGCCACTTGAATTTCTAAGAAAAATACTAAAATTATGAGTTGAATATATCAAGTTTGTGGTGCACTTACCTTCCAAGATCCTTATAATTTTATAATTTCAGTATTGATTTTAATGAATGACATACTAAATAAATACTAACTCAAATTAGTACTTGAAAACCTATGGCAGAAAACTAGGAAAAACTAGTTTCTGAGTTCTTGAGTCAAGTGCATGCTTAGGCATAGACAGAAATGTTCCATTTTACTGTGAATGTATTTTTGAAAAACTGAAATGGAAAATTTATTTCTGTTACTGAGTGGCTACCCTAAAGTTTTTTTCTATTAGTTCGCAAATGCATTCAACTTATTTTCTTTTCCTTACGTGTACTAGAGACCTGATTGTTTGTCTATAAATGGTCATTTAAATGCCATATGTTTGTCTAACAATCCCACTATATGATAAAAATACCCTGATACATATACATGGGTACTTTTATCAAGTTCCTGGTGGTGATTCAGTTTCTCTATATTATTGTTAAAAAAATTGTGAAGGGTCATTCCATATGAAATCAACCAATGCATTTTTTTGACCTTCTTTGATTTTCATGAAATTTGGTACAGTGATTTATACCATAGTAAATAACAAATGTGATTTTTTTTGTATTTTTAGGATGATCGGCTCAGGATTTATGAGAGGGTCAAAATTTGACCTTTCGGTGGCCTTTTCGCGTATGACTTTAGTTTACTGGCAATAAGTCAGCTCCTATCAGAGCCACAAAGTTGGGGTTGGGCTCATTGAAAAGGCAATTAAATTTCCTATTTTAAGGATTGACTTTCAAGTACTTATGATTTTAAATCGCATCACAGAGTTGACCTAGATCTAGGTTTGGTCAAAGGTCAAAAGGTCAAATACACCATCTTCAATTTTGTTAAAACTTGGTGTTATCAATCTACATATATGTAGGTGTGAGCACACAAAATTTGGAGATGGCTAAAAATTTTATTTTCGAGATATGTTGTGATAAGTGAATAAGAATTTTTATCTTGGTAAACAGCAATCCACCTCTTTTTGCCTGCAATCCAAATAAATAGACCACCAATTAGTTTTGCTTGGTTCATCATTTTGCAGTTGCACTTACAAGTAAGAACTGGTTCCTCTGTAATCTTACCTTGATCTCATTTCATTACGAGCGATCCAGTAGCCGCTTTGCTGTCATCTTCTGTGATCTTGTATGTGCGTCCAGACATCCTTCCAAGCTGGACACACACTCTTGTCAGCACATGGCTTAAAGGGAGCATGAGGTCATCATCTTTTGGGGGGTATGCGAAGGATGGAGATGGCCCATGGGGATAAAGAAATCGAACTCTAAGTTCTTCAGGCATTATCTTCTCTAAAACAAATGCGAGCCACCAATGTCCATCATATTGCACGGTGACATATTCACCTATGGCCTCAATAGTTAAAACAGGTTCTGATCCATCTTCATTCACATCTGGCTCAAAATCATCCGCATCAGACTCATCTTCTGTGTCGATTGTGTTTTCTTCCCCTGGGATCAGCTTTTGCTTTCAGCAGACGAAGAGTATCGTTTCACTCGTATCATTGTTGTGGATATCGGTTCAAAGCAGTGGAAACTTCGTGTTCCGGCAACTGGCTGAAGAATTTTAAACCTTTCCCTAAGAGATTGACGCGTTGCTTCCATATCTTCTACAGACACTAACCAAAATGTTGAGGAGCTCAAGATTAGCTTCAGTCCAATCAAACAGGTCCTTAGGGGTTCTGATTTGTCTATTGCAAGGCCTCTGTAAGCTAGCCCTAGCAGCCAACCTCTTAACACAACCACCTACACCATCACATGGCCCTTTCCCATGCGAGGTGGTGAAAAAGTGCCATGTAGCAGGCACCCCAAAGTCAGATTCATGCAAGCACAGGTTAATAAAGTTTTTTTATTCTTGTACTGTGCAGCACAACCATCAGAAAAATAAGTAATGTTCTTTAGTTCTGGCACTTTTTCCCATAGAAGGGGTATTATCTGCTTCTGAAATGAGTAGACGGCAGCAGTGTCATGTGTGAGGCAGTCAGAGATGAATACAAAGCTTTAATGTTCCAGCTTGCCACTTTCTAAGTAATAACAGACAAATGGATGGAGTGTAGCCTGACTATTATTCCAATGATAGCCCTGGGTGGCATCCTGAAGAACGAAACTGTAATTTTCTGCGAAGTCTCCGCTGTCTATAACTTCACCAGGCTGAAGTGATCGTTTCGCTTCCTGGAGGAAGGCGGCTTGTTGTCTGGCGATAGAATAATGATCATATAACATGATCAGTTTACTGGTAAAGGTGTTGACAAAGTCTTTGGAAGGCTGGTGAACTGTTTCTAAATTGCATCGGTCTGTAGTTTGCCATTGCTTATAGACTACTTCATCAATAAACAGATCCTCAAAAACTGTCTCCAATTCTACTTTGATATTGTAAATACCTGTGCAATCGGAACACATCCCTAAGGAGCATTCAGGACGAGGTGGATTGCACATGATCATGTTCAAAGCATCATAGTGTGTAGCCAATGGAATTCCGTTCATCGTCAATGAAGGCAATTTAGCTCCTTCGATCATTAATTTGAAATTCTGGTGAACCGTACATACTCAAACTCCATGGGTACCCGATGCACTGGGAAGAACTCAATGTTTGGGTCGCATTTCAGCGAACTTAGAGAATCCAATTTTAATATCTGGGTTCTTCTCCCTGAAGAGTGCATAAATTTCTTTTAAGTTTGACAACACCAATCGCTTTTGTTCATGTATTTTCTTACCATTTTTTCTGACTGACACATAGTCTTTCTGTCCAGGCATACACCGACTGACATCATCATTTTCGTAGAAAGCAAAGACTATTTTAGCTGTCTCTACAGGCAATGATGGGCCAGGCTTAGGTTTGGGTGGAGTAAGAATACCATTCTCTTCAACAGCCTTCTTAACATTTGTAATCATGTTGTTGGAAATTCCAGGAAATTCTTCTCTCACTCTTCTCGAGCTCCATTATTTTGGCAGCATGGACAAAATCATGAATCGTTCCCGTCTCGTACAGTCTGGGTGGTTGTACTTCTCTTTCAGCTGGGTCATCATGGCCTGGTAGTCATTTGACACGTCGTTGCACACATTGCTTTCATCAGATGAAGATGTACAATCTAGAATTCCCAATTCTCCAGGAGAAATAATCTTCATTTTTTTCATTATGTTGGCCTTCATTTTGTGTAACTTCCTTTTTGGGTAATTATTTCCCCGTAACTTGTTACAGTGGATGGGAGATTCACCAAGTAAAAACAGCGATTTGTTTAAGGTGTTGGTACATGATGGGAGGAAGTGGTCATGTACGTCTTCGGACTGAACATCACTATTTTTGGTTTCACAGGGTGTCGATGCACTCGCACTTACATGCGTACATTTACCTCATGCTCTTTGAGAGCCTTGGACAAAGAAATTTGGCACTCAAAACACAGTTTCTTCCCTGGTATCAACTGGACCATTGATTTAAACTTACTGACAAAATCAATGTTGATTTCGCGTAAATTTTTCCGTTTACATACATGAGGATGTTCATTTTGCGGATCACAACATTTTTTTTCAAACGGAGAAAATTTATAAAAATAAGTATTTAAATGTCGTGCACACACATCCTCAATTTTATCACAATGAGAATGAATTGTTAATTAGAAGCACTCTTCCTTACCAAAGTCATTGAAAGGTTTAAAAGAAACATCCTCAGAGCACGTATCTTTTAAGAAAATTCCAATTGAACACATTGCAAAAAATAACTTGACGAACACTTCAAGAATATATATCGGCCTAAGATCTTAGCCACCTACTAGCTCTGATGCTAGAAAGAAACTGAAATTATATGATGGCAGCAGGCTCAGCACAGCATAATTCATTGTATGTCCAGACAGGATTGAACAACCCCTATTCAAAATTTGTACTAAAATTCTATACAGAATGTGTACAAAGTACACATTTTATATACATTTGTAAACAGTTGTATATACTCGTATACAATGTACACAATTTCCATACAGGATGTGTACAATGTGTACTTTTTATATACATTTTAATACAGTTGTATAAAAATGTATACATTGTGTACATTGTATATAATGTCCACGTTTTATTGTGTACAGTTGTGTACATTGTATACAAATTGTAAATTGTGCACAAGTGTGCAAAGCTAAATTTGGGTACAATGTACACCTTTTTTATACAATTTCTACACAATGTATATATTGGAAATCCTGTGTTTCTGGTTTTCCAAATTTTCATTGGGGAAGTCTCAGCGGCTAAGATAGGTAAAGTTAAGCATGATAGGGCAAGTCTGAGTAAGGGTATGTAGGCCAGATATACAAACAGAAAATAGAACCAATTTTGTTTCTCAGTTCCAGAATTAATTCCTTCCTGAGGGGCCATGTAAAATAGCATGCTACAATAGTGCTAGTTTATCTATGAAGTAATTAGCATATAAAATTACATATCTAAAAAACTAACAAAAAAGCCATCTCCAAATTTTGTGTGCTCGTACCTACATATATGTAGATTGATAACACCAAGTTTTAAAAAAATCGAAGATGGTGTATTTGACCTTTTGACCTTTGACCAAACCTAGATCTAGGTCCACTCTGTGATGCGATTTAAAATCATGAGTATTTGAAAGTCAATCCTGTTAATAGGAAATTTAATTGCCTTTTCAATGAGCCCAACCCCAACTTTGTGGCTCTGATAGGAGCTGACTTATTGCCAGTAAACTAAAGTCATGCACGAAAAGGCCACCGAATGGGTCAAATTTTGACCCCCTCATAAATCCTAAGCCGATCATCCTAAAAATATAAAATAAATCATATTTGTTACTTACTATGGTATGAATGACTGTGTCAAATTTCACAGTAATCGGAGAAGGTCACCAAAAAAAAATATTTAATTTTGGTTGATTTCATATGGAATGACTCTGAAGAAAGAGTTATTCTTCGAGTGTGGTGTGAAATATTAAATTATTCTACATTTTGTTGTTAATATTGTAAAAATAATTCTTCAAGCATCTCCATGAGCCACCTAATTAGTTTTTACTGATGACTAAGTAAGGAACTACAGTAGTAACTCCAAAATACAAAGCATGAAAATACAATGAAAGAAAAAGACTGGAAATTTTCCACAAGAATTTTCTTGTAGAAAATTGCCAGTCTTTTTCTTTCATTATGATTATCCACCAAATCAAGCCTGAAACAACTACTTTTATATGAAAATACAAAGTTTTGATTATATGAAGCAAAACTGGGTCCTAACCAAAAGCCTGTATGTAGGAAATACATGGTGCTATTCGAAAATAGGAAGTTTCAAAAGTATATAATATATTCAGTATACAAAATTACGAACCTAAGACCAAAATAAGATTAATTTTTACGAACCTTGTTGAAAACTCATAAAAATTTCTTTCTGCAGACTTAGACATGTAAAAGATCAGCGTTGCCGAATATGATGCATCAAATGTGTAAAATTGGTGAATGATAGTGCATTCTTCTCTTGCATATGCCTGAGTCACCCAGTCATTTTCCACATATAAGTCCTAGTATCATTTAGACCTCGAGTGATGGATAAGATGCTTGGTCATTTTTGTTTTAACTGTAAGCAGCATTTCTGTTATGTAAACAATCCGTTTTCAGTTAAAACTGACATGTGGCACCACATGCCATATCGCTGCCATGCCCTTGGATTGTCAGCAGCTCAAAATGTTATGTGTGCTCAGGGACAGAAAAAAGACGGGATAAAATAATGGGAAATTGGACAGGGATACCTGTCGTAGCCACTATTCCTGAAAAATAGTTACATCCCTAAAAGCCTGGTTTCACTATGCATGAACCCATGAGAGTTTGAATTCAATATTTCAGGTTTACTCCTGTGATTATCCACATTTCATGAGACTATTTTGTCGGCGTTACAGTCTGCTTCTTCAGGTCAAAGTGTCCGAGCGGTCTTCGCTCAGACACTTCGACCTGTGTCTATTTTTATACTTCACTATGTTGACAAGTATCCATTTCAAATAAAACAGTATTGGTAAATTTCCACACAATATATTTAAAAAACACAGTTAAAACACACCACCTGTCAAGGTTTCAGCACGTAATGCCATTATCAAGGTACAACTTTCTCAGAAACTCCACCATATATACCCTGGGATGGAGGCGAGGGGGTGGGGGGTATTAAATCACAGAGGGGGAACACAGGAGGAAAAAAGGGGGTTAGGACACAGAAAAGCCGTTGGTGGTGTGGGTTGTCGGATGGGAGGGAGAACAAGGTTTAACAGAGGCGATCGATCATTAAAAACAATATCATTACATAACTTAGCCAGGCTATGAGCGATTTCATATTGCTCAAAGAAATCCAGCTTAGCCCCTTTGTCAAAATGGTGTAAAACTTCAGTGTCAAATTACTAAAATGGTTAAAATCACACAAGTGTTTAGCGAGACAGGATTTTTCGTCACAATTAATAAAACTAGACCTATGCTCCTTCACTCTGTCCTTAAATCTTCTGCCTGTTGGGCCAATATAACAAATATCACAGTCATTGCACTTTAATTTATGCACACCTCTTCTGTCTACGGGGTCATACCGGTCTTTCGAGTTGAATAAAATTCTTCCTATTGTCACAGGATTATAAAATGATACATTACAACATTCATAAAGCACAGTTTTCTGCAATTTGTAATATAATTTACCAACAAATGGAAGTTTTACCCAGCGATTTGGGATGGAGCTATTCACAGGCAGGGATGTAAGTAGCTGTATAGCTTTTCTTTGGCTACAATGGTGTAGTAACCTGTACATACAATTCTCATCAAACCCATTCCAACATGCCCAGGCCTTTATTGTTTTTGCCTTGTTCTCCCTCCCGTCCGACAACCTTATGACCATGCCTCCTGACCTTCACCACCAACGGCTTTTCTGTGTTCTACCCCTAACCCCCCCTTTTTTCCTCCTGTGTTCCCCCCCTGTGACTTAATACTCCCCACCCCCTAGCCTCCGTCCCGGGGTATATATGGTGGAGTTTCTGAGAAAGTTGTACCTCTATAATGTCATTACGTGCCGAAACCTTGGTCGGTGGTGTGTATTAACTGTGTTTTTTAAAATTTATTGTGAGGAAATTTACCAATACTGTTTTATTTGAAATGGACATGAAGTACAGTACAGGACCTCAAATCTGGAATGCATGGTACCGAGTGATTTCTGGTTTTTGGAGTTTTCTGTATTTTGGTAACTTGGGCTGGTTCCAGGCATTTCATTCATCTTAAGAGGTCTAAATGGAGGTATAACATCTGACAAGCAAATTTACGTCAGTAAGATCACATTAATCTAACATGAATCGTCTCCAATAGTTCCACGACTGGAAGCGATAGTGGTGCTGTGTGGCGGTAGAACGAAAAAACATGTGGAGGGAGTTTGAAAATTTAGCTTCAAATCTTGCGGATTTTGGGTTTTCCGGATTTTGGTATTACGAATTTGAGGTCCTCAACTGTATTTCCACAAATTTAAGCATGATACGCTTTTATATGTTGACATGTATGCAAGGCCGAATAGAGATAGTGAAGATTTTCTTAGTTTTAGCACCAACAGTAAGTATGTATGACAATTGGAAAATGAGCAGGAAGTTGGAGTAGGGAAAGAAAAGTAACTTATCAAAGAAATGGAGAATGCTGGATCTGGAATATCTCCGCAACGCCCATTTGAGGAGAAGTTTCTCTTTCGCATTTCGTGTGGATAAAAATAGCCAAAATCATGGAGGGATTCGGTAATAACATTTTTATACAAAGCCAATACCTTCATGGGCCTATATGTTTTAGGTAATCGAAGTAGGTAAATAAGGCCATTGCATGAAAAGGTGTTCAATGACACCCACGATGTGAAATGACGGCAAAAAGATTATGCATAGAAAGAAAAAAAAATAATTTTTTTTCATACTCAACTATTTTATTATGGGACAGAACTACATATAAGCACAAATCATCAAAGTGAAAAGAGACTTTGGAATGAGTAAATGATTTGTTCACAAACTTCAAATAGCAATGACTAAGGACTGGATGGGCGAATTGTCGTCATTGAATGCAAAACATTTCCTGAGTGGCAGGTGAAATCCCAATCAGACAGAATGGGGAGTGATTTGGAAAATATTCCAAATCACTCCCCATTTCTTGTCAAGCAAGGGCAGAAATTTTGGTAACACTGATCGCTGAATTTAAATCAATTGAAAAGGGAACTATGAGGTGATAGTTACTTTACTAGTCTTTATGACATAAAGACTAATTACTTTACTAGTCTTTATGACATAAAGACTAATTACTTTACTAGTCTTTATGACATAAAGACTAATTACTTTACTAGTCTTTATGACATAAAGTTTAAGATAAAGGCAAATTTAATTTCACAAATAGCGACAAAAAATTATTTAAGATGTTGCCAAAGACTGTAAAAGTTAAGGGAAACAAAAATATATTAATATTTTTTCGCAATGTCTTAAAAAGGTTCAAAAATAAGAAACTAAATTACGAAGTGCTGATTTTGAGGTCCTGCTGTCTTCGTATTATCAAGTTTCTACTGTATATATCTTTTGGTTAGTGTTACAAATGCCCGGTCTCTCACAGTCAGTGTTCTGTTAAAATTTTTAATTGTTTATGCTCTAACATTGGCCAGAACAGTAGGTGATATTATTTAGTGGCATGTGAAGTTCTTTTATAAGTGGAATAATCAATCAAGATGAAATAAAAACATGTTTAACCTTTAGAGTCCGTGCGGTCCCAAAAGGGACCACCTAATGTTTTCGTTTATGGCCTTGCGGTCCCTTTAGGGACCACTGAGACACACTTCGTTTAAAATCGGCTTATAATGAGTTTCGTTATTTATAATTAACTGGAGAGCTGCTTATATTTTAAACCTAGGCCATTTAAATGCCCGGCCATGCAGTGATACATCTGGGATTTAAAGCCGTCCTTTAAAGGTTAATTATTTGTTATCCTTTGTAGATCCTACTGTCAGAGACAATTCAGCTGAAGCTATTGGAACTCTGCTGAAAGCTGCAGGTGAAAAGGTGGTGCTACCATTTTTGACTGATGTTGATGCTCTAAAAATGGCTAAAGTAAGTTGAGTCATGAAGTCAGTGAAAATACTGTTGTGGTAAGGTAATTGTATTGCTATAACCTTCTTATTTATGTATAGATCAAAGAGTGCTGTGAAAAAGCGGTAATTGTGGCCAAGGTGCCAAAGAAAGTTGAGAGGCCAACAACAGCCCCTGCTAAAGGGCCACCAGCTGGTGCACCAAAGGCTGGGTCTGCTGCACCAGTACCTGTGAAACGACCTCAGACTGCTGGAGCCCCTGCAAAGAAGGGTGCTGTTCCAAAGAAGGCTGCTCCAGGTGACGTCTCACAATTCTGCTTTAAGTCATGGAATAAAATGTAATCTTCGGGCACTTTGTGGAATTCCAGCACAACAATTTATTAAAGTGAGGAAACTTTTACAAAACCACATAAAAAAATTACACACCACCACGACGTCAGGTTTCGACGGGTGAGCATCATAGTCAGGTGTCCTGAACGTCACCTGATGATAATGCCTAGCCGTCAAGTTTCCTCACTTTAATAAATTAAGTCATGGATATTTGTGATAGCAAAGTTTAATGGTGAGATTAAGTGCTACTAACTTAAGCATATTTATGCATACAAATTTTTGGTAAAGAAATTACGTATTTAAAATAGTGTTTAGAATCATCATATCATTTTTGATAGTAAAGTTTTGTTCTCATTTTAGAGTTATTCTGCATAGTTGAGTTGTGGACAAACCATAGTGATTCCTGCCTGTTTGGATAGTATTTGCTGCTCCTTAATTAAATTTAGGAGTTTATATCTGGTGTGTTACAATCACGGGACAAATGCTTGATTCTGAAACTGCATGATACTGAGATCTTTGCACATGTCCATCGGCACCAAAGCTGGTCAACCTGACTTGCTCTTTTTAAAGTGCTTTTTCTTATTACTTTTTATTAATGTTTTGCAAATCTTCAGTAAATGAAGTATTGGATTGCATGTGTTAGAATGGTATCATTTGGGAGTTTTGTTAAATATTCATGTCAGAGTTTTTATTATGAAAACCTTATTTTATTGAAATTTTTTTGCCCATTTGCTCTTCAGCATTTAGTGTGTAGCTTTATGGGACTAGAAATTGAAATCAGTGAAGATCTTAAGTATATTTTTTTCCTATTTTTTATTCATTTTATATTGGATAACACATAGAGCACATTATTTTTTATGCCTCATGTTAAAGTTGCTAATTTTGCCGTCCCCTTAAAATGCAGCTAACACTACCCTACTTGTTAAGTAAGTAATGTACTTATTGCTGTCAAGGCATTTCCCCATCCTAGAAAAATTAATCATTTTTAGTGTACTACAAGGGCAAACTTAAAAATAAGGTCTCCAATTATTTTTTCATAGAAAATGACATTTATTTACATTGTTGGATACATCGTTGGAAAGGTCATGGCTTCAGCTATTTTTCGATGTAGTCACCCTGGCGCTTGATGACTTTCCTCATCCGCCCGATGAACTTTTGAATCCCGTCATCATACCAGCTTCCGTCTGCGTTGCGAAGATAGGCTTTGACCTCCTCTTGCACCTCGTCGTCCGTCGCGATCATCATCCCTCCTAGGTGTTTCTTTAGGGCGAGGAACATGTGGAAATCACTGGGTGCGACGTCGGGGCTGTACGGTGGGTGCCCGATCACTTTCCACCCAAACTTCGAGATCAGCTCCTGCGTCTGATTAGCCGTATGCAGGCATGCGTTGTCGTGATGAAATGAGACCCCCTTCCTCAGCATTCCTGAACGTTTGTTCTTGATGGCGCACCGAAGCTTTTGTAGTGTGTGGCAGTATCTTTCCTTATTGATAGTGGTTCCTTGGGGCATGAAATCCACCAGCAATACTCCCTTTCGGTCCAAAAACACCGTTTCCATGACCTTCCCAGCTGACAGAGTTTGTTTGACCTTTTTTGGTTTTGGAGACGCCGGGTGGTGCCATTGTTTTGACTGTTGCGTCGTCTCGGGGGTATAGTGGTGAACCCATGTTTCATCACCCGTTACGATAAGGTCCAAAAAATCATCTCCTTCCTCTTCAAAACGGCGCACAACTTCTTCCGCACATTCCAGGCTCTGCCTCTTGTGGCCCAGGTACTGACTATGTGAATGTAAATGCAAATCTGTATGTTGGTGTGAGGAAGAGCTATAGGTTGAAGAGGAAGCTTAATGACCTTGGTTGTCAAAGCTCAAAAAACAATATGTAATGCTTGAAGGGTAAATAAAGATAAAGGATGGGGGTGCCTGACATGAGGTGTATTACTAAATTTAGAGTTACTTTAGGGGTTTACTGATGATTAGATTCCTTAATGTTTATTGATTAAATTTATACTCTCTCCATGAACTCTGAGGAGTAGTACTACATTATATTGTACACCAGTAAGATCACTATTGGTGACCAGTGCCTTGTTAGGTTGATACCATCTTAATGTACAATATATGCTGTAATTTAATAGAAATTTGTGATTGGTACGAAGCTATTTTTTTATTGAAGCTCTTTACTTTACAGAGCAGTGAATCATATTTTGTGTTGCTTTTGTTCAGTTTTGCCAGTGATGACATTGTTTTTTTGAATGCTGATTAATTTTTTTATCATCTGGTCTTTGTTTGCATATACCATTTCACTGTAGAAGTCCAAGCATGAATTCCATTACCCTACACAGAAGCCCATTCCTGTAATCTTTTTAAGGTTTTCCTAATTTTCTCCTTCTTTTAGTCATTCTGAGTTTTTGTAAGTTTGCGTAGTTTGTTTTCATCGCGTTGTAACATTTTGTAGTCTAATTTCAAATTGATTTGATTCATTTATCATCATTTCTCTTGATGCTGGTGTGAGGTATGTATGATCAAGGAGTACTTGCAAATGACAATTATTAATTATGGTGTTATTACTCTAATTGAATGTGAATCCATTTCACATTATTGTGTAGAAAACTTGACAGGCTAAAATTTATGTTAATGCCTACCTTTCTCAATGGTTGTGATACAATGATGGATGTTTGGTGTATTTTATGATTGGGTTAGTAATGCATAATTGTATTTCCAGGATTTACTCAATTCGAGGTTAAAATCTTTATCTTCACAGTAGCTTAGCGGCTTGTACATGATCAATGTTTTATTTTACCATCGGAGCAAGAAGTACAATGAAGAGTGTTGGCTGAAAATTGAGTATTTCCCCTATTTTAATGAATCTTGAAACATCTGTATGGTTGGTGTATTTTGACGTGCCAAAGACAAAAACCTCTATTGCATATCACTGTCAAATATGCTTTTCTAGTCTTTTTTCAAATAGATATTTGATTTACTAGTATAGCAAATCAATTATTATGGTTTTTAGACCTACATGTTGCTTGTAGGTGTTATGTTTGAGTATGAAGTTTACATGGTTGTGGTACCCAACACATCTTATTTTATTAACCTTTACTTTTTGTAATAACTTGCTAAGTTATGGGCTGGACAAAAGCACCACAAAAATGGTTTCCCTGCATTTTCTGTTTGTTCTTTGTTATTTTTTAAAAGTTTTTTGTTAGTTTGCATTTCTGTTCGCAATGTAGCTATTAGAAACTTGTTAAAAAAAAATAAATGAAATTTTATGCCACTTCCAGGGAGCTGCTATTTATAAAACTTATCAAAAGTGTTCTAAGTTTTTTTTATTAATATTTTTCCATTGCTACTCTTTCCCAGTGTTTAATGGGGTACTGTTTTGAGTGAGGTATATTTTTTATTATTTCTATGCATTAATTAACTATTTTTTTATATTTTCATTTTCTGTTGTTAGTAGTGTTTTTGGTTCAATTTGTGTTATATGTTTAGTTAAGGGGAAAGGTGCTAGGAGTGGTGCAGGAGGGACATCTGTTGCAGCTGCCGTTGTTGAAATTACAGAGAAGGAGATAAGCCAGGATGAGGCAGATGAGAAAGCTGCTGAAATATTTTCAAGTGAGCTGCTAGCAGGTCTTGCTGACCCGAATTGGAAAACACGTCTGGCAATGGTGGAACAATTTACTCAGGTAAGATTTCATGTAATATTTAAAGGGAAAGGTTAGGCTCAGGAAACTTATGAAAGAAGTTAGCTAATGAAATTAAGTGTTTTTCACTTTCTTTATACAGTAGATCCTCACTTATGAAACTTTCAGCGGACAACCAAAAAAAGTTTCATAAGTGAGGAAGTTTCACAACAGAGGTTTCAGAGTAAGGGAACATGAAACCCTTTTCAACTGTCCAATTTGGTCTGCTTTGTTTCATGGTTGCAATTACATGTTTGGATTCAGGCAAATGAAACCTAATAATTTATTGTACTTACAAGCAACTGTACAAATAAATGCATGTTCATGTTACCAAGAAAGAAACAACATGTATTTGCATTCCTGAAATTGGTAAGATCTATTCTGAAAGAAATTGAATTTCTTGGTCTAATAGTTAGCATTCATGGCACTATACCAACAAGGCTTAGTTTCAATTACTGCTTGGCACATTTTGTAATGATGTTTACTGTCAGTTCATCTTCTACAAACAAGCACCAGCTAATGCAGGAGTATTGATTACTAAAAATCTGCTGTGATTAATGGGTAATTTTACAAACTAGATTTCTTCTAAAATAGAATATCACTAGATATGAACAGAGATCTAACTGAAAACAGTTTTGAGATTCTATTAAATATCAGAAAGCAATTGGTATTAGAAGTTGGATATTGTATTCATTCAGCCAATATACCACCCGATGTGTGACTGACTGACTCATGGATGCAAATTCCCGACCACTTCTAGATAAGCTAGGAACATGATATTTGGTACAGACTTTCCTTAAAGGAATTCATTGGAGGAAAGATCCCGAAAACAGCAACTTTTTAACTGCAACCTCCCAAAAATAATTAAAAATGGCAGATTTTTGACTTTTCAAAAAAGTGACCTCCGGTTCCCGCGCGGTAACTTTTTAACGCTGCATCCAACCTGGAATCTGACGAAAAATTCTTGATGGGGAATTGAATATTATACAAGATGGGACCCATCCTGTCTTTCTGTGCCTCGTAGTTTTCTCACCAGAGAGCCTTGAACTCGAAATTTGTTACTCGAATATGTGTTATAGTTAATTGATCAAATATACAGTGAAACTGTGATTTTACGTACATAATTAGAGAGATCAAAATAGAAGCAGTATTTAGAATCAAAGTGTGTAAAAATCAAAGATTGATAAAAATGTATGATGTATTGACATATACGATTTAATAAAACGAAGAAAAAAAATTTGGATTTATTCGGGATTTATTTAGAAGAATACCTAAATGTAATGACATTTTTAAATTATCTTCATTGTATTTAAAATCAAGCCATGAGTCATAAATTTGTTTTGATGATTGAATTTCATTTTAATAAATGTATTTGATGGAATATTAGATGCATCTTTTTCCCCAAAATAATCACGTGAAAATCAGCCCCGGGTCTTATATGCAAAATCTTACCCCAGATGGTCTGCACTACCCAGCCCTTTCTTAAGTATTGTTTTTCACTACCAGCATTATTGGTATAAGCAGTAATATGCTCGATATATACTGTATTTTTCCGAATATGAGTATTTTAATTAATCTCTATTTTTGGAAATGGATACCTAATTTCTGCACATATTTATTCTTGTACCATGAATTTCCTTTTCAATAATCTTCTTCAGATAAAAAATAACTGGTCGTTTATTTTTAGTGTATCCACAGGTCTAATGCGAGGATTTAATATTCAAGACATCGTTGTATCGCGGGTTGCACATTTGGGGTTTTCCACTGTGTTCTAGGTCTATAGACAGATCAACATGGTGGGAAATTAATGAGATGATGAAGTATTTCATAAATTCTTAGAAATGTTGTTGTGTTGCTCCGCAGATTCCCATAGGTGACTGCCCACTCGTATCTTAATGACACCTTATCTGAATGATTACTAACCACCGCGGGCCACCCATGAGAAGGGAACAAGCCATTCACCATACACCAGCTATTCACTTTACACCAGGATATTCACTTACAGTTGAATATATATTACAGGGTGTCCGGTGAATCTCAATATCTTTTTTCCCTGAGTTTTCCAGGTTTTCCAGGCAAATTTTTGCATTTTCCAGGGTCTTGTTGCACTTCATTTCTAACATATTTTTAATGAATTTCTAATAAAATCGACATAATTTTCCAACAATAAATTCGAGAAATTTTGGTCCTACTTTGAGTAGGACCGAATAATAGAGTATACAAGGAACGTGGAATATAACAGGTTTTATTTCAACCAAAAAATAAACAAAAATGGTTAACTGAAAACAAAATTTTGAGTCAGGTGCAATTTGAACTCAATAAACTAGAATCAGACAATATGGCAAATATGATGCCTATTACCTGGTGGAATACCCATTCAAAATTTATGCATCAGATTCACCGGGAAAATCTTAGATAATTTAGAATCAGACTAGTTTGATAAAGAACTTACAAATAGAAGAAGACACTGGTGTGAAATGCTTTTCAATGAATGCATTTCCAATTCAACTTCATTAACAAATTTCTCGGCTTTTCAAGAAATTAAGTTTTTTGGTTTGCAGGTCTAGAACCTTTTGCAGTACCTCTTTCATATACTTTTCTCTTGAGGTCTTGGTACCTTTCCTTTTCTCTGCTAACGCTTCACTGTACTTTGAATGAGCATTTCCCAAACTGTGAATTAACTGCTTTGTGATAGGTACGAATCTAACACTCCCGCCACCCTGATTGCATTGTGAATGGTACGAAGGGAACCAGAGAGACTTCAGTTAAATTTTCAACAAAAAGAAAGGCGTTATCGGTGAAACCTCTCTCAAGGTTGGCATTTCCGTGAAATAGAATAAAGACAAGCCTGATAAATCTCTTTAAATTGTCATATCCACTTTCATCTCCAATAGAGATTGACATCCAGAATTGGTTAAGACAATCATGATCTCCATCACACTCTTTGAGCACGTACTTCACTGACCTAATCTCCAAAAGATTCTTGAATTCTTTATCAGTAGCATCAGCCTCATAGCCGCCAATGCGGTTCAATTCTGTAAGATAAAGCAATGCTGAGCCTAATTTTCTCTTGGCACCTTCAGTGGCGATTGCCACTTTCGGATCCAAACATTCAATAGACTTTGTGAAGGAATAAGCCAGGGGCATTTTATTAAGAATTTTTGACACCATGCTCTTCAAAAATGTTTGGTATTCATGCCGGAACCCTAAGATATCCTTCTTGGACACCTTACATTGACCCAGAGCTTTCTTGGTTCCATAACCAATGTCAACTTTCTGAGGTAGCAGCAGATAACCATGGGCAGTCAGATCTATTTGAAAGATGGTCTGACTCTTCATGACTTCAGATACAACAAATTTACTCATCAAATCTCTAATAAGAAATTGGAGGGAAGTATAAAGAAAAGGAACTAATGGGGCATCTGACTGAAATTTCATTATAAACGGCTCAACTATAGCAGCCATAGTTTCAAAGAAGGCGAGACGAGTTCTCAGAATCTTGTACCTCAAACACTCACGCACTACCTGGTAGCTCTTACTATCAGGAATTCCAATTGTAAGCTTTGGTTTTGGTTTTACCTCCCTTTGTTCCTTCTTTACCCTTTCCACTTCCTCCACCTATGCTTCAACAGCTGGTAAGATTTGTTGTGCCCTGGCTGTCACCATTTTATTTTCGACCCACCGAATGGCACAAAACTTCACTGGGAAAACGGAGGTACCCGTAGTGTTGGTAAAATCAGCTCGCCGAGAAGTAACATTTTTTGATAGGTTACATACAGCTCTCAGATATTAGACTAGGTTCCAGCCAGCGCTAATACAACCTGTCTTGAAAGGTATGCAAGCCACATGTGCCTAAGTCCAGAACAGGATCCCCTGGGTCACACTTGACTTTCAGCGGGATTATTAGATTCTTTAAGAATGCCTAATGTACTTTAGGGCCGTCCAAGGAAACCTTCAAAACTTGCCCTTTCAGCTTTACTTTGGACTGGGATGCACCTGCTTCAAATGCTGATAGTACATCTTTTGTGGCACTTTTGCCTAAAAACACTGACGTAACACTGCTACAATGACTCAGAAGCGTCCGCTATGATATCAAAGTCCAGCGTGTCCTCTGATATCAGGGTACCTAGATGTCCAGCACAATTCTGAAATTAATTAAAGGAGGGAGGAAGAAGGGGATGCACAATTGTGCCCCGTGAGGCTAGTCATCTCTCCGACGCTACCGCAATTCACATAATTCGTCTTTTTCAAATATCTCCAATGAACTCACTGAAATAATTCTTCTATCTCTTCCAGGTAATTTTTCAAGCAACATTTATAAATCATTATTTATAAATGTTGCTGGAATTATTCCGTGTGGAATGTGCCTTGTTATGCAATTGGTCCCCTGGACTGCGCGAAGGGAGTGGTGGGTGGGGTGACAAAGCACAAGCTGCGAGTGGGGGCACAGCTACAAAAAGAGTATGAAATGAACAGGGAGCGCTAGGCTACACTGAGACAAGAATTATGCAAGCAAAGGCATAGGTTAAACCTCTTTCTCTCTGCCTTAATGGAAATTGGCTGCCGTGCATTTTCCAGGGTTTTTCTTGGAAAATACAAAATTCCCTGAGTTTTCCAGGACAAAATATTTCCCTGAGTTTTCCAGGTTTTCAAGGTTTTCCAGGTCGCCAGACAGTTTTACAGACAGACAGACAGACAGACAGACAAATTATTAGCAAAGTTACTGGTCTATTTTTGACGGGTACCTCAGCTCGAGCAGAAAATATTTATGACACACATGCCTTGTGGGTTGCATAAGGTCTTAACAGAATTTCTGCACTGCTGTAACAGCATGAAAGCAGCCAGGGTGTCCACGGACCCTTGAAAACCTGGAATTATTCGGGAATTTTCTGAACCTTGAAATTTCCGTGAATTATGCGGGAATTTCTGGTTAAATCCGGGAATTTTGAAAATTATCATTTCCAGGCGAAAAAATCCTTATTTTATAATTTAAGTCAACAGCGAAGACAAGAAGATATATGTTGTTTGATAACTGTACATAATGTAATGGACTTAGCATGGGTCAGGATCCTTATTTTATAATTTAAGTCAACAGCGAAGACGAGAAGATGTATGTTGTTTGATAACTGTACATAATGTAATGGACTTAGCATGGGTCAGGGTGTCTACCAGTCGGGAATTTAGTAATGTTGAGAAAAAATCTGTAAAAAGTCAGTAATTCACTGAAAAATAATCAAAATTCGGAAAATGGATGTGATGGTTGCTCACAAATCGTCACGGCTAAAAATTGGAATGGCAGACATAACATTACGAAATGAGGTTCTCTCGGAGTTTTCCGTGGTGATTAGATGAATATTCCATTCTTCTTCCTGGTATCTGCCGTGACGCCTCCGGGACGGGAGGAGAAACGTCAGAAAAACAGTGACATGGCAGATACCCGGAAGAATCCGTAATTATGTCTAATGTAAGCAGTTATAGCAGCAGCAAGGGGTCGAAGCGGAAGCACAGAACATTAACTATCGCAGAAAAAGTGAAAGTGTTGAAATAACTTTTTCGGTACATCAGTGAAGCGCCTGTACGTGTGATATGTACTCTGTTGGATCTTCGACAATCTATGACAATAAGAAGCAGAAAGAGAAGATCCTCAAATTTTTCTGTGAAAGTGGCACTAAGAAAGGGATGGAGATAGGAAAAACCATGAGAGAAGGGTCTAGTGCCATTTTAAATCGCGTACTTATGCAGTGGTTTCGACTGCGTCGAAGTGAATGGCTCAGTATTTCAGGCCAAATCTTAAAGGAGCAGGCTAAAATATTTTATAGAATTTGATAGCTTGTAGATATGTTCAAAAAGGCAACCAAGGATGGGCAAGAATCCTCCTCCAAGGCTTCCTCCTCAATCACTCCTGATGTATCGACAAATAGCCGCACAGATGGAAGCACCGGTAGCAGCAAGCGTTGATGACGCGGCGTAGACAGATCATTGAATCAGCTGATATCGAATTTATTCAAATTTCATTGAATTCAAATAATTTATCGAATTCCCTCTTAAAAAACATCGCGGGCCAATTAAGTATATTGGTTACTACCACAGCACCCGTAGTCTGGCAAAATCCCTAATCCGGCATCGCTCGAGTCCCGACGGTGCCAGAGTAAGGGTGCTCAACTGTACTATGTTTGAATAAAATTGAGGTTTAGTGCTCCGTCTTTTGATAGCAAGATGTTTTTTTTTACTAATATATATTTCCTTTTAATTTCTACATATTGATTTTATCTATGTGTTTCTGTATTCAACTTGTTTTTGAAAAAGTGCTTCAATATCCGTAATAAAGGTATTATTATTCATTATTTCTGAGATGCTGCTTGATTCTTGCTACCCTATATTAACCACATTTGTTATTTTCCGAAATCTAGAGAAGACCTATCAAGAATGATAAATGCAATCACATTTGTCACAATCACTAGACTTTTAGATCTTGTAAGAATGAAGTCCATCCAATTGAAATAGATTCTAACTGTTGAAGTAATACAAAGTGATGTACATATATCCTTTAGTTTTTTATAGAATGGCTTGTTATTTTATTCAATCATTTCACTTCAGTCTTTTGAGAACTATCCCTTCTTTTTTTATGGTAATATTAAGGCAATTGTTATATCGAATCATGATGGTCTTTAAATTTTAGGAACCAGAAATGCATACAGTTGCAGTCCTGAACTACATTGTTTACTTCTAATGATGTTATTGAAGGTTTATGAAAATTGCTTTATAGAACCATTTTCTGTGTCAGGTCTTTCATGGAACGGGTATTTATCACTAATTAGGACTGATTGTCTTGCTAAATCAGTTCGTGGATGTGTTAACTGCCTTATAATTGTTACACATGCTTTCATATAATTTAAGAGTCAGGGATTTGGGTCATAATGGGTAAATTGGTGTTGCTTCAAGAATTTAAGGTTTGTGGTGAAGAAAATTCTTATGTGCATAACTTTCGACAAGACTATTTCCATCACGGTGCCTTAGGTATTGTGGAATATTAGCCATATTTTTACATCCTGGATGAGCAGTCAGTAGCTGGTTCTAGATTACTTGGGGTATTCATGTTATGAATTTATTCTTTCTTTATTTTATAGGAATTAAGTAAAATGGACAAAGAAGATATTCAGACCCAGGTGTTGCTTCGCACATTAGACAAAAAACCAGGACTGCGGGACTCAAATGTACAGGTGGCTAAGGCAAGACTGGAAGCTTTAAAGATGTTGGTGGAAAACTCCAAATTTTCCAGGTATTGACTTAGGCAATATTTCTGGTATTCCCTTGCCTGAAGAAATGTTCACTAGGAGATATTTGGTGCAAAGAATTTAGTACAGACCATGAAATTATTAACCATGAGTAAATTATTCTAATAATGATTGTAGAGTTGTTGAAGTTTGGGCAATGTTCAAGGGCTCCTTGCCCCTAGCCTTAGCTGAATGAATTTCTACATACTGGTGATCCATGGATAGCCATAGTTTTTGGGAAAGTCCTTTTGCCCTGAACTTGTCACTGAAAATTATCATGTCTGAAGGGCTCGGAATCTTTAAAGGTCTTCTCTCAGTCATGTAATCTTCCTTTTGTTTAGAGAAAATTGTTACATTCTTTGCAAGAGCCGTATGTACAGTATCATGCTTTCATGGCTTTTTGAGTCAAAGGAGCTGGTAATGTGTGTACTCATTTCAAATTGTGTGTACTAGATTATAATGCATGTGCAGTTTCATATCTTATTTTTCAAATAATTCCTTGAGGAATTTATTCCCCATCTTTTATTCTAATTTGAATGAAGTACTTATTATTTATGTTAGTCAAATTCTTATTTTTGCAGAACCTGTGTGGAGCTGTGCATCAGTGCTGTAACTGAAAGATTAGGGGAAGCTAAATCAGGACAAGTTGCAGCTGATGTTTTAACTGCAATGGCAGAAAGTACATCCTTTGATTTAGTGGCACCAATGGTTTTAGATGCAGCATTTACACTGCGAAGTCCAAAAACGCATCAAGAGTCATTATCTTGGATTAATGCGGCTGTGAAAGAATTTGGATTTACGTAAGTCACATGGTATTTTTTATGAATGCTTTTTAATTCCTCAAACCTGAAGTAGATTTCATGGCATTTCATTTTGCTGGTCAGAGGAGATATAAACAAATTTGTGATTTTGTGTGTGGTTACTTGAAAAATTCATAATGCATAATCCAATAGATTTATTTTAATTATTTATGATGAACTCAATATTCTCAGGCGTAACTTTGTGAAAATCCATATTGACATAATCAATACAAACTTTGTAAATTTCTCTATGAATTTTATTTAATACGACCGGTTTCATCGCAATAGGCGACATCTTCAGGTACATTTTCCAGTCAAGCACATGTGCTGGCTGCCAGTGCGAACAAAAGCGGTAGTTGGTGGGGGAGGGATGGTGGGGGGGAGGGAAGGATGGAAAGGAAGAGTAGGGGCTGATTGTCGGATAATTGGTACTCAACTGTACTTGATTTAGCCACATGTTATTATGCCATACTTATGCTTTTTCCTGTGCAGCCAGGGAGCTGTGATTATGCCCTTAAACTCTATTGTGCATTTTGATTTAATTATAATTATCTCTCCAACTACAGTAAAACCCCTAAATTACACTTTTCCAGGGACCCTAGAAAAAAAGTGTAAATTGCGGGAAAATGCAAATTGTGGGAAAAGTAGAATTTTTACTTCTACATCCATGTTTTTTTTACTGGAGTAAGGGTAAAAATAAGAAATACAGTAAGTCCTCGACTTATGTGGTTAATTCGTCCCAAAAATTTCCACGTAAGTTGAAATCCGCATAAGTCGAAACACAACAACTTGCCTATCCATTTTTGAACCATTAGCAGTGCCGCTTTTATTGCGATTGGTGGCAATCGGCAGCGGTTACAGAAAACGCCATCTTTCAAGAGGCCGTTCAGTTATCATAATACGACAATTCTGAGAGTAACACATCCAATCTTTATTTCACTGGAAATTTAAGTCTAAAATAAGTATAATTACACAAAACATTAATAAATTGAAAATTTGTTAAATTATCATACTCATGTGAATGCCTGTTCATAATTGGAATAGTTCTTAATAAATACCTACGTATTTAGCTGAAACGATTTTAATGATTTTATGAGACAACTTTCTCAAACTTGATAAATAACGATCCCAATGATCAAGTCACAACGGAAATACAAGTTCGTCTCTTTGATGCATGAACACGTTCTTTTTTTGCTGTGATGTAGAACAGGCGTCATCTATGGAGTAGATAATTAACTACGCGTTGACTTACGCGGGAAGGTCAAACTATGCTGAAAAAAGATGTTGATGCCGTGTAAAGGCCGAATCACTCTAGCGTTCATCGGAGCGTTAGTGGGAGCGGGTGTTGGTTCGTCCAATCACATTGTGCAATTCGGTTGTCGGTGCCGCTCCCGTGTACTGCCTAGTACTCCTCTCGGAGAACCTTCTGATAGAAGGTGTGAACATTTCGAGTCCGTTTGTGAAAGGTAGTTGTCACTTGAAATAGACAATGGAGAGTTTATGGCTTAATCGAAGGAATCAATGAAGGAGAAGGCTGAAGTTGGCCGCTTTGCTCGTAATAATTACAGAATATTATGACAGCCTACCCGACAGCAGGATCTGGGTGCATCACTGGGTCGCTAGGCAAAAGGAGCAAGGCTGTGATCACAATTTATTCAACCATCAAGCATACTTTTTCAAGATAAAACAAACCTTTGTATTTTTTCAGCCCCATATTCTGATTCACTCATGAACTATAAATTTATTTATTGTCATTGAAATGGTACAAAACCACAGTAGACATTGTCAGGAAAGCATAAATGTTACAAGTATAGCTAATGGTAGTTCATTTCATTGAAATAGATCATATTGCAGGTATAAAGATTTAAGAATAATAATTTTTATGCTGACATTAATTGCAAGATGGTTTGACATAAGGGAATCGAAAGTGGTACAGGAGAAACAGGACACAGGAAGATTGCTAATTATCAGGTCAATGAGGGTTTCTGAGTGGGCGGTTAAACGAGTTGGTTCACTATTTATGACATTTAAACCAAAAGATAATAGCACATTAAGGAAGTATGACTTATGAGGTGAGTTGCTTAACAGATCAATATTAAAATCACCAAAAACTATAATGCCATCCGCTTGTTTTGAGATGAGGAAATTGATTGTTTCAGAGAAGAGGTCTAAAAAGTCACACACTTCACGACTTGGAGGACGATATATCACACAAATAATGTATGTTTTTGAATTCACTGCCAGGATAGACACTGCACACTCAAACACAGATTCAACAGATTTATAAAATTTTAAGGTTTTTAGGCCTATGTGAGGTTTGCTGTAAACACACACGCCGCCACACTTCATTCTTTGACGACAGAAGGATGAGATTAGATTGTATCCACTGACACAAAAGGTGGATATTTCTTCGTTTGACAGCCAGTGTTCGGCTAGTAAAAGAACATCACTGTCATGCTCCTGCATGAGTAAATCTATCAGGAAGCCTTTCTGCCGTAGGCACTGAATGTTAAGATAGGTGATGTTAAGATCAAAGGTTGAGCATTTGGGGGACCGAGAAGAGCACTTCACTTCACTTGCTTCACTTGAATGGGAATGGAGCGTGCGTGTAAACGCACGGTCCGTCGCGAGAGGTAGCGAGCTGCTTAGTCAGGAGGTTGTTTTGGTGATGGAGTCAGAGGATTCGTCGGTTGCGTTAAGCTCACGGAAGAAATTTCACGGCGTTTTCTCTTGCGATATCTCAAATTCGATGAGATAAGAGATCGAGCGACACAAAAAAGCCTCGACAGGCTGGCCCCAGTTTGGGAAATGTTCACAAATTTTGTCTCTGCTTGTAAAAATAATTTCACAATGAGTCAATATGCGACGATTGAAGAAATGCTGTAGAGCTTCAGTGGGAGTTGTGAATTTAGAGTTTATTTGCCCAGAACTTCTCTATTTCTGACATGGAAAAATATCCCGGTAAACACCCAGATGGCCCTTTCAAGTACTCTTTAACACCTTTTGATATTGTGTGCCGCTTAGTATCACAAATCTCAGGGACTGGGTGCATCGTAACTGTGGATAACTCTGACACCCGGTGGAAAACCCTTGGAAATTTCTACCAGAAGATTCACCGGGAAGGCTTGAAATCATTCTTAAGCTGGCGTGTACTTGTATCAACATTGCTTGATTTAAATCATGCGTATAACAGTAAACTCACAAGTAACATGAAATTTTAGCATTTTTGCAAATGCCCTGCATTTTTCCCTTTCTATAGAATGGGGAATTGTGACTATTCTGCAAATTGTGATGTTTTGTAGACTATGTAAACTCGTTATAATTTCAGTTATAATCTTTTGTCCATTGTCACATTAAAATCAATTCTTAAGCATGTGCATTAGTTTCATTTGCAGAATCAAATTATTATTTAATAATTCCTGTTGGGAAGAGGGAATCAAATTCTGAACTATGGTGAAATGGGGGGTCGTGCAAAAAAGTTTGAAAAACACTGAACTTTTAGAAGTAAAGCCTGATAATTACCATTGATAATGGTTTGTAGGTGCCATTAGAATTTACCATTTGAAAAATCTTCCAGATCCTCCCTTGCCTCCGAACTTTATAATACCAAAGAAAACCGAAGGGGCGTTCCAGTCGCCACTAGCGATTCATTCACTGAAGGACATGCTCCATACCATCACTTGCGAATGCTATTTGTAAACTAATGTATGTATGTGCATGAAAGTGAACATCTAATGTCCAACATTCAAAATGGTAAGAATCCTTGATAGAAACTTATGGAAAGGGTAGTACACACATGACGCTTCTAGGTCACCATATTAATGTGCTAATAAATGAAATAAAATCGTACTGCAAATATCTATGCTACCATTACAAACTGTGGTAATTTGACTCACCAGCTATGATTGTGAAATGCCACTGAAATTTAGAGAAAAATTCTAACATTATGATCAATTTATAGTTTTTTTGCTGCACCTAAGCTTCGAGATCATTTTATTTACTTAATTTTTGACCCAATCGTTATAAGCTTAAGCATATACAGTCAACTCTCGATTATCCGGCTTCCGATTATCCGGTTTGCGGATTATCCGTGCTGTTTTCTCATCCCTACACCTCAAAGTTCGAAAAATATTCAAATGGTAAAATGGTAAATTCTTTGAAAGTTCGATGTATCTAAATAGAATTTCAAGTTTTTAAATGTTTCTTTTTAGTTTAACTTTTTAATTTAATCACAATATTATGGAAATTGTTTGCTTCGTTTAAGAATGATGAAAACTCAGCCGCATCTGCTTCTGAAATTATTTTATCCGTTCTTCCCCATTACCCTTTGGCACTGAATATTCTATCTTCCTAAAACGAACAGAATAGTAAATATACAATGGACATAATTTCAAATAAACTACTTGGAAATAAACTAACTTATATTATACTTAAAAATAACTACTTATTGTTCTGTATGTTCTTACTTTTCGGCCTGAATTAATAAATGCGAAACAGTATTAGTGCTCCCTAGTCATTATTGGCAGTTGAACAGTCATTTGTTTTTACCTAGATACGATTGTGCCTGCTCATTCGTGTGGAAATCTCAATAACTTCAAAATTGCATTCATTACTATAGTGCCACGAAAAAGCTGATGCAAATGGCAAAAAACGGAAGAAAGTTGTCCTTTTCATTGCAAAAAACTAGAATTGATTAAAAGAAATGAAAAAGGAGAGACTCCGCTTAAACTGGCAAAAGAATATGATGTGGAGTTAAACAATTTGCGGTATAATTAAGATTAAAAGTAAGCTGATGAAGTTCGCTGCAACCTCGGACAGTGGTTTGGGACCCTCAAAGCGTAAGACTATGAAACGATCAACCTTTAAAGATTTAGACTCCGCCATGCTTCTTTGGTTCAATCGAAAACGGACAATTCATGGTATACCTGTCTCAGGCCCCATGTGCGCACAGCAGGCGAAACTTTTTCATGAGTCTCTAGGGATAGAAGGAGATTTTAAAGCTTCTTCTGGGTGGTTGACGAGATTCAAGCCGCGACATAAAATTCGTGAAATTGCTATTCAGGGAGAGCGATTGAGTGGCAATGTTTCAGCCGCTGATGCTTTTCGCTTGGAGTTCACAAAATATGTAAAGGAAGAAGAGTTGACACCCGCACAGAAGCTCTGGCGAGTGTTGAAACTTAGCAGGATTACATGCGACAACTTGATTTCGATTATTGCGACATAAAAAAAGAACTGCATTAAAAGAAAACATGAAGAAATCAAGTAAACAGCAAAAAATAACTTGTAATTTCCGAGATTCACAATAAAAGAATGTGCTCTATTCTGATATTCACTTCGATAATGATTTTTACATCAACTTCAAATACGCAAGACATGCTATTGTTTTTACTATCGACATGGTCAAGTTAAGCGCCCATTATCTTTTATTTCAAGCATTAGAAACTATTTATTAGATTAGAAAATATTTATAGATGAACATTGAAGATTTCATGATATTCGAAATAATCGAACTGGAAAATTAACATTTCGTTATCCACTTGTTTTCTTGGCGTAACACCTGCTGTGAATTGTAATGTGAAATATTTTTAATCCTACTAATGCCGAATCTATATATTATATCACGATATATCAGAGGCTCACAATTATAACAATGTTTTGTATTATATAATCACTTCGATGTCACACATTTACTGAAAATAAGCAAGATGTCAGCTTTTATTATCTACGTGGTCAAGCTAAGTAAGTACCCACTATGTTGTGTTTCAAGCATTAGAAGCTATAAATTTATAAATGTTTACGATATTAATATATATTTCGAAATAATATAAATATTTAGTATTTCATTAGTTGTCTTGCGGTAACCACTGCAGTCTGTTATGTTAAATAGTTTCCATCCTACGAAGTGAAATGTCAATATCACGACCGCATTTTCCATGTTTTTCGGTTATCCGTGTTTTTCGATTATCCGTGCCTCGTCGTGCATCCATTAGCACGGATAATCGAGAGTTGACTGTATAGCATAAACAAACATAAAAACGAATTAATAAACGGAAGAAACTAATGGCAGATTTCTCTAATTTTATGTGTGCATGTTGGCGTATGGTGAAATGTATCGACGTAGAGATATATTTCATGAGAAAGCCTCTACATCTTACAATTTATATCTACATGCTAGAAATGCACTGAATTCGAGGTCATTACCAATTTTGTATCTTATCCCCATGTATAGATTAGAAAACTTATACAAACTGAACACGAAAAAAACAGGAGAAATCAGAAATGTACTCAGGAAAAAGTCGGAAATTTTATTTCTGTAACTAAGTGGCCACCCTGATCTTAGACAAATAGAAAATAGAAAATTAAGAAAGGATGAAGATGGCAGGGCGATTTACATTATATTTGTTATTAGTAACCATTGAAACTATCTAATGAAAATAGCGTGATTATTTTAAATTATATTTAAAAAAAAATGATGTTTTCAACTGCTTGGACTTCCTCTGCCTATTAATAATATTATGCACTTTATTTTTAATTTTCTGCAGTTCCTCAAGCATTTGCTCACAGCAATCACTATAGGTATACCTACCAAGTAATTCCTTAAGAGTTTGAACAGCACACACTGTGTCTTGCCTATCATAGTTATAACTCGGGAATTGAGGCAGTGCAAATGATCTCAATGTCCACCACGAGTTCTTAATTTTTCATCATACCAGGATAAGAATCCATTTTCATTCTTCATAGTTTCTTCAGGGATGTTACAAGTCAGGGAAATATGGGAAATGTCAGGGAATTTGAAACCCGTCAGGGAAATCAGGGAAATTGTCAAGGAAAATTGTTGAGCTGTCAGGGAGAAATTTGATGAGGGGCAAGGTCGATGAATTGGATAGAGGCCGACGCACCCCAAATATACATTCATTCGTTGTTGCCGGAGTCTATGTTCTGATTTTGTCATAGTTTCATAAATTTGTCATTAAATTTGATGAGTAAAAGTAACAATGGTGTGTTTTCTTAACTTTCATTTGTACTTAAATTTTCACTGCTCTCTAAACCTCAAGGAAACACTTGAAAAAATGTCAAAGATAACGATATTTTTTGTTGGAAAACAGTCAGGGAAATGTCACGGAATTTCATTTCCAGAATCTTGTAACAACCCTGTTCTACATAAGTAAAAAATTAATACTCCCCCGCAGGTTTAATTACATTAGAGCACCCATAATCCAGGGGCACGCTATTGTCTGGCAGTGTTGCGAATACAACCTCATACATATTCCGAAAAATCAAAAAATCTTAATCATAAACGTTGTTTTAAGAGATTTGGACTCTGCACTTTATTAAAATATTTCCTTTAATTGCTGGAATATAATGTACCTTTTAAGTATTTCGCGGTAATTTCATTAAATAATAATTGTGCATGCAATCTAAACAAATTATATGATTAACTTACGCAATTTCATTAAAAAATAATTGTACACACAATCTAAACGAATTATACGATTAACTTACGCACATTTCAGTTTGAAGTCCTCACTGTTGGCTGAGAAACCGCTACTTTTAGTCTTGTGACTTGCCTCGGCTATGCTACTTCATGGCGCGCACATTTAGCCATGCTTAAATATAATGCTTCATTGCTTATTCTCTGGCTGTAAGGTGAAAGAAACTTGATTAAAATTCTTTGTTACATACGCACAGATATTATGACCATGTCCGATTTGAGCGGACAGAGCGATGCCAGAGGTGTGAAGTGATGCACAAAACTTTCGGTTGCAGAAAAAGTAGAAGTTTATCCTTACTAGCCTCCTGAAATCACAATGTGGATGAAGCAGACTAAACTGCTCCATTGAAATTAACGTCAATTTCTTAACTCCTGACACGACGATAGCGTCAAAAACGATGAACCAACTGATCATCAATCACATTAATCAATTGGCCGCGGCAAGGAGTGTTGCGTCATGAAAATGTTTCGTAGTTTTCATTTTTATTTCTGTATGCTCAAATTTTCCTCATTATATTGACAAATATATTTTTTCTAAAAATGGTTATTTGCGAATTAAAGCTTTTGGGGTGTCCAAACGGGCAAAAGGTTCCATGTTTTCCATCGTTTCGATGTCCGACACGGCCCTCGTTTTCAGGGGCGTCAACAGATTTGCTGGAAATGTACTATATTTCAGCGATTTACGAAGTTTAAGCCAGATATTTACTATCATTTATATGCATAGAAACAGTAGAAGAATGATATTATAGAATTATTGCTAACTGGTTGATTTAGTTCGAATTTCTGTTACTACTGGCGCTGTATACTATTCCCGCCATTTTCAAATTCTTCCTTAAAACAGGTCCTATTGCTGCTCTCTTGCATATTTTTTCCGCATATGTGTACAAGACAAAGTCAAAAAGTGTTTTACAAAGGATGATATGCATGAGTAATGGACTTAAGAAGTGAATTTTATTTTTTGAAAGAGCGTGCTGTGGTGCAAATTGCAGGAAAACTGAAAAATGTATAGTCTAAATTCAGGGTCTCTGCATACGTTGGAAACATAGGAAATTGAATGGGACTTTGCAAAAGTGGTGTAAACTGCGGGAAAACATAATTTCCGATAACGCAAATACCAGGTTTCACTGCAGTCTATTTTTTACTACAGAATATTGTATTAATGATCTTTTTGTAGTGGAAATAGTTTCAACATCCTTGTATTCTCATATGTTGTGAAATCTTAGCTCATTTATCAAAATTTGCTGAAACTTGATTTTACATAATTTGATTTTACATAACACTGTCTTTTTGGGACTGTAAAATCAAGATTTGTTACGTAAAATCAAGATTCTATGTTGATTATTAACAATGTTTGTTTTTTTGTCCTGCAGTTTTCCATTCAAACATATTGTGGACAATATCAAGAAAGCACTGAATGCTACTAATCCAGCTGTCAGGAACTCTGCCTTAACATTACTTGGGACTTTGTCACTTTATATGGGTCCCAATATTCGTGCATTATTTGCTGATGAAAAGGCAGCTATTGTTCAGCAAATAGATGCTGAAATTGACAAGGTAAATTTTTATTTTTGTTCCTTGCTTTATAAGGTTGCTGTCATATTTTATCAAATCATTGGTTTATTTCTGTATAGCAAAAACTGATAAACATAGCACCAATGTTATGAACTAATCTCCGTAGTCAGTGCTTACTGTAGATGCTGAGGTTGGTCTGAAAAGGAAAGATTGCAGAAATTCCCGGTAGCATACACGTGTGTTTAGAAATTTAGAAGAATGTTAAGACTTTTAGCTCGCTTGTATGAATTCTCTACTGGGTTAGGCTCTCCATACTGGCCTACGTTTCGATGCCCGACTTGTGCATCATCCTCAGGGCTCACACATCAAGTTCATCAGGAAAGCACCAGTTCTTACATTTTAACTCGCTAGTTTATGAACTAGTTTCAAGAGATTTTTCATCTGAGCTTATAAAAATGAAATTTATTGTGTCAAGGACTTGCTGTACTAAATGAATTTCATCTCAGCTTTCTCTTAACTTCGACAATTAAAACTAGCAATTTGTGAATTTTCAAGGGAGCAAACATCCAAGTCAGAGTGTAAAATTCAAACTTGTCCTGGGATTTAAAACATGGTAGTAGTGCTTATTATTAGTTCATATCCCTGCCTTTGGCAGTATGTGAGTTTTAATATTTGGTGGATTTACGCTAGAGCTTTTAGTCATTATTCACATCCTGTGTGAAGCCTAGCAGTCCTATATGCTGAAAGATGGGAAAGTGCTGTAGGGCTACAAATTGAGGAGAAAAGGGAAAAAATGCCATGAGCAGAGGGGAATAGAATTGCGTACCACTGGGCCACAAATTTAACTAGGAATGCATTTCGAAAGTTCAAGTTTAATTTATATTATGTCTTTATTATTGAAACAAAATTTTCTATTTATCCTCAAACATTTATTTAGCTGTGGTGCTAATTTTATTATCTCTGTGTGGAATTTTTTAAAAGGCAATACTCTGCACTGCATATTTTTTGTTAGAATATACATATTCTCACCATTACACATTTCTGCATACATATTAAATTCTATTGCTCCAACCCTGGGCACAGAATATATAAAATTTAATGTGCCAGCTTCACTGAGATAATTTATAAATTTAATTACTTGTGTATTTCATGTGTGTGTCCTAGAAGCCAGTGCTGTTCAGTTATGCTAAAGGACTGTTCTATATTTTTAGCATTTAGGAGAAAGACCTCCAACTCCTACCCGTGGCCAAACAAAGTCTGTACCAGTGGCAACAAATGGTGTGTTAGAAGAGGATGAGGTCATAGATAATGATGGTGAAGATTTTCAAGGAGACATGGATGAGGATTTGGATGACCCAGAAGTTGCTATGCCATCTGCACAAACAGAGCAGCAGCTTCATCGTCAAGATGTTTCTCACCATTTTACAGAAGAATTGGCTAATGAACTCAGAGACAAGAATTGGAAGGTAGGTTTCTCTGTCATTTTACATCTTTGCATTGAGTGAATTTGCATATTTATGATGCTGTACATATTTATAATACTGCATATTATGGCTGAGGATAAATCACTTCAATTTTGAAAGCATTGGGGAAGTTTATGAATATCATTTAGATATTCATAAACTTTCCTTTATAAGTTTAATTTTACAGCCATATTTTTTTATCTAGCCTGTTGTTTCTTGCTATACTGTGAGGTAAAGTGGTCCCTGCTGCAGGAATAAATTGATAGCATTAATTATCTGCAGGAAAATCACTTATTGGTGCTTAGCAGTTAAAAGTGTGCAGGAAAGTGGTTATAAAATGTCAGGTTAAGTACCATATCTACTGTATATATTGTAATATAAGTCGATTCGAATATACCATATTTACACAAATCTAAGACATACCTGATTTTAAGAAGACTTTTGGAAATCCACAATGGGGAAACAGTCATGGATTTTGCTTCCTATTGTAAGACGAACCCACTTTTCTTTGGAAGCTCTGAAGGGGAAAAAACATATAATATGCAGTCTGTTTTGTGAACAATTCAGAAGGATCACTAATATTTCTCTTTATCTAACTTAGCTTTCTTTATCCTCTTTGGCTGTTGTTAGGATGTCTGATCATACACAAAATCATTTGGATGGCACACAAAAACGCTGGAGTTAATACAGTAGAGTCTTGATTTTACGTAACCCCTAGGGACCCAAAAATGGGGTGTTATGTAAAATCAAGATTTTAGTGGATTTTGAAAAATGTGTTGAGATTTCACTACGTATGAGAACGCGATGATGTTTAAACTATTTTCACTACAAAGAGATCATTATGTATTATATTCCGCTGTAGAAAGTAAAACTTCTAATTATGTTGGAGATATAATTATATTTTAAACGAAAATGTACAATAGAATTTCAGAACATAATCGTAGCTTTTTGGCTGCTCAGGCTAAAGTATAGGTAAAGAATTTTAACATGTGGCTAAATCAAGTGTGTTCATAATTAGACAATCATGCCTGTGGGAGAGAATGAATTGTACTGAGCGATAAAATTTGAAAATAAGACATTTTAAAAAGGTTATCCAAAATATTAATTAGAAAAGTATACCACTCGATGAAAGTTAAATAAAATTGCATAGCAAACTAATAAACTGCCTGTGCAAAATGAAAATGAGGAAACCCCCTCTGAAATTACGATACCATTTTCAGAATTATGTCTTTTTAAAATACTGTGTGATGTTTTTTGCACTTTTTACTGTGCCATTTTTGAGTTGATTACTTTTTCAATTTTTCTCAAATTCTCCTTAAAATCATCAACTTCATGAAGTAATGAGAAATGATGCAGGGTATTTAATGCCTGGAGGATATCTTATTTTTTGGGTTTAGGGATGACCACATCACTTTTATCTACTTCATTGTCACTCAAAATTTCATGGCTACAGCCATCTTCTTCATTTTTTTGTCCATGAGAACTTTTCAGGGTGTCATCATCCAGCCCTATGTACTCTAGACTTGAAGTCTGTGGTGCTCCCTAACGATTAAAATAGTCTGCAAAATCACTGGCTAAGCCCAGTCTTTGCGATGCAGTGGTTTCCGTTTCGATGAGGAAGATTCACTATTCTCTCATTAAATTTCGTCTAAAATAAGGAATAACAATTGAACCCAAGCGACATTATGAATGGTAAAATTTCGTATTCCACCCTTTTGCTACGAAGTTAACATTGCTCACACGTAGATTTTTCAATGAAGGCATAAGAATCCCATTTATAAACGGTGTAAATCTATCCACGCAAGAGAGCGAGCGGCATGTCAACATGGCTCTGCGGCTAAGCGAGATGCAAACAAGCAAAAAAAGTCCCAGGGGTAATAAGGGGTAAGGTTCTGATATGAATCGACCGAAATAAAGGCTTATTTTGTTTGAGCATCAACCCAGTGTTAGCCTCGGAAGTCCCCAAAAAGAGGCCCAACCCCTCCTCCACTAGTGAAAGCCACCTGTGTCGAAGCGAAGCTGGGCGGGGCTAGACAATAACAGATAAGGCGAAGGAGCGATCTTCTCAGGTTACTCCCTCCTCTTTCTTGCTGAATGAGTCACATGCAGATGAATTTCGTCATGCTGTGAGCGAGAGGAGTCTTTTGGGGAAAACCGGTTTAGATGAGTCAATTATGTAGACCCGACTGATGGATCGACCCTAAAATGACAACTTTATCATTTCCCCAATCTGATGGTCGCCGGACCCTTCTCTGGCTTGCGGGCGGGGGTAAATCTCCAACCTTTCGTCTCAGTGGTAGATGCCTTCACTGCGGGTGTCCGTGGTCAAGCATTTGTCTACATACTCAGTGGATTTACTATAACAATATTTGTAGCCTTCTGCGAAAATATAAGCTCAGAATTACATTTATGTTTTTTATGTGCATTTCCAAATTTCAAACGGAACTCTATTATAAACATAATTGTCGGGAGTGTTCATTATACAAGAACTTTCTTACTGATAGCGGTGAAGTTCAGTTTAAAATTAGTAAATGCAGAAAGAAACATAAGAAATGAACTGGGCCTAAAATAAAAACATAGGTCCAATATTTGCGGCAGAAAATATTTTTAGTTAAGGCACTGAGTCAATGAATAGTTGGCCGTGAATGGGGATGGTACTGAGAAGAGGGTCGTTATCGCCCCTGCCCAGTGATCAAGGAAAGGGTCCGGCTTCTCTGATTTGTGATCCAAGACAGATGAGGAGTATACCTGTGCGATTCCTTGCCACGAGCGAGTTCCGTAGGGAGGAATACAAAAATATGCTCACGGCTCTCATGAAATTTTTCATTGCAAGGCTCCGGCACGAAAGTGTAAAAATGGCACAGTTAGGATATGCGATAACATAAATTGTAATTATCATTTATTAAAAATTTCTCTGTCTTGAATTACACCGTGTTCGCTATCATTTTGATATTGCTTGGTTCTTAAATTCAATTTATTTAATTTTTGGCTAACCAAACAGAGTACCTAATTCTGCTTGCTCTAGATTGGGAAAGTACAGACAACGCAACCAAAACAGACCTATCCAGTACATGGGGAAGATAGTGAGTAAGTAGGTTTCTAAAGGAAAAAAATTATTGCCAAGCATTTATGCCGATTTAAGCGAGTTTGAGCCATGTTATACCATCAATTGTGATGTTTTATATAATACTACAATGTCACCTATCTTCCCAATGGCCACTGTTGTTGGCATCAGTCGAGGACAAACGTTGTCCGTACTTTATTCCGCTCAACAACGCGTGCCAGTGTCACAACAAGTGTGCTTGAAGGTGACCCCAAAGCGAGCTTCATCTCGTCACTCGGAACAGCTGACGGGATTCCTATCTCAAGGTCATAAAGCAGCTTCGTGTGAGCATTCCAGGGCAACTGTCAGCATAAACAAGTAAACACCTTGAACCCATAACTGTTCGTGTTGAAAAATGGGAAACAAAATAATTACAGTGAAACCTCTACTAAACGAAATTCAAGGGACCGATAATTTTCCAGTTCGTTTATCGGGAGTTCGTTTGTCGGAGGTGCTTTTCACGTTGCATCACTCCAGGGGCAATGTAAATAATCTACTTCTTGTACCTTGAATTTCAGGAAAAAAGGTATGAAGAACTCAATTAAAGGTAAAATTTCCACAGAGGATAGCATACTTTTATCCTTACTGCTCCCTTGCCTCATAAAAAACCGTGGAATAGCAACGAGCGGGTATTTCAGCAAGTCCTGCTAAATATACCATTTACTGCGATTTCTAAAGGCCGATTTATAGTTGGCATGAACGTCAAACTTTAACCATGAATTGTTTTCGCGTTGACGCCATCCTGTTACGATCGCCGTCAACTAGAATGTGCGTCGGTAACCATTGTCCGCCTTCAATCATCTTTGCTTGGATGCAGATGTTTACATGCAGCCGATCGCCATCATGTGTTGATTTGTTTACTATCTACAAAAGAGCGGGAACATGGACGAGTACGAGTATTATCAACTCGTAATTGCTGTGATAATTGTAGTAGTGGGTTGGAACCTGTGTATTCAGCTCGAGGGTGAAGTACGCGTTGACGCCAATAGTAAACTGGGGTAAAGGTGAGCTTTCGTCCCGCACGGTCAACATTTGCTTTATAAGTTATGTGAATTTTGTTCCGATATCTCTATTGTAAGTGGGTGAAATTCGCGAAAACGCTGGCGGGACGAAAGCTCACCTTTACCGTAAACTGGCTTTATCTTCCCGCCCAATGCATCACAAACACGCTAGAATTAATGATAGTAGTTTCTTATGCCGCCACTTTCAAGAACTTAACACGGTCACATCCGCGGTTCATTCAAGGTTTTTGAGAACTGCTCCGTAAATACAGCACGATATATTTTGGTTTTCGTTCCGCCTGCTACTTTTTTTCGAGAATTATTTTCAAGATGGCGGCGAGCGAAAAAAAACAATAATGACATTTGAAACGTACGAATTAAAAAAAATAATGTTACTACAGCAATAAAAATATTTAGGAATGCGCGCAACGTAAATGACCACTGAACGGGATTTCTTTGCATTGGATGTGTTTCAAGTATGCTAAAGAAATTTTCAAGCCCACGATATGATAGTCAACATTTTGACATTTTATAAATCAAGCATGGATAACAATTTTTGCAAAAGCGTGGAGAATAAATTACGAACTTACCTTGCAAATAAGTAGATAAATTACCAGACGTAATAATTGCAACTTAAGGCAAAACCAGGCTTCAATCGCAAAGATTGTAATTATTCATTTAAGTATTCTACCAGCTGATTGTTATGTTCTTGGTGTTGAGGTCCGTAGTTTTAGCGAAAGAAAAGGAACGTCCGGTTAACTTTAACGATGTTTTATTCACGTGACGAGGTCATTTTGGTACAACACTTCTGTCACAAATTCAAATTACAATCCAGTTCACAAAAAAAAGAAATGAAATTCACTTCGCGTGACTTGCGCTGCCAACCTTTAACTTCCATTCTTTTCATTACCAACCAAAAATATTTTTAACACTTGGATAGTCCCAATTCTGCATCCCAATCTCACGCAATTGAACCGCAGCAACACTCGAGAGCAACCAGTTTTCACTCGAAAAGATTGAAATTATAAACTCACGATGATGAACTGCAGTAAAACTCAATAACGCCGACCAAAGCACTAACCACGCCGCTAACACTGACGCAAAATACCGGAAATGCAATTAACTGAATAAACAACAACGACCTTTCTGATTGGCTTGTTTGTACGGAGTCTCTGATTGGTCCTAGTCACTTTCAAATCAGCAAAAACGGCTAAAACTTCGAAACATATTCAAAATTAGCCTTTTTTGTTGAAAATACGTTATGAAGAGGTAAATATTATAATACAGGGCTAATCTTTCATTTCGTTTATCGGGAGTTTTCGTAGAGCAGGAGTTCGTTCATTAGAGGTATTTACCAATGCATTTAAATAGGAATTTGGCGGGACCAATAGCATTTGTTCGTTCATCGGAGTTCTTCGTTTATCGGGAGTTCGTTAGGTAGAGGTTTCACTGTATATACATACCATTAGAATTCAATGTATTGATTCGTTGCAGTTGAATTTCACAGTAGTACGGCAATAAATTGAAGATTTCCTTTAAATATAGGCAAGAATCTGCCCGATTTCCTTTAAGTTTCTTTAAGTTCTGTTGTTTCATTTCGTAAAATCGAATTGATACCTCCAACTGGGACCAAAATAGCCTTACGTAAAGTCGTTACATCGAATTTACGTAAAATCAAATAATAATTCCATGAGAATACTAAAGGAGTCGGCCGGGACCGCTCATTCACTTGTGTAAAATCAAATTTTACATGAAATCGGGTTATGTAAAATCAAGATTCTACTGTACTTTATTTAATGGCAGCATTTTATCCGGCTAGCGTACATCACATCTCTCGTCTCTAACCTATTATTTTTCCTCCACTGCTACCAACTGCCATGCTGTCAACACTACGGGTGTGATAGTCATGGTGGATGATGCGGAAGATGAGGATAACCTCAATCAAGATGATGATTTTACTGCTTCATCTCGCAATAACGCTATCATGTTGAAGGATGCTGTAAACATCATTACGACTGATTTTTTAGAAGCTGAAGATATTGTAGATAAATTTGTTGAAAATTAGTCTTTTTTTGTTGTTGATGTTTTTTACTTTTTTCAGCGACCTTTTTGCCATCATTGAGACTTTAATGGTTTGATTTTTTTAAACCTTGAAACATGGAGATTAGGTATTTTTTTTCACCCTGTCTTATACTTGAGACATGGATTTTAGTTGATATTTTTGGAACGAAAAGAAGACTGACGTGTATTTGAATCGACTTATACTCATAGATGCATGGTATTTTTTTCCAATAATGGAAATGAAAAGTTGGGGGGCTTTGGAAATTTGGGGGGCTTTGGAATGCGGCTACAGGCAGAAAAATACAGTATGTGTTACTATCTGCTCACCTCTCCTCCCAAGTGAAGTAATATTGTGAGATTATATAGAATGCATTTTTAATTTCATACTAAGCATGTTTTTTCTTTGATGCTATCCATTTTTTCTTCCTTCTAAAGCTAGGTACATATATATCATCAATTTTTCATCATTCATCTCTCTCAAAAGTTGCAATCTCCTAATTTTTATTTTTCTAATTAAACTAAAAATATTAAATTTTTCCTTTGATTGTTTGAATTTTGCAACCTGGTTTTGTGTCCTATAGTTTAATGAGGTACAATGATTATTATGTAATTAACATTTTAAAAATTATTGCTTGAAGGTATATTTAGGATGATGCCTTCCTAATGTTTTTATTTAATATTATCTATGAAATTCACAGGTCCGAAATGAAGCCTTGCAGAAAATACAAAATATTATCTCTGAGGCAAAGTCAATCACTCCTAACCTAGGAGAGTTACCTTCAGTTTTGGCTCAAAGACTGGTTGATAGTAATAAAATAATTGCTGTCACGGCTTTGCAATTGGCTCAAGAACTTGCTGTAGCAATGGGTCCTCGTTGCAAGCAACATGCCAGAACCCTTGTGCCAGGCATGCTCCAGGGTTTAGGAGACAATAAGGTTAGTTGTTAATAACTTAACCTTTCATTTTTATTGTATTGTTGTCATATGGTTTTGATTATTAGAAGAATACGCATAAAAAGAGAAAATGAAACTTACTTATTGCATTCATTATTGGAAAAAATTGTTTGACGGCAACATATTGGAATCTTTGAATTGTATACATTTTCATTTTAACTTAGGTATGAAAGTTAATAATATTTGGTTTTCAATTGTTCTAAGTTTCGCTTTGTTAAACAATTTTCACTTCATTAACCCAATTCTAATGCAAGTATTGCAGCAATTCATGCTTCTGGTTTGTAGCTGTCATTCACAATTTTCTTTATGCCTTGAGGAATTTAAGTACAGTAGAAGAAAATCTCTATAATTAATTTAGTCAATATGCAGTCTAATGCCAAAGGTTCCTTACAAAGTGAGAACAACACAACTTTTGTAACGAATACAAGATTTTTACTAATCTTTTACTTGAGAGATAATTTCAATCAATCATGCAGACTCTCCTTGCTTTTTATGCTGAACCTTACCAATCAATTTCTGATTGTTGCTTTGAGCAAAAGTGAAAGTGACCTTCATTATGTGTCAGTTGGGCTAAGGTGAAACTTTTTTTTTACTAATTTTTGAGGATACCGGGACTAGCCACGGTAGTTACCTTTACGGAGTCACTTACTAGTTCACATAAATGCGATATTCCACTGAGGAAAAATCATTCGCCTTGACCGGGATTAGAACTCGTATCCCTTGATTTCGTGCTGAGTGCTTTAACCAGTTAAGCTACCGAGGTTAAGTCCTTCTCCCCTATGGATTATTTGGAGGCTTTATAGGAAGATGGTCAGAACTGCTAGAAATATGATGTCATTAGCAGTCCAAATCGTGGGCTAAGCACCACAGTCCGCGAGGATAAAGCCATACTTAGAACACATTTAGGTGTTCGTTCTTTTGACTAATTTTTGAGGATACCGGGACTAGCCACAGTAGTTACCAAACCACAGTACCTAGGTACAAGGCGAATGATTTTTCCTCTGTGGATTATCGCACTTATGTGCACTTGAGAGTGACTCCTTAAAGGTAACTACCGTGGCTAGTCCCAGTATCCTCAAAAATTAGTCAAAAGAGCGAACACCTCAATGTGTTCTAAGTATGGCTTTATCCTCGCGGACTGTGGCGCTTAGCGCATGATTTGGACTGCTAATGACATCATATGTCTAGCAGTTCTGACCACCATGCTCCTATAAAGCCAACATATAATCTGCAGGGAAGAAGGATGCCTCGGTAGCTTAACTGATTAAAGCACTCGGCGTGAAATCGAGGGATCCGGGTTCGAATCCTGGTCAAGGCGAATGATTTTTCCTCTGTGGAATATCGCACCATAGTGAAACTATTCTTTTCTAAAATGCCAGAAATATGTGAATTATACAAGTGATTAAGGAGAAGGGTGATGTGTGTGGATGTTTTGAAAACTCAGTTGTATAGTTGAAGTAAGAGGTTTGAAAATTTTTTTTAAAGTTTCAAAAGAAAATGCACTGACTCATGTAGCAAACTTCATTTTGGATTTGGTTGGATTAAATAATATGCCTGATTTTCTGGTTTCTATTGGCAATCTACAATTTAATATATATGGAGCTTTAACATTCTGTAATAATGTGTGATTTTGGTTGCTTAGAAAGTTAATAGTGTTGAATTTTTCTGGTCATACTTTTAACTTCTAGATTTTCCTGGTTTCTATCATTGTATTCAAATATAGTTTCTTTTGCAAGGGATTAAACTTCAGGCCTGGCATTTTACTGGAGATTAGCTGAGCCTCCAGTCCTTCTTAATGGTCGAGATTGTCTTCACCTTTGCTTGCAGAGGTTATCGGGATGTATTTGTTGAAAAAACCATCTGAATCAAAGAATCCTTGGGAGAGAGTTTAGAAGTTAAAATCTCCATCGGTTGCAAAAGTGGTGCTACTCCCTATATTCTTTCTTTAGCATCTTTAGGCATTCTTTAGCACCTGACTAGATCCAGTCATAAAATATGCACTTTCCATCTGTGAAACATGACTACTAAGCAAGTTTTGCCTGTTTTTTTTTCCCCAGGCATCAGTGCGACAGGCATCTCTTGCTTGCCTTTGTTCTTGGGGAGAGAATTGTGGTGTGAAGGAATTTTTCGAGGGGGAAATGATCCTTGATGCTCTGCGTGGTGGTAACCCACAGCTTCGATCTGAACTGTGGCTGTGGATGACTGATAAATTAACAGAAGGTAATAATTATGTATGCTTAGTTCTTTATTTTAAATTAGTTGGAGTTAACAAATATGACACTAAATGTTAGTTCCGACACTATTATTGCACAACACTAATTGTGGAATGAATTTATGCTAAGTTGTAAATTAAATGGCACATACAGCTCCACTTTTTTATCCATCAATAAACTAAATGTATTGGCTGTTCAAAATAGTGATCATGTTCATTGTGCACATGCAAAGTTGTTTTTCGAGTAGACGTACTAATATAAAGTTAAAATATCATCAAGAAATTTTTCCATAACCATGAATTTTCCTTGCTGTATAATATTCTACTGTGATATGTATTATTCTACAAAATTCTACTTGGAAGCTTAAAGTGTGTAATGACTATGTTAAGTTTGCCTAATTGATTTATATAGTTTGAAGTAACTATAGTAATTGCTTCAATGCACTTCATTATCAAATAATATTTAGTTGATAGACTAAACTTGAAGGCAAGGCAACAAGTGTGCTTTTTCATAAAAATGAATCTGTCGTGATAATGGAATTGACACATTGTAATATGATGTCAAATTGGAATACAGGTATCCCCCTCTTAACATGATAGATGCATTCCCAAAATTTGTGGTGCTAAACAAATTCATGTTAAGCTAATGCTGTAGAATTGAAATATGTCAATCATTCCTGATCAATTTAATTATGGCTTTATGTGCAACCTTACAAAATGCATGAATGATAAGAACAAAATCGGATAATTTATCAAATACAGTGCAAAGTGCGTACTTGACAGCAATAATTAATCGTGAACCATGATATAATCCTCATTATATGTTGAAATAAATAACCTGAATCCTTGAACATGAGGCACTGACTTTACTCTGGATGTAAACTAGAAAGATAATATGTGAAAATGAGATAAGATCAGTGCAGAAGTTAACAAGGTTAATAAAAGATGTAAACAAAAGTCTTTCTGCGAGCCACTATTAGTGGGAAGGAGGAAGTAAGGATAAATTCTCAATTTTAAGAACCAGCAGTGAAGCACAACACCAATGAAGCATGTGTAGCCTGAGTGTATCTTTAGTATGTATAGCCTAAGTGCAACCTTAGAAGTGCCATTGGAGTGCTTGGGAGAATTAATGAGTGCAAAGTTGCATCAGATGAGCCCCCCTCAGTGAGAGTTGTGGATGCATTGCTCTCTAAATTTCAGTGTTTTCACGGAAGACATCCACGGAGAGTTTCTTTGTTCTGTAGCTATTTTCCTTAATTATTTATAGCACCTCTCTTTACATTTTAAGTGTTCAATCACTTTCAACTTTGTCTCAAACAAAATAGTTTTTCTGTATTTTCCTTGGGACATCACTCATAGTCTATTGTACACATTTTGCACTCAAGTCAAAAGTTTTCTGCCTGAGGAATTTCACCCTAAAGCCCGTATGACACTTCCCAATTTATTGGCCAATGAATTGGCGCGCAATATTGTTGAGAATATTGTGCGTTACGTACCGAGCCCGTATGACACTTCCCAATTTATGGGCCAATCCATTGGATATTGGATTGTGGTCCACCTGACACACACCAATTTCTCGTCCAATCTCCCTTTCACAATATTGGACTCAATTTCTCGCCCAATTTGGAATTTAGAACGGGTTCTATTTTCTCCCGGCCAATCTCCAATCAGAAGTCAGTTTTGTTGACTCCTAGCGGCCAAAACAAGAATCTCTTCGCAAAACATCCGGTTTGTTATAGAACGTTACGAATATAAAACGATTACTATAAAATGTGGACGAAAGAAGTCGTTACTTTATTAATTGATGCATACGAATCGCATGAATGCTTGTACAACGTGAAGTCAACACGTTACAAAAATAAGAGTTTACGTTTTATATTAGCTGCAGCACATATAAGTGCCGCTTCTTCTACATTCATTTTTAGGTGCTACATTCATTCAGCCACTAGCAATGGTTATTTAATGAATAATATTTTCACCGCCTCCCTTTTTAATGCTCGTAGTAAACAAACCCGCGTCTCGTGATGCTCTTTTGTTAACTTATATGTGGTGTTCTGTAGCGGGACATTAGAGCATTGTTATGGGCAATATTGGTGCCAATATTGATGCGTGCCATACGGTACGTAACGCACAATATTCTCAACAATATTGCGCGCCAATTCATTGGCCAATAAATTGGGAAGTGTCATACGGGCTTAAGACTACTTTAAGGGACATATGCTGAGGATTTGAAAAACCCCATTACCCCCGGGTGATATCACTAAGTCGCGATGAGAGATCTCAATTGAGACAATTCTTGCCCATTTCATTAAAGTACAATGCTGGAGAGATATCGAAATGCTAACATTTTGTATTTACCCTTGTAAATGGATTAGCAAGTAGGTCTTCTGCCAATATGACATAAAAATTTGTAGTTTACATTGCACGTATGTACTTCATCGAACTGTGGTGGTGGCCTATGCATGCCCATGATAGTGATGCTGAGGCTTTGAAACCCAGGTCAGCATAGTAATTAGGGGTCGACGAGGCCCCGAAATTTTCGGGTCTGGTCATGGTCCTGACCCGACCTTTGGGTCGGGCCTTTTCAAATCTCGGGTCAAAATCGGGTCGGGTCAAAAATCACGAGAAAATAATACATCTCGAATAATATTTTCCTTTTCTTTCTTCTAACTTCTATTATCTTTGGCAAAATTTGAAAGCTTTTTGGTAATTATTTGAGACAGCACTCTCAAAATATAAATTATGTCATAAAAGGTCGTAAAATATAAGCCAGCGAATATTTCCTATTTAAATGGCGATCCTGAGTCGTTGCCTGAGGAATCAGGAGAATTTCGTCGTGGCCAGGAATAAGGAACGAAGAACTTTTTTTCTTGAGGGGTCTTCTGGGAAAAACCGGTTTAACCTTTAGCGTCCGTGCGGTCCCAAAAGGGACCACCTAATGTTTTCGTTTTTGGCCTTGCGGTCCCTTTAGGGACCACTGAGACACACTTCGTTTAAAATCGGCTTATAATGAGTTTCGTCGCTGAGATAGTGTAAATATTTTTTTAGGCTCCTGGAATGACACTGGATAAGATCAGAAAATAGGTTACACTTGCCATTTGACTATGCGTCGGTCATCGCATTTGATATCAGTTTCTTGCCTTTCCAACTCTATTTGACTCGCGTACTCCCTTATCTCTCTCCTGGTTAGCTCGAACCTTTCTTCCCTCTCATCAGCTGACCTTGACGTTGGGCGTAAACACTTCTGGGTGGCCCGAGCACATGGTTGGGTCTTCTTCTTACCACACAAACAAAGATTACGATGGAACTCTCTCAGTTATTTCCATTCCTCAGTTCCATGCTTAGTGTCTTTTCGGACGGTTACCACGAGAACGGTTTTTATCCAAAGGAGTGTGGTTTTTATATTATTTTTTATACCATATATGCAATGGCTCAGAACCTTACGGATAAGGATATAGAGGTGTTTCTTCAAAGTGATTCGGAGGCAGAAAAGGACCCATCTGATTCGAGTGATGGAGAGTCAGAAGATGAGTGCCCCTTGGCTCCTGGCCCCGGCGGTGAATGGATCAAATTCAGTCGACGCATCCGCACCGGGAACCGGAATATTCCCTTCTCGGGCGAGGAGAGTGGATTCCGGATAGAAGAGGCCCTTCACGTGCATCGAGATTCATCTCCTGGGGAAATATTTCTTCTCTTCTTCGCAGAGATTATTCATGTGCTCGTTGAGGAGACTAACAGGTACTACAGTCAGTACATGGATGCACTAGGTGATCACGAAGGACCATCACCAAGTCCTGAGGTGACCATTGATGAAATGTTTTCTTTTCTGTCTCTTGTCATTCAAATGGGACATGACGTACGTGACTCACTGAAAGATGACTGGTCAACACTGGAACAATTTCATACACCATTTTTCAGAAATATAATGCCTCGCGACAGATTCTTACACATACTCCGATTTCTCCATTTCAGTGATAATCGTCATCAACCTGACAAAAATGACGATGATTATGACCGATTTTGGAAGTTGAGACATATTTTTGATAAACTCAATGCTTCTTATGCAAAATTTTATAAACCGAGCGAAAATTTGGCAGTGGATGAAATAATTGTTTTATTCAAAGGCAGAGTCATTTTCAAGCAATATATACCTAAAAACATAAACGATTTGGAGTAAAAATATATAAAATTTGTGATTCCACTGGCTATACTTATGACATGGTAGTTTATTTAGGAAAAGACAAAAAAAAGGCGACTGCTACGATGTCGGCGACACATGCGACTGTGAAACATCTGACGAGGAGAGTTGAAGGTGTTGGACATAAACTATATATGGACAATTTTTTCTCCTCCCCTGACTTATTCGATGACCTAAAGACTAGAAAAAATTTTTGTTGTGGGACAGTTAGACCCAACAGAAAGGGAATGCCAAAAAATCTCGACAGAAAGCAAAAACTAAAAAGAGGCGACTTACGTGTTAGAGTACGAGACGATTTGACGGCAATTACGTGGAGGGACAAGCGAGACGTACATCTACTCACTAATATGCACAATCCACCAGCAGAGGGCAATTTCTGTGATGAACACGGGAATGGAATAAAACCCGTAATCATTCAGGACTACAACCGTAACATGGGTTTCGTTGATAAAGGAGACAGAATGGCGAACAGCTATTCAATTAGTAGAAAGACCTGGAAGTGGACAAAAAAAGTATTTTTCCATTTGATGGACGTTACCAAACTGAACTCCTTCATAATTTCTAAATCCCTAGGTAAAGATGTATCCCACCGTACGTTTAGACTGCAGTTGGTGCGCGATCTTCTAGAAAAGTTGGGAATCGTTCAGTAGCTACGCATAGAGGGAGACCTAACCCATGTGACATGAACATTACCAGATTAGACGCTAAAGAGGTAGAGCACTGGCCTGAAAAAACTTGCAAGTTACGATGTCGCGTGTGTTCAACGAAGAAGATCGTCAGGCGCACGAACATTCGCTGCGTGAAGTGCGACGTTGGACTCTGCATTGCTCCCTGTTTTCGGGAGTATCATAAAAAAAAGAAACTATAAAAAAGCTAAATAAATTAAACATTTATATTTGATTAAAAATTGATTACATAATATTATAATTGAACGTAAAGTTTATGAAATCTTGAAAATCACATTTTTTTGACAGGAAAAACGTATGAATATTCGTTTTTAGATAAGCTCCTGTAAAGTTAAAATACAATATTGGAAATATGAATAAATAAATTGTACACAATGTGCTGTTGTCTTTAAAATAGTGTTTGTTTTATTTTACTATCACAAATAGTTTTTCAGTTATTTACAATTAACTGGAGAGCTGCTTATATTTTAAACCTAGGCCATTTAAATGCCTGGCCATGCAGTGATACATCTGGGATTTAAAGCCGTACTTTAAAGGTTAAACGCATCAATTATTCAGACACAACTGAGGGATCAACCCGAAATCTGACAGCCTGATTGTTTTCTGCTCTGTGATTGAGAGGCATAGCTGGATAGCAGGACTGCCTGTTAGGCAATTTCCAGACACCCTGTAAAGGATATTTTACCATTCATCACGATTAGCTGAATCGAGCCTCTTGTTGCCTGTAATAATCATTTGTCATCACAAAACGAATGAGTGAATGAAATAATGCCTCTATTTGATGCGAAGGCAGCTTGACACATGAAAGTCGATTTCCATTGAAATCTCAAAGTAGCAATATCTCCAAATGTATCATCTCTACTTGCAGGGCATCTTTCGGCTTTTGCCTTACTTTGGAATCATCCATAAAAATTATGACGCAAGTAAACAGTGAACATTGCAAATTGGTAATGGCAACATCCATTGTTCACGTAAGGCGAAGGAGCGATCTTCTCGGTTAACTCCCACATTGCTCTCGTAGAATGTCCCGTGCTCATGAATTTCATCTTGTCCAAAAATTAGTGGTGATGTTTTCTCATCATGAGCAAGAGGCCATTACAGCTCAGGGAGGCGTGAGAGGGGCACGCAAGGGAATTAGCTGTCAATGCTTTTTGCGTAAGTGAGCCTCGGGGCAGCAGGATGAGACCCCCGGATGATCCCTGATGGTGTCAAGGAATCTCCCAAGCTGAAATACTAGCCGAGAGGGGGAAGAAACTGTCAGTCTCTGCTCATCACGGAATGATTTAGCACCACCAGTTTCGCAAAGCGAACCCTAAAATACTCTCCGCTGTCAGCAGGGGTGGAAGAGTGATCTACACAGTGAAGACAAAGAAGTCTGCTGAATCGGAGGCTCTGGTTGACCTTGATGCTACCATGGCAGCAAAGCACCAATGAAGAAGCGCAACATGGTTCACACTTTACACGATTGCTTCAGTTCTATTGAAATATTCATTTGAGAAAGGTCAAAATTCAAAGAGAAAGGATCATTTCAGGTTAGAGATGTTTTTGGCTCATGTAGTCCATCTCATGGCCAAGTAATGCACTGCCAAAATGGCTGAATTAGGCTTAATATATGCATTTATATCTTCAATATGGTTAAAATCATGTGTGTTTGAAATAACTTTTGACATAGCCCTATCTTTACTTTATAGAATTTTGAAAACCATAGTTTTATCTGCCAGCAATCCATCGTAGCAGTGTAAATGCTGACAGTCTGCAAACATTTTTAGTGCGGTATCCTGCCCCCTTAAGCTTCTGCGAACAAAACTTCTTCCGTACACCTACCACAAGAAAGCAACGAAAAGCAAGTAAACTCCATGGTATGTCAGAAAATGTGGAATTCCACTCCAGTTAAAAATTTTTCCAAAGACGGAAGCCTACTTTCACGTTTAAGGGCATGCACACTGACTGATAACTTAGACTTTTGGATTCTTCTATTTTAGATCCCCCAAGCCCAATCAATGTCTTAGCCATCTACTCTAGGATCCGAAAATATATGATGGATCCGACATCTGAATTAAAGGTTCCAGATCCAAAAAAAAATTCTGGACATGTCCATCCCTAATTTAAAGGATTTGTAATAATGTCTCCCATTGTTGCGACTGTGCCAACCTTTCATCTGTTGATGGAATTTAAAGGTTCGATGAGTTCAATATGATTAATGAAGATAACTTTGGTTTGTTCCTGTATTAAAAGCTAACATCTTCTCTACTGAAAACTAGAGTGATTGCTTATTGGAGCCTACTCAATGATAAACCCCAGTAATAGTGTGGAAATGGGTTATTTGGTCATGTTATGGGAATACATTCACAATTTGCACTTCGTGGCATAGCAAGTATAATGTTAATCAAATTTATGTTAAGTAAGGGATACCTGTAAGTCATGTTGGAATATGAGGCTTAGAGGATTAGAAATTAGTTATAGTTGGTTAAGGTAATATGCTTTTTTTCCTCTCTGTTGTAGAAAAGTATTAGGTGGGGAACTGGTCACTTTTCTTAGTAAATTTGCAACATTAATCCCATTTTATTTTGTTATTCGCTAATATTTTTCTTTTATATTGCTATTATTTTTGAATTAGTAATTTATAATAATTTTTTAATTTTGTAAAAGATGGAGTTTTTAAGACGTACCACTGCAGGTAAGTACTGCACCTTTTCATGGGCTTGAGGTTTTAATTTATTCAAATTGTCGGTGTGCACTAGTTTTTGCACTGCTTCTAATGCTTTCTAAATTAAAATTTTTTAACTTGGGGAAACTTTGTCTTTGACACAGTCCTCCAACCATACAGATTTTCAAGGTACAAACATAATTTTAAATACTTATGTTAACATTTATCCTTAGATTTAAGAAATTAATTTCAATAAGAAGCCAAGGTCAGAGCTAAAGCATGGTTTTGCCTAGAATTTGTAGCTCATCGTCATATTAATGTTTAAGCTGTTGAATCTAAAATTAATTTTTTGATGGATTTATGGCTGTGGAAAACATGAGCTTTTTTACGTTAAATAATGAATATACTGATGTGAAGTGTGCCTTTAAAAGTCATAATAACTTTATTGAAGGACACATAAGCAAAAAAATAATTTTATACAGTTGGAGTTGAGGCTTCCACAGCGACCATATTCCTTTTAAGTTGTTGCAGAAATTTGTTTCAAAATGCAGGAAGTATAATTTTTCTCAAATTCCAAAAAAATTAATATGGCTTTCTAAATGAGATGGAGGGATCTAGGAAGTTTACAATGCGGAAGAAACAGCACTAGGGATTAGTTGCCTTCATTAAAAGAAGCACATTAGCAGATGGTAGTACTCGAGGAGTTAGCCATCAAAACCCATCGTAATTGTTAGACAGTATTCAATAATATAATAGCTCGTATGAAAATGTTATTTATGTACCTCACCATTATTCACATTGTGGATGCAGAATAAATTTTGCGAAAGGTCTATTTACTGTTAATCCTATCTTCAGTTTCATTGTGCAAGTGGCCAAATTCTGTTTATTGCATGCATAATGCAATTACTTGGAAAACCTTTGTTGTGATGCCCTTGAGCCTTGTACTACTAACGACCATGAAATACCGTATAAACTCGTGTAAGAGGCGCACCTTTTTTCCCAGAAATCGCAGCCGAAAATGAGGATGCGCCTCTTACACGAATCTGTCCGTTGCAAAATTCCGTCACCCGAGTTTGAAGGCTAATATCTCAGAGATGGCTCAATCGATTTTAAAATGAAGTACATCAAATTAAAGCTTGTTTATTTCTGCGTTTATTGATGGTGTACAAAACATTTTACCGTTTATATCGATTTCAGTGTGTGCTTAAAAACAGAATGTTAGCGCATTTTCCCGGGTACCGGACGGATGCATCGCATTTACGTCTTCGTAATAACAACACGGATCAAGATATTGAAATTTCCTTTACAAATATTGTAGCAAAGATCTTTCCTAACAGCTATACAAAGTTTCATATTATGTTATGCATTTGTATTTTAGTTATAGATGCAAATGCACGGATCCGTTATTTTCCGTTCCGCGCATCCCTGAAAACCGCCGTTTAGACCTTCTTCAAGCTCTCGTTCATCATCATGAATCCACTTATAAAATCTTAAAGGAATTCGTTGGTTAATCAATATCGATTAACATTTATTTTGGAAAAAGTTCAACTGCCAGGAGCATGCACGGAAGAGAAAGGGAGAGGCGTGCGCTGTTGCCCAGTCAGAGGGCTATCCGTAAGGCGCGCGAGGGAGTCTACTACAAGCATTACCTGCGGGGGAAAACCGGTTGTCTTTTCTCTGTGCATGAGTCATTTGGACTCGGTAAATAGTGGCATAAAGGGTGACGCGGCGTTCGGGCACGCGGGCGTTCCTCCGCGTTGTCTTGTAGAGGAACGCCCGAAAGCCGTTACCAATATGGAGAAACGCCGCGGAAACCTCAGATCCAAGTGAATACTTACCTCCGGGGTCAGAATATCGCAAGCGGAAGGCTTTGAAAATGGCCGAAAATTCGCAGTTAGGCCCGCAAAACCTCGCAACAGAAGAAAAAAAAACTCAAAATTTTTTCTTCAACTTCGACGCATAAAAAGAGGGGTGCGCCTCTTACACGGGTGCGCCTCTTACACGCGTTTATACGGTATATCTAGGTTGAATGTTGCATCATATTTTCACTCTGATCTTAAACTCTGCCTTATTTGGCTGTTACAACTTTTGGAAATTGTTTTTAAGAGTATGAAACAAATGTCACTCGTGTAAGGAATGATTGATTTTATTGTTCCATGAGGCTACCAATAGTTGCCTTTGCTTACCAATAGTTAATTTGCATTCATTATTTTCTTGGCTTTACCAAGTTTTAGTCTTTGATCTTTTGGCTATGATAACTTAATAAAATTTATGCTGGTCATATTTTATTACAAGCTTCATATCATTATACAATGGCTAATGTTATTGTGTGTTCTGCAGTAAAATCACTCCCAAAAGAAGAACTAGTTGGCTGCCTGCCCATTCTTTATGCCTGTGTGGAAGATAGAAATGCTGATGTGCGTAAAAATGCCCAGGAAGCCATTTTGCCATTCATGATGCATGTTGGTTATGATCCAATGATGAGAAGTGCTGGGAAGTTAAAGGTTTGTATTGCTTCAATTTTCTGTTTTATTGATCCCTTTTGTTATTATCTCATGTGCCATTAAAGTTGCATTGGTCAATTGATTACCCATGAATTTAATTTTGAAATTTAAGAACTCTGTCAAAAATTTATTTTTTAAACATCTTCATTCTACTATATCTTTTATGAATCAAGTATTAGCAACATTTTGATAATTATCCCAGTTGTTCTTTTAAAAAATAATGGTATTTCTCTCTTGTAACAAACCATAATTTCAGATATACAGTAAAATCCGGTTATAATTCGGCTCAGAATACTGTGGTTTTGGATGCACTGTGGGCCTGGGCTTGTCCCCAAAAATTAACATTTAATTTCTTGCACTGGCTTTGTATCGAACTTATCATGAGCCATTCCATAGTTTCATGTTCCTGTTTAAGATGGTAAAATCACAACAGATCTATCTTTGTTGGGCAGAAATGTAACAAATTAGTTTGTTCAACTTTCCCTTATCAACTGTGGTATTGCCTATTGCGGCCCTTGGTAATCCATGGTATGTGCTTTGAGTACTAGATTTCTCAACTGCCGGGTTTTCCCTTGATTATCCACGTCTACTATTAGAGGGCAGTGAAATTTCACCGAATGCAGCTTCTCACCACTCTGATTCAAATATTTGCAGTTCCCAAATCAGTGCCAAACTTTGCAGTCCACGTAATGCAATTCAATTTTCCACAGTTGCATTTCGTTACTATTTCCTCAATTTTTTCCTAAAATTACAAAATCTATTTCAAAGAAACTCTCCAATTTAAACTTTTGATTGTATTTCACCGCCAGATTCAAGAGGCTCTTTAACCAGTTTTTTATGGTAATAATATTGAGTCACGTGATTTTCAATGGCCGTATACTTTGTATCTCCATATTTTGTGCTGTGCTGCGTGTTTTGTGATACTGTTTATTACATTTTTTTTCAATTACGCTGCTGCTGAAACTACTAATTTCTGTGCAAAATATTCTCCCTGTTGAGATATATTTCCTACTTACATTGACACTGCTTAGGTGTTGGCTGTCCCTACAGTCAGAAACTCGCATGGTGAATGTGCATCTTTTTTGACTTATTCAATTTTATTGAATTCTGAATTAGTCAATCCTCCAGTTATGCATAATACAAAATTATTTTCTATTCGATAAATTAATTTATAAACAAACCTATGGCTTAGCAATGGAGTGTTCCTTGTTATAGGCGTAGCGAAACTTGGTGGCACTTGCTTGTAAAGATCATGACATGAAGGAAAATAAAGCATGCATGAGATGTGGGTCGATATGGCCGAGCCCTTTTCCAGAGGACCCTGCGGGAGTCCTTCGATAACTTTGCCCGCTCATCAACACTTGGTTTACGGTCAGTGTCCTCTAATCCTCTGCTGGTGAGTGCCACCAAGTTTCGCTATACCTATACCTTTCCTAACGGCTGTCTTTATTAACCATTTAGAAGGTCTCTTAAATAGAAATCACACTCTGCCAAAGACTTTAAACTATCATTTCAGAGTTGTTGACAAAATTTTATGTCTATGGACAGGAAACTCTTGTCATATTGAGATTTTTAAAAATCTGTTATGAATAATTTACAGGGGTCCATTTTCTTTACTGTAGAAGTGGGTGGAGATATTTTAAACTTTTTAGATTTGACAATAGACATTAAGAGCGGATAACATTCATTTAGCATTTTTAGTAAACACACGTATACGGATGCGGTAATTCCTAATGCCTCATGGCACCATCATTCTCACAAACTCTTAGCCTTCCACTCAATGATGCATCGTCTCTTAGTGATTCCAATGTACAAAACCAGCTATAACAGTGAACTTGGTACAATAAAGCACATAGCTCATTGGAATGGTTACGGTGATCGCGTAACTAAAAACATTTTGCACAAAAAGATTAAAGATTTTACAATACCCATGATAATAATCCTGTTTCCTTCTCCTTCGAGCGACACCTATACACGGTGGTACATAATTCCCTTTGTTGGTCCCTTGACTACCAAGGTCGCTGGGGTCTTTCCTAAAGATAAAATCAAGCTGGCCTTCAATACCCCACAATCCCATTGAAGAATCCTTTTTAAATCTAAATAAAAATACCAGTCCATAAAAAATGTCTGAAAAAAGAAATTGAGTCTATAGGCTTAATAGTTGCACCCTCAATTGTACATCTTCATGCATAGATCAAGAGCCAACAAGTGGAGCAAGAAGAACAATGTATAGGCCATACAGGTGCAAGAGCACAATAGATTCTTCCTCAACGCGGACTTCAGTTCATCTTTTGCAAAACACCTTATTGAAGAAAATCATTGGATTGATTTTGTTCCTGAAGTTCTTCACGTGCAGAGACAAAGCCCCTAATACAGAAATCTTGGAAATGTTTGAAATACAGTAGAAACTCGAAAATAGGAACTTCGAAATTACGAAATTTTGATTTTACGAAGCAAAATCTTCGGTCCCGACCAAAAGGGTATCTAAGTGTATGTAACAGTACGCGATATTACGAAATAACGAAGTTTTAAAATTACGAACCTCGGATCTTGGTCCCGACGTAAAAAAGTTACTTGTTTATACGAATAGTGATGGATCACAGTAACGTTTCGGCGCTCCTTTTCAGAGTTAAACATCTAATTAATGATCGTCGCCGAATACATTACGCACTGAATGTATTACCTGAACGATATCTCATTTTTCAATGCTTCAATAGTAAAGGTGTGGTTTCGCTGGGGCATCTAGCGTCCGTCCAGCAGTCGGAAGTCACGGACGTACTCATCCAATGTACAGTAAGTCCTCGACTAATGAATGACATGCGTTCCGAAAACTTGTCCGTAAGTTGAAAAGCGTTAGCCAGGCATCGAAAATTGTAGTTACTATATTTCCTGGCCCATAAGACCCATTTGTTTGCTCCAAATTGTGCTCTTAAATTGTTCGTTCGTCCTCTAAGACACCAGCTGATTCGCCGGGAAAATACTATTTAGGGATGGTCAGATCGGATCTAACGATCCGCGGGTATTACGTTTCTCCGGATACTGAAATCGGATCCTAATTCATTTAAAAAAAATCGGATCTGGATCAGATAAAAAAATTCACACTGGGGAGTGGATACCATTAAAATCGCCCTAAATAACGGTCATCCTGTGTTGCGGCCGATGTAGGAACTAGTTGGAACCATGGAATTTGGCTGCTGATGCTCTCGAAAGGATGTCTATAGGGTGTCCTCGAAAGGATATCCCAACTAGTGGAAACCAACTGAGAAGTTAGGGTGGGTATGCGATGAGTGAAATGTGATACGTTTGGTTCGCGGTCATAGCTGATAAGGGACTCCCAACGGGCAATGCCCCTCCCCCCACCCAACTTTTGGAAGCCACCTGTGAAGTTAGGGCGTGGGAAAGCGATGAGTGAAACGTGATACTTATGATGAAATGTGATGCTGACTCGAGAAAAAATATCACTTTACTCCGACCCCCTAACTATGAGCGCCGAGGCGAGGGTGGGGAGAGAGAGAGAGGTGGCGGGGAAAGGAAGAGGCAGGCCAAGGATGCGTAGCCGTTTGCTGGACTGCCGGAAGCGCCAATGCTCGGCACGAATGCCTCTGGAAAAAAGTGCTGGACATCTTTGATTTACATGACTACAATAATTGCATTAAACTTGCATACCAACTTGAGGAGTATCCGCATTGAAAGATGAACGATGCAGCTAGAATTTATATCAAAGCTCATTTTCGTATCACTTCTCATAGCCGAGTAGCATTTCCGCGAAATGATCGATTTTAGGCAAGTTAACTAATTTTTTCTCCGATGTGGTTGACATAAAGTACGCACAAGTATGTATCAAGCCCTGTGAAATAAGTTCTAGCAACACCCTTCCTGCGCCAAATGGTGAAAACAGATTTTCTTTATCTATTAGCATGGCGATGTAAAAGTCAACGGTCTAAAAATGGATTTCCTGGCGTGGTATCCACTTCCAAAAGTGAATTATGCTTCCTATAAAAGGAAGTAAAAACAGATTAGAGTTCTGATTCTCTCTTCGCATGCGCCGATGTACTAAGTTATTTATCCCATTGATATTACGATGCGTTTCAAAGCTCTCTCGGGCTCTACGCAACATAATTTCAGGTTGTGGAAAAATCATGAAGGAGTGCGAAGTCAACCTCATAGCTACCACCGGGGTAATGTTAAAATTTGAATCGACCAAAATAACGGCTCCCTCGTTCGATCATCGGCCGTATCAACCTAGTGTTGGCTGCCGAGGCGGCTGAAAGGAGGTCCAACCCCTCCCCCACTAGTGAAAGACAAGGAGTGAAAGCCACCTGGGTAAAAGCGAAACTGGGTGAGGGTAGATAATAACAGATAAGGTGAAGGAGTGATCCTCTCGGGTTACCCCCTTCTCTTTCTCGCTGAATGAGTCCCTCGCAGATGAATGTCGTCGTGCCTAGGAATAAGAAGCGAAGAACTTTTTTCTTGAAGGGTCTTCTGGGAAAAACCGGTTTAGACGCGCCAATTGTTCAGATCCGACTGAGGTATCACCCTAAAATCTGACAGCTTTAATGTTTCCGGCTGAGTGATTGAGAGGGATAGCTGGATGGAAGGACTGCTCGTCAGGCAATTTCCAAATATCCTGTAAAGAATATTTTACCATTCATCACGATAACCCGAATCGAGCCTCGTATTACCGGTAATAATCATTTTTCATCACAAAACGAATGAGTGAACGAAATAATGCATCGATTTGATGCAAAGGTAGCTTGACACACGGAAGTCGATTACCATTGAAACGCGGCTTTCGTCTTACTTCCGAATCATCCATAAAAATTTATGCCGCAAGTAAACAATAAACATTGCAAATTGATATATCCAGATAATATTGTTAAAATTCGTCTCGGCAAAGAGGGGTAGTACCAATCCGCGAGTTGCTGCACGCCGCACCGCCAGCTGCAACGGCAAAATAACTTATCCGGTGGCGTCAAATTTGAAATTCCCGAAAATAGGAATAATAAAACTCCGACAAATAGTTGTGTTCAACTGACAATGAGTGCACCCTGTGGGCATGAATACACATTTAAATATACTTTCATGAATTATAACTTTGTAAATCATGCAAGTACATCGCGAGAGTACATCTTAATCTAAGGAAACAAAAAAAGAGCTTCATCGCGATGTTTTTTAAAGATACTCGTTCATACGAAGTTTGATATTACGAAGTGCCGATTTTTCCGGTCCCGTCAACTTCGTAATTTCGAGTTTCTACTGTACTATCCTCATCCAGAAACGACGAGAAACTTCTCATTGACTATTTTCCTCATTCCGCTCACCCCTGCTTTCCCTACACCTTCCCCCTCCACTAACTTTGTCATGACCTCTGATGACCAGTTTTTATTCATCGTCACTCACCATTTCTAACCTGTTCATGGATATTTTATCCCCCACCCCTTTTTCAACAATTCCTTCTCCTTCGTCTTTCCTCATTGTTATTAACACCCCTTTCATCCCTTCCTACACCTGTATCCCTAAATATTCTCATCTGGTAACTTGCACAAACTGCCTTGATAATGTAAGTCGAAACCTTGGTCGGAAAATTAAATTCAAAGTGGATTATGTTTAGTTTCTCTTTTACCTAGTAAAGGAGTACCACAAAGTGACGCCTGAGAAAATTAAGTATTAGAGTCGACAGCTGAGAAAGAGGGAACATGCAGTAGCTTTAAAAATGTTGCTCATTAACACACTACATATAGATGCCGATGAAACTCAGAGAAAGCTGTTTTTTTATTCGAGGTCCATTTCCAGGCTTGAGCTCTTACGTGGACTTTGTGTTTTGGAGGTTTTGTAATTATAGAGGTACGTTAATGGAGGTTTTGTAATTATAGAGGTATGTTAATGGAGGTAATTTTAAATGTACCGTAGGTCCCGGGACCGGGACATTTACTTTGTAATACAGAGGTTTTTGCAATATGTAGGTTTGTTGTAGAGAGGTTTTACTTTACATCCTTCCTGCCTCACTGAAAGGCCTTAGCAAGCCAGCTCCCAATTGGTCATCCATTTAAATGAACAACTGTGCTCTTGTAATGGATGATTTATAATGTATTAGGCGATGTACCCCTAGCATTTATCAAAGCAAAGCAGATTTTAGAAACTATGAAACCTAGATCGCCTTCAACCAGCTATGCTCCCTATGGAAATTTTATGCACTCTAATTCCATCTGACCTATGTAACAATAAGACTAGATCCTTTCATCTATACTAAAATTATGTGAATATTACCATGTTTTTACTTGGAGCTTCAATTATGTGCGCAGAAATTGTAACTCATTGAGAATACTCCATTCTTCTCATAGTAGCACATGTTGCCTATAATGCAGGTGAACATCTGTCCCCTATGTCTCATGTTATTAGAGGATTTTACTGTATTTTAAATTTTAAGGCATTAATATTATCAAAATACCTCTCTTGTCATTCATTAATGTCTGTAGCAATGACTTGACCTTAATGTTAATGTTTCAATGTTTCAGCCTGGATCAAACAAATTGGTGATGCCGTTGCTTACCAAGGCAAGTGCTTTTCTTCCCCCTCCTCCACCTCCCTCAAGCCGAGGAGATGGACCTAAAGCCAAGGGAGGGAGCAGTCAGCCAGCTCCTTTGGCGTCATCGCGTGTGACATCTGCAGCTACAACAAGGAAGAAGGTTTGACATTTCCTCAGTTTAGAACTTGGCTATGATTCTCATTTGAGGTTTGTGCAAATGCCCCCAAATCCAGTAACCATGATTTCATGTGATGACGACTGTGAAGACCTTGCTTCACCTGCTAATGGGCATGATACCCTTTTATAAAAGTCCAAAATAAGATGAAAAAATATAAATGTAAAAAAATACTTAAAAAACCACACTTATATTCATGTGTAATAAAAAGTAAAAAAAACTATCTCTTTAGTCTTTATATTAATTGTGTAACGGTTCTTGGAAAATTAAATTATTAGCATTTCTTCTCAATCTAAATGCTAGAATAATGGTTGCAATTAATTGCAACAGACTGCAATTGACTGTGAGTAGACAATGTGTAGCGGGTTGCATCGTGTTAGGATAAATAAATATAAAATGTAAACCATTTAATTTTAGTAAATTAACTTGGTAATTAGTGAATTTAATGACTGATTCATGTATCGTTATTGAGATTAAGTTAGTGTGCCAAATCTCCGCTCGATTGAACATTGGGAAGTGGGTTAGATTTCGATTACAAGATTCCATCCTGACAAACAACAAACAAACAGGGAAAGTTAAAATAAGCGTGGTAATAAAATATGGGCACAAAAATTGAAATATGGAATGACAAGAATGCCTTTTTTTCTTAATATTCATATTTTTATTAATTTTCATGTAAATCAATAAGCTCTAGCTTGCAATCCCTGAATCACAGGTGGCTGTTGTGAATCCGGCAGTAAGCTCTGTGGGTATAATCAAAGGAGCTGGTGGCCGTCGAAAGGAGGAAGAATCAGACTCCTCTCCAGTGCTTCAAGCCAATAACCTCAAGAGCCAACGTATGTCTGATGAACAAAAACTAAAGGTATGTGAATAAATTATTGTAGTCGTGTGAGTTTTTATGATATGAATTCCTTATATGAGTGGTACCCAATTATTTTTGAATTGTGTACTCTTTATTTGTATGTTTCTCTTGAAACTGGCCAATCAATTTGACCCTTTGCAATAAGATATAATGCTTGCCACACTTACACCATTTTCCAGCTTTTTTTTTGCATACCCTCGATTGTGAACTGCTGGGTGCGATCATTGTTAATTACATGTTCTACAGTTAGTGGTGAAGTATTTTTTTGAGGTAATCCTATCTGTGTAATCATACAGGTAAATCTTCACCCTATTATAAATATGGACACTCCCTCTTCCTTTATGCCAAATATACCACACTACAACTATGAGGACCCTTCAGTGGTCACTACTACATTCAGTTATCCTGGATGCACAGCTGATTTGGAAGGAAAGTGACAGTGAAACGTACAAGAGGTTTTCCCAGCAATTGCTGATGCATGCATCAAAATACATGTTTCACTAAGCTGAAGGGTTAATTTTCTGTTGTGGATTACCCTAAGCATTCTTTTATCATTAATTTTAGTGGCTGGTAATGCATTTTTGAAGGTTAAAATTATATATTTATTTTAAAGGTATTGAAGTGGAATTTCACTGCTCCAAGAGAAGAGTTTGTGGAGCTGTTAAAAGACCAGATGACAACTGCAAATGTTAGCAAGGGTATCATGAATAACATGTTCCATGCAGACTTCAAATATCATTTAAAGACCATTGAATCTCTGAATGATGTGAGTATGCCTGAAATGTTGGCAACTTAAATTTATGGAGGGAGCATTGATTTCCTCAGTGTATATACAGACATTTAACAAAATCTGATATAGAAAATGACATCAAATGTCATCAGATTGTTAAGGAGCTCTACCATACGTCTATTCTTACAGTTTTTTTTTGTTTTGCAGGACCTGCCAATTAATCCAGATGCATTAGTTGCAAATCTTGATCTCATATTGAAATGGATGACTCTACGTTTCTTTGATACTAATCCATCAGTATTACTTAAGGGTTTGGAGTATCTTCAGTCAGTGTTTGGCCTATTGATTGAGGAGGAATATAACATGCTGGAGTATGAAGCTTCTTCTTTCATTCCATACCTCATATTGAAGGTAACAATTTCCCTTTCAGCTTTTACTGGAAGTGATATAGTAAAATGGTACATAAATGTTAATGTTAATCGTGAAATAAGAACACACATGATTATGTTGCTAAAATTATAAGGTATAAATTTACCGTATTTGCACAAATCTAAGAAAATGTTTTTCAGAGAAAAGTGAGCTTGTCGTACAATCGAAAGCAAAATTCTTAGCTTCAATTGGTTTGCACAATCTAGATATTTACATTAATAGTAGTGTAGGTACCTGCTTAGTAAAATTCTGTTCGAGCAATAGTTTCATCAAAGGTATCTCAACTCACAAAATATTATGAATGGTTACAATTTACCTAAAATGGATTGTAAAAATCGTAAACGCCATTGCGGTATAAACTGCAACAATGTCAGTGCATTTTATTCAGAGCAAAGTTCCTAATGCATCTTAGTTTTTCGCTGTTTAGATAGATAAATTCAGCTATGATCACACCTTTATGGTTACAATTTACAATGTGTCCTCGTTTAACGTTGTTAACTCATTCCTGAAAAAGTAGACGTTAAGCGAAACAACGTTAAACGATGCAGTATTTTCCGTAAGAAACAATGTAAAAAATTAAAATCAGTTCCAAACTCACCAATGGTAAAGGTATCATAGGGTCCAGTCTGGGAGAAATTCTTGTGTGAGAATAGTAGAAAAGTAAGGGGTATTCGATGAATGGGAAAGGAAAGTGAAAGGAATTCACATTTATTAAATGTAAGAAAAAAAGGCGTGACAAGTTTGAAAATGACCAAATTTGCGTATTTTTTGTGATATTTTGACGCCATATTGCGAGATTTTTGGAAGTCCCGGTGGAGGGATACGGACTAATTTCACGTCCAAAATATGCCTTACCCAACCCCCCCAACAACGTTGCGGGTCTGTGGAGTGAAACAGGGGTGCTAAGGTGGGAAGTACGCGGCGTCAAGAAGGCCATTTCTGAACGGAAAAATAGGTTATTTGGTGGATAGTTACGTTTTATTTTCATGAATACCCTTTTAAACCAACGGGGCGGCCCGCAGAGGTATAAGCCCAACCCCTGCGGGCCCAAAAAGCATTGGGGTGGGTTGTTACACAACCCACCCCAATGCTTATTGGTTTGCGTAAAATTACAGCGAGAGGCGAGTTGGTGATGAAAGTTCCGTATGGAGGCAGTGGAATGAAGTACCTCCAAAGATTATAGGGTAGCTCCGAGAGGTTACCCGTCCCTCCTGATTGTGATAAAGCCGTCGAAAAGCGGAAAATAGTTTTAAGTTGAAGGCGGGAAAAGTCATGGGCGGTGGGTATAGAAAATGAAGACACTGCTCGACCGCTGCGCCATCTGGGGGAACTAGGAGGAATAGGTCAGTATTTCCAATATGGCTCCCAGAAGTAAATTTACATCACAGGTTTATGTGAATAGTTTACGAAAGAAAAAGGATTTATGAAGCAAACGAAAGGCTAGTATAAATTCGCATATAGTGTAGCAATATAAGTGAAATAGGTAGTATAAGGTGTTCGGGAAGCAGGTGAAATTAATTTTCTCCCAGACTGGATGCTATGATACTAATACCACGGCATATTTTAATTACGCTGGCAGTCGAACAGATGATTCCACTAGTCAGAGATCTTCATATCTTTAAATGAAACAAACTGAAAAGGTAGTTTTAAAACAATAAGCACCAGGTTTCCCTCCTATATTTCTGATATTTAGTGCTGTTAGCACCAGCTTCCCTCTGAGTAAATAGAAATTTTTGTCCACTGGGGGAGCGTGCGCATGCGAATGCAGTGAAGGGCAAAATTTCGCTCGCTGCGATCGCGAAGACGTAGGATATCAATTAAAATATTGAGTGAACTAGGGAAACTCGGTGCTGTGTATAAAATTTTTGTTATTTCGTAACAATGTTTTAGGAACAGTATCACCCTCGACGATTTACTGCATCATGGAGGGTTTAGAAAATTTCCTCTTACACACTAATTCAACACGAAAAACACGTTTTCGATTCACCTCAAACCACCTTTTTCTTCCACCAGTTCTACCTTATGGCGGCATGGGATTTTCAGGTATTTTTTTCCCGTAGATATCTGCCCCTGGATCTACCATTCGGACATGGTATTATTAATACCATGCGATTCAAGATGGTACACTAACGTTAGTTTGAGTTTTAAATCATCCGATACATTGCCCCCCAATAACAGCGTAGTAAATAATAAGCAAACATACAGTTATGAAACAAAATAACGCAATAATTATTCACTCAGGTAAACTTTTGTCGCACGCTATGAGGAGTTAACGTCAAACTTTTCTGCCGAATGAAAATTACGCATCAGATGCGCCAAATTCCTATTCGTTATTCATTTTTTTTGGGCTGCGCAAAATTTGAACAACGTTATCGCGAAGCACTGACGACGTTGAACGATTAAGGGTTTTAATTGTTGGACAGCGTTATCGCGAAACAACGTTAAACGGGACAACGTTAAACGAGGACACACTGTACCTAAATCAGATTGTAAAAAGCATGAACGCCATCATGGTACAAACTGCAACTAATTGAAGGTATCTTAATTTTCCACTGATTAAAGAGATCAATTTAGTCATGATCACCCCTTAAGATTATTGTGATGACAGAAAAAAGATGCACTGCAGTATTTGAAAGAAAAATTATATTATTTGCAGAAAAAAAATTCCAATTCTCTCATCGGAAGAGTATTTGGGGTTTCTGAATATAATATTAGGCACTGGAAACAAGATTCAAATAAGATATACACGTGTGCAGCAACAAGGAGAGCATTTTCAGGACCTGAAAAAAAGAAGGCAAGATGAATTAGGAACTAACCTTTGCGAATTTGTTACATCCCAGCGGGCTGAAGGAAAGCAGGCTAACTTGAATAATTTCTCTCATTATTGACAGAAATTACTCAAGTGAAAGCGAAATAATTAGCTTGGAATTTTGGAATTCTGCAGACAGAATTTTAAGCTAGTCGATCTTGGGTACAAAAGTTCATGACTTGTAAGGGATTTCCCTTTGTTCGTGAACTTCAATTTGCCAAAAACTCCCTCTGAATTTTGAAGAAAAACTCATTGAATTCCATTGTTTTGTGATAAGAAAATAACAAGAAAAAGGACACCTTTTCAGCCAAATTAGTAATGCCGACCAGGCACCAGTTTACTTTGATATGCTCTGTATGTACACATTGACTAACAGGGTGGCAATCATCAGGGAAAACCGGGAAATCCTGGAATTGTCAGGGAATTTAGAAATTATGGAAAAGTCAGGGAATTATTGTAACAGTCAGGGAAAAACCGGGATTGTAAATTCTCGCTTTTTTTTCTACCATTACCTTTATCTTTCCTCCCCTTTATTTCACCAACTAAAACTAATGTCCATCGCTGACATGCATGGAATAAGACCAATCAATTCGTGAAACATTCAGTTGTGAAATCTTATTAGCTGTGAATCTTAGTAATTTCGTTGTGAATCAGACGTACACTGTATCCCTTTTGTATATCCTTATTGTGATATTTGCCTAGTAGTGTTAAAATTCATGATGAAAATGTGTGACACTCATCACATGGAATCAGAGGCTGTGTTGTTCTGAAAATTTTACCTTGCATTTTATTTATTTTTTTAACTTCTGAGAGACTAGTCGAGAGGTAGCTGGAGCACACTAGCTCGTTGTAAATGCTTGCAGTTCTAATAATACGAGATGGTGATTATTGAAAGGTAATACAAGTACGATCTCACGTGTAAACCAAGTCTTGCGCAAGATCATCTTCGAATCCCGTACCCCCCTTCGTGAGACAGTAAGAAGAGCCCTCCTCCCCTCCTGTTCTTTCACACTCGATGTAATTATGGAATGGCCCCCTTAGCTCCTTCTCGAAGCAATTCAGTCAGGTCACAAACCACCTCAAATATGATATTCTTGAATATGATGCTGCCATTGCTAATTGCCTCCTGTCTTTGCTTACAGTGGCACGCTTACGATTTGTTTGTTAATCCAAATATTTTTACATTTTTTGGTTTCCTCTTGCAATCAAGGGGTTATAACCACATTAATCACATTGCTATACGCTTCTGAAGGTCACTCGTGCCATCCCATTTTGGTCCAGTCCAACAACTTGGCGTTAGTTTGTATTTTTCGTGCACCTTAGTGATACCTGTTCCGGAGTCAGCCAGTAAATTGTCCATTAACTTTCCCTTCAATACCTTTTCAGTAATCCTCAACTTCCCAGAACTACCACGATGCCCTACCTCTTTCTTGAAGAATTAGACATTGTCAATTTGTAATTTTACTGAAGGAAACATAGACACAGCCATGGAAATACAATATGTGGCTGTGGAAGCAATATAAGCTCGCTCGCCTGGGTTTCCCCAACATTTTTTTTACATTTTCTAAAATTTGACGAAAATTGAATTCAGCAGAAAAAAACTATTCCAATAACTGGTGATCTTTTGGCGATCGGTCAGGGAAATCAGTAAACCCATCAGGGAAAAGCCAGGGAATTTAAAATTTGGATATCGGTAGCTACCCTGGCTAAGAAAGGGAACACGGAAGTGAATGTGCTTTCGGCCAGTGCTTAAAAACAAAGTGATGCTGTGCTGTACTGTCGATGGCTTTAAACTGCCACCATACATATGGCTAAAATGAAAGAATGTACCCAGGGGTGAGGGTTTTCCTTCAGGAATGATTGTAAGAGCAAATAAGAAAGGGTGGATGAAGAGTTAAATGGTAGTAGAATGACTTAAATTTGAATTGTTCCGACGACCCCATTCTTCTAAAAGTAAAGTTCCTACTTGTTCTGGAAACCAATCGAGGGCACAGTACTCCAGCTGTAAAGGATTTAATGAAAGAAACAGATACAGTAGAACCTCTATTTTACGAAGTTGAAGGGACCCAAAAATTTGAGCTTTGTAAATCAGAGGGTTTGTAAATTAGAGGTTATCTTCCAAGCAATCGAAACCTCAACAATCCCAATCCAGTTTCAATAGCGCACTGCATAAAGATAAATGGGATTAAAAGGTAATATTTCAATAAAATGAGTTACCTATCCATTTAAATGTTTAATACAACAAAAAGAAAATAAAAACCCACATTTCTTATGCAAAGTGGCATATTTTTTTACGCTCTCCTTGACAAAAAATTAACAGAAAATACTGTCAGTTTGCAGTTGAGGATGATAACCTATATTTGAAAAATGCACACTTAGAGAAATATTGTTTACATATTTCTTCAATGATCATGGCAAGAGTGAAGCTAAAAAATTAAATTTAAATTGTACAACAAATTGTGTTTGACCTCTTGAACTTCTTATATGTTAAAGTAATCATCAATTTTTGTTTGTTTTTTGGAAGTTTCTATGAAGGATGCAGTGATGTTTTCAATAGCTGAAAGGTGATTGTCGAAGGAATGAGGTACACCATCAGCATACAGCTGAAGCTTGTGAGGGATTTATAGCATGTCTTAATTCGTCCCTTGTAGGGGGAGAAGGTGCTTCTGGGTCATCTTCACTTAGTGTGTTGTAATTATGCGTCATCACATCAGAGTCACACTTGACATATGGCTCAGCTTGAGAGGATGAATCTGGGATGTATTGCTTTAGTTGGAACTTTAGTCTCCGGAACTGATGTGTCACCAACATCACCTGATCTCCAACAGTTGGAAATAGTTTCCCGGTGACACTATCCCATGCTCTGGCAACACCTCGCACAGCATGGAGCCAGGGCCGTCCCTGTGTATTAAGGGGCCCTGTGCAAACAAAAGTTGGAGCCCCCCATAACTTTGCATTCCCTTATTGATACATATACAGTGGAAGCCCAGTTTAACGAGTGCTCATAATCCCTCGGAAATCACTTGCTAAATCGAGCGCTCGTTGTATCCGAAAGTGTTGAATAAAGCCACCTTATTCTCATAGTCATTCGTATTTACCGTTTTTCTTTTGTTTCCATGGTATTTGACGAATGTAAACAGCAAAAAAAGTCGTTTCAGGCACAATCTGGTGGAATATCAACTAATTTTAAGAAAGAAACTGAACATTTTCCATTACATAAAATATTAATTCCTCCAGTTTCGGTGTTTTTCTTCCAGTTCTTCTATTTTCCGATCGCCGAAGAAAGCTGTAAAGACATCGTAACTAATCAGAATTAAAATATTAGGTATAACGTAGTTTTTGGATAATTTTGGGAATATGTCATGACGATAATATCAACTTTGTCGAGTTTTCGAATGTTAACCAGTACGTCCATCAGTTGGGAAAATTGGCCTGAAGGTTCACTGAAATACGGCATGTACCGGTGGTCGAAGATATTTCTTGCATAGTCACCTATTCCTAGCAGTTTCTATGATTCAAATTCAATTATCTACCGCAAATTAGTGTCATCGAGTATTTATTAACACTAGAAAAGAAAATACCTCAGTCGATTGGCTAGCACATCATGTTTTGTGCAAGTGTAGTCAGCTTTCGCCTTTAACATCGGACGGTTTATGGGCAGTCCTGCAGACCTTTGCTGACAAAACCACTTGAATAGTGCAGATTCCATTTGAGGATGTTCCCCATGCCGCAAATGTTTTTGGCTGCTAGGTCGTCCTAGTTCGGTCACTGCTGCACGAAGTTTATATTTGTTCTTTAATATTGTGAACAACGTAGATGACGACACACCAAACCACCTCCCGATATCAGTCTTTGAAGACCTGTTACTTTCGCACTCGTCTATAATATTAATTTTGGTTTTAAGGTCCAAAGATTTACGTTTCGCGGACATGATGCTGCCGCACAAACCACATGAGACAACTCCGCTCCTCTGCCCGAGAAAACTCTCCCCCTCCGACCGAGTAAACTCCGCCCCTCCGACTGAGTAAACTCCATCCCTCCGACCGAGTAAACTCCGCCCCTCTGCCCAAGAAAACTCTGCCCCTCCGACCAAGTAAACTCCGCCCCTCCGACTGAGTAAACTCCGCCCCTCCAACCAAGTAATCTCCGTCCCTCCGACCGAGTAAACTCCGCCCCTCCGACCGAGTAAACTCCGCCCCTCCGACCGAGAAAACACCGCCCCTCCGACCGAGTAAACTCCGCCCCTCCGACCGAGTAAACTCCGCCCCTCCGACCGAGTAAACTCCACCCCTCCGACCGAGTAAACTCCGTCCCTCCGACTGAGTAAACTCCGCCCCTTACCTACATCAAAACTCTCTGCTGCCGTGTGATTGGGCGCATCGAGTTGATGGAATGGTTTGAGTTTTTCAATCGCTCCGACAGATCGCTCCCATTCTGCTGAATGTTCCCTTTTCTACTTTCAACTTGCTTGTCGTCCGCCCACTCCCGTCTCACTGATGACTGGGCCTAACAAAAGAAGAACGTAAACTGGGAGTGACCACAGCGTACTCAAGGCCGTAAATCACTAATGTTTGGACATAACTGGCTTTAGGTGTTGCAAATATGGCTCACATCTTGAATATATAGTTTAATTAACAGATAATACAAAACAAAATAGTTAATTTTTGCTAGGTGGTGCATCGCCCTCGAGAGATATCTGTCGTAATACCGAGCGTATACCGTGGAAGGAACTTTTTGGCCTCGCTATATCCACTTTATTTTACATGTAAAACATAGGCCTTTTGGCGGTACAAAGACAATCACTCGCTAAAACGGGATTCTCGCAATAAGCCGTACTCACTATACCGGGCTTCCACTGAAGTAAGAAATTTACAGGTGCGCTAGGTAGTAGGTAATTTCGGGTAGTGGGCCAGTTTCCCTGCGCCATCTGAAAGATGCAAGCCCGGGCCCCCATAGGCACGGGGCCCAGTGCAGCACCTCCTGTCGCACTACCCTAGGGACGGCACAGCATGGATCAATGTCCATGGAGGCACATCAGAGACTTGATCTGCAACAAATGTACGCATACTAAAACTGCTGACAGTAATGCGAGTGTACTTTCAGTGCAATTAAAAACTATGCAGTACTAAACTTGTAAAATGATTGTCAGGGTTGAAATCAAACTAATTTCTAACAAATAATAGTCATTTGCTCATTCAGGAAAAAAGCAATGGATATCACGTGGAATTCTCTGTGTGCAGTATATTTACATCAAATAGAAAGGATTTAAAAATTAGACCTCGATTATATTGATTCGCTGTATAGCATAGGCCTCATTCCTAAGGCTAGGAGACTCACTTTAGTCAAAGTGAATGAAACTCACAGCCATGAATTCCAAAAAAAAACTTACTAGTAAATATTTTTCTACAAAAATTAATTAACGGCTGCTGCAACTGAATTAAGTTCTTGTAGCTTCAAGTTGGAAGATATCCTAATAAGGGGAATAAGTAAATTAATTCATCCAGTGGTGTATTTTAAGCATATGCAGTTAAGCATTAAATTGTGCAGGGGATATGTATAGTGCTAGTGGAATTTGTGTTGAAAGAGGTCATTTTAACATGGGAAAGCCAGGGATGTGTTCTAACTAGGAAATTTCAAAACAAAGTTCTTATTCACCCAGTATATTTCAGTTAAAAGACTAGGAAATGCCTTATTTTAGGAAAATGTATCGTTTGAAATACCTTCTAATAATATTTGGCAGCTGATGAAAGTCAATTTTAGAACTTAACTCAAGTTAATTTTTAATTCCCTCTTTTTTATATGAGTTCTACAGCACTGACATCTAGCGGTGATTTGTGAGAACTGTTTACTCGCGGGGACTGAAAGCTGTAAGTCGCGATCGCAAATTCTTTCCAAACGACGTAAAACACTTCTAATGAAAAATGAAATATTCTAAATTCATCAAATTTTGAACATACCGTATAAACGCGTGTAAGAGGCGCACCCGTGTAAGAGGCGCACCCCTCTTTTTATGCGTCGAAGTTGAAGAAAACATTTTGAGTTTTTTTTCTTCTATTGCGAGGTTTTGCGTGCCTAACTGCGAACTTTCGGCTATTTTCAAAGCCTTCCGCTTGCGATATTCTCTTATAATTTACGCGGCATTTTTCATAGGCATAATAGACCCCAGAGGTAAGTATTCACTCGGATCTTAGGTTTCCGCGGCGTTTCTCCATATTGGTGGTAACGGCTTTCGGGCGTTCCTCTACAAGACAACGCGGAGGAACGCCCGCGTGCCCAAACGCCACGTCACCCTTTACATGGTACTAATACATGTGTTAGTACCATGACCCTTTATGCCACTATTTACAGAGTCCAAATGACTCATGCACAGAGAAAAGACAAATGGTTTTCCCCCGCAGGTAATGCTTGTAGTAGACTCCCTTGCGCGCCTTACGGACAACCCTCTGACTGGGCAACAGCGCGCGCCTCTCCCTTTCTCTTCCGTGCATGCTCCTGGCAGTTGAACGCGCTCTTTTTCCAAAATAAATGTTAATTGATATTGGTTAACCAACGAATTCCTTTAAGATTTTATAAGTGGATTCATGATGATGAACTCGAGAGCTTGAAGAAGGTCTAAACGGCGGTTTTCAGGGATGCGCGGAACGGAAAATAACGGATCCGTGCATTTGCATCTATAACTAAAATACTAATGCATTAAATAATATGAAACTTCGTATAGCTGTTAGGAAAGATCTTTGCTACAATACTTGTAAAGGATATCTTCGATATCTTGATCCGTGTTGTTATTACGAAGCCGTAAATGCGATGCAACCGTCCGGTACCTGGGAAAATGCGTTAAAATTCTGTTTTTAAGCACACACTGAAATCGATATAAACGGTAAAATGTTTTGTACACCATCAAAAAACGCAGAAATAAACAAGCTTTGATGTACTTCAATTTAAAATCGATTGAGCCATCTCTGAGATATTAGCCTTCAAACTCGGGTGACGGAATTTTGCAACGGACAGATTCGTGTAAGAGGCGCACCCTCATTTTCGGCTGCGATTTCTGGGAAAAAAGGTGCACCTCTTACACGAGTTTATACGGTAAGTAATGTATTATTGAAACTAATTTCCACGACAGCTGCAGCGAAGTATTTCCAACAGGAATGCTACTTTCAAGTAAAAGGCTTACCAAAGTTCTGAGATGGGGTTGCGGCGGCTATCTTACTGCTAATTTTAAATAATTCCATAGAAAATATGGATCCTTTGTAACGATGAGTTAGTTATTTGCAATACACTAAATGATAGAAAAGAAATGGATCTTACCAAGCGTCCAAAGATAGTGCTGGACGAAAAAACGACGAACACCCAAAAATATGCACAGAATTGCATTAAATTTTGATATGTTATTAAGGTTTTTTGATACCTTTTCCACAATTTCTTGAATTTGGAATGCTCATTCTTACGTTTGCATACTGCCGAATGTTTACACATTGAGTGATGCATTGAAGACAAAACACTGAACTCAATACAATGTATTGAGTTCAGTACGGCAAAACCATTTCAAATACTTCGTATAACAGATGTCAGTCACTCCTTTGGACCAGCTTCTCACTTTGTTAACCCTTTCAACGCTGAGCCTTATTTGTTAAGTCTTACCCCTGGCTGAATGCATTTTTTTGGTGTTTTTACTGATTCGTTACATAAGAAACATATGTCCTTCATTAATTTAAAAAAATCTTTTAAAAAAATTAATTTAAAAAAAGTTTTAAAAATGACGTGAATTCACGTCGTCAGCCGTTCGTTAGAGCCTAGTGTGTGTTATGCACGGTAGTATCCCTTCCCCTGAAATTATTTTTTTGCTTCCAAAATGTTTATTTTTTTCTCTTCACTTTAAGTACGGGAAAAAACCTCAAAAATATTCATAATTGCCACACAGAACGAATTCATTATGTCATACCCATACCGGTTAGTTATGTATCGATCTAAATTTTTTTACTGTACTACTTTTCGTTGCAATTTTCTGAGCAAACTTTTCTGCCGTCCAGATGGACGTTATGCCGATGTGCTTAATCTACGTATTGTACGCTTTCAAGGAGATGGTTCGTAATAGAATATATTTATGAAAAACCCTTATAACACAACCTTTCACTACATTTTTCAATGTTTATGGTAAGTTCACGATGTCTAATCATGAAATTTTATTGAAAAGAATTTCATTCACTAATTTTAATTTCGAGTATTTATTAAAAATTACATAAAATATAAATAATACTTTACAAATAAACATAATATTTGCAGCCACTACATACGTACACTAAAGATACAAAATTATTATAAAAAATTACCAATTTTTTATAACAATTTATGTATTTGACAAGTAACGTACAATAACTTAACTACCTTCTCTCTCTATCTTTGCATTTTATTTACATATTCATATTTTTATGCCTTTATATTTTCATGAAATTTAACGTCGCACGGATACATTTGGAGGGGACGGTGTCTCACGCAAACAGGGCAAAAGAAATGTCTTTACGTATCCCCATCTTCTGGCATTCTCGGAACCATTTTTGCACTGTTCGCTTCCTCTTTGCTTGGTCATCTGTTGGGAGGGATTGAAGGAAATTCCTTTGCCTCTGGAAGGAACTGAAGGGTAAGGGCGAATAATTAAGAATTAAAAGAAGAGATTTAATAACCGAAAGCCGAAAGTCGTATAGAGGATCTTGGGTGGGATTTCTTGTAAAGGTAGTAGCTGTTCAGGAGAAGAAGGTGGAAGATGTGGATGCCCAACTTTATATACTATTTGAGCGTTTTTCACTCCATCGGATAGTATGACATCATCAGATCAGTGTGATCGATGCCACCCTTTGCCTCATTGTATCTGACAATTACCTCAAGTTTCGGTGAAGGTTTCACTCCCCTTCGGTGGGGGACATCAACCATTTCACCACCATACTGCGAACTGATCATCAGTACCTCCCTCATGTATTTCGCTTCCATGACGCAGACACCATCTTCAATGCAGGCATTCACAACTTCCCCCTTCTTTAATTTTGTTGAAACAATGTGGGGAGGATTACCCTTCCGGTTAGTTCTCAGAGTCGTGGTACAATTGGTATTCCACTCTAGTAGTTGGTGGGCCAAATTTACGCTATTGTATTACCTAATTTTCCATAAACAATGAATGCCTGACATCAAGCTGACCCTCCATTATTTTACCTACAACAGAGTCAAGGTGGCCTCGCCCTCCTACATCAGCGTCACTAAACCCAGTGTACATTATAAATCTGAGTACTAAACCAGAGGGTTCTGTATGTGTATATATTTTTATACCGTATTTATGTTTTTTCCCCTTCAAAAACGTCCGAAAAAATATTGGTTCCCTCCACAGAAGCATGGACATATCAATGCAGAGTTTCTGCATTGGGGTTACAGCATTGGTCATTGAGTCATGGAAGAGGTCAATTATATCGGGGCGTATTTTATGGAGTCGATCAGTTGGCTGAGGCTGACCATGTTACAGGTTTTTTGCAAAGTGTAAACATTCCCTAATACAAACGAAAATGCAAAATACCCTAGAACCTGTCACGGCTCATGCAGTTCCACAAGCAGGGAAAGTTAAATAGAAGGTCCGGGCTCAAAAAATCGGCTATCCTGCTCAAAGAAATGGTTCCCGTATGAAACAGGATACCAAGGCAATCAGTCAGTAAAAGGTCGAAAAATGTTGGGGTTCATCTCCTTGGGGTGGGGCAGTCATGCCAAGGGTCTTTGTGAATGGGATTGGGTCTTTTGTCGGTCTGTCGGAAGTCCAAGAGTACGTGGTCTCTCTCAGTCTGGAAGTGGTGGTATGCAAAGAAAGGCCGGGGAGGCCAGACTCAGGGAATAACGGTAAATTACCCTGCGAGGGATCCCCTTCCTCTTCTAACTCATCCTCGCCGCTCTCTCCCCACTCCGTCTCCCCGAGAAATGACTCCCTTCTTCGTCATCACTCCCGCTGCCGTCGTCTTCCTCCTCAAGAAGCTTCTACAGTTCCACTACATGAGTTATGACATAGGAACCCTCATGCCTCGGAGACCTTTGAGGTGTGTTCATCGGAACACCTAGAGGCTCTAAAAGAAACAACGGCTGGGATCTACCTAATGATGTTGAGGGTTGAGGGCTCTAAAAGAATGTGAAATACCTATCACCCTAAGTAATCGTTTCAGGCTTAACTTTGTGGAAGTTGGTAACATCCATGATTAAAACCAAGTTGTTCTATCATGGACCTATCACCCTGCTGGTTACCATTCTCCAACCTCCAAAACAACCCTCCCTCAACGGCTGCATGTATGACAGGTACTTCAATACGTAGATCGACAGTTCTTTATTTCACATTTCCCAACCATGTAAGTCGCGGAAACCAAATGTATAATTCATAGGAGAAATTTTTATATGGCCACAAAGTAAGCGAATTACATTTTTTGAGAGGTTAGCACAAAAATATTAAAACGTTTGTTGAGATCGTGCGGCAGTTTTTTAAAAATGCCTTCGCATGCCCTGAAATATTTCATTGGAAGCACTTTATTACAAACAACGGCATACCTTAACAAGTCAGCAACAATCACTAATATTAGTAATACTGACGAATTTACTAAGTATACTGAACTATGTTATATGCATTTTTTATGTTCACTGACCGAAGGATTAGCTGCAAAAAAATTCAAGGGAGGAAAACTAGACGTAAAAAAAATACCAATGTGATTACTCACCAAAACAGGAAAGAAACTACTTGGAAAAGATTGACAATGTTGCAATTATTGATAGACTGGAAAAATTATAAAGAGTTATGTTTTTCATAAACACATCTTAGAAACAAATACAAAAACAAAAATCACTTTATAATCCACTGGTTCATTTACCAAAACTGACGAGAGAAGAAGGAATCTGATAAAGTTGAAAATATCAGGGGTCAGGTTGCATACCAATACAGGATTTTCGGCTGTTATATTTTCACATGTATGAAGTAATGATTGGAATAAAAAAAACTTGTACGATTTTAACGGCTCATAAGATGCGCGTTTAAAGAAAGACAAATGAAACCTAATTCCATAACTCATATCCACAGTGATCACAAAAATAACTGAAATATTACGAAAAAATTAGAAAAAAACTTACGTTTATCTCGATTAAATAATAAAAATGTCTTCATATAAGTCTGAATACTACGGATTTTCAGTGACTTACCTAGACACAAAAGATATTAACACATTTTATGCTATAAATAAAAGTTAAATGGCGTTTAATTACAAAATTCAACGAAATACCATGCGAAAAAGTGGCATTTACGCATCTCCAATAGGAAACAACAACACTCGCAAGAAACACTGGAGTAAGAAAAACTGACCTTCCCCAAGTGATGGGTGGACTCTCGTTGATGACTGAGAGCCCGCTCGAGCTCTTAGGAACGACTGAGACGCAGTGGTACCGCTATATAAGGAGCTGAGCGCTGGGCGTGAATTCACGTCATGGCGCCAGCGGCTAGGGTAGTCGGGACGTGAATTCACGTCATGCCGCGCAGAAAGGGTTAATCAATAAAATGGAGGTTTCGTAAAACGGAGGTCATTTTACATGGGTTTCTTATATACGAAGATCGGGACCGGCGGAATGGCTCGTAAATTGGTGTCATTTCGTAAATTAGAGGTTTGTAAAAATGAGGTTCTACTGTATGTGACTTCACTGTGATTCAAGGAGGTATGGCATCCCAGCTGCAGCCTTTGGACATATGCATTAATCAACATTTTAAAGATCGTTTGAAAAGGCTTTGTACCAATTGGTTTTCATCTGAAGAATGGGAGCTGGCACCATCTGGATACATAAAGAGGGCTAGTGTATGTCAGTTAGTGCATCAGATTCTAGCCGTATGGAAAGGAGCGAAAGAGGAAGTTGTTGTAAAAGCATTTAAGAAATGGAGTAGTTCTAATGTTATGGATGGAAGTGAGGACGATGAACTTTGGCAGAGCAGTGATTAAGAATCAAGTGAAAATTTTGAAAGTGATAGTGATTGTAAATAAAATGGTTTTTTGTGAATGTGAATTATTTAGAGCATTTAAATCAAGCTACTTAGTGAAAGCATTTTCATTAAAATTTCTTTTTTTAAATTTTATCTTGTTGATCTTTCTATGCATAGTTTAACAATATAGTTAGGAATTGTGAATACAACTTAATATTTTTACATTTACTATTTTTTGCTATTTTTCTACATCATTCACAAATGTTGATAAACTGAATTCTTAAGTATTTATTAACATGATTAAGTATTGTTCAGAACTAAATTTTTTTCCTCGAGTAGTTCCAAAAAAGGGGGGTTTCTTAGATTCGTGTAAATACAGTATTTACTGATGATATTTATTATCCTTTTTTCTTCGTAATTTTAAATTTTCGAGGGTTAATTTGAGATAGTTTGCAGTATGAGTGCATGAACTTTTAATACAGATATACCTCGTCGTTAATCGATTCTGAGTGGTAGGATGAAAGTGGAATTTCGATGAGTTGATCCAGAACCCCTATAAACTCCTAAGATATATGTAAATTATTTTATGCATAATGAATATACAGTAGAAGCCCTATATAGCGAGAGCTCTCAGGATCTGAAAAATCACTCGCTAAATGGAACTCTCGTTAATACGGAAGATGATTAATAATCACTCCACAGCCAATTCCTACAGCTGTAATGCTAATTTTGCCATTATTGTGGGAATTTTTGGTGAGTGGCAAAAACATTCTATTGAGATAGCTATTAAAAATCATATTTTCGAACACTTCAATTACTTATGATCGTATTCACTTTCTATGACATCAAATTCCATGTTAGATGTCATGCACAGGAATATTAAACGTCAAATTTTGATACTTCAGGACACATGTACTGTACTGCCAATTGCTGTATTGTTATTGCTCCGATGTTTTGGGTGTGCCAAATATGTCGCGGCTGCAAGTAATAACTATGCAACAGACTATTAACGTAACCAAATGCAACAGATCTCAGAAATAATAAAAAGCAAATTATTAAAAATAGCAGAAACCTAAAGGATGAATTCTTTTAAGTTACCTAAATTGGTTCTTAGGGAGCGTGGTGGCCTTGTGGGTAGAGTGCTTGGCTACTGATCGAAGGGTCCCGGGCTCAAATCCGGGTGAAGCCTTTGGACGCCCCCGAACAAAAAATCCTCGGAGTGCGAGGTGGCCCAGGGAAAGGAACTGGCCCCTCTACCCTGAATGTGTGAAATTTACACGCCTGTGGCTTAGTCCGGGGTGAGCTCTACCCTTAACTATCCAAACCAACCTTGGGGTTAAATCACTGAGTGAGAGAGTGAAATTGGTTCTTAAAATTTGGGAATTCTTACTAAACGTAGGCTGGGCAATTTTTCTTCGTGACAGTTCTCTATGTGGATGCATTTTTTTTCTCAGGTGGGTGATCCAAAAGATGCCGTTAGAAATAGTGTCCGTGCTCTCTTCAAGCAAATAGGTTTGATTTACCCAGTGAGCAAACTATTTGCTTATGTAATGGAAGGTCTTAAGTCTAAGAATGCCCGTCAGCGTACAGGTAAGATAATCTCCCTGAAATATGTTGCTTCATTCCTATAAAATTAAACCATGCATCCTAACTCAGGTATTCTGGCATGTCCTTCTGAATCAAAATTGATTTTAATTTTTTTTTTCAGAGTGTCTTGAGGAACTTGGATCCTTAATAGAAAATTATGGAATATCTGTTTGTCAGCCAACCCCTGCTGCTGCGTTGAGGGAAGTAGCAAAACAGATTTCTGACCGTGACAACTCAGTGCGAAATGCTGCTCTTAACTGTGTAGTGCGTGCTTATTTTCTGGAAGGTGAGCGTGTGTACAAGATGGTGGGACAAATTTCTGACAAGGACATGTCTCTGCTTGAGGAGCGAATAAAGAGAGCTGCCAAAAACCGTCCACCTCCCGCAAACCGTCTTGTGGTGGTACCAGACAATGTACCTAAAAGACAAAAACCTCAAATCCCTCAACAGCCACCACAGCAAGTGATGACTAAACTAAGTGGTTTGAAAGCTAAAACAATTAGTCAAGAAGATATACTTCAGGATGATCCAGTCCTTCAGCAGGAGGCTACACCTATCGTGAAGTATGTATAGATTTTGCCTTTTTTTAAGTTTTAGGTGTTGTTTACTATATTTCCCAGCCCATGGGAGGCGCTGACATTTTTCTGGTTATATATTATAAGGAAAATATAATTATCAACATCTGTCAATGTTAAGTTATTTATTCGTAAGAAAATGGGACTATTAACTTCCAAATATATCAACTGTATTAAAGTTATTCATCATAGAATGCCAGAAACGATTGGTGAAGAGTGCACTTTTAGCTCACTATTGCAATGCAATCTGCAGTGAAAGTACAGAAATGGGAAACTGTGCGTGAAAATGTAGCTTTACCTTTGACCCATGTGGCTCAGGCTGATTTAAAATGCAAATTCAAAGAACTGCGGAACTGGCTGCACAGTAACTTTAACGGAGTCACCCTCTTGTGGTCACACAATTGTGTGAAATAAACAGTGAAAAAATCATTCGCCTGGACTGGGATTCGAACCCAGACCCCTTGATTTTGCGCCGAGTGCTCTACCAGTTAGGCTACCCAGGCGTCATCTCTCACTGTGAATTTTATGGAGGCTTTAAGGAGCGAGATGTCTTCGTAGGTTCCATGCATATAATGCCAAAGTACCCGTGTGCAAATGCTAAGCGCTACTGTCCACGAGGTGAAGCCAAACTTTAAACACAAATGTGTTTACTTTGACAAATTCAAAGAACTGCAGAACTGGCCGCGCAGTAACTATCAGAAATCTATAAAGTAAGTCTGGGTTCGAATCTCAGTCCAGGTGAATGATTTTTTCACTGTGAATTTCACACAATTGATTTAAAATGCATTTTTGATTTTTTAAATCCATCTTTTCGTCACATGAAGATGATGTCAAGTCTAAACCATGGTGGTACTATATTAAATGTATGTGGAAAAACAAAGCATTACTTTTTCATTCACAATGATCAGTAAATTCCACAAAGTCACGCTGGAAACCAAATTTACAGAGCTGCCTTATGGCTGCAACATCATAACAGCATCAACATTAACAAAGATTAGTATGTACATAATATACATTTGGTAATTATTGTAAATATAGTTAGTTTTTTATGATATAAGTTATATTAGTGAATTACTGCTTATTTTGCTCCATTATGTTGGACCATTAGCCTTAGAATATCTGAGTGGTTTTCTCTTTTCATGCTCTTAAAATAGTCCCCCTTCCCCCTTTTGACCACTGATATTTGGCCAATAATGAGGGGCATATTTGGAAATACACAGTACATGGTTTTGAATGCTTCTGCAATATTGAAGAGCATGAACGTCATATCGTCACCGTATAAAGCTTAATATTACTGTGCCCCTAACTATGGTAAAACCAGACATAACTAATAAAACAGCCTCCAAATGTAAGGCATATTGTTCTAACAGGGACTAAGACATACTTGTGATAACTACCGAAAAAATGTTATGTATTTCGGAAGACCAAGCATTTAATGCTTTATTTTCTGTGCATGTTGCAGGAAAATGAAGTACAAAGTTATATATGCTTGTTAAGGTGATGGGGTTGTACGTTGCAGGAAAATGAAGTACAAAGTTATATATGCTTGTTAAGGTGATGGGGTTGTACATATAATATTTTATATTCAATAGCTTTGCTCGTAATTAGTAAAAAGTAAGGAACAAATGTAAAAATGAGAAAATTTGACCGTTGAGTCTGAAGTATAACTGCATTAAATCAAGAAACTATGTTAAATTGAGTGTTTACCATTGGAATACCCTATGCTTCCCGGCTGGACTGTAATGTAGCTATGCAAAATCGAGTTATGTGAAATCAAGGTGTGTAAAATCATGGTTTTACCACAGTCTATACAGTTGCGACAAGACGGACACATTTCTTGCAGTTGGAGGTTAGCAGTGTCCCAAGTGGCTTACGTGTATAACTACCATAATGTGAGGTGAGTTCAAACACTTTCGACTACTGACACTAAACCCTATGCTCTTCGTCGCAAGGTAATGGAGCTATTGCCTTTGCTAGAAATACATGTTTCTTTGTCCTTCCTTGAAGGGAACGCATGATTACATTGCGTTAAAAGGCTGCTGTGGGAATAAAACGTAGTTAAAGCGCAATGGTCGCAAACATTCGAACTCATCCTGTGTTCGAATACACTCCAATTTATGGTACTTCGGATGCCATACTGGCTTTGATTGAGAGTGCGTACTGAGTATTGAGACTGCTTAAAGTACACTGAAAATTGTTTTGTTTGTGATGATCTCTTTTTTGTTTATTGAGTGAGAAAATATGGTAGCAAAGATACGATTTAGTGCTGGAGATTATTGTAGTGCAATCAACTGCAGCGTAAAGGGAAAAATAAATCCTGTAGTGTCATTTTTGGCGATTCCCTAAAGATCTCAACAGATTGACAAGTGCATCTTGATAGGTTTAGGAAAGGTTATTTGGAACTTCAAAAATGAGACAACTCTCTAATTATTTTATACTTATACACCAATGTAATCTATTTTGATCAGTTTAGGTGTAAGAAATGGGTCATTAGTCGCTGTAGAAAAGATTTAGATAGGTAAGATGCCGTTTACTTGTGCAAAACTTATTTGCTGTTTTTGGGGCATTTTGAAGATAGCCAGCTTATGAATTCAGAAAAAGAGATACCTCTGGAAAGCTGTCCCAACCATGTTTGAGGTACTCAATTAGCCGTCGCTAATTACTTTGAAACGGAATTTCCCTTTCAGAAATAAGGTTCATAGAATATACAAACTAAATACACAAAGGCGTAGTATATTCTATCAACCTTGTGCCATAAAATAGCCTCCTGAGGAAAGGAACTCTGTGAACCAATCCTCTCTTCTACATGCATCTAAATAAGATATCCTTCAATGGCTTTTCTTATCATTGCTAAAATATTTCTTATTCATTCAGTTTCTGCCGACTATGGAGCTATTTGCCCTGCTATCAGATCAGAATCATTCAATCAGTGAGTATATTAAGAGAGCAGGAGAGGAGATTTCTCGTTTTAAGAATAAAATGGCAGTTCTCTGAATTAAGAATAGGTTGAGTAGTGAGGGCTGTAGGAAGAAGAGAAGTAGGAAAAAATGGATTTAAAAATGATTGCGGTAGTTTAAGACAACCAAATATTATCTTAAACCTTTTGTACTGAAATTCATAATGAGTCAATTTCAATACCAAGTGTCTCAGCGGTCAAGTGTTGCCCAATGTTATCACTGATTTTTCTGTGCAGTCAAACCTCTGTATAGCAAACTACTTGGGACCGGGAAAAAACTTTGTTGCACGGAGAACTATGTTGTACAGAGGTAGACCAATTCTACTGCATGAAATTAACCTTATGGATAGTCGATTGTATGATGGCTGCTTAGGAACCTACCTACATTATTGATGTGCTCGACTTAATAGCACTGAAGAAAATTATGTTATTTTACCAAGTTATAATAAAAGAATATTTCAATTCAGCATTAAATGAGGCACATAAAAAAAAAGATTTTAAGTACATATCAAACTCAAAATGATGCGATTGTCTTGATTGGAAGAAAACATTTATTTTCTCACACTTTTTTAAAATGTAATAAATTATGTATGTTGTTTCAATTACTTTGATGTGAAATAATAAAACATAATGACTTTTCTATAAACTCTTGGAATTGCAATGCCTGCATAAAATGCAAATAAATCTTTTTGTAGAATATAACAGATAGTAACTGACCTCTACAAGGCTTAGTCCCATTTACTATGTAGAGGGATAAAACAGATGATTCTGGAGAATATTATGAAAACTTTGGTGGAATATAAAACAAACAAAATATTCAAATTAAGGGATTTCAAAGAGCAACTGAGCTTTGAGCCTTCCCACATTTTTATAAACAAGGCATTCCATACACCTGGAATTAACAGATTAATCGATCAAATTGACCACTTCCGATAGTCGATCAGGGGTCTGTTTCTCAAAGCTACAAGTCCACAAGTTACAAGTCGGTTCTTACAAGTGTGACTTACAAGTGTTTCTCAAACGAAAATGGAGGACTTGTGAATTCTCAAAGATTTTACAAGTGAAAATGGCGGGCATCTAGTCCATATTTAGCTATTATTTAAAGCTTTCAATATATTTCACGAGTTTCTCCAGCCATCTTCTATAGCCAAGAGTCAGTGCTATGTTGCTCGGTGTCTATAAATGCGTGAACACAAGATAAACGGAATTTTTAGTTCACAGTTTACCATAAAATATCTCAAGCGAGGACGAATTGTCTGCAAAACTTGAACATCATGAGGAAAAAGTAATTTATTCCATCGCATGAAGGGAAAGATGAACTGGAAATGAAGGTTATTCACAATTCTTGCATGTCAAGACATCATCTTGTGCAGTGTTTATCTTTCATAGATACGAATAAATAGCGGAATAGCGTTTTATCATCAGACAAGCGAAGACTATTTCAGCCATTTTGAATGTTCATTATTAATACCAAAAATGAACTTCAATTCTCTAAAAAGGCAGGTGGTATAGTAGTAGCGTGCAACTCTACGATGCCGAAGGATATGAGATCTATCCCCAGAGGCGTTAAGTTTTTTTTCTCTTTCATTTTGATGGGCTAAGGAGATATTTTACCACCGATTTATGTAACTTCGTACTAGGACTTATGCACAATTTATTTTTAATTTCATTTGTCCTTGAGCCCCAAGTTACACCAAGGATATCGGATACATGACTACGGCGTATTAGGAAAAACCACAGCACATTAGTGTAGCATTTGCAAGATGTCACATAAAAATGTCGACTTTAAATACCTATGGAGTTTCCTATTGAACTTTCGCGACTTAATATTTCATAGCGTTTTATCATTTTAGTACGGGAACTTATGCTCTGCATTTTTACCTCTCAATGTATAAACATGATGACGTACATGAAAAGTAGATATATATTGATAAATACATAGTAATAAATAATACTAGCAAACTAGCACTTAACTTTTGCATTTTCAACCATTCCCACATCCCCAAAATAATTTATTCTTTATCAAATGAGATCATTTATAAATTGCACGATTAAAAGCAACATTCATGTCTCCTGTTGGAAATAAATCTTTCTTCTTCGTTGTTTATTCACAAAGTCTCCGTAGGGGTGTTCTTGTCTCATTACGTTTTAGTCTAAAAGACTTTTTTTTCTTTAAATAATAAAACAAACAATGTGTTTTAATGTAAACTGAGCATGTTATGTCAAAAGTCAGTAAAAAATCCTATCTACTGATACCTTGTTCGTTGCTATCGCCCTTGTAACAGTTGAGAAAAAGAGATCGCTAGTCGCTTTTCATTTGTTTTCCCAGTTATTCTTTCCGATTTACTGCGATTTACTCACCTTGGAGGACTTGTAGAAATTTCCTTACAAGTTACAAGGACTTGTTATTTACAAGTCTGTTTGAGAAACAGAATGTGTCGTAACCATGAAAACACTTGTGAGTAAACACTTGTAACTTGTGAAATGGACTTGTAACTTGTGAACTTGTAATTAGTAGACTTGTACGTTTGAGAAACAGTCTTTCACAATGTTACAAGTGAATAGACTTGTAGTTTTGAGAAACAGACCCCAGGTCATCTCTTTCTCCTATCTGCGCTTCCATGTGATTGCAAGTCGTGTATTTAGGTACCAGAAATGGATAGTGTCTTAGTTAATTCTTAAATTTTGTAGTAGGGAGGTTGAAAGTCATTATTGGGACCGAAAATCGTTTTGTTCTACAGAAATTTTTATTGAGAGGAGGTTCGTTCAAAAGAGGTTTGACTGTATCGCAGTTCTCAAGGTAACAAATTTATTTTGGGCTCATTGATCTTCAATCGGTTCGTACTTTTCAGCGATATGTGGAGGGAATAAACATCACATGTTTTAGAAAAAGATGGCAAAAAACTTGGGTTAGGACCAAAAGTTGGTTAACACTTTAAAGCCCAAGCCCCGAGTATACCTCGGGTTGCATACTTTCTACCAGGGACCCAAGCCCGAGCGTAACTCGTTTTCATGTCTTTGCTTTCGTACATATTTGCAGCCGCATTTTACTCGGGTTTGGGCTCTTTGGCCATCTTCCGTGGCCACTGGCTGTATGCTGCTGGACGGTGCCACCGCTTTTAAGTCATAAATGAACTGTTTGGTCATTACAAGGTGAAAGTCCCAAAAAAACCGAAAACCCCCCGGGTTTCTAGAGCCATACGGTTACGAAACCCCCGGGCTTCAAAGTGTTAATTTAGGCATGAATGAAATGGCAATTATTAGGTATTAGCTGTATAATAGTAATGCAGCTTATGTCTGTTACTCAGAGGACTTGGGTTATCTTCAGAAGCAGTAAGATAGCAAGCTCAGCTCCATTGCTAATTGCAAATGGATTATTTTTCACCTTAAGGCAGCCTATAGGGTATTTCTTTTTGTGTCAGTAGGCATGTGAAATCAGATGATTAGAATGAGTTTTCCAAAGCAGGGTTTACCGTGAAGAAATGCTTGACTGAAGTACTAAAGTTCAAACTTTATTCAGAGATGTACATCATTACTAATAAAAAATGTAAAATCATGGGATTTTGTAGGAAATTAGAAGGTGTACTCCTTTATGATACACCTCATTTACTGAAAAGCTTAGGATATAATCTGTTTAAATAAATTGATTTGTCTCATTCATTGGACTGCAGAAAGAGAGGGTTGGCCTCTTGGAAGGTCATTTCTGTTCTGTACTCCCAGAATTCCAAAAATAGATGCAGAATTGCATCGAAAACTACAAACACAGCAGTAGCTCTCCTTACCGTCTCAAAAAAGGAAAGTTAATTCTGCAGCACATATCCTAAGCCATTCAACAGCTGTTGTCTTAAGAAGTTATGTTTCTTGTGGATTAATGCCTATTCAGTCACTCGCAGATTCACAGCAAGGTAAACGATTTCTTGGATATTTTCATCTCCCACAGCGTTGTTTGAACTGCGATGCTGAAAAATGCTATTATAGTATCAGTATCTGAACATATTGAAGCCTTCTAGGTAATGAAAAATTATCTAGAGTCAATCAGATTCATTAACTGATTAGGAAATGATCATAAATCAAAAGTAAACTTTGCTCAAGTTGGGATCCTAAACATCAAATATTTGCAAGAAACACCGAAGAAGGTGAAATTCACCATGAAAAAAATAATTAATTTTTTTCGTGGTGAATTTCACCATCTTTGGTGAATATATATGCACCCGTGCGCATGACTGCCTGCCACATCATTTATCCAATCGCAATGATTGGAACAAATTGGAATTTACAAAAGCTTTGAAAAGAGCTGGAAATCAATGGCCCTTCAGATTTGATGTCTTCTAACAATAATAACCAATAGAATTCACTTAAAGTAGGACGGATAAGACTTACTTAAGGAAAGACTTATTAGAGAATTTCTTCTCTGTAATCCGTGATTAGGATGGATTTTCTTCAACCTCAAATACTATAGATATAGCTCCTCTTTCAAATATCTTTTTTTTATTTTTTACGAGGCCCGAGTTTTTTTGGTGACTATGAATTATTAGAGAATTGAGAAGAAATCCTTAATAGTTCGAAAGAATTGATTGGCCAATATAGGATTTCTTGTTCGAAATAATTTGTTTGTGAGCAGTGAAGAATGACTGGCTTGGCTGCAGTAGGGGAATAAAAATACCAAGAAAAATTATATGATTTATGTTTTTTGCTATTTACTGAGAAGGCTTTCACTTCATGATTGTGAATACCTCCTCATGAAATGGGAATAAACCATCTAAGGTGAAAAAGAATTATTTGCATTCTTAAACACTTTCATAGTAGGCAATGAAATGTCCTTGGTGGGTAGTATAATATTCTGCAGTGACAAATTCAACTCCTTTTCCGAGGAATGTGAGTCAGTAGTGATGAGTAAAGTTGATAGTGTTCCTCATGATTACAGATGTGGCATGTCCGTAGTGAATAGGTGTTAAGAAAACAAAAGCCTCTTCCAGATAGATCCTGTTTAGAAGTGAATATCCAGTTGGAATCTTTGAACACTTGCAAAAATGTAGTGTTGATCTACATGTCAAGAAATATTTGTATTTGCGCATTCCTGTTTTATCATTACGTCATATAAAAGTTCATGATAGATATATATCATGTCATAGGCCTTGGGTGCTTGACTGAAAAAAGCAGTATTTCTAAAATTATAGTACATTTTGGCACTTAGATGGGATATTTAACCATTCCACGGATCCTTTATTCCGCGAACTCGGCATGTGACATCGGTGCTCCGAACGAGATCGCAATGATTTAAAGAGGATGACATTGCTGTCATCAAAAACTACAACCCGCAATATGCAAATATGTGAAAGGAAATGTTAATTTTGGCCAGAGAGATCAAACTTGACCCCTATACATGCGGTACATTAAGTAGTTATTCACGTTCACCACTAGAGGCCACTACTGCCTACTGCGAGCTGCAAGTCTGCATAGGGAAAATTACATGGCTTGACGCGACTGTATAGACTGTGGTTTTACTGTAATTGGGACTGAGGCCTGTTTGGATAGTAAGATTTTCATATTAACTGAAATTCATAGGTAAAATGCTAGGAAATAGTGTACTAAGATTTTTGAGTGGTGTAAATGGTAGCTAGCCAATGGTGATATTACATGCCTGCAAATAACAGAGGTGGTTGGCGGAGGGTTGAATCACCAACCTGTCTGTAATGTTTACTTCACTGGCTCTTTTGAAGGAAGTGGATGAGCCACGTCCCACTTTTGCCTAAATTTTGGTCATATTTACTGGACTTTTGGATCAGAATGGTTTAGATTACCCGTACTCCTCTGTACGTAGACATTGAAAAATGATAGAATTTTTCAATGTCTAAGTAATTACTATTATTTGCAGATGATTTAGATGAGCTAAAGGATTTTCCAGCAGTTGTGAAATCTGAAAATTTTGTCCATCACAGAGTACATTGTTAGGGATGAGAAATGTTGGTCTGATAGCCATTGCCACAGTTTTTGCTGAAAATGAAGCTCACAGAATCGGCTTAATTCTGCTACGTGGAAAACTTGGAGAAACCACTAGATTAGGGGACACAGAAGGTACTGTCACATGCATGGCATGATGGCATTACTTCGGAGGTATTGTGGGAATAAAATACTTATTTCTAAAACTACTCTGCGTGTAAAATACGGGATAGGAAACTTCAATATAGCTGGATCACCTTGGGAGGGAAGTGATGGGGAAGAGCGAATTATTTTGGAAGAATGAACTGTAGCGTTAGATTAAGTTCAGAGTAAAATGGGCGAAGCAAGGATTCTAGCAGATGCCCAGCCAATTGGAAGAATTAGCTTTTGAGGACCTCAGCTTTGTAATAAAACAGTGTACATATAACTTGATTATAATTGGTGATTGGGATGCCTTGACTGGGGAGGGCAAAGATGGAATCTGCTTTGGTCAGTTTTGTCTGTGAAGAAAATCTAAAAAAATGGCCATTTAGTTTTTAGAAAAAGGTAGCACCATCGTGTCCTGGCATGATCAGCGTAGCTAGATTGAATTTTTAGTCTCTTAGAATCTTGAAACAATTTCTTCACTGTAGTTTTGGGGCAAAGCTATGTTTTTTCTGTTGATTTTGATCTTCTGAAGAGGAAAATGTTATGCTGTGTTGTTTATTGCCCTGCCTGTTTATTTTTCTTGAACATTATGAAGAAGTGGGAGTTAACTTGGTTTATTACAGCTGTTCTATGGCATCTTAATACTTTACAGGGTATCACCCAAAGTTCGACCAGTATCTGGCCCATTTCATCTGGATTATGATCTCCTTGATCGCATGGGAGATAAACCAATTGAAGTCTCGAAAACTGCCCCTCAGCTTGTGAAACATGATCTTGAAGGACTTTTAGATGACCCCTCTCCTCCCTTCCTGAAATCCAAAGAACTTTCTCCAAGGTTTGTTTTTCAGTTTCCTTTCTAAAATCATTAAAATTATAGCATGCATTAATATTTTTTGCTATGGTATTCAACTGCTATCATGAGGATTAGGGATAATTTAACTGAATCTGAGCAAGAATGCAAGCTCTTGTCTAAGCAGTTAGATGTCATTGACTCACATTCATTTTTGAAATAATTGTAAGAGCATTATTCTTGAGAATGCTTGTGAGACTTTTAAGTAACTACCTTTTCCATCATATATTTCTAACTTTATTGAAATATGGTGTGGCTGGCACCTCTGTTGGCTTTCTTAGGGTATTCGTAAATTTTTTTTTTAATATTTCTATTATCTTGCTTGTATATCTTTTTACTGGTTGATCTAATGCTATTAATTTTAATGAAACAATTTTGTGTATCCCATCATTTTATAGGTTACCAACACCTGGGCTTCCTCTATCTCTTGTTAAATTAAGCCAAAGTCCTCGGAGGGAAGAGGTTCAGCACTTAGATCTTATCATTTCCCAAATAGCTAGCCAGGAATCAAATTCATGTCAAAGTGCTTTGTTACAGGTATGTACACTTTTAAAACTTCTTAGAAATTCCGTTTAAATTCTTTAGGATCAATATGGACATAATTTTACTGCTGTCTTGGGATCTGTTTCCTCCACCTTCTGCAGATTTGGTATCCACAGTTTCAGTTATCTGTGCTTAACTTTTCTCTGATATTGAAAGTTAAAAATCTCTGGAAATAGTTGACCCTCGGTTACAATGCATGCCATTCTGGGTGATGAAACTTACTTCGTAAGCTCTTGGTGCATGACTCATTCCACTCTGTTCTCTCGGATATCATCTGAGCCCACAAAACATGCATCACTAAGCCTCAAGTGTTCTCAGTATCCATATTTGTTACAGCATCATGTAATGGTTGTTGTTATAGTTAATTTTTTAAGATTGCTCCCTAATGATGAAGTAGTGATGGCAGTTCAGCCAAAGAGAAGTGAAGGCATTAAGTGCTCCCCGTCAAGCAAGATACTGCTAATTCTTGATTTAATTAGGAAAAAAACAAGCTGAAATCTCTAAAATTTATGACTTGAACAAATAGATGAAGAAATTGGTGATGATGGTGAAAAATGAAAAAAAAATGTGCTATCTAAATTTAATGTTTGATATTTTAATGAAATAAAAGTTAACAAAGTGTATTTTCCCTGGATTATTGGTAGAAATTTATTTTTTTTCATTTGCCCATCTGTGCACTAGTGCAACATGAATGATAAGTGAATGATGATGGCATGGCACAGCAATTTCCGACAGAATGGTGTAGGATGTGGTTTGGGGGGTTTTCTTGGACTAAATAAATGACCCTTTCAGTATCCTCTTCTGACCCCGAAGTTGTGCTATGGGAATTCACCAAGATGGCGGCCAGTAAAAGTAGAGTCAATGTGCGAGGTGTAAAAATGACGTTACAAAGAATAGTAAAGCATTAAGATGCAGTGGAAAGTGTGCCAAATGGTGGCACATGAAATGCGCTAATATAGGAAAAGAACATTACGAGAGATTTGCGAGTAATGGCGAGATTTGGTTCTGTGAAATGTGCAATGTCGGCGATGCCAGTGCAAAACGCTTAGATGACAATGACGATTCAAGATCACCTATCGAAAAGTTAATACAAGGAGACTCAATCAGGCTAGATAACCTAAATACTGAAGAACTTTTGAAATTGATAATTCAAGAAGAGAGAGAGCTGAAGGCAGCGGTCGCTTTCTTCTCAGAAAAGTACAACGACTATCAGCAGCTCACTGGAGTGATGAAGAAAGTTGTAAGTGAAAACGAACACCTTAAGCAAAAAGTAAAAAAACTAGAAAATAAGCTCGACACACTAGAACAATTAGAAAGAGGAAATGATGTGCTTATAAAAGAAATAACATTAGTTGAAAACGAGAACACCGAATCTTTAGTGTGTGATGTCACTGGTAAACTGAATGTTGATATTATACCAGCAGATATTAATATCTGCTATCGTATGAAAAGTGCTGAAAACAGGAACCCCGATATTTTGGTTAAATTTGTGCTCAAAGTTAAAAGAAATGAACTTCTACGAGCGTCAAAGGGATCGGGATGCTGAGATGGGACAAAAGTCGCAACAAACAGAAAGAAGAACTTGACCACAGCTGACATTGGTGTGTCTGGTGATCATAGAAACATTTTCATTGACGAAAATTTAACATCATACAGATCGTTTCTGTTTAGAAGTGCCAAGAGGTCAAGAGTGATAAATCAGCATAAATATGTGTGGGTACGAGGTGGAAGTTAATATATGAGGAAAGATGACCAATCGCAAATTTTGGTCATTAAAACTTTGGAAGATATACCTCAAGGAGTCCAGGCTCAGACTTAATTAAGGTAAATTAGTCACTGAAACATCATTTTTGTGTTTATTTAGCTTTGAAATGTTAATGGCTAGTAACGAAAACTTTCCTGATATATTATCAAATTGTGAGGGGTTTAAGAAGTAAAGTAGATACCTTAAAAATATGAACTTTATCCTCAGATTATAATGTTATGTGTATCACTGAAACTTGGCTTAATATCGGCATTCATGACTCTGAGTTGTTTGACGACAGATATTATACAGTGTATAGAAAAGATCGGAATGTAATGTTGACATGGAAAAAACAAGGTGGTGGTGTTATGTTAGCAGTGAAAAATATACATAAATCAGATAGAATAATAGAAATGGAGACAGAAGACGAGAACATTTGTGTTAAAATTACCCTAAATGGACCGAAAAAGGTATACATTTTGGTTGTTTACTTTCTTCCAGGTTCGAAACAAGATATATTTGAAAGGTATTTTGATAAAATTGTTAGCAATAATGTTTATTTTAATGATATTTTCATTGTAGGTGATTTTAATTTGCCAAATCTATACAATGGTACATCCACAGATATAATCATTACAGACAGACAGATATTCGACATCAAGATGGCCACCATTACGGTCATGCGTGCGTTTGCCTCACTAGTTTTTTTGTGTTTTTTGTTGGTGCAACTTCACTTTTCCGCCTGTTTTCGTATTCCCTGTGCTGCTGAGTGCTCCCAATCCCTTACCTTGTGCTGTGATCTTCATTCAAATGTTTTATGGTGCTCTAGAAGATGTTTTGTGCTCCCTTGTCCCCCACAATGTGCTCTGTCACCCGTCCACTCCCTCTTGCGGCGATTTCATGTGCATTTTCTGGTGAACTCGACGCCCATCCCCACCCTTGACTTGTCCCGTTCCTTCCGGCAAACCCCCTGCTCTACTTCCCTGTCTCCTTGGCACCCCGTCCCGACTTGGAAGTTCTTCGCTTTAATCATTTTGCTCTGTGGTGATGTGAATATGAATCCCGGACTGGTATTTAATTGCTACTATCAGAATGTGAGGAGCATTCGCAACAAGCTCTTGGTGGTTGGTTCTCACATTTCTGAGCTCATGTCTTTTCAAGTGATTGCCCTGACAGAGACTTGGCTCAATGCTAACGTGTCTGACTCCGAAATGGATTTTTCATCGACTCATCAAATCTTCCACTGTGATCGTAGCTCTCGGGGAGGAGGCGTTCTCGTAGCTATCGAAGAGAATATTCCGGCAACCCGACGAGCTGACCTTGAATCCGACTGTGAGATTGTGTGGACTGAGGTAAAAGTTCAGTTTCGGGACACAAGTGCGAGAAAGATTTTCATTGGTTGCTTCTATCGCCCGCCTAATAGTAACTATTCCGTGCTCGAAGCGTGCTTCAATTCTGTTCTCCACGTTCGTTCGTTGGGTGACGCGATAATCTTTGGGGACTTCAACCTTTCCATCCCGTGGACTTCTCTCACGGAATGTCATGTGATAACCCCTGATGATGAATACTTCATGGATCACTTCATCAACGGGCTTGGTCTTAACCAGTGCAATGCATTTCCAACAAGAAATTCGGCAACTCTTGATTTGGTTTTGTCATCCCTTCTGCTTATTTCGCTGGAGGTGGGTAAAAACATTTTCTCCTCTGACCACAAGTCGCTCGAGTGCTCTCTTGCCCTCCCCCCAATATCCAATTCTTCTCAACCACCCAGGACCCTGTGGGCCTGGAAGAGAGCCGACTGGCCGGCAATAAACCGTGTCCTTTCTCTTCTTCCCTGGGGCTTACTTGAGTGCGGTACGCCTGAAGAGGCCCTGGATCTCTTCCACGACCTCCTCCACAGTGTCATTGAGGACTTCGTTCCTGCACGTCGCGTGTCGAAGAATAGACTATTTGGCACTCCCAGGAAACTACCCTTGCCCTAAAAAACAAACTTAAGGGCCTGGAAACTGTGGAAAAGCCATCCCAACATCCACACCCGAGCATCTTTTGTGGCCATAAGCCGACATTCTTGCTTTCTCCTTCGGCGGGACTACAAAAATTATATAACAGAAATTACCAATGGCCTTCGGGACAATTCAAAAAGGTTTTGGTCGTTAATTAATGCTAGGAGTAAGTCCAACCGTATCCCAGTTTCAGTAAAGTTTAACGATGTTAACATCGAAGGTGATTCCCGCCCCTCTGCAATTAATGACTTCTTTTCCTCTAATTTTAATCATGCAGTGCCCTCCTTGCCTTTTCCTGACCTACAACCTGTATGCCCTCATTCCCTCTCCAGCATCTCAACCGATCCGTTTGAAAATTTTAAATTACCTAACCTTCCTGCCTTGCTATGAATCCACGGGTTCCGACAACATTGGCTCCCTCTTTCTCAACCGCACGGCTAACTCCCTATACATACCAATTTCAATTTTTTACAACAGATTCTTTTTAACTGGCTCATTTCCATGCGTATGGAAAGAGACAAACGTTACTTCAATCCTTAAATTGGGCTTAAAAACAAAAGTCGAGAATTACCGTCCTATATCCATATTGCCGGTCCTTTCCATTATTTTCGAGCGCATTATTCATGACAGACTCCTAAAGTTTACTCTACCATATATCTCCCCCCACCAGCATGGTTTTCTCCTTGGTGGCTCCTGTCTCTCCAGTCTTGCGGTCCTACACCATCTCATAATAAAATCTTTTGAATTGAATTCTCGTGGTCTGCTATATTGACTTTTCCAAAGCATTTGATTCTGTCAACCACTCTCTTCTGGTCCACAAGCTAAAATCTCGCTATAGCATCCATGGCAATTTCCTTTCCATAATTGCGAACTTCCATACTACGCGTAATCAGCAGGTATTAATTGACGGCATTTCCTCGAAACTCCTGCCTGTGTCTTCTGGGGTACCACAGGGCAGCATTCTCAGCCCCCTACTCTTATCTCTATATGTAGATGACATTGTCGACTCTATCATCTCCAAAGGATACAACATCTTACTATACGCAGACGACGGTAAAATCTTCAAACAAGTTGACAGTCCTTCCGACCACCTAGCCCCTCAATCTCCACTGGACCTTTTGAACTCGTGGAGTGCTCAGTGGCAGTTGCGCATTAACCCTACTAAGTCAGCTGTCATGACCTTTTCCTTGAGACGTAAACCCGCTGATCATTCTTACACATTCTAAAATAGCCTTATTCCAGCAGTAAGATCCCACGGCGACCTGGGTGTCATATTTGACGATAGGCTGCATTTCCAAGACCACATAAAAAGAGTTGTGGGCAAGGCGATGGCGGTGGTTGGCCTACTGTACTGTCACACAGACATTCAAGATCCCCTTGCCCTCAGAACAGTATTCTTTGGTTGTGTCCTCCCAATCTTAGAATACTGCTCACCAATTTGGTCAACTGCTTGCCCATCCACTCTGAAACTTCTAAATCGTCCCGTCAATTTTTTCCTAGCCATTGCCCGTCATTGCATTCCCTCCCTCAAGAATTCAACCCAAGAATCCATTTCTTCTTTCCTAGGAATTCCTCTGCTCTCCCATCGCCGTGCACTATCTGACCTGAAATTCTTACACAGTATAATGAATGGACAGCTTCGTTCCTGCGACCTTCTCTCTCTCTTTCCAATTCATGTCCCTCCTCGCCCCACGCGAAACTTCATTCTCCTACAAATCCTGAAATTCCGGCTTTCCCTATCACAGCGTTCTCTGTTTTACCGAATCCCCTCCAAATTTAACATATTGTCCTCAGCGCATCTGTCCCTTGACCTCTTCTCCTCGCCCAGCATATTCAAATCATTCATCAAATGGCACTTGGGTATGGAACCCCAAAATTTGATTTAAATTTGTTTTTGTGTCGATGTTTTTATTTTTTATTTCATTCTTCATGTTTTTCATAATTGTTGTTCTATGTTTATTTATTTTATTGCACCGATCAATGTAATTAGCCATTGTGCCATTTTTGGTTGTGTGAGATAATAAATAAATAGGTAAGAGTTATTGAATTACAAAATTTTATCTCTATATGGGTTAACTCAAATAAACAATGTAAGTAACATCAATGGTGAATTGCTAGATGTAGTCCTTACCAATGTGATATGTTAATGGTCAATGAATGTGATACAATGGTGCCTAAAGACAAGTTTCATCCACCCCTGCGATGTATAGTTAAGAACTTGAACGTAAATAGACATACAGATAATATACATATGTAAAAAACCAACGTCAAGTCATAACTCTTACAATTTCAAAAGAGGGGATTACCTCAAGTTATACCACTGCCTTAAGAACATAGACTGGGGAATATTGGAGAAAGTACATGGCGTTAATAAAGCAGTTGATCTATTTTATAAATATTTATATGAAGCAATGAATGAGTGTATACCTAAGTGTAAGAATATGTCAAATAATTATCCAGCATGGTACTCAATTGATTTGATAAAGTTAATAAAAAAGAAACTAAGACACTTAAAGCATTACAAAAAACATGGATCTCTGTATCACTTGTATCAATATTATCTCACACAGAATTCTGTAAAAGAGAGTTTAAAACTCTGCTATAAAAATTATGTTAATAGTGTAGAACAAAATCTAACTACCATTAGAATTAATTCCTTTTGGGAATTCACAAAACGTAAGAAATCAGATCGACATATTCCTAATGTTATGAAACATGAGAACACTGAACTAACTGATGCACAACAGATAGCATCTGGTTTTCGCAGTTATTTTCAGTCAGTGTATGAAGCTCAGTCCAAAGTACAGAACTTCTTTCCTCAAAGTGTACATATGAGCTCTCAAAATTGTATTAATATAATGAATATTACAGAATCAGACGTTAAAAATGTTATAAAGAGATTGAAACCTAAGAAAACGGGAGGTGATGATGGTGTACCTGCATATATAGTTAAAGCATGTTGTGACATATTTATACAACCATTGTGTTACATATTTAATTTATCTCTTAAATCAAATATTTTTCCACAAAAAGGGAAAACTGCTAAAATCTGTCCTTTTCATAAAAGTGGTGAAAAAGGGGATACAGGCAGTCCTCGACTTTCGTACACAATGCGTTCCTGAAAACGTGTACGAAAGTCGAACAATAGAGTCCCATACTAATTAGGGGTTACGTTCCCGGAGAGTTAAATATACATAGTAAAACCTCATATCAATTGTAAGGAAATGTTATTTTTAATACAAAAGTTTAAAAATACATTATTTATTATTCAAACAATACGTAATTACTTTTTAAACTACGTAGTCTTGATAAACGGTTCTAAAAGAATACTGTACTGGGTGTACTGGGTAAACATACGCATTTCTAATTTTTCCCAATCATAAATTAACATTTCACTGATAACGTCCACTATAACTATAAAGACACAAAACAAGAAGCATCACAACATTTAATTTTTGGACCCTTAATCTCGATGTAATATAGTTTATTACAATTAAAGAAGCAACAAAATTTTGCAATTTCCTAAACCGGACAAAAGACAAACGAAAATAGAACGACGTTTCGTAGGTACAGGCCATTAAAAACTTCGTGAATTTCGCATGCACTTCCCAGAATTTCGTACGTGGTTTATAATTTTATCTTTCCCCTATACTATACTATTGAACATACAGTTGAACAGCTTAAGTTCAATGATCGTCCGATCGCAGCAAAAGATCCTCCCAGTTCAGCACGTCTAATAATTCCCAACTTTCTTTTCGGGTACATCATATTTACGTTTTCCACTCATTCTAATCATACGATATTAATTGAGTGCAGTAAATACACAAGTTACCTTGCTGTAAGTCAACACTGCCCACAGTCACGTATACTAGCGAGCGAGAACGCCAGATGTAACAATTGAATGCCGTGATGCGCCACGCACCATCACGGGAAATAAAAAAATTTGCGGGAAATTCAAAAATACTATTCGACAAATGTCCGAAAGTTTGAATTTAGTGTCCGAAAGTCAAATAAAAGGTATCAATTAGGAGCGTACGAAAGTGCGAATTTTACGAAAGTCGAGTGTACGAAAGTCGAGGACCGCCTGTATTAGAAATTACAGACCCATATAAATTTTGAGTGTATTTTCAAAAGTTTTTGAGACAATATTGTACAAGCATTTTTTCTCGCAAGTAGAAAGTGGGATTGGTGATGTTCAACATGGATTCAGATCAGGAAGATCGACAATATCAAATCTGATTAACTTCACAGAAGGCGTTTATGAAACTTTAAGTAACAAAGGACAGACTGACGTAATATACATGGATTTTCAAAAAGCTTTTGATAAAGTTGACCATCGTATTCTGCTGGATAAATTAACAAAGATTGGCTTTTCGGATAACATATTGTGATTTATGCAATCTTACCTACAAAATAGAAAACATTATGTGGTATTTAAAGGGTGTAAATCTGAAATGTATGAAGCCACCTCTGGTGTACCACAGGGATCTAACCTGGGGCCATTATTGTTCCTATTGTTCATAAACGATCTACTTGAATTTATAATTAACTCTAGTTTAGGGTTGCTACAGGTCAGTAAAATCAGTAAAGTCAGGGAAAAGTAAGGAAATCAGGGAAATTTGATGAGGAGTCAGTAAATTTGAAAATAATGGCAGACAATGCACTGTATATACTCAAATATTGCAACAAAAATTTTGCTGACTGTCAGCTGCGCCGTGTGAGTTCCTCTTTCTACCACTCAATGCTCTCAACCAGAGCCAGTGCTACTTGTGTGACTGCCAAGGAGTCTACATACAATCCCTGATGTATTCTGTGAAAAAGGCATTGAATAAGGTTACTAGTGTGTCAAAGATGGACATGTTAAAATTTAAAGAAGAATGTCTAGCTTTTCTGAAGGCAATGACTGCCAAGCTTTTAGAGAAGTCCCCTCTAAAATACAAACTGCAAGGCGATTACTTTTTGTGATCCCGACATGATTGCTAAGTCCACAGACACAGCTAATGGTCATCTCTGTATTTGCCTTAGTTTGCTCCAGAGGAATAATTGGATCTCAGCTGAAGCTTGTGACAAGATTGTTGCTGAATTTAAAAGTCTAATAGAGAAGCCCATTTTTGTGCAGTGCATGAAGGATTATGTCTGCGGTGTTACCTGTGTAGATCACCATTGGCGTACTGTACAAAAAAGTCAGAATTGTTCCGATTTGTTGGTTGCTTTTATCCACATGGTTTTGATAATCAGCCACGGCAATGCATTTGTTGAGTGTAGATTTTCAATTAACCAAGAAATTGTTGTTGAAAATCAATTGGGTGTATCACTAGTCGCACAGAGGCAGGTATATGATGCTGTCAACCTGGCAGGTGGTATTGAGAATATTACTTTATATAATAAAATGATTTACAGGGTACGTAGCACGCATTGAATACATAGAGGCACTCAAGCAGAGGTCGAAAGAGGATAAGGAAAATAAAAGATGCTATGAGAATTGGATGTGAAGTCAGGGAATTGAAGGCTAAAAGAGCAAAGCTGATGTTAGAAGCCCAACTGAACTGTGAAGCCATAGATGAAAGGCTAAAATCTTTGACAGGCTTTGGTTAAATTAGAAGTTTTTTACATTTATTCATTTTATTAGATTGACTTAAGTCATGCTATGTTTTTTGGCAGTCCTATAGGACAATTTATTTTGATAAGGTAATGTTAATGTAAACTCCTGTACTTTGGAGAAATTGTTCCTGAATTAAAAAAAATAAGATTATAATAAATACTCTCCTAGTCATGGATTTTTGTCAATATTTTTCCCCTTCTAATGTAGAATTCCGGACTTTGGCTTTTTGTTGCATTTCCAAAAGTCAGTCAAAATCTAAATGTTGGTCAGGAAAAAGTCGGAAAAATCCTGAAATTTGAAAACCTACATCTTTTAGCAACCCTGTAGTTGCTTAATGTATGCTGATGATATTAAGATATTCAGGATCATAAACAAAATACAGGATTGCATACTCCTTCAAGAGGATATTGATAATTTATTTCAGTGGGGAAAAAATAACCACTTAACATAAATGCTAGTAAATGCTGTAAGATTACATGTACAAGGTGAAAAAGACCCTATGACTACTGCTATACTATGGGTGGCGCCATGTTAAAGAAAGAAAGTAATTGTAAAGACCTAGGAGTAACGTTTGATGAAAAATTTACCTTTATACCACACTGAAGGCTTAGTGACATCTGTATATCGAACATTGGGTTTCATAATAGGAAGTACATCTGATTTTCAGAATAGTAAAGCAATGATAATGTTATATAATGCATTAATTCAATCTCAACTTGAATATGGAGCTATTGTGTGGGCACCTTTCGCTAAGATATATACAGACTTGCTGGAAAGGATACAAAAACAATTTCTTAGAATTCTATTTTATCGGGAATATAAAGTATATCCAATGTACAAAAATTTTCATATAAAAGCCTGTTAAACTTTTATGGATTAGTAAATCTGTATGTACGAAGGAAGGGCATGGGCTTTAAGTTCCTATATGAAATAATAATGTATGGTAAAGACAGTGCAATCCTCCATAAATTAAATTTTTATTTTCCACAATTTAAACAAAGGTACATACAAACGAACCTTTTTTATTCCATTTACTAAAACCAAATATTGTTTTAACTCACCTCTTATACGAATGTGCAAGGAATACAATACTGTATGTGAACATTTAGATCTATCATGGGATAGAAATGCATTTACCTCCAAGGTAAATTTTATCATTGGCAAACATGTTGTGATGCTTGGCATTGTTTATGTATACTTTTTGTATTTTATGTTTTTAGATTAAGTATTTACTGTTTTGGGAATTTTTCTTATGGTGAATATGTGTATTGTGGAATTGTTTTCCCTTGGTATATTAGGAAAACATTAAAATAAATAAATAAATAAGACTTTGAGGTTCGTTGGATTAGCTGGAGAAAAAGGGCATTGTGGATCCATTCTGCTGCTCTCTAGCAGCCGATGTTTGTTCTTTTGGGACAAACCTTAGGGGATGGGGTGTGAAATGATGGAATGGGGGTGGGGCTCAGTTTCTTCTTTTATTGAGATGAAGATGAGATAATATGATTACTGATCGGATGACATGAGGGATTTGAGAAAACCTTAGTATTATCTTTCTTCTTACTGAATCTTATATATTATATATCTATAAACACCATAAGTAAGAACAATGGGTAGGTTATTTCCCCTCCATGGTAACCTGACGGCATTTAAATAATGGAGAAATGCATTGCGTAGTCAGAAACACCTAGTTCCCATTAACCGAAGACTCAAGATGCAGATTCAGGGGGTCGTACAGTATTGAATTTGGCATTATTGATGCCATATTCTATTTAAACCTACGTTGTCTGTTTATGAACATTTATTGCTTTTCATCTCAAATATTTATTGATGGCATCTCATTTTTAACATCCAGGTGGATAATCTTCTGCATAGTGAAAAAGCAGATTCACTCTCTGGACATGTGGACCAATTAGTGGTAGCGGTGACAATGCAGCTGCGGTTGCTGCAATCTTCATCGTCTCCCTCAAAACTTGGGAATCACTTCCCTGTGGAAGAAGCAACATCACAAACATACTCTCAGATTCTTGCCTGCCTCATGTCGGTGAGTACCTTTGATTAACTTTGTTGTTATTTCTATACATAAAAGTTGTTAGTAATTAAATTAATCCTTAATGTTTTGTTGTGGACATGAAAGAGCCAATGTTATTCACAAGGGGAGATAATGTTTGTTGTTACATAAATGTGAATTTCGTATTCTTATGTGATGGTGCTGGGAATGAAATATCTCATAACTAGAGTAAGTGTTTTGCGAAGAATTGATCAAACAGAAAAAAATGTAATTTCATATTATTTTTTTTCCCTAGTTGTTCAACCTTCAGTCCTTAGCTTGTAAAGTATCAAGGGATGTGCTGCGAGATTTAGTCTGGAACCTTATTTCTGTCCTTCATGATGGGCGAATTGAAATGCTCGATGATGGAGTTAATTGCTGTAGAGCAATCAATGTGCTTGTGGTGCGCATCATTGAGCGGTCTGACCATACAAATCTCATATGGTAAGTTTTATGTGCCGTAGCCTTAGGAATAATTTTTCCTGCCACCATTTCTTATTTAAAAGTTCAAATTATGGTGCAAATTTTTTAATGTAAGGTGAGATTTGTCTTTAAGTTGCCATAAGTCAGTTGTTTCATTTCATATTTTATCACAGTGCATCATATTATATGCATTACACATTGTATTGTATTATATCATATTATTATTATTATATGCCCCCAATGTTGAATTTGATGGGATAAATGTTTTTTTTTTCGAATCTAGTGCATTGATAAGGTCGTTGCATGAATGTGTGGAAAGCCCTCACATGCCACCCAAGTTCCTGGAACTCATTCAGAAGTGCCTCTGGAAAGTTGCAAAGCTGCTGCCAGATTGGGAGGATGACATATGCTTGGATGTGGTGCTTTATGACATCCACAAATTTTTAATGGTGTGCATAATATCATTCAGAAAAGAAGCTAAAGTTTTATTCAAGTTCCATTTAATTGCCCACTTAATATGCTCTTAAGCTGTGATATCATTAAAAGTCCAGTCTTTTTTCATATTATGTTGATTTAGTTGGTTATGTTTAGGTGTGTGTTACCTATCAAAAAGTTAAAATTGAAGGGCTGTGCAAATTGTGGAAGAATTGTAAGTTCTTTCATCATTCATTCACTGAATAAAGCATAAAAAGATGAACTTAAGCATAATTGTCTAAAACCTATTTTAAATAGGTGGTTTTTTTCCTTTGTGAGCTCTCCTATACTCAGTAATTTTACCACTCAGCCTATGCATTCTAAAATATTGGTGACACTACTGTGCTGTAAAGAAATTTATAGTAATCAAAATAATAATTATAATAATCATTTACTGATGCAAATCTTAAGTTTGTATCACCTGTCAAAAATAAAACATGGCCATTTTCTATTCACATGATTTATTTCCAAAATTGTAGGCCTTCCCTAAGAAGGTGTGGAAGGACCGGCAGTCAGACCTTCCATTCAGGACTGTGAGAACAGTTGTACATCATTTGTATAAAGTGAAAGGCAGAGCCATTATGTCTCACCTAGGGAGAATTGAAAACTTAAGGGATTCAGAGCTGCATGAGTATCTCATCAAATTGATGAAGGTTAGTATTTACCTCTAATGTATTAGAGAAATTGGTTATTTCAAGGGCCTAATAGTGAATTTTTCTTGTTCAGTTCTTTCTTTTATTACTTATCATATTTTTACCGTGAGACGCTCAAGGTCTTCCTTCAGTTGCCTTGATCACTAATTTAATTTTATTTAAATCTACGGGTAATAACCCATTTACATTTTGTGTTGCAGAACTATAGTTCTCATGTCAATTTCAATTACAATAGAGAGGGTCAAGGTACAATTATGTTTTTGTATGTACACTCCAGGTATACAGATTATATGCAAAGTATAACAGAGTTACAATATATGTATTAGTTTACAATATATAGTTTTTTTCAACTTATATGCCTGGCAAGTTCTTTATTCTCTTAATATTCAGAATTTTGGTGTTAAAAATGTCAATATTATTAGGACCCATATAAACATTACCTAATCTCTGCAATCTAGACATTGCAGAACTGTAAGAATAGTTTGTTGGGTGAATGTTAAGAAAAACATCATGGTGGGATCTGGTGGAATATGTTGGTACTCTTAATTGTATAGGACTCAATAGTTCAGGACAATCATATTTGCCACTAATTATTTTTTAAAGGACAACCAAATCAGGGTGCTGATATATCTTCTTATACAAAGTTGTGTGTTTAAAGTTTGTTTTATAAAAAATATTGCTTTGTCTCATGAAAATTTTTTAATTAAAATACAATCCACAAAAACATCTAGTAAGAATTTTGTGAAACTTGACTCAAAATTGCTAAAAATAAGAGGTAAAATTTTCAAAAATTTGGCGTGAGCTCTCTGTGAGTCAAAAAGGCCACGGAAGCAGTGGGTTATTGCTAGAAATTTGACAAAAATGAAGAAAAATGACTAGAGGAAAATGTGGTGCAAACATGATATTTATGTGCCCTAAATTTTATAATGAACTGTAGATATTAATGGCTGCTCTTATGTTTTGTTTCAGATGGAGGAGAAAGAAGGGCGGCCACCTGGAGGTGGGGCAGCTGCCAAGGAGGGAAAATCCAGTGGAAGAATATCCAAGTCTACTCATGCTATTCTGTCCGAAATCTTCAATAAAATTGGTTCCAAGTCGCAGACTAAAGAGGTACTGTCAGAATCAGACCATGGGTTCAGTGGTTGTTTTGAGGAAACATATTTGGCAACAAGTTTTGGCAACTAATGTCATAAATGTACAGTGTGACCTTGGTTGTATGGCTATTAAGTTATACGTTATATACATTTATGTTGGCATGGCCAACATCCATTACAATACTTTGAAGAAAATATTCAATTGTACATAATTCAGTAACAAGTGATATTCAGTTGCACATATGTACTAACATTGAGGTTCCAACTGATGTACCATCCTCACATCAGGCATCCCATAGGCTCAGGGCAAGAAAATATAGACTTTATAGGTCCTAGTCTGTGGAAATATAGACCAAAACAGGCTCACACTACGCATGAAAATCGAGGCAAATCGGACCAAATCTCCATTATTAAGCAAATTTATTTATTTTACTCTTAAAAGCTATGACTGGTTTGTGTGGTAGAGGTTATAGTACTGGCAAAAATCGAGAGAAACGAGGTAGTTGCAAATTTGAACAATTTTATTCACAAAGTGCAGTAGAAGCTCTATTTAGCGAGAGCTCTCAGGATCTGAAAAATCACTCGCAAAATGGAACTCTCGTTAATACCGAAGATGATTAATAATCACTCCACAGCCAATTCCTACAGCTGTAATGCTAATTTAGCCATTATTGTGGGAATTTTTGGTGAGTGGCGAAAACATTCTATTGAGATAGCTATTAAAAATCATATTTTCGAACACTTCAATTACTCATGATCTTATTCACTTTCGATAACATCAAATTCCATGTTAGATGTCATACATTGGAATATTAAACGTTGAATTTTGACACTTCAGAACACATGTACTGTACTGCGCATTGCTGTATTGTATTGATGTTTTGGGTGCAGCAAATATGTCGCAGCTACAAGTAATAGCAATGTAACGGACTATAAACGGCAAACACTTCGGAAACAAGAAAAAATTTCATGCCTCCTACTCCTCTCAAAAGTGTATTAAAACGGATATATGTCTCGGAGAAAGTTCTATTAATTGAAATTTGCAAAAATGCTAGAAAACTTAATGACCAAGATGTAACCTATGGGGATTTTGTTCCACGCGAGCACCGGGCTGCTATCTTCTCCAGTTAAATAGTGGAAATAAAGGAGAGGACTTCAACGTCTGTAAGATTGCCTCAGAAAATAGCTGACCTTTTTGGAATGATAGTGCCCAATATCACCAGCATTTATGATTAGCCCTTAACAGTATACTATCATTTGTGTTATTATTACAATAGTTATGCGTGCAATACTCTCTTGAATCTATGGAAACATAATTGTTGAACACAACATGGACTTTCATGGACTGATTTCGTTTAGATAAGATGTGAAACTTTTTACCACTAGCGAATACGGTATCAGCTTCCGCGTAACATATTTTTCAAGCGATAGTGCACATTGCGGCCGCTAGGTGGCAGGGCACATGAACATTTTTATTATTCACTATTTTTTAGGTATTCCATGGTACATATTCGTGATTTGCTGTGAGTTTCGAGCGCAAGGAAGAAAGTTCCGAAGGCTATAAGTTCTGAAATGAATTCCATCACGATACACATTATATCTTGTGCGGTACTTACATCTAGTGGGAACTTGTTGATAATGAATACCATGATTACTGACTACACTCCCTGCTGCGAGATAGATGCATGATTTATGGTACATACCTTTCGTGCATATCGAAATAAATCATCCTTGACCTGTTTTCAGTATTTATAATCTTTGAAACAATTAAAAAAGGCAATGCAATACGTAGACAACTAAAAATATAGGGAATCTGAATTCATAACAATTTACGTATTTAACATCGGAACATTGAAACTTGTCAATACCAAGGCTCTCACTTAGATACTCCGCTTTTGCCTTCATCAATGGGCCATTTATCGGAATTCAGGCTGCTTTCTGTTGGTAAAACCACGAGAAAAGGGCAGATTGTAACTGCGTATGTTCTCCTGGCCGCAAATCTTTCTGGATACTTGGACGTCCTTCTTGAAGCACTGCGACACAAAATTTTCCCTTATTATTCAGAATTGTGAATAAGGCTGAGGAAGATATGCCTAATCGCCTCCCTATCTCACTTTTAGACCCGTCGCCACTTTCACATTCATTGATAATTCGTATTTTAGTTTTCAGATCCATCAACTTTCGTTTCCCAGCCATGATGTTGTATCAGTTGGACTGAACTAGATAAAAACGCGGGAATATGACAAAAGAGCAATGAAATGCATGGACTTACGAGGAATTTATTTGTGTGAATACGGGCATGCCGTGAAGGTCCGAAATGTGCATTTAAACATCAAATTGTGCGGAATAAATACAGTAGAACCCTGGTTAACCGAAATCGGGTTAACCGGAACCCGGGTCAACCGAAACGGTTCCGTAAATAATTATAAGCAAACGAAAATCACTGATTTCTGTAATACGTAATGTACAATGCTGTAGTAACTTCAGTTGTTCAGTTTATAGTATTTTCTAACCCATTATAACATTTGTTGTAGCTGAAATAAAACACTGTATTATATAGGCATTGTTTGTAAATTCATTTTTCCTACACACCATGTTAATAGGCTATTTTTAGCATATGACGGTTTAACCGAAAAATTGGTTATCCGAAACGGCTCTCCCCCCTTTATTTTGGTTAACCGGGGTTCTACTGTACTGCTAAACATAAAATTTCAATGACAGAGGACATGAGCACAAGTTTTTTCAGGTTTGCTGAGATTGAAGCAGACAGTTGCCACTCGTAATAGTTAAAGACCCCAGGGGAGGCTGGTTGATGTCCTTGCTAATACCGATTTATTTTACATGTAAATCAAAGGGTTTTTAATCGTTCTTTGGCCATCCCTCGCAAATTCGAGCTTCTCGTTAAATGCCCTACACGTTATATGGGGCTTTTACTGTATATATAAAATTGAATAAAAGACAGATGAGAAATTTCTAGTCTACATTATGGCTTTTTTTTTGCTGCAGATTCCAGCTAGTGGATGACTTGGGTTCTTCTTTTGCCGATAGACTTCCGTAAAGCGTCGGCTTCTTTGTTTTTCTCTTCTGCTTCTTTCAACAGTTTATCGGCGGCCTCCAGAATGGCTTGCGATGCCATAATTTTAGTTAAATTTTGGGCTTTTAATGCTTTTGACAAGCATTTATTGGCATCACTGTGAAGAGTAGCAGCAGTGGCTTTCTTGCTCTTGACAACATCCGCCAACTCTTGCACTTGCTCTTCCTCCTCGACAATCTTCTTTATTTGATACGTCTAACTTCTAGCTTGCTTCTTCTCTAGCTTATTTTTCTGCCTGAGCCTGCCTTGCCTCATATTTTCTTCTTCATTCTTCTTCCTCTCTCCCTCGAGATAGTCAGAATAACTACAGTTGGCATTTTGGTGTTATCTCAGAAGCTTCTCGTCGATGGGGAAGGCCTCCAGACCACCATACACCGTTAAGGCAGGTGAGCCGGCAGGTGGAAGGGTGTGGTGAGGTGGCAAGGGAGGGAGTGCGGAGCCAGACAAAGCAGATGAACAAAGCAGCAGTGCCTGGCTATGGCATGCATATTCAAACTTTGATGTGCTGGATGCTTCAGTGTAAATTGTAGCTTACCTTAGGCCAAAATATAGACCCTGACCCAAAATATAGACTGATATGGACCAAAATTCGGAATATCGACCAATACAGACCATAAGCAAAAATATTGACATTCTATATTCTGTATATACCATATGGGATGCCTGTTCTCACATATATAGTCTAATGTAACTTTCAGCAAATCTGCTGAACTCTTTGCTGCTTCATGTTACCAAGGCACATAGCTGAGGCCTATAGAAACAGCATTGATGAACTCTGTTAGAATTGCAATTAAAATAGGTGACCAAAAGTGTTCTTTGTTTAATGAAAGATTTTATCTTAATTGAAACTCATAGGTTTCAAATCAAAGATCACTTCAAGTTTCATGCAGTATATTTTAAATGACCTTACTGACTTATAAACGTGCATGTGGGGTGCACATTTCTAGCAAGCTATTTATTAGGCTCTTCTATTGTACCTAAATGATGTATACTTGGTAGTATGTGTTGTATTCACTAATATGTCATAAATTCTGTTACCCACGAGTAACATATAACCGAGGTTTCACTGTATATGTTCATCAGTTTCCATTTTCTTCTCATTGGAAATCATTTTCTCTTCAATGTTGGCATGCCTGTACATAGTTACTGATAGTACATAGTTACTGATAATGTTATCCTTTTTGCTAGGGTTTGGCCCTCCTGTATGATTTTAAGCTTCAGCACCCTGAGGCTGATGTTGAGCCATTCCTCAGCAAGTCATCACAGTTCTTTCAAGACTATATTGAAAGAGGGCTGCGAGCAATAGAAACAGAGCGCCGCAGAGTAGGTGCAACGGAAATGAATGTCTCTACCCCACAGGATGGGGGTACAAATTCTAAAGCTAGCTCAATGTGTTCATCAATAGGTGAGTATGGGACTTGATAGGATATCCCTGAGTTCTGATAATTAGAGTGCATTTTTGTTATTCTAAAATTAAATTCTAATTGTAATTTCTGAGTTTAGTGAAATCTGATTGGTACATTAGGGGAAATAAAGGGATGGGTTGTAGCTTGACTGATTACAGCATGAAATACGGCTTGAAGTATGGCGATACATAAGAATATTATGGTTAACTGTGATTATGGTTGTGACTAAGGATGTAACCAGATATCATGCAATCAGCCCTATAACATATTGAATGAATATGACAAAAAGATTTAGTTATTATTATTTTAATATCATATTAGTTCATTAATGTTTGGATTTTTTCATTTTTTGTCATATTTATTTTTGATTTCATGCTTCACTCTTGTGAGAATTATATTCTAATGGGGCAAAATACGTAGAGGAAAAGAGAATAATTTTTATCCAGCTTCAAGGTGCTTTTGCTATTTGCAAATATGTTGCACTTAACATTAATTCATGGCCTAATAAGATTGTCCTGTGTTTAATAAAATTGACACTCTTTTGTTATGCCATTGTTCTTTGGCAACTTCTGTACTTTGTTGGACATTGTGTCTCAAACAAGTGTAAAAAATCAGAGCAGTTATGAAAGGAAGTTAGTGGCAACTCTGTATAAACTTCTAATTATGAATTCTGTTATGAGGAGTGAGCTCGAACATATTTGGTATATTTTTAAATTTGATCATCAGTATTTACACTTGTTAACATGTACTTAAGAATTTATAAGCTCTCCAACCATCTGAACAGCCTAAATATTAGCAAAATTAAGTTTAATTATTTTTGTTTCAAAAAAACTAAAAATTACCATCATAACATGCCCCTTGCTGTGGGGGTGAGTTTGGGCTCACCATCTATCATTTACTGTAGTTTGGAGTAGAGCAGTTTTGATGTATGTTATGACTTGCATATTCATTGTAATACATACTTTTGTAGTAACACCCCTTATACATGTTGAATATTGTTAAAAGTAACAGACGATATTGTCTTTTTCAACTGGCCAACTATCAGCAAAAAAATGCAATCATAAAAAATTTTGTTTGGTTACTTGAGAGAGATTGTGTCAACAATTCAATTTGCCATATCAATATTTTGCCATATAATTGCCATAAATGAAAGATACAATCACATAAGTAACTAAAAACAATGTTTAACAATTTACTGATAAAGATACTTACTTTGAGATATATGCATACAGATGATAAAAATATTACTTTGCATGTCCCTTGGCTGAGCCAGCTGGTGAAGAACTTGTGTTCTTTCATCATCATTCATGGCATGCAAATGAGGATTTTTATGCCAATTCCTTTGTAATGTAATTGGGATATGAAATAATTAGCATACTTGAGAAGAAAATATTTTATGGGGTAAAGTGCTTACAGAGTGCCACTGCAAATTAAACTAATTGAATCAATGATTGTTGTTGTTTATTATTGTTGGAACTGTTTATGTTGGAACTGTGGATTTATATGACAGAGACTAAAAACTAATTTCAGGTGTGCTAGCATCTCCTGATATGAAAGGCTTTATGTCACCAAGTGACAGGGGGCAGGCACAAGTAGGGATGGTTGAGGACACAATCAGCAGTGGACAGCCACAGAGGAATCCCCAATACTTCCTTGAGAGGCTACGTCAACTTCAGGCTCAGGCTGGCATTGATCCAATGGAAATAGCTGAAGGAGGTAAAAGTGCCTCTGTCGGATCTCAGGAAATAATCTCCACAAAAATCAACCCTCATAGACAGCATGTTGTCCACCAAGAGGATAATAGGGGGATCATTGATGAAAACTTAAATCATCGGCTTCAAAATAATGAGGTAAGTTTTGGCATTTTACTTAAGTTGTATTTCATTTGTAGGCCAAGACCTGTTATAGTGGCCATTACTGAGAGTGCTGGATATCTGGCCATTCCTCCTTGAAAACTAACGAAATTCCTTAAAAAATCTGGGCATTCTTCTTGATTTTAACATTATTTTGGAGTATCCCCTTTATTTGCCTGTATTTATTTTGCTTCAAAAGATTACCGGGGTAATTTTGCAAAATCAGGAGCTTAGTCTTTTATAATTTTTTACATGCTAAGTGCCATAGTGGTCCATATGGACCGCTGTGAAAAATTCAATGGGACTGCCCAGCATTTTTCCCTGGTGTGACCAGGGCACCGCTTCTACAGCACTAAAACTGTATGTATGGACCACTATGGCCCCATGGAGCACCACAGACAGAAGAGGTAGATTGAAGAAAAAAGTTTCAATTTTATTCTCGAGCGTAATGAAATTGGAAAATATTTAAATGGAATTAGTTAAGCACAATTTTTTATCCTTTTAGCAAAGCTCTCCACTTAAAAATACTTATACATTATTGTAATTTTAAGTGGAGAAAATTTAATAAATTTTCACCACTATAAACCTACTGTATTTGAATTAATCTAAGAATATGTTTTTTCCCCCTTCTGGCCATACGAAGAAAAGTCTTGCAATCTGAAGCAAAATCTATGTCTTTTTTCCCATTGTGGATTTCCAAAAAAAGGGCTGTCTTAGATTAGTGCAAATACTGTATGTGAAATTTGTTTTTTTGGTATATGCCAGAAAAATCAATAAAAAATGGGATTTTTTTCACATTATTCGCAAATAGTAGTTACTTATGGCACCTTTGAGCATGTGTGATACCTTTCTTTTTCTTTTCACAACAGCCCTTACAATAATTTATTACTTTTTGGCATGGTCCTTTCTTTTTTAGGGAGCGGGTAATACAATTCATTCTTTTGTTTGATGAAGTCAGTGACTCATCGTCCTCAGCCTCTTCCTCCCCATTGTGCTGATATTATGGGTTTAGGGAATTTAAATCTTCCCTAACTAAGACAGTTCTTCATCCCTGCCGAAATTACGACGGTAAAAAGCATAGTAATTGCTGTGGAAAAAATATATTACATATAGCTTCCTTGTATCCTGCAACATAGTCATGGGAATAAGGAAGCCCTGGCAGCGTGGTGGTCTGCGCATTGGCCTGGCCCGTACTATGATTCCTGCTCCCAGCTGGTATTTTTATCATGGCAATTTCTATGCATTCCCTAAATACAGTTATCGGCATTGAGAAGTCATTTGTTATTATTAAAAAAAATAATGCATAAACTATGCTCGTTCGCATAACTAATTGAATAGGTATTACTACCATAAAGTTTTCCTCAAAGCAGATTCATAGCTGATTTGAAAGCTGATTTGAGAAATATGTAGCTGGTGAGGTTTCAGAGGTACCTTATCAACCTTAGAAATAAATATGTATTACTATTTGTTAAGGCAAATCGGGAATACAGATCAGACCCCTGTTTACCTTAAAATGCCATATGATACTACAGTAAATGAAGCTGGAGCCAAAACAGTTCCAAGTGCACACAGCTGGTGCAAAGAAACAATTGTGTACCGTTATGCTAACAGTATTGGGGAATGGAAAGAATCTTCCGCCATGCGTAATATTTTAACAGTATACACTCCCAAAAAAATGTTCCTAGCAGGAGTAGTGGTCAGGTCACAAGAAAAGGGTTGTGAATACATAATGATCTTGTTCTTGACTGTGAATTAAGTGTGTGTGGGAACTTTGTCCTGGTGCCCTTCTTCAACTCCTTAGTACACTATTGCTGGACAGTTTTCATGGCCATTTTACGGATGACGTGAAGGAACACTTAAAAGAGGGAAAGACTGACCAAGTGGTAATGTTGCAGTGCTGGCTTCATTACTAAAAGTTTGGGGGTTACACACATGTTGGTTATTGAGCACATGAATTAAAAGGTGGCTGTTCAGTTGGCATATGGAATTATTTATCATCTGACTGAATAGTATAGCAAGATACAGGTCGGCACGGTTGCAGGAGATGGTTACCCATGGTGGTGTGGTTTGGAGTGCGAAGGCGGGTAGTCCGACAGGAGGATAGCAAGAGTTGGGGACACAGCTTCTGGACCTGGGTGAATCGCTTGGCCACCTGGTCGGGCTAGGCAGGGGTCGGGGATGCACCTGGGGAAAGGGTCTGTGCCTGGCCAACGGGTTTGCGTATGGGTATAGGGTCTGTGCTTAGTGAACGGGTCTGCATAGGGAAAGGGGGTGTGCCCAGGTCTGTGTAGGGTGAAAGGGTGTGCACCCGGCGAATGGATCTTGGTTGGGAAAGGGTGTGTGCCCGGCGAACGGGTCTGCGTAGGGAAAGGGTGTGTGGCCAGCGAATGGGCCTGCATAGGGACAGGGTGTGCACCCAGCGAATGGTTCTGCGTAGGGACAGGGTTTGTGCCTGGCAAATGGGTCTGCATTGGGAGGGAATCAAGAGGATGTGCCGCACTTCAGCTAGGATAACAACTCCTCTCCAATGCTGTGCAGGCGATCTCATGTCCTGCGAGTGGGAAGGAAAAAGGGGAGTAGGTCAGGAGTGGGCAGGGTTGTCACTATTTTTTTTTTGTTATTGTCACACAAAACGTTTTTGCAATTTGCACAGATAACGAGAGCAAGATGACTAAGATGCGAGAAATACTTCGAACAGATTTTCCAGATTTAATTACTTTTGGCTGTTCTGCACATTATATTAATTTACTGGAAAATGAAGTGACACCAAAACAGTCATCAAACATTTAGCTGAAGTACACGTGTTCTTTCGCAACCATCATCAACCACATGGATGGTTAAAGGAGAAAGACGGCCATAGGCCACAAATACCCAACTCAGCTCGATGGAATTCACAAGAAGAATGTGTCAATACATACATAGAGAATTACTCTAAGTATGTAGAAATAGAGGAGGGCCACCTAACTCATGGAGGAGCGGAATAACCAAAGCCATGGCGGAGAGAAACCTGCAAGAAGGAGATTGGGAAAACAGAGAGGCCTGGAAATTGGATGCCGTAAAGCGCAAGCAAGCGCTCTAAAGACGGACATATATATATGTAGAAATAATGACTGAACATGGAGAAAACATTCCCCAAAATATTACCAAAATATTGGACAATGTAAGAATTTACAAGAATACTGTACAACTTCTATGGCAGCTGAAAACAGTTAGCTGTAAATTAGACCGTTTTCAAGCAGACACAACTAACATCGCTGAGGCTGTAGAATTGTGGTTAGATCTCTATGAAAGTGATGACTTGGAACCATATAAAATTGAGATTAAGAAGCGAATGGAACAAGCTCTACAGCCAATTCATTTTTTAGCTAATTTGTTGAGTCCTAAATACGAAGGCAAGAGACTTTCTTCGGGGCAAGAAACTAAAGCAGAAAGCAGATATGAAAATTGAGTGGAGAGCTGTTTCAAGCCAATGTTAGTATCGTTGACCGAGGATGATGATGATGAGTATTAGTACAACAAATATAATCAGATCCGATGACAAAATTAACATAAGTGCCATACAGAGATTTAGGAACTATTCAAAAATAAAATATATTTCTTCATAACTTAGGTAGGTACATGGTAAAGTAAGAAGGCATACTTCATAAGAAATAACACATTATTTTTACTCCTTTTCATAAATATGTAAAAAGCATATAAATAGTATTTTCTATCTTGAATCACAGTAATATTTTGATGAGGGATTAATATTAATGCAACAAATAAAATCACATCTGATTACAAAATTAAAAATTTGAATCACTCGTGAGATTCAGGAAATTTTCAAAAATTAAATGTTTCTTTGCTTATAAAATTAAAAATTCCACCACTTCCAGCAAAATGATGCAGTCATTTTACTTGTACTTTCATTGCAAACATAAATGTCTGGATATCTTGACTAGTTTTTCAGCCTTCTCTTTACCCAATTGGTTCCTTAGTTTTGACCAAACAAGCCCATAAGTAGAAAAAATTCTTTCGATTGAAGCAGAACTTGCAGGACAATTACTTAAACACTGCATAAAATGACAAAAGTCTTGTGGTGATTTATCGTTTTTTGCAGATTTCAAAGCTAGGAAGTTTCCACCACTTCGATCCATGAAATTGTTCTAACACAGGTTTTTGGAATAGTGATGGAGGAAAAAAATTTGAATCCTGAATCTTTAATGCCATCACATAAGTAATCCAGCCAGGATTTGTTTCTGTGACCCAATTTTCTGCTTTAGTTTCTTGCTCCGAAGAAAGTCTCTTGCCTTTGTATTTAGGAATCAACAAATTAGCTAAAAAATGAATTGGCTGTAGAGCTTGTTCCATTTGCTTCTTAATCTCAATTTTATATGGTTCCAAGTCATCACTTTCATAGAGATCTAACCACAATTCTACAGCCTCAGAGATGTTAGTTGTGTCTGCTTGAAAACGGTCTAATTTACAGCTAACTGCTTTCAGCTGCCGCAGAAGATGTACAGCATTCTTGTAAATGCTTACATTGTCCAATATTTTGGGGAATGTTTTCTCCATGTTCAGTCATTATTTCTACAAACAGTAAAACCTCTACCTAGTGAACCTCTTCTTATCGTAAACCTCCGGTTATCGTATTATATTCTAGGTCCCTCCAAATTTGTATGCAACCATATAGGAAAACCTCTTCCTATCGTACCTCTCTAATTTCGAAAAACCTCCGCTGTTCGTGTTGAGACAAGACTCCCCTGACTGCGCAACTACCTCTACGGAACGAAATATTTGGCGGCAATTGTTCTCCTTAATCCCACACTTCTTATCTCATATTCTTTGGAAAGGTTACAACTTACGAGCGTTGTAATTACAACTTCTTACACCTTTCTGACGAGTATCAATCATGTGAATTCATTTACAACCACGTACAAGAGTAATTATCAGCCGCGAATGTAGCTACATCGGAATACTTAAAATAGCTTAGCGTTCAATTGATCATTAAAAGAGATTTTTTGCCAGATAAGACTTCACTTTATTATTAATAGCCTAAAAATCTCGTTTTAGTTTCGAAGATGACCAGTATTCAAAATGATTACCGCTTGGTCGCATTCGCCAGCATTCGCGCCCTTTCACGTGCGCAGCACGGCATTCGTTTGTTTTATATGAGTATTCACACCGCGAATTCTAACTCCCATGATCGAGGTGACTAGTATCCATGATCGAGACGACTACTTTGTAGCAATTCATACTATCAACCCACACGCAGCATTATTCGTCATTTGAGACGTAATTTAGTGGTTGATATGAAGTCGGACGATGAAATATCCCTATCGCGTTTCTAATCTAACTCTCTCGCCGGTTTATCCCTTTGAAGATTCACCGAAGTTCGTGTGTTGCAGTTCGGAGCTCAATATATGTTAATTATAATTTGAATAGTTTCATTTTGATTAAAACATCTACGAAATGTTTCTAATAGACGATTTATTGCCTTTCAATCACGTGAGTGCCATTTATTGTTTAATAACCTTATTACGAATGAGCTTACCTATTGCCTATTTCTGATATTTGTCTTTGCGTAAATATTAGGAATTTCTCATTGGTTATTTCCAATCGCATTTTTGAAATACTCTGATAATAATAAAGAAAATAGCGTAAATGACCTGATTTATTTTAGGCCTAAAATGGACTTGACAAATCCCAGAAAAAGGTGGCTGCTGAAGACAGAGAGTAAATTAGCAACATTCCAAGCCGTTAATGCGGGGAAGCGGAAGATAGACATAGCTGAAACCTTTGGAATATCACCATCCACCCTGACATCCATTTTAAAAAAACGTTAAGAAACTGAAGAAGCTGCACGTAGAGGCTGCATGGATAAAAAATCTCGAGCAGTGAAAAGTGAGCAATTAGATAAACACGTATTTGACTGGTTGATGGAAGCTAGGGCAAGAAATATTCCCATTTCTGGACCTATTCTACAAATGAAGACAAGGGAAATAGCCTTTGGGAATAGAAAATTTTCAGGCATCAAATGGATGGTTGCAGAAATTTAAAGTCCGGTGGAATCTAAAAACTTTGAAAATGTGTGGGGAAGAAGCGTCTGTTCGTGACACAGTGGTAGAAGACTGGAAAAAAACTCTGCAAACAATTTTAGTGGGGTATAAACAATGTGACATTTTCAATGTTGATGAGGCAGGTTTTTTTTATAACTTGCTTCCTGACAGAACTCTTTCAGTTAGAGGCCAACCTTGCCATGGAGGAAAAAAAGCAAAGAAAGATTCACAGTGCTATTCTGTGCTAATTCTAATGGCTCTGAGAAATTGGAGCCACTTATCATTGGCAAATATAAAAAGCCTAGATGCTTTAAAAATATTCAAAAACTTCCTTGCTTATACAGAAACTCCAAAAACTCATGGATGACATCATCTTTATTCTGTGAGTGGTTGAGCATGTTAGACTCGAAGATGGGGGTGAACAACCGGAAAATAGTACTCCTCATTGACCAGTGTGCGGCACATAAAACTGAGGGGATTGGCTTACGAAACATAAAAATTGTGTATTTTCCACCAAACACCACCAGCAGATTGCAACCCCTGGATCAAGGAATAATTTCCATTGTGAAAAGAAATTATAGACAGCAACTGGTGACATACATGTTGAGGACAGTCGATGATAAAAATGACAAAGAAGTGTTCGTGGAATATACTTCAAGCAATGCACAGGCTATGCCTTTCATGGAATTGTTTGCAGTCTGAGGTGATTGAGAAATGTTTCACCAAGGCAGGATTTCTGGGGGGCAGTAGTGAGGAAGACAGTGAACTTGAGGATGAGCCAGCAGAATGGCATGAAATAAATAAAATAATGAATGTTCAATTGCCGTTTAATGACTTTGTGAATGCTGATGATGCTCTGCTTACATGTGCACCAAATGTGGGGGAAACAGTGGGAGAGGTGGAGGCAGAAGTTGGAGAGGTGTCACCAGCAACCAATTATGCGGAAGAAGAAGATGATGATGATGAGGAATTAGTTTCTGCTCCAACAAGAAAAGAGATGCAGGAAGCTTTGGATCTCATGGAAAGATTTTTTTTAAATATGGAGGACTGCAACAGTGAGAACATGACTTTATTAAATAAGATATAAATTTTAATTTCAAAAGAATTAAAAAAAAATGAAACAAACACATATAACTAATTTTTTTTCAGCAAAAACTAATTAAAGTATTCTGTTCCTTTTTTGTTAATACACTCATAAAACTATGGAAAATTAGAAGTATGTATATTTAAAAATGTACAAATATAGTGATTTAAAATACAGCAGCAATTTCATTAATTAAAAGGGCCATTAGGAAGAAATTATGTTCATCCCGCTAAAACCTCTTAATAGTGAACCTCCACTTATCAAAATGCCATAAATGTTGGTCCCTTCCATTTCGATATAAAGAGGTTTTACTGTACTTAGAGTAATTCTCTATGTATGTATTGACACATTCTTCTTGTGAATTCAATCGAGCTGAGTTGGGTACTTGTGGCCTATGGCCGTCTTTCTCCTTTAACCATCCATGTGGTTGATGATGGTTGCGAAAGAACACGTGTACTTCAACTAAATGTTTGATGACTGTTTTGGTGTCACTTCATTTTCCAGTAAATTAATATAATGTGCAGAACAGCCAAAAGTAATTAAATCTGGAAAATCTGTTCGAAGTATTTCTCGCATCTTAGTCATCTTGCTCTCGTTATCTGTGCATATTGCAAAAACGTTTATCCCATACTTTTCTTCAACAATTTTTATAGAGAATTCAAAAAAGATATGGTACTTTTTTCACAGATTTTTATTTAAAGTCGACCGGTTTCGTCGCATAGGCGACATCATCAGGTCGACTTTAAATAAAAATCTGTGAAAAAAGTACCATATCTTTTTTGAATTCTTTAGAATGGATTTTCACAAAGTGAAGCCTGAAACCATTGAGTTTATAATTTTTATAGACTTTTTCGCCAATTCTGCACAGTAGTTTGATGTTTTGGAATTAGCTTCTACTGTGTCCAACAAAAAGGTCCTTTCTCCAGTATGTATACTTGTAGCAATGATTGGGTCATTTTTTATGTTAGACCAACCATCTTGCAACAGCGTGACGCTGCCATGGTTATTCTGTATAAAGTATAATTTCAATCTCCACTTCTTCTGCAACTTTATTCAAGAGCTCACCAGCTAATGCCAAACGATCAGGACCAGTGAATCCTGGTCGTAATGCTTGAGTCATATCTTTATACTGTTGACTTGAAGCTGCGTTGAAAGATATATTATTTGCATAGAAATATTTTGCAACTAGAATATCAAAATTATCTTTTTGCTGTTTCATAGTTTTTACAAGGTATTCGCTAAGTGAGTTTTGGTTTCTCTTAACTGCACCTGAATAATGTTGCACAGCAGAGGAGCTCATGTCAGCACTTTCCGCAGAATTGGTACCAGCTTATACACTTGAATGCTGTTTGAAACACTTTGTCAGATGAGCCCGTATTCGCTCAATTTTCGATCTTATTTTGATTTTGCAGTGCTTACGTATAACATGACCTGCGTCTTCTTCTCTAATTACTGCTGACCATTCTGCACCTTCTTTGCGACCAGATCCAAATGGCATTTGGAAATATTGTCTTAACTATTCTGTAATAAAAAATATTACTTTATTATACGTACTTATATATTTTATTTTTATATTTCTTAGAAAACCTTTTACTCTGATGTCTTCAAATTAATAATTTTCATCAGTCCGGGATCTATTAATAATTTCACTTGAAAAGAACTGGCAGCAACATTCGTCCAATTCATGAATAGTTGAATATAAAATATTTCAATAGCTGAGTTATTGAGAAGTCCAGATCAGAAATGGCAATTTCAAGAGGTAAACATAACATCAACTAATAACCACTTATCTGATCGCCAGCTTCGTGCAATTTAAAGAACATATACTAATGTTACTAGCTAAGCCTGACGGCCTAACAAGGACTGCCATTGCAATTGCGATTGCAATGGCAGTCCTTGTATCACCATTGCAATTGTGTTTTCAAGACGATCAATGATGTTGCTTTTCTGTTAATGGAGGCCATAATCATGACATAAGGCATTAATGCTAAATCATTCAATTTTTTATTTTGATCTATTGCTCTGTTGGTTTTCCATGAAGAAAACAGAATACTGTTCCATTGTATTCAGAATATGCTGTTACTTTTCCCATGAAGAATATATATTGTTTTTTTGCTGATTTTTCTAAATTATTTTTTTCACAAAATTCATCACCCAAAAACAAGGTGCGAGTCATACACGGGGGTGCGTGGTACTCGTGAATACATGGTATGTCATCTCAAGGGAATTGGGAAGTGAAGGGATTCGGGTAGGCAGCACTGGGAAAGTGCCACTGAGAGACACATTTGACTATAGCGAATTTGTGCTAACGGAGGTTGAGCTAAACGAGGCATGACTGTATTAATGTGGAAGGTTTGTTGTAGAGGTGATGGTTATTATGCACTAACTTGGTCAACTTCTCAGTGTCCATTTTTAATTTAATCATATTCACGGGTGACTTCACTACAAAATCATGTTTTCTATATGCCTGTTCAAGGAGATACTGAGTGTAACAATTGATTGCTGCCTCACTATCAATAGTACAGGTGGCCATGCCATTGGCTGGAAATAAGAGAAAGTTGAGCTGGGCTCAACTTCAGGCTACGCCACTTGAAGTCGTTGTGAACTGGCAGATGCTATTCTCCATGTCTAATATCCAGCGTTGCACTGAGTCAAGTCAAGTTACGCCGAGTGAAGTTGTGAACGAGGCTTTAAGACCCAATGTTGTGGAAATCCAGGTGTTTTCAATTTCATATAAAGTACATAATTGTATTTCTACTTGTAATTATAATTGATTACTTGAAAATGTAATTTTTACTTATAATTGATTACTTTTCTGCAGCAGTAATTGCAATGTGCCCCAATTACATTTTTTGGCTAACTTACCCAACATTAATCATGCATCATTCATGTAAGTTAGGGATTTGACTCCATTAGTGTCATGAAAATTATATTAAATTGGCTAGTGCCAGTTCCTTACTGGGAGCCTCCCAATGCTTCCTTTACACTATTGATGGTGTGTCTGTTTTTTTATTTTACATTCTGTTGTAAAGGATGTTCCCTTTCCCTTAATGCATGTTCTGATTGAAACTTAGCTAATCCTGCTTATCTTTTTCCCCCTTCCTTTGTTGCAGCAGTTGGGGTTAGCCCGTGCCTTGCCCAGAAGTAGAAGCACTGATGAGGATATTGGTAATGCTGCTGAGGTTGATGCTCTCCGTAAACGCCTGGAGAAGTTTACCGGTGGCATTCAGAGATAAAAGTTCCATGAGGGGACCTATTGCTCCTCAGTAGTCTGCTCAGAGCTGAGCCTTGTTGACCAACCTTTTTGACAAAATGAAGAGCTTAATGCTCGTAGATGTGGGGCTCTTCGTAAACCTTCCTTTCATATCATTGGACTTCATCTTCCTTCTAAATCTGGCATCTTTGCATTTTATTTTCCCTCCTTTGGCATTTGCTAGTGATAGTAGTGGCATGCCATTGTTTTGGGGGAGTGCTTTTTAAGTGAACATTGTATAAATATATTTTTTAATAATATGGCAAGAATCATAATCACCTATTAGGTAAAAAATGATAAAGAGGTTATTTTGGTGTTTACATTGTTTTTTGACCCCCGTTTAAAAACTTTTATTTTTAAATGATTTAATGCTAAAAGTTGCATTTCTTCGCTAATGTAGTAATTTATTATCCTGTAATGTTGTGTCAATAGTATCTGTTGCACCCATGAGTGAGTGAAACTCATTTTCTTGACCCTTGTAACATAGGCTAAATACTGATTGGTTTATGGTAATGTGCACGAGGAAAATCTGTAATAATAAACATTTTATGCCATAAAATAAATTTCCTTTGTTTTTCTATTTACCCATTTGCACATGTAAACCCTAGAGGTACTTGTGGTGGTGTGGAGGTGGTATCCATGCAATGTATTTCCTTTTGGGCCTAAGCAAAGTGATGGCTGCAGCATCACGTATGGAAGAATTTGTAGTTTCTATCCAGGAGCCCAGAAAACCTAGGAATATGTACCTGGAATGAAAGCACTCGAGGTATAAGTATCGTGGTTGTGAAGCTATTTTAAAATGCTATTTAACTGTACAGCATTTAATTGCAAAATGAAAGAAAAGAAACTATATTTTTTCAATTTACATGCATGATATCAAGACTAAAATGTTTGTATTAGGCATGAATAATATGATGTAGTTACTTTTTATGTATTCTGTCACCCATTTTCTGTTGTATGTACCTTAACCTGGGATTCAAATCATTTTTGCTAAAAAGGCAAGGTAGGTGCCTTGGCATTCCATGCTAAATCAGCTGTCTTCACATGTCTGACGACGTGTAGGTAAAAGTTGCTGTGGAGACATGTCCTCTACTGAAGGCATCTCTGGCTGTATGTGCACAAAGATAAACCCATCTCTACTTCTGTTGGTGATAATTTCACTGAAGGAAGTACTTCGGTGAAATAAATGTTCATGCACTCATTGCTTCATCTTTTTTAGAACCAAAGATCTCCTGTTTTAAAGTGTATTCTACAATGTTATCTATTGGTCGGGATGGAGTCCATGGTTCACATGATTTATGGCTAATTTGTGCTTTAGATATGCATAGATTTATTGCCCTAGCAGTGTAAAGTTTTCACTGGGAATCCCTGTCACTTTCACTGAGCTGCCCATTTTAGGGCCACTAAAATATTACGTAAGACTTTTAGGGGGTAGTGGGACTTAGGATCACCTTTACGTAGGTAAATCTTAAGTATCTTTTACTTCCTTTTCCCATGGGTAGTCAACAATGTGCAACCTGTCCTCATTCAACGTTGTTCTATGGGCTTTTAAAAATATGACAACTTTTGTAACAAGATAACATTATCGATAACTCATTGGCGGCTCCAAGGGGGGGTGGGGGAAATTGCCTCCCCCCCCAAGCTCTGTGTATTTTATTTATTTTTTCATAGATCTAAAACTAAAAGCCAAAATTATTTTATGCTGTGAAGTACGATGGTAGGCATATGTCTTAAGCTAAATAAGAGTTTCTTTTTCATTTTACACGGTTCGTTACAATTTCGGGATGAAACCCCCGGACTCCCTTTTTCCTGGGAAGTGTTCTACACCTCCTGAGCCCCCCACCCGAACCTCTGGTCTGGAGCAGACCGTGCGATAACGTTAGATGACTTGCCTATCTCCTTAAATGATTTATCACGGTTTTTCACACTTTTCTCATCCAGTCAGTCACCTTGAGCAACAATGCTCCCCACAACAAAGAATGACCTTCCATGTTGTCCAAAACATAGTCGGTGGAAATAAAGTGTGGACATTTCAAAGTGATTGTGGTGTTAAGTGTGTTCGTATGTCATTCTGAGTGTATTAACGTGAGTCATTTGTTCTGTACAATGAACACGCAGTGCCGCCATTTTTCCGGAAGTCTCGCCCCAGCTATTCATGGGGACGTTTTATTTATGAATATACATATGTATATTCATGGTTTTATTGTTGGTGTATCACTTTGCCGGCATTAGTGGAGAAGTTAAGAGCAGAGGAGAGTTGGGAAGCGTACAAGGAACGGTCGCAGCAATATATTACAAAGACAGTTCGGGCCATGTAACTCCTGTGAAAGAAGACCTCGAATTTGAAAGGGCGGTTAAAATCGGAGCAGCGCTGGATGGGGCCTCGCGAAAAGCCGAGGCATTTAGCCCGTTCGCGCTGTCAGTTGAAGATGCTGAGGTGGGAGTTCACTTTGTAGACTGGGAGACTTCATCTTCGATGGAAGAACAGCGTCGCGACTGCGAGGAGGGGTCACCACTGAGGGAAATGGGACGACGCACGAAAATCCGGAGGATCCTTCCGCATCCTGAGGAAAGAGGACGATTGTGTGCTCCTGCTGCTGAAGGAAGGGCCATATGAGGGTGGAGTGCTGTTTCCACGTCGCTAAGTGTGATCTTTGTCGCCGGTCGGGGGCAGTTGAAGGCCCTTTGTGAACAGGGTCATTCTGGTGAGTACCACAAAAGGGTCTTACCTAATTAAGTTTTGGTGGGTGACGAAAACCTTCGGGGTGGCTCTGTGTCCGGATAGTTGTGGTAGGTAAATACTAGTTGTTTAAAGTTTTTGTCGTCTATCTTAAGTTTATGGCAGTGTTGAGAGAGAATATTTGTTAGAACGGAAATGAAAGAGCATGTCATGAGTTCCCTGTCGTTTAGTATATTTACTTACGAAGGGCGTTCTAAAAATAATCTCCGCTTGACTAAATGAAACACTGGCATAGATACAGATATTTTGTTATTGTCGTCTCCGAAGTGCAGCTTTCCTCAATTTTTCTGTATGGTCACCATATAAATTTAGGCGTTAACCGTAGCGTGTAAGCATTTTAGAAATCCCTTCTTCCAAAATTTCTAACGCCTGGGATCGGAGCTGGCCTGTCGCAGCATCTTGAGGTCGAACGGTCCTCGTAAAATTCGACCTAGGGGATACACCGATACACCCTGAAATAAATGAGGCAGTAAAGCTTAACATGGGGATTGATTCGGGCTCTGCCATTATTTTTTCTGTAATAAGTACTTGCAAGCTTGTACTTACGGTGCATCGGTGGCGGAAAGCGCTGCAATAAGAACTACTTGTCTAGGGCTGCTATCTATTGGTTTACTATCTTTTGGACTCGGATTATGATTTAAAAGTAGCGCATGAGCCTTTTGTAATATTTTCAATCGGCTTTCAGAGGGGTGTTTAGGTGGAAAATGAAGAAATAAGAGAAGCCATTCATAAGTGAATTCTTTAATGGTTTCCGACCGGGTCAGGAGTTAAGGTCCCGACGTTCCGATGACTTACTCCTATCTTTTTTCAAGGAGATTGATGCCACGACGTTGATTTTTACAAATTTTTAAGTTTGAATTAGGATGTCAGTGATTGGTTTTTGAGAGGAGACTTTTGCGCCAAAAACTGTAGTTCGAACTCCCTCGTCTTAATTTTGAGGATAATCTGTTTCCAAGCTTGACCGTTCAGTCTGCCAGCTGATTGGTGAGTTTTTTAGTAGTTCTTGCCTTATCGGGATTCTTTCCTTCGGAATCATCTTCCACCTTTGCTACTCATTACTCTATTTCCCCGCCGTCAAGGCTATACCCTTCTTCGAATGTACCTTCGCTTCTCCGTCCAAAAATCTCTATCCTATTCCTTCCACTTCTTAGCTTGCCTAGCGTTCTCCCCTTTACCACTCTCAATTGCGACTGTGGAAAATAGGCACTATAACAAGTTGCTCAATTGATTTTTCTAAATAAAGGTTGTGGATTTTATTGGGATATTTGTTAGACTGCAGTTAACATATGCTGCTTTTGAAATGCAGCAGTTGGTTCTAATTGAATGGTGAGGATTGGTGGCCCTCAGCATTCACCCCTGTGTGAACAAGTGGCTTAATCTGTATCAATGTTTGAATTTGAAATCGTGTGAAGGGTGATTGTGAACATGTGTGATGGAAGGGTTAGTGAATAACTTTCAATTCTATTATTCGTACCTATTGATGAATGATTAAACAAATCTCTGTGAATACTCTAGCGAAATCAATTTCCATATTTCAGAGTAATATATCAACCTAGTGAATAGCCTCTTACAATTAGCCTGTGAGCAGCATTTCCAACTCAATTTTCAAGAATGGAGGACTGGTGTAGGTGTGCGTTTTGCAGTCTATTAGCAACATATGCTCTTTTATTTGTCCTGTAAACCATCAATTGGCATTTCGAAGCCAGAGAAAGTGACCCACACTCTCTCAACATCAGGTGTCAATGATTTGTTTTCTCCCAACTTTAAGTTAATTCCGTCCTATTTTTTCCTCAGAGGATGTGACATTTTTTTATGCATTTCCCCACTCTTTTCCCTCCATTCCCCTCGTTGGGCACGTTTCACCTCTGCGTACTGTTTACCCTGCGGACTTAGTCGAAGGATTAAGTATCTTTCTCAACAACTTAACTTGGCTCAGTCTCGTTCCGAACGCGGACCAGGGCGTGAAATATCTAACCAATCAATGCGCACTAGTGATGAGCGATATATCGCTAACTGTGATTGAATCACTGATATTGAAAAGTAGCTCTCACAACCTGTAACTTAATATCCGAAATCACTGTGATTGTAATCACACTGCTACCAACTCAAATACTGCTACAGTGCTACTCTGCTACTACGAATTAACTGTGATTGAACGTGATCGACGAAGCCACAGTAGCAGTTGGTAGCAGTAGCGTGCGCTTCTCTGACTTCTCTGCGTGATCCGTGCGATTTTTCGCGGTGAGGTCTATTCCAAATGGAGAAAAGAAGAAAATTTAGCGAAATTTGGAACTTTTTCTCTGTGGTAAATGGAGAAATTGCGTCTTGCAACTTATGTAAACTTTCGTACAAGACGTCGACAACGAACTTGAAAAATCATATGATTTCAAAACATCCTACTGTGACCCTGACGTCTTCGTCAAGGCACATCCTGCCATGTTCGAATATTTGTAACAATAAAATTTTACAATTGAGAATATTTGTGATAGCATTTTTGAAAACTATAGTCGCACGTTTATGACACCTGAAATTTGTACTGAATTAGCTGACTTCTTTTAGTTTTTACATAGGTACAAAAATGATTGATATTTGCACAATTTGTAATATAACTGGGGTACTTTTTAATACTTTCCGCATAAATGTTAGATCCAATTTATTGGACGAGTATCCCGCGTAGCACACACGCTTAGGTGACGATAAGCTTAACGCAATTTGTTCTTAAATTCAAAGTTTTAGTACCTGTACATGGAAAAAATTAATGTCTGAAAAGAAAACATGAATCAAAGAGAGGAGTTTGCTTATTGTTCATGTATATGTAACGCAATCACTACAGTGATGTAGCACACCTATCCTAATCGTATTTATTGATTTTACCCAAGGGAAAATATTATTTTTGTTAATGTTATTTTTTCAGTCTATGTTATTTAATGAATTTCTTTTTGCAATTTATTTTAATATTTTATTTAGTACAATTCATTAAGCAAGTTTTTATGTTATTTAGTACAATTCTTTATGATATTCAATGCAATTCTTTATGTTATTTAATGCAATTCTTTAAGAAAGCCTTTATGTTATTATTTAGTCCAATTATTGAAGAAAGTCTTTATGTTATTCAGGGCAAAAAAATAAATAGTGTTAGTCGAGAAATATGCAAAAATATCTTCAAGATATAAATGATTCCATGCTAAATTCCAGTGCAATATCAAAAGTTAAACGCATAAATGCGTAATTACTTTGGAAGATAAAGTGACATCTAATGAAAAATATGAGCAGGCAAATGTTTAACGCGCACATTCTTTCGTTGGTTTTATGGAGATCAATCTCCGAGGTTTATTTGTATAAAAAGCAGCGTATGTACAAAAGAAGAAGTACGCAAATGGACATTTCGAGCCTGTACTCGGAATCCGCAGCGCCACTAATATCAAATGGCGGCGTATTTTTATCTGTGATTCTTACCTGCGATCGCAATCACAGTTAAGAATCACAGATACCTACGAGTAGCAGTCACAGGTAAGGAAGTGATTGGAATATCACAGTTCCGCTCACCTCTACTGCGCACTACTGCCAAAATCGATCTTACAATCGATTCCTATCGAAGCCTATCGATAGCGTAAGTTTCGAGATTTCCCCGAGACAGCAAAGTCGAGGTGTAGCATCAATAATAAAAAGTTTGCGTTGAAATAAAGAAGTATTAAAATGGAAGAAGCGGTGATCCCAGGAGTGACTGCAATATTGACATCAAGAGAAATATAGTCCTTCACATTTACATGTCGTAGGCGGACGAACGCGACAATTAACCATGGGATAGGTATTCCTTCGTTCGACGCCACGCATATATCTCCATTCAACCCCGAGATCTATAGTTCACGCGGATCATTCACTTGCTCATTTTTGGAAAACCTATTCATTTTTGTCGGACTTATCGTACTTGCCAAATTTTTTCATTAATTTCTGGAGTGTAAGTTCCGCAAATTCCGCAAGGCTGGCCCTTGAATTGGTTTGTAATTTGGTTAGGTGTTCTAAATATACTAGCTGATTTTAGTTTATGATTGGGAATATTTGTTCCGCGCTGAATTCTCACATTTCATTCGAGATTGGAAAGAGTTTTCTGTGTTATAAGGGCGTTATCAGCGTGAAAATAAAATTCTCCCTTAGCGCTTCAAAATTGGTAGTAGGAAGAACATGGTTACCATTTGATATCGTTGCAACGCAGTTTTCGAGTATTGTGCGAGGATTTCTGATTCATCTATTTTTCTTACTTTTCCTCTCCTCACGACTCCCGTTTCTGCTTGTGGGCGAAAGCCATAATTGTGAAATTTTGTGGGTTTTCGTCATTTGATTTATCTTCCAGTTTGAGGGCTTGTCAGTTTCATGCAAATCCAGCCGGATGCAGTATCGTTGAGTTGCATATGATGAAGCATTTTTGATTTCAAGTTTTCACCAGTGAAAGTCATTGGCAGAATGCCCAATAATTCAAAGAATCAACTCGCAAAGTCTTGCTCGACCACGGCTGAGGATATACGGACAAAATCAAATGGGCTGGAGAGAGATGGTTGCAAAATTTCTGTGCTTTCGGCAGAGTCTCCATTCACCGTGGTCCCATCAACCCAGGGCTCGTTACCTTATTGTTAGTCTCATTGCACTATCAACTCAAGTACAACCGATTTTGACGCTCTCCGAAGGCCTGGTTATAGTCAATCAGCTGATCGCCGATTTTCCATCGCAACGTAATTGGGTCATTCCATGTGAAATCACGGACGAGTTACCCTTACTATCTCAGATTTTCACGAAATTTTGTGTGTATTTTCCTTATAAGGCACTAAGTATGTACATACAATTTTTATGAAAAATGTTATTTTTTTGCGGAGATATAGGGATATGAAAAATTCGGCATTTGTAAAAGCAAGTCCCAGAATTTTCCAATTTATTTCAGATTTAAGAAAGCTAGAAAGTTCCTGTAAAAATCAATTTGTACAAAAAACATAAATGCATCATATTCAACAGTCAAATTGGAAAATTTAAAATTCTTTGAAATTTTAAAAAAACTTTGAAAGTTTAAAATTAAATTTGCAAAATGTACCCCGCCTTCGATCCATCTCAAATTTTAGAGCCTTGTAGGTTTTTGTATTGGTAAAGAATCTGCCAAGTTTCGTCAATGCAATATTTCATATAAGGGAGAAAAATAAATTTGTTGATGGCATGCACTATACCGTGTCCACTCCCATCTGGTTGAGTAGCAGTTACGCCTTTCGTTACTTTCCAATGAACTGAGAACTGCACTATAATATACTTTGGACGTAAGGTAGAAGTGTTGCTTCAAAAAAAGGTCTCTTTACATCATTGATATTGCTTAAAACAGTTACTCATCAGTTGGGTTTATATAACGGCGGTGCAACTGCCTAAATCTGGTGGCTGATGTGGGTGAATCTGCACGGGAGGTCGCACGTTGACCCGGAGCTTGATGCGAATCAGCTATTTCATTTTGATTATTTAAATGATTATTACCAGATCGGTTTTAGGAGTAGATTTAATTACAACTGTATACATTACCGACTGCCTGTGCTCTCAGTGAAAAACAGAAGCACTGTTGCAATCCGCTGAATTTGTATGAAAACGTTAGGTCTCGAAATCTTCGTCCTGTCACTGCGGCCTATTACAACCGTTGTCGGGGCGTTTTAGGAGTGATTGAAGATCAAAAACCTTGTACTCATTGCTCTTTTAGTGTGTCAAAGTTGCTCGACGAACCTGCACTAACTTGACTGCCTAGTGGTTTGTCTCAGCAAGAGGCTGCTGCCACCGTGGATGAAGAAAGACTGGAGACATAGGCACAGCCCGTCCTCGTTTCCGAGGACATCCAGTTCGCCGAGGCTCGCGTCTTGGAGATTCACGTCGGTGAAGTTTCCCAGGTAAACCCTAATGAGTCTGAAGATCTCAGTCAGGAATCTAATACAGACGTAGAGGAGGCAGGGGAGAGCAGCGGTTAGTGCTTACTCTTCAAAAATGCTTCGATTAGACCCGATTAACGTTACTCTAGAAGCTCTTGGCGAGTCTCCGTTGACACTGAAAAAGCTGTACCGTTTTTAGGAAACTGAGCTTGCATTATGGAATCGTCAATCGTCTTTAACATTATTTAGTCTCTCTTGTTTGCTGCTGCCGCCGAGACCTGAAAACGCAGGGTAAAATTGTGAATATTACACAAGGAAATCATTTTCGGGTTTTGTTGCAAACGCAGTATGTGCCAGCAACTTTCCTTGTTCGCACTTTTATATCTTCCATCCTTTCAGAGAGGAGAATGGGGTTCAGCTTAACAAGGGTTCCTTCCGGGTCAAAGGAAGTATTCTTCATACAGATTACAGACAGTGTCTGATCACGGCATGGTAAGGTCGGATTCCCTTCACTTCGTAGGCTTCGTGCAATCTCTTCATTACCTCCTCTCGTGAAATTTGAACCTCGTCATTGCCCACGAATCTCAAAGCTATGCTCCTGATGTTAGCAGGAGCCCATTCATACAGCTGCGGGGGAGTTTGTATTTGCTCATTGTATGGCCTCTGGATGCTTGGTCTGGTAGCGAGGCGTTTCACTGTGCCACTAGTCCAGCACTAGGCCCCTTGCTAGGCGCGAAGTAATGCCACTCTGCGGGAATATTAAAATCCTTCTCGTGCTGCAACACATTGACAACATTGTACTATCCTTCAGCTCCATCGAAGAAGTAAATTACTTTCTTAAAATCCTTTACATGAGCTTTCAGAATTGAACTAACTTCCTTTGGAAAGAAAATACTGAACCCGCATCGTGGGTCATTTGCTCTGAGGTTAGTACAAAATTTATTGTTTTCAAATCATTTTCTTCTCGCACATACCCAGCAAAATGGTGTATCGTAGCTTGACTGTTGTTCCAGTGAATGCCATGAACGCTGTCTTGGAGTAGAAAAGCATAGTTTTCGGAAAAGTCCGCCATTATGAGAACTTCTCCAGGTCCTAGATTGTCTCTCTTCTTTTTGAAAAAGCCACTTTGCTTCTTGGCAATGCAGTCATGTACCTGAACTATATTTTGCTATCTCTCTAAAAACGTCAACACAAGTTTCACTGTCCATTATATGATTCTCCAAATTACATCTGTCCATGTCTGTATACTTCTTTAAAGTGATAGTGTCTATCAAGTTCTCTTGAAAATGATTTTCTAAAACATCTCGGAGCCTGTATGGGTCGACGAACGTTCTGCTTTATCATAGACCGAGAATGCATTCATCAGTAGGTGAAGAGCACTTCGATATGCACTGGAACCAATCTCAGTAACTTTCAAAGAGCTTTTCATTGTCTTTTGAAAGAATCTCAGATAATTGGGCTCCCATTAACATTAGTTTAAACTTCTGGTGAAATGCTCACACGCATGATAAGTGCGTGCCTGACGCACCGGCGAGAGCATATTCAGCTGGCCTTAAATCAGCAAACTTTGAAAAGCTAATTTAAAGATTAGGATTTCCTTTCTTGAACTGGGAGTAAATCTCTCTCAAATTACTTAATACTAGCCTTTTTTGCATTTGATCTATGATCTTGCTACCATTTTCGTATACATTTTTCCAATGTTTTCTGCCGGGCATTTCCCGACCAATGTAAGGCTCTCGTGAAAATGATTTTACTTGTTCCTCGACATCAATTGTTGGGGTCCTTTCGTGCTTCCGATCCGGAGTGCAAAATATACCTTTCTCAGCTTAATATTGCTTGACATTGCTCGCTATGTTTTCTGTAGACGAGAGCTCTCTCTGCATTTTTGCAACGGTCCGCGACTGGGGAAGAACGGACATGATCAGCACACTTTCACTTATGGTTTTTGGAGCTTTGAATTCATCTTTTAATTGTTGGATTATATCCCTCCCTGCTTCTTCAAACCAGTGAGAAGTTTCTAAATCACTTGAAGATGGTCTTTCCTCAAATTGTGGTTGCACATTTGAAAGTTCAATGGCATTTTCTAGGAATCTTTTCACCAAACTCTTAACTCCTTTCAATTTTTCTTGGCTGTATTTCTTCGAGCGGTACAGCTTTTTCATTGTCAACGGAGACTCGCTAAGAGCTTCTAGAGTAACGTTAATCGGGTCTGATCGAAGCATTTTTGAAGAGTAAGCACTACCGCTGCTCTCCACTGCCTCATCTACGTCTGTATTAGATTCCTGACTGAGCTCTTCAGACTCATTAGGGTTTACCTGGGAAACTTCACCGACGTGAATCTCTGCGACGCAAGCCTCGGCGACCTGGATGTCCTCGGAAACGAGGACGGGCTGTGCCTATGTCTCCAGTCTTTCTTCATCCACGGTGGCAGCAGCCTCTTGCTGTGACAAATCACTAGGCAGTCAAGTTAGTCCAGGTTCTTCGTTTAACTTTGACACACCAAAAGAGCAATGAATACAAGGTTTTTGACCTTCAATCACTCCTAAAACGCCCCGACAACGGTTGTAATAGGCCGCAGTGACAGGACGAAGATTTCGAGACCTAACGTTTTCATACAAATTCAGCGGATTGCAACAGTGCTTCTGTTTTTCACTGAAAGCACAGGCAGTCGGTAATGTATACAGTTGTAATTAAATCTACTCCTAAAACCGATCTGGTAATAATCATTTAAATAATCAAAATGAAATAGCTGATTCGCATCAAGCTCAGGGTCAACGTGCGACCTCCCGTGCAGATTCACCCACATCAGCCACCAGATTTAGGCAGTTGCACCGCCGTTATATAAACCCAACTGATGAGTAACTGTTTTAAGCAATATCAATGATGTAAAGTGACCCTTTTTTGAGGCAACACTTATACCTTACGTCAAAAGTATATTATAGTGCATTTCTCACTCCATTGGAAAGTAACGAAAGGTGTAACTGCTACTCAACCAGATCGGAGTGGACACGGTGAAGTGCATGCCATAAACAAAATTATTTTTCTCCCTTATATGAAATATTAAGTTGACGAAACTTGGCAGATTCTTTACCAATACAAAAAACTACAAGGCTCTAAAATTTGAGATGGATCGAAGGCGGGGTACATTTTGCAAATTTAATTTTAAACTTTCACAGTTTTTTTTTAATTTCAAAAAATTTTAAATGTTCAAATTTGACTGTTGAATATGATGCATTTATGTTTTTTGTACAAATTGATTTTTACCAGAACCTTCTAACTTTCTTAGATCTGAAATAAATTGGAAAATTCTGGGACTTATTTTTACAAATGCCGAATTTTTAATATCCCTGTATCTCCGCAGAAAATTAACATTTTTCATAAAAAATGCTGTACAAACTTAGGACCTTGTAAGGAAAACACAAAAATGTCGTGCAAATCTGAGATATTGAGGGCAATTTTTGCATTTTTGTCTGTGCTTTGGCGTGGAATGACCCAATTTTCAACTCAGCGCACTTGCTATTTGCTTACTGTTATTACTCTTACTATGCATGGATTTTCAGTGAAAATATTCATAATTAAATATAATATGGTAATACCCGCAAAGCGTATGAGATACATACCTAAGATTTTAGTTGTATGTCCCAAAGGATACGTGGCATAAATTTAAGGCCCATTGCCATGTCTTATAATCATATGTGTAGCATGAAATACGATGATATAGTAACTGAACTAGTGCCAGTGTTTATTTTAAGGAGGCTTCGCGAGGCCATGATCTCTTTGAAAACAGTGCAGCAGCATTGTAGGAAAAAATAAAAAAAAACGTACTGCTGAATAAAAATAATTTTTCTCGAAAGAAATAAAATTTCATGGGGAAACTATATTTTTGTTGCCCATCATAACTCCTTATCCTCGTCTTCATTAAAAAAATTACATGTGTATCGGTTGATGGTTCTATAACAAAACTTAATGCTACTAAATGGTTGATTTTTAATATTCGGCTGGATTTTGATTTTTTTGCTTCATGTGCATACGTATTTCGCATGGTCGCTGTTATTTCACCAGTAACACGTTTTGTAAAGTCTCCTGAAAGTCGGACTACAAAGCTTTAGCTAATTTATTTTATTAATTGAGGATGAATTTCAATCTAACTTGAGTCCACTATTTACTTCAAAAGTACATACATTACTTCTTGAAATTATAGTGGATATTTTGATTAAGGATTTCATACAATTTAAGGATGTGAGTGGTGGTTTCACTCAATTTAAGAGAATTCAATGACAATTCCTGAAAGCATTAATAACATTTTTGTAAAGCTACCTGCAAATTTTCAGAATATTTCACGCGTGTTTCTTAAGTTATCACGAGTCTGCAAAATTTGGGTTGTGACATGTTTTTTAACTTATGATAACTGATTCCCATGTATTTTTTAGCGCTGAATCCGAAATGACCTTTATTTTTTTCCATCACATCAGGATTTTTCGCAAATCGGAAATTTAAAAATTTGTAAAAACTCGACAAATTGCGAAAATATGAGACTTCAAATGTTCTTAAAACATTTTTTTCTTGTAATAATTTATTAATTTTTTGGCTTATGTATGCATTCTTATAGCTAAAAAGTTAAGAGAAGAGGAGGGCGGGGGGTGGCTCATTGGCCCCTTAATTTCTAATAAAATTGGCACAAAAGTAGCCTAAATTTCAATTATTGTGCATTTTTAAATTAATTAATTTTTACTTATTTAATTAATGTTTATGTGGCACGTCATGCCTCTGGAAACCACCCCCCCTCTTCTTCCACCCTTTATGATGAAGTATGTAAAATACTTTCAATTTTATTCCATGTGTCGAAGTTTATTTGGACCACTCATGCTCTGCTTCGCGCTTTTCCTTTTATGTTCTGTATGGGGTTCATCTCAGTGTAAAATCAATAGTCAGCCCTCATCTTAGTAGTCCATTTTCCTTGATCACTCCTTTCCATTCCTTTGATGTCCTGATGAAACTCTCACCCATCTCCTCGCTAACGGCACCCACAGTTCCAGGAAAATAGTCCAAATGTGACTTTAGGAAGTGAACCTTCAAGCTCTTGGAACAGCTTAAATCTTTGCATTTTTGCAGCATGTTTTCGACGATTGATTTGAAGTTCGGACTCTTCTTATTTGCCCATAAACTTGGTTACCACGTCTTTAAAGGCTCCCCAGGCTTCTTTTTCTGCAACTTCCATTGGTTTCTCAAAATTACCATAGTTGAGAATTTTGCTTATGTCAGGACCAGTAAAGACGCCCTCTTTTAGTTTGGCTGTTGATAAGGCGGGAAATTTGTCATAAATGTATTTAAAACTTGTACCTTCTTTTGGTAAGGCTTTGACAAATTGCTTCATGAAGCCTAACTTGATATGCAGACGTGGAAGGAGAACTTTATTCGGATCTATGAGAACTTTTCGGAGCACATTTTTGGTTCCTGGTTCTAATGTAGCTCTTTTTGGCCAATCTTTCTTTATCCAATGATTTTTTCTGTCTCTGTTATCCCATTCACACAAAAAACAAGGAAACTTTGTGTACCCTCCTTGCTGTCCTTGGAGCATTATATTATTTTCAGATCACCGCACGTAATCCACTGATGATCATGACCGTCGTATTTAATTTTATCGAGAACGAATTCCAAATTTTCGTAACATACTTTTAAATGGAATATCCGATGGGTATTTACACGTACATATTCCCATTATGAAGAGTACAACTTTGAGGCTTCTTTTGGACGAATCCATGAACAGTCTCCAATCAGAATTTTTGTACGGAATGTTAAATTGAGTCCACGTACATCAGTGCAGAAGACTGATTCTCCTTCTTCGGAAAAATATGGAAGAAAATATTTTTCTCTGTACTTGAACCAGGAAAATGAGGTGCCAGCTTCTAGCAGGTTCTTCTCTTTAAGCCTCGAACCAAATCGTTTAGCTCAGACGGTGAAAAATGCTTTGGTGCATAGCTATCTCCAGGTTCGTACTCCTAAGTGTTATCATAATTTGAATCACTTGTCTATTTCAGGTAAATGTTCTGGTGGAACTGGCACTGGTATGTCTGGAACATGAGGAACAGGGCGTAAGGCGGATGGCATGTTAGGATAGACGATTTTCCTTTTATTCTTCAAACTGAAACTATGAACACCAGTCGGACAAAAGTACCAATCATTGCTGTGACTTTGTGGTTCTCGCCACACCATTGGTACTCCAAATCTTAAAGTTGTTTGGGACGGCAGGGAGAGATCGCCGTCGGTCCTCATTCAGAGCACGAATTTCATTTGAACTAGTTACTTTGTATAAATCTTTGTTTTTTGTATCAAATACTCCTTAAATAGCAAAACTAAGCCAGGAAATTCTTATTAATTTATTTCCGCTCGTAACAGCCTGAAAATAAATTTTCCACTGACAAAAATGCGTTTGATCACGGAGGAGGGAAAAAAACTCGATTTACGTACAATGCAGCTTTTGGTTGAAACAGTACTAAGAGTTGCACAGTGTATGAGTGGGGTGAATAGCTGCCTATAAACATGTTACATCATGTTAGGTGTTTTCACAATCTGTCAAATCTGTTACTCATACTTTCAGTCAGCTGTCGACTCCACGAATTCACTGAGCAGTGGAGAGCCAACTCTCCCACCGTCTCGTCAACTTCAACCCAAAATGTTTTGCAATTTCCCTTAGGAACATTCACTGGGAAAAAGGATAAGGGTTTAAAAGGCCCGAAGTACCTCTTAAAAATAAAAAAAATAAAAAAATAAAAAAATGAAAAATGCAATAAAATAGAAAATTAAGCTCATTCATAGCACTTTCCACTAGAAATTAAGGGGTCAAAGACCCACCCCCCGCCCTCCTCTTCAGACACCTCAACTGTTTAGCTATCAGATTTCATAGTATAAGCCAAAAAATGAGTAAATTATAAGAGAAAACGTTTTAAGCCTATTTTTAAGTTTCATATTTCCGAAATATTTTGACTTTTTGCAAATTTTTAAATTGGTGATTAGCGAAAAATCTTGACGTGATGGAAGAAAATTAAGGTTGTTTTCGGATTTAGCGCTAAAAAATTCATAAGAGTCAATTATCAACAACTAAAAAACACTACCATCGCAGGCTTGTGTATTTGATCGAGAATCGGGCATGGAATTACTCGGGTTCTTATGCGTTTTCTTCTGCATCCTGCAAGTTATGCATCCATGTTATAGTATTTTACTCGTGGTGCCAATTTCACATCGTCCGCAACGCGCGCGAGGGATTTCTTCAAGCGCTCGGTGTAAAAATCTGTTATGCATTTTTTCTAAAGATGATATGAATTATTATACATTGAATACATAGAAAAGGTTTTTTCTGATGAATAAAGCATTGCGTTCCCATGAGAACCCGTGTAATTTCATGCTCACTTCTCGTTCAAATATCTGAGTAAATCTGCAGAAAATAATTCCGAAGAAAATCAGGTTGCTTTAAGACAACAAAAGTAATGTTTCCAGCAAGTTTCGTCGCATTCTCTTAAGTTGAGCGAAACCACCGAATCTCCTTAAACAAATTAGTTTTTCTTTATAACGTGATTAGTGGTGTTGCATAAGGTCCATTGCTTAGATTTCAGTTCACCTCGAGGAAGTTATCTATGTTTACTTCCGGAATATTAGGCGTGCACATATGCACCGACCTTAAGGCTCTTGCAGAGGTAACTTCCCGTGCAAACGGTGTCCAAAATGTTTGGAGACTTGAATAACTCCAGCTCTATCTTTCGAAGATTACTAGGCAACCGTAGCATCGCGCGGGACTTGCGAGCCCATCAACACGCATGCGACGTTATCGTTAATCGGCAACGAGTGTATTAGCTGGCCACGTTGTTGCTGGTTCTACTGACCTTACGAGCTTCAGCTAAGGGGTTAGGGTCTCGTACCCTTAATGTTTGCGCTCTGATATTCTCTCAGGACCTCTCCCGTGGCCGACCACACGAGGGCTCCCCCGAACTTATCTCGCCGCAGAAACTCGGGAGGTTACAAATCCCGCAATTGCATCTCGCAAGGAAGTGCCATCTAGCTATTTTAAACTTAGCCTTGCCGCTGCCGATTCTGCTAATCTCTGTTGGGCAGTATAATGTTTATCCGGCTCACATACTGAAGTTTGAAATTTGGATCCCACATGAAATGTGGATCTGGCGCCAACGTGAGTGAATAAAATATTTTTTGCCAAGGGAAGGGGTTGGCCAAAGGTACGAATTGGAATTTAAAAAAATTCATATTTTGGAATATTTAGATGACAGCGTAATCTGAAAAGTGCCGTTGAAAATTTCAATTGTAGGGAGAAAAATGAAAATGTCTCACTTGCTAGCATATTGGAAGCCTGGCTAGTGACATTCTATATATTTGTTTCGCATTACTGGATCCCTGAAGTATTTTATATTCTTGTGTACCTATTGTAAGTAAAATGAGAGAGTAACGATTCGAGTATTCATTGGATTTATTCTCTTCCCTTTTTCGTCGTTATTCACGATTGCTGTGTCGTAAAACTAAATTCGATGTGCATCAATAATAATCCATTTTTATTCCGTGTCAAAGAATTGTGTGGCGTTAAATTTTGATCCCACAATAATTTTTCTTCCACGCTGCCATTTGAGTATGACCTAACTCCTCCGTTAGCTGCTTAAGTGTGAATGATTGCCCGTTATGTTCTGCGTTTTGAAGTTAGAAACTATGCTTCATCAAAGATTTAGGAGAGAGTAACCGACCGCGGGTATTTTTGTGTGCCCTGGAGTTCTAGGAGATGGCGGAGAGGTTTTCGTCTCCTCGAATCAGCTCATGTTCTTTGATTTCGGTTTTGTGTGTTATCAATTAACGGAATAAAGAGCTATAACTCAACATTGTATATCCTCCTTTTCAACCTTACTGAGCATTTTTGACGCCTGAAGGAAAGGACGCCGTAAGAAGCATCTGTATACAACCCTGCGAGTCAGCGTGGAGGCGTGTGTCAGGGGGTGTTAGGACACCAGCCATTGAAAGGAGGGGAAAAGGGAAAAGGAGGAGGGAGAGGATGTGTGATGCGAGGCAGGGAAAAGAGTTGAGGCGAGCAACAACCCGTCTACATAGAGGGCGCTAATCACCGCGAGGCACCTTCCATCGCAACCAAAAACCGACTCGGATTGGCTCACTGGTGAGGCAGCCGGGCACCCACGTGATGCTGCCGTGGAAATTTTGCACGGTGTGGCTTCCATTTCGAGGAAGCATGCATCGCGACGCGATCTCGCAAGGCAGTCTCGCTCTGCACAGCTTTAGCGTTTGGGGGGGGGGCGAAAAGTGATCTTGTCCGCATGTAAAAATCTCTTGAGCCTCTCCCTTGCTGGACAACTGCATACGGGAACTACATAGTGCTCATTCCAAACATGCAGGTGATATACCTCGACCATATTTATTGTTGAGTAGATGATTGGATGAGGTAATGTGGGGTGAAGGGTTGGTGAAGGCCGCTATAGAAGGGAGGGAGTTGGGTAAGCGCGGAAGGGGAAGAAAGGGGATAGGCATTATGGACGGGATGAAGTGAGGTAGGACGTATGCTGAGATGAAGAAAGAAATCCCATAAGGGAGAGGGGCCTTCGCCTGTGAAAACGTAGAGGATTTTACTCTTCCTTATTTACCTACATTAATAAATTGGTCTGTTCTACTAATATAAAATGTGTTGTTGCTGTGTCATCGTATATCGCGACTCCGTGTATTTAAAAAAGCAATTTTACCAATTTTTGTTGTATTAGTTATCTCATTTGGTGCCCGCTCCGGCTGGTCTAGGGCTACTTGGGTCCAAGGTTCAAATCCAGGTTAAGCCTCTTTTGGAACATCACCCTTTAATCCAAGCATTGCTATTTATCGGCATCCCGCTCTTGTTAGGAAACTGCGCGTTGCACAGGGAGAGAGGAATTGATTTCGGATGTTACGTATTCGATCGCTTTAGGGAGTTATATGAGATAAGATCTTTTCACAAAATTGGAATCCAACCATAGGGTTAATCACCCGGCGAGTGAAAGATTCCGTGCATGGTGTCATGGAACCTGATTCCTTGCCTTTAGGATCCCTATGTCTATGTTTGACCTCAGCATGCTTAGCCTTTTTTTCAGTTTTCCACTATGCATTTTCGGTTGATCTCAATGATCGCAGGGAATTATAAATTGTGTGAAATAAAACTAGTTACTTAAGTGTGCATTAATTTCTTTGATTGTATATTGGAGGACAATAGGGGCCTAGTAGTAGGAAAAGTTGAAGAAGAATTTCGCTGGCGAAGGTGGTGTTCAGCAATATGAGGAAGCTGATGACGAGGACCTTATGTAAGAATGTAAATGAAAGGTTGGAATAGAGCTTAAAATGGAGCGTAGGGTGTAATGAAGCAGAAACGTAGACTCTTGATGAGAGTGGTCGAGAATAGGCTGCAAGCTTTCGAGATATGGGTGTGGAGGAGAATGGTGGATTTGTGTTGGACGGAAAGGAAGACGAGCGAGGAAGTGCTTGGTGTGGTGAGTGAGGAGAGGAAACTTCTGGAGAAAAATGGGAGGAGACGGAGTAGGTGGTTACAGCAGGTGTTGAGGGGCGAAGGGAAGCTAAAGGCCGTGATAGAGGGGAGGATGTTGGGAAAGCGGGTAAGGGGAAGATAGGCTTTATGGACGGGATGAAAAGATGTAGGACGTGTGCTGTTACGAAGAAGGGAATCGTTTAAGGGGATAGGGGTCTACGCCTGTAAAACTCCAGAGGATTCTCAATCTCCGCCATTTTAACCGGACTTGACCGGTGCATCACTATTATCTAACTTCAGTCTGGCCTACATCTGTCAGTAGCAATCTCACCGGGGAGGTTGTCACCACACGCTTGAGATTAGGGCACTGTGCCCTGACCCTCTCATTCCTCTTCACAGAAGAGAAAGGGCCACTTCCTATGTTGAATGCGACTCTTCCCTCACCGTGAGACAATTCCTTATGACGGCATGCGAAAAGTACTGGGAAATATGCTATTCGCTTAGGATAAGCAGTGAACTAGAATACCCAACGAACCTGATTGGTAAAGCCGAGTAATATCCGTACTTAATCAAACTGACATTTTTAATTTGATTTAAATTATATATGTTGTATTTTTTATTTCTGTTACATTGCAGTTTATCACTATCTTTTAATAAATAATAAAAGCCTTGTGTTAATACTTAGGTTTTGCGTGGATCAAAATGACCAATACCTGTCGACGCGGCCATCAGCCCTAAAGTACATCTACATACTACCCCGCAAGCCGCCACAATAGGCGTGTGGCGGGGGGTGTTAGGACACCAGCCGTTAACATATAAATAGGAAACGCTCTAATGAAATTACGCCTAGGATTTATTGAAGTCCCTTATTGTTCGGGAGAAAAACGAATTCCCATACCTATCCGTTCGGCAAAATATCTCTCTTAATTTATCGTTTCTGTCGGACCTGGAAATATAGTGGGGTTCTAATATGATGTTCTCCGTGTCGCTCTGAAAGATATCTATTCTCCCGACCCAGCACCGACCCAGGTTCCGACTAGGTGACCTTGATAATGGCACAAGCTGCCAAAACCTAGGTCGATGTAATAAATTTTCTCTTGAAAATTAACTGCTTACTTTAAGATGTTTTCAGTACTTCTAACATTTTAATTACCCTTTTTATGATATTGTCTCTTCATTCAGTGGGCGCGAAGACAGCTGAACGAGTAATCGGGTTTTTATTCTTGCTGTGATCAAATTTCTACTCCTCACAGCCCCACGACCCTCGTAACCACCAGCCCCTCCCGCCAATCAACCTTGGAGGCATTTGAAGTGTGCCTCGCCAAACGACATCATGCTCCCACGCGTTTATTTTGCGAAATCAAGTTTCGGGAATAACTTTAATTTCACGGAGCGAGCAAGGCTCCTTTTTTGGCCTTTTATCTGACGTTTTCATCGTTAAAGATTTCTTTCAGAAAAAATATAGGAAAGGAAATTGAAAAAAGAAAACAGATTGGAACCGAAATATAACGTTCCTTTGATTTTCAATCTCTCCGTCGTCGTTTTCCTGGTAGAATTCCCCACTCGCATACAGTAGTATTGGAAATTCGATTCCAATGTCGGGGCGTTCCTTTGAGCGCCGACATTCTTGTTTGCCCCTTTTATTTATTTTGACTCAATTGGGAGTAGATTGTAAATTGGCATCCTTCTTTAAGACGTCGACAATAAATTGCCCAAACATCCTGTAAAGGAGTAGTATTTCGATTTATTCATTTCTCTTCTCCGCTTGGGATCACCAGAGACGAACGGTATTGGCCGGGGGAGAGGGAGCAGAAGGGGCCAGATACAAGATGGGAAGCGTCACTTGAGTGGACAACGTTGAGGAACTTATCACGGTGAAATATCTCTTGGAAACCTTCTCTCAGAACATCCCATTTGATTTTTAGAACAGGTCCATGTAATGACCACCGTCGTTTATTGAAACGTCCTCGATGATTTTATAGGGGTTTGATATTGGATTGCGTATCGCGTTTCACCATTAATATTTGGGCTCACATTAACGTTTATATTAGTGTCTTTTTGTAGTTGGAGTGCTAAAATTTGTTGAACTAGAACTTTTATGAATTTCTGCGCACTGGCAACTCATTAGAAACAGTATGATGTGTCCTTTGAGGTAATATTTTGAATGTCGACTCGTTTTACGGACAGTTTGCATTAGAAAATGACCGTCGTAGTTAAGGTAATGGCATGATCATCACGGGTGCAACCATGGCTTCCTTTGTTTTTGGAATTTACCCCCAAATCATGATAATTCCGGCATAATTTCAAAATTCACCGATTTTCTAGGAACTCATGAGGAATTTACATATTTACAGTGCTTGTGGACTAAGCGTTAAGACTATTTTAACAAAGATCATCATTAGGTATGATATATACATTTACTATCGTTGGGCATATTTGGGGGAGCTTTTTCTGTTATTTGAAAAATTGTTTGGGGGATTAACCCTGGAAGGTGAATTTGAATTCGTGGATAGAAATTTGGTAGCCTGTCGAAATAAATTACATTTCATTGAAATGCCATTCAATATGTTGCGCATCACACATCCCTGTGTTTGTGTAGTTGTATTGATTGTGCAGCTGTAGGAGAATTACAGTTTCTCTTTTTTATTTTTGATCAAGAATATTAATTGCCTAAGATATAGTGAAATTCAAAATTTGTCGATTTTAGATTGCCATCCACTTTCTTTCATAAAACTATGTCCAACGAGGAAGTCTTTTCTCGGGACTCGTCAGTTCTTTTGACATCAGGGTAGCATCCTATGAATACACCCTGTGATACTTAATGATTTTATCCAGCGAGGAGAATATTTATTAACTATTGCACTCTTTTAATTAGCACAAATAAAATTTCTATCGGAAAGGACCTGATAACATTTTTAGTTCTAAGAGGAGGGGTTAGTGTTCTACAAGGTTTTACGAGTAGTGTTTTAATATTCAACGATATAAAAAATGAGTCTTGAAATAAAGTTTCTCAGTCTTAAAATGAACTAGCCTCCTATTGTTCTAGAAAACTAAGAGCTCTATGAATTTCATTGAATATTTTGGCTCAATCTTCCCTGAGGTAGAGAGCCGTGAGGACATCCATCGCACTTGAATTCTTCATCATCTCCCTGATGATATCGGTTACCCCCGGCGCGCGTTAATATTTAGAGCGAGCCCTGCGAACACGTCCATTGCCTTCGGTTTGTTTCCCATCAGGTGACGGTGGTTAGTCCCATAAAGCGTTTTAGAGAATGGGAAGTGGTGTATCCGTCGTAGTGCGTTGTAAGTAGTCATTTACGGTCTGGGGGAATGGGAGAGGGGTGGCGGTGTTGGGGGAGGCGGAGAGTTATACGAGGGTGGGAATTGTGGGAAATACAAGCGTTATGAGGGGAGGTGGGGCAAATGTCCTTGTGGCTGAATGGGAGACGATGCCACTCGAAAGGCGAAAGGAGCTGGTCGTGTTTCCTCGAAGGAAGAGGATGCTGGAGACACCCTTGTGAGTTAGGGTTCCTGCCTTCGGGGCGAAATTTGTGAATGCCTCTAGATTCATCTCCGAGGTACCTTGAGAGTTTCTTGGTTATTGGAAACCGTCCTAGGTTGGCTTCGCCGTTTAGTTACCTCAAGAGCACAACTAAGAAAAAGTTCCTGGTTACTGCCACAGTTACTAAGCAGGATCGTGTGATGAATCAATGAGGCAGCGTAGGATCATTTTCACCGTTTGAGCAGCCTCAACCTGGAGGAAAAGAGAGGTAGAAATTTTTAGAACTAAATCAGAGAATTTCACTAAATTTGATTTTTTATTGTATGTACCATATGTTTCATCGCCTTGGTAACATGTCCAGGTATCTGAAACCGATATTACTTTAATAGAAACCTCATGGAGTCAACAAAGTTTGCTTATTTTTCACAAAAAAATCTGACTCAGTTGTAAAGTTTTAGTTTTTTTTAAGACATCCAAACTTATGATTGCACTTATTTAACAGAGTCAATGAGTAGGTAGGTCATAATTTTTCACAGTGTTTATTTCATTAAATACTACGTGTTTCGACATTTTTGTGTCATCCTCAGGTAGATATTCTGCCTGAGAATGACGTGAAAACGCTAAAACTATTGTATTTTATTAAATAAATGCTATGGAAAATTACGACCGAGACTCATTGATTATCAACATGAATTTCCACTATATCTCGCCTGAAAACGTCAATATAAGAGATTATGATGCTTCTTTTCACGGAGATGGTTGACTAATTCAGTGCTTCTTATCATGTGAGAGATTTATCGCAATGTCTCTTTATTGTGTGGTCTACATATTCGTCGGGGTTGTCGAGGTTTATTAAATACTTGAATATTATTAGTAATGCCTATACTTTTAATGTAATATTTAATAATTGTATCCTTTCTAGAAAAATTAAACTAGAATACAGCTTTGTATTAATATTTTATTATTAGTACCTTTCCTGATTATTGTTGCTTTATTTAACACAACGATGGCTTTGAAACTCATTCTATTGTAGAAAAAACTGAAAATCTCTATTCAACGCTGACTTGGAAGGGTATTTCCAATTAGTAGCTATCTTTGAAACGGGAGGAGACTGGAAATAGTAACTCATTGTTTTCCGGGAGAACATCATAACGGACATCTTGATCGATTCCTTTTCAAAACCAAGTAGCATACTGTTTTATTTATTATTATGGCCAGTAAAAGTGTTGGGAACGATGATGGAATAATCTTTCGCTGAGGATCGTACCTGGTAACACACGGAGACATTTTTTTTACAAGCGTGGGCAGTTTTATGGTCTCATTTCCGACGGGGATACTCACGAGGGTCATTTATATTGGGGGGTAAAGACACCGTGAAGATGTGTTGCCTTTAAATTTAGCTTAAGAAAGAATGAAATAGGGAAGGCACTCAGGAGAGGAATGAAACTCCCAAACCATTCATGCAGCCCTAGCGCCGTGCACTTATCATTTGCCGTAGCGGCTTCTTCTCGGTCGGCCCTTAAATAAAAAATCCCTGCGAGGGGAAGATATATACGCCGGAGACCAACCCCACTCATCCCTCCTGGAGTGGACATACTCGACTCACCTCTCCTTTTCTCTCTCTCTCTCTCTCTCTCTCTCTCTCACTCCCCTACCTCTTTATGTGGCCTTTTATTTCTGCCGAATCATGATCGGAGTCGCCACGAAAATGACCCTACCTTCGCCTTCCATAATCGTATCTTCAGATCACCTCCCTCATTCTCTCTTTTTTTCTCTCTCTCCCCCTCTACCTCTTCCTCTCCTCTTCTTTCTCCTCCTCTGCCATTCGTTATCCGGCTTCCACGCCCTCTTTTGACCACACTATGGAGTCTGTGTGTGTTTTAGAGATACCCTAGATATGCCTAAAGGGTTGTGTGGTTCCGCAAGGTTCCGGCTTGGTGCCCATCCTCTTTTCATTTCCCCTTCTCCCCTCCAACCTACCTACTTACATCCGTAATATACTCACACCCCTTTGCCCCGGTACTTTCCCTCCTCCCACCTCCCACAACCTCCTCCTCCGCGGCGGCCCATAACTCCCCCATCGCCACTTTCTCTCCATCGCTGAATCTTGGTCGAGAGCCCATTTCCACGCTTGGGGTCCCTCTGCTGTATCTTTCCTTCAAAATCCCTCATCTCGGACCGTTCGCTAAGTCCTCAGAAATCCCCCCGTTATCGTTACGTCCCGTGCCATTGGTTTAATGTGTAACTATTTGAGGAAGGACTTTTTGGATTTTGTGGAGTCCCTTGGCTGACAAAAAAAATTGGGACGGAATCGCAGGAAATTCGACGTCATTTTCCCGAGTCTTTTAGGAGAAGTATTATTGAAATCCTCTTCTGGTAACATGACGCGACGAAACGGGTGAGCCTAATGTTATTTGTAATAATTTTGCGAGCCAGAGGAAATGTAATCAACAGACACATTGAAATATAGTGAAGAAGTGCTGGAAGAGGCAGCTCATACTTTTCCATGTGGTTGTTGGAATTTATGGCTATTTGAAACAAAATGTATAGCAGAGATAGGCGTTATAATTACAAACTAGTTATCAAGAAGGCTGTAGTGCTCCATTGCTCCCCAGCGACTTAGATAGCGGTTCAGACGCATCAAAGTTTTGTGGTTTTAAATACTTATACGTTATTCCTACCGAGGCGTTTGTATCGAGACATTGGGAAATTCTTGGGCGCAACTGATGTTATGATTTGATTGTTAGAGAAAGTGTTGGCTAAAAAGAAGAGATCGCAGCTGAGTGCACGTAATCATTGTTCGTTTAGTCATTTTGTCATTTTAATTATGAAACACTGCTATGAATAATATTCACGGTAGGTTTTTGTATAATATTGATCTATTATTAATTTAACTCATTAGAAACCAACCCATTGTATTATTTTGCGAATTTAAGTTTACCTTTGATATTACATTTATGTTCCTATTTCCTTTTTTGAATGAAATTCCTCTATGACACATTTACATAGAATAGATTTCCAGTAAATAGTTGGCTTAACAATTATTTATGATATTCTCGAAGAGAATGTAAACAGTGAGGTGACTCCAGATTTTCCTAGTTGGAGAATAACTTTTGTGATGCATTTGATGTGGGTGCTTCAAAAAGTATCAATCGGGTTGCGCATTGTGGCTTAGTTTATCCCTAACCAGTGATAATGTGTTCCATGACTCGTGTCGGTTTTGTCTTTTCTCTCGGGAGGGGTAGTTTTTCGGTTTGTCACTTCTGCTCTCTTTCTCCATCTTCATCCTTCTCATCCTCACCCAAGTTCTCCCTTCATCCCTGAACAGACACCCCTTCACCCCATCCAACCTGCTTACCCTCATTCTTCGCCTTTTTCCTAGCGTACCACTTTCTTTAACTGTCTTCAACGTCCCTCTCTCCAACATTCAGTAATTACTTGCTTCATTCACTTACTTGCTTCGTCTCTCTCCCCCAGCAACTTTATTTCTTCTTCCATCTTAAGCATATCTTTTTATTTGTCTTATTTTTCTTTGCTTGATTTCATTATTTACTTCATATATCTAATTCTAAGGATTCTATGGATTAAATCGCTCTCCTTAATGCTGCGATGAGATGATATCTGGCAACTGAATTACTCCGTACTTCTCTCCTGGCCAGCACTGTTCTTCAACAAGAAATACATCGTCAGGACATACTCCTTCATCTTAAGTACACATTTCAATCGTTAGTTGGCCAGATGATCCAAGAAATTTGCTGGCTACTACATTTTTTTTACTTATAGCCATGCGCTTCATTTCCTCTTGTACTCTCCAGTTGCGGAACCTTTATCAGGTCAAATCTCTGTCCCCCATTGCTACTTCCCAGATCCTTTAATGGTCATTAACCTTTCACTGGTCTCTCCACTCTCCTCCTGTCTCGTAAGAGCTTGTGATATTGGTGCCCTTAAAGCTTCTCTTAAGTCCTTTACAAGCCCTTTTATGTGCAAACTTCGGCCTTAAAGGTAACATTACAAACGTGATCATGAATCGCTAAAGGCCATGTGCGGAAATTTGTAGGATCCTAGTTTTTTCAAAGTTATAACTTCTGTCGAAGTTGTTTTTTTTTGGTGGAAACAGTTGGTATGAGCTTGTTCAATACTGATTTTTACTTTTCTTGAACGTTTATATAACTTTCTCTTTTGTGATGGAAGCACATATTTCACTTCGAAGAATTTTAATTACTGTGACTTGATTGTGATAGCATGTGTGAATGCATAGTGCTATTGCCTAACCTGAAAATTAATCTGTTTGATAACTATTCATATTGCGCTGGTGTGCTTTCTCAGATTTTGCGGTTGTAAAGATTTCTCATTCCCCCGTCGCGGTGGTTGTGTTTTGATAACATATTACCTTTTTTTAAGCTTTTTAGTGCTTAATTCGAATTAGCTTGATGTATTTCACTCTCACTAATATGCTCTAATCAGTTAAGTGGACGTTATATAATTAATTTTTGCACAGTGTAGAAAGATTGTAGCTTCGGAACCAAATAGTATATTCCTAACACAGTAATTAAAATATTTTATTCCACCACTCATAAATTTGAATTTTCTAATTCTCTGTCGGTAGGCATACTTTTGGTATTACTTGCTCTTGAAGCTGTAAAGCAAACCACTGCGGCTATCTCTCGAAGTTATACTTTTGAAATGTCGGTGCACAAGTAGGTTTAATCTGTGACGCTATCTCCAGCGAAACATGGTTTGAACATATACACGAAATTATTTTTTGCCAGTGCCTAGGTTTTTGCGTCTGTCGATCCTTATTCTCCTGCGCGTATTATATATCTTAAAACGATCTTGGCTGACTTTTATCTGCGTAATCTTTGTGATAGGAGAGAATTCTTCGTACACGTACTCAGTATACTTATGATTTCTTCAAGCATAATGTATATCATAATTAGTTATTTTCGGTATCCAATTTATAATATTTATTTTCTAATCCGATTGGACTCTGTTTTTTAATGTTTCAATGATTAATATTTAATTACTCGAGGTCATTAGAAATTGTGAAAATTTACCTCAGTTACATTTTTATTACATCAAACTTCGATGCCGTTCTCGGAATGTATATTCATTCATGTAAATTGGGTTGTACTCGGTCGGCATGCCATTCAGTCTATTTCATCGCATTAAAAATAATTAATTATTTTCCCTTCTATTATTTATTCCTGATCTGTCACTCAGGTAGCTTACTTCTTATCCGGTATGCATTTATTTTTATATTGGAGTTTCTTCAATGGGCTTAGAGAGACTTACGTTTGAATTTAATAGTGACGATAGCTAGTTTTTTTTAAAATGGGGATTTCTTGCGAATAAAATCGAATGTTATTCATTATTTTAGACTTTAGAATACCCAGTAGACGTGCGGTTCATTCTGCGAAATATTTAGCGAGCGTTAGAGTACATTAAACCCGGAAATAATGCTGATGGCTCGGCAAATTGCATTTTTCTCTCCCCTCTGCAAATCTATTACGGATCGAGTGAGTAACGGCCAGGAATCTTAGGATGTAGACCATGGCGGGAAAAAGGCGCTAAGAATAATCTATCGGACATTTATGGATGCGGAGCTCCAAGTACTTCGTGCCATATCCGTTCATCGACGGACGCCGGGCTCCATGGTCTCCTTGCAGGAGGCGGTACCTGGTGGCGGAATAACGAACCGTTGTTCGCGCATGACATACTTTTTTTACGGTTGGAGTTCGCGGGAATGAGAAGATTCAGGGCGAGGGACTTAGCGAATGGCGAGACGGTGAGATAAAAGCGTAGGAAAGAAATGAGGCATGTTTCGGGCGACCAACTATTGGCGGAAATTTATAGATGAGATTTAATCAGAGGAATATTTCCAGCTTAAGGAGTGGATAACCTAAAATACACATTGAGCGGGGCTGTATAGTGCCTTAAAGTCAATGGAAAATAATGTGTTATCCCTCCTTTAGATTAAGTCGCATAGTGATTTACCCCTGCCCAAATCCTCAAGGACTTAGTTTGAGACCCCCTGTGCCATTTGTTATTATAACGGACTGCGTCATTCATCTATCACGGCCAACCAATGCCATGTGCAGTAACTTTATAAAACTTTAAATTTCGATGCTGATATTCTGTGGCATGAAAATTATTCGGCTTCTTTCGTGATTGGAACTATTGCTTCGGCTTTTGGGGTTGAGATTCAGCATGTTATAATATGATAGTTAGTAGTCATCATACTGAACTAATTAAGGCTCTCTTAAAATACTAACGTTCTTCAAATTATTTCCTCTAGTACTCTTTTAGGGAAATATTTTTCTGGAATTATGCTTTTGCAAAGGCTGTTTTACTTAAGTGTTCTGGAAAAGCAGGCCAACATTCTTCCAGTGGTTCATCTGATAGTTACCTAGTTAAGCTTAATAGTTTTACTATTTTGTAACAATGGACGAGTCGAGAATGGGCGGAGCTTCGGTAGTTGCAGTTTTTACCGCTAGGGTACTCCCTCCGGTTGTGGGATAAACCCGGTTGCTGTCCCATGTTAATGTGTGGGAAAAATCTGTCTACCGCGTGATATTTGATTATTACTTGATGATGCAAGTTACTTGTTGCATGAAAATTATTTTATACTAAATGGAATGGAGGAAGGAAAAATTATTGGCGTCTCTTGGACGAAGTCACTGAAAATCTTAAAGCATGTTAACATATGTTGCGACTTCAAGTTTGTGGGAAGTTGAGGTAGCGCGAGGCTTTCCTAGGAAGGAAATCCATCTGTTAATTTCGTTCTACTACAAGGAGGTATGGACAGGAATAACTGAGGATGATACGGTTTTTGTGAAGGCATATTGCTTTCCCAGGCAAAGAAAGAATGAGCCCACTCGATTACTCTAATTTGAAGGACGAAATAAATATGAAAACTTTGCGATTAAATCCTCGAAATGTGCATGCAAAGCATGGTAGGTAGTAATACAAATAATTATACAAGAATTAGTCATGCAAGATTTTAAATGACCATGTATGCATATGATGACATCATTTTCTGGTAAATCGTGTTTTAATGTTGTTTGCACATCGTCGCAGCGAAAATGATAGGTTCACCGACGAACTATATATAGTACCTATGTATGATGCAATTATTAGTTAGTTGATTTGTTTCCTCTGCGACTATGCATTTACTTACATTTATTTTGATATGAACTTGATGCAATCACCATATACCACTTAATTATGTACACCCCTACTTTAATTGATTACATACCCTAAAATAAAAGTTAATAAATGATACTATAACAGTTTTTCCCGGTGACAAGTGGTACCGGCCGAGAACACGGTCGCAAAGTTCTTGGAAGATATTCTCGAACTAGGTAATCGAGACGAGTCGAAACTTGAACCGAAATTCACGAATATAGAAAATGAAATACACTTGACTGGATGAAAACATTTTCCGATTGCCGTACTTGAATCTTGTTCTTGTGGACATAACGTCCGTATTTATATCTTATACACTGTTGTGGCTGTGATCCTTTCAGCTCACAAAACAAATGTGTTGTTTGATATCGTTATCATGTGAAGTGCAAGCTCTGCTAATTTGTTCTTTCCCTTTTTAGACTCGGTAAATGAGTGCACGCTTTTGGGCTCTTTTACCTCCTCCACCATTTAATTTCGACGGGGCTGAAGGATATACCGGTAGACGTGTCTTGCACATCCGTGGAAAAGAAATGGGATAAGCCCGGGGGAAAGAAAATTGAACCTAATGCAGTAATGAATGCTGTATTTGCCAAGTCAAGCCTGAAAAGAAAAAGGGAGCCACCAACATTCCAGTATTGCGTTGATTCCAATGCGATCCCTTCACCATTACAGGTGCAAACATTGCAAATTGAACTTAAAAATCTCTTAAAAATAAAAAACTTTCTTCCAGACAAGACTTCTTTGTAATCACTGGGTAAAAAATGTTGGGAGCACACACGCATAGAAGACGAAATCTATAATTTTCTTTCATACCGTCGTATTTTTACTGCCGCTCAGTTTAAACATGCTTTCTTCCGCTGGAAATTTGTGGAATAATAACCCTGGTGTTTTACAAGAACTTTTGCAATAAGGAACACCACAGTATTGCACCATTTCTCGCAATAAATGTGAAATTGCTGTGGATCACAATGCACGGCAACGAGGAACTCGGCCAATGTATCCCACAACACGGCTCGCTTGTTGTCACGTGACCGTGTGACGTATTCGCTCGACTCGTCCATTTGAAGATTTATGTTGAAGTAGGATTTGAATGGGTGTGGCAATTTATTCCGTTCTAGCAACTTTCCTGGTGACGATGCTATGCTGTTTGTTTAAGTTCGTAACATTTCATTTCCGGTATTTCTTACTTTAGCTGAAAAAAGAGTCATTGATGGAATATGTTATCTCTTTATTGAAGCCGGACAATCCTCGACGTCAATTTATCAAACTGAGTGGCAGCGAGTTATCCTTTGGGTATGGTAAGGAATCACATTCCCATATCCTTTACAGCGATGTTTTTTTATTAATACGAGTTCCTGGAATACCTAACGGAGAGAAGGAATTTGAATGCTTTCTAAGCATGCGGCCTATGTTTCTTCCTTTTGTGTTCAGGGATTGTGGTGCACCATTCCTACTTATGACATCATCTTGTAGCTTCATCATGGTTCTGTTGAATATCCTCTGTGTGGTAAAGAAACAAACCATTATAATTCTGATTAAAAGTGCTCGGCGGATAAAAAGAATGTAATTTGTATGAAACGAGTGTTCCATCGTACTTAAAACTCTTAAGATATGACTTTGTCAAACGTCTGTTTCTGCACGTGAGGTCACGGCTCATTCCGTTATAGCTATAGTGATCTTTGTTTCAATGTTTTAATTTTAATGGGTTCAAACTGGGTTAGTTTAAATGCAGGCTCGAACAAGGATTGTCAACGACGGAGGTCGTTCGACTCTCGTCAAACTGGATCACGAGCGAAGTGGTAATCCAGGTGGGAACAGCGATCATCAAGGCCGCTCACATGGCATACAAAGGCCTTTTAAGAGAAGTAATTACTTTTCAAGAGTTATGAGGATTTAGATATTGGTATATGGTACACTTGCTAGAGGAATAGCGAGCGGTCTCATAGCGTTGAGTTACGAGTTACGTAACGAAGATAAAACTCGGCTATTTCGGGAAACTATACGTATATTTAACAGACAATAGGGAAATTGCTAGGTCACACGTTATCCGTGCCAACGCTGGTGCATGTGCTTCTATGGCGATATCACAAGATGGTTCATTCACATTCATACATGAACATTGATACATGAACAGGCGCCAAGTAGTCCTTAACAGACGTCCCAGGCGGACGAACACAACAATTTACGATCGAATAGATATCCCTCCGCTCGACGTCACACATGGAACTCCATTATACTCCGAGAAATGCTCATCAGACACTCGTTCTTCGCCATAAAATGAATTTTGTGCTTGATACTATTGAAATTTGGGCATTACTGCAAATGAACCCAAGTACAAGAGTTTTCTCGACATAGTCACATAATGAGTTAGGGGGATGGTCACCGATAAGTGCTAAATACACTAAATGACAGAAATAACTGATAAATAATTTGATAACCCAAAAAGACTTGTTTTGTTCATAAAATTCATGGTGAACTTACCCTTAAAGTGTAATTTATTAAGCAGTAGCGATAATCAGTCCTCTTTGGTTTCAAATTATAGGGTAATTCTCTCCTCTTATGGAGGCCAATGGCGCTAGTGAAATCCACTCTGGTTAAGGTGGCACTGCGTCAATTACTGTGATCATCAGGTATTCCATTCTGCGAGGATTTTCGATGGGGTGTGCATGAAAACATATTCCTTACCTTACCTTAACTATGTCGAAAATGTGATAACTATGAGATTCATCATACATAAGGCTCACCATTTTGAGCTGTTGAACCTGAGCTGAGTTAAATGGTTCACCTGTGATTTATCTAATATAAAAATCAAACCTACTTTCCAAACTATTAATCCTTTTGTAGCGATTAGTAATATAATGTAGGAGAACTTTACGCGATATATATCCGGCGAATCATAGGTGCATAAACAAATTTATCAAATTGAAAGTCTTGATATGAGTTTGGCAATTGCGCTTGCAAACTCACTTGTAGTTTTGCAAAATTGGACCCAGTTGTTCTTAATTCTTTATTGGGACTCAGATTCTTAATTTACGCATTTTATTCTCAATGTTCCTCTAGCTGAAGTTGGCGGAGTTTGTTGGACTTGATAATAATATACATATGCGTGTGAGCTGCAAACGAAATTCTTAGTCCTGAAGCTTATTTTTTTGATTTTAATTCAGCTGGAACCTCCCCAAGACCTTTTCAAAGCTGCTGAAGGAGCACTTAAAACTCGGCTACCCTTGTTAGAACCAAATTATCATTCTCCTCCTTCCACCACATTAATGGAGTCGTATATTACTAACATCACTGAAAAATATCTTTGTACTCCCGAGATTCTTACCTCTTCCAGAGTCTCCACTGCATTTATAACATGATGCTTCCATGCTATGAAAGTGGATATCGCTTGTTGATTTATTAAGGAATGCAATGTGAAACTGTTCTTGGTGCACCACTGATGTAGATTTCCCTAAAAAGCATCCTATTTCATTATTCATTTATCTTTATTTGAGTTCTATTATAACGGTAAAAAATGTATTTTCGTACCATATCTGAATGTAAATCTCTTCGGAATAAGTGTGTTCTTGGACTATTAGAAATTTTTCTTCAGAAAAAAAGTAGCTGTAAAATTATGGGGAAAAAGTTTTGTATTCATAGGATATTAAGAACAGTTGCCAGAAACTTCTGAGCGCCCTCTTTTCATATTGCTTTTGGTGCTGTTAGGTTAAGCGCTTCAGGTATTTCTAAAAACGATGAGAAATTCTCTGAATTCATTTCCCATGTAAGTCGCGTGAGTACCTGAGCAACATGCCTGAAATTCGAGATAGCAGCGAAGAAGACCGACTCAAAAATTGAGATGCATTCCCAGCGTGGTTAAAGTCTCGAGTTTCAGAAATAAGACGTAATCCTTCCCCGTCAGTTTTCAGACATTTGCATGGGGAATAGTCATGCATTTGGTATTTCGATCCCCAGTTATCCTTGAGTACAGAGCAAGCGTTTCGGTTATTCTCATGGCGAGAGTAAATGATGTTTAAATAATGCGCTCGAGGCTCTTCCCTTTGAGATTCCCATATTGCAGAGTCGAAAATGTACTTCCGAAAACTCCCGAAACTCCCGAAAGACAAAAAGTAATATTTATTTCTCCTCTAAAATACTATCACGCATCGAAAACATAACATACAATGTGGGTGACAAGGCTTTTCCGGCGTAAGCTACATTATGAGGTGTCCACCGCTTATGTTGTTTATTGGTGACAGGAGTTTCACCTACGCTTCAGTTAGCATCGTCAGGTCGTCTTTGATAACTGGAACGCTGTCGAAACTGTCGTCAACATAAAAGAAAGCACGAGGTGGACACCTGAGAATGCAGCCATCACATTCCATAGAATGTTCACACTAGTGTTTTAGGTCATTGACATCAGCTTAAAATTTCAAAAATGCCTTAATATAAAACGAACCCTTGAGAAAATCAGTCATTTGATAGCGTTGCTTCGAAGGGTCACGCTAATCTTGGAAATAGTTATTCATCTCCGAGGCTTTTGTTGGTATATTAAGGTAGAATTCCTCCAGAAAAATGAAAATTTACGTGATCGTGAGATATTGGAATCACTCAGTCTGAGAAAAGAGTGGAAATTAAATCACATCTCACGGAAGAGTATTTTTCGGTAAACGACTCAGCTAAAGTGGCTTCATTTACATTTAAAGATCAATTCCACTCCTTTGAGATACACTGAAAATGACATCCCCGTTAGATTTTGTCCATTAAAAAAAATGATTTTGGAAGCTCGTTTTCTTGTCATCTCAGGGAACTATATTGCTATTTGATGATGTTGTATGATGGCTTCGTTCATAAACTTGGCCTGCATGAACTTGCTGTGGACTCTTTGGATTCATCATCTTTATATGCCCATGGAATGAATATCATACCATACGATAACAATAAGAATACGATACGAACCTAATGAAGGCTTTTTAAATTTTAACAACTTATGCATAGTTGTTACATTAAAATATGTTAGCCTCAGGAAGTAAAAATGTTTGCTTTGATGAATAAATAAAAAAACGAGTTTAGGTCGCGTAGGTATTGTTAGAGTAAAAAGAGTAAAATATCTCTAGATATAGGTACTTGATTTTTGAGCTCCTCGCTGGACCGAAAGCGGGATCCTGAGCTTGTCATGCCCATACAAGAACTTTTCATTGAGACTACGTCCGTACTTGTGAATCTTCGGCATAAATTCTTGTAACTCTCCTGGTTTGGACAAGCGAATCAGCAGTCGTTTTTTCTCCCATTTATTTATCCTGGTTTCCTTTTAGATCATCATTTAGTTGCTCGGAAAAAGCAACATTCCTCTTTCGCACGACTAATAATTCTGTGGTAAGATGGCTAAATATGATGTGTCCGATTTTTGAAAAACTGAGTTATACATAACGTTGGATTCGTAGTGCTAATACCGTTGGACTTGGAAAGTTAAAAAAATGTGACAACAACAGTTTTGTACTTCTATTACGAAAAGGTAAGACCTAAAATAAAAGATTCTGATTTTTCCGAGCCTACTAAACTTTATAATTGCTCTCCTGCAAAATTTGCAAGACATGACATATAATATTTATCCATCTTACCACAGAATTGTAGTTGCTGGTATCAGCGAATTAATTAATGATATATTTACTTCCCCAGAAGACATGAATCCCTGAATAAAATAATCGCGACTCGCTTGGAAAATTTACGTCAGCACGAGCTAATCTGAGAGCAATTAATTTAACTCTCCTAGGTCGTTTTGATCTCAGCCATTGGAATAATAATTTTTGAACTGTGGTGTATTTCATTCCGAGGAAAGTAATATTTTTCATGTGGGGAATTCTGGCTTTGGATTTGGAGTTTGGCAGTAGAGTAGCGGGAGGGGGGTTAGGGGGGAGATGCCCGCCCCTGACAGCACATTTTTTGGGGCGACTTTTTTCGCATTAAAAACTATTTTAAACACTTATGAATGGTGAAAAGATAGAAGCTATCAACAATCTCGAGAGTTAAAAATTACAATTAATTATAAATATCAATTAAAGAATCTTTTTTATTATCTGTAGAACATTAACTAACAAACTTAATAGATTTTTACAGGTTATTAAATAAGTTTTCTGTAAAAAGCAAGAATAATACTTTTAATCTTGTATTTTAATTTGTTTATAAAAGGAATAGAATTATTTTCTCTCTAGTTTAATTTTCAAATTGTGTTCAATTAGGCGTGATGAGTACCTATTGTGTATTTACCGAAAGAATAGCCATTGACAGTCCGCCCCGGGCGTCTCAGGCTGTAGGTACACCAATGGGGCAACCGCCTGCCACGATGGAAACACCGGTTCCCTGTCAGTCACCGAAGTAAAGCATCGTTGGGCTCGGCTCGAGTTTGGAGGGGTGATCCTCCGATTCGTCCGAGTGCTGTTGCTCCTGTCTGCACGTGGCAGACAGTAAGTGCTAAATGACCTTAGCCGTCGAAGCACGTTAAACAAAAATACAAAATACCAATGGGGCTTGTATTATTCGATTCTTATGGTTTGGTGCGGAGTTTTTCGGAAATAGAGGAAAGAAGGGCATCTCACTTTGAAAATAGCCCCCAAAAAACGTGCCTTTTGTGCTCTTTGTGCAGTCATTTGTTCGCATGGAACGGATTATCCGCCCTGTGCTCCGATAATGAAATATTTAAGGTGAAAAATATTAATAGTTGCTAAATAAAATTTCACATTAATGAAATCCTTAGAAGTAAATATGACGTATAAAAGCTACTTTAAAAAATATTTATCAGGATGTCGAACAATAGGTAGCTAGAGTAGCCTTACTGTATTCCACTTTCGAAAAATTAATCATAAATGTTCGTTCTCATCCCAACGAAATATGGACTGCTACATTTGAAGAAATTTATTGTGCTCTTAGATGCATTGCTTACACTTGGAAAGATAAGGTTTAACTATCAGTTTTCCTGATTATTGCTCAATCTGTGGTGTAACTTGTAGCATACCTAATTTTCTCCCTAGAGCGAAACAAGACCGGGTCTAGCATCAATATTTACTGAGGTTTTGTTTCGAAATATTTCTTCACATATTCAATTCCAATAAATCACCTAACAATGAGGGATAAGTTGCGTAAATTGGCTCTAAAAGTTTTGGCACCAAGAAGTTTTAATCTCTTAAACTTGCTCATGCTATTCTTTTAAAACAACGATTCAGCAATGAACTATTAAATGTATTGAATCGGAAAAAATAAACATGTTAACTATTTCAGGCCCAAGGCAGTATTATGGGTTTGGATTATTCCATTTTGATAGTTTAGTGCGGAGTTTTTCAGAATACGGAGGAAAGAAGGGCATGTCGCCTCGTTGCAGTCATTTGTTCGCACAGAACTGGTTATTCGCCATGTCCTCCGATAATGTAAAATTACTGGTTACCCTGTGATCTCCTTTTGGAGGTGAAATTGCCGCGAAAGGGTTGGAGATATTTGCTAGAAGTAGCATTAAAATCCGGAGACAGTGATTGAGTGAAGGTCTGTCATTTATCCTCCGCAGCCACCGCCAGGTGCTAAGCACGAAGAAGATGAAGGAAGGAATGGCCAGGGGTGGAACAAAGGGTATAAGAGATAAGGGGCAAAGGAGAGTCGCACTTTAAGCGTCCAGCTCCTTGAGCTAGCCCTCATCCCTTGATAAAGGGTTTCATAAATTTCCACGTCTCTTGGCCCCGAGAGCGAGTGAGAGAGCTCGGTCCCTGGGATGCGATATCCTTACTATTTTGGGGTGGATTTGAAGGGAATCTTTAGAACGGGGTTTTTGGCGAGAGCAAGGAGGATGACTCCCTTGGAAGGTTCATCCTCTCCGCCTGTCTCTTTTTTTTAGGAGGTGAAAATTGAGCCCCCGAGAAATAATGACTCACCGAGGAAAATGCTCCACCTCGTTATTTCTTCGGCAGGAATGCAATCTGATACTCATATTTTATTAGAGTTGATGAGGAGCGAAACAGCTACGCCTCTCGCAACATGGAACGGCTCACTAAGTGTCGGATGAAGAATTTTCAATCATCAAGTCATGGTATCAGTCAAAGCTGTAATGAAAGTTTGTTGATTGAGATGTTTGATGTTTTAATCACTATCGAGACGAATTTTATCATCACGAAGGAGCAAATCAGATCATTCTGTTTGAAGAAATTAAGATTTAAATGTAATGAATAGTTTTCTACTCAGGTTTCAGTACGTTCCTCTATAAATTTGTAATTTGTATTTTTCATACTCTTTCATTTTTCATACCATTTCATTTCCGACAGTCATTCTCAATACCTCGTTACCAGTAAAATATTTCGATAATGACAGTAGCTGTCATTATTGAGGTACTTTAATTAACGTTTGTTATTAATATATAATTACATTTTTATAATAAATGGAAGAATAATATGCTGTTATATTTATTTGTTATTATCTATTGTTTATACTTCAAGTATATAAGGCCAGCAAGCGATTCTTAATTTAACACCTTCATAATCACAGTTAATGTTGAAAACATGGTGGAAATATAAAGAAATGTTGAAAATACGATGCAAAACTTGTGAGTGATGTGACGGAAATTTACGTGGATTTCAGTCTCTATTCTCAAATTGTATTCCACGAGATAGATCCTATCAATGAGACCAAAAATGTTTTATGCTTTTTATTTTCGATATGATAAATTCATTTACCTAATAGCTCGATGAAAATAATTGAAAGTTAAGGGTATCCGATAGAAAACTATTTAAATGCAAAGTTAGCGAAATAATGGGAAGAATGATTCGGCGCTTTCCCGGAATATTCTGGTTGTGTCTACTCAGGATTTCCACCGGGTCAAACTCTCCATCGCTTTCGACGTTACAATGGTCGAGTTGTTCGTGGAAACGTCGGCAGCAATGGAATATTTGACCCGGTGAAGATTCCGAGTAGAAACAATGGGAGATTTGTGATAATTTTCTAGTAATGGGCGGGATGGTAAAATAATTTTTTTTTACATGTTCAGTGTGCATTCACCATGCATGTTTTTCACTCTTAAACTGCAGACTGCGAGACAATCGATCACACTTTTAGCCGAGATGTAAATACTCAGAAATGAGGACTTGGTGAACGGAAAAAAATCCCGAGAGCAATCAGTGGAAAATGAAGCTCCCGCAGAAATGGATACATTGGAGAGAAAATAAAGCGAAGCAGCGGTTAAAAATACCGATATCCACTTGAGTAAGGGTCGCGAGAATGGCACGGTGCGAATTATTTCGCAAATCCACGCTCGCGACCCATTTTAAATCGTCCTCTAACCTCCTTCCCCGCACTCTCCTCATGACTCCCTCCGTCCACCAATTGGACGCGGTCGTTTGTTTGAATCTCCGCGGCTCTCAAGATAAAGAAGACGCGAAGAAAGAGAGTCGGTTGGCGGAGGAGGGCGGGGTAAGGGTTTCTGCGAAGGGACGTGTGTCTGCGTGAGTTAGGGCTCAGGGTTCTCAGGGAAAGGAGGAGCGGGATATGGAGAGGGGTTTTCAGGTCTTCGAGGGTAAGAGGTTGGAATTCAAGGGGGTGGTGGCGGGGGGAGAGTGTGTGGGGAGAAGGGTAGGGGCGATTGATTGGAATGTGTTTGCGTGGGTGGAATGGAGAGCGATGTTTAAAAGGATGGGGGACGGGGAGGGAGGGTGGGTGAGGGATACATGGGGGGTGGTGGCGGTGGTGGTTGGATCGGGTGAGCGTATATGGGGAAGAGGAATGATGCGGCGGCGGGGGGGGGGGGGGGGGGGTGAAGAGGGGCGGGCGGAGGGGAACGAAGTGAAGTGACCCCTGAAGAGTAGGTGAACTATTAGGGTGGTTGGAAGTAGAGGCGAAAGGATAAAGCTGAGGGGTTGAGGTGGCTGGGGAAGCATATAGAGTTAAAGGGAGGAGAGGAATAAACTATAGTAGAGTAGGTAACTTAGTGTTCGCATACAAAGTTGCCCATTGAAGCAGAAAAATATGAAATAACGTTAATGAAATCCTTAGAAGTAATTATAACTCTTTTATTTCAACTGTTTAAAAAAAATTATGCATCATTAAGTAGGAAAAGGGATAGCCAGAGTGGACGTATAATTTTCCGCATTCGGAAAATGAATTATAAATGCTCGCGTTTACACCAACGGAACACAGACTGCTATATTTCGAGAAATTTATTGTACTATGAATGATAAGATAAGGTTATGTGTTAAAAACGGTTTCACTGATTCTTGCTCTTTCTGTGGTGTGACTAGAAGCATATGTTACGTCCTTCTGTAAGCAGAACAATGTTGACCTGGTCCAGCATAAATAATGATTTTTTTCGATATAGCCACTTTTTCAATTTTATTGAATACTAGCGGAAGGTACCCGTTGAAATTCAACGGGTGTGAAAGACATTGAACTTATTTTATAAGAAAACTACATAGCCTGAAGAAAAACTGTCAGCGTGGTCATTTGAGGAGTTCGTAACCTATCTTGTATGTTGTGTTAGTTGTAGTAGAGACGATGGCCGTTTTCCAGGTACACGGAGATATGAGTGACTGTTAGTCCTCTTTCATGCACGGGAAACCCAAAAATAGGCCACTCAGACTCATTACTACTTAAATAGCACCCAGGTTGATAGATGGTCACCTCGTCCCTCCTGTTCACTTGAGCCATCTTCTGAGTGATTAACAGCTTGATCACTTCCCTTGTGCACATAAATATTTTTGCATTCAATGACTTAATTTAGTTGCGCAACCAACGTTGATATGTGCGTTGAGTGTCTTAATCCGGATTGGAGAGTAGGGTACAATCCAGCGATTGACAACGTCAAAAGGAGTATTTGCAGTAGTAGCCATGTTTATTTGACCAATGAATCCTCCATCACCCGGACTGCGCCTTCGGCATAAAAGATAGCCATGATCATTGGTTTCGGCTGCTAAATAAAAAATCTATGGTAATTCTTAGTGCACTTGTCGATTTTCATGCACGGATATCGTTTATTGCGCAGAATTTCCGTTTTTCTTTCGGGTAAGAAGCATGTGGTGACGTCAATATAATTTCCGCCATCTTAAAATAGATTGAAGTATCGAAAGAGATGGGTCTATATTTGAACCAGATTTATAGTTGGTTACCCGTCCGTATGTTGGGTAAGGATGAAATTTGTGCGGATCTTAGCGTAACCCGAGAAACACCACGGGGAAACTCATGAGATCGCTGGTGGGCATGTCTTTGAGCATCCAAGTTTAACCTTTGTTGTTTTTGTTGCAAGGGCTCATTTTTCGCAAAAAAGACATTCCTCTTGCTTTAGAAGATTGATTCGGAAGGTTACTCTTTTTTCTATTAGGCATGTTGATGAATATATTTTTAAATCCAAGGAGAGGAAACACAGCGGCGAGTGAAAGTCTTGAATAGGCAACTCGATGATAGAGTGAATGTAAGTTTATTGAACTTTAACATTTTCAAATATATATAAATAACTCATAACGTTTATGATGTGGGAATTGGTCTACAAAGCGTGTAATACATCTGAGTATTAAACGATGATAAACAACGCCGTGTTTGTTGTAGAAACAGAGGCATTATTACCATTACTATTCGCTGTACGTAATTATTCTTAAACGTTTAATTCCTTTATGTGTATCGTTTACTACGTAAGTGTTCTCTCGTTTACATGGAGTGCCCCTATGACAGCTACTTTGAGTATAGACATTGAAGAGTATAATTGTTGTATAATGCATTGAATTTATCGATTACTCCCGAAGCAATCTATCATGGGGCCCTTGGGAATAGGGATTGGAAAATCGATTTAGAGTTTAATCGAAAATCGATTATCACACTCCGATTTTCGATTTAATCGAAGTCGACATTTTGTTTGGAAAAATCGATCAAAATCGATTCTAGCCGATCGATTTTTGATTTCTGGGTTGCCACAGCATTTCAATTTTGCCGCCTCGCTTTTCTCAGCGCCGGCGGGGACTCGCGCACGTAGGTAAAACATTGCAGACCAATTGACTAAAATTCGAAATGATAATACACCTACGTTGACATTTTGCCTTTTTTGTAGACGTTTTCTCAATGAATCGCTTCAGAGCAATCGCCTTCTTCAAAATAGATTCGTCCAGTCCGAATATCGTCTTCTGCGCTTGGGCCTCGAAATTTCAATCGCACTGTACTGTAGGCTGCTTGTGTTGGCCAGTGTGCGTTGTGTTTGCTTCGTCACCGTGCTACTTGTTTGTTTCGTGCGTTCCTTTCGTACCGATCGGAGAGTGGTTTGCCGCCCTTTGCATCAGCTATGGCTCCTCCCAAGTGCTGTTTGGTAGTATTTTAGCAAGCAAACAATTAATAATAAAACCCTCGCTAAGTGCTCAAAGTGTCACCTGAGCTTGACTTACTGTGGATCGACTAGTACTTTGATCAGTCATCTGAGGAAGGTGCATAAGTTGAGGTTTATTTGTTACCATCCAGCAGCTGCGTGCCACCAATGTTTTCATTAGTAGTTCTGATTTACAGGGCTATTGGTTTCTCGTGAGATTACTGCCACACGGGCCGGAGACCGAGCTGAATTTGAGAGTGCTAAGGAGGAGCAGAAGAGCAGTGACGACAACCCGATTCAGACGACGATATTTGGGCCGCTCTCGACGATCGAGTGCGTCGCTCCAACGCTAACGCTGATCAGGATCCGATTGGTGGCGTGCCAATCGAGCTGTGCCAGTTTGTAAACCGCCCTCCAGTCGACCGCATGTCCAACCCCAATCCACTACCAGCCTGGAAGGACATTAAGGGAGAATATCCCCACGTATACAAAGTAGCCAGCAGGATTTTATCTATAGTTGCCTCTTCCGTGCTGTGTGAGCGACTATTTTCTCACGCCGGGTTAATTGCAACTCAGGTGCAAAATCGATTATCCGGAAAACATTTAAATATGTTAGTTAAGGTCCATCCCTCTCTTGTTCCACGGCTTTGAAAATAAGAAATAAATTCTGTTTTTCATTTTGTGGTATAACCACTTTTCAATATTCAATTCTTATTGCTACAAAATTACATGTAATTTGCTTCTTATGCTACCTATATGTATATAAGTAAATGGTATGGATAATTACTTTCCTGCATACCTTATTAATATCTTTAAAATAATGTGTTGTAATAATAAATTTAACCGTATTCAGTTCTTATCCCTAGTGCTTCCATTAACCCATGTTTTGCATTTCGTTACAACGGCACATCCGTATTTCAGCTGACAATTACTTTGTTATATAAAAATATCGATTTCGATTTTTCGATTATTTTGGGCAAAAAATCGAATTTTTAGAAAATCAATTTTTAAATTCAAAATCGAAAGCCGATTAATCGAAAATCGATTCTGGATTAAATATACCAATCCCTACTTGGGACTCTGAAGGGGTTATTTTATAATCTCACCTTTTTGATGACTCTTTGCGGGAAGGCGGGAGATCCGTTTCGCTCTCTTAATGAACGGATCACGATCGGCCAAGGTCCGATGTTGGCTCAATTTCACTTTCCTAACAACAGGTGAGATGGAAATAATAAAATTCGGCACCAAATTAACGGATCAAGAGTCGAAAGATACGGATCAAGAGTCGAAAGAGCGGATGAATCAAATAAATAGACCGGCAGTTTACCACTCGAGAGCCGAAGATGGTCACGCTGCCTGGGTGGCGGAGTTGAACTACGAAAAATGACGTAATTTTTCACATTTTATGACGTATTCTCACTTAAGTGAGATCACAAGATAATCCCCCTGGGCCCTTCGTATACAGAGTATCTTTGCACGTGTTATAATGAGCCTGCAGGAAAACGTGATATTTAAATGCTAGAGGTGTGAATATCTTTTGAAAATCAAATCTCTGGTTGTCAAGAAAATATGCTATTGTTGATTTCAAAGAAAAATGTGAGATTTTTCAGCAAAACACATGATTTTCAGACAATTACGAAGCGTAAAGAAAATCGATTGAAATAATTAGAAACTTCATTTATTCAGCCATCCGATAAAAAAAATCCAGCCCTATATCTTTAGTGAAAGTAATTTTTAAAAGCAAAATTGAAACCACTGCACCGAACCCAATCCTTAGCATGGACCACCAAGGGGGCCTTTGGGGGCCCTGAAGGCTTTTTAATATAGCCTATGTTACATCCAGATACATTTTCTCACTACATGCCAAATTTCAGCTCAATCGGTTCAGTAGTTTTTGCGTGATTGAGCAACCGACAGACAGACAGAGAGACAGACACTATTGAATTTTTCTATATTAGTATGATAACGGATAAATAGCGAATATTAGTAATTAAACTTTTGGCGTGGAGAAGTATTAAGGATTTAAAAATTGTTCTCGTTATTCTTTTAAAATAAAGATTCCGTATTATGTGATGAAATGTTTAATGTATTAATATGGGAGCAAAATAAATAGTCTTTTACTGCATCATGCCCGGAGCAATATTTAATAGCGAACTGAGAGAGATTTTCTATTTTAAAATTACTCTTAATATCGTGATTCTGTTTGACATGCAGCAATTAAATAAATAAATTAATGTATTTGATCATTAAATGGGAAGCCAGAATGTTTTTTAACTTTCTGCTGTTTATATGATCTACGTGGACTGTTTCGTATGCGTCTTCGAAACGTTTGCGAAAGTAACCTAAGGATGTTGCTCAAAGAAAAACGTCTGTACAGTGATCAACCAAAAACTTTAATGATTTCTTTTGTCATTCGAAGAAATTGTCAAACAAGAATATGCAATTTGTTTGGGAAAAAATTCGCATCATAAAACTCTAGGGTTTGCAATCGTAAATGTAAAATGGCGTCGTGTACAGAGATTCAGTGACCATCGAAGCACATAACAGCGCTTATTCTCATATAGGCACAACAGCCACTACAGCGGTAAATTCCCCTCGGGAGTTTATAGATTAGCCGTCCAGCAAAGGTCATTTCGATGGTTGAGTGAGCTTTTAAAATTCGATGCTTTAAGGTTAAATAATTCCTCTGATTTATAGATGTGGTAAGTAATTATGTCCATTTTGAAAAAATATTAGGGTAAGAGATTACAACTTCATTTTAAGCAAACGGATATTGTTGTAATGTGGAGTATTATATTGTGACCATACGCTAAATCGATTTTATTTTGGTCAAGGCCATAGAATTGATCAAGGAGTAGTTGTTTTATCAGTGCTACTAGACACAGAGGATGACTTAGATTAATATCAAAAGCATGATGAAAGTTTACATTGCTTACCCGATTCTCTAAAGTTGTGTTTCAGCGTTACTGTCCCAATTGGTCCAGTTAGAAGTATTTGTCAACCAGTTTAGGAATGCCATATGCAGAGCGTTTGAGCAAAACCTGAGAGTGCCGCGCTCCATTTGTGAAGTTGACCTAAAATGATATGCACATTTATTTGTCTATGTATACCTTGAGTATGTGCAGATGTTATGCGACTTTGAATTCTAGGATGATTATCAATTGATATTTGTGATTTCAATGGTAAAATAGACACTGAAACTTGACTTTGTTTAATTAAACGACTTTGATTATTTTAAATTTACGAAAGCGTGTTTTTCGCGAGGAGTGGTAAAATATTTCGTTTTTTTGCCGCATAGATGCCGCATTTTTTGCCGATCAATGCAAAATATTTGGCGGATTTTAACGTAAATATTTTTAGATTCATCACCGCAAAATTTTAGCACAATGACTTTGGTAGTGTCTTGTTAAAGAAATTTTAGAAGTGTTCTGTTAAACTTTTAAAGTTTTTATTTTTATTTTTAAAGCTTTATAAATTTCTTCGTGTAACTTTATCGTCGAATTCACGGATCAGTGAGGACGCGATTTACGCCATTGAACTTATCGTGAGTTCTCGGCTACGATCCAAGAATTTTAGAAGGTATGGAAGCTAATGTACATTTTACAGCGATTTTATTTGTTATACATTTTGGCACTGGTCGAGCGTGCTTTCAGGGGGAGGCAGCACAGTTGACTTGACCTTCCTATGGCTCAGGCTGTTCTACCCTGGCAGGGAGGGGAGGACTGGAATTCAATATTTACCCTTTCTCATTTTGTAAGCTCTCCTTGCCAGTTGCTCTGGTCCATTTAAAAAAAGAGGGCGACATAAATATTGCTGTGGGCTTAAAAGAATAATGCGTTTACTTTGGCATGTCTTAAAGACTCGTTTCCAGACGCTGTAGTGAAGTCATTTCCGAGGGCGGGCTAAAAATTACGGCTTATTGCTACGTATCTAAGATTCAGGCTTTAATAGTAACATGTAACTGATGATATGGTTGTAAGATTTGATGAATCGTCTTTTTTGTTGAGTTTTTGCAAGAGGAAGAGGCTGGATAAAATTCTTACAAATAGGAAATTTATCTTGGTATTTTATTTTCATGCTATTCGCTGTTTCATGTTCTCTTCATTTTTTTTGCTTTAAATTGTAATCGAAAATATATTGTGTGTGCCATTGCTTTTTTGTTAACATAATGTATTTAAACTGAAATGTGGGTATCATTGAAGCTGATTCCTAGCCAGGTGGGTTGGCGAATGGATCGTATATTTGTACCCAGCCTACTATGTGGATAAGATATATACTTCATGAAACGGAGCAAAGTGAACTGCTCCTTGTAACTGCCGGTAACACTCGGGTCTGGCCATGAAAAATTGCAATTAGAGGAAATAAAAAAACCTTCCATGTTATTTCAGTTTTACAAATCGGCAAAATATAAAATTAAAAAGGTCGCAGGTTTACCAATCATATGAAAAAAGTCAAATATACTAGTGCAATGGCTTTTCTCTTATTGCACATTCATCAGTCGTTCGTAACGTGTTCCTATGTACAAAGGACGGCGTGTATTTTTCAAAATTTTCAAATTTTGTTGCGCAAATACCATTTACAAACTTAAGGTGAAAATGAGGATAATATTGTGGGGATATAATTTTATTTAAAAGGGAAAAATTATTAATTTAAGGGAGCAGAAATGATTGGCGAAATTAGAGGAAATATTAAAAATGTTCTCTTCAGAAAACCGCTCAGAATTTGCTCATTTGGTGTGCGCGAAGAAAGCGGAACATTCTAACAAAATGCAGTTATACTCGTGGGATCACTTTGTAATAACTGTGAGCATGCGTCCTAACTTTTTCACTCCACCAAAACTTGATATTTTTACAGTTAAAATAAAGGTACGTTTAACTACTTATAACTCCCTCAAACTAATCCTAGATTACACGTGTCAATAGGAATTCACGAAAATTTCTGTCGCATGGAGTATGACCTAATTTTTTTGTCAAAAAATCAAAGAAATTCAACATTACTTTTTGCTATCAGATTGAAATTTGCGTCTAAATGGGAACAATACTTGAGTTCAAAGCTTCTTATGTGCTTATAAAAATGTGGAAAGCCGTGTTTTTCTACTTTATAAGCTCTAGTAATTTCCTTCTGATTTCCTATATTTGGAAGCGCAACGTAAGGGTCATGTAGAAACTTGGTGCCAGAAATCCTGGAATATGTCCATTGTGTAGTTCATTAGTAATTTTTTCTTGTGAATAGAACATCTTACCCTTTCGTATTTAAAACCGTGTGTAGAGCTTAGAGAAAATAAAAAATCTGGGAAAATTAAATATTATATACCCAAAATGTTTTTATTTACAAACAAGTTATCTACAATTATCCATAATTGTAATTTTCTTCATGGAAATTTTCAGCAAGGGGAGGGATTGAGGATTACCGGAATAATTGGAATCGATATCTCCTGGTAAAAGACGTAGTTATATTTTTATTTAATTGGCATTTTTCTTAATATTTCATGGCAAGTCTTCCCCACCATCTTAAAAAGTTATGGATAACGAACATTAAGACTGTTTCGATTCTTCTGAATGATAAAGAGAATTTTGTTTCCGTAAGGAGGAGTTTTCGGGGCTACGTTCCCGCGCCTGTAGTTTTGAGAAATTGATGAACTTTCGCCATAACGTACTTCGAAATGCCTATTCCTAAGCCATGTTCGACTTGCATTTGGAGCTCTTCAGTAGCACGTTCTGCTAAGAGGAGAGGAGGGAGGTTTTTCTGTGGAAAGGGGGTCGGGGTAAGAGGGCTCTGGAATTGGGAGGCAGTGAGGGACTAAAAGAAGCAATTCTCTTCCCACCACTATGTCTCTCTCTCTCAGGAACTTTCGGGTTGGTAAAGAGGGGAAGAGAGAGAGAGAGGAGTCCCCATATAACCCACCCACTTACTCTTCCCCCTGCCCCCCTTCCCTCTCGACGCGGTTTCTGAACTCTCACGGCAGAGGTCACCACCGGCGCTGGCTGTCATTTTGCAGTTTCCGTATATAAGAATCCTCGGTTATTCGAAGGACGGGGGGGGTATTGAGGTAGGGGGTGGGGGGGGAATCGAGGGGAGGAGAGAAGGCTCGCCTATGCCATTCGCTGTCGGAAGCAGGAGTGTCTCGGAGAGTCGAGTGCTTTTATAGTTGGGGGATCCCGCGTGAAATGGAGCGTATATTCCGGCGATCTCTTTACGGTGGCGCATCCTAAAGGATAAGAATAATGCTCGCTTTAAAATTTTTGACGTAGGGGGAACCCTAAAAACTCGCGAAAAAGGAAACGACCAAAATGGCGCAGGTTTTTTTTTTGGAAACAGATGGCTTTCATTCGCGCTTTATAACACTTTTCGTTATCGAAGTGGAGAGGAGTTTTTTTTTGAGAGCGTGGATGCCTCTTGAGTTTGTATATTTGAATGAATGAATATTTTGTTTCGCTAGTAGAAATAATAATAAAAAATAAAATACCGCGATCGCCGTGAGTGAATTCCGGAGATAAAAACTCCATTATGTAATGAACGAACAAAGTTTTTTTCCGCTTATAATTGCTGGTTTACTGCGGGCTGATGTCGCTGCTCGAAAACATTCTTCCCATCTAAAATGGCACAGAAAACTGTTCTCGTAGGCAAACATTAATTTCTAATTATTCGAACAGTTGGGAAGATTTTATATTCCTTCGTACTCATAATGAAGCGAATAATGATTGAAGATTGTGATGGTGCCCCAGCGAATTATAGTACGAAAAGATTTTTTTTTACGAAACATACTTTTTAGAGACTACAATGTTTTCCTCAAATTTCATGAAGTAAGCGTGTACAATCAGTGACAAAATTAAGTACATAAACGGAATGAATGAATTGACAGTAGAGGGTTATAAGTGGTTCGTGAATGCAACTGTGTACAGTTTGCTGTTCATATGGAGTAGTTCATTACGTGGAATTGGATCGATATTTCTGCATCATTACATCGGTAGGTATTAATTTTTTCAGTTACCAAAACCTTGTGACCCCTATAATTAAGTTATTTGGTAAAGTTGGGGACTACAACTACAATTTTAAAAATGACAAGCGGTAGTAAAACTCATAGTACTCTGCAGAATTACAAATTAATACTGAAACTATATGTAAGCTTTCCAACCTTGGTTTATGAGATTTTTTGTGCTTGATGAAAGTTTTAATATAAGAAAATAATTTTATTCTAACGCCTTATCCGCACGAATCAGCTTCCAGGAAGTATCCATATGCATCAATGTTTCCTGTCATGGTCTATAAATCATAGTAACACTTTAAGCAATTAATTATTAAAGAGATATTTGTATGTATATTTTAATGAGTACTGTCTCCAGCGATAATCTGCGCTGTTTGCTAAACAAGCTAGCGTTATCTCTGGTTGAAAAATTACTCTCATATCTTAAAATATTCAGTTCATCGCGATAGGTATATTGGATAATTTGCCGGGAGGGTGGATACCTTCAGGATTGCTTGGTGTTTGGTGTATTAAGTGTGGCCAAAGTAATTGGTAGTTTGTATACTGGCACGTCATGAGAAAAACTCAAGAGAGTTTAAGTCCCTAAAAGCCTCTTTTACACTTAATTGTGCGAAAGAGTGAGAACTCGTTCATACTTCTTCTTGCAACCTGGTAACGACTGGGTTAAGACTTAAATGAGTTTAAATGGCGCGTGACAAGGAGTGCTAAACGACGATAAACTTTTGGCCATCGTCGGAGCTACATTTATTGCTATGGATCCCTTTTTTCTTACCCGTCAAAAGACGGCCAAAAGTTCTTAGAACAATTGCAATCGACGCACACAGTCTTCGCACAATGGGATGCTGACGGTTATCTTTGTGAGTAAGGTTAGTAGTCGAAACCATAAACTCATGCAGGCTAAATCACTATGGAGATTTGTGGTTGTTGATAAATATTCATACCCCTTCCCTTTAGCCGCTTTGGGTATGAATAATTATATCCGTCCGAGAGGAGGGGGGGGGGGGGCATAAATTTGGTTAAATAATACGGCCACGGTACCTTGATAGCTTCGAGAGAAAGTAAAAACGAGGCAAATAGATCAACAGCTGAAATTTTCGATCCAGTGGATAGTGGAGGGAAAAGGGGATAATGAGAGAGGGAAAGAAATACATAGTACTTGATTTACGCTCATCTGGCGAGGCCATTGCGTCTTATCTCGGCACCGTCGACATTCGAGCAGGGTGTACGGCTAAAGTGAATAAGTGAACGTTATCTTGCGCCGTCCATAAAGCAAGGAGCCATAATAATTCGTCATAATTGCTGAGAGGGGCGTTTCTCTCCTCGCTCGCCCTACCACTCCCCGCCTATCTTGTTTGTATAATCGTGTTCCTCCTTAAGTAGCATTGACGTGCGAGGGTCATTTAGGTACACGGAAAAGGGGTGGTGGGGAGCTCAGATCACGCACGCACGCGGCGTGTCGTCAGGAAACGCGGCACGGCCGGAATGAGCATTCCGTGTTCTCAGTGCCATCTCCTCTGCACGTGTCGGTCGGGGGGACACAGTGAGGGCGACGCACGCATTGCCACTCGCGGGAGTGCGCATGCGCGTCTCTCCCCGCCAATCAGGCGGACACGACTCGAGACCCGTGATTTCGGTGTCGGTCGTTGTTGCCTCCTATAAATCGAGGCCTCCTATAAATCGAGCGAGGCTAGTAACGTGAGCGAAATGCTGAGGCAATGGTTATAGGCGGGAGAGTACGGTTCTAGGTCTCTGTACTTCACTTTCAAGGAGGCCTCGGAGTACAGTGAAAGAAATGTAATTATTTTATACTCACATCATTTGTGCACACTTACCAATCAGCATCCAGTAAATCCTACCTGTCACAATAACTGTTAATTTCGTAATTAATTCCATCGGAACTTTTGTTGAGCACGGCCATTTTCGCTAGTTAAGGCGTCATCGGAACTATTCCTTATATTGCGATGTTAAGGCGCTTTACTGTCATTAAATTCTAACCTTCTGAACTGGTTCTTCCTTTATTTGAATAAGAAATTTCTTAGCTTTCAAGGGAGGAATAGGTGAAAAGGAGGAAAATACATAATTTGTTTAATCTTGTCCTCGTTGTTTAGAATAGCTGATCGAAGAACCAACCCAGGAAAATGAAATCGCAACAAATAATATTTATCAATCGCATTATATTGGTTTATTCGTGAATTACTTCGAAAAATGAAGGACAATGTGCTGTTAACGAGGAATGATGAAAATGTGAAAGAGGGAGGCTTCTTTAATCTGACTAGGCCACATCTCAAATACGCCGGGAGCATTTGGGATCTTGCAAAGAAAGATTAAGTTCGCGGAGTAAATACAATGTACAAAGGCAAACCGCTACCGTCCTTAAAATCTGCTCCGAGCAAACAGAAAGTGACACACAGTTGGTGGAACCACTAGGTTGGGTATCATTAGAGACTCTGATGCTCCACGTTAGGCTTAGATTACTTGAAAAATTCATATCTGGCGAGTTTCAGGACGACAAGGAAGATATTATTTTGACCCCGTGCTATACCTCTAGAACTGATAGAAGTGACAAAAGAAGAGAGATACACTGCAAAACTGATGGGATCAAAGATTCCTTCTTTCCACGCACCATTAGTGATTATAACAAAAACAGCGAGACGCAAACATATGACACATCGTTAAGATACAATTCACCTCCGTTCTCCCTCCCCTCCTTTCTCCTATTCCCTCCCCTTTAATGGCTGGTATCCTAAGACATGCCTCTGCGGCGCGGCGGCTCGCTGGGGAGTATGTGGTAGATGAATGCTGCTACACTCTGGTCAATAGACCGGTATAAGCACTTAAAATACGTAATATTCTAAAGGCCTGCATATCATTTATTTTTTTACATTTTAAAGCGGTGTGAATAAATTGATTGAATATTATATTTGCATTGAGTCATGCAGCCTTCAGCAAACCACCAGAAGGTGGCAATTCAAATCAGCGGTGGTGTCACAACCACGTCGCAGACATTTCGACGCCGAATTACTGCAAAGTCTTCATCCCATCTTAACCTTTTCTTTTTAATAGTCCTCTTCCTTAATAGTATTCTTCTTTCTCGGTCTTCTCATTGTACTCACAGTTCAAGTGTTGGTTATTCTTTGAATATCCTCTGCTGTCTACTTTTATTTTTCCAACACATTTAGCACGTTGTCCTTTGTCTTCCTTTATGCTCTTCATGTTTTCGAAAATCTTTTTCCGAACTCAACATCTCAAAGAGCTTACGACGAAGCTCCTATCAAAGTGAGATAAACCTAGCATCTGCTTCAGAGAGGGGATTAAAGTGAATACTTGTGACGACTGTAGGAGGGGGAGGTGAGTCGGAAATGGATGGGGAAATGAGAACTTGGACCAGATAAAAAGTTTTATTTCACGTGCAATATTAAAGTCAAGTAAAACAAGTTCTAGTTTAACTTTGTGGTATTCCATTATAAGGGAATTGAATGGTAACTTGTAAAAACCACACACGGTGTGTTTGTAACTAAATTTCAAGAAAACAAAATATATGGTAATAAATGAGAAGACAACGAATCTGGAAATAGAAGGAAAGGCCATCGAAGTCTGCAGTGAGTATAAATACTTAAGTGTAACGATTGGAAAAGAAGGAACAAAAAAGAGATAAACAGAATACATCAGTCAAAACGCAATAAATAAAATGAATAGTATATTATGGTCAAAAGACATAAGTAGGAAAACAAAGTTGCAAATATATTTTACAATTATTCAGAGTATACTCCTTTACGGAGCAGAGACATGGGAAATGACTAAAAGGGATAGGCAGGGAGTAGAGGTCGTAGAAATGGATTTTACTAAGAAGGAGCTGCAGAACATCTAAACTACAAAAAATAAGAAATGAAAATATAAGAATAAGGATGCAGGTAGAAGATAACATCATACAAGAAATAGAGAAAAGACGGCTTAAATGGTATGGACATGTAAAAAGAAAGAAGGAGGAGAAACGGTGGCCAAAGAAAATATTAAATTGGCAACCACCAGGGAGGAGAAAGAGAGGAAGACCACCAGAAGACTGGACTAAGCAAGTCTTCCAATGAGAAAGAGACAATTACAGAATGAAGACTGGAGAGACAAGGAGGCTTGGAGAAGAGGATGCGAGAGACGGCCAATGGCTGTATAACACTCACTTATATATGTACTATTAAATTCTCTAATATTAAGTCATTATCATCATCATCAGCCTTTCAATTGATTGATCAACTGCTGCCCTCCATTCTTCCCTCTCCAATGTTAACTTCTCGTCTTCCCTGTATCTATTCTCTACCAGATCCCTCTTTATTTGTCCTAGATGTTTATGCTATGGCCTTCCTCGTATTATTTTCTGAGATCGGGTTGGTGTGGTGGCTAGAGTATATGTGTAGCGAAACTTGGTGGCATTCGCTTGTTAAGAGTATGCTGCAAGGGAGAGGAAAGCATACAAGTGATGTGGGATAAAGTGGCCGAGACTTCCTCCAGATGTCACTCCGGGAGTCCTTCGTTACCTTTTCCCGCTCATCAACGCTTGATTTGCTCTCAATAATAGCTGATTCTTCGCTGGTGAGTGCCACCATGTTTTGCTACACCTATACCTACTGGCTTCGAATCCCAGGGTCCGGGTACAAATCCCGGATATTTTTGTAGAGAAGCCCGAATCCTACTTGATTGCCATGTGGAAATCACTTTAAGCACAACACTTTGTTCATCGGATGGAATGTAAAACTGTGTTCCTCTTGGCACCTTTCGTTAAGAGCAGGGTAATTCCGACGCCGGGATTTTCTTCATCCGTAATCACGCTATTGCATCACCATCTCTGCCCTAAGGTGTTCATGAATGTAGCACGATGGATAGTGTGTTAGCTAGGCGCGGGAAAGCTAAGAATGGGAAGGTCAACTGTGCCCGGCTGTCGGATTTATCATTGTCACAGATACTATCTTGATTAACCTCCAGTGCCATTGTACGCACGATGGATCGATCAACAGAATACAATTTGGACTACTTTCGCGTAGAGCAAGCTATTGCTGACGCGGGCCAGTGGGTGTGGAATATAAAAAACACTCGAAAGTCTTCTTATAAAACTAAAAGGTGGGATTCTAGACGAATGAAGTGGCTTCCAAAGTGAGACATAATGGTTCAGGCTAGGAGAGAGAATATTTTCAGCCTGATAGTGGCGAAATTCACTCAATTTACATACCTCGAGGGACCTTAGAAAACTTGTCCGCTCAGTGTACTAAATATTTTATCTCTATCCGAATTCTTCTAAATAAATGAATTGCCGCGACTGTAGTTGAGCTTTCCGAGGCAGACACTTTTGGAGGGTTGATTACCACATGAAGCTTGAATGCATTTCACCTGAATCCAAAATGACGTAGGAAATGATTCCAACGTTTTTTCAGCTTTCTGTTTTGGCATTAATTGAGGCAGTTAGTGTACCGGCATCTGCTCGGAAGTAGAGGAGCTATGAATGCGCTCGATTCTCCTGGGCGACGTAACTTTAATTGTTGCCCGGGTAATGTGTCATTTGGGAGCTAAAACGGGCACTTTTTGTGTTGAAGACGGGAATTTTAAAGTTTTTTTTAGTTTTTCATTTTGCCTTTAAGCTTTATGCGTATTTTCCAGTGCTACGTCACGCTGTGGTGTGTTAGAGGCAGGAAAATATTCTCGTCCGTCTGGGCACGAACAACAGATGAAATACGTATAGCGCATTGTGTATAGTTTTATGATTTTTCGCGGATTGCATTGGTAATCGTTAGTAACAGATTAACATCCGAATCATAGTGTCTCAAATTGCTTCAGCTATGGTTGGTTTTCCAGTAATAATTGCTGCTGCCCACGCGCGTACGAAATTTGAGTACGCGTGAACACTTTTATACAGTAACAAAACAGTATATTTGGCCAAACTTGGTGTTTCAATGTGCTTTGATACATGGAATGAGGAATATGCGTTAATTATTGCAATGAGATTTGATATCAAAATAATGAACACTCATTACTATCTAATGGTAGATTAACCCATCATTGGGAAACTCCAATATGTGATATCTACTCATTCCAATAACATTCGGTCACATATATTTAGTGAATTTTCCTCTCTTTCAAGTGTGTACGGTTTTAGGGAACCCATAATTTAATTTTCTATGGCAGTATTTAATCGTCTGAAAATATTATATTTATGGATGATATGATTTTTATCCGTAGTGGTTTGAAATCAAAGTTACCTCAATGTGATCAAACGAAGAGTTTTTTTTTGAGGCTAATGAGTTACACTATAGATTTAGAACATAATAGATGTGCGGGCTGACACTGGAGAAATTTCGAGACGCAAAACTCAATGGCGTATACTGTTACTTGTTAGGGAATACCAAATCGAATTATGAAAATTTTCCATGCGTATAACTAGAAAAAAGCTAAGCGCAGTAGAAAAGAGCAAAAGAATTGAACAAGTATTAAAATGTCGGAAATACTAGGTGAGCAACGCACTTGATGGCGAAGCTGAATTCTACGAGATAATATTTAAATTGGTGAGCTCTGTGCTTAAATAACATTTATGTTTCTGATAGAGAGCTGCATGTTAATTTACTAATTAATTACGATCTTCCAAGCTGCAAAAAATATGCTTTTTAATAAAAACATTTAAATACCGTACTTCTGTGTTTTTTACAGCTTTGCTTTGTTATTTTAGAATTCATTCGTGTCTGTGTGCCATGCATACTTACATTAGTCAAGCATCCAAACCGAAAGAGTATTTCGAGAGTATTAATCATGAATTTGGAGAGAAAAACTGCAATCGCTGTTATTTTGTCGTTCAGAAAATGCCGTTGGAATCAATCTCAAAACTCGGCTGGAAACAAAATGATGCACGGAGTTTGATATTAAACTCAGATAGCGAATGATCACCCATCGTTATTTCTTCATCTCTACTTCTCTCATTCCACTGAGCGGAATCATTCCTCCATGACCTGATTTCCGTTCCGAGGATTGAGGTGTTCCTTTAATCATATTTTCGGGATGTTATTGCCACCGTAATTTCTCCCCACCGCACAGCTGAACCTCCAACATCCTCAGAGATTGGTCGACACTTAGAACCATCACCTTGGAGGCTAGACTCAAATACCCAACTTCCAGCCATCGTATGTGCGAGCCGAATCCAATGTGCTCTACTATCGTGAAAACTGTAATTAGAAGGTTGGAAGGCCGAATTTCCCGTCGATGGAATGAGCTGGCTGAAGAGGATGATACTGAAGAGGAGTTTCCACCGTAGAATTAAGTGCATGTAATTTTTTCATACTTTACTAAAGTTACAGGAAAACGTATCCTCTTTCTTATGACGTCAGTAAAACATTTATCACAATTCTTTTACTATATGCATATAAAATAATGCGGAACTAAAAACAAAATGAGTGAAATATGGGGTTAGGTAGTACATATACATGTCTTATATAAAAGTTATTTATGAGGGAAACTGATTTTTGAAGTGAATTTCTCTAGTGTAAATATAAATGCTATTTCTGAGGAAAACTGATTTAAGAAGTGAATTTCTTTAGGAAATTGAGTGATTAAAAATCAAGCCTCCAAAACATCTTAGTTTTTGAGTTTTTTTTGCAAGTAACTGCAATCATTGAAGTGGAATTGAAGCGAAACATTTACTCGTACAGAAAGTGCGCTACTGTCGACTCTAATGGCTTAAAAAAGTACAAAGAAAAATATATATATATACTATGAGCTATTCTGGATGTTTGAAGGAAATAGGCAGTAGGCTTTGTTGGATTCCACAGAACACAATATATTAAAACTTTACAGCCAGTTTTGACGACTACGGCATCGTCTACTACATATGCGTCACGCTGTGACACATCTCACTGTCATACTGTTTTGCATATGTGCATGAGTTACTATACTCGTTGAAACCGGCTGTGCAGTTTTAACGCATTGCGTTTTGTGTAACTTGTATGTTATCCAATAATGCAGTGGTTCCACTTAGTAAGTCCCAACAACGTTAATTTTATTTTGTATGGTGTTAGCTCTCTTTTCATATTCAATAGCTAAGATATGTAATCAGTGAAAGTGGTACGTTTCAAGAAGCGTAAACGAAAATGCGACTTTAAGAATTTGTTTTGACTCACGCAGTCACGGAGAGACAACTTTTAAAGATATAGAAATGAGGATGGTTTTGAAAGAGGAGGAGTGGATGGGGCGGGCAGTTTTTTGCAGTGGATTGCGTGCAGGCTTGGAAGCGGAGGTGCGGCAAGGGGCATATGGCATGGGGTTGCGAGAACGAGATGATAAAAAATGAAAGAACAGGATGAGGATTGGGAACATTTTCCCCCAAAAAGTTAATCACATAAGCCTTGCACTGCGTCGTTTCGAAAAAAAAATCACACGCCCTCTCTCTTTCGGTGGACGTGGTATTATAACCGCTGTTAATCAGTGAATGAGTGCTCCGTGCCCGTGAGAAATAGGCAATTTGATTCCGCTGCTTTCATTCATGCAAATGCTATTTTTCATCGCGCCATGCCTCGTGAAGATTCTGTTTTTATTGCTTGACGCGGCGGAATTGGCGTAACCTACGAACCCGACTGGATGCAGGCGGGCGATAAACCGATATTGAGAATTCCTTGGGAACTGCTTGGGTGGAATAGTTTTTCCAACTGTTGGTGAATAGGATATCAGGTGGGTGAGATGCACCAAAATATCTGGGAGTTCTTATTTGGATGGCACCCAACGCGATCTTCAGTAGTGTCCATAAAAGGAAGATCGGTCACATTCACAGCCAAATCGTTGACGCGCACAGCATTTTCACGGTAGAGCAACAGAGGACATAAAATATTGATATCAAGTTCATCCAGCGGTAACATTTTATGTCGGAATTATTTATGATTTACCATTTTTATATCATCATTATTTAAAAATTAAGGTCAAAGATTATTCGGGGAACGAAAATCTTGAATATTCGCGTTGGTGATGTGATAAATTAGCCTTACTGCTTGCTATTAATTTATGAATCAACGAAATAAATTGGGGCTGTGATATTCTTACTCTTTGATTTAATTTGCAATATTTTTACGTGATACACTTTTAATTTGCCTCCGCTTGTAAGCAATAATGATTATTTAAATAAAATAAATGTCTGGAGTTAAAGAAATACTGTATAGAGCAGGTAAATACAGACTGTATAGAGCAGGTAAATACAGCAATGGAGAAAATATATCTGAGACGAAATAGACGCATGTGGGATCGTATTTTAGTGGTACGATACCTAAAGATAAAACCAGCTGGCTTAAGTGCGTGAACGTTCTGTGCGGCTGAATTAGTACTAATTGTGAATCTTGAAGACTGACATTTTCTCAGATTCAAATCCTTGACGAGGCCACACATTTAAGCAGTTAAGTCAGCGGAGTTAATGGCATGTGGATCAATTAAACTTGTAATTAGTCATTATTACTTAATTAAGTAGTGCCTACTTTAGTTAAATTTCCACTTAGGCATATCTTGGTTTGCTTGCATGTTTTAGTCAGTATATATTTTAAAAAGATAATATATTATGTAGTTTGTACATACTACTTAAGTAGTTGTACAAGAAAACAATATATTTTGAAGGCAATTTAAACATTTAAAAATCTGTAATCTGTGATGGAAGCTTTTCATCGGCCACGAAGAATTTAGTCTCTTCAACCTCGTGCGTTTCAAATTTAATATAATAATAATACATCATGGATAATCCTATTTACTTGTTTTAATAATATCAAAATGCATTCCACCAACTGTTACTCACTTGATTTGTTCTAACGTGTAGACTTTTCTTTCTCCTCTTGATTGCGGCTATATGATGGATGTAAAAAGTTAATGACATTCACAGTTCTTTTCGTTCATCGGCGTAGGAGAAAAATTGTTGTGACCTTAGCGAATATCCCTTTTCATTTTATAGAAATGCATGGTTGCATTTCATCATTGAAATCAAGAACGCAGACGTTTGCGTTAATTAAATTCCCATCAAGAACGAGGTAGCGAGAGGGAAATAATAAATTCACAACGTTAGGAGTACTGCGTTTATGAATAACCCAGGAGCCCGAAAATATTTGTTAATTTTTTTTTTCGAAAATTGAAAAAGGCAATTTTGATATGTGATTTATTAAACAACCGAAACGTTGGGTTCTCTGATTTGACAAGTGGCACATTTAAAACATTCATGCCCGACTCTCGGCTTGTTTCAAAGCCTACCTCTCCGGTCGCTTCCCTCAGGCAAAGGGAAATATTGATTTTTAATTATGCACGTATTTGCCTAAGGGTTGGGCGAAAACTATTGGAATTCAAAACACGAGAGTACTAAAAATGTAGCAAATGAGGATACTTCAGATGGGATGTGATTTAAAACAGCCAGGAAGTAGTTTTGAAGAGAAACGATTTGTAGATATTCAAAACATAGAAGAGATATATTTGGTGTTCTTCTGCTGTTTGGACTTTCTAAATGTTCACGATCATTATCGTCAGTTGAATTGTTAGACAAAATCAAATGCGCAGGTGAAATACTTTTCGTGGAAATTGAATCTCGCTTAGTGATGCATTTCAGTTAAAATTGGCCACTCACCTGATTTTGAGAGTTAATTTACATTCACGACAATATTCACCTACCACTAGCTCTTCATTATGTATTATCGACGGAGCATTTTCGCCGAAAATGTGCTGTATATCCAATGGATGTGGATCCAATAACCTTATTTAAATATCCGTAAATTAGAGTAAACAAGAGCTCAATAGCCTCATCAAAAAGTGGTGAAAAATTGAAGTGTACAATTACTATTGAATCCTTAGTAATATACCCAGTAAGCTATAGGTGGTGAGTTGCTGATAATTAAGTAAATATTTCAAGAACCGAATAGCTACAATTGAAAATACAGAGAAATAGTCATTCGGCAAATATTTGCCTTAGCCATATATTTCCAAAATAGCCTACTTATTTTGAGTAGCAATTTCTGCTGTTCAATTAGTTAAACAATTCCTGCGCGACATAATATTGGGAGACTAACGTGTTTAAGTTGAGGGTAAAATTGATGAGATTGGCTTAATTACTTTACTGTAGTTAATTGTTTGTGAAACTTAAAATTTTTGGCCTCAGTGATAATTACGATACACGGATTTGTTTTTGAGGTCTTTTCCATCTATTAAATAGAAATATTGGACTAAAGAAATGGTTGGATCAAATAAAAGGCACATACAGAAAGTAATTTCAAAGTCTTATTACTAAATTTGTAGTGGCACGGATGCTAACTAAAACCAGCTGCCACTTCTTGCCTGTTGCAATTTTGGTGTCTCTTTGTGGTTCCCTATTCCCTCATCTTGCGAACTTCGCAAATATATGTTAAATAATTCTTTAATTTCAACAACCTTTGAGTACTCTGATCGCATTAATTTCACGTTATTTTTTCAATGAATGAAATTCCCATCTTATCCCGCGGCAGTCAGGTAACTTGCCAGGACCTTTAACAACATAGCATATAATTTTTAATAATTCTTTGAAAAATCATTACCGGCCTTTATAATAGACCCACACAAAAATAGGCCAAGGAAATGCATGGTGTAATGTAATGCTCCGTGTAAATGTTACTTAGAAGCAACAGGAGAGCGACTACTTTGGTATCATATTAGGCCAGCCATCGGGCAGCTTTTTGATTACGCTGTTTTCGTATGATGATAAAATACCGTTTCCAGTTTCGTGGCACATGTATGCGAGTGAAATTCTAATCAAGTAGAATGTGGTACCAGAGAAATTTTGTTTTCATAAAATATAATTCTATATATTACGAAGTAATTATACACTCTATTGGTATCTGAAATTCATGGATCGTTTTATGCAGTAGCAGTTCAGAAATGCAACTCGCCCCTTAACTTCAAGGTCATACTATATTCATAACTGTGGATTATTTGTTTCGTTTCCAATCATTTGTAAAATGCAATCTATATTTGTAATTACGTTTTTTAATCCAGAACCAGAGGAAAACAAATGAAGGCGAGAAGAGAACAAAGGAAGGGGAGTTGGTTTATTTACTTTTAAATCCATTCAAACGTCCACAACCGTCCCAGTCGATTTGAGCAATTTATTTTTCTTTGTGCTGGCGATGAACGTTTGAAAACGTCTTTTGATGCTCGGAGCATTCCCTTCTAATATTTCTCTGCTAGTGTAAGCTGTCCATTCTGCATCTGCTTTTGTCGCCTCCTCTCTCTCTTTTATAGATCAGAATAGTTCGCATCATTGCTGTTGTCTCTATTCTAGACTTCATTGAGAAAAGGGAAACATTAGCTTCATCCTTTGTATTTTCATTTGTTTATAAGCATACGTTTTTTTGAGCGCAATATATCGGTGATGGTTTGTATAATTTAATAATTTTATAAAAATGTTAATATGAAAATTATATTGGATAAATCCATCAAATTTTCATTATATTAACCGCCTTTGTTTTGTTTCATCACTTTTATCAAGGAATGCCTTCCGTCATTCTAGTATGATGTTTTTCCTCCGGATTTAGCTTCGCTTTTATATATATATTTTTTTTTTTCATTTTTTTCTTGCATATTTCTTCCTACGGGTAGGACACGAGGGACAGTATGCGGTGGAGCGATCCATGGCTGTCGTCCAACGGCTGACCGCAATAATGAACTCTTTTACTAGCCGGTTAAATTCGTGCGGGCTCTCTTAATGTGCCGCGTGACCACCAAAAATGAAAATATTGATTGGAATTCTCGTTACAGATGAGAGTCTGCTTGACTTTGAGTTCCACAAAGGCTGCAGCGGCGTATCCCTAGGCTACCAAAGCCCGTTGTCGAATGTTCCCCACAAATTTTTTAAAAATATTTCTTCCTAGTTTTTCTTGGAAGCACCTCATTTCGCGTTGCTAGCGTTGTAGCCTTCAATTAAAAACTTTAGTTTCATATCGAACATTAAAGGGTGAATTATAGGATTTAAATTTTCGGAAAAAGCCTCAAAGTTGATATAACAGAGAGTTATGTCACCTTTAATTTGGTATTATTTTTTTCCGGTTGATGAACTTGTAATTTTTTCGCTGTATCATTACTAATGAGACGAAGAAGCTAACATTGGCCTACTTCTTCTAAAAAAGTTGAAGTTGGAAGACCTTTGCTGGTGAAATTCATTTTTTGAAAATAACATACCATCATGGGATAGGGCATAGAAACGATAAATGGCCACTCTTGGATTTTTCTGTGTTGGCATACGTTTGTTTTAATAATACGTTTGTATGAAAAATTGATGGGTTCATTAAGTTTTCATCGTATCCAAGCCGGAACTCATTTTGGGTTAAGTGAAACAATAAAGAAAGTACAAAAAAAATATGCTCAAGTTTTAATGTTTCCCTTGGGAAAAACATTTCGAATGGTGATTTTTACCCATTACTTCATCTGGACAGGTGAGTAATATCTACTCCGGTGCGATAAGCTAAATGGAAAAAAAGAGAATAAAAAAGATTGGAGCGAATGCTAATAAGTCATATCGATTACTACATAGTTGCCGACGTGATTTTTTGTGTAAATGCGGAGGCTGCCAACGTGTCTCAGTCGGTGAATATTAATGCGTGGGTGTATATCCGCCGGTCTCAGCGAAACGACGATAACTAATGATGGCAATGGCTCACATGGATGGCTCGTTGGGGACGGATAGGAAATCATTCACTACTATGCATACACAACAATGCATGCGGTCGGGTGGATAGGAGGCGAGTATCACCCATTAGCTGAACAGCTGGTTGACGATGCGTACATATATTACACCTTTCTCATTTCCCAGCGAGCGATCGAACCAGAACCCATTTTTTTCACACTTTTTTCATGTGTGCGTATCCCGAAAAGTATCATTTAGCATTTGAGCAAACATGTATTGCTTTAAAAAAATAAATAATGACCTGGTGGCAGCTTTCCTAGCAGTTCAATTATTCACTACCCCGCTTTTTCTCTTTATAACTGTCATAACTTTATTTCCTGTGTTCATTTTTACCCAACTCTATCGACAAAGCGTGTATTTTACAGTCGTGTTTTAGATTTTATAAATATTAGCGAAAGTGTCTCGCAGAAAACGTAATCCTTTCTAGCGAAAACACTATTTCAATTCGTTGACATTGCGTTTTCTCTTCCTTCGGTATCGGATAGAACATGTGCGATTTTTCCGCCGTTGAATTTGAAAAAAAAACATCAAAATAATGTGTAAATTGGCGCTCATGATGGAAAAACGTACACGTTTTGCTTTTATTGATACAAGTGAAATATTAAGATAACATATTCTGCATTGAAATGTAAACGAATGCACTAAGGGCAACGACTGGTTGCGTAGTAAAGCATTCTCGGAATCGTTTATCCTTGTTTTCACTCTCTATTTATTTATACTAGAATCTATCAAATCTTTCGTCTTGTGCTATGATTCATTTGAAATAGAATTTTAGCTTTGATACGGCAACATATTTTGGTTAACTCTCTATCATTTAAGCAGTTAAAAATGCGCTCTTGTAGTTGAGGCTAATTAGCATCAGCATTCATTCAATCAATGGTCGTTCCTTAAATGATCTCATTTATTCTTTATATTTTTATCTTAAATTGTCCCTAGCCATTTGAGGCATGGAATAATGATAGAAATTTACTTCTGACCAGCAATTAGCACCTGATTCTGACACTACGTTTGCAGTGTTAGTGGGAGAGAGATTGCCGATATGATACGTCCAACCTTACTCTTTAATTCGCAGTATTGAAGTTTGTTCCACAGGAGGAAACACTTAAACTGTGCAACACGAACAAGTTCTTCCAATTCCTTCTTTTCATGACTTTTGACGTAACATCCCCGGCCAAACACCGTTGCGGCGTTTTGCAAGGAATAAAATTCGATGTTAATGTACAATTTTTCGTCTCACACTGTTGACCAATACCCTTTCTCTGTGAAACTTTAACATGGAAAACTATCATTATTTAAATACTCAATTTCCCGTGCTCTTTCCTATATAGACCAGAAAGTTGTTCGTTAGGGAGAGGCTCGAATGTAGCCCATAGTAACGAAATTGCGTTTTGCATCTAAATCCTACCTCGATCACGGATGCTGTGTTGCCAAGTAATGGGATTTCCGCGGTTGAGATCAGCGAACGGCTTGGTGCTATTGGGACTTAAAAAAAATAACTTCTATTTAACGACGCAAGCGTGCGAAAGCATGGTTTAAAAAAAACAGAAGTACCTAGGTGTAAGCCAATGAGTATTTCCTATATTAAGATGTTAATGATGAAGTATGTGAGGAAATAAAACATTTGCTTCTTCGAACTCGTTTTGAAGTTGTTTGCCACTGTTTTTTTATTATAAATGACTGTACCTAACTACGCCACGCGGAATGTTAGCCCTCGAAGTCTGACATATATTCGCAATATTGACGTATCCCCGTGATAAGTTTACGTTAGTGCCTGGGCCTTCATGATCCAACTGGGTATCCGCCGAGAGATTGTGCCTAGCGTACACGTATTCATGTTGAATATACGTCGATGTGATGACCATATCGAGGCGGGTGATTCGGAAAATTCGGAGCAGCCGTTGCGACTAGGGCTAATAAATTTCTTCGATGTACCATTTGTACCTAATGTTTTCAATTGTGGACTCTGGAGTATATTACAATATCATCTCTCTCACGGTAAGGATTCACATATTACCGTTTATCACTCTTAGACATGGTCCATTTCGCATGATATCTCTTTCCTCCAATTTACATTGCAACCTTCTTTATAATGCACCCAGAAATAGAGGCAGGCAATATTTAGTGTCAAGTTATCGGAGGAGTGATTAATGTGTTTTAAAGTATGCTGGATATCTGTAGCTTATTAAACTTTACGGTTATTTTATTATAAAATGTTTCCTGGTTGATTCCTTCTGAATTGGGTAAAACTTTCATATGAAATGCAAAAAATATTTTTCGAAAATTTTATTTATTTTAATATAGCACTTCAGGGTTGGAAAAAATACCGAAATTCATTCCTAGCGACATCTATTTCCGATAAGATAATTTTCAGCAATTTTGGTTTTGATCTTTTACAGATATTAATAATTTACTTTTCTGTAATATTTTATCACCCTGTCGGAATTTGGATGTTTTTGAAACTATACTAAGGCTTGTTATCGTAGATTACAACTTATTTAATTTAACTTAAAAAACCGTTGATACCAATTTTATTTAGGTCTTCAAAACTTGTAGAACATTTGCAATCATACAAAAGAATGATTTGACCGTGTATTTTGTGATTTTAGGGAAGATTTTGCCAATTAATCATGAGAGAATATTGATTGCTTTTGTTTATTTGTGACGCTGAAATTTGTGTTCCCAAAGCTCTAAGTTTAGTAACGCTTAAGTGTTTCAAGTTCATTCAGACGTGTTTACTGTAGCTACGCGCTCACGTTTTCACTAAACTTTGAACTGAATTACGCGTTGGAAATTCTTGCAAAAGGCATTTGTTTAAGAAACAAACGGCGGGAGGCTGTATACTCTAAATGTTAGTCGGAAGTGTGTACTTATGGTAGGGATCAGTGGGTGTATTAATCAAACTAAAGCAACCATTTTATCTTTCTCTTCACCCTCATTTAAGGTATAACTTTTAAAGTTTGTTTCTTAATGAGCCATACATTTATTCCTTGTTGTGGTCCACATAATTTTTGTTTATGTGCATTAAATAGAAAATAATGGAACGTTAACCTTCCTGAGTCATAATAAGGCTCTCAATCTGGAACTCCAGCTCACTAAATTAGTTCACTAAATCGAACCCCGTACTGGTAACTGGGCACATCAGTGAATACTCTTAATACTTGTACTCATCCACATTTTTTCGCTAAACCGAGATATTTCAACGTTTTTAACGTCACTAGCTTTTCACAAATTCATTAAACGTACGAAAAGCTATTTGCCGACGAATAATTATAGCATTGGGAATAATCTTTAAACGAAGTAGCGATAAAGTCACAACATTTCCTTCCCATCTATTATTTTTACTACCTATACTGATCATTATTTTATCGTACATGCCGAAAAATATTTACGTTTATTTTATAGCCATTAAATGTAACATATTGCGTGTTTAATTTAATTTGTTTAACGCTGAAGATAACGCATAAAATTGCATGTGTCATCCTTTTTTGTGGATAAAAAAACGCGTAATTACAAAACTTCGAGTGCAGCATGGCCGTTATCATGATCAAAAAAGGGCAATAAAAACACCAAAATAGTTGCTCTTTCTTTAATATCGTAATTTATTGACAATAATGTTTTTCGGATGTTATAATGATTAAATTTAAACTTTTTCGTGTAATTAGTTCATCGTTTTTTTGTGTTTACTGTAATTTATCATATGTGAAATTCAATAGAATGTGGAATACAATAATATTCCTTGATTTCACCATATATTCCCATGATTTTCATGATGCACGCTGTTTTTTCTAAATAAAATGTTGTTAGATTTCGCATTCTTTGAAAATAGATCTTGAAAAGTATTATAGCCTAAGGAGGAAAGGTATGGCCAATTTAGGGGTAATAAGATCTATGTTTCCGAAGACATCGAGATCAGTCAGCGAGTCATTGGATTGGGTTTTACATGCATACTGATTATTAAGGTAGTACAATGCTCCCGCCATTGTACCTTGAGAATGATGATATTGGTTGAAGAATATCGATGAAGAATCGAAGAATAGAAGGAAAATGATGGGATCGGTTATTTAAACATTCGTGGAATTGCACCATGTATTTTGTTTTCACTTTCTTGAGCATCATGAAGTTCCACGAAGTAATGCTCGAGACTGTTAATTTTATAAACTCACCATTTCAGAATTTTGTATAAAATTTGTGATTTGTTATGCTTGTCATGATTTAACTTTTTTTACGACAACTTACTTGTAAAAAGAATCCTCCAAGACGAAAAAGAGCGCGTCCGTTGAAAAAATCCGTCACTCTCCTCCTCGGGTCAAGTTCGATCGCCTCCATTCAAGATGTGCAGATGTGCCGAAGAGCGGGGGAAGACGCTTTCGAGTGAATTTCATTTGTCGGTCTTTCACTTCGGCGGGCAGTCTCTCTCTATCTGTCTCCCTCTTTGCCGCTCCACGGTAATCGTGTGCTCCATGCACTTCTCGAGATGAAAATTGATTTTCTCGCGCGGAGCATGCACATGTCCACGCCCATTGACGAACTCACGACGACGAAAATCGGCCGAGTCGCCGTAGCCGCCTACCCGGGATCGTTAAGGGCCTCTTCCGAGTCGAGAGATCGTGAGTTTTAAGAACACCGCAGGCGCGGAAGTTGGGGTCGTGGCAGGGAGGCTTGGATGAAGGTAGACCTGTCTCTTCGATTTAATCACGTGCCGAATTAGGAAAGTTGGGAATCGGGTGAAAAATGTTGCAAGTGGAGCAGGGTTCCACCCGCTCGTGGGTACTCCATCAGAGAGAAATTTCCCAGACTATTTTTGTTATTGATATAAGTTCTTCTACCCTCAGGAATAGGTTACAATACACTATATTGCACATACCTTCCATTTTAAGTTTTTCGATACCTCCTTACTTACAATATTTCTTTATTCTGCTCGTAGGAAATTAGTTTCTCATCAGTATTTCAAGAATTCGTTTGTTTTTGCTACCTCTTCTCCGGTAATGTACCTTCATCCTCACTTCAGTTATGATCATAGCCATAAAAATGCCTCTTTTTATCTACTGCATTCTCCTATTTTAGTTCTTCCGCATTTTTTTTCAAGCACGTAATTTCTTATTAAACCCTACCAATCACTTCTATGCTCACCTTTCATTCAACCTATCATGTTTCCAGAATAACGCTAGTGTCTTGGCTAGAGTTATAATTTTTCATGACCAGGGTTCCGTTTCCGGTAGTGGTCAAGATTTGTCAATGAAATTTTGATCCCTGATTGCATACCATACAAGAAGCACTTCAAATTAAGGTGACCATACGTACCGGTTTGGCCGGTACAATACCGGTCCTGTTGTCTTTGTACCGATATCCGAAAGACTGAGTAAAAATTTTAATTCGTACCGGTATTAAAAGTTTCTATTTTCATTGAATAAAATCTCTTTTAGTAGTGGAACAAATATTTATCATTTACATTAAAACAAGATAGTCTTTTACTTTAAAATTTGATTTCTTTTATTCTTCTCTCGAGTTAATAAATTCATGATATAAATTGATCTTTACATTTTTAATACCGTAGGTTCTAAAAAAAGTTGCGCTAATTGAGGTTAAGAAAAAGTATGTCGTTGGGGACTCGAGAGTGACAAGTTTTCAAACCCTTTACTTGATTTGAAGAAAATCCTTGGAAAATTGCCTGTGCTCCAGGAGAACTGAAAGGATCAGAAATCTGGTCACCACCTTACTTCAAGCACAGTACAACTCCGATCGTCGGTTGTAAAGTTAAAAAAACTTGGACCTCTGTGTGTTTTTAACGTACGTTAAGGTGATTCCACCGCAAACTTACTTAAATGTAATTTAATTCATATTCTGGCTTCCTAAAGAGAAACGTGAATTTTGTTCGATATTAACAACAAAATCGTATCTTTCCGGTTTTTCGCAAATTAAATTGAAAATCACGGTTTTGAATGCAAATATGGGGGAATTAATATTTTTACATCTTATGTCAATGACGTTTTCGCCAAAACTTTTAATTAGGAGCGAATCTTCCAGGGAATTTAATTAAAATAAAATAAAGATATCGTTTTAATTTTTTAGTTATTACCGAGTATCTGCGGAAACTGAAGACAAAATTCGTTAGTTCAATGGAAGTAGCGCTGCATTCGGCTCCTGTGGCTGGAAAAACTGCTAATTTAAAATGGATATTCGTCGCCTAATTTGCATATTTTGTACCTTAAATTGTTTTTCTAATGACTTAGGCATTTCTTTAGCGAAAACAATATTATTTTTGCAATGCAAACGAGAAGATGAAAATAAGTAATAGTTTTGACTTTCAAAGTCACGGTAGAACCTCTTTAAGATTGTGCTATTGCTGGGTATCCCTCCGCCCCATATTCTACATATACCGAACAGCCTACCCATATAATGATTGAGGAGTCTAACATAAGTTGTAATTTTCATCACGATTTATTTAATAAAATACAGCGCGCTTCGACGTTTTCACGTTATCCTCAGGTAGGGAGTCTTTCTCAGGTAGTCTCTCTACTGGAGGATGAAGTGAAAACGTCAAGACGGGTTGTATTATATAAAATAAATCCTTTGTAAATTTATGACAGACTTCCTGTATTCAAGATGAATATTCCACTTAGGGTTGCCATGCGTCCTGAAAAAAAGCGGACTATCGTAGATTTTGACCTTTATAAGAGCGTGTGCAAGTAAATAATTCTAATTTTCTGCAAATATTTTCACTCAGAATATTTTATTGTGTAGAATAACAATTTTAATAAGTCTATTTTACTTTGTATATGAATATACAAACAACAAATATCTAAAGCACACACAGTAATGAAATTTCTTAGCAGTTTTCCACTTTAAAAAAAGTGGAAAACTGCTTAGAAATTTCATTACTATGAATGAGTTCCACCACATCTGCCTTGATACAACTTTATTGAACAAACACATGTTTAAAATTATTATGAAATAACGACGCATTGATGTCCTGCATTTTTATCTAACCCGTTATGGCAATACTGTTCGCGCAACATGTCATCCGAAAACTTCAATTTCAAGCCACCATCTCTCAATGACAAATATGACCTTAGCTATCGGCCGCCTCAATTAATGTCTACAACTAAACCCTCATGTTTTTTCATGGCCATTTTATTTTCCTCGCCCTACGAATTACCGTCTTGCGTGTAAACTTCCATTCAAGTTTGCAAGTTTTTCGTCGACTCTCCTTTCCCCCCGGGTGATTCTGCATCCCACACAACCTCACGCCTTTCCCATGATCACCACCGCAACCGGCGCCGGCTCCTTTTTACAACAAGGCCCCCGTTCTTCATCCGTGCGACCCAACTCATTGTCTCCCATCGTGGGTTCCCTGCATCTGTTCTCCCGCATCTCTCACGTCCTTTCTACCTGGGCAAGCGTTGATTAATCTTAGGAAATTCATCCCCCTTCCTACGCCCGGAGGGCAACGTCGCTTCGACCTGACCCGAGCCCCAACCGGTCGTCCAATTTTCTAAAATCCAGCTCCGGAATAGAACAATGGCTGGCCAGACCCCTCATGGCTGGTCTGTCTGCCTCTCTCTATTGCGCTCTCCTCTTCGCTAACAGCCCTTCCGTGCCATCGTGGGACTCGTGGTCTTAACCGCTCCTAATACCTCATGGGGCGCAAGTCAATGATGGCCTCTCGATTGCGAATACCTTCGCCTGGTGCATGCGGGCACGGGAAAAAATAGAGACAGAACCGAAAGAAACTAATTACTTCGGCAAAAATGTGGAATTATCCTCGCGGGAGCTGTTAGCCAATGACTGGGAAATGGACCGTTTTCGAGTGTCGAGGTAGTTCTTTCTTGATATTTTTTTTGGGGGTGCGATTCCTTTATGGCATACATGTTTTGTGTATGAGGTCGGCAACAACAATTTTGTGAAAATTTATTGGGAAGCCTTTCCACCCATCTTTTTCGTCGACTTCATTTTTTTTACGACGTCCGCTTTTGTTCTCTTTTCTTCCCGTAATCCTCCTTCTCTCCTCATTTCCTCCCGTGTTTTATTTAGATCTCTTTTATCGCTTTCTTCTCTCCATATCCATGTCGCCATCCTTCAACTAAGGCCTGAATATTCAGCATTGATGACAAGTGGCTTTGCTGGTCAAGGAAGGATTTTTTTATTGCCTAAATTCGAAATTATTACCCCGTAATAAATTTGATTGTTTCAGGCTTGACTCCGTGGACGTGATAGATATTAATTTTAATAATAAAACTCTGTACTTTTTAACCTTTATTTAAAACGGTGACAGCTTTCAACTTGATGAGGTTTTTTCTAGTCATAAGATGCCTTATCAAGGTGAAACCGGTCTCAGTTTTAAGTAAATGTTGAAATGTACGTAGTTTTATGATTAAAATGGATGATCCCATGATATAGGTAAATGGTTACTGTGCTTTTTCTGGATAATATGTCGTTTTGTTACTAATTCTTGCCTACATTCCTTTACTGCTCCTCATTTCTCTTTCCATAATTCTTTTGTCCATTAAACTCCTCAGCTCTTCACCTTTGACAAGGATATTTAGCCTCTCCTTAAGTTACTTATGTCTTAGATACGACCGACAGATAAGGTAATTTTCTCCATCAGGACAGGCGGGTAATCTGGTAGGGGAAAGATTATTTGTGGAACGGAGAGGAAGGATGGAGAAAAACCAGGCATCAGCATGATAAGCCCTTAAGGGATCACAGTTTAATGTCCCATCCGGTGAAAGTATTCCTGCGCTTGAAGTGATCTCATCATAATACCAAACTAGGGTTCGGGATTCCTATGACAAATATCTACCACAGTCGGTAAACGATCCCGGGCCCTCAGATTGGAAATCCATTGCTCTGGCAGCCACACAAACTCGATTCTCATTTGGGATCCGGTTTTAAAGATATTTCAAACATGAGGGGCTTTTTCTTGCCTATTGTCGCACACTCACATGAATGTCGGGAAAAACTGAGAAGCTTAAATTACAGCTAATTATTTTATCTTTTAATTACATTCCACAGTAAGGTACGGTCTGGATGAAAATTACTGTGGAATACACAGCAGTGTAGTAATAATGATAGTTAATTCATGCATAAGCTATGTTACATACGCTCATTAGATGTGCAAAAACAGATTATTAAACTGTTTTTAAATTTATTTACTATAAAAGTCATAATTTTACCTGGATATACATTTTTATGCTGTTTTTTAATTTTATCTGACCTCATATGACCATATGAAGATTTTATATTTTTAGGATAAAACAAAGTACGGATAATCTATAGAATTACAAATATTTATTCATGTAACCGTTCCTTAATTTATGATTTATCCCTCAAGAAAATGTTAACGCTGTAATAGTGTTTTTAAATTTCTAGCTAAATAAATGGTAACTTTTTTATATTTCTTGAAAATCTTTGTTTAAAATCCACTGGCAAGCTATTGTAAATTTCTATTCGCATATAAGTGGGACATCTTTCATAATTCGCTGTAGCATGTGGTTGTATGCCTAAGTTTTGTTTACTCCTGGTGTCGAGATAATGATTAAATATATAATTGTTTAATCTATCAGAATTTCTAAATCTATTTTGAATGCTTTCATAAGTATACAGAAATGGAAAAGTGAGTATCTTATATTTCATGATGAATAAAACACTTTGAAATCTTTCACAGAAATAGTTAGATGGTGCAATGTGTCTTAACACACTGTCGAATTATCACGTTCCCCACTTAAATAGGCATGTGGTTATGCCACAGTGTGGTGAAACGCGTCGTGCCATCGAAATATCCCTATTAAAGATTGATATGTGTTTTATTTATCATGAATATCGACAACTTCAACCAGATCCATCCTGAAAGAGTTATTCTTTATACTTCCTGTTATTTCTTTAGTTGTCAAGTAATACTTAATTATTCCTCATACCTATACTTTTTGATTACTTGTACACATGAGGCGATATCAATGAATACTCAAGACCTAAATTTGACGAGTTCTAGCCCAACCGTTAAAACAAGAGCAGGGATCACTAAGATGGACGGCTTGTGCTCAAGCTACAACTCAAAGCCAATCCTCCCCCTTGTTCTCCGTTCTTTCCTCGATCTCTCTCAACCCCCACGCGTCTCGTTTCTTTCTTACGTTCACTATCCATGATCCCCTTTTCTTCTTTCTGCTTCCCTTTTCGCCTTACCTCCGCGGCCATACCGTCACCTCACACCCCTTCACCCATCCACACACAACACTCTCCCGACGTCTCCCTCTGGCGCCCACCGAGTGACCCCCTTAGGCCTTCCCCTCCTCTCTCCGACGGCCACTGTTTGCCGAAACTTGAGTAATTAAGGCGCCCCCACGAGTTATACAGTCGTTCGCGTCGGATAACGCGTCCTCTCTCCCGGCGAAAAAAAGAGAGAAATAAATAAGTAAAAAAAAGAATATGACGAGAGCAGCCGAGGGAGGGAGGGATACAGTGGGTGGTTGGAAGGAAAGAGTTGGGTTGGGTTGTGTGGGTGGGCTGGCCGCTCCTCAAGCCTTTTTCGAGGTTCTTGTGTGCGCATGTGTGTGTCTGTGTCTGGGAGACGGTGGTGTCGGTGTTGGTGGTTGTAGTAAGAGGTTCTTGCCGCCCTGGGGGGTTAGGGCTTAAGTGACAGTCAAAAACAAAAATGCTAAGTTTTCCAGGGGCCAGAAGGGTGGATTGTGTCGGTTGGTAGAGAAGGGGGTGGAGAAAGGGGGGGGGGGGTAGAGTGAGGGAGGGCAGAGGGACGCGTGGGTTAGAAAGAAGAAGTTTTTGCTTTGGGGCGATAAACGGGGAACCGAGTGGGTCCACGAGGAGTTTATGCTTATGGGAAATATACGAAACAACAGAGACAGCGAGGATTTTGGTTTTCAGCCGAAACGGCGCCCGGGGGATGCTTAAGGGGGTAAGGGGATAGCTCCGATTTACAGGATGACTAGCGTAAAGAACTGAGCGGGGCGGCGAGGTGGAATTTTGCACGCGCATATTGCATCATCATATATGTGAGAATGGGAGTCTGTGATTATCCTGCATATTAAAAAGAGGAGTTGAGGTATTTATTTTGTTGTTTTCAATTTTAAGCGGCGACACATATTCCCGAGGTGAGACACTCGCATCTCTCACCTTGTGCGTTCATCTAAATAATGTGTGTTCCCTCAGATAAGCACGTCTCGGTTAGGCGGATGTACTGCATATTTTTCAAGCATTTCAATGTCCAAGATAAAATTATGTTTTAGCCACCTTTAAGAGAAAAAATGTGAAGCACATAGAAGTTGGACCATTCTGTATAATATGTATTTGTTCGGCAATACATGTCCGGTTTATTTCCTAAACTTATCATTTGCAATTTCGAAGATTGTTTTGATCATGATGGGGTGATAAATTAATTTAGGCTGTAAAATAAACTTGCGGAAGGCTAAACTAAGTCCTTAAACCTAACAATTGAATACACACATCAACGAAACCTAAAATTTAGATATTTTAATGTAATATCTGTGTCTGTATTCCCTTTTACGTTAAGCTCTCGTGATGAAGTTTTTTTTTCTGTGACTCTATCTGGGATGATGTTTTTGGAATCATGAAAGGGATTCGTGTTTCTATTAGAAATTCTAATATCCCTTATGAAAACGTTTAATTGCGTGAACCAAAAATTTACGCCTTACGCACACGAGGATTGTACCACACTCAATGTAAATTCTTTCTTCATAGTTAGATCCATCCCAGAGGCAGAGCAGTCACGTTTAATGAATTGTATTGTCAGTGTGATTTTTTTCTGATTAAGTGAACAATATAATTCGGTGGTGGTCAAATTCTGCTGAGCCAATTTAGCCTCTCGAGAAAGTTCCGTAATTGGAGTTGGGAACTAGAGAGAGAGGGAGGAAAGTTGAGAGAAACGCAGGAAATTACTCAATCGAAATCGGCTGGGAGATCCTATGAATTGCATTTGAAATTTTTACTACCACAGTAGCCATATTTCCAGAGAGTCCGCGGCACGATTGTGGATCAAACGTTTATTTTCAATGGGAGAGAGATTATAATATATGTATATTACAAATTGTCATCTGATCCTTCACAATGAATTTTGTCGTTGATTTCAGGTGAAATAATGCGGAGGATTTTACCCTACGTATATTTTGTTAAACCTATATAATAGTCATGATGCTTTTAGATTATGATTTACAAACAAAAGGTACTTTTTCCTTATTCGAGTGAAAACAGAGAACACGCTTAGTTTTTTATTCCATAATTCACTTCTACCCAGTTAAATATTTTTAATCCCTACGAATTTTTACGCATTGAACTTTGATCTCTTAACTTTTCCAAGGCGAAATTAGTGGGAATAGTTAATAATACACATGAAATCAAATGGAATTCACTTAGTCAAAATGTTTAAATGGGTTTTATGAAACACGGATATACATTATGCAAGTTGGCTCTTTAATGTAGGTATAAAAGACAAAATCATCAGTGCCCTAAATTCAGAGGTTAGAAAGAGGTGGTAAAAATTAGTTTCTTTTGGATAGCCAATCTATCTATATAAATTAATTTTGTAGCGTGTCAGTCAGTCAGTCAGTCAGTCATTCTGTATCCATTTTGTTTATTTCTCTCTCAAGTTTTGAGATAGAGAAATGAGGTTTGGTGCATTCAATGTGGATTCTCTGTCTACATGATTTGGTAGTAGTTTTGGAGTTTTATCAGTTGGTGGTGCAAAGAAAAATCCAAAAAACCGTGGCTATTAATCCGTAAAAAACTGCTAAACCACGATAAATTTACTTTTTTTGTAGATTTTCGCAGCTCATTGTTTATGTAATTCAGGCTTTTGGTTCTGCGATTAATTATTTAGTATTAAGCAACAGATTCGCCGTGCTATGCTGCCGGCTTCGTCGGGCTTTTAGAACAACAATGGCCTTTTTTCAAAAAATAAATAACCAATTCCAGCATGTGATGATTTGAGAAGTAAAAACTTAATTTCGAATACCTAAGCCTCTTCTAGGTATAAGGGAGTTCATAACTATCCTCTCTATTGATATTATTTGGTCTTTTTTATATTTCAATCGCCTCCCTTATGAGCCGCGGAAAGTAACTGCTTTCTGATTAGCTAGCGTAAGTGAAATGAACCTTAAGAGTTTTCCATGCATTAAATTGTCTGGATAAATACCTATGTCGTAAACGTTTCAATACATTTGCGTGTGCCGCTATCTCAATATTAGTACAAACTTCACGTCGAAAGTTTAGAAGTATTACTTATACCATTACGAATGCTATATGAATGTGCGAGAAACTGACCTCTGAGATAATTCATTACCAGTATATGTTAATGTATGTCAAATATTGCTCCCGTGCTTGCTGTTTTGGGGAAGTAAAATTTCCAGTGGGGCACCTAAAACAATGCAATGTGCAAAAAATGCCTTGGCTCTCTGTGTGGCTCTGTGTGTGATAGAAGGCGGCATTTTTTCCCTAATCTTTTTAGCTATGACTAACCAATCGTCTAGTGACTGTATCTCAAAAATGGTACTCTCTTCAGTCAACTACAGTGAGCATTGCACAGAAAAATGAATATTATGACTTTTTGTTACTCCAAAATGTTTACTTATGTTTAAAAAACTATTTTCAATGTTTTTTTTTTTTTTCATTTTTGGGAAACATATAAACTCTCGCCACATTTCCCACTGCTTCCACTTGAGTAGTGGAAAAAAGGAAAAACACCAAGTTCACCTCAAGAGCACATCAGACAGAGAATGCTTGCAAAGCAGGCAGCAGGTCTGCTAGTAAATAATTAAAAAAAATTAAATTAAATTGGCCATAGAAATAGCCCAAAGGCCAAAAAATGTTAATAGGGAGGATGGACCTTAGAAGGGTTTGGAAAGGGTTCTTGGCTCCAGCAAAACCCATCGGCTAACGTCTTCCGAAAAATATTCAAATCGGCTCAACAATGGTGCAACGGACATTGATGCTATATTAGAGCGAACTAAAGCCCGTAAACACTCATTCTTCTGATGACGCTTCCAGTAAGAGAAGTGAAACGTTGAGATTTTCATAATGAATAAAACGCAGCATTGCCCGAAAGCATGATCCTACATACATAATTAATTTAGCAAATAAATAATTCGTGTTATAGATATGATGAATACCAATTTAGGCACAAGGAGGATATCTATCCTTCCATAAACTCTGCCAAACAACAACGTCATTACGCTTGTTCTACGTTGCTTATGGCTGTTCGGGAAATAATTTCGCTGCCTAAGTATATAGTTCATAGTTTTCTAAAGCTATTCATTCAAATATTTTTTGTAGTGCTCATGACGCAACATAAGTTCTGTACTGCTGCAGCTTTAACAGGAATAAGGCTTAGACTGCATAAATAAATCGCAGCTTTTTACATAATTTAATATCACCATGAAGTTTTTCAGCGTCACGCAACATAAATTTGTCTTATTTTTTATATTGCGATTTAATTTTTTTTTTTTTTTTTTTAGCGATTTGGCTTTTTTCTCACAGATAAAAAAAATGAAGCTTGCGTGATATTCGAATCCATTATCCGCGTGAAATTCTCTCCAGGATGGGAAACAGTATGACATGTAATTAAAAGGAGGAATTAATGGACTTCTCTTCGTTTAGCGCAATACTGCTACATCGACAGCCAATGCGGTGTAAACATATTTTGTAGGCTTTTGTGATTGCTATGTATCGCGTCGACGGCCGTGGGTGATTTTTCCGCAGAATATTTCAAAATGTCACCGACGAAAACACGTTGAGAAAAAAAATCTTCATTCGAATTTTCAGCATACCCATCCAATGTGATCCAGGATCACGTTAAAATTCTCTCAGGGTCTCCCTGTGCTGCTAACATCATTGCAAAAATTTGTCCTTACTTCAGCCCTAAAAGCTGTGAATTTTTATCTCCTGGGGAATATTCGTAAGAAGAGGTCGAGGTGATACATGATAATATATATATGATATACAGCAAGTTAAAGTGTGGATAATCAATTCTTTATCAAGTCAAGAAGTCAGTTTTAAACGTTGAAACTCCATTTTCCGTGGAAAATAGGGAAACTGTTGAGTATAGAATTTCTTTAAAACTTCCACAGCTGCCTGGCTCACTCAATTTTAAGTTCATTACTGAAATTGCTCGGCAAGTTTTATGAACGCCCTGAAAGCCATATCAATATACACCGACACGCATACTATATCTAATTTTGAGTAGCGCCTGGTTCTTAGAGTTTTTTTTACGATTCCAAAAAAAATTCGTTTTCTTGATGCCAAATATCATTGAACCTGACTAAACTTACTTGTCCATAACTCTTTGGTGTGACTAAGAAGTTTTGTTCCATTTACAACTGCTGTTAAAGACTTGTTGACTCGTACAAGTTGTAGCTATACGATAGCTATACCCAGTGGCTGTGGAATCTTGCCCGTCTATCAAAAAAGTGATCAAATTAATGATCGGTCAGTTAACATTATAAATGTTCATATTGCCTTCCCAGGGCTTATATATTGTGTACAATGACTTATGATGCGCCTGTGAAAAAAAAACAGGAGAACTGCTCGAACTCCAGTTTTCGTCAAGGTTCTAGCATATAGAAAATAATATTCTATTTCTATGGTACCAGTTTAATGCCATTTTTGAGATCCAAGTTAATCAAAACATCTTTGAATAATTCGACTTGAGTTTCTTGTTCCGCAGTTGGTCTCTGGACAAAGTGTTTAATAATCTTTAAATACTATTTAAAAAATCGGATATGATCTTAAAGCAGTTACGCGAATGCAGCTATGAACTTTTAAAATGTATTTTTCGAGAAATTACGAACAAATTAATATTCCAGCTCAACGAACACACCCCCACGTAAACGTATTATCATTGGCTCGTTACAGTGTGACGTCAGCTCATGCCATCGCGAGGTGCGTGAGGCAAAAGCCGGCAGCTAAGCGTTTCAGTGGTTTCAGTACGCGTTGTTTTTGCAGCTTTTGTCGTCGAATTTGAGTTCTTTTGGTGGAATTGAGTAAGGCTTGAAAAGTGTTTAATTTTGTTTAGTACTATGGACCCTGGATATGCCAAAGCCGGTTCAAGAAATTTACCGAAGATTTTTACATATGCCATGTTTTCATGCATAAGAAACAACAGCACTTTCGTTCAAGCTGAAAGCCGGGGAGTGAAGATGGCTAGGTAAGGATATCCAAGTATTTTAAAAAGAATTTATTTCCTATGAGTTGTGTAGTATTTATGCAATAATAATTATTGATTTTATTTGTTTTAGGGTCGGACGAGAGGAATACGGCGATGACGCCATGGGCTACGTCCAAGTAAAGCGAGACAAAGATGTGTGTGTTGTTCGTGCTCGTGTGTGTCCAGAGCATAAAGCTAGATCCAAGGGCTATGTCATGGAAGCACACATTTTGGAGGAGGGTAACGAAAGTGAGGTAGCGAGTCTTTCGTGCAAGTATTGCACTGCAAGCTTAGGTGAGCAAAAATAATGAAAATTTACTATTCTGCTCTCACTGTAAATCTGCTCAGGAGTGTCTTAGGCCTTCTCAGTGATTTTTATTAAATTCTATGGTCACCTTTTGTGCAAGGCCTTCGTTTAAATATGAGATATAGCTCTTTTTGTCGTGGTGAGATGCTTATTTTTTTTCAAATAATACGATGAGTTTCTTTAAGTTGGAGGATATTAGTGTTTAGAGGTACATGACTCATTCAGCAATAAATTTTGAAAGAGTATCAATATTATCTATTTTTGACGCTACATTTCACATAATTTCTCCGCAGGTGGATGTAAGCATTCGCATGCTCTGCTCACCTGGTTGCACAGGCGAAGTGAGGAGAAGTGTTAGAAGAGGCCAAGTAAAGCAATGCGACATCGCAATTGATCTCACATTACTTGCAATTGTCCTTGTCAAAAGTCCTCTCCATGCACCTACTGATGTGGGACTTTAAAGAAATAGGAGGAACTGCAGATGGTTTCCTACTCTTCTGCAGGGAAAAGTGCACTGATTTTGCTCCGCAGGAAATTTCAGCCACTATAGCACCAGTCACATTCTCCATCATGGCATTACATCAGGTATGGCAGGTGGCCAGGGAGTGTTGCCCATTAGTGTGCCTCCTGCAAAACTGTGGAGGGGTCACTTGTGAAGAGGATTTTGGGTGCCCGGCACTTTGTCACTGCTCAAATGCAAAGGGGCCTCAACATTCATCTACATCTACATATTACCCCGCAAGCCGCCTCAATAGGCGTGTGGCGGGGAGTGTTAGGACACCAGCCGTTTACATATAAAAAGGAAACGCTCTAATGAAATTACGCCTAGCATTTATTATAGTCCCTTATTGTTCGGGGGAAAAACGAATTCCCATACCTATCCGTTCGGCCAAATATCTCTCTTAATTAATCGTTTCTGTCGGACCTGGAAATATAGTGGGGTTCTAATATGATGTTCTCCGTGTCGCTCTGAAAGATATCTATTCTCAATTGTTCAAGCAATCTAAGCCTAGCGCGCAGCCTCCGAGTCTTTAGCGGCTCCCAGCCTAATTCGTTTAACATCTGTGTAACGCTGTCTGTACGCCCGTAGCAGTTTTTGAGGAATCGCGCAGCTTTCCTTTGTATTTTATTTAGTTCCCGGATTAAGTCTTTCTGCATCGGATCCCATATGCTCGCTGCATATTCAAGGTGTGGCCGGACGAGTGCGAAATAGCACCTCTCTTTTACTTTTTCATCCGAAAATCTTCCCACAATACGCTTGACGAATCCTAGCTTCTTCAGAGCTCTGCCACAAATATTTCTTATATGTGTTCCCCACGATAGGTCCGAAGTTATCGTAACTCCTGGATACTTCACTTCATCTGTCGCCTTTACGTTAATACCATCCACAGCATATACATGGGAATAGTTGGACGACCTCCGCAAGAAATGTACCGAACATTGAGGAAGATGTCATTAATACCACATACATAGGTAAAATGCTGGGGTGTAAAATTGTAAAATGTGGATTTTTTATGAATAAGGATGTGCCAGAGGGTGGGTGCTCACCTGATGGCATATAAGAGGATGCCAATTTTGAAGTGAAGTGCCCCACAAAGGTGTCGACGAGAGACTCCTACATTAGCCCAGATAATGTGCTCAAACCTAAAGTTTATGCCCAGATGCAAATAGAGATGTGGTTTGGGAAACGATAAAAAGGTTACCTGTGCCATGTCAGTCCTTCATTTGAAAAGGATAAGGTAGTGGAAGTGTTCCGAGTAGATATGGACCAGTAATTCACCATTACTCTTATTTTTAAGTGCACTCAATTTTGGGCAAAATATATTTTCCCTGTGATCTTTAGGCAGAAATGTATTTAGAATTATTTCAGCTTGTGAATTCTGTTGTAAGAAAATTATCCTTTCTCACAATTAGGTACTTTTTCTTGCTCATTATACTTGTAGACATTAAATTCCTCTCAGACTTAAATTAAGTTGCTCCAGGAGCATGTGCATTATACCGCAAGTAAGCCATAATACTCTCTACTGTTAGGAAAAGATTCACCATTGATTTATTTATTCGGTGCATTTCTAGTTGTGTTACTGCATTTAGGCACAATCCAATATTTGAAGCAACTCTTCAACATGGTGAAAGTATTCACAAAAGCTGCTAAAATCTCTATATTTCATAAACACTCTTCAACGTATGATAATTCACATAGACCACGGCAAATATTGCTTGAACTGACGTCATTCAAGATGGCAGCGATGCGAATTACGTTTTTCTGAACGCCAACTTGGGGCGATTTCAAATGCTCATATTTTAGAAGTAAGTAAGTTTTCGTCCAAAGTGACTTTGCGGCAAGTAATGTTTTCGCATAAATTTCCCGAAAATGTGTTTCCCTTAAAACGTGTCCAGAGACCTGTTGTATCATTTTTTATGCGGTTTCTTGACGAAGCTCTTTCTTACTGTGTTAGCATTGATTTGACGCTGTTTGCTATCAATCTAATGCATGGCAGTAAACTTACTGTGTTATATATTTTTAAAAATCTTAAGCACTCATGAAAAGGTGTAATGCTGGATTGAAAATTATTCTGAAATGAGAGGGAAGAAAGAGGAAAGGTTGATAAGCTTAAAAAAATAATATAAATGCATTAGAATTCTAACTTGAGAGCTCACTTCTCAGAGGAGGGCGGGAAGGAATGGGTGCATATCGAGACCATGGAATTGAGATTGGGTGTGTGAGGGTTGACTGGAATACAAATTACCGGAAAGAAAGGATGCCGCGGCTCATTTCTCTAAATCGAGTTTCTGCTCGCCTTTTTGCAAAAGGGGAGACCAACCTGTCACGTTCTCAGTACCGGAGAATGAGGCCCAGAAAATGAAAATTCAATTTGATTTTCAATATAACATGCGGCATTAAATGTAAATTGGAGTTGTTGATCAGTAAGTAAAACCGTACCCATGAGAAAAGAGGGTAAACTGCATATACGGATCCAATCAGTCATGTCATGCATGTAATACTTACGTCGTTGTAAATTGTTAACAATCAAGTAACTTATTTAATTTTTTTTCATCTTTAAAATAGAAAGAAGGTAAAAAAATCCTTTATCTCTGCAAACTAATGGTCATGAGTTTAACTATTTCTTGGTTATGAGACATGGGTTTTGTGGCTTGTTTTTTGGTGACGCCGGCGAAAATGCACTGAGTGACATTAGCGGGGACTTCTCTTAAAATTTAGGCCTAACAGTCTTCCGAAGCGTCCGATCTGTTAAAAAAATGCGTGTTTTCACCCTATACTTGTGTTTATAACGAATTAGTTTGGAATGCTTCAATGAGATTTTTTGTTGTAACTGATAAAGATAGACAGCGAGGCAAGGGAGTGATTCCATATAGAGAAAAAAAGAACATGAAACTTAAAAAAGAATAGGCCTGAATTTATTTGTTAACAGGTATGTAAGTTTCACTCACCAAGTCTTCAAACTTAATTTTTTTATAGAGATAATCTACTGGTCAAGGTGAGTTTCAATGGAAGTAGGTTTCCGAGCACTATCTGCCTACACACATTTTTTTCTTCATCTCAGCCTACGTCCTATCCTTCTTCATCATGTCCATAAAACCTATTCTCTTTTTCCCCTTCCTCGCTTACCCAACATCCTCCCCTCTATCAGAGCCTTATGCAACCCTTCGCCCCTTATCACCTCCTTCAACTTTGCCTCTTCCTATTCTCACCCAGAAGTTTCCTTTCCTTCCTTACCATGCCAAGCAATTCCTCGTTTGTCTTCCTTTCCGTCCACCGCACCTTCTCCACCCTCCACCACACCCTCACCTCGAAAGCCTGCAATTTACTCTTGTCCTCTCTTCTTAGAGTCCATGTTTCTCCCCCATGCAACGCTACTCTTCATAACTAACTCTTCTTCAGCCATTTCTTTATACCCTTACTCAGGGTCCCCGTTGTTAGCTCTCTCTTGTTGCTTAACGCTTATTTCGCTAGCGCTATTCTCGTTCTAGTATTTCTGCATACAATCCAGCTACGAAGCAGCATCAAAATAAACTGAACTGGAAGACTACCCAAGTAGTCTTCGAATAAAGCTACATTATTGCAGTGGTAGAGAAACATGGTGGAGGTTGCGCAGAAGGCCCTCTTCAGTGGAACAGTTCATTCCCTACGAACTGGCTCCGCAAGGGGGAGTATTGTGATCTCTGCGTTTGGCTACCAGTGTTCCTAAGGTTGCAAAGTTTCATTGTCAGCTTCTTCATGCTCAATCTATGATTCGCATCAACATTCTAAGTTTCTATGGCTCTTAGTTCAAATGTTTAGATGAGCTTCTCCGACGGGTTACAAACAACATCAGCATATTTTGATGCTGCTTTGTGTGAATGGTAAACATTCCAGTGAAACTGCAAACACTTCTCCACCCTCACAAGTTAAATCGGTTATGTTGAAAACGTTACCTACCTCGTGCTTTTGTCTGCCCTATACTCATTAGCCCACCCCTTCCACGCGAGCCTTCTCCTCCTTTAAGACAGAATTCGCGGAGTTGACTGCCACCATGTTTAGCTACCACGTTGGATTTGACTGATACCCTATTACTATCGCGAATTTAGATACATATTTTGAAAGACTAAGCGGTTTGAACTCCTCTCAAATCGATCAAAGCGTTGAGTTTCGACTCGGGAACAGTTGCAGTCGAACGGAATGCTTCAAATTTTCAGATGCTCCGGAAATACGATAGCAAAAAAATGGAAGGTTTAAACGGAAAAATAATCCTTCGCTATCTTCACGGAATTGCAACAGTTTTTATTGCAGTATCGAAAATATTCAAGATCATCGGGCGTGCTCTCTACTCCAAGGTTGTATTTATTTTGCTTGATATTTTTTTGTCTTGCGGAATGCGAGAGCTCTTTCAAGAGACTTACGCAGAGGATAGCACAATATATTTGACAAATTTTGCAGAAGTCGGATGCGACATACTTCTCACGTATTTTTCTTATTTTTTTTCCTCCGGAATTGGAATTCGTTTCGCCGATAATCCGGCCGGATTCTAGGAATATTTTTCCGATCGTGGGAGGCGCAAGGGCTCACTTCTGCTCCGCTTCCTGACCGGTGCTCGTCGAGCAGAAATAAAATATTTGAAAAAAAACAAGAAATAAAAAAACAAGGAATTTTACGCGTTACGCGCTTCTTGCGAGGGAAGTGCACGTGTCGCTCTTTCGCAATACTTCACACTCCTTTCCCTATTGCATCATCAATCTCCTAACTCTTAGTCATCATCATAATTATCATTGTATGCCAAGTCTGCTCTGCATGAATAGGCATCTCCGGCAGAAAACATATAAGGATAGGAGAGGAAGATAAAGAGGAATGTAGAAGAGAAGACCGTCACCGGTGTAGACATCTCTTGAAGAAATACGACAGGGAAACCAAGAAGGTAGACGTTTGATGGAGGCGACATTCCATCTGATTCCTGAAGACTATTCCGCCATAACATTCTAAGACTAGGGTATAGGGCTCTTTCTACCATAAGATATGGATGTTCACGTTTGAATTTCATCAAATATCTGTGAAACTTCGGAAGCAACTCGATATTTTGAGCTTGCAAGACCTCGTTTACTCGGCAAAATAATTTTCCCGTACACCCCTGTTTTTACTTTAACCTCGCCCATGAGCGCTTATGGCCATGCCTTATCCATTTCCTTTCAAACTCCCTGAGGGAAACCACGGTTTAGCATCCTAATCGACGGACTATGTTCTGGAACAGACGTATTCTCTTCTAAGCATCCAAGTAGGTATGGGATTATGGTGTAGTAATATTGATAAATGGACTAGGATTTATTAAATGAATAGTAGGAATGTTCTCGGAAGTAAAAGTGAAATAGAGGTGCTATTTTGTTCTGATTAGGTCACATATTGAATTCGTCGCGAGCATTTGGGACAATCCGCAGAAAGATTTAATTCACGAAACAATTAACATACTGAGAAAATCCATACGCTTCGTTAAAAACTACTACGAGCGAACAGTCTAACACAGCTGATGGAAGAACTAGGTTGAGAGTCACTAGAGACTATACACTAGGCTTAAATTACTTGAAAAATTAAGACTAAGCGAGTTCTAGTATGACGCGGAGGATATAGTTTTGACCCCTCACTATACTCTTGAACTATCTCTGTTGAACTGATAGATGTGAAAAAATAAGAGAGATACACTGCCGAACTGATAAGTACAAAAATTACTTATTTCCACGCAACATTAGTGGAAACAGTGTCACTATTTGTAAGTTAGAAAAACAGCGTCACCAAGACACTTCGTAAAAATGTAATCCACCTTTGTCCTCTGGCCCTTTCTATTCTTTTTCCCTATCCCCTCCCTTCTACAATGCTGATGTCCTAACACCCCTTACCACACGTCTCTTTGGTGGCCCGCAGGGTAACATTTAAATACAGGTGTAGATATTGAGAAATTTCCATTACCGTCGACATTCGAATCCAGACCCCTTGCGTGAGAATATTATACCGTAGCCACCGCGCTAATCCAACCCCCAAGACGCAAATGATTTCCTCCTATACCAGCAAGGCACACCCCGCGGGGTAGATAGACGTATTTCCCCGTTGCTCACTTGCCATTGGCGGCACGTAAAGTTGTTTGATTTCTGGAGGTGGAACGCGAAAGCAAAATGGTCGGAGAGGAGCACTTCCTCTCTCTCCTCTTAAACCTCCCCCCCCTCTCCCTGGGGGTAAAGATACAGGTCCTCCTCCGGCTCTACCCATCTGCCCCCACCACAACTCCAGTTCACCCTTTTCTTCCGTACATCACCCCGGCATCCCCTCCAGTTACGGCCTAAATACACATTCCTTCTCCAGCACACCTCCAGAAATCCTCTCTCTCCCTGAAATCCTTCCCGCTTAGCCTGCTCCGATTCCTCCGGTCTTCCCTCAAGGAAGTTCCTACCCTCGTGACTGCTTGAGTCAAAAGAGTTGAGAGTAATCCTTAATTTTTGCCTTCACTGATGTCATGATTTTGCCATAAAAACGCATGATTTAGATATTAAATGAGAAAATTCCTTTAAGAATACATTTTCAAGGATTACTTTTCCAAGTCCTAGGAGTTGACCTCAACGACATTTTTATTTAATGAATGTATTTAAATTTCAACTATTGTGGTCATAGCCGTGCCGAGTGTGAGGTGAACGAGGCTCTTGCCACAGGTTAAAAGCTGAATGGTGCACCATGAGAGATATAATGATTGCCAACGTTTTTGATTTAATGTTTTGACTATTCCAATTCGTGCATATTCTGTACAAAGTTGTACTAGTCACCCCCTATCAATTTCCTTATCACAGGGGTTCTAATAATTATTCTATGTCAGGCGGTCCTAAACACGCGACGTTATATACTATATCAGCCCGACATACAAAAGGTACCCTTCACTTTATCACTTCTTACCTTGAGAGAGATCCTTTCTTTTGGTAGTCCTTGACGGCAAAGGTTAATGGATTAATTCATGCACAAAAATGATACACTTGAACAATACATATATTTATAATAACCCTTTTATTCTTCATAAAAAACAAATTCACTTTGGTTAATCAGTTAATTAATATATGTTCCCTTCTCAAATATATTCGTATTAATTTATAATGTTTGTTGTACTTCACCGGATATTGCACAATGTGACTTCCGCCGATACTCTATTCCCCAGTATCTGTTTATCGGATTCCTGGATCCTTCCTTAACACAGGACACTGGCGTTGGTAATTGCTGTCCAAAGCTGCTTACTCCCGGCTAATTATCACAGCAAAAACTCCAGACTGACTTTCACTCGATGACCGGTCCTTCTGCTTCCCTGAGTGAGTGAGTGCTGACTTCGTTGAGACCTTGAGTGTCCTCCCCCTACGTTCCTTGTGACTTTTTCCTAAGCCGCCTCGTCCCTTGCTTGACAAGCCCTTATATACTATCTCCCCACCCCTCCTGTATGTTCTAGAACATTCCAGGTTTTCTCAACTTGCTCTCGTATCTGATAGGCTATTCCCTCCTCATTATTACAATTTTGATTACCCCTTCCATCCTTTCTTTGCCTTGCAGCTTTCATAACACAGACGGCATTGTTTTTAGTTTGTTTACGTAACACGGAAACAGTATTGTTTTAAATTTGTTTTCATAAGACAAACGGCATTGTTTTAAGTTTGTTTACATGACACGGAAACGGTATTGTTGCCTCGCGGTAGCACGTGTTCCCAAAATACCCACAATGGCGTCCTTAATTGTAAACTTATGCCAACACGGCCAAAATGGCGTGTTACAAAGTTATTGTATCTCATTCATGTTAAGCTATATCTTTAATTTTTCACTTGTGTAGTGAAGGATTTTGTAGCTCTTGCAATTAATAATAAATATCAATTAATTAATACTGCAGAGGACTTTAAAATGACTTAAAAATGTTTTATTTCTTTTTTATTTCATTCTTTTATTTGGCTTCAATCGTGACTCTAAATATTTTTAAATTAAGTCATTTTTTTATACCTTCCGGCAGGTTGCAATTATCTATTCAATCCTCAGGCACTAAAATAGTTCGGCTTTGTTCTGATTCAAGTAATCATCTAATAACTGTAAAACCAAGACAGACTAGTACCTTGATTTTATTGCTATTTCACCATTCATTTCTTACGTCAGCTTTTCGCTAAACATAAATATTTCGTATGCTTTAGCTTGAAAAATATGCATTTATGGAGATAGACCTAGTATAACCTACATATTTAGTATTGAAATTTTGCTCCTACGTTGTAAATAAGTATATTTGTCGAGTAATCTGCATATTTTGTGTTATACTCTTCTCATTATCACGGGCATTTTATCAGTGAAAGCAGTATTTTTTGAACGGCATAAATGAAAACGCTGAACTTCTCGTTTGTTTTGACTTAGTCATTCGCAAGGGAACAACCTTAAAACTCACGCAACAGTTCTATTCCACTCCACCCGACCAACTTCTTCGCTAACCAGCCCCATCACCCCCCGCCTCATATCCCTACTAACCCCCCAGTCTCCTTTTGATTCCCTGGCCTTTTAACCCCTTCCACGACGGTCCCAAGTCTTCCCCTCCCTCTCTATCTTCTCCGCCCCTTTCCTCAACCCTCCCACCGCCACCCACCCCCTTGGCCCACTCTCCGTTTTGCCCCCCTCCTTGCCTTATCGGATTCATGACTCAATGGGTCCTACTGCGAGTGTCCTCCTCATTCCATCCAGGCTCCTTCTTCCCTTTATCTCAGTTTGCCCATCCTCCTCCACGCCCATCCCCAACCCCCTCTACTCCCTTCCTCAACCCCCGTATCCATTGCAATACTCCATAGCCGTTGCATCCATATTACATCGGAACAACTCCGGACTTTATTTTTTTCGCACTTGGACGAAGTTCCTCTTCCAATCAAACTTTATCCCGAGGAGAGGAGGGGGTGTGAGGGGGAAGCGGGGTGTGGGGGAGCGGGGAGTTTGGTGGGGGGAGGGGGAGAAGGCTGCAGTAGAAGATCATATAAGGGTGTGGGGGAGGAGGAGGTAGATGACATGGGAAGAGGGATTGGGTTTGCGGGGGAAGGCTGGAAGGGATCGCAGAAAGATCCTTGGGTAGGGGGTCGGAAGGGGGTACAAGGTTTGATAGGGGAGCGTTTAAAAAGTTGATGGGGAAGGAGCAGATCAAGGGATGGGGGTTTGCGTGCGCGGTAGGAAAAGGGTGTGAGGTGAGGACAGGATGGAGGAGGGGTGGGAGGGTGAGAAGACTGAAGGGGAAGTGATGTGACGGGTAGAAAGTTAAGGAATAGGTTAAGGAGAAGAAATATGATGAGTGATGGGGATATGAGGAGGGGTAAAGATGGGCATGTAATAGGGTAGACGAGAGTGCGGAAAAGGATGATACCGGTATAACAATGGAGAGGGGAATCAGAGGAAGGAAATACACAGAAAATGCATTTTAGATGAAGTTTAAAACACAATGATGTGTTAGTGACAATTTCTTTGTAAATATTTACAAATTCAATCAAGAACAGTACTTTCCCTATTCATGTTATAAATATTATTACAAATATAATGATTGATAAGTTAATAGGCAATATAAAATGATTATGTAATGTGTAACTATCCGCTGTATACACTGGTTAAATATGTAATCCGTAGGTTTACGCGGAATTGAATGGAACTCAAACATGATGAAATAAAAACCATGCTATTTTCCACAATATATAAATTTACTTCCCACTCGGGTTTCTATGCCAATACATCATCGTCAGGTGTCATCATCACCTGACGATATTGTACCAACACTCAAACCCGGGTCGGAAGTAAATTTATATTTTGGAAAATTGCACTGTTTTATTTCATCACTTGTTAAATACTTTCTTTATCAACATTCTACCATAAATAATTATCTTACATTTCGCATCTCTCGTTCATCATACTTTAGGATAGATAAGTTAATGGACAATAGATTATGATTGGTGGTTGAAGAGATTAGCTGTTACCGTTTCTTGCACGGGTTATATTTAAAAAAAATTTTTGGCATCTCATAGAGACTGAGAAACGAATAAAATAAGAGTAATGCTCCAGATTTTGAAAAAGCTTTGCATTCAAAGAAAATTTGCGAGAAATCTAAATCCGTCAGTGAGTGGAATATCAGTCTTAACCCCGAGTATATTATTGATTTAAATTAACCTTGGCGATTAAGGTATTTATAACCGCTCTATTTTAATGAAATAGAAAACAAAGTAGTTATGACAACCATTGGCGTGAAGAACATCAAAGGATTGATTTTCGCAGTCAGCCTTTCAGTTTTTTCCTCTACTCAAAAAGGATTTGATACTATCGTGGCCGGCAATGATGTTGCCTAAGATTTTAGAAAGTTCTTTTGCTATCGATATTTCAAATTTATTGAACCTAAGGTTGAAAACTCAATGCATATATGTCCTCAGCTGTTTTTCCACGGCTTTACATTTTCGTTTGACTTACTATACCAACGCTATTTACTGTGGCAGATGCTTTAAGCCCATTTCAGGAAAAATTGTAAAACATTTGTGCATATTTATTCATTGAATTTGCCCAGTATCTCAATTCCAAGATTTAAATTGATATTTATTTTATACATTTATTCATGGTTTTTCTCTAAAAGTTAGCATAACAGGCCAAATTTTACGATAAAAAAACATTATTATGAATACCTAAACACGTTAAAATAACACACATGGATTGCGTCGAACATTGGTCTTAAAAATAACAACGCATTGTATTCAAGATATGCTACCCATGATACATTTAAATTTAAATTATACATTGTAATAAAGTTGAAGATCATTTGGTGAATGATAGCAAATACAGAAACTAATGTGTTCATATTGCTTTGCTTTTACAGATAATTTGATGCATGGCTGATATGATAAAAGTCGAAAAAATAACTAGTTCACCAATTATTCGGAATTTCTTTATGAAGGTAATAATTTGGAATTTCCAACGTGTATATGAATCCAGTAAATAATATTTATTTTATTTTTATCCCTGACTCGGAAATAACTTTCTACGCTTAATTGCCTTTCATATTTTAACGTTCCATGAATATTTGAGTAACTTTCTCTCGCGACCCTATATGAATGTATTTTAACTGGGAAATGCTAAATATAAAAATGTATTACGAATTGCTGCTTGGGATCATGCATGTTTGGACATGATCAATAAAAGTATGGACGGGTTTAAAAAATAATATATGTAATTTTTTCTGAGGAAGTACGAATTACATGACTAAGTTGTTCAAAGGGGTTTGCCAATTGATATTCGCGTCGAACTATATTGGTCGCTATGAGTTTTTCAAGTTTTACATCACGAACCGAGATATTTAGGATAATTTGCGAGTATGACATTACAACTCTTTGAAAAATTTCACATTTCTGCTTTCTTGAATCGAAACAAATGTGTCTTTATAAATGCAGTGCTTAGTCACAATGAAATATATAGGGCTAATATTTTTAAAGGCATTAAAAGATATAGATACAGTAGGGGTTTTACTGCACAAAAATATAATGCACGCCTTTGTTGTTACTTTTACGTTATTTAATGACAATGGGGAAATTTCAGTATGAATTACTACTCGATATATACAGTCAACAAATGTGTATTATATTGAATTTTCAACCGAATAAATAATGAAATATTTGGAGTGTGTATTGCACCACTGTCCTCGGTATTTATTCAGTTTATGATTCAATTGGAATTGAATTTATGGACACTCGGTACTGCATTCACAAAGTGATAAAATTATGGAAATGGCGAATCAGATAAAAGGAGGGTAAAAAAATACAGTGTAATTTAATGAATTACAAGATGCACTTTTAGATGATTTTAAACTAGACGTGAATCACAATGCAAAATTATCTCAATCTAAATACTGCCGTGAAATACTTCGTAATTGGCTAATGGAAATTTAACGATGAGTGTGGGAGACAGTTTCATCGGTCAAGATCTTGCTAACCTTGATCACCTTTCAACTAGAGTTCCGGTAAAATGAACAATGAGTGCCTCGTGCAGTACGCTTACCAAGCACCTAGATAATTTCTTTCTACGCAGACTATCATATTTGGAGTAGTCCTCTTATCTTCTATAAACGATAATTGAGCTGAAAACTAATTGTTTCTTCCGCTCAGAAATACTAATATGCGATATCCCTATTTCTTTTTCCAAGATTGGAAAAAAATGAATGCATGGAGGAACTATCTCAGGATTTTTAATTTAATAAAAATAGGAGAAATCCTATAGACATTAAAGGATAGATATAGCTCAAACACTTCGTCTCTTATCTTGGAAATTGGGTAGAAAAGTTAATGCATTTACTATGAAGGAATGAAAAAAACTTGAAACAGTCTACTCTGTAAATGGCGTAAGATTTCAATTTTTTCTCCAACGGAAGATAGGAAAGCATAATAAAAGATTTATGAAAATTATTAGAAATTTGAAATACTTTAATTAGTTTCTCTTCGTGAGTACCCGAAGAACTACGATACTTCGTACCCCTGCAGTTGACAGCCGATGGAGACAATTTTCCTTTGTAATAGATAGAGAAAAATTCTTTCTACGGAGAATGACTCGAGCCGAAGGGAGAAATTATGAACTATCGGCTGCTCACGGGAGACGGAGCGATACGCATAATAAATTCATGTTTGTGCTATGGACGCCCAGGGACAGGCAGAGTGGGGGGAGAGCGGGAAGGGGGTTGGGGAGGAAAGAATAGGAAAAGGGATGAAGCGGAAGAGATAGCGGGGTGGGTGCGGGTAGGTGGAAGCTAAAAGGAGAGGTACCTATACGGCGTTTTAGGGGAAATTGCAGCAAAGGGCTGAGAGGGGTGATATTAGAGATATCGAGGTGGTCGGGTGGGGGACGGCCCCTGAAAATTGTCGAAGAGAGGCGGGAGGAGTGGGGAATCGAAGGGAATGAGGGTTTGTGGGGGGAGGGGTGGGAGGGAGAGAGTGATCTGGGAGCTGAGAAGGGGATGCGAGTATGGGAGAGTTGGGAAGGTCTCCAGACGAAGAGGTTTTTGAAAGTGGGAAAGAAAAGACTCGTGACTCCTTTATTAAGGCTTTTTTTTCTTTCTCCCCCTTACTTTCGTTCCTTTTGCGGTCGTTTGAGAACAGGCCCTGAATTCGAAAAAAGTCCGATCGGAATTCGATTTCGATTTGAGAGATCTGAGACCGCTAATCATTGCTTTTTTCACCTCCTCTGAGAGAGATTATTTTGCTCATATTATCTCCAACGGCTTGGAAATTATTAAACCAGTGATTGATCGTCGTGGTACTTTTTGAAATATTCCATCGCAGCTGTCAAGCTTAGGTAATGGCGGAAAGAATGATCGGAATATTGGAATGAAATTAGTTTTGGTTACGCAAACGACTGGGTGTTATGGTCGTCTTATCGTGATAGCATCACTCGTGCTGAAGAGAAGTTTGGTATGTAGGAAAGCCTCCTAAATGGTAGGCTCTTCTTCAATGGGTACCGTTGCTCAATTGCGGGCCAATGAATTCATTATCAATCATTTCCACCGAATAATCTTACCTGTACGGTTGAGAAACTCAGGAATGGGAGGTTCTAATTAGCTCAGTGGATATTGCTATTTCTGGAACGCGCTAATATCTCTTTTTTTGGATCCTCGTGTATAACGTGGATGCATTGATGTGATGCATCTCTTCCTAGTACCTCCTTGTGCTCAGTGCGATAAAATGCCTCTCTGTTTTCATTAAATAGGACCAAATTAATGAACAAAAGTGTTGCGAAAGATAATTTAAAAATCTTTATACAATAATGGACAAGACACTAGGCATTATTTCATAAGGTTAGTCATGTGTGTAATAGAGTATTTATAATGTATATTGTTCTACTTGCGTCTTCATACTTATTTATTATACTGAGTAGGATTCTCTTGCAATTTGGTTTTTATTTTCGAGGTACTACCTATTGCGATATTGTGTTACATCTTACCTGAATCCTTTCCCTACCTCCTGTGCTAAAACATTTTAACATCAAAAGACGCCCTTATAATCTATGCTTAAGTTCCCATGCGTTTTTTCGGTAGTAATTTTCTGCCATGCCATTTCACTGTTTCACTTCGAAAACATAAACATTTGAGCCAAAGCTGTGAGAATGAATTTATACATGCATATTTATGTAGTTCGAATTCGTAAAAAATTAGATGGACTGTTCCATATTCCAGGTTAAAGGTGGCACGAATGTCAAAACTGGAGTGAATTGTTAGTAGCGTGTAGTTGTTAAGGTATTAGTCCAGTGAAATTTACTGAGTAATTTTTACGAGGTTGCGCCACATACTCTTCCTAACTTTTACCTGTTTCTTAAAGCTGGAATTCAACTTAAAATCCTTTTCTCCCCCCGATCCTTGATTTTTAAAAGTGGAAATAATTATGTTACTACGCTTATCACTTATGTTTTCATATGTTGAGATTTAGAATTATGTGAACGTGTTAGTCAATTTTTTTTAGGACTTGGAAGTTGGCTCATACATTAGGGACGGAATCCTTTTGGGGTACCTTAAGCCCTAACTGTATTCATTAAACAGTACCAAATTTGGTGAAAATAGTGTCGTGAATGCAGATTTAAGAATCTTTATAAACTAATGGAGCAGGATAATTTTGGCATTTTTATGTAAGTGTAGTGACAAAAAAAAACAAAGTATATTTTTTTGTAGTGGTAGTGACAAAAACTAAGTATTTAAATAATGGCTATTTATAATGTTTACTTACGCCTTCATGTTTGTTAACTTTGGTATTATTTCGTTGTGCTTTGGTTTTTATAGTTTTTTTAACGATTTCGAACAAAATGGCTGAAGAAAATCAGGATTTTTTGGAAAAAGGCTAACTTAGAGCAATAATACTAATCTGGCTCTAAATGAAAATCAATATTCTGTAATTTTATGAGATCGAATTTATCTTGTTATTTGTAAAATGTTATTTAGAGTTTGTGTAGAATTTTCCCCTCTTATTGCACGAGCTTTCTTTTATTACCCCTTCTACCCCTTCAGACTAGTATTATTTCCGATGTAAAAATCTCCTCAGTCGAGTTCCGGCGCTCTTTGCTTTCACGGTGAGGTATTATTCCCATGAAAACACCACTCGGTTTTTACGATTTCTTCTCTCTCTCTCGTGATTGGTTGCAGATGCGTAGCACAGTACAGAGTAGCAGTGCGTCATTAGTGGAGTGTTGCACGGGCTTCCTCGGGAAGCAGTGGAGCAACAAATCGATGCCAAGGAAGCCTATACAACACTCCATTAATGGCGCATCACGACCGTGTACGACGAGTCTCCAAAGAATGAAAAAAACACGAACAAGGGACGTGAAGAGGAATTTTCTTCTTTCAGTGAGTAAAAGGCTCTGCGTTGAATGAGCAGACCGATACTCGCTTCTTGCTGTAACACGGTTGATGTTTCAACGGTCGGCAGCACCTAGCCAAAAAACTTCTTGCATTGGGTGTCAACTTTCATTCTGTTCGCCCGTCCTTAGGCCTGGATTTAATTATAGGACGATTGCCAAATGCACCTGGATGAAGGAGGAGACATGCTCCATAACGACTTCGCCATTAAGACATTCTCGGACAGCCGAGATGAATTGGCAGTAGATTTTACTTATTTTGCCAGCACGTCAAGAGTTTGAGGAGATCTACTTCGTTGAGGATTATAAGTATTTAAGCGATAGTTTAGAGTTATACTTTCTTCATGGGCAACCATCCAAGTTTTTATCTTCCGTCTTCCCCACATGATCAGGAGCTACGGACGTAAGTCGCTCGTAAATTTACGCTTACAACGTGTGTGGTTGTTTCTAAAGTGGAGGTGATCGAGTTTAAAATTGAATGAATTCTGACATTCGCAACGAGGGTCGAAAGTCACTTCGGAAATTATTTTTGAGGTGGATAACTGCGGGTAATAATTCGAGGCCGTATGAAGTTCATGGAAAAACTCAAAATCAGTGATGCGCTCCCTTCGTTTACGGGTTTGCGTATTTCGATGTATGCGTAACCCGGTGAAATCCTAACTTAATCGAAATGAATGTAAGTCGAAAATAATCTCGTAAAATAATTCGTGGACGCCAAAATTCATTGAAAAGCATTAATGCGCTCCCTTCGTCCACGGGTCTACATAAGTAGAGGCATGCGTAAATCTAGGACTTACTGCATGCCTACAGGTACGGTGCTTACGTTTCCCCTGTGTCAGCTATGAATTTTAGGAATTTCATTAGCTGAGCTCACCACCGAACGTTTAAACACGCGAGCTGTACTAACGCTACTCTTGTTAAAGGAAAATATTTATTTCCATATTTGAAAGAGGGTGGCTTACTTGGCGTAACATTTATTCTCCTATCTTTGTTATTTTATCGCTATTGAGTATGAATTATATTAATCAATATCATTCATACTCAGTTGAATTACTATTACAACTATTGATATGAATTATATTTATCAATATAATTCATATCAATAGTTAAGTATCAGCGCGGCTTCTCCCGTCAACATTTGTTTCACTCAATCATCGGAAGTCACAGTTCGTCACTTAGTTGTCCATGCTTACATATTTTTTTGCAAAATAATGCAATATTTGAATGAATATGCAGGTGTTATTCAGACCATCTGTGTAGTGAGGAGCTGACGTTGCTATCCTCATTTCCCTACGGATCCATGAAAACTTTATTTCAAGGCTGCTGTAGGACGCTCTATCTGCTCCACGCGTATTCTCAGTTTGCTTGGTTTTTGTGAATAAACAGTATGAAGTTGACTCAGAAACGCTTTTATTTAACAGAGAATCCAATGTTCGCTCTTAATACCTTAAATAAAGATACCCGAGAACATGAATCCCTCCACTCTGATGCCGTAAAAATATTTTTGTGAAGGCCAATTTTCTATCCCCATTTGCATATTTTGTGAAAATGTTTAAAAAATCTTCATCGTTAAGAAACCCAAGTAAATTTTATGCAGATATGTGAGTGTCTTTTATTTTTAGATTATGAATTTGAGCATTATTGGAAGTCAATGATTTCGTTCGAAGTAGGAACGATAAGATTATATGGAAGCATATAACTTAGTCTGCAATCATCTACCATTTCATTAGAGATAATTATTAGAGGTGTAAATGGATTTAATAAACTCCGATTGCCACGAATAAGTGACTGGTGTAAATTATTTAAGATTAAAATGTAACTCTTGTGGCCAAAAAGGCTTTTTATTTGATCGAAAGACTGACTATATTTAATATGGTTGTTTTATCTCGTTTTCTCCCTTCGCTCCTTTATTCACATTTAATTTCCTCAATAACTTGTAATGCTAGTTCCAATTAATTCATTTCCTTTAGACACCGTAATAGCTTAAAAGAAAACGACCATCGATATTCATTGCATAGTATTGTCATACTGAATAATGTATCGAGCAATGCACAGAAAGAAGAAGTACTACATTGCCCTAAATACAATTCACGCATCGAAATATTCTCAAAAAATGGAAAGTTAAGACTAAAATTGTACATTTCTATATAAGCGTATTTAGTACCTGGACATTAGCATTCTTGGATAGTAGCATTCTTGAGGTTTCATCTCTGGGAATAACCTGTTGGCTTAATCTTTACGTTAACTATGCAGTGTGATCATCAATTGTTGTCCTATAAATTGATTGGTTGGTCTACAGACAGGCCTTACCTAAATTTACCTAGCCAATGACAACGTGAACCCCTAAAATAAATTGCTTATTAGCCCCTCTTACCTTCTGCCCCCCTTTGATAGCAACTGAAATTCTTATTCTCTTCCTTCCTCATCCTGGCTCGTCCAGCATTCTCTTCTCTATCCATTTAGTCAATATTCACGATGCGTTATGTCACATAAATGTATTAGACTCAATTCCATAACAAAAGTGCTAAAGTATTTCACGTGCTAAGTGAGGAAAGGGTTCTTTGGCTAGCTTTCTACGCAAGCACATTGTTTTGACGACCATTCCCCTTCACCTGCGACCAAAAGTTCGGTATTTGTGCGCCAAAGTGTCCCGCCTCCTGGCGCCAGAGTTGGCGCCGCCACCGCCCACGTTTACGGTCGACTCGGTCGATGCCTGTTTTTTTCAGGAGTTATGGCTCCATTGATGGTATACTGTGATTTTGGGACTTGAAACCATTCTAAAAAAAACTGATCGGATAGACGTCATGTGTAAAATGATTTGTGGTTTTCGACACACTTTTAGCTATTCATCTCGGAAACATCTCCAACGGCTACTCTAATATCCGCGTGGAATTTAAGGAGTGGTGACGGACTATTTCTACATTATTTTGACATTTTAATGTCCGTAAGGGTACCTATTTTAATACTGCTACGATGTTGCCTCTAACTGCAAAAAATACCAGAAGCTCGTCTGTTAGTCAGAATGTCACAATCAGAAACAAGCAAAGGAACAATTGAATTATACAGGACGTAAAATTGTGGAACTCTTTGCTTCTTTCGTTTTACAGACAGTCAATGCCGACACCGTACTTCTCTCTAAACTTTCCCGTTTCGAAATTGTATTACTTAATCTACACCATCATCATCTATAATGAAAGAGGTTCGGTGGTTTTACTCAACTGAAGAGAATTCGATGAAACTTACTGGAAACATTAACTTGGTTGTCTTAAAGCTACCTGATTTTTTTTTCAGAATTATTTGCCGCAAATGTCTTAAGATATTTAAACGAGAAGTGGGCATGAAAATACACGGGTTGTTACGGGAACGCAAGGCTTTATTCATCAGAAAGAACCTTTTATAATTATTCAATGTATAATAATTTATATCATCGATAGAAAAATGTTTATGTAACAGATTTTTACTCCGAGCGCTTGAATAAATCCCTCGCGCGCGTTGCAGATCGTTGAAATTGGCACCACGGGTAAGGTACTTGAACGTGGATGCATAACTTGCAGGATGCATAAGAAAAGTCATAAGAACGTGTAATTTCATGCCCAATTCTCGATCAAATATCTTATAAAACCTGCGGTAAATAATTCTGAAATTTGCAGGTAGCTTTAAAAGAATATTAAATAATACTTTCAGGAAGTTTCATTGAATTCTCTTTAAGTTGGGTGAAACCACAGAACCTTCTTAATGGCACATATATCGGTAAGTCACGATTTCCATGCATTGTTACTTTTGCTTCATTCAAGTTATTTTCATTCCTGTAAAAAAATTAAAAATCCTATCTAGAATTTTTTAAAAAACACCTAGATTATCATATGCTAATTATCATATTATTACGTTCATCGTGGTCCAAAACTTGTGTGAAAAAGTATTGATAGCTTGCATTGATTAAAAGTTTCACTCGAAATTGAGTGTGAAATCCGGAGAATGTAGAACGAGGATGTGATCATTTTGCTGACATTTTGATATCAATTCAAGCCAAGCTCCAGACGTGAGAACGTGTATCTATCACCGGCTGCGCCGAAATGATCGTAAATGCTTCGATGATTTTCTGAGGAAATACATTCCAAATGAAATTGTTGAGTGAAATGAATTGAAAAGTGAGTGGTGGGATATCACGATGGTGCGTTCAATAATTCAAACGAAATCAACGAGAATATTTGAGATCAGAATATTTGATTCCCCTTCCGTCGTTCTCATCTGTGAGCGCTTTCGTTCATTTTGCTTCTGTTGCGGCCTAAATATACGTCTTTATCGACACTCTGCCAAAACGTCCTGCTGTAATGCTTTTTTTATTTAACGGTGTTTGTGTCGCTTACATCCACTGCTTACTTCACTAGCTAAAAAAAATTTGGAAATGAAATTTGGTAATACAGAATGTCTTAACAGGCATTCCCGTGAACGGTCAAAAAACTACTTCGAATGGATGCAATTTTTTTTTTATTTATCCTTTTTCATCAGGAAAAAGTGAAAATTTATTTATTTTTATTATTGATTATGAAAAGCACTATTACCTCACATGCTGTGGTATGGGGCGATTTTCTTGCATGGCGGCGCTGAGAGGTATCGATTTTGAGTCACTATTATGGGCATATTAGGAAGTCCGCGAATTCATTGGTAAGGATTTTTGAGAATTAGAAATAGCACGGCAATAATAATTTTGATAACGCGGCCGCTCAGTCAGCGCAGTGCCATATTTCGGACATCTAAGAGATATCTTGCGGAGATTTTGTGATACCCCAAAAACATCGCTGGACTGGGTCTGTCACATATCTAGCGGATTGGGCTGGACGACCAATCGCCGTTCTGGTGTTTTCTTCCTTATAGAACTCACCGCAGCAAACGCTAGTGATTAAATGTTGTTTCGCGTTCCGTTTTTCCTCTTAGCCTATATATGACTCTGAGGCCGGAAGCTACCCATTTCCACTCTCCTTCATCCCTATCCTTTTTTCCCTCCTATTCCCCGCAGCCTTCCGTTCCCCGGTCATGAGCGAAGGCTCGCATACCGGGTGGAGGGTGGTGCCCTGCGCGGAAGACCGCTTATACACTGGGTCTGTCACATCATATCTAATTCTTCTTCCGATCTGGAGTTTTGGTCCAAAATAAAGACTCAGGATTCGATAAAGTTTACTATTATCATCAGGGCTTCGCAAAACGTGGAGAGCTTGAATTTGATTGGTCATGGTGAAATATATTTAATAGCCTAACCATTGTATTGATGATTGGTATTGCACAACCCAATAAAATAACTTTCGCAGCCACATTGAAGCGCAGGAAGAAGTAAATGGTAAGCCGTCCACACAACAATAGTTATGTACTTGTGCGCCCGAAAGCGAATCGGTGTTTTTCTCGGTGGAGATTTTTTTGTATAGATGGCTTACAATTAACTTTTCCCTACACTGCAGGACTGCAGGCTGTACAAGTTATTTTTATTGGGTTTTGCATTACCTATCATCATTGTAATAGTTAGGCTATTAAAAATATTTCACCAGGGACAATGAAATACCAACTATCCACGTTTTTCGAAGCCCTGATGATGTTAATAGACCTTAGCAACGGTTGACAACGGTATCCTGAGCATTTTTTTGGACCAAAACTCCAGATTGGATGCAAATTTATTCATGTGGTCGGGAAAAAAACTAATAACGTCTATTAGATATTTATTTCTTAGGCATGAATTCTATGCTATCCGGTGAATCCACAATCATAAAACTTGGAGATCCGTTTTCCGAAAGAGTAAATCTATAATTATATTATTGACAACTGGCAGAAGCAGATTTTATTAGAATCAGCAATATGATTGCTCGATCGTGCATTAAAGATACACAATTTGCCACGAATAAATACAGCAAAAAATACGACCTAGTTTTTGATGCTTCAAATGGAAACCTCGGTGCTTGTTCAAGTTGTACTTATTTGTGAAGAATGTCATATTTTTATCCATTCATAGCGTTCATATTTCATACGATATTGCCTGAAACTTCTGTAGTTGTTATAACTCACATAATCATGCAAAATTGCATCCAATACGCAGCAGCCGGTCTCCTCTGAATAAAATATTGTATCAAATGTTTTATATTTACCATTTATTCTCCCGAGGGATAAAAGTGGAAACCTGCAAAATCTGTCCTGTATCACGGGAAAATGGCATACTTCATTATTATTACTGAAAGTGGCCATACCTTGGATATTCACAATACCTAGGAATATCTCAGAGATACATCAGAGATGTCGTGGATGTTCACGGGGTGTGAGCGACGAAAATAGAATATCACGATGATGTCCCATTCTGTGTGGGTGGTTGAGTTAAAAAAATGCCCAATAAAGGAATTTTATGCCTTGTAACAATACCTGCTAGAAGTCAGTTCAAAAGTAAATCTTTTCAGTACAAGTTTGCCCAATTGAGGAGCTGTTACTCCGGAATACTCTTGGAATTTGCATTCGCCATTTTAAGACATTTTGTGCACCTTAACTTGGTTGTTTGAGCCCGAGACTAATCACGTTATTATGCTTAAAAAGATTGAAAGGGAGAATTCTGTAAAAATGGGAGGGAGTATCCGTTCTGAAATTTCAATTGCTGAATGCTAAGAATTTTTTCCTGCTTGAGAGCGTCTTTTTTATTTTGGACTACAATCGCCAAGATAATTCCATTGGATTTTCCAATGAATCTCTTGGAATCGTTTCACGCTGAAGCAGAATGTTCTGCACCGGAATATAAGAATCGTCTTTTGTCTCAAATATATTCGTGAGGGGGTTGCCGGTTTTTTTTGCTATAGGTACTTAAGGTCAGGAATTTAGTAATAAATGGCATTATATTCGCAAAACACAGTAAAATATTGAGTTGGCTACCTTGTGTACGATTACTTCTTGTGAAATTATCTACTTAAATAGATGAAGAAAGGGTTAAAAGTTCTCATTTACATGCTGGTATATGCTGTGTTTTCATCATCCACCCACAATGGACGTATATGGAAACGATGTCACATGTCATGTGACTGTACAGGTTGTGGGGAGACATCAGTAAACAGCTATTTGCTTGTACTGTGATAGACAAAGCGAGCTCATTTGAGCATTGATTGCGAAAGTTTAGTTAAATACCAAACATATTATAAAAGCTATGCATTTTGCATATAATGCATAGCTATGCATTTTGCATGACTTCGCTTTGTGCTTTGTGATGTCATCAGTTGTGTTCCCTTTACTTCAACGTTGTTTGTTACAGGAATTTTTTCTCACGAGAGAGCCTAGCAAACTTGCGGTGATTTGTCGAAACACATTGTCTCCGCCTTTTTGTTTACCTGTCGATGTCCCTACTTTTGCCTTTAGATGCAAATATACCTTCTTAGCAACTTCTATTGGGTTGCAATTTTGGCTACTGAACAGGGGCTAAAATGTTCTTCCTAATACTAGGGGTGCTTCCATAGATTTGTCTTCGTCTATCAAATCAACTTTGGGGTAAAGAGATTGGTTGCATTTTATTCTTGAGTGAGAATCACTCATAGTACATGGCTTGAGCTGAAACAAAAAGAAAGACGATATCTAATCATGTAAAAATTTTTACCTATAGACAGAGCAAATGATGTACACCATGGTAATACAACTCTTCACTCAAATTTCAATTGATTCAGAAGCATTAGCATCATTCTAAATCCAATAGCCCGGATTACGAGCCCCTACTTCATGACGATATATACAATGTCCTTTACTTTCTGAATCAAAAATTCATCATTTCAACTCGCACATTTTACACCTACTAGCTTGAGTTATTTTTGTATTAGTGCAGATAAACGATGGGTTGAATAACTTGAAGAGTATGTTATAACTAAAACAAAAATTTGCTCGTAGTTTTTTGTGAAATGAAAAGAGAAGGGTGTTCTTTATGAAACACCTTTTTTATTCGGCTGGTTTAGGGGTTGTAGGGAATTGGGATACTTAAACGCAGTTTCATATGGGTGGATGATTTGATAATGATTTTTCAAGCGCTTACCTGCGTAGTGTTCTCTAAATACTCTTTGAAGAGGTTTTTGAAAACATTACGTCCTTCATTTCAATAGTAGTTCTAATGTTGATGCCTTGGCGTTTTAAGAAACGAACAGACTAATGTGGACTCCGGTCGACACTTTAGGTTCTTCCAAATACCAGAGGTGAATTCATAGATTTGTCTTCGCTTATCAAATCAACTTTGGGATGAAGAGATTGGTTGCATCTTAATCTTGAGTGAGAATTACTCATAGCACAATCTCTCCAATCTCCAAGAAGAATTGCGGTAAATGGGTTTAGCGGCGCAATAAATAGAAATGCTGATCAAATAAACATCTATTTATCTGTACGTATGGAATATGTTGTTTTATGTTCCAGAATTTGGAAATATTTTAAGAATTTTAATTAAATTATTAGTGTCGAGTCTCCCTAAAGAAAATGTCCGTTTTATGTTCTTGGATTCATCAAAATATTTCATATGAAATACATTCAAGTGATAAAGTAACAGGAAAGTTGATCGGAGAATTTTATTTTTCTCATTAAGTTTCGGTCTTACCCATGAACCGTATTTGTACTTAATTATGCATTACTAAAGTCTTTACTCGCTGGACCATTAAAAACCATTATCCCCCAATACCTTTGATTTTACGATGCATTTTCAGACCCATTCATCAGCAAAATGAAACTGTAGTGGGGCGATGCATTAGGGAATGCTTCAGGTGTATATGGTGGGATCGTTTTGAGACGCATTAAATAAAAGAATAGAATATCTATTTATTTTCTTATAATTTCCCGGGATTTACCCTGCTTACGAAAAATAAAATACACTTATCATAATTTGTTTTCCTTTGCAATCATTTTTAAGTAAAAAAGAAATAAGTACATAAACATTTATTATTTCACTCTTTTCATTTCAAATAGCCGACCATGGTTTCGGCACATTGTACAAATTTCAAGATGTTTTTCACTTGGTTAGCAGGCCTCAATGTATCGAATTGTAAGACAGTGGGAAGGGTTAGGGAGAGAGGGAGAATGGGTTGTCAAACAGCGTTGCTGAGGAAGCGAAGGAAGGTCGGGGAAATGGGAATGTTGGGGAATGGGTCAATGTTTTCAAGGTTAACTTAGGTGGTGAGTGACCTGGGGTTAGGGGGTATGCGAAGATTGAGGATAGGTGAGTGGGCATTGAACGCATGGTTACTACAATAGTAGAATTGAGCGGTGGTATTAACAATTTATAATTGTTCTATGAAGTGCAACTTCCTCCCCTTGTTCATAAAATGTAAATATGTAGGATTAAAATTACACCAACTGTTTTTGCCGTAAGGATACTTCGACACACCAAATGTTTCGCCCCAATTTATAGAGCAAGTTCGCAACAATCATTCTTGACTTTAAAAGCTTGAGGTTTGTCATCGAGAAAGTTTGGAATCACTCAGCAATATGATACGCCTTACAGGAGGTTTTTGAAGTGAAGGGAATGCGAAGAAATAGTTCTTTGAATACGCTTCGTATTGTCATTTTTCACGCCGATGGAGTCGTGTAGGTGACGAGATGCAAGGAGCATGGGAGTTAGAGCTATTCTTTCTTCGATGGCCATTTTCATTTTTCTCTCGTAACTCGTGCATTTTCCATTGGAAATTGGCCCGAACGGAAGAGGAAAGAAATTATTATATCTGGGCCGGGTTACCGGGGGGGGGAGGGGGGGAGAGCAATTTCCCTCGAAGAGTGCGCGTTTACAAGTACGGAGGCGGAGGAAGAGAAAAAAAATAACTCGAGAACTCACGGGATAATGGCGGAAGCTCGTTTGAGCGATTCTGCGCCGCTGGGGAAGTTACATTCTCCGATGCCTGTCATTTCTCCTTTTGGCATCGATTTTGCTCTCACGTTTGTCCTTATTTCCCTCGAATTTTACGACCCGCTCCTCTCCAGCTGCGGGGAAGATCGACAACTTTGAATCCAGGGGCCCTTTAACTCTCGCGTGTGCGGCAATCCTTAACTTTTATGGGACAGAACGGGATTTTGGTCGTACGTCGTTGTTTTGCGATGACTTGTCTAAACGACTTGTACTTGCTTTTTATTTTATTTTTCTGCAAAAGGTAAACGTTTATTTAAATGTGAGAAAAATATTGGAGGAGTTTGAGTGCTTGGATTCAGGTTCGTTGTAGATACGTTAAAGGTGAAAATAAAATTATATCTTGCTACAATAAGATAGGTTACAGCTTAGTGATCTTTTTTGTGATTTTGTCAAAATTCTACCGAAATCAATGCTGGGTCTATCTACAAAAATTCTGCAAAATCTAAAAAGCAAATCTAAAATCTACAAAAAGAATGTAGACCTAAATGTTTTCGCTCCAAAAAAGTTGACATTATTTAAAAACTTTGATGAACGCAGTGCAAATTTAAAGACGAATGCATTTCACTTGTTTTGCAATGTGCGTATTAAGGAGGGATAAGGTAACCAGTGTTTAGGCTATTGGTAAAAACAACATAGGCCCATCGATAAAAAAGGGATAAGCAGGAAAGAGGTGAATACGTTTGCGGTAATAGGGCGCCATGTACTTCTCTCCTGGTTCGCCGTAGCACAATAGAATTGCTGTTTCAAAAAGCTCCTCATTTGAAGAATTTGAAAGACTCAGAACTCAGCAAGCACTCACTGAAAAGGCCCACGCTCATTTTAACTTAGTCATATAAACTATTCACAAAATTCGCATTATGTAAGCATGATTGCTGTACTTATGCTAAATGAATTATTTAAATAAAAATAGTGCGTCTGCAGCCCCAAAAATATGTGTGATAACATTTGCGTTTGCAGTCTCAAAGTTTTCAAGCTCTCTCACCTGCATAAAAATCTTTGAATATCATCTTTAAATGTTATGAATTCTATCTACTATCGCCGCAAAAAAGGTAGAACGCTGAACTTAAAGTATTTGTACCAAATTCCGCCGGAGCACCTAAGAGCCGTGTAATATACCGTTTTACTCCTTGTTTATTTGACTACAAAATGCATTCATTGAAAAGTGTGTAATTGTAAACGCTTAGCTCCTACGGTCGAAAGAGTGAAGAAAAACACGCGAAAAACTAAGAGAACGGCGAAACGGTCGTCTTCTAAATCTCGTCACGGCCAAAATATTTGATTGGTGGACTTCATTATTTTTTTACGGAGAAAAAGATATCTCCGCATTACAAATATTCTTTTAAAATTTTATTTTACCCATTCTTTGATTTTTAAAATGTCCGAAAGCTAGATTTCAATTTCCGAGGTATGGAAAAGTATATGAGTATCGAAATTACGTATGCTTTATGGAAAAAATATTGCAAAACTTCTTATGTAAGGAAATTTTTATATTCTTCCTCTTACTTAAAATAAACGACAAAGAAGAAAATCGCCCCGCGGCAATGCACACTACCATTTTGCTCAGTTGCAATGGTGAAACTCCTGGTCGCGCGTGACTCAAATCTCATTGCCAAGACCCCTCTAGTGAGACCTCTGTCCAGTGCTGATTGGACAAGGAAAGGGAAAGGCTCTAGGTGTTTTATATTCTTTTAACGTTAGGTGAATGGATTTATATTGAATATTTCGCAATTAGATATTTAATTCAGTCTCAGAAATTACACTTTAATTCAGCTCGTGACAACAATACAATCCATAGAATCAATAAACTTCTAACTCATACACAAACAGTATTTTGCTCCTACCAAAACCAAAGTTCGCATTCTGTCCTTCTAACGACACTATGCCTTTCACAAAACGCAGGGCATTGCAAGATATTTGTGATGAACAAGAAGAAAACAGACAAGGCCGTGCGAGCTGATTTTGAGGACTTTTCAGAAATGTGTGAGAGCACATTGCGTAAGATCTTGCGACAATTGCATTTTTACGTGAGAAAATACAACTCCCGCGCTGTTTGCTTTGAATCGCAGCGTACTGTTTTTTTAAGTAGGGGGATTATGACTTACAAGGTAAAGCCAATATCATTGAAATATTTATAAATTAACCTCGGTAATTGTATTAATTATTTCTTGAAAAAAGTGGTACATGTATGTGATCTTTTTCTTTTCAAATGATGAAGTGTTTGGATGTATGTGCTGTGGTTGGATTTTTTCAATCTTTTATCACTATTGATAAGGTCATCATTTTATGGCAATTCCATTTATTTCGATGAAACATTTGCATTAAGGTCGTTGGGTGGTTTCACTCAACTTAAGGGAATTCCACGAAACTTGCTGGAAGCATTAATTATGTTTTTATAAAGCTACCTGAACTTTTTCAAAATTATTCACCGCAGATTTATTAGGATATTTGATGTGGAAGTGGGCATGAAATTACATGGGTTCTTATGGGAACGCGAGGTGGGACTAGCTTTATTCATCGAAAAGAACGTTTTCTAGTTAAGAATAAGAAAAACAAAAATAATTTAAATCATAAATAGATTAATGTATAAAAATCATTTGATGTACTTTATTTTTCTTATTTTTGTTTTTCTTATTCTTAACTAGAAAACGTTATTTTCGATGAATAAAGCTAGTCGCACCTCGCGTTCCCATAAGGACCCATGTAATTTCATGCCCACTTCTCGATCAAATATCTTAAGTAATCTGCGGTAAATAATTATTGAAAAAATCAGGTAGATTTGAGACAACATAGGTAATGCTTCCAGCAAGTTTCGTCGAATTCCCTTAAGTTGAGTGAAACCACCGAGCCTCCTTAATTATTTAGACTTTTTTTTTGAATTAGCACAAGGAAATAAAAATAACTCAGATATTCGCTCAATTCTCTCAATATATGTCATAAATGCTACAAATTTTAATTATTTACCATGGAAAAATATATAAAAAAAGAAATTTTATTAAATAAAGGGTCATTTAATAAGCCTCCGAACTGCATGTAGAATATAAGGATTAACTAAAGTATTGTCAGCGATTTTGAAATTATCCGAAATATTTTGTATTCATGACTTAAATTTTTATCATTGTTGATGCTGTAAATTTTTTCTTGTGTGTTGTGGATATAAAAACACGAGACAGAGAATTCCACTAATAGTGTGGTGAAAAATAGGTGCATTCCGATAGCGTAGGATTGGATATAAATAGATTTGCAGCTGGTCGGCTCCATAAGGAACAGATAATAGGCATAAGAAGACGTAAGGACACAAAAATCAGCTTCTGTGCGCCCTAAGAATTTCACGTAGGAGTTATTTTTCCTCCCGTTTTCATTCTGCATCCCACAGGAACATCGAGTGTTTGTAACTTGGAGATTAATATCGAATTCAAAATTGTGTGGGCTTGAATATTTCATGCAATTTCGTCCTAACATCTTCATTCAACTTAGAGTTTTAATGAGGATATCCGGGGGAGCGGGCCATAGGAGGAAAAGAGGGAGGTAGAGAGGGAAATAAATGAAGGGAAAGTGTGTGAATTAGGACGGAAGAAAGGGACAAGGGGGAACGTTGGCGCAAGAGTTCGAGAGAATGTTACAAGAGGGGGAAGAAACAGAGGAATTAAAAAAGGAGAGGGATGACGGTGGAGCGGGAACGGAACTAGAAAGCGAATGAATTAACATGAATTAATAAATGTATTATTCTCTGGAACAAGTCCCTTTAGGAGCGAAGAATTAAGATAACAGTGTTCAATCAAAACAAAGTATTCGATTCCCGGTGAAACGGTGGCCGAACATAATGAGTTGCCATTTTCACATAATGAGCTCCATTGGAATGGGCAGCGTATAAACATTAAATGGCGGGGAAAAAGGAAGCTGGGGATGAGTAAATGAGGAAATGAAGAAATGAAAATTGAGAGCGTCATATGGGCTGGAAAAAGAGAATTAAATTTTCAGCCGTTCGCATGGCGATAATAAAGATAAATTGTATGGAGCTTTTTAAAGAGCTGTGACCTTAAAGGTGTAACCTACCTTTCAAAATGATTCGGGCGCCTTCTTGTTTAAGAAATGCCATTTTATTAGAACTGCAGCATAATCCGTTTCAGCAAATACCGCTGATAGTACGGCGTTATTAGTCGTTTTTACGCCATAGCCAAAGGAACACGATCATGCTGACAAAAACGCTTATATGATTTTCTGTGAACTTTATATAAAGATGAGTATTTTCTGAGGTCCTCTAAGTTATGGCAAATTTGGATTAAGAAATTTGTAGAGCCTTTCTTTGTTTTAATAAGAACAAATTTTGGCAGAATAAGTCGGCAGAAACTAGTTTAATTTTTACAAAATTAGTTTTTTTACGGTGTTTAGAACGTTGGGGTTGGGGTCTAGGAAGTTGTTTGTCGAATTTAGATGAACAAAGAACTAAATATTGACTTGAAATATAAGTCAGATATAGCTAATAATTTGTTTTATAGTTACTTAGAATGCACAAATATTCGTGAAAAGACTAGAGTTTTAAACAAGTAAATGTTTAGCAATTAACTGTATCGGATCTCGGCCCTCAATTCTTGGTTTTTGCGTCCGAAAACTTCACAAATGGTTTTGTGAAGTTTTGTGTCGGCCAAATAAATTTCACTTCGGATATTAATCTAATCAGTCATCCGCAATAATGCGTGGGAGTGCAGTTAACTATCGTGGTACATAATGCCATGTTTTTAGTTAAAACCTCGAATCAACTTCATTTATTCGCCTTCGGGTATATTAGTTTAAATCAGAAGTTTACAAACTTTATCAGCTTTCGTACCTATTGCTATCCCTTCTCCCCTTTGGCATTTCCCTTAGTTCCCTTATCAGTTGGACCCCTTGCAGCAAGTAAATATGTTTGCCACATTTACGACATCATTCAGATTTTCTCACGCATCGAGCCTGTACCCATTAGACGTACGCGGACCACTGGTTGGGAACAGTTGTTCTTCAGCCTCACTGACTTCATTAATGAATTTTAGTGGCGAAGATAGAAAAACGTATTCCAGCGTTAACGACACCATTTTATATTAAATTCAGAACATTGAAGAAATATGGTGAAAGAACTCAAGTGATGTATTTAACAATAAGTGCTAAATTTTTACGTGATAAAAATGATAATTCGTTTTAAATCTACGTGCAAAATGCTGTGAAGAGAAAGTAATTCCTAAGCCTTTTCACACCTTGGACGAACTCAATCTTCAGTTCTTGGTCTTCGCGCCCAAAAAGATGTACAAAGGCGTATGTTGTATCGACCTAATAAGTTTCACTTTGAACGCAGATGCTTATCAGTTGGTCGCATTACTTACTGGGGATCGTAATCAAGTATCGCGAGCCACGAAGCCGAGCATTAGAGGCAATACGCGCGGGCGAACTTCATTCCTTCGCACACCTTCACACAATATAACCAGTCCCGCGGGCGAGAGCGGATTCGAACTTTTCTCGCCGTTTGTCGAGTTGAGTTTGGGGGAAGGGGGGGTGGAGGGGTGGGGAAGCCAGTCGATTTCGCCGCCTAGGATTACACTGGCCCCACGAGTCGGTCCAAGTCGAGGGTGAAAATGGGAGGGAACACAAAACAAGAGAGAGGGAGAACGCCGTGTTATTTGGAAAGATAGGGAAAATAACTTCATGGGGGGGGGGGTGAGGGGGGGGGAGATAGGGGGTTGGTTAGGGTTTTTTGGTGATGAGATGAGTGGAAAGGGAGGGGGGGGGAAGTGATGGGAAGGAAAAAGACCGAAAGAAGAGAGAAAGAAAGGAAGGAAGGAAGGATAGGTGGAAAGGAAATACGGTAAAAAGGGGCCGTGAAAAGGGAGAGAGAAGAGAATTCAGGGGGTGTGGGGGGGGCGCTGCTTGCTGCAAGGGACCAAGTGAAGCGGGATATGGCCCTTCTCCTTCTCCCTCTCGTTCCCTTTTTTTTACTTCCTCCTCTTCTTTTCCTTCTCTCTCGCTAACCCTTGCGTCGCTGGAAAGTGCTCATGTGGTGAGTGGAGGGGAGTGAGGGAGGTGAAAGCAGGAGATAAAAGGCGAGTGAAAGGTTTGGCGGGGGAGGTTGGGAGGGGGGGTAAGAAGGACGAAGGGAGAGGGGGGACGAGAGAGGAGGGAGGAGAAGACTAGGAGGTGGAGGAAGAGGCTCAACCGTGAGAAGTGGAGGGAAGATGAGTGCATAGATAAACGAGTCGGCTCAAAGGGAATTTGAGACAATCAAGTCCCTCCCTCTTACATTTCTCCCTTTGTCACAATAGCAGGTATGGTTAAATATAATGACATGCAAAATGGAGAAGTTTTGGGAGAGAGAGAGAGAGAGACGAGAGAAAAGGAAAATGGAAGATGAAGAGAAAAAAAGAAAGCATTTCGCACTCTCGTGTTATAAGGCATCACATAAAAGGAGAAAAAGGGGGGGGGGAGAATAAAGATGAAAATATATAGAGGTTAGATAGAATAGAGAGGCCCGCTGACAAAAAGGTTACGTGAGGAAAATTAGTAGGGAATAGGATTGCATCGTAAATTCGCCACCTCGTGACCGAAGTTAAAGCAACGATGTGGAGCGGCTGTTATTTATGCTTAAAGGGGGCGGGGTTGATTTTGCGCTGTACTTTCCGACGGAACTCCTTAAAATAATTAGGGCTATTATTTTCCGGTACTATTTTCACTTAGGAAAGAAAAATGCTTTCGAAGTAAAAGGGAGAAAAAAACTAAGCGAATCTTTTGACCTCTAGATTTTGATCTTGTACATCAAAATGTTCACCTTGTAAGCACTCGTTCTACTAACCTCCCTTATACAGGCCGGTTCATTATTACTTCCTGGGTTTTGGAGGTTTATTGTTCAAAAACCATAACATATACTATAAAAAGGAGCGTATCAGTAGATTAAGAAACTCTCCCAAGTTTGCATTTTGTAATAAGCGGTATCGCGTAATTGCAGATTTAGGCGCTAGGTTGTATAAGTATCAAAAACATTGGCGTAATCCGGTGAGCACAAATCTTCTTGCGTCTTAGAAAGTCACGAAATTTGATTCAGTTGTGACGGTACAACGAAGATTTCGTGTGAAATAACTATCACACTACTAGCACCTACAGGAAAGACAATTCATGTGAGGTACAACAAATTCAAGGGTACTGGTTGTCAGTGCAACGCTGTGTAAACCTGTGAGTCTTTTAGGTTATTGTAGCGATTTTTGTACATGTACAAATTTGTGTCAAACATTTCATGCGTGATTTTATTTGTAATGTCATTAGATATATGTAAAAGAATTGCATTTTACGGATTTGGTTTTTGAAAGTTCAATATTATTTTAACATGTGGCTTTGTGACACATAATACACCTATATTTCGTAATAATTCAATTACATGTGTACATATTTTCCTCTAAACGCTAAATAATATATTTCATATTATTATAATGGTTGATAACAAATATCAAGGGGCCACGCCTGGTGAACGATTCGAAAAAAAACATTTAAACATAATTTTCACCTACATTTCGAATACCGCGCCGAAAACCCGAGTCACAACATGTTTTAATAAGGCAAAATATGTAAAATATGATTCTTGCATCATTTCCGCTACTGCAAGTATGATGAGTTCTACCGCTTAGACAGATAAATTTAAATGAAATGTGGTCCTAGAAACTTTCTTCCGTTCTACTTAAATAAATATTAAAATTTGCGCTCAATGGCTAGCGATTACCGCTCCAGTGCGACGTTAACATTGTGCGACAAACATTTTTACGAAGAAATCTACATATCGATAATTTGTAATCTACGTGCAAAAATTGGAGAGTTTCTTTGCTGTATCTTTTATAGCCATCAAAAATAAACCTTAGAAACCCCGGAAGTAATTATGAATCACTCTGCAGTTCCTTTTAAAAGAGACTAAAATACCCCGCCAATCTTTCGTGGAGCCTAGGTCGAACCCGATAAAATTGGTTGAAGTAGATCAGAGACGGTTTTAATTAAAAAGGAAGCGCCATGGTCAGGAATCGGGTACTTTTTTATCGATGGCGCAGACTAGCCGGCGCCGAAATCACCTCGTAGGTTTGGACATAAATATCGGAGTCACGGAGTTGACCCCCGATGAATGGAATAGCTACTGCGTATCTGGTGCAGTGGTGCATACGCAGGAACCGGCCGTCTTCGATCGGCAAAAGACCATTGCACCCATAAATTGAGGACAAATTCAAGGCAACAATCCGGTGTGTAACCACTTTGCATCTCCTTGCAGAATTATGCAGAAACTTTCGCTTATGCTTGCGGAAATTATTGTCCAAAGTTTTTGCAACCGGTGGAGGAATACAAGCTGTGTGATGATGGAAAGAAGTTACACTCTAGTCGAGGTGTTTTTTTCCGTTTTTACGGGAAGGATGAGGAGGATGTCTTCGCGGGGGGGAAGGGAAAGAGGGGTGAGGGGGGCTGGTTGGGCTAGAGAGAAGCTGCCTTCTCGGAGGATGGTTATGGGAGAATAATTTTTTTCTCTCCCCCTCCCTACGCATGGTAAACAAACACGGCGAGAGATTGTGAGAGAAAGTTTAGCCCGGGAGGTGGAGACAATCATTGGGAGGGTTGAAGAGGTGTAGGAGGAGAACGAGGCTAGGAAGAGGAGATTGGGAGAGGAAGAGAGGGTGTGGAGGAGAACGTAGATAGAAAAAGAATGGTGGACGGGAGAGAGGGAGAGGAAAAAAAGGCGGTTTTGGAGGCTGGATGGAGGACTGAGGGAGATAAAGAGTATCTTCTTCTTCGACGCCTGCCTCCCAAGTCCGGGTCCGCCCCCGCACAAACCCCCCTACCCCAGCGTGAGGCGACCTCAAGCCCCTCCCCGCCTCCCCTTCAGTCCCTCTGTCCCTCCCCTCTCTCTCCCCGCCGAAATCCATTCTCCTCCCCCTCTGCCCTCCCTCCCTCCCCCCACCCCAGCCTCCTGCCGCCTTTTCCCCTCCGACGCCGTTTCCACCCCGCCGCTGGAACTCCGGGGTAGTCAGTCTCGCGTGCGAAAGCGAACAGGTCGTACCTTTCCCCCGTCACAATGCAACTCTGCGGCGTTCGAATTCCGAATCGGCGCCTGGGATTCTCATGAAAGAAAGTTTGCTCGAAGCTGAGAGAGAGAGAAAAATAGAGGAGAGTTTTTTCAAGTTTTCTGATGTTTTTTTTTCTCTCTTATTTTTATTTTCGCCTTCCCTTCAGCGTAAAGCCTAGGACGCTTGTAAAGAATTTTTGATTCGGATGTATCGTGGCCGTTGAGGCAAAATTTTTTTCTAGTCCTTGTATGAATTTTGCCGTCGTCACAATCGTCTCATTGACGAAGCAGGGGCTCAAAACGCTCGTGATGTCTTTTTCTCATGCGTGTAGTGTGACTTTGCTATGAGGATGATCAAGGGGATCCCGTTTCCCATGAAACAAAAGTTCACCTGACTGTTCGTTCCTTAGTGATTTGTTTCGGCAGATAATATTACATAACCTTCGTAGTTGGAATTGTTTTCTGTGCGTGTGTGAATTGTACTTTGGTGATATTTAACGATGGTTTTCGAGTTCAGTGTTCTTCTTAGTGAAATTAAGTGGAATAAATGTTTGTAATATATATGTATAACGTTGTTGAGGAAATGTTGACTTACATCTGATCTTTTCAACGAATTAGGTTGGAAACATATTAATATCTGTGAAATTAGGTATCTATATTGTATTTGGTGCCTATTTGAGAAAACCAGAAACGAAAACGAGATATTGTTGTGTAACGCATAAACTTGGATTCTTACAAAAATTAATTGCGTTTTGATGATTTGGGCCCTGAAGTCGTAAAGATGTGGTGAAGCTTTGAAACCTGAAATCATCTGCCGGGCGCTGTTCACTAATGCGGACACACAGGTGTGCTCGAAAAGCGATCCGACCATTAGCGGGCGTATTGAATGGGATGCTTCCTCCAGGGATCGCCGCGGGAAAATGATTTCCTCCCCTCTTGCAGCCGTCGTCGCCGCCGACCTCTCAGCCTTGGACGCGACCACCGACGCCGGCGATATCGCCAGCACATGCGGCGGCGTCCTTCCTCACGGTCTCGCCTGAGTCACCTGGTGCAACTCCTCCGGCTCTTCGAGTACGGCCTACGCCTGTGTTACAAGACCGCCGAGACCTTAAGACGACGTCCCACGCGATCCACAACCCATCCCCTCCGTTCCACTCCGGGTGACTTAAGCCGTGATACCACCACCACAGTACTCCCTTCTCCCGCTTCTTAGGCGACCGAGTTGTCCCCTTCGAAAGAAGAGGAGGTGTGAAACAGATACTCCAAGGATCCTTCTCACCTTACGACCAATAAGGAGAGGGGAAGTGGCTTCATGTAAACACCCTCCCTCCCTCCCTAAGACGACCTCAAGCGTCGTGTAGTCAGCGTTTCTGCATCGCCCACCCCTTCTCCTCGCTGCTGAGGACGACCCTTTAACTTCGAGTGCCCCCCCACACTTGTTCTTCTTCTTCTCCTTGGCCCGGCTGTCTCTCCTCGACCGTAACCCGATGCCTCGTCCACCGTCGCCGCCGCCGTACACCTCGGCCCCCGCGGCCGCCCCCAGGCTGCTTCCCAACCTCGCCCTCGTGCTCGTCTTACTCCTGCTAGCCCCGCGCCACCGGCCCGTGGCCGCAAACGAACCGGAAGACGATGACATGGAGACGGGCGCTTGGGACGCCGAGGATCCCGGTGAGTGTGACCACCTGGAGGAGGACCCCCCCTCCCTTAATCTCCAGAGGGGAAGGGTCACCCTCCTTAACTCCTTCGACCCCTTCACTATCATCGCTCACCGTGTCAGAAGGGGGTCACCTGCCAAATAAAAGCTCCTCGGAATTTCTCGTTCCAACTCTCGGAACGTTTTTAGGAATAGATTGCATCTCTTCCGACGTTATCGTGAGGAGAAAAATACTACAGAGGGGAAGTTTTTGACAGGAACGTAAACAAACTTGTTTCCTGTCAGATATTTTTATTGTAAATGTTTAAAATACGGGAAACTTGATTCCGGTGAACCAAGTGATAGAAGAGAGAGAGAGATAAAGAGAGAGAGTCATTTTAACAGGTTAAACTTTCCAAATTCGGCGGGGACCCCGTCTTTTATTTCTTACACATACATTAAGTTTGAACACAGTAATTAGGGCCGTGTTTGCTTGCGTGCGCCGTTAGTAAAAGGTCGTGTCGGGAAAAAAATATCTCGAGTCCGCAGTCAAAGGGATTCACGTTGCCAGCCTTCCGTCATTGAAAAAATATGAGTACCTGTTGTCCCTTCCCTGTCTCTCTCTTTCTCTGCTTCCCATATTTTGGGGACCTTGAAAGAGAGTGAGTGCCCTCCGCTGTCGGGGAAGAGAGGACTACGCCACAAACACGTTTTAATGAAATGAACGAAATCTCCAAACTCTAAAAAAAGCCGCGGGAATTTTTTTTGTCGAAACACGTTATGCCGTGTCCGTTCAAGGAAAATTGGGCAGTTCTCATACGTATAATTTTCTCTCATGTCACAGTAATATGTATTTAATGTGTACCTTCTCGTTTCGAAATCGCTCAAATCGTTCAACTGTGGATTGTTTTAAGTGGTTAATATTTGTCCTCAATTTTCAAGACTTGCGTTTCTATCGTAGAAGGCTTACGCGGATGTATCTCTGCATTGAATTTGTGAGGCATAAACTGCTACGAGCGTCATGTAGATGAAGATGAAACTTTTTAAAAATTTCTCGTCTGCATTAAATAATATCAAATCACTATTTTTACGTAGTACGATGAGTACCGATGGTTAACGAAAAAACCCCATTTCTACACCTAACTTACAAGATACATACATTCTTTAGATCGGGGGTATTCAAAGTGTTGGTAAGGAGTTTATTGTGGAAAGGATACGTTAAATATTAGTGTGTGTAGGCAGTTGAAATGTTACAAGAGAGTGAGCGGTATTCATCAGGCATACGGATGGACAGGAATAGACGAATGGGCATTGGTTCCATTAAAATTGGTTCTGTACTGGTCAACTCAAAATGGTCTCGAGTGAAGGGAACGTCGGAGAAGTTCGCAGAAGAACAGTTCACCCAAACAATGCCGAGGTTCAAAATTGGGTCTCGGCCCATAAAAAGTTTGGGGGTGCCTTGCGTAAGGTAGTGCCGCCCTTACTGGACAATAGGGCTTTAGAGAAGCGCATATGCATGGAGTGGTGCGTAGGAACGAATAGAGAATCACAGTTTTGCGAAGTTAGAAGAGGAAGAAGATGATCTATTTTTCCCTGAGGAATGCTCGAGTGGACGCGAGTGAAAATCATTCGCGCGGTCATTGTTCCGGATCCGTGGGAAAGACGGGCGGGAGCCTGGTGAAGGAAGGATTGGGGGGAAGGGAGGGGGGAGGAGATGGCGTCGTCTTTCCGGCCTTGGAACCGATATCCCTTGCCGTCAACTCTCCCACTTCGGCACCGGACCCACCACTCTTTTTGTTCCGTTCGTGTGATCATCTCTTCCTTCTTCTTCTTCTGCTCGGGAGAGTCCTTTTCGACGTCGACCTTCTACCGCATTCTCGCGATATTTGCCACGGACAAAACCGTGGGAGAGAGAGAGAGAAATAAGGGAGGGGGTAGCGATGATAAAAGGCAATAGGGTTGGTTGTCCGCTTTCTCTCACCCGAACGTTCGTTTTGTGAGTGTGGGTGTCGTTTGATTTAACCCGTATCACCGGGGAGGTCGCAATAGCAGTCCCTTTCATTCTTGGCACTCATATCTGTGGTCACTAGCTTGGTGTAGGAGGGAGGGGGGGAAGGGAAGGGGAAAGGCAGGTGACGGATTGCTCGGGTTTCGCAATGGTTTTAAATACGTATGTTCTCCCAAGAGGCGTGATCTAGTTTTTTCAGTAACGACCGTTTCATTTATTTACACGTCCGCTATACCTAGCTCTTCTTTAATTTCATAACTGGGGTAGCAGGGGTAAGGAGAGAAAAAAGGCATTTTTCTCTGCCTACCCCAGAGTAATCCAGAGGCCTGATTAAAGCCGCGTCAAGAACAGTTAAAGCTATCAGCCAGCGCGTTTGAAGGAAAATAGAAAAGCGCTCTAGCGTCGGGAGGAGAGAGCACTAGTGGCTGTTGCAGTTTTCGCGTCAAATCAATAAGCGACAACTAGTGTGAAAATTGGAGTCCGAGGAGGAGTTTTGCAGATTAATTACCGCCACCGTGACGCGTAAACAGTCGGGTCCTCCTTTCGTGTAATAACTCGTGACGTCCCTGAACAAAGGAACATAGGCTTGACGAAGGATTCCGTGGCAATGCAGTTGAAATTTGCTGTTTGTGTGCCGACCCCGTAATCTACGTGGACTTTAACTGGCTAATTCATATTAGTAGTTATTTCATTATCGAATATAGCTCATTACAATCGCACGAATTTAAATTCAACTTGAGAAAAACACAAAACCAAGCTCTAGACAGTGAAAAGACATCCGGATAGCATGATGAATGCACAATTCCATGATTGTTTCATTTATTAAGTTTGATTTCTTCCCAGTTTTATAGCTAGTTTTGGCCTTACCTGGACGTCATGATGCAATTTGTCGTTTCTGGTTCAAATTTGTTAAAATTCATGGTTTTTAAATGAATGAAATGCTTATTTTTTCACTAATTAATTTAAATACGTTCGGTTTCGTCGGATAGGCGACATCATCAGGCACATCACCACCTGATGATTTCGCCTATGTGTCGAAACCGGTAGTACATTACATTAATGAGGGAAAATGTACGTAGCTAAATTATTTAGCTGGACGTAATTTTCAAGACGACATTTATTCATCACAATGGCAAAGTTCCCTCATACCAGCCTGCACATACTCTTATCAGTCGAGACACGAACCCACGACCTCTGTCGGCTAACAATTTATCCATCCCGTCGTCACCGAGGCCTTGCGAATCAATGCGCATGGTCTTCCGATTACAGACTGGCTGATGTGTGAAGTAGTTTTCCCCCATCATGATAGTTCTTGTCCGTTCAGTTCGACTGGCTGAGAGTTTTCACCCGGTGTCACGGGATCATTAGCATTCAGAACTTCGTTTTGCCACCACCGTTGGGGGCATGGGAGGGGGGTGAATGGAGATGCACCACCTCATTGCCTCGCGGGTGAAAATCCGGCTTTATAGCACGGCACCGTTCGGCCCCTTTCTCTCTCTTCCCCCCTCGTCTCCCAAAGCATGTCCTCGCGACCTACGGTTCAACAGGGCACGTTAACAGCTCCCTGCCTTCCTCCATACTCACTCCCTTCTCACTGCTCTCCTGTGTGTTAGCCGCCCGGGAGCGATGCTCCGCTTCGCACATTCCACGGTACAAGCACGCCGGCTGGTATTCATTCGCGTCTCGTGCTCTGCTCATCCCCCCCACCCCTACACCCCGCCCCGCCTCTCCCACCTCCCACCTCCCTCTCGAATATCGCTCATCCGTGGGCTGCTGCTACCTTCTTTCTCTTCGCTTCTATCAATTTGCTCAGTACAGAATACTTCTCTACGAACCGGTGGCGCCATTTCGAGAATGCATTTAAGGTGGATAAACCATTGAAATGACTGAAACATCATTGAATAGATGACTACTTGCTACTTATAGAAAATACTTATCCTCTGTTTAGCATATGAATAACAAAATCCTACCTTTCCTCGCTGTTTTTTTGGAATTTGAAGTTTAATATACAAGGTGTTAAATAGATACAAGAATGGGTGATACATTGGGAAAAATGATATCGAATATCGCTCAGCCAAGGGCTGCTACCTTTTTCTCTTCGTTTCTATCAATTTGCTCAGCACAGAAGACTTCCCAGCGAACCGGTGTCCTTTCGAGAAATCATTCATGGTGTATCCACCATTTAAATGAGTGTAATGTCTATCAATCCATGACTACTGGCCACTAACAGAAGAAGCGTGTTCTCTGTTTGATAAGTACAAAAAAATCCTACCATTCCATTCTTAATTTTTTCAGCAAATTAATCTTTGAATCACATGGTGTTTAATGCGATAATTGGTGAAAAATTAAGGAAAATGATATTTTCGTATCTAATATGAATACAATTTTCGCGAAAAATTGTGAAAAGAAATGAAAGCTCCCATGGAATTGAATGAAAATGAAATGGAGGCATTTTATTGTCTTAGTTTTTCACTTTTTAGCTAATAACTACAGGTACGGAAGTCAAAATGCGTTAGTTCAAGAGAATTGGCGCTGCATTCGGCTCATATAATTGGGAAAAGGGACCATTAAAAATGTAATATTCGAATAATCTGCTTATTTTATATTTTTCATTTTTTTCCAATTATTTAAGGACTGTCATTAAGGAAAAATGTTTTAACTGTACACGGTGGAGTTCAGTATATAGGTATACCTATATTTTGACTCAGTGTCGCAGCGGAACCAGTTTAATTTTTTATTTTGCCTTCTCCAATTATTTGCGTCTCTTTGGAAATGTACATCTTCATGTGAACCGTGAGAGCCATCGTGAGGGCGCGTGGCAGGGGATGGAAGCGATGATTATTGGGTGGCATTGGTTTGTTTACGGTTTTTAATGTGTATTCTTCCTATCACTTTCTTATTTTGCTTTAAATTATTTAGGTTAAAGCAAATAAATTTATTTATTCATTAGTTCCTCGATCTGTTCTTGCCGTAGTCGTGAATGGTTCCCCGAAAGAAAGAATTGTTATACCTATGTCAACGACAGTGCATTTTTCTTTTTTCGGATTTGTCTGTAGCAAGAGGGTAAAATGATTTCCGTCTTATGGACCTTAAATTCGTGAGATATGAACTCTTCTGCGAACTTAGCCCATTGCGTGTAACCTATCTAAAGCGGCTCCAAACCCTGTCCTTCTTATAGTTTTCTCATTATTTCTGTTCGCTCAAGGCAGTTTCCAGTAAAACGCGCGGCTTTTAATTTTATTTGTACCATGTCGCGGATTAAGTCCATCTAACCTGGGTCCCCAATGCTTGCGGCAATCTCTAGATGTAGTCCAACGTGTCTACCTCTAATTTTTTTGTCCGAGGACCTTCCAGCTATTCGCTTGACGAATCCCAATCCCCTTAATGCAGTGCCGCTAATGTTCTGGCAGTGTTTTCATCTCGCAATAGACCTGTAGTTACGGTAATGACCCTTTTTCCAATGCATTTATATTTACTATTCCCTAAGCTTATGTGGGGTAGCGTGGCGGCCTAGTGGGTAGAGCCCTTGGCTACGTGACTTGGCTACGGGAAGGGTCCCGGGTTCAAATCCGGGTGAAGCCTTTGGACGCCCCTGAAGAAAATCCTCGGAGTGCAAGGTGGGCCAGGGAAACGAACTGGGCCCCCTACCCTGAATGTGTGAAATTCACACGCCTATGGCTTAGTCCGGGGTGAGCTCTACCCTCAACTATCCAAACCAATCTTCGGGTTGAATCACTGAGTGAGTGAGAAGCTTATGTGGTGTTGGCGATATTTATTTCGCAAGAAATGTACTAAAGTAAATTTGATAATATTATTAAAACAAGTGAATGTATCTTTCCCACCGGGTCCTCCCTTTTGATTTCCCCTCATCCGGAAGTCTCTTCTCTTCTACCGATTTCGTCGGCAAAAACCTTTCGTCGATCCTATCGTCTGACGCATATTTTTTGTCATAACATGGTAATATGGGGGACGGAAAACATAGATAATTTCCGCCATTTAAGAATAGGTGGGATGGTTTCTGAGGGAAGGGTTATTTTGGGAATAGAGGAAGGGTGGAGAGAAACCTGGCGCCGGCATTAGCCTGCTCTTAACGAAAGGCACCAAGGGGACCGAAGTCCCATCGAAAGGATGGAATACCGTAACAATTGCACCATGAGAGGATACTATATATCAAATTAAAAATAAAACTTACTGTCCTTTGAGGGTCAGATTGCATACGTAAGAGTAAGCTATGTTTCAGAAAATGGAGGCAAATACTGTATGTTGTGAGAATCGTACCGACGTCCAGCCGATTTGCTTCACTAAACTTCACCGTGAATCCCGCAGGATGATATTATGTAGAACCTATGGCATATTTTTGCATCACCTCACCTTCTTCGTAAAGTACCATCGGGATAAAAATGTGATGTAAATTTATCCACTGCAGGAGATACTCCATCAGGGGATAATATTTAAATAAATTGTTTAATTTCATAGCGAAGTTTTAAACAAAAATTAGCTCATAATTACGCTTTTATAATTTCTAGCCTTTGATACGAATGCATTTTGTTCCAGTATAATTGCCAACGCATTTTCTACCTCCTTATATTTCAAGGTAGATATAAAAAGTGATTCAAGGTATTCCCATTCTGCAGTACTTCACTTGAAGTGCTCTCCACATTGCACCCAAGTAGGGATCGGGAATTTATTGAAGAATGTCCGCCGCTAGCGGGATTGGAACTTTTTATCTTCGAGATGGGGAGCAAGTATCCTAGCCACCAAACAAACCCGCTCTCCCTTTATTTTTCCATAGGTACCCTGAGACAACTCGTTGTATTTATTTTCAAATCTCGAAACGCGATAATGAATGAATTTTCCGAAGTGTGGTGTGTACGTGTGTGAAATGGTTGTTCGCATTCGCGGCCTCGAACCCCCACCCCCGTGTTGAAGATACTCAATGGTGGATACTACGCCATATAAGGAGTTTTCAGACCGCTGGAATTTTTATCTACACGGTTGTACGTTAGAAGAGAAAAAAATCCTGTTTTCACCACTCGGCACTTAAAAGATGTAGTAGTAGGCCAAGTGTTTGTTCGAAAAGTTGATACTGATCATATCGGAAAGAAAAAATCGCAAATTTTGCTATAGGTATAGTAAACAAAACAGTACTCGATAAGTCTCAAAATTTTATTTTGCCGCCCCTTATAAAGCATTTATTTACCAACTGTGATTTCCAAAACTGCGCGTTAATCTGAGGGGTACTAGAACGATCCTCTAAACATAGTAGTTTCCGTCGCCCACATGAACTCAATTTTTGGTCGATAAGTTGTCTTAATCTTCCATTTTTACGAAGAAAGAGACAGGGATGATGTACATTATAACTACTTCTTGTGAGTCGGTGCAATTCCATCTGAAGATTGTGGTACAACTTCAGCCGCGGTTTCTTTCAATGGGTTGGTGACAAAAATGCTAACGAAGGAAACTTTTAGTCCGTTGTTCTGTTTGCTGAAGTTAGTTATGAAAGTCTGTCACTTTTAAGATGTACTAAAGACGGTCATTTCGGATAGAAATACATGAAGGAAGATGTTAACAATTTCCAATTTTCATACTTTCAGTATTTATTTTCAGTTTTCACATGCATTAAAAGTAGCAGACTGGCCGCACCTACGACCAGCCGCTTGTGGCTTTTGCCTACGTTCCCCACGCCTTCGGAAACACTATGTAGATATTATACGATCCTCGGCATTAGAATTCAGTAATTTTCTAAGTATTTAAGTTTTGTAATCGTGATACCCGAGCAGGTTGCCGTGTAGCCAGGGCCATTTTCCCCACTAGGGCCCCGCAGTCCGCCCGCTATGCCTCCCCTCCACCACCTCCAGAGCTTCTTAACGAAATCCGTTTTTTATTTTGGCGAATTTCCATTTGCATTGTTGAAAAAGTATTCACTCCCCTCAAGAGATCCGTTTCGGCGTGAGCGGGCGGCCTGCCCTCCACACTCGCCGGCGACGGCGGCCGAGGTGCCCCGGCGGAACGCGCCTCGCCTGCCCCGGGGAGAACGGCGAGGACGGGAACTTTTTCCCCCAGCAGCAGCAGCCTTTGTATCCCCGAGGCGAAGGGATGAAATTAATGTTGATGGTCTCATAACTCAGTCGCTGGGGAGAAAAAGCGCGAAGCTGGAAAAAATAATAATAATTGAAATAGGTGGCCTTTTGTGGCCGTTAAATAAAAAAATAAAGTAGAAAAAAAAGATCCAGGGCAGCATGTTTCACAAGAGGTCATTAATTACGAAATAACGGGTTAATGCAATAATGATTCTTTTATCTACTCTCCGCGGGCACAACAGCTGTTAATATTTTGTTGGCAAATTTACTTTTCATGATCCCTAGGAAGTTGTGTTTTGCTGTAGCTGCCCGTTTAAACTCGGGCCATAAAATTGGCAAGAAAAATTAATTTGAAGGTGGCGTACTCGGAATTTGGGACTGCTTGTTAGATAGTGTCTGTTCTGCGTAAAATAAAGCGTCGAATTGTATTTATTTTGTACATTTCTGTGAAAATTGAAAGTTTTAACTGTTGGATTTTCGCGCAAGAACCAAATACATGGTATTGGGTTTTTGTGGTGTCTAAAGTACGAGCATCCTACGCAAAGTTTTCAGGTTCAAATTCCAACTTTGGTGGAGATTTTACAGTGAAATTCTGAACCCCAATTGGGTGCTAAGTGGAAAACACTTAAAATGCTCTAATCCTTCCGTCAGATGGGACTTAAATCTGTGGAGCCCGTGGTGCCTTTCGTTTAACGTGGCCTTATGCCAATGCCGGGTTTCTCTCTCTGAACTTCTTCCAACCCCATGAGTGTCACATATACTTTAACTATATGCAGGACTGTAACATAGTTTAGCCCTGTCCGCCTAGGTGATTCCTATTGAAATCATTAACTTTCATGGTTCGTGTCCTAGTACGTGCATTGCGAAGAATGGCTCCAGCCACCATCATACGGCATAGGGTAGGAAAAAATATATTTAGCAGAAAATATAATTTATTTCTCAGTTCCAAAGACAAAATAAATTATTGAATGGCCGTAGGTTTTCCCGGGTGGATGATATTGATGAAGTCTTATTGGGCGTTTCACCGGATTGGGAAAATAAGATTCCAGAATTTATCCATATTATTCGTAGCACGCAGTGCAATGTCATTATGAACACAGAAAGGAGGTTGAGTGACGATATTTCTGATAGTGAAATATTTCCGAAGTCGTTCAGCCTATTCATAGACGTTTCGACAAGCAACTCGCTCATCTACCTCAGGGCAAAACTCAGATTATCCCCGGTGCCACACCCAGGAAGACTCCATCCACAAAATAAATTGAAGGAAAACACAATGTCCCTTACAAGAAAATTCATGTCATAATGGGTTGATATTTTTTCTTTATACTTTTCCGACTTCTTGATTTTCAGTATTCCCAACACATAACACACCAACGCTTCCATAAAAGTATTTTTTTGGAACTCTTTGAGTTTGTTACCGTTTTTCCCCTATATTTTGCTTCGGTGCGGAATATCGCCGGGGCCAAGGCGGAAAATCACGAACTCTGTTAACTCAGTCCCATTGTCAGCGAAGCGTGGTTAGGTAGAGAGGGACATCAATACAATTGGGTTTCAAATGAGGGAATCTTTGTTTTGTATCACAAGCGCGATACTCACGAGCCCCTGCCCGACAGCATGCGATCGCCATCGAACCGTGTTGAATTATGTTTGCGAACGTTTTCAACGGCCAGCGGCCTGCTGCGGTGATTCCGCTCTCCCGACTTTTAGATCCCTCCGATCCGGGATCCTGCACAAATCAGATATCTTTTTGTTATTCGAGGTCCGGGGTCGCCAATCTATTAGCGTTCAAAAGCCACTGAGCGTTAGAGCTGGATTGCTTCCGTAAAAGTGATACCTTTGTATCAATGGCCATTATTCTCAGGCACGCGCCACCAATAAGGGTTAAAAAAAAACTTGTGCCTCTCTCTGCGTGCTGAGCGAGACCTAGATTTTCTTGGAGGTTACTATAATCAGACTAAACGCCAACTAATTGGGGCCATGGAAGTGAAACTATTATACCACTCTTACTCCAGAACTTAGAACGCCGTTTTCACGGATATAATCTGTTTTCGTGGAGCATTTTGCGAAAAGATAAAGGTTCAACGTTATTTGTTGATCTTTAAGCGAGATTAAAATGCGATTAACTGTTATCTCTGCATTAAAATAACGAAGTAATTGAGTTATCCCTGTACCCGAGAGCTCGATTTTTTAGTCATCGAAGGTTGTTTTTCAGCATTTTACTCCTGATGTGATCTGAACTTAGGTTTGCATTACAGCGTGGTAAAATAAGATGCAATTTGAAGCGATCCCGTCTGTAGATGATAGCTTCTAAATGATATTTAAATCTTTTAAGAAACCGATTCAGGCCTAACTTTGTGGAAACAAGTCATAGTTAATAAAAAGTAAACTTATTATTTTCCACACGGCAATTTTTTTTACCACTATGGTTCCTATAGTTCATTGCCATTATCAATTTAATCTTGATAATAGCTATCAATTGAGTTTAAGCCTTTTATTTAGTAATTAAATTTTCTATCACACCAAAGAAATGCTGGAGATCGATTCTGTTGTATTTTCAGAAAAATATTTATGTATTTTCCACAGTTTAACCTAGTTTCAGCATCTCGTATAACTTTGAATTAATAAATTCTTTGCCACCCTATTGTTAAATTCCGTCCTCTTTAATAAGAATTTTTATGGGAATATTGCGTTTTCTCGAATTTGATTTCTCCGTCGGTATTGTTTCTCCTATGTGAAGAGATATAAGCATTTTCATTTGTTCTGGTAATGCCCTTCCCTTACGCAAACTCACTCGTGGCGCAAATTCAGTCGAGAATATCAAAACCATTCATTTCATACTCTACCGTAGATTTGGTTTTTTCGTCATTTTCTCTCCTTTGATTTTAGAGCCGTTTCTTCGCACGGCGTATGCTTATTTTTAGGATTTCCATTTTCGTTACCTCTTGCGTAAATAACCGAGTTCATATTCGGTATTTTCGTTGCAATCATAGCAATCTCGCTCGTAAACCTCGGGTTGTTTATCCTCGAACCGTTTGTCCGTACACCGCCTTTTTTTTATCATCTTTTCCCATTCCTCGTTTATAGTCTTCTCGATGTATGCATTGAGAAGACCAAGGGCGATAATGCACATCCGGTCCTTGCTCTTCTCTTTAGTTTATCTTCCTTTCTACTTTCACCTCATTCTAACGTTGCTCGTCTGCTCCATAAATATGAAAAGGCTTCATGAATATATGGCTTGTATCAATCTCTTGTCGTAGTTCATTCTAATTTCCTGAAGGATACGCAGCATTGTGTCCCAGTCCATGGTATCATGAGGCTTCTCCTCATTCGAGAAGGAAAATAAAGTTCGGTTGAAATTTTTGTATTTTTTTACAAAATAAAGGGAATATCTTCTCTACTTCCATGGCTTCTTCGCATCCTATCTTTCTCTTCTCCTGGATATCTACTGTCACTTTTCTTTCCTATTTTTGAGTACATTGTTGCTCATAAAGATGCTTTGTAGCTAAATATCCTTATAGAAAAGTTTGTAAATTTGTCAGCCCTTTCTTATATAGGAAAATTGCACTAAAGCGTTAGTGCATTAGTATTTATCCATTGATTTACATCTCCAGTTAGTCCATTATGTTCCAGAGTTGTTCATTCAAAGAGTAATGGAGTATAAATCAAGGGTTCGTTTCCTTTACTTCAATTTTTTTAGAGTATTTTCTTTATTTTAATGATAGTAATTAGATAATGCCATCGAGTTCATTATAGGCTTTAAGGATAGGTCGTAAAGTTAGTATAAAATAGTAGGATTACTTGAGGACTGGAGGGATGATTGATCGTCGATCTTACTACTAATTGACTCCGTGTTTTATACTTTTATGTAGGACCATATACTTTATAATATATCCGACTCATTACTGCACGTAAGTTTTTCTTCGCGCTCTACCCAATTAATTAATCACTAAATAAACTCCTCCAGTATTCGAAGCCTGACCCTTGGGATGGGAAGCCACCACTTTAACTGCCACACCAAACAGATCCCGTAGCAGTTTCTTCGATCACTAATATATATATATGACAAACAAATAATATAAAACATGACTGCAATAAGAAATTAACCATGTACTGGGTCTCCCTTGTCATCACTATTGACGTTATCCTCTTGTTTGTTTCTATGCTCGTATCCTTTATGCACAAAAGTTTCTGTTGATAATCTTTCAACTTTTTATTTCATCTCCTTCTCCTCCTTACCGCATGGATATATTTTTAATAGAACTCTAATCGTCTCGAACGTCAGTGATCTGTATTCACTTGTGTGTTATATCCATTCTTCTACAAATGTTCTTTACACTTGATGGATGCCATTTATAATTCTTCCATAAAATTCTCGCCCTTCCTTAGCTATTTATCTGGTCTTAAAAGTATTTTTATAGCTACTGTATACCACTCTTTTATGGCTATCTATCCTTTTTTGATAGATCCAATGCTGCTACGAACTTCTGTTTTTTATTTTAGGGGTTTCAGTGTAAAAGTAGTCTCAGTTCGGTTTACTTCTATACCCATTTCTACGTATAGTGTCTGTCCTGAAGGTGATGAGACTGATTTTTTTCCCGCCGAGCAGAACAAGTCTATAGTAAGCTACGCATGCGCGTCGCGGAAGATGTCTGTGAGCAGTTACAGCATAAATATCGAGTGCTAAACGAAGCATTTTTTGTTACCTCGGTCAAAGCTCGAAAAGGAGCTTACCATCGAGCAACGTCATGCGATTTAATTTTGTGTTTAACTCAGGAAATCAGGTAACAAGACGATGGAAATGATTCAAAAGGCCTTCAGCAAGGAATTTATTTTCAAAGCACGCAGGTTTACCGCTCGTTTTAATTGTTTGGGAAGGGTAGAGAACATATTGAGGACAAATCACGCTCTGAACGACCATCAACGTCCATGCAGGATGTTTTGAATACTGAACGTCGTTTGAGTGTCAAAATGATAGCAGAAATACTGGAAATTCGGAAAACTAAATGCAAGAGATTAAGAGTGCAAGAAAAGGGCCTTCGGCATCCGCAAGGAGATCACTACTACCTGGTACCTCCACCATATCAATACGCTGCTGAGTCACACATCGCTGCAAGTGAGGGAGTATTTGGCCAAGCACAACATGACAATGCTGCCTCAGCAATCTTAAAGTCCTTACCTTGCCCCAGCCAGCAACGTTTTGTTCCCTATCAATCACGGCCAGAAAGGGCACTTTTTCATACCTTTAACAGAGTGGAACTAATCACGACAAGCTCATTTGAGGACATCCTGGTTGCTGGCTTCCAGGAGGCGTGAAATGCTTGGCAGGCACATGGTGGTTTGACGCTCGAAGGTCCTTATTCAAAAATAATTAACCCTATGTAGCCAAAAGTTCAATACATTTTTTCTCCCGAATTTATTCTCATTAATTTCCAGACAGACCCTGAACTATTGGTTAATATTTTCTTAAATAACAGTATTCATAATTTTCTTCATCTTTTCCGATTAAGTATATTAGTTTTTGAGAGATAAATTGTGGACTCTGTAAATTCACTCAAATAGCTATTTCAATTCTTTATTTCATTGCTAAATCTCAGAATAATAACGATTTAATATCGTATTTTCGAAGTATCCTCCACAGATGTACTTTTTGTATTTGGTTGCGTTATTTTGTGCTCATATTAAGTAGTTTCTGCTACTTGTCGCATATAATGATTCCTTTCCGCTAATCATCCTGATCCTTGTTTTTATTTACCTACAATTATATGCTGCCTTCCATTTTTTCTTCTCGTTCCGTATATCTAAATACATCCGCAGTGTTACTCTATTCATCTTTCATCTAGAGTTGTCTGTTGATGGTAAGTAAATTCACACCACTGACATTGCCGCACATTTTGGTGCTAATCCCCATGATGGAGTATATTCCCCTATACCACTGAACCCTTAATTTCCATTTGTAGCTCTATTTTCTAACATTATTCTCACTACCTGATATTCCATTTTCGGAGTCATAAGAGTATTATCTTGTTGCTGGTTCTCCAAAAGTTGGCCTTCTGTAGATATTTCGTTTCAAGTATGCATAAAATGATAGGTCTATTCTCCGTAAGTAGATTCTAAGAGTCACTAATCTTCCATGAAGTCCCGAGTGACCTAATTTTCCAAGTTCCAATCCTATATTGATTGGTACACATGACTGCTGTACTCTCAGTAATAGTGCTTACTCGGAGATTTGAATTGAGGACTAGTTTGCTTCCGGAGAGGGCTCAATCACGGCTGAATTTGGTACTTCATGGTTATAACGTGAAAATCAATACGAAGATGACTGAAGTCCTAGTTTGAAGAAGAGTTATGGATTGGGCAGATGTTGCGTTACTTTTAGGGAAGTAAGAGTGGAGTAGAATTATTTTCCCCTTCAGAAATGAAATATAATATAGTGGAAGATCTTTGACGGGAATCTAGCGCAGAATACTAAGCTATGGGACGCTATTCGTAGCGATGTAGGTTGTGTAAAGTGTTAGGTAATATCTGAGTACATGAAATGGAAATTAAAATATAAGTATTTGGTGTTATAGTTGCTGAGTATAGTACGGCAGTCAACAGATTATCATTATGAACCGTAGAAAAGGCGCATATGCAAAGTAATGAGTCTTCGAAGCCTTTACTGGAGATGGATGTGGACGATCTAAGGGTTAGATTATGTAATACTGGAATAAGAATAGTGAGGGGTATGCATGATGGAATAATAAAATGGAATGAAAGTGATTGACTGGGAAATCCTTGGGTACTGTGTGTTGAAGTTTTTTGTAGTGGGTTACGAAATAATGTAAAATGGTTTCTCCACTAATGGACATATATAAAAAAAGCATACTTCGTTGGTTTGGAATCGTTGAGAAAATAGATGAGAGTCGATTAATGAAATAAATTTATGATAGAAGAGTGATTGGAGTGAGAGGAAAGGGATTGACCGAGAAAGTTATGGCTGATTTAATGGAAGAGACTCATAATAGAAGGAATATTAGGAGTTCTAAGAACAAGAATACGTGTATGAAGCAATGTTTGAACTTGATTGAAACAAAAGAAGTATGGGAGGATAGGGAGGAAATTATTAAAACAGGCTTGCTTTCTAGGCCTATCATTGAGTGTTCAGCTCTATTGGCTGTGTTTTCCTACCCCGAAAGGGAAAGGCGTGATTGGTATGTGTGTGTAAACGTAGGTGAAATGTTCCCTATCGGACGGAGAGGCAAAAATACTCGGGAGTTGATGAGCAGGGTTTGGAGAAAGAAGAGTTATTAGGGCGTAAGTGAATTATCTGTGGATAGGGAACAATAGAGGCCTGAAGTCAGGCAATCAACGCACCGAAATTCTATTGATCACTTGGGATTGCAACTGACTCGGATGACGCGGCTCAAGAATTGGGAATTGACGCCCCCAAGAGCTACTTTAGTTCCACCTGAAGTCTCATTCCCCCGAAAGTATTCGCTTATTTTGGAGCAAACCAATATAGTAATAAAGGGCCGAACCCACCATCTGCCTCACGGGGCTCACCCTCTCAACGGCTCTCTACGCCGAACCATGGGACTCTTTTGCCGCTCACGCCGTCCTCGCCTGTGCGATAAAACTTTTTATCGGCCCTCCTCCTTCAGGTCTGGATCGGAGCGTAATTTTATTTTCCGTCACTGCTGGCCGACATTTGGACCCGTACTTCATTTTATTCGGCCGATTCCTATCCTTCATTTCATCAGTTTTATTTGCGCCTTATTTCCGAGCAGAAAAATAAATTTTCCGCCTAAAAATATAACCTTCATACCCTCAAGTTACTGAGTCTCGCTAAAATTATCGATTTCATAAATCATCTCCTCTCCGTCCTTCGTTAAATTTAAAGTAATTTATTAACTTCGTATTAATCGAAGAAACGTTCTAAAATTAGAAAACGTAGCAGGTGTGAGGGTTATCTAACATATTAATGCATTGTGGATAGCCCGGGAAAATTCTCTTCCCACATTCTTACCCTTCATTTCATCAATTTTAATTACCCGTTATTCCAAACCGATAAATAAAGCTTGCATCTTAAATTTATACAGAACGACCTTACTTTTCTTAATTTCCATGGAATCATTAAACCTCTCGATCTCATAACTCATCTTCTCTCAGCACTTCTTTTAATTTGATTAGTTTTTTATTGAGTAGATATTTACAAATACTTTTACTTGAATTGGAAAAAAAATTGCATGCATGATAAATGTCAGATTTGAGCCACGCAGTAATTCATGATGGCTAAACCGGATAAACCTAGGATACGAGGAGGGATGAGGAAATTTCCTCACATTCACGATTGTCACCAAATGTTACCAATGCTAATCAGAAACCAAGCATCTAAGGTGACATTCATTAACAGAATTTCTAAGAGAACCTCAAATACTACTGCCATAAAATTTATCATCTCTTATTATACTTAATTTTGAGAAGGAGGCTTGTAATTTAGTCCAACATACATTGACCTTGTTTAGCCATTGTTTTTCTTAGTAAATTAAAAAAAAATATTTACGTGGGATGGAGGTAGACTAACTTCCTCATTTTTTCGATGGAATTGTAAGCAGGTGGTCTTTTATTTTTAATTTATTCCGATTTATAAGCTCCTATTTTATGTAATTTTGGCTTGAATGTGAGCAATAGTTTGTAGAATTTTTTTACCAGGGTTAACAATGCCTGTGGGGAATATTTCTCCTAGTTATCATTTCGAGTAGAATTTGCCTTTCTTCGGAAATATTCTTATTCCTCGGTGCTCTTGAGAAACGATGAGTGATGTACGAATAAAGGCTATGCCAGAAAGACTTTGTTCTTTTATGCATGTCAATGCATAGGGAAAATGTACTAACCCTTAGAAAAATTAATACTAAAAATGTTAATTTTTATGCGTCACAAAATATTGGGTATTGAAAATAATATGGACAATTCGTTGAATTATTGAAGTTTGATTGATATACTCCTCGTTGAATCCAAGTTGGTAGCTGTTCGAGATCACTAAATCCTAAGAAATGACGATATGTCTTGAAAAAGATGTATTTGGACAGCAAGTTATCTTCCCGACATAAGGACCTTGAAACACCCTGAGGAAATACATTTCACGCATGTAGGCCTCTCCTAATTGCTTCCCTACGGCTTCATATGGATATCTACTTTCATCACTGTCATCTACTCGGGGAATGCTCGGAATTGACGGGGTTGAAAGCGGGAATGGCGTATGTGTATCACGGACCTAATATCCCATTTGGCTTCACCCTTAGTTTACATCGCCACTTGCCGGTTCCGTTTAGTACGATGTAGGTCATTAGTGAAGATGTTTTGTTCAGAATCCTGAGGAAAATGAGAAAGCTTTCAGGTAGATATGCGCTTTCTTCTCGAGTACATTAAAAAAATCAGATAAAATAATTTGGCGTGTTTTCCCGTAGCATAAAAGTAAGTTCATAAAAATCGCGATAAAATTCTCCAAGCTCAAACTTAAGTAAATCTGATACAAAAATTTCCTTTACTAACTCGCTTGGATTTCTTTTTTTCGCCATAGTCCTTCCTACGTTCTGACAATGTTTGACTTTGAAGTCCCTTGCTTTTAATTTAGGGTGAGGGGAAAGAAAACTTTGAGATGTAACGAGAGTTTTCTTCCGACTCGTAATCGAACGAATCAGCCAGATGGACTAAGCAATAGTAAACACCACCTAGAGAGCCGGTTGGGCGGAAATTTGGCCATTTAAAGATTGTCTACGAAAATAGCTGTTTACGGGACGCAGGTTGGTATAAATTAAAATGGATTCATGGATCATTCCAAAAAATATATTTTACGGAAAAAACGTTCTGGTATCATTTAGCTTCATTGATGTTAATGCATTGATTTTCCATGAATTAATTCTGAAAAATCAACTTCATGTCTTTTATAATGGAACGATAAAAGATAGACAAATTTCGAATGGAATGACAACAATGGCTTCATATTAACCTTATGTTTCTCTAATTATAAATATAGTGACGAGAATTCACGCTCTATATTGTCATAGGAGTAATATGTGATGGTGAACAAAACTATTGATGGATTTTGGTCCCATGGAGAAGGGCAGTATTAAATCTAAAATATTCATATTGTGTGTAAAATTATTAAAAAGTCATCAATATTTCATTAACTAAATTTTTGAGGTTCATATAGCATCGTTTGTAACTCTCACTGTAAAAATTAGACGGTAAAGTTTCATATTTTCAGTATTCTCAGTATATACATTTACTCATTCACTTCTTATTATCGGAAAACAGGGGATAGACCAAATTATCCATTTAGCTTGTCTTGTGCGCTTGGAAGTTTTGAAGTGGTGGTTCTAATTCACGTTAAGGGTATGTAGTAGGCCATGATAGCCACCATCCGGAGGTTGTCAGGTTCAACAGTGGATGATACGTATGGAAGCACCATTTCCTGCTTCCGTTCTTAGCCATTTAACGCTTGTCCCGATCTGAAAAGTCAAGTAGAGTAGAGCACGCTTTACACAGGTACAAGTCTTCCGTCAGATGCCGTAATACTGCTCTCCTCCGATAGGAGGAGACACTAAAAAGCTATAATTGGTGTTAGATATAGGTTAGATATGGGTTTAACCGTCAAGTTTGGGTTTATAGTGTTTTCCATTGGAGAAAATGAAATAAAGTGGTTGTATCCCTTTTTCGGCCTCATCCAAAGTTTCATAGGGAAAATAGTTGATACCTTTCTCATCGTATGTACTTCTTGCTGCGTCAAAAGTATAGCCTGTGAATAACAAATTAATGTTTGAGGTTTTACGTTGTGAATCTGCGTTAAATAAAATAATTTCTCGCTTTGTACGTTCCTTACTTGTTAATTGTTACTGACCGAGGCTTTGCCATATAACGTCATTATGAAGGTAAATATTCCTTTTTTTATTGTTCATGTATAGGGATGTGGTATCGTTAAAAAAGTATCGATAATGTACTTCCATTGAGCATCGAAAGGCATTTTATTATAAGACCAAATTTTACGATGCCATAGGTTTCGATACCACAGTATGGCTACTATTCGAATTAATTGTAATAATTCGAGTATTGAGAACGAAAGTACTTGGGATCGAAATAACTCTATCGATAATAATGAAGTATTGATACTTATTCCGTATCCCTATCCATATATACCACAATCGGGGGAGGAAGGGGATTTGGGGAGGGTAAGGCAATGTCCCATGGAAGGACCCAACAACAAGGTACAAATATGCTTTATAAAAAATTTTTAACACCTTCTGTACAATTGTTACTAAGCATGACAAATGCGCTCTGATAAATATGCTACTTTACCTCCTAGATTATACGGTCTCTTAAAGATCCACAAAATTGTTTCCCCAGTAAGACCGGTGGTGTCGCATGTCACGGCACCTTGTCATATATTGGCTACTAAATTAAATGCATTGTTAAAAAAGTATTCGGGTTTCAAGCCGAAGTAAGGTATTAAGAATTCTTTGGAATTAGGAAAAAATATTTTCTGACGTAAAACCACCAAAACATTCCAAACAATTATCTTTTGATGTTACTAACCTATTTACTTCAGTTCCTGTTTTGGAAGCGATTAACCCTTTAACGGCAATTAACATTTTCAGAAATCGAGGCAATGTAAATGCTGAGTTATGTGAGTTTAAATATCTTTTGAATTTGTGTGTCATGCAAAATTATTTTATATTTATTGGACAATATATTGTCGCTATGGGCTCTGGTCAATGTACCTACGAGGGACGCTAGTTATGGTAGAGAGTTAAATATTATTTTTCAAATTGCAAAGAGAAATGTCTATGCGAAATGTCTATGGTGGTAATACTATTTTTAATATTTTAGACCAAAAGCTTAAACAGCAGGCCATTCGCTCATTGATGGTTCTTCCTTTTACTACTAAGGTCGAGCCATCACGTTGGTGTAAGCTACCATTTTTAGAAAAGTTGACATTCATGATCATAAAATTGATGGTTTCCGGCGTAACTTTGTGGAATTTACTAGACATATTGAAAAAATTTTTAGAACTTTGTATTTCCACTGAATATTTTATTCGAACACGACCATGGTTTCGACGGTTAACGTCATCTTCTGGTATGATGACGTTAACCGTCACCAGAAGATGACGTTAACCGTCGAAACCATGGTCGTGTTCGAATAAAATATTCAGTGGAAATACAAAGTTCTAAAAATTTTTTCAATATTCATGATCATAAAAGTCATGCCTGTGAAGAATTTTCATTTTTCATTTTATAATCCCTTAACCATAGGTAAAATTTTATTTACTACCAATGATAAATTTAACACTCTCGACGAGAGTGGAGCTTATGCTGTAAATTGTAACTCTTGTAAAGCTAGGTAAATTGGCCAAAACAGAACGGAAATTTTTTATTAGAATTAAGGAGCATTAAAAGTGCTTTGAGACTAGTGATGTACAATCAATGGTTGCTAATCATGTACTGGGGTGTGATTACACAAGTAACTTTGAACCTGATATTTGACATGTTAAGAGTAAAGGTTGGATTTCTTTGAACAATATGGGATTGTAAACATAGGAGAAAAATTCAATCTCCTTAACGATTTTACTTTTGACTTGCATTAACCATTGATGTCAATAACCTTTTAGTATATTTCTCGATTTGTTTATGCATTGACGTCATAACCCCCGGCCTTGTCATCTTGCGTGTTTCTACTTCCCCCCAGTCATTCACCTTGAAAAACAAACCTCTCCAAGAAATAGAATATCCTCCTCCCCCTCTTACCTCCCGACCAACCACCCCCCGATTTCCTCTCCCCCTCTCCCTTACCCCCATCCACCCCCGATTGGAGTATATATGGACAGTAAAAAACGAAATATGTACCTTCATAATAACATTATATGTCGAAACCATGATCGGTAACAACAAACAAGTGTGGAATTTGCAAAGCGAGAAATTATTTCTGTGGATAGCATTTAAACAAAAACTCATTTTTTAAAATGAAATCATGATATATTATACGTAAGACAAACCTTAACGTCAATCTGAACGTTGTTCGTCTCTTAAAGTGAAATATTTTGGCTGTAAGTTGTAATTTAGTAAAATCGTCATCAAAATACTGTTCATCATTACATATTTATAACTAAAGTTTGTTCATTCGATCGATAGTGACTTGAAATTTCCTTCGGACGAAATGAATAATAACTAATAGTAACTGGTGTGGTGGTTGTATTCATGAATAGTAACTGGTGTGGAAATAAACTTTTCTTACTTGCCACAAGTTCAGATGTCTCGTAAATAATGTAAACATTTCATCTAGGCTTTTTTCAAGTGCTTTGAAAATACAGTAGGGCCAATTGGCGTGTTCATTTAGTTATATTTGACTCATATTTTATGCGTTTTACTTGTTTTTTTGTTTTTTTAAGTATTTATAATTCGCTTTTGAACGCTTCTATTTGAAGGACCAAACTAATTAACGGTTGAAAACAAGGAAGTTTTCAGTTGTGAAAGTCTATTTTATGATGAAATAGGGTCGTAACTTGTTGTTAAACATTTCTGCAAAGCGAAGGAAGTCATTTGGAACAATTAATTATCACGGAATAAGTAGCTCTGAATATTTGACCATGAAATTACCACGAAGAACATCATCACTAAGAGCGTTTTTAAATGATAAGTTCAGCCCCAACGGGAATACGGTTTATGCCTTCGGTTGTTTCATAGAGATATCATAATGCGATTTTTTTTGTAAAACTGACTAAAAACTCATATTAAGGTAATATTTATGAAATGCATGCTAGGCTGACCTCAGCCTGTGATTTGTCGATAGAATTCTCGAATCTAAAAGTTCGGTCATTTCAATCGCCTTTGATTAATTTTGTCAGATTGTTTTTATTCGTGCCTTTTCCCACAGGTATTTATATTTAACGAATAATCAACGTTGCGTTAAACAATTTTTTGAACGCGTTTTCTGTTCACAAATTTGGGTTTTATATCCCCATTCGCTCTTGTTTAAAAACAGCACAGAAATGAAATCACATTTTATTCTCTCTCGTTGTCGGTAGGTATTCTACTTGCAGGGGGATTCATTTTGTGTAATCTCTGAGTGTGCATCTGGTTATATGTATATATATTTTTAAAATATATTAAAACGACTAAACCAAAAGGATTAAGGGTTTTACACGCCGTTGGTGAGCATTTTCATGCATTCTGGCTGGCAATCTTTGTATGGCTTATAACACGGATCATAATAAAGACTTACTGCGCAGCTGGGAGCATCGAAAGCCGCACCCGGAGTTTCAAATGCTTACTGCAGCACTTCTCAATATTTCTCCGGTGGGATGGTTACCGCATTCCCAGGTAGAATTAATTTTTACGGGCATCTAAGCTTGAGGATCACTAATGAGCCATAGTCTACGCAGCAAAACATACATTATCGGAAGGGAACATCGGAGCAGAAAAGGAGATATGTGGGTTCTGCGGAAAGGCTGGAGGTGGTCGGAGATAAAGCCATGGATACCTATATTCAGCATCTCATCTCTAAGCCGTCCTCATTCAAGCGAGCAACGTTGGTTAAACTTCCGAGGGTTGGCATGTTTAAGTGGCATACCTAAGGTTTCGAGCATATAACGTTAATTTGTATTTTTTGAAGACCTAATTAGGCCAACTCTTTTCTCTCTCTTTGTAAGCAATGGTACCTCTTCCCGTCAGCCTGAATAACTTAATAATGTAATCACTCACCACGTTTACTGATGATAATTTCAGTGTTTAGTGGAATCCATTATCTGATTTTAATGGGAAGGCAGCAAAGAAGCGAAACGCTACAGAACTCACATCCAGCTCCTTCATCACGCAGTACCTTGGGTCAGTGTTTCTCAACCTTCTTTACGTCACGGCACATTTTACGAGCATACATACTCTCATGGCACGCTTTGAAGGAGCGATTTTCTGCTAATATAATTAATTTATTTTATTTTGTACTAGGAGATCGGTTGATTTCATTTACAAAATTCGCACAATTTTTTCTAAACACGCCAGAAAGACTATCGTTTCGGATTGTCTTCGTATGCAGCCGAATTGATTTTTATAACATCTATCTGATATAATTTTGATGTGAAATAACAAAAGTAAAATTGAATACGCAATTAAGGATTGTACAAATACCGTCCATGTCGTGCCGCATAATTACCGGCCTCCCATTCAAAACTTAGTGGCTAACTTTATCCGCGACAAACCTCCAGTCCTTTCGCGGCACATCTGTGTACTCTCCCGTTAGCCTGAGTATTGTGAAAACGTCGTCAATCAAAGCATGTGATGAAAATTGTGGCTGGTTGACCAACCATTCGGACAGACAACCGACAATTGAGATAATTTGCGCCGTAGAATATAAGTGGGTCGGTTGGTAAGGAAATAATTATGTGGAAAATGAGGTAGCGAGGAGAAAAAACCGACCTTGAGATTAGCCTAATCGTTAACGAAAGGTGCCAAGATATCTACAGTGCAAATTTCCATCCAACGGTTGTAGTATTAGTTTCGAAATTCTCTCCACATGGCACCCAAGAAGGGATCGTAATTCCGATAAAAAAATATCCACCACTGCCGGTACTGAAACCCTTCCCCTCGATATGGCAATCCTGTGCACTTGCCGCAGAACCCCGGTCCCACACGCACGCGTTTACGACTGTATAGATGTTGCGTCGGATGAATCTGAATCAATGCGGTCTCTTTCATTACCAATCCCTTCTAAGCGTGTCGCATGGACAAAATTTAAAAATACGTTTTAAATATTAATTATTGCTTAGAGAAAAGTAGCAAAGTATTATTTATTATTCGCCGTACACTGAAAACATTTCGATAATTCTCTTTTTTATAAGGAGTAATAATAATATGCAATATGCATATCTGGAGCAATAATAATAACCTTGCTAATAAAATATGTAAAACTTTAACAATAGAAATTTTACTGTCATAATTATTAAACAACATAGGCCATAGGAACGATATGAAATTATCTGTTTAAGGCTAGGTACGTTCCTAAGTAAAATTATAAGAGAATGTAGTAACTTTCCTCTAAAATTATTTTAGTACAACGTGTTTCGACGTATCTGCGTCATCAGTGAACTTGAATGAGCTCTCATCCTTTTATTTAGTTAAATGCTGTATGAATCATAACTAATTAATTCTTATATTTATAGTTTTTTTTGCAGACGATGACTTATTCACGTCGAAATGCATTTTTTTTATAGTTTAAGTGGATAATTACCTTGTAAAAACATTTATTTTACTATACGCGCGAAATGATCGTGGGACAAATATGTTTGCGTAAATTCAGGTATTTGAATAGGAATTTCAACAACGTAAATAGAGGGTCGTTACACTTTTATTTAGTTGCATTCCACATGAATAATTATTATATATTTAGAATCAAAAGCTACGTCCTTGACGATGCCTTATTAGTTGATTTTATATCATGGGCTTGTATTCAGCCGGCCCTACGGTGGTTGCGTGTTGTCGCTAATGGCGTTGATTCTGAACTGAAAGACGGATGTTTTTTTTTAGTTCCTGATATAAAATGAAGAATCTGGAAACAGAAGGTGAAGCTGATTTCTAAATAAAAAAAAGAGGAAGATGGATTCGCACGGAATTAGTGAAAAGGGGGTGGGGTTTGTGCTTTTCCCGGATGAATATTGATCCTATCACCAGAATGGATGCCAGAGAGTGAAGCCTTGCTCGCATACAATGCGTGGATGTTAGCTCCGATAACTTGAGCCCGACCCACTCTCGCTTCGACGCTTCTTGCAATGCAGAGGAATCCGTTGCTCAGTCGTCCTTCACTTCAAATATTTGCCTGTCGATGAATCCCACGATTCGAAGGACTCCTGCCATTTTGTTTTGAAGTCATTTGCGACGGAAAGTATACACTTCTTGAATGTGAACCTACAAACGAATGCAAATGAATAACGTCTCCAATTATGGCCGTTGATTGAGGCTTTAAATAGGTTTTTCGTTCGGTAAAAATGTTATTTTTAGTCGATGCTCTTCGTAAATCAGAGTAGCAATGCGGAATGAATTTGACCTTTCTCTTACGCAATACGTCTGGCACTGTTTTTTTTTTAGAATTGTAATTCATGATTGTATGTTGCAAACCTTTCGTTTTCTTTACAAATTGTCAGATGCATCGTTTGTGGGAGAGCCATGTTAATACTTGTGTTTCATTTGCCTTTTAGAGTTCAGATTTGCCTAATTAGTCCACATTACTAAGTTCTTCCATTGATTTTGAATATGCGCATGGGCATGGAATAAGGTGCAGAAGAGGCTTAGGAAAATTATTTTATGATAAAAGTCTTTCTTTATATTTACTATGGAAATGTTCATGCTAATCCGATAATTTTCTATCCTTTTGAAACGGCCTAATTTTAGGTTAGGGTTCACGAATAGAAATGTTTACCTATCTATGAAGCTAGTCACAATCACAGCATAGCAGAATAATAGTGATAACAAGTGGATGGTGCCCGTTGAACTTCAGCAGGATGACAAAATATTTCGCATAGGATTAAAAGTCTCCTCACAATGTGAAGTGCATAATGTATTTACCATGCAGCGGTCATTAAGATGAAAGAAAAAGGCTAGGGTGAAGAATACCCTAAATATAATATCGCAGTTATTCTGTTGCATTGATCATTTTTCCCGACATTCCTCTTAAAAAACAGATTTAAAAAAAGTGAAAAACAGCAAGAATTCTTTCATTCACGAAAATGTTGTGTTGTTGACACAGCGACGTTGACGATTGAAGAAAATTAGACGATTTTGCATAAAATACTCGAATTTTAGGTAAAAATAAAGCGTATGCGTTTATCAAATGCTAAAATAAAAACCTTAATTCTCTGTCGTCCGATACAAAAAATATATCGCCCATATCATGACTGTTAGTTATTGAATACAGCAAATAAAGAAACATCATTACTGAACCAGTGCTTTTACCAGAATGAGATTAGTCTGCAATTACCTAATGACCCTTTTTTGGGGCCCTTAGGGCCTTTTAATTGTAGACTATTAATCCTTCTGAATTGGCTAAGAAGCGCTTGAATTAGCAGTGGGAAAAAAAGGAAGGGAGTCTTGATTAGAGGTTTTCATATTCATATTGTTGTCGTATAGGGTAAAAAAGGTCAAAATTTACTATTTAAATGTATTTTTAATTGAAATTCTAAAATGAAATTCATTTCGTATCACGGGCGCGCTTTCCTCGGGCGTCATTGCTTGCTACTTAAAATCCGAGTTCTAGCGTTTTCAATTAGCATCGGACCACTGAGCGCTCTCCTCTCTATACGGCGTATATTTCCACCTATTTGATGTCGCTCAGCGCCCATTGATTGCGCTAAACGCAAGGAAAATTTGTTGTACGCGAAGATGGAAAAGCTGAGTATGGGAACACTGGGAAAGGGACGGGACGTTTCGAATAGAAGCTCTATCAAGTAAGATAAACGAGCGGGAGTTCTCGGCACCGTTTCGGCGGGGACTCATCCATTTAATTTCCTCCTGAAATGTGATCGCTAATTCCTTGGCTTGATAAATAACTTAGAGAAACTGGTAGCTATTGTCAAACATTGGTCGGAAGAGCAGCACGCCCGTTCATGAAATTTTTGTGATTAGTGCTGATTACGGGGGGGAATATTTATAGTTGGTTTAGACGAACAAGCGGATTGAAATCTGAAGCTTCCTGTGAACTACGAGCGAGATTTCATGGAAAACGATTTCGCTATACCAGACGTAAGCGTCCCATGCATGGCAAAGAGTAATATTTGTACCTGCCTAATGGTATAAAAAGAAATAAACCAATAGAATCGTTAATGTTTTGTCTTATTTAAGAGAGTTATAGTTTTTATGGCTTTTAATCCAATGGGATGCGAGTAAATGTTGTACAGAAAAGAGCCCTAAGAGCTTAAGTCATTAAAGTAGGCTTGTTGAAATCCTCTCTAATCAAATATGTAATGCTTTCGAAAAGCTTGAGGCCGAAGATTCTTTCAACATCAAGAAAACGCGAAACCCCTGCTTGGAATAATTGGCATAGGGATAATGGCTGTACTTGATGACGCAGAAACAACTTCTCTAGTTGGCTATGCCTTATTTTATTTATTTAGGAATAACTCAGCCCGGATAAGTATTGATTTTGATTAATTATAAACTTAAAATTAAAAATCAATACTTAATAATTAAATATTGACTTTCAATAGTGATACTACGGCGAAAGCAACACTATTGCAATCCAGAAAAAGGCATCTGAAACTATGTGCATCGGAAAGCTATAGTTGACGCAAGTATGACCCTAAGGAGGTTATGCAAATAATTGAGCAAAATCTCTATATGTTATTTTACTCTGGTCCATATTACTCTATATGATAGATTACCTCTCTATATGCTACCTCTTTATGATAACGATAATGTGTGATAGTATTCATTAACATTGGTTTCCCAAAAATATGGAAAATTTATAAGGAGACTATGATTTGCTTTAAAATTATTTGATCACAATATCAATAATTTATTCTACTGATCATAATTTTACTCTTTTTATTTCATATATCAGCTCGTATAAAGAATGTTCAATGAATACACTGGGGCCAATGACTTTTTCCTATGTTCGAGAGGGCATTTCTCAAGGGGCAGAGTAGGTACATACATGCCCTTAGTTATGACCGGAGAGAATACCTCTTTTCAAATTTTAAATTTCCTCACTTCCGGCATCCTTCACTACAGTGTTTTTGGTCTTTTTTGTCTTGTTATTCCTCCTACCCTCTGTGTTACCTCTTGCGGCTCTATCGATAAATTATTAGCAGCGCTGAGCGAGAATGAAGTATTAATTTTTCTCTGCCTCGCTTCGATTGCTGTATTACGGAGTCATTTCTTTTTTCTCTTATTTCTGCGCCATTCTTCGAAGTCCACGTCTATGTGATTATTTAATGCATTTCTCCTCAATCTTTGCGAAGGACCAGAGCTTGTACCTGTGGTCGCTTATGTAAGTTTGCCTCCGTCTTCGTTCACCACGATTGGTGAAAAACGAAGGTCGAGGCTGCCTACCTTTGACAGCGGTGACCCTCTGAACGGGCTCAAAACTTAGGTTGTCTCCCCCCCTACTAGATTTACTTAGCTTTTTCCTCCCGTCCGACCATACTCATAGGTTTTATTTCTGTCCAGAAATTTTTTGAGCTCGGCGTATAATTGGTGTTCGATTGAGTCTGAAATAGCTCATTTAACCATGAGGTTTTTTCCATATGTTTTTCAATGACGCAACCAATCTGCATTTTCCCAGAATAGCGTCAGTCGGGTTTCGCGTGTTGACTTATCGTATTTTTTTTTATTTTTCGTTTTTAAACGACCAGTCTCTCTGACTTACAATCAGGCTTTAGATTGGACCCCGCCGCATTCCACTCGAAAATTTACGCAATGTAGCCACTGTTAATTCTGCTATATCCATTAACGAAGGACAAAAGTGGACCGAAATCACCAAAATCCTTTCCGAGTCTTGTGTACATTGTAAATAACGCGCTCATTTGATACCTCTTACGCAAATTCTCAAAACTTAGGACTCTCTGAGGTGTAACCAATTAATTATTTAATAACGAAACGGAGTCAATTATTAATCAAAATTTAATTACTTCTCTTCTAAGATTGAAGTTAATTACTGCGACCTCGGGGGAAGTTGATTATCACGCTCCTCCCCCTCCCTTCCCACCTCATCCCCGCCACCACCACACCACTCGGCTTAATTATATGAACAATTATTTGCGATTCAATCGCGTCGGGAACACGCGCGCGACAGCATTTCCCGGCGACGCCGAATTAAATCACTTCAGCTGCCGGCGCGAGCGTGCTATTCTATAAAATGCGATTAAAACCGGTTGTCTGGGGGGAAATGGATCGTTTTTGGTGTGGGAACCGGACGGCCGTTGGGGAGTATGGCGGGGGGGAGGGGTCGGCTCGGGCACTAGGGTTCGGGGGCAATCCTGGTCCGGGGTTATATAGAGAGAGCTGGTGGGGGTGTGAAGGGATTTTTGGATAACCATAGGGAGGTGGGGTCAGGGTGAATAGAGGGGGGCTAGTGGCTATGTGCTGGATGCAGGCCACTCTGGCGCCTCTCCAGATGGTCTTTTCAGAGGGTCCACACGAGTGGCTGGCGGGTGGGGTGTGGGGGGGGGAGGGAAGGGGTGGAGCGGCGAGAGAGAGAGACAATCGGTCGAGAGCAGTCGTGGAAAAGGGGCACATAACGGGGTGAAAATAGTGCCCGTAGAGACAGTGAGAGGATTGGACGGGTTTTGGAAGGCACCGCGTTTAACCCAAACCGGGAAAGGATAAAAAAACAGAAGAGTGTGGAGCTCATCGATACGTTGAAATTGTTCTTCCCTTTGTTTTGGGAGTAAGTAATCGATTTTTGGTGGGTTTAATCCTGGGACTCTAAAATTGTCATAAATACTTGTTAGTTCTTGCGTTTTTCATCAAATATAGGTCGAAAAATGATGAAAAATATATTGATATTCCACAGAACTTGATGATACTGTGGTAATGCTGTGGGAGCCATTTTCTCTTTTACTTTCTGTCTTGTTAATTTTTAGGGAATATATACAAGATGCTTTGTCATTGCCGCCGTCGAAAATATCAGTTACTTTGTGACAATTCTGTAACTTATCATTTATAAAGGCCATGCTTTTTTCATTACTCTCCGCCGTCATGATATACAGATGTCTATTTTCTTTATTGGATGGGATTGAAAGGTGGTAGCATTAACCTAAACTTGAAAGTATAATAAAATACGGTCCTCATTGATATGGTGAAATTGTTATTCTCTTTGTTTTGGGAGTAAGTAATAAAATTTTGTTGTATTTGATCCTGGAACCCTACAATTTTCGTAAATATTTGTTAGTTTTTACTATTTTCATTAAAGATAAGGCTATAAATGCTACAAATTATATTATTATCCCGCCAAATCTCCAAAAAATATCAATTATTGTGTAGCTTTACTGTGCCTATCATTCTCTTATTTACGCCTTGCTACCTATATTCATTTTACGTGATATTTATATAAGATGCTTCGTCTTTCCAATGATTAAAAAATATCAGTTATTTTGTGGTAATGCTGTTTCCATCACTCTCTACCTCCATCACATACGGATGTTCATTTTTGTGTTGAATGTTTTCGGAATGTGATAATATTATCCTAAATTTGGAAGGTTAAAAAAAAAGATTGCGGAGCACATCGAGATGGCAAAATTGCTCTTCTCGTTGCTATGGGAAGGTGCTCAAACTGTGGGATTTTATTCTAGAGTCCTAAAACACCCATAAACACTTTTGGTCCTTGTATTTTTATATTTTATCTTGTATTGTGGATATAGGTCTTTTGATTGGTAAAATATATCGTTACTCTAATAAGCCATGACGCAAAATTAATTATAATGTCATTATAGTCCAGGAAATGAAACAAAAAAAGAGCGTTTAGATGCAAAAGGTCGGGTAGTTCTAATTTTTTAATATGTTTTTTGGGTTTGGACTGAGTATAAATTTAAGTTTTCGACCTCGGCGCACCACCGCGCTTCATTTGTTTGGAGAAAAACCGCTAAATTTTGGGACTTTTTTCAGTTATTGTCCAATATCTTCCTAACTATGCGTTCCACAGAACAAGTTATACTTTTTATTCTTAAAGTAGAGTAAATTTTCTACAATTTAAGCCCTAATAAAGCTCTCTACGTTTAACTACTATTGAGAAATGGCTATTCACAGAAACAGCTTTTTATGGGAAGATCTAAAATAATTTCAATTTTGTGATGATTGTTGCCAAATCTCTCAATAACTTCCACTCCTATGAGGAATGTTAAGAAAATCAATTTTGAAGAATTTACATTAAATTATCTTTAATATGAGGTGATATAAATGTCTATACGTCCAAAATCATAACTTTGACCCCGATGTTTTCGGCGAATAATGAGGTGAAAAGTTCTCTCGATCCACTTCCTGCCACTATGACCCCGAAGGAGTCCATTTAGGGAATTAAAAGATGGAAGCCCCCTAGCCGCACAAGAACAATATTGAAATGCTGGCAACCAGCAACTATGTCTTGTGCTTTGATGTACAGTGGTTGGCCAAAAGTAACAAAACAGGTCTTTCAATTCAAACTTTATAACTACTTAAAGTTCAAAAGTAATTTACTCATACTTACAGTCACCAAAGCGTGTATCGTCAGAATGACATTGAAGCTTAAATAAGCAATATTTTGCTGTCAATGTTGTTTTTTTTAAGGCCACGTCACATTTCCTCTTCGTAACTCTTCAAGTGGGAATGTATGTTCCTTAAACCTACCTAAAAAAACGAATATCTATAAATGTCAGCGTTACGCGATTAAAACTGATATTTTTTAATTTTTTTATAACATTTCAATATTCATTTTCTCGTAAAATATTAGCTATATAGACATTTATATCACCTCACATTAAAGATAATTTAGTGTTCTTTAAAATTGCTTCCCTTAACATTCCTCATAGGAGTGGAAGCTATTGAGATATTTGGCAACAATCATCACAAAATTTAAATGTTTTAGATTTTCCCAAAAAAACTGTTTCTGTGAATAGCCATTTCTCAATAGCTATTAAACATAGAGAGTTTTATTAGGGCTTAAATTGTAGCCAATTTTCTCTTTTTTAAAAATTAAAAGTATAACTTTTTCTGTGGAACGAATAGTTAAGAAGATATTGGACAAAAACTGAAAAAAGTCCCAAAATTTAGCGGTTTTTCTCGAAAAAAATGAAGTACGGTGGTGCGCTGAGGTCGAAAACTTGAATTTTTAATGTCAATCCAAACCCAAACAACATACCAAAAAATCAGAACTACCCCACCTTTTTCATGTAAAAATGATTTATTTCCTGGACTAATTATTAAGATTAGTTGTAATGTAGTTATATACCATTATTTCATTGCAATTTGACAACTCGTATTTCTATGTCCCCTTTCTAATAGTACTGCTCCTACACCCGTATTCTATTTTCTGAAAATTATAATCACCGACTCTTAAGCTGCACTCACTCTTGTACCTCAGCCCATGATTATCCCTTAGTAAGATACAAATTCTCATAATTTATCCGCCGATACGAATCATTTTTAGGATACTATCGTCTACCCGATTGCAATTAACATATTTTCTATATACATACTCATCTGGGAAATAGCAAAAAATGGGACAGTCCTTCCCTGCGGCGACGAATTGACACAATATTACACTTCATTATTTTTCAAACTTCTAAGACTCTCTTAGTTACCGGAAAGTTTACATTCCTCTCTAGTGTACCTACTTTGGCGGTTCTAACAATCGAGCAAAAAATTATCACATAGAGGACCCGTCAACTTGATTAAGTTATTAGCAACCTGGACGTGTGGTACCGTTCAGAGGTTGCTGATTGCGATAACTAGGACGAAAACTTTCTGTTGTCATGGAATAGGGTTCGACTCATGGTTACAGCTGGATTTTTCCAGGACATTCACCTTTGCGTAATTGTAGCATAATGAGACCTTCGACTGCTACTAAATTAGGGCGAAGGGTGAAGTGCTGCCAGTACTTATGTCAGTGGCATTCGTGTTATGTCATTGCGCTCTCTTTATTCCCCTTTAACTGGACCATAACGTAGAAATATATTTAATTTGACTGGTGTTAAAATCAGAAGAAATTACCTATCCTCCCCCTGTTGACGGCATTAACTCATTTCTAACTCGTGAGATGGGTGGAAAACTACCTTTGTATATCAGGAAAGTTTGCGCAGTGGCTTTGCTTTGTAGCAACAACGAACACTGAAGCCGTGAGGGAAAAACACAACGATCCTCGCCGCAGTCAGTCAGAGAGGGGGGGGGGAGGAGGATGCGGAGAAAGAGGTTTAATTTCGCACGAGATGAGTAGTCGAGGCAAGGAGGAATGGAGGTGGGTGGGGGGGAGGAAGAGAAGGGGTGAGGGAATCGTTATATAGGCGAGCTGAAAACTTAGCCGGAGTGACAGCGAAACCGCATTACTCGTGCTGTGTCGCTCATGAGACCGCTCCCGGCAAATATTTTTACTCTCTTCCATCGGCGCGGCTCGGAATTCATTGTTGCTCCGTCCAATTTTGTGCGTTTGTCCGCCCAGCCCAACCGCTTTAGGCGTGCCTTGGGGCTGCCTGAGGCGGATCCGGTGTAACAATAGCACGGAGTCATTGTCAGCTAAGGGATGAGAGGCTGGAGCGAGGGAGGGATGAGGAGGTGAGCTGGAAAGGAGGATGGAGGAGGAGAAAGGTTGGGGAGGCAGCGAAGGACGAAGGAGGAGAGGAGAGAAAAGTAATGTAAAGGTTGGGGGATGGAATATTCTACTTGGGGGGGGGTGGGTGGGAAGACAGTGGGTAGGTTGGGGGTGTGGTGGGGATAAGGTGCATTTAAAACCAAGGGAGAGGAAAAAGGAAGGTCGAAAGACTTTTATAAAGGGTAAAATTGAGATTATCCGCCTCCGGCAAGGGAGGTTGCTCTCTCGCACTAACCAAGCTTTTCTTAATTTGCAGACTCAGCTGTTCACTGCCGCTATCCGAGTTAAAATTATCTCCACTTTACACGACAGTGGCTCAACAGTCGAAGTGAAATGCGTGGTCCATATTTTTAATTTACGGTGAAAGGATGTTATTCGCGTCATATTTTACCTCTCCGAGGAATGGCTGAGCTATATATTTCTATTATTCAGAGAGTTATAAAATCATTTGTTGGAAGCTTTTTCCGCTCATCCTTATTTTTTTTGTGCCCCCTCTTCCTTGCGGAACTTGGTAACGTGAAGAAAGTTTTTAATTGCCATTTCATACTAACTTTGCCATTATTTCAAAAATAATATTGTGGGATGTACTATCCTTTAGGTGTTCTACAATGCGAGCAACGATTTAGCGTGCTGGTTTCCCATACCGAGGGCCCGGATTCAATACCCGGCGGTGGCGGAGATTTTTCTGCGAAATACCGATATCTAATTTAGGTAGAATTTGCCTAAGAAAAAAAACCCACTTGTAACGGGAATCAAACCGCGGACCTTTGGTCTGCCGGGCTAATGCACAGACAACCACACTACCGTGGCTTCCTGATTCCTAAGGTAATTTTAAAAGGATTTAATGGAACTGGATATTCAGCCCATACTGTCCATCCGGTTTTGGCAGAAGAGAAAAATCTTCGGCATATTTCGGTGTTAGGTAGAGAGCACTTCAAGTGGGTGGGTGTTATGTGGAGATAATTTCAATTACGGCACTCCATCCGTTTGATAGGACGTTAACCCGTGGTCACCTTGGCGCCTTTCGTTTAGAGCAGGTTAATGCCGACACCGTGTTTCTCTTCAACCTTATTGTATTCAACCACCATCAGCTATTAACCAACCCCAACTGTCCTAAATGGCGCTAATGGCCTCAGTTGTCGGTCGTCTCTCCAAATAACCATTCGACGAGGAAAAAATGTACTCTTCAAACTTCATGCGGTAGCATACTTCACAGGATATAGTAGTGAATACCTAGTCACCTCGGGATATCTTTGGCTGTACAAAAACATCCGCTGGATGACCAACAAGTGCGCGCGCACTGAAGGATCTCATGTGAAAGCTACAGCGAAAGTATAAGGATAAGGAGGCATGCACTTGAAAGTTTTGAGTAAACTGGTGAGGATAGTCGTTTTGTGGGGAACGTGTCCAGAGGGATAAGAGTGCGTGCGGAGTTGGACAGAGGTGGGGGGGCATTTCACTCCTCGTTTAATGGAGACCACATGGCCCCGCGTTGACATTTTACCGCCGCGTCGTTTGATAGCGCGCTTCGTAAAAACAATTATTTCCGGCCGTAAGTCTCTAACACGTGTTGTTTTGTATGTTTGTATTGCGGGAGATCATTTCTTATCGCTTCTTAGGGGCCGGATTCGGAGTTTTAAGAGGGAACGCGATCCCGGAGAGCACGTACTGATCCCGAGTGTGTTAGTGTGTGTGTGTGTCTGTGTTTATTCTTTCCGCCCCCCACCCCCTAGAATCCGACCCTCCCTTTTGATGTCCAGTTTGGTTTCCTCTCCCAAGGCTCCATTTCACCTTTTCTCTCTTAAAACGTCCCTCCCAACATGCCAGCCCTTCTAAAAAATTGACCTGCCCTGTCAGCCTTTCTCCTCTTAATTACGTGAACCTTTTCACTGTATTCCTTCTCTCTATCTCCATCTCTCTCACTCGCTTTCTCTTTTATCCTTATGCTTTATGCATGGCTTTATGCCTTTCAATCTGCTCGACGTAGGAACTCACCTCATTTTCTAACAATGTGTCACCTGAAAACTCACTCGCTGCCCCGATTAAAAAAAACTCCTTTATGATTTATATTACCTTATGCCATGCGTAGTAATTCGTGGAACTCGTTTTTGTTTTTGCTAAAACTTTCCATTGCGCCTCCGTTTACCAGGAAAAAAAGCTCTTGGTCTCGCCTTGAGAGACATCTGACGGAGCTGATGAGTTCACGCAGCCGAGGTCCACTCCACGCGACGCATCAATCTCCTTCATTTTACGATACGTCCTTGGCACTAAAAAAGAAAATTAACTTTCTCATATATAGTTTTTGTTTTTACGACCGGAGTAAAATATACCTATTCAGATAACAAGCATGGGGGAGAGTGTAGGACTAATAAAAAAAGATGCTTAGTGCTCTTAGGCCGCTAATTACTTGCTTGCGCTGTCAATAAAAATGACTCTGGGATTACCATGTCTATTCTCTTTCCAACTCCGAGGGAAAAAAATGTGACTCTAAGGAGGGTTGCAGCCGCATCGAAAATTTATCCATCGCGCGCACAGTGAGCGGGTAAAAAGTTTCAGCGACTCATAGCCATGAAGTGCAAGCCATTTGAAGTAGAAGGGTGGTAGAAGTAAAAAGGGTATGTGTGCAAGGCTGCTTCTCTCGGAGAAATCCAAGCGTGATCATGCCAGATCAACTTACTTCAACGCCCGCGGGCATTTGGCGAGGAGAGAATCCCTCCCTCCCACCACTGCCGTTGGAGGTTAAAAGGGGCGTAAAGATAAAATAAAAAAAGGAGAATGTCCCCGTAAAAAAACCACGTGGAGCGCAGAGTTTTAGGAGTAATTGACAAGAGAAGGAGAAGAGAAGGTTGAGAGAAGGCAGAGGGAGAGTAAAAAAAAGCAAGAGGGACGATGTTGGTAACAGTGTGCTCGGAGGGGTGGGTGGGAATATGTGGGGGGTTGTGGCGGAGAGGAAGAATGATGGGGGAGGGTTTTGGGGGCCACAATTTCGTTCCTTCAGGGTGGAATGGCTGCTGCCTGGGGGGGAAGAGTAGGGGGGTCGTGTGGTCGGACCAGTGGGTAGAAGGAGAAGAGGTGTGTGTGTGTGGATGAAAGAAGATGGAGCTGGTTTCCAGGGAAGAAGAACAGTGAGGTGAGTGGGAGGTGGGTTTCTCGGGCTGTGCGATGCTCAGTCTTCAGTATCGCACTGCGATAAAAAATGTTTTCGATGCTTCTCATTTTGTGATCTCATCACGTAGTATCGCACCATCTTAGCTATTTCATTAATTCGAGGATTGGGTTGCTGCAGCTCTTTTTTTCACTCTCGTATAAAACAACCGCTCTGTTCCTCCATGTATCCTTATTTTGGCATCATTATCATTTTCCTGATATACATATACAACCCTTAGTATACCACGGTATCTATTCTCATACCTTATTGTATTCAAACTTAGGAAGATATCATTAAAAATAATATCTTCCTAAGTTTTCGTTGAACTTCATAATTGATGATTTTCTCCTATCATTTTATCTTTATCATTCTACTCAGCATCGCATATCCCATGATATCATATTACATCGAAATATGATATCATGGGGTCATCAATATTTCAGTTATCATCATTAGTCTTTCAGTCCAAAGATTGGTTAAATAAATACCTCCACTCTTCCTTATCCCATGCAAACTCCTTTACTTCCCTGTAGTTTTTAATTTTTAGACCCATCTTCGTTTTCCGTGGTTACTTCCACCATGGTATTCCTCATGGGACTTTCCATTCTGCTTTTCCCCCTGGGCTTTTCCTAATAAATCATTGTTTTTACTTCACAAACAACTGCGTCATTATTATGCGCATGTTGCTCCTTCGAGTCCATTTCTTTTTCATTTATTTTATGTTACTCCTAGTTTCTTGCGTTATTCGTCCATTTGATCTTCAGCATTCTTCTTCAATTCCTCGTTTCGAAGGCTTCTTTCCTATCCTGTTCCTGGCTTCTGATCCATAGGGTGCCATATGCCGAGAGGGTGTTTTCACATACTGCTTTTACGTCTCTCGTTGTATGCTCTTTGAGCAATGATGAGAAACTCTGTCTCTTCTTCATGAGAAACCTTTTCGCTTGATGTCCGTAGCTCTCACTCCACCCTACGTCGTACTGCTTCCGAGTAATTCGTACATCGCAAGTTGCCGTGTTACACCACATAATGCATAAATATCGCATATCGTATTATATAGTATTATATCGCATACTAGATTATGTGTCATAGAAATCGAAATGGATCGTGTGATATGAGATGGATTTCGAGCGAATAGCGTTGATATCCGAGTAAAAAAAACTGATATACATATTGACATCAACTGAGGACGAGGCAGAGCCGGTGGTTGGAACATGTAAATATTGAGGAGCGAAGGGATGCTGAAGACCGTGCTATAGGAAAGGATGTTGAGTGAACGGGGAAGGGGAAGAAAGAGAATAGGCTTTATGGACGGGATGAAGAGAGGTAGGACGTATGCTGAAATGAAGAAGGAAATCGTATAAGGGGATACGGGCTTACGCCTGTCAAAATCTGAAAGTTTTTACTCTCCTCCATTTAAACTTACCTTAACCGGTAATGCTATAATTATGCTTCATAATTTATCACAATGAATACACCAGTATGCATGATACCAGATGACTAAAAACTAGTAAGTGATAATAGCTAACTTTGATATGCTGATTTCATAACTGTTCTTAGTTTTCTTATATCACGTACTGTTTTTTCAGAATGGACCCAATTTAACTTTAATTTATAATTTTATTGATAAGTGCATTATATGTGCCAGAGGGTGATTATTGTGCGAGGGATATTTCTCAACACAAGCTTATGAGCCTGGTTGGCCCAAGCTAATGAGTCTTAGGTTGGTACGACTGCTGCTATTGTTGTGTTGCCTTGGAAGTGTTATTCATCCTTCACTCATTTTAGTTACACAAATTGTCATTGAGTAAAATAATGTTAATGTAACTGCGCTTGCAGTAGTTAAAATCTTGTAACCATAATTCTTATTTTGAGTAAAAACCTGACGTGGTAGAAAAAAATGGAAGTCATTTTTAGAATCAGCATAAAAAATTGATTCAAGAACACCTATTTTTAATAAATCATCAGACAAAAAGTTTCAAAATGCAGACTAGTGATATCAAATGACGACGTATGTCTATAAACATCGTAGTTATATATATCACTGTCAATATCGCGATGCGATATCTCCTGCATATCGAAGTAGATGCATCGCATTATCGCACAACCCATGCAGTTGCTAGAAAGGACGAGGAGCGGGAAAGGGATTTAACTTGTGAGGAAAAGGGTGGTTTTAGGCGTGTGGGGGGTGGGGGGAGAGAAGGATAGGTCGAAGGGGGTAGAGTATAATTCGGAGGTGGGAAGGCATTGTAGGGCGCGCGGAGGGGTCGGCGGCACGAGGGGTGGTTGGCTGAATGATGTGGAGTTTGGGGCCAGGGCGGAAGGCCGCCTTCCCTGGAGGGGTCGCGGGATTTCGGGGGAGGAGTGGGAGGGTGGAAGCTCCGTCGTGCGGGATGTGAGAATCGGAATGCCGTTAGCGAGAGAGGGGGGGGGTGTGGAGCCATTGAGTGAGGCGGCCGGGGCGTGCGATGATGGCGTGCCAGCTGGAAGAACCAAAGCCAGCTTCGCTCGGGAGAATCTTGCGCGAGCCAAAGTGAGCTCGAGTGTGAGCAGCCAGGAGCGACCCCCGAGACTTATCAGATGGAGGCGGCGAGTGCTCAACCTCCCGCTCCCTCCCTCCAACCCTACTCCACCCTTCGCGTCCCCCTTCCTTCCAAAGTCTCCCCTTGTTTACCTTCCAAGTTCCCTTCCCTCCCATTCCTTTCTTGCCGATTGACTGCCTCTTGGCCAAGTCCCGGACGCGCTGGGTGACTCTTTGGAACAGTATAAGCGGCGCCCCCCGTTCGTCGCAAAACCTTAACTCAAAGCCTCTCTGATAACTCACGGAATTGAGGATTTGGCAATCTCCGTCGATCAAGAATTTGGCTGGCACCTAATAAAGTTGATTCCACCAAACACCATATGGCACAACAGCCAAGCATTAAAATTTCACTCAATACAAATTTGACTAGCCCAAAAACTTATGTAGAAAGTTTGTGGTTGAGCTTGTACTTCTACCCTATGTACTGCAAAACCTAACCTTTCTGTATTAGGGGATGTCGTATCAAAACCATTTTTTTCCGATGAAATTTGTAACACCTTTTTTGAGATGGTTTCTGGATAGCTCTGAATATCGTATTATCGTTTCTGATTTCGCACCTCATCAGATAAATGTAAAAATCAATTTATTGTTATTTCCTTCATATAAGTGCTTCAACATAAAATGTCGTTTGGCATCATAAAGGTGACAGAACTATTACTAAGCTAAATAATAATTTAATTCTTTGGCCTATGCGTTGAAATATGTTTATATTTTCTTCAAACCGAACAGCTCCACTTGGATGTTGATTCCTAGCGCGTTTTCCTGGTGTTTCGTTTTCCTGTTTGAAAATAATGGGATGGGAGAACGCGGAAAACTTCTGCATCCAAATATTAATTACTAACTATAAATAAGCAGCTCTTAGATATTTATTAAAAAATGAAGTACGCATAAAATGGCAGGCATATAAAATGCTACGTATAAATTGCACTTAGTAATATGACTCCTTTAAAATGAGTATTATTTTCAGCCTCGAGGGTGCAAAAAATAAAAAAATTGGATTGTCGATGCCGGTTTCCCGGCATTCTCTTCTTCCATTGCAAGTGAAAATGTTTCCCGTTACTTTATTCACTGCGTGTACTCCTTATTCAACATTTCCTGTTGTTTTTCACAATTCCCGCTAATCTCTTTAAATAGTTAAAAGCGAGCTGTTTTCCTCTAAAATATTAGAAAATGTTATCATTTTCGGTAGTATTGCTCGCAAACATCCTGGTTTCCTGTTATTAGAACTCATAGGCTACTTAAACCTCATAATCACTTCAAGATCACTGTTTTTTTCAGGGAATTTTATTTTTATTATGTAAATTGTACTTTGATGAGAGCTTATCGTTAATTATGTCTTATGCTCACTAGTAATGTCTGTAGATACCTGTTATGCTGTGCGTTGTACATTCATCCTGCCAAAATCACCATTCTGTCTGTCATCCTGCCAAAATCACGTATTTAATTCTACCATTCTGTCTGTCTTCTCCTTTGCCTTGTACCCCCTCTCCCATGCCTTTTGACTCGATGTAATTTTCGTGCTTCATTTACATTTGGTATTTTTTTCGAATTCGCAGCTGAGCATGATATCAGCAGTGTATCATATTTGGGATTATTATGTTGGAATTACTACGCTAAAGTGAAAGGCGATGATTTCCATTTGAAATTGAGTGGTACGCTTTAAGTAACTCGCTCCCATTGAAAATCGACGGTCAGCAATGCAATGAAGTCGGATTTTTCTCATAACTCTCCCACGAGTGATAAAGAGTGAAATATTTCGAAAGAATTCTACTCCCCCCCCCTGGCGGAAGTTGTTCCCATCTTATGTGGAATATGGAAGTGGAGGGACATCGATTGATCGGGATGAGCTATGGCTCACGGCCAAGAGTTTCCTAGCGATCGGTGTGGGAAAACGATACTTCGAGGAGCGATGAACACGATAAATTTTAGACCTGATTATGAGGGCTTTCCTGGGACCATAGAAAGTGAGGGATGAATTCTGGAAAACGATGCGCGAGGGAACAATAGATTGGGGTTCCGGTGGTTATCTCAGTGAACTTTCCATTCTTCCTATCCTCTCTTTTTTTTACTCCCTTCTGGGCCTACTCAGCTCTTTAAGTGAAGGGGCCGAGATGTGCTATTCTCAGTATAGGGAGGATTTTGCCCGGGTGTCATATTCTAATCTTCATCTACATACTACCCCGCAAGCCGCCTCAATAGGCGTGTGGCGGGGGGTGTTAGGACACCAGCCGTTTACATATAAAATGGACACGCTCTAATGAAATTACGCCTAGCATTTATTAAAGTCCCTTATTGTTCGGGGGAAAAAACGAATTCCCATACCTATCCGTTCGGCAAAATATCTCTCTTAATTTATCGTTTCTGTCGGACCTGGAAATATAGTGGGGTTCTAATATGATGTTCTCCGTGTCGCTCTGAAAGATATCTATTCTCAATTGTTCAAGTAATCTAAGCGTAGCGCGCAGCCTCCGAGTCTCTAGCGGCTCCCAGCCTAATTCGTTTAACATCTGTGTAACGCTGTCTGTACGCCCGTAGCAGTTTTTGACGAATCGCGCAGCTTTCCTTTGTATTTTATTAAGTTCCCGGATTAAGTCTTTCTGCACCGGATCCCATATGCTCGCTGCATATTCAAGGTGTGGCCGGACGAGTGCGAAATAGCACCTCTCTTTTACTTTTTCATCCGAAAATCTTCCCACAATACGCTTGACGAATCCTAGCTTCTTCAGAGCTCTGCCACAAATATTTCTTATAACAAATCTTGCGTCCTAAGGAAGGCAGGATCTAATGCGTGGAGTCAAATTCTAACCCGTGACACGATATTTTCAATTTTTGAAGGATCTTATATTTTGACACTTTGCATTCCGACATATTTAACGCTCTTATTAGGGCATATGACTAGTGAGGCCTTTTTCAAGATGATGAAAGGATTAGTGCTTAAGCACTTATGTTAGGTTTGATAATATTGGATTAACGTTAACCGCTAAGTGATGTAGCCTTTACGTCACTGAGAATTCGGGTTGTGCAAGTTGAATCAAACGTCAGGTTATTTAATGCAGGTGAAAACGATGGGAGAAGGTATATATGTAGGTTATAATGTAAAAAAATATTTAACCATATATTACGTGGTCTTAGTGACAATAAATAATCTATGGTATTGATAATAAATTTAATTGGACTAATTTGTTCAGTTAGGCATGAAATTTAATCAAGTTTTAAAGCGAGATCTTTAATTATTGAAAATATTTAATCAGTCAAACATCATATATTAAAAGTAGCAATAGTTATATATTGTTAAAATATTGTATAATATTGGGTTATGTTCATATCCTTAAGCCAATGGTGTTAAATTGTGCACACATCATCAGTTTTCATAGTAACTTCTTTGACCTCAAGTAGGGATTTCTGCGTAAGTATGCCTCATCACCCATTATACCGTATTTCTGCCCCAATACCCCTAATTCAATTGGAAACGTTCGTCTTTGCGCCTTGCTCGTGAATCAGATCTAGCTTTCCAGCTAATTTCATGGATAACCCGTAACTCGCCCTGCTCTTAGTTTGTTTTTTTCCTTTCTTCCTCTTGCCTTTATTTTCTATTCTTCGGCTCCCTTTCTTTTGTTCTCCTTGTTGCTCTCTTTTTTCTCCCCCCCCCCACCCTCACATTCTCATTCCCTCCCTCTTCAGTAACCGTTTTCTTAATCCCTGCCGAAACTCCATTGCCTTCCATCCCCCTTCATCCTAACGAATCCTCTCCTTATCCTGAAATATCTTACCTCGGAGGCCATTATTGATCAAGACGTGATTTACGTCTTCGGCGATTATCTTTGGTACGGATACGGGCTTGGAGTGGCCTTTTCCCCCGGATAGGGGTGTCCTTAAAAGCCCCCGAGTTCCCTTGTTTGTCTCTCATTCAATTGTTTCCGAAGTTAGGGTTCCTCAAATTATTCTGCGCGCACCCGCGATTTCTCTGACGATAAGCTCCTTATTTTGATTTGACGTGCATCAGGGGCAAACTCTCGGTATGCGCCGGAACCCTCTGTATTGGATGTATGCTCCGCAAGAAAATTAGCGGTTTAAATTGATTTCAAGGGCTTTTTTAAAACCACTCTTCGGGAGCCGTTTAGTTTTGGAATAAGCGAATAAAAATCATCTATGGTCTGCTTATATCATAAACATACCTAGTCTTTATTTTGTACCTTAGTGGTGAACATTAAGAGTTGATGTTTCAGGAATGTACATAAACTATTACATAATACAAGTTCTTTTTTAACTTTGTGGTATTCCATTTTAATATATCAGATGATTTAAAGATGTAATATATAATAATAAAGATTTAATATATCAGATGACCTGAAGATGACGCTCAAGCGTCGAAACCCCGGTCGTGTGTGTGTTTTTAAGTTGTGGTTTTTGTAAAAGTTACCATTAAATCATCTGATATATTAAACTATTACTGCTTTATAAACAGATATTCTTCTATGATGAGAAAACCACCTTTGTTATTTCCAAAGACTTTATTACGCTGGCACGACGCGCGTTTCACCACACTGTGGCATACTCAGTATGCCACAGTGTGGCATACTGAGTGAAACGCGCGTCGTGTTAGCGTAATAGAGACTGTGGAAATAACAAAGGTGGTTTTCTCATCATGGATATCCATAATTTCCTCGTGGTCAGGCCTGAGATCATCAGTTTTATAGATATTCTTCTATTAATTGGTAGTGATATCTGCTGCTACTGGGCTCAAATATAAAATATATGGTCAGATTTAACGTACGAATTCATTCAAGACAATCTGGCTGAATGTGTATGGGGATTGCTATAAAGTTTGTCTATATATGATGCAAAATAGATATTTTCCAATAGCTCGTTTATGGGACCCTTAAGATTCAAGTTTTTGGAGTAATCATTTGCCATTTTGCACGTGGAAGCTGGATGAAAGTAAATGCTCAGATTCTCTTGGTCTGTTGAAGTTAATCAGTGCCAATTTATGAAAGAAGAAAATTATATTATTAGCCTAGAGTTTTTTCCGTCTTTAACTGTTTTTGAATTAAATGAAGTATTTAAGATTAACTCGAAAATGAACAATTACAAAGGTTTAATAATGTAATTATTCAATAAATCCCCGTTTAAAGGCAGTATCAGAATGTATGAAACTATACTAGAAGAATATTCATGCATAATGGGGATCCTTGAGGGGCTCAGCTTGATCTGAGGAATTCAAGGAATTAAGTTCCCTTGGTGTCATGGAAAACTTCCGTATCTCTCTTGGCATTTTGCTTAAATGATTATCATGCTATTCTTCCTTGATTGTCCCATGGTTATTTTGAGCAAGCAACCGATAACTGAAGTTATTTGTGCAATTTAGGATAAGGGGATGGATCGGTAAGGGAAGACATATTTGGATAGGAGAGAAGGTTGGAGAGAAACTCGTCCTTGGCATAAGCCCACTCTTAACAAATTGCACCAAGGGGTCAACGGTTTATCGTCCAATCCGACGGACGGAGTACTACACTTGAGACGCTCTTTACGTCGCATTAAAGTAGGGATCGGGATTCTGCTGGCAAATCTCTGTCACACAGGGAGTTCGAACTCGGACTCAACGAATAGAAAGCCAGAAATTTACCAGGTCACCAAACCAACCCGATCTTCTCCTTGTTTTTTCATTTCTCAATACGTTAACAGCCGCACAGAAAAAAAGTTTTACCATGGGGCCACGGTGTTTCATTGTGAAAATATTAAAAAAACTTCAAAAATAGAACCTCCTCTATAAATTTGTTAAAATATTTCAATTTTATAATATTTTTGATGGTAAGTTACATGTGATGGTAAGTTACATGTGGCCAGAGTCAACTTTTACGTTTTCGCTGCGCATTAACATAGCTTTTACTCTCCAAACGCAGAGAAATGTGAGGAACTTTGGCTTCACGAGGCCCTGTTGTTAAATATAACGTGATTTAAATAAAGCTCATGTTACCATGTTAGCGTCTTCGGTCTTTGGTGCGTTAACTGTTAAAGGACTTTGATTCGTTTACGATTTTAATATATTTCTTCCCTAAAGTAGTGGCTCTTTTACGTTGATCCACTCACGAGGTTTGACTTCTGGGACATTTGCGCTGATGATTTTTATTAAATTTCAGTTGAGAGTTTTGCCAAAATTTCATGTGGGTTCCTGGGCGTGTTGGATTTACGGGCAATGAAAGGTTGAATACATCAGCAGAAGGATGGAGCCCTAAACATTTTCGGTAGTGACTGTAGCCAATTTGAATTATAAATGCGGTACTGAAGCAATGGAAGGAAACAAGGCGGGCTACGTGCCATCAAAGCTACGTGCCAAATGCTAGCGACGTGCCTACAAAGCTGATACCTCAACTTAGGTCTTTTCCATCAGGGAAAATCAGAAAGGAGATGGTCACCTCAGGATTTTGAATAGAACATTGCGCACTTACGCACTCCTGTCTATTTACTGACCGCAAGAGTCAACCTCAGTGTGATGGGTGTGACTCGCCTCTGACTGAGCCACATCTCCTGACGAAATGTATCGAATATCCGGCTGGTCGTACCGTGCTATAGAATGGTTGCGACATAACGCAAATACTTACAGATGATATTATTAAAATCAACAAATTAATAGCTCCTCCAAGAGAGACAGACCTCACAAAGAAAACATACATACAGACATACGCACCCATCACGCTGTTCTCTTTCGGGGTTGGCATAGTCCAAAAAGTTAAATTCTCAGTGTTAGGCGTGTAAAGCTGACTCTGCTTTAATAATTTCCTCCCCACGGCCCTATCCTTTGGTAACTCTTTGGGTTCGGTTACTTTAATTCAATGCTTCATTCATGCCAATCTGTATTTTAGACTCATGATATTTCTTCTCTTGATATTATCTTCCACCATATTCACCCATGTCTTGCTCGGTCCCCCCTCGGATCCCTTCCTTTCACTCTATAAACTCCTATCATATTTCTATTTCATTCTCTCGGTATGGCCAAACCAACCCGGTAATGGACATTAATGACGGAGCGTGCTTCTCTGCCTTGGTTTGGTAAAGAGATATTTGTAAATATAATGCCTTATAGTACATTTATCTACATCTACATCTACATACTACCCCGCAAGCCGCGTCAATAGGCGTGTGGCGGGGGGTGTTAGGACATCATCCGTTTACATATAAAATGGACACGCTCTAATGAAATTACGCCTAGCATTTATTATAGTCCCTTATTGTTCGGGGGAAAAACGAATTCCCATACCTATCCGTTCGGCAAAATATCTCTCTTAATTTATCGTTTCTGTCGGACCTGGCAATATAGTGGGGTTCTAATATGATGTTCTCCGTGTCGCTCTGAAAGATATCTATTCTCAATTGTTCAAGTAATCTAAGCGTAGCGCGCAGCCTCCGAGTCTCTAGCGGCTCCCAGCCTAATTCGTTTAACATCTGTGTAACGCTGTCTGTACGCCCGTAGCAGTTTTTGACGAATCGCGCAGCTTTCCTTTGTATTTTATTAAGTTCCCGGATTAAGTCTTTCTGCACCGGATCCCATATGCTCGCTGCATATTCAAGGTGTGGCCGGACGAGTGCGAAATAGCACCTCTCTTTTACTTTTTCATCCGAAAATCTTCCCACAATACGCTTGACGAATCCTAGCTTCTTTAGAGCTCTGCCACAAATATTTCTTATATGTGCTCCCCACGATAGGTCCGAAGTTATCGTAACTCCTGGATACTTCACTTCATCTGTCGCCTTTATGTTAACACCATCCACAGCATATACATGGGAATAGTTGGACGACCTCCGCAAGAAATGTACCGCCGTGCATTTGCTCAGATTAAGTTCGAGTCCCCACTCTTGGCTCCACACATGCACGTTGTTTAAATCCGATGATACAGTTTCAAAGTCATAGTGATCACTAATTTCACGATAGATGACAGCGTCGTCGGCAAATAGACGTATTTTACTGCTAATTCGAGAGCATAGATCATTTATGTATATAATGAACAAAAGGGGTCCGATCACGCTTCCTTGCGGGACACCTGATGTCACTTTAACTGCATCAGAGCTAATTCCGTCAAGAACTACCTTTTGCTTACGATCACTCAGAAAGTCGCATATCCAGTTTACTACTGTTTCGTTTAGGCCGCATGACTGTAATTTGTATAAAAGTTTGTTATGAGGTTCCGTGTCGAAAGCTTTCTTAAAATATATAAATAATGCGTCAACTTGTCTTTTCGATTCACCAGATTTGAGAACGTCATGAAGAAAGAGCGCGAGTTGTGTTTCATATGATCTACCTTTCCGGAAGCCGTGCTGAGAGCCATGGAGGACGTTACGACTGTCCAGGAACGTCATGATATTGCTAACGACGATACGTTCGAGTATCTTGCCTATAATCGACGTTAATTAAATTGGTCGATAGTTCCCTGGGTCGTGTCTGTTTCCCTTTTTGAATATCGGTGTAACGTTTGCAATTTTCCAGTCTAATGGTATCTTTCCTTCAGACAATGATTTCTTGACTATTATGTCTAAGATCGGTGCGATCTGTGGCGCTAACTCCTTGAGGACACGCGCGGGTATTCCCTCCGGACCCGGAGATTTACTATTTTTTATCGACTGTAGCTGTTTAGTTATCCCATCGCGTCGAATAGTGATTTCTTTCATCTAATGAATGAAATTTCAAAATTATATGCAGTATTGTCTGTAGTGTATACACTTTCGAAGTGGGAATTTAACGTGTTAGCTTTGTCAATATTTTCGGTGACAAGTTTGCCATCTTTATCAAATAACGAATCTACGGTTGAAGATTTTCCCTGAAGCTCTCTCGCATATGACCAAATTTCGGATTTTCTTCGAGTAATTCACCAAGTACTTTTTTCTTGAAATTTCGCAATGCAGAACGCATTGATTTCTTAGTTTTTGAGCGTTGCGCAGCGTAACTTTCTTTTGCTTCAAGTTCCTTCGATTTGTCACCTACCGTAGTGGACTTTTTGACCAAGTTGTACAATTTTCTCTGTCTCATAAGGTCCCTCCTAACATCGTTGTTATACCAGCGAGGTTCTTTACTGTCGCATTTCAATTTTTGCGGAATATATTCGTTGATTCCCTGTCGTAGAATTTTTAAGAAATATTTCCATGATTCATCAGTGCTTTTATCCTCTGTTTTAGCTACAAAGTCCGTGTACGAATTATTAAGAATCTCGCCAAATTTTATGAAGTTGCATTTATCAAATAAATAAATATTGCGTTTCGGTTTTACAGCTGACTCTACTTCAATTTTTAAGGTTGCAAAAATTACTCTGTGATCACTTATGCCGTCAATAATATCGAGTTGTTTTATCAACTTCGGATGGCTTACTGCAAAAAGGTCTAATATTTTATTTCTTCTCGTAGGCTTGTCAACTACTTGGGAAAGTGAGTGATTAGCAAGTGTGTTGAGTAAGATGTCGCTGATTTCCCTATTCCTAGAATTCGGTTTTTCAGTGTAAGAATCCCAATTTATAGATGGCAGATTAAAATCTCCCCCAATAATTATTACACTTTTACTGTCTCTCACTGTAAAAGTGTAATAATTATTTTCTAATTGGTAAATAACATCAATTTTGGAGTTTGGAGGTCTATAGAAAGAGCAAACATGTATACTCCTTTTGTTTCGTTGTTTAATTGTACACCACACGCTTTCTATTTCATTGTTAGTTATTTCGTGGGCGGTGCTGTGTAAATGTGATTTAACTTATATGTTACTATGAAATATATTTCAACAATACGAGGGGGGACCCAAAAATAACCGGACACAATTTTTTTCAAGTATCAGAATTTATGTTTTTGTGTTAGAAACGTTAGTCACCTTCGAAGTACTCTCCATTAACGCTAATACATTGGTTCAAACGTTTTTCCCACTGCGCGAAACATCTTTGGTACTCGTTCTTTTCGATGCCTTGCACCGCCGCCTTCGATTCTCTTTTCACTTCCGGAATTTCTGCAAAACGTTTCCCTTTCAGCTCTTTTTTCATTAGGGAGAACAAAAAGAAATCACAATGTGCTAGATCTGGTGATTATGGTGGATGAGTAAGCGGTTTTTCGCCAAAAAATCACGCACAGAAATGGCTGTGTGAGCTGGTGCATTGTCATGGTGGAAGAACCAGTCCCCACTCCGACACAAATCGCGCCGTTTCAATTCGTCTCATTTCCAATTCTTCAGCTGAAATGCGCTGCACTGAACTTCACGAAAAACCAGATGGTTCAGCGAGTTCATCAATAGTATGCCTTCTATCCTGGTGCACAAGCGCATGAATTTTTTCCACGTTTTCATCAGTTCTGGACGTGGAAGGCCGGCCCGGGCGTTGAATGTCTTCGACCGCCATGATGGCGCGTTTGAATCGCGAATACCACTCATAAACTTGAGTTCTTTTCAAGGCGTGTTCTTTATAAGCTGTAGACAACATATCAACCACATCCGACGCACTTTTACCAAGCAGAAAACAAAATTTCAACGCTGCACGCTGTTCTCGAATATCAGCCATTTCCAAAATCGAAGAGGTCAATAAACTCTTCGAACGAAAACTGTCACAGGGGCCCGCTACAACCGTCCAAAAGGACGCCGCTTGCAAAAATGACTCAGGAGAGGTTACCCATTGGGAGAAGCCCGAACTACAAGAGCGACGCACGCAGCGAATTCCGTCCGGTTATTTTTGGGTCCCCGCACGTACATTTAGTTGCGACAAGTTTTTACCTAGTTTTATATTGCGTTGTTGAATATAATTGAGCATTATGATATGAGCTATTGACGCAACCCATTACAAAATCTACTAGCACTTCCACTGTCCAAAATTTTGATACTTTATCCGATAACTACTTTGGATGCGGTGAGGGAGATTCTCGCTGTGAATTTTGACGATGTGAAAACTGAATTGACTCGTCGATACCGTTTGTCATCGCGGAGTGGGGGCAGCATTCGATTCAGTATCGTACGAGGGCGAAGAGATGGCACCGGAGTGCGCACGGTAGTATATCATTGCCTACCGAACGTGGAGGACAACATATTAGCGCGTTACTCGATGAAAGTTCATTACAGTACGTGGCGAAATGAATTATGCCCGAGACATTGGCTCTATGGCCTGTTGCATAAGAGATGCTCAATATTTACAACCCCGTGAATAGCTGGCCAACTCTTTGTCTCAAACCTTTGGAAACCATCGAAATAATTCCGATCAGAGATAATCTAAATCGGTTTTAAAAATGTGGGCTAAGAAGACCGCGGTGGAATAAAATTCAAGTTTTACCTGTTGTAGGATTTTTTCCTCAAGAAAATGCAATTTTATACCTATACCTACTGCAGAATTTCTTCCTCTCCCAAGCAGCCTTCACAAATCTGCAGAACGAATACCGATTTAGGATTTCAGCGACGTTGAAAATGTTGAAATCAAATGTGATGTGGCTTCAGGAATAAACCTCCTTGGATTAAGTTTAAATGTATTTTCCTAGTGTTGCCCTCACGTGATTCACAATTTTATTCATTTTCATGAGAAACTGATATTGACCTATTTCCTTATTTCGTTACGCTCAATGAAAAGCATTTTTTCTGGTCTTCAATCACTTCTGTAATCCCGTTCATCTATATGATCCCGATTAGTCCCTCTGGACTTGTCATCAGGTGCCCCAGGAAGCAAAACCAAGAGGATTTTTCACTGCCCTGGGTAGTGAAAAACCTCTAGTCCCTTGAAGGTGCCAAGACTTCCGCGTGGTGTTAAAGTTGATGGCTGTATTCTTTCCGGTGTTTCACCGCATCGTTGTTTTAAGACAACAGTGTCACCCTGAATAATAAGTAATTAATAAATGTCACACTTCGATAGTCTTCAACCTCTACCCTGTACTCCGCGAGCTATCATAAGCGTTTATGGCAGAGAGTATGAGGCCACCAGCCATTTTTCATGTTTTTGTGTTTGAAGAATGCGTTCTGTGTGTGCGCCCAATGCTGTGTTCAAATATAAGGGTGCTTTGCCTCGATTCTTTTTGTCTCGAATAGGGCGAGGAGAAAAAAGTGATGTGTTCCACGTTTTGATAGAGAATACTAGTAATACTCGCTCCGGCTTACAGGTAACGGAAGACTCGGGTCCCCTGCAACTTTCTTGGAGTCTTTACTCCGTTTGCTTTCTTCGTTTTTTGAAAAACTCTCATCGTAGTTCTTACTACAATTCAACTTTGATTTTTCTCACGATACTTAGTTTTTTAAGTACGGAAAATACTGGGAGGTACGCAACAGGCTTGAGGTGCAGAACATTGTACGGTCTGTAAAACAAAGTCTCCATACCCGAGTTTATGATGCTTTACCTTCTAAACGAGAGCACCGAATTTTATGCTCTAAAAGATTGTTTATTTCTACGTTTATTTATGTACATTACAATATTTTGTCGCTTTAGATGTATTTTTACTTATATTTTTGCATAAAGTCACGGTTTTCGGCGCGTAAAAACTAATTTCCCACGTTTGAGCGCTTGAAATTCTCGTACTTTTCATCCTACTAACTTGTGGTCTTTAAGTAAAAAAGCAAGGTTCATTCTTAACAGTTTGCTGTAAACAATTTGTTCGTGCTACAGAAACTGGACAAGTATTTGTAAAAAGTGTAAAATCTGATTACTTCTAGTAATTATACACCCTGAACGCTAAATCTGTGTTTAAACTTTTTTTAAAGGAAACTGAACTTTTAATTTAATATAGCATTCTATAGCTTTTATCGTATTATAATTAGAGCCTTTATGTCTTTATATTAAACGGAACGGCTAAATATTAGGGTAAATAGTTAATTTTGGTCCTAGTTTTAAACAATGTCTTTTGTCTGGGTTCGGTGAGATGCTAATTACCTAGCCTGTGGACTTGCGATCAATATTTAATCCTTTTATCACTTTTTCCGACGAATTTGAAGTAGGTACTTGCTGCACGTCACAAGTGCGGCTTTATTGATTCAAAATCACCTCTTTTTTTGACTTTCCCATCACGTGCGCGAACCCGCGAGTCCCCGGGATAAGCAGGCAAGGGCTATTTCTGCTCGGTTCCACGAAGAATGGCGTATTACCGTGATGTGCACCCTCGTCACCGTCCTCTGTCAGATCGCGCGGGATTTCTCTCGGTGGAGGCGGATCTCGGCGCCATCGGGGCTTGCGGGAGACAGAGAGAGAGAGGGACGAATCCGTGACAGTCTTGTGTGAGGAGGCGCGTGGTCCACCGAGCTCGATGGTGTACACACCAAACGACCGGGGGACGGTTGGCCGATCCGCGGTCACATCGCCCTCCGTCTCTCCCGATCTCGCCACGTCTGCCTGCGCCCGACATCTCATTTGCCGCGGCGTAAATACGTGTGGTCCCGCTCCATCCGCCGAACCCAGGACGAGTCTGAATACCGCACCCGTGGGCGGCTCATTTTCCTTCCTTTTCTCCCCCTATTTTCCATCGGGGAGACCCTCAGACCCTGTCCCCTCCGCGAGCGACAAGCTTTCGACCTCTCTGTCGAAAGCCTCGCGGGTTGCGCTGGAGGCGTCATTTAATCGCCGGGAGCGTAGATGTATGTAACCTATTCACCTACCTGAGATTTGAACTCGGGGGAAAGGGAAATTTTATTGCTTGCTCTCGATAGTAGTTAGGGGAGCGGTTGGGTTGGGTGGATGGAGTACTGGCGAGTACGAGTCACGAGTACCTGGGTTCAAATCCCGCAAGTGGCGGGGATTTTTCAAGGGAATACCAATCCCTATTAAGGTGTCCTATAGAGGACTTTTCAAACATAATAACGCATTCTATACCGTCGCGCCATGCCGTATAATATTTCCATGTACAGACTTGCTGCGCGCCGAAGCAAGCACCTCTAGTGGCGAACGTATATTGCCGTATGGCACACAAAAATTAATATAATTTAAAAAAACACAGGAACGCGAAAATAAATGGAAAGGACACCCATAAAAAATTCTTGGGACGTTTCGGCGGTCATGCCGCATTCGTCTGTGCCAGTAGATTGTGTGTGAAGCTAATTTTTTTCCTCCCTTACAACAATTTACACTTCATTTTAAAACCTTGATTTTTGCGGGCGATGCTTTTTCATGGTGGCATTGCGATCTTTAAATTATGATCTCCTACAGACTGTGGTAGTACTCCGTCCGTCGGAGGGAAACTGTGGTCCTCTAGGCGCGCTTCATTAAGACCAGGCAAATATAGGCTTCATCTTTTTGTTCAACCTTCTTTCATTCCCTTTTTATCCCTGCCAACCTTATGCCCTCAACGGAGCAAATTGCCTCAGTTGTCAGTCACCTCCTCCAATGACCAGCCATCCACTGTTAATAAATTCGAATACAATAAACCTGGCATATTTGCATGGCACTCTCTAGTTAGGTGCAATCTACGGGAAGTCGAAATCGCCAGCTTTATGGTAGGACACCGTAATCGTACCAATTCATCATCCTTGAAAGAAGACAACACCTTGCTGTGATGATTGCGGTGTCTCGGTAGGCTTTGAACTGTTCTGAAGGAGAGTGATTGGCACTATGAAATGTGCGACAGGAGAATCCATGCTTAGTAATAACTCTCATCGTGCTAGCTTTAGCCTTAAGTTTTTTGAAGCAACGGATCTATTTCAAAATATTTAATCATTCTCGTTGAATTTATAACATCCCTCACCGTATAACACCGATAGGAAGAGAAGAACACAACTTTTTGTTTTCCAATGTTTTATAATATAAAAAACATTCTATTATGTATTAACTATCTAAAACTAGTTCTTATGTATTTTATATAATAAGTCAGAGGGAAACACAAAGTTGTGTTCTTCTTTTAATGTGGAAAGATTCCACAGTTATATCTTCTTCATACTATTATACCGATAGGGAGACCGACCACATGATTGAAAACAGCTGGAAATCCACCTCCAAAGATCAGGACTAATTAAAATTTATCAACTGGTGAATAGCCTATTTCAAGAAGAAGAAGTTAACATTATTACATATTAAATTCGGTAAAAGGATACTGGTCGGTGGAGCAATTTAAATCACTAGGTAAATGTACATACAAATAATTCCTAAATTAAAAAAAAGGAATAAGCTCATTTATGGGATGATTAGAGAATCGTGGACATTTGGCATTAGATAAACTTTTGGTTTTATTAAAGATGACGAGAATAGAATAAATGCCATACTCTTCATCACCAGGCTCGTGCACGCATAACAACATATCGACTCCAAGTCGAACTAGCTCATGGCATCCGTTTCGCGGCATCAAATAGTCTCATGAAACTCTCTAGGTTAGTCCTCCGCCGACATCTCAGTTGACCTAATATATATCCCATCCATAACAATGCAATCTTTACCCTTTTCACTAAAAGAAGTTTAAAGACTTTATAATACCCTTGTACTAAAATACGGCGCACAGCGACCTCTGCATTCAGCTTTTAATTTTAACTGCCGCCGGTCTACAGGTCATCTCTGTTTATGTATCGCATCTCCAACGCTTCGTGGAGGGAGTTACGCGTTGGAGAGGGATGGGGCGGGGGGGTTCAATCATTCCACCGAATGCTAACGAACGGACGCGCTCAATCATCAATCGTCCCTAATTGACCCTTTATTATGCATCAACGCAGCGGGAGTGTGGTTGAGGTGAAGTGCTCACGGCCCTCTCGTTCGGTTGGGAGGAGCTAGATGGTTTGGAGAGTAAGGCGCCTCTCTCCTCCTTGAAGGACTAAAGACAATGGGGTGAACTTGGGGGTGGTTAAGAGCACGGAGGGTTTTGCGCGCTCCTTAGCAGGGGAGAAATGGAATTCAAGGGAGACAAGGGTTGGAGAGATGGTGGGAAATGGGGTTTCCTTAGCACGCTCCTTTCGGGCGGTAATAAATCAAAGGCTTAAGCGAGGGAGCGCAATCACAAATATCGGCACCCAAATAGCCAAGGGGCTCAAGGGGCATAATGGCACGGGCCCCGGGGGCACGCCTTTTTTTTGTCGTGCCTCCGCGTTTGATGGATGTCTGGAAGAGTTTGTTAATGAGGTAATTGAATTTAACGTCGAGGTGGGAGAAGAAAGCCCAGTCATGCGTTCTTGTGCATGGGGCTTCCTCGTCGCATACTAAAGACCTCATCGGAGTGACTGAAGTATTCCCTTAACTGTGAGTTTTTGGGCTCATCAGGTTGTCAGGGTCAGGTGTTGCTCCGTATTTTGTGGAGTTCAGTGTCTTCATCTCACTAGCGCGTCGAACAATGCTTATAGCGTCCTATCGGTTAGCCTTTATTGGAGACTCTATGTCATAGGTTTGCTTTATATTGGCCTAGTTCTTAAAAGTTTAATAAATAATTTAATGTATTTATAGGTAGTAATACCCTTTTGTAAAAAGATAGAAAAAGAAAATATTGAATATATACATTAAATATAAAAAACAAAAAAAACGTGAACACATAATTTTACATTCTAACCGATTAAAAAAATTCCTTAATACAGCAAATCAATACGTGTTTTTGAGTGAGATATACATGTAATGAACTTTTAACAGTACAAGAGCATTCAGATTAAGGTGTATAAGGTTTATGTAGGCAAACTGCTGTGTACTATAATGCAGTAGATCATCCATGGCATTTAGACAAAGTGTAATTTAGATTTCTTAAATTGGGGTGCTTAGAGAAATATGTTAACATTTAATCAATTTCACAAATTCATTGCTCAATCAATTGGGATGTTATTAATATAATTTGTTGTCTCTGTTAATACAGAATTGGTTATTTGGTCTTAACAATATTAGGGAATCATGACTTGGAGGAAGTTATGATGAATAACAAAGACTCGCCTATCTTTTGGTACAAACCATTATTGGCGTGATATCTCGGTAAAGAATAATGACAAAAAATAAACGTTGAAATAAGTTAAGTATTGTGTGGTAATCAAGGTGGCTGTACGTAATATTTTTTGTTGCGCCTTTTGACTGTCTTTGTCCGATTTTATAATCACAACACAACTGATAACCTCAAAGAAATGCGTTTATTCACTGCCTTTTACAAAGCAGACTGACAATATGCCAAAGACTAAGTGATTACAGCCGTAGCTACTTATATCTACATATTAAGGCATGGCATATATAGGATACCTAGAGGTCTTCTTGCTGAACTATGTCCTTCAATCCCATCACCATTAAGTCGTTTGTTTTCTACTTGGTTAACTCCTACAATTATTCACAAAGAAGTGCACGAATTAAAATCGGTATCACTGGTGCTTGCGATTCCACTAAATATAAGACTTTTCACAACACGAAACAATGGTTCGGAATTTTTCGAAAGACTTTTTTACCATATTTTCGTCAGGAATTTACGAAGAAGAGGGAATCCATTGTCCCTCTTCCGTATGAATTTCAAGTCACAACATAATTGATAACCTATAATAACGATGTTTGTTAACTAACTTTAATTTACATAATGATAATATGCCGAACAATATGACCTATATCGTTACGAACACGTTGAAAGTTCTACTAGTTACACAGTAAAAATTGATTACTTTTCATGGAAAGGAAAAATCCGACCCTAAAACCACCCTTACATTAATTTCATGTCCATTTTTTTTCCTAGTGTAAAAGAATATTGAATAATGTTTGTGATCCCTCTTGCGATATTGCACTGAGTATAACATTGTGCATTCCCTCTTTCATGAAGTAAATAACCAATGCATAGTGGATTTTAACCATGACATGATTTGCAGTTCTCGGTCTAAACAATTAATATCATTCCCGTAGGAAATTTTCGAAGTTCCACTCAGGAACCGACTTGGTTGAAACATGGGACAATTTCATCGAAGTCTATCTCGAAACTGATGACTCATGGTGATGTGCGCTTTAGATTCGGCGCGATGATTTATATGGGTGCTTTAAGGTGCCTGAGCAGGAGGCGGAGGGTTCGTGGGTCAGAATAAGGAAACTGGCAACTCGTGACGGGGTAAGGTAAGGGTATTATGGGAAATAAATAACCCTGGCGAAATGTGTTAAGGGATGGCGTTGCCAACGCAACACTTTTGTTCCACTACTTGGAAACCCTTGCTGTGACTCGGCTCTCACTTCTGCGAAACTTGTTTCCTGCGTGCAATTAGTAAGGATGAAGAATGTATCCGAACATCGTTTGGGTGCGTCTGCGTCTTATGTAGGTTCTTCAAGATGATCACATGAATAAAATACCCGTAACTTTGAGCTATCTAAAATTTACCCGTGCTAAAGTTTAATTCATAAACCTCCCTTTGAAAACACCTCTGAAACAACTCCAGGAGTAAAGATAAAAATTAATACATTTAAAGTTAGGGACTTCAGTTAAAACCAAATATCACTTATGTTACATCTGTCCATGGCTTGATCAAATGGAATTTTGTGGACACTTGTCACCGTAATTACTAACCAAATTTGCAAGATATGCTTTAAACTCAATTAGTGTGTTAATTTCTTTAAAAAATCGTCCAACGTCTGATTATTGGTTGCCTTATGACGACACCAGAACCAAGATTTTATAGTGTTTGGCGTGGTTATTCAGAGACCTTATCTTTCATTGAAAAGCTTAATGAAAAGAGCTCATCTACTGTCACTCAAGCGCACATTTAATTTAATTTAAACGGGAATTAAAACAAAAAACCATAATCCGGTTACACCAAAAGAAAGGAGAACGACGTGAAAAGAATTTTTGCGCTTGGCAATCGATGTAATCACTGGTCCGGCTTCGGCGATATGGTGCGTACGAGTGATTACAATATTCCGCACGGTATGATTACGTCTCCATTGCTTATGGTGATAAAATAAAAAGAAAGTAATGATTCAGTCGGCGTTCGCGTAATACTCACCCGCAGTGAAGCTCGCTGGAACATTTTACATCTTCGTGCACGTTTATTATTTTTTTAATTCACCGCACGGATGTGGGAGATTTGGGGGAGAGGGGGACCATTAAATCCAAATTTCCCATTTCGTCGGCGGTCCCCGGCATAGCAGTGTGGGGGGCCCGCAAAACCCACTGCCCCCTCCTTCCTCTCCTGTCCCCCTCCCCTGTGGACTGCGATTGATTTTGTGGGAGGTAGGCCACACACGAAATCCCTGCGCCTACTACCGCTGTGAGAGGAGGAGACTGGTGGCCGGTTTCGCTTATCTGTTAGTGGTGGGCGGACTTCGAGGGCTTTTGGAGGAGTTGGCGGGGACTGGTGGGTGTCAACCTTCCTACAGCTGACCTCACAAAGAGAGCTCCGCCCTCACCTCCCCCCACCGTTTCCCCCTTCAGTTTCAAATGGTTAGTGGGAGGGGGGGGTCTCAGCATCCGCTTTCGTGGATCAAATAGACATACGAGGGGGGGATGGGGGACGTGGGAAGAGCCGGCCGCCCAGTTACTTGCTGCCGCCGAATAGTTAGCGCGCACCAACTGGTCTCCCTCCCCCCCCCCCCCCCCCCCGCCGCCTCCCCTGACTCGTTTGGAATCATTTCCCGACCGAAAACCACAATATAAACTAATTGGGGGTCTCCGGACTGGCCCAGTGCTCTGTCCCCTTTTTGGCTCCATGACGCAACTTTCCTTTTTGGTCGGTGGGAGGGAGAGGGGGGGGGGTGCGCGGAGCAGGGAGGCAGAAGAAAAAAGACGGGCCATTTAAAAAGGCCCAGGAAGAGACCTGTTAAGGGGGGACTCTTTGAAGGACGGGGGCGAAGAATGTGCACTGTGAATATATACATTCATTCAGCCCCCCTCTCCCGTCTCGCGAGCGGCTTAATTAATTCTGACGAGGAAGAGTCCTGGAGTTAACATAAATAAGTGCGTTCGCACGGTTTCGTCGTTTCGTGGACGGTAGTCATCGTCTGCATCGCGCGGGTAGGGTCATTTTTTTATGAAAAGAAAATAATAAAAGTGAACCCGTTCCCGCTCCATTCCTTTTTTTCGTCCATTCTCCCTCGACCATTAATTAGTTCTTTTCTGCCCGCGGCATTCACGGCGACGCCGTGTAGCTAGCCGAGCACTTAATAGAATGCGCAGGAAATTGCATCGGAGTTATTGATTGCGTCGCATGGAAACTTTGAAAGTGAAACTAACAGAAGGTGAAGGGATATAAAGGAGGATGGATGGGAATAGGAGGTGGCGTTGTATGGGGGTCTGGTTTTGAGTTTAGCGAGGAAGGAGTGGTGGGGAAGGGAGGGCGTGTTGGGAAAATAGCTGAAGAGAGGTAAATGTTGAGGACGGGGAGGAGAGAGAGAACTAATGGATTGGATCTGTTAATTAATCGGCGCCTATGGTACTGGACTGGGTGGGGAGGGAGGAGGAGGGGAGGGAGGAGGAGGGTGGTTGCGTGTCCTCCTTTCCCCTCCCATTTCGTCCCAGAGTTCCTGCCGAGCTTTTTGGAAAGTTGCGGGGAAAATGAGGATGTAAGTTGGGGAGGGTGGCGTGTATTTCGTCGGGTGTGGTGTGGCTGGGGCAGGCCGGGAGGGGAAGGGAAAGGTGCTTAGAGTTGTACCCTTATACGGAAACAAAGGGTCCCTCAGCCGTGCTTATCATGGAGCATAAGTTATTGTCCCTCGATGGTTGGTCATTTGGTGGGGCGAACGAGAGCCGAGGTCATTTGCGCCTTTGAGGATAGATGAGAAGCACATCAAGGAATGAAGGTTTCTTTCTAAGGATGCGGCCATCATACTATGTACTTGCACTCTTCAATTCCTATTTCATTGTTATTATTAATGTATTCTAACGGGTAACGTAGAATTAAATAAAAGAGAGTAAAAATCCTCTGGATTTTTACAAAGTAGGGCCCTATCCTCCTACACAATTTCTTACTTCATCTCAGCATACGTCCTACTCTTCTTCCTCCCGTACATAAAACCTATTTTCTTTCTTTTATTACCCCTCTTACAAAACATCCTTCCATCTTTCACGGCCTAATGCAAACCTACACCCCTCGTTACCTGTTTCAATCACCTTCTTTTCCTCCTAATATCATCCAGAAGTTCCCTCTCCTCACCCACCATATGGTATACCAAACTGTTCCTCATTGTCCGCCCTTTCCATCCACGAAAAATTTTATATATTCCTCCCCACCCGAATCCCGAACGACTTAATTCTATTTACGTATTCTTTTCTCAGAGTCCACGTTTAGTATTAAGTGAAACTGCCAAGTTATAGGCTAGTTATGAATGCCTAATGATTACAGTAGAAAATAAAGGACGCCTTGTCACATGAAAATCAGGCCTAATTCTTTGTGTGATACAGTTTACCATACTGGGATGGTTAGTTATTTGAGTGCACGTATGTGGGATAGTATGGGTAGGATGATGTGAAGAATGGAAGAAGGGTGGAGAACAAATCGGCGTTGGCAGTAGTCTACCCTAAACGATAGTCGCCAAGTAGTTCACAATTGAACGAACCGTAGAGATTCCTTGTCTTAACACGATGATGACAAGACTTTTTTTTGTCTTTCTCCATCGGCTGGGTACTTTTACCAGCTGCCATTTTTTACTCAATCATTATGTAGTTTTGATCTCATTACCATTTTATGACATTTATCTGAAACTTTCAGAATTAGAATTTAAAAAAGTTGCGTACTGCGACAATGACTTGCAATGAATATTCTCTGAAATTATTTTTTTGGTGGACTATGATGTCATAAATATTGCAAACTACAAATAAAAATAGTTAATGTACAAAACTAGTATATTCGCGACCCTTCCGAAATAAATTGCGTGCAAAACACGAGTAAAAACGTGAGCCATTTGCAATATGGTACTAGGTTTTTGAATGGATGACAATAGCTAATGGTTGATGTTGAAGACCCGTCTTTTCTTATTCGGTTGATTATTTGAGGAGGAAAGTGACAACTGAGGTCATTTTTGCCAATAAGGATCGGAGGTCTGGTTGGCAAGGGAATGATTACAGGGATATTTCTGATAGGAAGAGAAAATATCGGCGCCCACATCTTATAACGAAAGGCGTCTAGGGCGTCTCTAATTTAACCTCTTATCCAACGGACCAAGAACTCATTTTCAAGTACTCTCCACTCAGAACCCAATGAAATATCAGAAATCCAAAGGAAAAAATCTGTGAAACTGCCGTGATTCGAATCCTGGCCCTTCGAAATGGGCAGTCAGGTCTCTAGCCATCACACCAACCCGATCTCTGCAATTAAGAGGTGTGAAGTGGGCTGGTAGGGGAATGTTGGAAGGGGATTGAGGGAATGAGGGGAGAAAGGTGCTTATAATTGTACCCCATAAGGAAACAAAGGGTCCCACCGCCGTGTTCCTCATGGAGCATAAGTTATTGTCCCCGGAGAGAGGCTGTTTTGAAGATATTTGATGGTATTTTTTCTCCCTCTTGTTTTTTTGGCATGAGCGCTGGCGTCATGGGCGGGCGAAACTGTTGAACGATAATTTAAGGGCCCCTGATCAAAGTTTTAACTCCTCCCAAAAACACTGATTCAATGCTTTAGTGCGCCGACGGGTGTTGTACGCTCTAGATTCGAATATTCGTTCCCCGTTGGTGTGTGATGGAGAAGGGAAGGGAAAAAAATGGACTATTTCGCTCTTTTAAACCTCATCGTTGCGGGGACCACATGCTTTAACTGCTTCCTGTGGTACTCTCTCCCTGTGGCATACGCTTCGGTGGTAATCTTTTTGTTTTGTCCATGGTAAAAATGTTTCATGAGCTATTATTGAGCTTAATGGATTTTGTACGTCGGGGCCTCGTTTGGTTTGACTGCGATTGTCAAAATTTTGCGACCGAAGTACTCCACTTTATGCGCACTTTAGTCCAGTTATGACGGGGTATTTTGAAGCACGGCGACCCATTCATATGGTGGTGCATTTAATGGATGTGCGCAGCGGCAGTCGACTCAATGCATTTTCATTCAGCGTGAAGGAGAAAATTGGGGTCCTCCATGGAAATCGTCAGCGCTAAGGATTAAGGGACGAATTTATGTTTAACGCGAACTATTCTTGGTTTTCGTGTTTGGTATTTTACCGAAGTTGCTTCCTGTAGCTTTAATCCCACGAAATTGTCATTCAATGCAATTGTGGTTTGGTGGCTGCATTGGTTTATTGTGGAGAAATAATGCATAAAAACGTTTGCAGTCCTTTATTGACTGTTTTATGCTTCTCCATTGAATTCTGGGATATTGCATACTATAGTATTTTATTCTAGATTATATTTTAGGGACATTTTCTCCAAGTTGATGCTTGCGGAATAGTGAAACTTCATAAACTAGTGAATGATAAACTCATATTCATTCTGAAAAGGCACTGCCATTGTATCATGGAAATAGCATATTTAATTTTCTTTATTCGAGTGCACTTATATCGGTGAATTACGTGGGATGAAGTGCTTATGTAGTAGTACTTGAAAAGTCTATTTCATAGCAATACAAAAACTATTCTTTTCGTAAGTTTTTGAAATCTTTTATTAAAAGATATAGAGAAGTTTATTATTAGCTTCTTTTACGTCCAAGTTTTCGATATTAGCGAATAACTTTCCGTTAACCCTCCTATTTGATTCCCTCCTTTATCAAGCCCAAGGTTTTGAATGATGACTAAGTCTATGAAAGCGTGATTTAATGGCATAAAATCGTATGACATTGAAGATGCGACGTAAGTTTAGTTTGTGTACGATCGCGTTTTATAAAAAAACGCAGTGCTTTATTTTGTTTTGTGAACCGTTGATAACTACGCCTCTAAGTTTGTTCGAAAAAGCCTATTCAATTTTTGAAAAGTAATTCAAACTATATGTAAAAGGGAGGTAAACCAATTTATCACGGCTGCATGAGCGGAGGATGGGGACGAGAGATTCGCGTCTTCGACGGCTTTTGAGGAAAAAAACATTTCAACTTGAAAAAAATGGGAAACGTCGACGACGACATGGTGGGAATTAGTACAGAAACAAATTATTAGTCCCTGTTAACTTGAGAGAAAAGATGTAGAAGAAAAAAATTAAATTTCACCATTCTCGACAGTATTTTTTTGTGGAAAAAATGAAAGAAAAACTCAGGAAGGCGCATAAGTAAATCTAGGTAAATTAAAGAGATGGTGTATACATATTTATGTGTGCGTATGCATATATTTGTGTGTCGGCAGTATATATATATTTGTGTGTGTATGAATATATATGTGTTTTTTCATTTAAATATTTATATATGTGTACCTAGTTATGCATAAAGAAATACCCCGGTGCCACTTTGCGCTCCGAACTTCATCGGGCTGCTTCAAGGCAGGAGGTAAGAGGGAGAAAAAGGGGCGTGGTTATGAGTTTTTTTCCTTCAATCTCTTGGCTCGCCCTTCATTTCTCCTTCCTTCCTCCTCTCCACCCACCTCCCTCCCTTATCCCCCTCCCTCCCTCTCTATCTCGCTTCGCCTTGCCTTTAATATAATGCACGCGGATTGAATTTGCTGTTTTGAAGTCTCGCCGCCGCCCGAGCGAGACGAAGTGGCGGAACAGCCAGCCACCACCCAACAACCCCCGCCCGACACTCTAAACGTAAGAGCCAAAAAGGCGGGAGTGAGAGTGAATGGTCGTCCGGTGAAGATTGGGGTGGAGGGAAGTGGGATGGAGGAGGTGGGAGGAGAAGAGAGTAAGGGAGATGGAGAACGGTGTGGAAGGGAGCATGGGGATGAGAAGGGAGGGGATTGTATTCAAGAAAAGACGACGTTGGTGGTGGAGGCGGTGTAGAAAAGATACAGAAACGCGAGGACTCGGTGGAGAATAGGATTCGTGAAACTATATAAAATTAATCCCTCTACCCCTCCCTCTCTAAAATAATTATTAAAGGCTAAAGGGAAGTGCTGTATAGGGAGAGAGAAATTGAAGTCGTGGAACTTTTCCCAGTGTGCACAGAGTTGAGGGGGAGAAAAAAAATAATTAGACCGCACGTAAATAAATTTTCATCGAAGAACAATGCGATCAAAATTTGAAAAGTTTTGGCGGAGTTGGTTCACTTTTTTTAGTTGCAGATACTTCCACCAACCGTGGAGAATTAGGGAAAAGAAGAAATGGAACTCATAAACTTGAGAGACAACTACGAGATATCTATGGAAACATCTGTTTGGGTCTGTTTGTTTTTATCCTTGAAGGGTGACCGAGATAATTCCAGAACTTTTATTTATTTTTATTTTTAAGGGAACGGCTACTGACTGGGAATCATCTCTCGCAGTTTAATGGAAGGTTTAGATATAGCTTCGGATTGTTATTTTGTTCTTCAATTTCCTTCGAATGGATAATTGGTGTTGTGACTAAAGCACTAGCTTCCACTCACGGAGTGCCAGGGTTCGAATTCTTAGGAATTTCGGTCCCTACTTGGGTCCAATGTGGATAGCGCTTCCTGGTGCAGTATTCCATCCGTTGGATAGGACGTTAAACCATGGTCCCCGAGGCACCCTCCGTTGCAATCGTTGCAAAAAGTTCGTTGCTTCGTTCCTTCTTTGCAAAAAGAGTAGGGCAATCAGATTTCTCTCCACCAATTCTCCATTCCCAAAAACATCTACCCCTAGCTAATCTATCCATCTTTATTTGTTGGATCAAATGACCTCAGTTGTCTTTCGCCTCCCCAAATGCCTAACTAGTTAATGAAAAATAGCCAGCTTCGAATCAATGTTTTGCTTTTTTTCATCCTACTGGTTAAAAATAAATACTCCACTATTTATGGTAGAAGTTTTTTTTTCTTCTTTTGAATTCTCGCAGGCATTTTAAAATTCATTCCCTCTCAACGGAGGTAATGCTTTCTAAACCCCTTATTTGAGCATGATCGCCGCGAATAGATTTGCAGATTACGTGTAATTAGCGGTCTGGCACAGAGACGGAAATGGAAAGCGATAAAGTGTGTGCGTACGAAGGGTTGAATGGGGGGTGGGCTGGCGGCGGATGGCGGGTGGGTTTGAAGGGGGTTGAAGTGAACGAGCGAAGCAGAAAAGGGGGGCGAGACGCGGAGAGAAAGTTAACGGGAAATGTGACGAGGGAGTTATGAGAAAAGACCTGGACGCCAGGGATTTATCTCCCACATCAGTTTGGTGATGTTCTGTTGAAATTACTACCTCATGCCTTTCTAACAAGACTCTTGAGATACGCCGTGAATACATTACGTCTCCTTTGTGATCCGGCAAGATGAGGTAAAAATTCGATTTCACCGCAGGGATGGAAAAGATTGTTCCCATTTTTTAACTCGAGAATGTTACTCTTTCTTGTTTTTCCGTAGAATGGTTTTCGTTCCTTGTATTTGTTTTGTTAAAATTTGGTGGCGATTGCGGCGAAATAGCTCAAATTAATAATTTTTATTATAAAAGTCATCAAGGCTAATAATTTAATTATTCATGTGAGAAATTAAATTGATTTAATAGGCGACACGTGGTGGAATTTTCCTACGTTAACCATCATGAATTGTATTCACTTTGTACAATTCCACTCAAGTTTTTTATGTCACCAATAGATTTTAACGTCTATTGCGTCATTTTGAAGGAAGATTTTTCAAAGCCAATGTCAACGCTGAAATCGATCAGTGAAATAAAGAACCTTAGTGAAATATTACAAAGTGATTTCTATTCCTCGTGCTCAATAATGATAAATGTTTCAAGGAGGTTTTAGCTCACGGAGCATTTTTGGTATGTAATTATTTTTTCTTGGTAGGTAGCGCCATGGAGTTTGTGCGAAATATGTTTGATGAAATATATTTAAGCATGTATTACGTTTTGCGCTTTTTATTACGATTATGATGCTCTTTCTAAAAACTGAAATAACTGGATAGTTAGACCCGTGACGTTAACAATAAAGTTGAGGACTTAAGTCTTATTATTTCCATTCACAAATTCTGTGATGCATTATTTTAGATTAAAACGAAAAATTTGAGTTTCAGAAAGGGTACTTGAATTTGTTACATCTATTCATCATTACTATTGCTTTTAATATACTTGCTGCTACTCTTCTAGAAAATTTTAAATTACTGGATATTAAAATCAGTGGCTTTTACTACATTGTAGGATTGATACGGCTCCAAAAAAACGTAAGTGTTATAGTTCTTCTCTCAAATTATGTGATGTGTTATTTAAGGTTTTATCCTCGGGCGAGAGAGGTGAGTTATGCTTTCAAAAACTTGTAATCTTATTAGTTTCTCTCATCAAATTCCGTGCTCTATGTTATTTTAACTTTTATTTTTTGAAACGGAAAATTTCAGTTTCATTTTCGTAGGATATTTTCGCCATGCGTCAGAAAGGTTTGCAAAACCCTTTTAATACGCTCTCCATCTCTTTCACAGAGAGAGTGTGGACGGACTCTGTCCATCGGCTGGCTCTCTTTCGTGTATATATATGTATATTCTTTCAAAGCAGTTAATTACCATGTCTCCCCCGCCCGCGCGACACTCAATTCGAAACGCAATTACTGAGCTTGGGAATTTGGTCGCCATGCATCGATGACGATAGCAAGACACTCGGATGTGGGCTCGAACGCACGCTTCCGCGAGAGACCATTGTTAACTTAGCGCTTCGGTAATGGAATAAACAAAGATCGCGACACATCACCTCTATCGGGCGTATGGCAGTGGGGGAGATGGAATTGAAGATGGGGATGGGAGGGTGAACGAAGTGGAATGGGTGCGGAATTGGCGTGGGATTGAAGAGCGTGGGAGTGTATAGGCAAGGGGACACGTATACTATGCATGCTGAATGCGTGGAGGACAAAGATAAAAGGATTGAATAGATGGCACCATAGGCCTCTACATAGCACAGAGCTAGTGTAACATAGAAGCCATTGAAATGCGCAATCGGCCATGTAGAATGAATCAGTTATGGACTTAATAACGCCAGTTAAAGTGAGTAATGGAGTTGGTAAACAAAAGAGCAGACGAAGAGAGGACTGCGTGTAGGTATCAGACGAGTTGAATTTCTTTCATCATGCTAACTGACGTGTGTTAGCGCTTTTATCGTTTGTATTTGTTCTGGTTAGACCACATCTCGAATACGTCGCGAGAATTTGGGACTCTGACTAGGAAGATTTAATTCGCGTTGCAAAAAACACACAACTGAAAGCCGCACCCTTCGTTAAAAACTGCTACGAGAAAGTGCCACACAGCTAATGTAAGGATTAGGTTGGAAGCCGTTAGAGATTCTGAGGCTACACGCTAAGCTAAAATTACTGGAAAAATTCAGACCAGGCGAGTTTCAGGATGGCGCGGAGGATGTTATTTTGACCCCCCGCTATATCTCTAGAAATGATATTAGCGACAAATAAGAGATACACCGCCGAGCTGAATGACACAAAAAGTCCTTTCCATGCACCAATAATGATTACAGCAAGAAAAGTGACACCAGCATAATACAAGCCGTTTACATACAGTTCACCTCTGTACTTTACCCCTAATCCCTTCCCTTTCATTCCTGGTCTCCTGAAACCCCATACCACACGCCTCTGCGGTGGCTAGTGGGGTGGTATATAGAGATATGTACGCGAAAGAAGAACATAGATACTTTTTGGAACAAAACACGCTAAAGAAGAATATGTTAGATTTGGGACATCCTTAAATGCAATGAATTTGTTGGAAAACTCCTGGAGAGGAAAGTTCCACTAGGAAGATATATTGATCAATGCCCCTAGGGTAAACAAAGACGTATCTAGGAAAGAAAAACTGCGAGGAAGTAAAATAGTTAGTTTGAAATAGGGTGGAAAGAAGGGCTATAGTTAACCAGTCTTAGAACTGAAAGACTGACGTTTGCTGAAAACAGATGTATAAGTTGGAGAATAATCTTTTTCAAAAATGTTTTTGGGAATTACTTTCAGGAAAAATGTAATAAATCATCAAACAGGCTTCTATGCAACTTTACGGCCCAAATTTCGAAGTATAGACCGGGGATCTCTTTTCACATTAAAAAAAACAAGGTACATTTGCGTCCGACAAGGCACCCTTGCTTCATCCCTAATTTACGAGTTTATAACCCTAAACGGAATACATATAATATATGATTTTTCAGGAAGCGGACACGTGATGTCGTATATTTGGTCGCGAATACGACTGCCTACACTAGCGTAAACTTTACGATCACCACACGTAGGTTTTCCCGTTGTATAAAGAATATATGCTACTTCATCAATGGTTTAATATATGATCTCCTTACTGAATACTTATTCTTATGCTTAATTTATTCTTTATGCTTGCCAGCATCTGTACGTAGGTGTAAGTTAAATCTCGCGATTGCGACACACAGGGATTAAAGGGATAGAAGTGTGGTGTGGAGAAAAGTTTTGATAAAAAGAATCCATTGGCATTTCTCCGGCGACGCGTCGCCCTTGGTTAAGAAAAAAATAACACATGGTAATGCTTCGCTGCCGGTGGGTTTTGCGGAAAGACAGTGGGGGTGGGTGAGAGAGGGAGGTGAGGAGAGGGTTAATGCGAGGAGGGGGTGGAGTATAAAGGGTGGGAGGGAAGGAGTTGGAGCGGTTTTGGAGAGCATGAGGTTGGCTCGGATATTGTCACCTCAATACGCGCCTCTATGTCACTCTTTGTCTCTCTTTTACTCTCTGCCTTTATCTTCGTTTTTTTTCTCTTCCTCTCTCCCTCCACACCGCCCACCCCCTCCTATTAACCCCAACCGCCCTTTCATTTGACCCTCCCACCCTTGACATCGCTTCCCTCCTCTCCTCACCTCTCGTATTATCCTTTCTCTTTTCCCTTATTTACCCACCGGTCCCTTTTTTGCTTCGCCCGTGCGTATATTTTTTCTCCGCGAATATTGTTCTTTCGGAACACTTTTTGTTTCCGCAGCTGCACATATGTTTTACGAGACTGGACACAATGTAGCCAATGGGTATTGTGGCAATGCGTCACCTCTCGGCTCGAGGGTGTGTGTAATTGTCACATACCTGTGGCGACAACTTTGAAATCCGTCTCGAGTCCTGATAAATATGAGATTGTGACATTATATGCATATACTGACATTGCTGAGTCTTTTTAGTTTTTAAATGGATTGATCAGTATGTGTTGTTATGAAAAGGTACGAGTGAATATCATTCAAAGCTGGTCATTTTTTCTTTATCTCATTAGACAATGTCTTGCGTATTATCCGCCTTAGTATAGTCATTGATAAAATTATTCTTTTATTTTAATATTTTACTTGATTTCTTGACGTGTAAATGCTGATATCTTCAATTATTATGGAAAATGGATAATTGTGGAGTAGCAGTACAATTATATATAATTATCCCATAAGAAAGAGCATAAGTTCATTGCTATACATTTTATCATTGGTTTTGAAACATTATTAATTTCCATTGATATGGGGTTCCTCAACCTTTTGGTCGCCAATGATTTTTTTAAAGTTATGCTTTACCTCTCAGGGAAAGCGCTTTATTACTTAGCTATGTAATAACGAATTTCTCGGTATAATATTTCACTGTATGATATAATTGAACCCAGTTTGAGTATTTCGCAAAGCATATTCGTAACTCAGTTGGGATTAATTTTGAGCTTTGGTGTTTCTCAGTGGATGTTATTAGGGCCTTCGTAAAATTTAATAGATAAGGATTTTTTTGTCAGTCTTTCTCCTCTTTCTCGGAAAATTTTGAGGCAAAACCAGAAAATTGGATAAATTTGGTCTTTCACCAATCCAAAATGGATTTCGTACTCCTCTCCTAGAATAATATGCCTACACAATTTGAAATCGAGCTATATAAAGGATGCGTGGATGGAGAAAAATGAAAATAAAAATGTAGTAGCTTATTCCATGATAAAGTAGATTTTCTTATGTTGCTGAATCGACCACTTGTGCCTTTGAGGCAAGTCTTTATGGTAAAGTAATGCCAAAAAATATAAGCTGATAATAAAATTGTTTCTTTTGTTAAGTTGGACCATGATGAAAATATTCCCCGAGGCAAAAGGTAATATTTTTGGTTGGTCATTCGGTGGAGGTGATGGATATATGAGGTCATTTGCTCATTGAGGATAGGTGGGTTGGATAGGGTGAAGTACCTAATTGGGGAATGGAGGAAGGGTGGAGAGAAACCCAGCGTTGGCGTTAGCCTGCTCTCAACGAAAGGCGCCAAGGGAACCAAAGTTTGACGTCCCATCCGACGGACGAGTGCAATTCTTGAAGAGCTCTCCACAAATATGGTGAAGAAGCACTGAAGTAGGAAACTGAAAAATCTCTGTCACTCCTGGAGGTTGATTCACAAAACGCTACGGAAATAACAGATTACAGCAAATTTTCGGTGAAGTTTTTTTTACCAAACTCGCTAACTATCTAGCATGAATTATACGATTATCGTACACGGACATATGTATCGACTATCGTATCGTATGTATGATAGCTCGATATCAGTGAATCGATGAATCAATACGATAAGATTTTTTTTCGCATGCACTATATAGGTACCACGAGTTTCGAGAATAGACTTCCTAGGTTTCGAACCCAGGTCATTAGGATGGGAAGTCAGCACTCCAGCCAACGCAACATCGTGATCTTCTGTTAATACAGTTCTGCGCTAGTAAACATGAGAGTATCACTTAAAAATCGTTTACCATTTAAGGGGTGCGAACCACTGACCTCTTCTATGCCCTAAAACTTCTAACTCCCGCTGAGAATAACTTAAACGTAATAATTATGTACATTTCAATAATACAATAATTTCATTTCACATATATGTTCAGTTATTGATATTTTCTAAAATTAACGTATAAAGTTTCCATTGTAATACTGACTCATCTCGCTGATGGTGCCTTCCTTTGTGCCTGATAAACTCTATTAAGAATGCATTGGTAGATTAACCCCTGTGACTAGATGTTATGTTGTTTCATTCAAAGCTTTTATTATGCATAGCAGGTGCCTTACGTGTATGTTAAGACCTCGGCCTTGTTGGCATCGTAAAGGAAACTGCACCAAATAAATATTTCTTCCAAAAATCATATTTGTTATAGTCATTAGTAAGCTTCTGTGGTGTTTTCTTACAGCCCAATCTTTCTTTGCATATCATTTTCAAATACAAATCGTCATTTTGATTATATCTCTCATTCCCTGTATTCTGAATGAATTCTATGGACTACAGATTTTATGAAGCTTTTTCCATCACCTCCAATTGGCTGAGGGTTTTTGCGATCAAAAGAGCCAGAGTTAGCTATAATCAGTTAATCAGAAAGCGTATTCATCAGAATCAATGCCAACAGACTGAACCGTATTTTTAAAACATAAGTTGTGTCACAGTTTCAAATGTAAGTTTCTTTGCATTTCATTGCATTCCTACAGAATCACTATCGTTCAAGAACCAATAGAGGGGGACAAATATCGATATTTTCATTTTTTTTAGCGTCCCTTACAGACATTTTAAATTAGAGAATAGAAAGATTATATCACAAGGAATATAATGTTCAAAGAATTCTGGCTGAACTTTGTAGAAATTCATTTTTATTTAAGTAAATAACACAATGTATTTATTTACCAAACTTTTACTATAGTACAAGTTTCAACGCATCGTTGTCACCATGAGTAACCTTACTTTTATTCCTCAATGTGGTACAAATCAAACGGGAATCCAAGGAAATCATGATGCCATTGCTAAAACTATTCATGATCCCATTTCTGTTATTATTCATTTGGGACATGGGAAGAGGGAATAAATGAAAACGCAGCTGGATTTTCTCCAAAACCGCCTGTTGAATATCCGTTTAGAGTGTATTGGATTTCAAACATGCAAATTTAACCCACGGTGAATCTCTTAAGACGATTACTCAGAACCTCAGTTGAAATTTCTTTGATGGTTAGCGGCATTAAGTAGATGAAGTTTGCAAAACTTTCATCGACCGAAGATTCAAATTTACGCAAGTAATCAGTAGGAGTATCTCACGAAGGTCAAGTGAACTTGAAAACACGGATCCTAGTTAAATCACTGTTTAGGCGTTTTTTATATAAGATGTCAATATGATATAATCATCCTAAACATGCACGTAAAATTGCTCATCATGCTTTAGACATTTAGCTATCGAATTACTATATCTCCTGCATATTTAATACCTAATTTATTTATTAAGATAATAAAAACAAGTAAGTGGTTTAATATTTTCGGGCACCATTATGTGAAATTTCATTTTAGAAAGTATTTCGTGATGTTAGCCTTAGAGAAGCGTATTGCATTCCACTGACGCGGATTATGGTGGCGACCGATTTCGCGAAATTGTCAAAATCTTCAACTAATTTGCAAAACCGGTCTTTGCCATTACGAAATCCTGTGAAAAATGTAAAGTTTTCGTATGACGAACTAGTAGGCGGTTATCCATAATTTAATGTATGACGATATTTTGATGCTTGCCATTTTAAATTTGAATTTTTCCTAAAGTTGCCGCATAGAATTAGTTTTATAACATGTGTTGACTGAAAGCTATGTAAATAATATAATTTTAGACGAAAATTTGGTCTTCGATTCGTGGTTGCTGTTGCTAGGGCAGTACTCTTTGATGACGTAAATCGCAAAATTATCTGATCAACTTCAACGTGAGCGTGAGGATTCCAAAACGTTTATTTTTTAGTTTAGTATACTCTTCGAATTCATTTACGACACTCTTCCGCTCTTCCGTTGTGTCTTTTTATAATGCCCAATGCCTGGCCCGGAGTTCCAAGGTTGGCAGCTTGTCCGATGGTGACAGATTAGAGGGACGCTCTATAATGGATTTAACACGATTGTTTTATCTCGGCCCGAAATGGCCCTCGCCATTTGTTGCAGCTTCTGGTACAAATGGTCTGCACCAGTCAGTATCACTACGAGTCTCCGAACAAGATTTAGTCGCGCCATTAAATAAAGCGTGATTTCGGTGCGAAAAAGGATTTTTGCCGTCGCGTCCTCCATCAGGGGAACAAATGGAGTTGTCCTTTTCACTTTCGTCTCGCTCTCTCAATTGGCTAATGGGTACCCGGCCGGGGTAGCCGAGCGACCAAATCTTCTTGCAGTCAGCTCCACTTGGCTAGATGGCTGTCATAGGCGATCGTTACGCGGTGAGGAGGGAGGGGTGGGAAGGAAAAGGAAAAACTCAATCCACGTGGAAAAACACGTCGGTGTAATTTAGATTCAGTCGGTACCACAAAACGTCTCACAAACACCGTAGACCGTCGCCACGTTCGTCAGCATTATTCAGGAACTTTCCCCCTGAGGCGGAGAAAAATGGCTAGATTTACATTCGCCTGCCTTCCTACGGTCCTCGTCATTACCCATTCCGCCTTTTCCTTCCCATGTTCTTTTTTCCTATCTTCCTGCGTCCCTTTCACCTCACCCTTTATTTTTCCTCCCACCTCTCTTTCCTCCTTCCCTTCGGGACTTTGTGCGATATTGCGATGCTGCGAATTCAACGTCCGATATCCCGGAGAGATCACGTTACGATATTGAGCGTCTGTGCTATGCCATGCTCTGGGGATTGCTATGTAATGCGATACAATGCGGTATGCTGTCTCCTCTCCTTCCCGATCGCATATATCGTTTCCTCATTTTTCCGTATCTCCACCCAGCTTACCCTCTCGATCCTTCTCTATGCCCTCATCTCGAAATCTTCCCGTCTATCACGGGCTTTCTATGGCAGTAGTGCTCGATGGTGGTTGTAAACGGTTCCGTGGTTTCAACCACGGATGCAAATTCTACGGCGTAAGTTGCATTTCAATTCTGTGATCATTTAGAATACCCTCCGGTGAAATCCTGATAACCTGACCGAGAGTGTTGCTGAAAAGTCTAATTAAAACTATAAATTAATTTGCCAGAGAAGGACTTATTGTTATAAATATAAATAATTATGTTTGCCTGGATATGTTTGTAGCAGTTATAGATATCTAAAGGGAAATATACATATAAACTGTGTTTTTTTCTTATAAATCGGATATGTAGTAATTCTAAAACTTAATACGGTCAATATATGTATATTATATTTAATGCTATTTATAGAAAATTATAAATTGCACGACTGCCTGTAAAATTTGAGGAGTGTAATGTATTAACGCATTGATTGCTAGAATTAGGTTATTTTCCAATTTCCCATATTCATAGTTCACTTCCGACATTCGTTTTTTTCGGATGTGCCACAAGCAACGTGTTAGCAGAACGATATCGAGCAGGTATCGATACACCTTGAGACATGGCTACACTCGCCACTTCCATGGGAGTCAACTGTTGATGTATAAAGCTGTCTTAATACGATGCAGTTCGATTGGTAATGCAAGGAAACGCAATGCGATAGGCGACATGGTGAGATTCACATTGCGTTTAACGATATAATGTGATTTGATTTGATATACGATGTACCTAATGCGATTTAATGTGACATGCGAGTCATCGCGTCTTTTGTGTTGAAAATTTATATAGTTATGTGATATGCGATGACGTGCATGATAAGTCATTGCATCTTTTGCGAAATTAAAATAATTTTTTGATAAAATACATAGCCTCAAATATAAAACAATGAGTATATAAGTGATTGCAATAAAATGTCCAAAAACTATAAAAATACGACTATGTAGGTACGAGAATTTTAAATTACGTTCGATGAGCTGATAGGGTAAAAAAAATTATAACTCTCGATGCGATGAAATCAACAGTTTCAGGCGAGATGTGGTGGAGCTGCATTATCAATAATGAAAAAAAATCGATATCGTACTGTCCACTTTAATTTAAATTTACAACACGTATTTCGGTACAATTGTACCTGAAGATGGCTTAATAAATAAGCCGAAACACGTGCAGTAATGAAAAAATAACAAAATTTGCAAATTTCACTATTTAGTTTTTTTATTCACGACCCGGGTTTCACATCACCTGAAGATGACATAAACTGTCGAACCCCGGGTCGTGAATAAAAAAACTTACAAGCGAAATTTGCAAAGTTTTTTCTTTTTTCCATCATGGAAAAATTTCACACAGTTTACCCCTGGCATCGTTCGTTTTCTTAAACGTGCAGTAAGTTTAAAATAAAGTGTTGAGTACGATATCGATTACTTTTCATTATTTTCTCGATGCGATACTGAGAACAGGGCATCACTGACTGACTCACTGACTCACGTATACAAATTCTAACCCACTTCCAGAAGAGCTACGGACTTGAAATTTTTTGTGAAATTTCTTTGGCAAAATTCATCGTAGGAGAAAGTCAGAAAACGTTGAATTTTGAACCGGAAGTGACCCAAAATAAACAAAATGGCCGATTTTTCGATTTTTCGAAATGTAGAATTTTGGTTTCTCCTTAATATCTTTTGAACTATGCGTCGGATCTGAAATCCGATAAAACCTTCATGATAGGGAATTGAATTATCTAACCGTAAAAAATTTAAGGCTCTAAGATTAATAGTTTTCTCACCAGAGGCCCTCGAACACAAATTTTCGTAGAAAATTTCCATTTTTTGCGTTCATTAATTTTTATCTCCGAAACTAAGATTCCGATGGAAAAATACTTCCTTCAAAACATTTAGATCTCTGTGAGACCTACAATTTGATGTCTTTTGTTTTTTTCTATCTTGTATAGTGCTCTTGTTACATGGTGCCAAAGTCGAAATTCGGTAAAACTGCAAAATGTTTCTTTCCCTCACGCTCTTAGTATGACAGATATGTCCGTGAAAGTTGCTAGACAAGATGCAACTTACCGTCCCATCCCGTCCCAAAGTTCATTTTTTCCTTTTACTTTACTTGCTTACTCTTACTCTCACCGTCAGCCATGGTGCAAAGCCACTCTACACTCCACGCTTGCTCTCTCTCTCACTCCATTTTCCCCACTCCGCCTACTCCACGGATACGTGTGTGTGAGTGTGACGGCGAATATGAGGAAAGTTTTTGATAGCCACCGCGCCCCGTCCGGCGATTGGTTCGTTCGTGTGTCGGGGAACTTGGTCCCCGCTGAGAGTCATTCCGAGAGCTCTGTGTTTACGATTTGCGTTGCGTGACGAAGGTTGGAGAACTGGCGACCGTTTTATCCCTTTTTTTTGTCCCGTCTCTCCCTCCCTCTCTCTCTCTCTCTTTCCTTCTCTCTCTATATCTGTTCATTTTTTTCTCGCCGACTCACCCTTCCACAAGCCAACATTCCAACACCACCTCCTTCCTCCTCTCCCGTACTCCCTCCCTCAAATAGGTTCAGTTCCTTCACTTTTTCTCTTATTTTTTTCCTACCCTATCTCTCTCTCACCACCTCCACCATCCCATCTGAGGAGATCGAATGGTTGGTTTTAGCAGAAAAGGAAATTCCTCCTCTTTCATGTTACAAAAAAAATTAAAGCGTCGGCACTGGTCTGTCGCGTCGTTGCATCTGGTGGCGCGCGGAGTGGGGATGAGGGAGGGAGCGCGACTCTCAAAAAAACTCTTTGTGCGATATATTGTAGTACACATTTCTGTGCGGACGGAGTGCAAAGAAAAAAACAGGAAATAAAATGAAAACTCGTCGTTTTTTTGTGTCCCTCCTGTCCGTTTCCTCTTTCTTTCTTCTCCCCACCCAAACTCCTCCACGTGTTTGCTTTCTTTTTTACCCCCTCATTTCCAACAGGAGGCAGGGGGGCTGGTTTGAGTCGCGGGGGGGCGGTGGATTGCTGCGCATGACCGCCCTCTGTCGGTGGCCGGTGGAACCGCGGGGGATTGTGTGTGTTGAGATTTGACGGACTAGCGTGGTGGGGTGGGAGTAAGTAACGCGCGATGATGTCTCGTCCAACGATGGGTAAAATAAAACGGCATTTAATATAGTTGATGACTGTCTCAGGTGTTACATAATGGAAACCTTTCATGGAACGAAAGTTCAACCTAGAACACAGCCATTTTCACAAACAATTTATTGTTGACGACCATGTTTTCGTGCGAAGTTTGCATGTTTTCGTACACCATCTGATGAATAATGATTTTCCTTTGCTTGTCGACCATGGTCGTTGACGATAAAATTATTTGTCGAAATTGCAGTGCTTTAAGTCCACATTTCATTAAATAATCATTATTTTCGTATGGCATAGCATTTATTTCGAAAAGTTTTTTTTTAACCACAGAAACGTTTTTTTTTTTCATACATATTTTAACTGGACGTGTCTGATGCAGTGTTGGAATTCTATTTTTCTGTCGTTTTTTTGTGGAGTGACAGCATTATAAAAATGGAAGTCATTTATATAATTTCACTGGAACTTTTTACTCAGTACCTGATGACGCCGTTTTAGGCGAAACCTTTTGTGCCATGTGAGAACTTACAGTGGATTTAAAAAGTTTATTTTAATATTTACAATGAGATTACCTGGCCTCCGTCACACTCCGGTGGAATAGAAGACTCTAGAGAGTTTCAATATCGCCCCACTTAAAAATTCATCGTCTGCCATTATCCATTATTATCTCGTATGTACCCGCACAACTTACTTATCACTTTAGATTGTACATTGCTGTGATTAGATAAGGATGACTTCTTAAAATTAACGAACTCTTATTTCTTCCCATGCAGTTTCTTGTCCGGATTGAATCATCTGCTTACTTTTACCTTGAATCTGTTGCTCACAATCAGAAGGAGCGTCATTTCATGTAATTACTTCGATGATACTTTGTTTGAGTTTTTCAAATATCGCTCGTCTTTCGATGTGTGGTTTAAACTTATATAATGGAATAAGAGAATTTAAAATGCGTAAAACGTTTTGTTTTTTAATGTATTGCTATTTTAAGGGTATCAAAAAACATTTAACACACATTTTATTACTACAAATCTTTTTCATAAAATTAAATTTTTAACCTCCGCTTAATTATTTAAAGTAAAGCCACCACTAGTCGTCTGCTTCAACTTTGCCCATTTTCATGGGTTCGTGTGGCTGGGTAAGTTCGGCAGCATTTGAAGTCGATTATTTATTGATGGAAAATAAACGTATTTCAGGCGGATAATATTTTAAAACGCGAAAAAATATATTTATTATAAAATTTTGCATTTGTTTCCTCTTAGGAAGGTTTTTACCATGGCAGAAAATACAGCAACGAAATATGTAGAATTTGACACAGTAAAAAAATCCCTGTACAGTGAATCTAACCATGAATCTTACTTAGCCACTGACTTACATGGCTAACTGGGTCGATGCGCAGACCACCAGCACCACCACGCTACCCTAACTTCCTATAGTGCTTGGTGTCTCGTGGCAATTTTATAACAATTTATTTAATTTTTATCTACTCAAACGGTGAAAAAGTAACAGTGTTAATTTTCCCGGATTTAATGATTCAAGACTTAAGTTGACACGACGCGTTATGATTTCCGCAAATGTTTTAAAAGAGATTTCCAACGGTGGTCAATCTACCTAGTATCTTAATACTACTGAATGTTAGGCGCCTTACTTTGAAACTACGACGTCCGCATGAAACTCGACAGTTCCTGGTGAATCTCGCTGTGCCAGGTTTTAAAGGCTATCGTCCTTGAAGAAGATGGTTAAAACAAAATAACGCAATTCAGAAATTTTTGCGCTTTGAGCCAAGGTCGCTGTACATTTGAGGTAGAGTATAACTAAATTATTGCATGGATTTATAACCTCTGGTTAATTATGTTCTCGGTATGAAAACCGATGCCAATATGTTCTCCAATCGATAAGGGTAACACCAGGTAAGCAACGTTATGGTGTAATATATTATAACTAAACTCTCAGTTAACGTCAAGGCAACGTTATCCTTTGGTTTGCGCTGCCCAAAAATTATAAACTTGGGCCTATACCACGGAACAAAGACTTGACCTTTGACATATCCTCACAAAAAAATCACATGGTGTGAGATCAGGTGACCCCGGAGGCCACAGATGAAGGGCGAGGCCTTGCCTTGCTAATCGACCAATCCATCTTTGTGGGTAGGTCTCATTAAGATGAGCACGAGCTGAGAGCTAGGGGGGAGCCCCGTCTTGCTGAAACACAAAATCATTGGAATCTGCTTCCAGTAGAGGAAAAAGCCAATCTTAATCAATGCCTACTAACAGCGAGGAATTGAAAGTACGTATAACTTTGGCTGTGAAGACAGTAACTGCTGACATGCTTCACAGAGTGTGGGAGGACTTGGAATATCGACTTGATATTGTTCGGGTTACTCAAGGAGGACATAGTGAACATTTGTAATGTTATTTTTTCAACAGAACTAGAGAATGTATCGGTCATTTTAAGAGGACGCGCAGCTCTGTAGCTCGTACCATTTGAAAAATACAGATTTTTGAACCCGACGCATTCTTTTGTAATCACCCTGTACAATGGGAAATATATGAGTGCCAATTTCATATACGTTGTGAACGTTCCGTTTTTTCCCTAGGTGCCAAAGCCTATCGGGAACGCGTGGTGTCGCGTCATTCCCCTCAACCCTTCGCCTGCCCGCACCTCTGCATTCGCGAGGGTTTGTAAATTCGTTGAAGTTTGTTGGCCAATCAGCTCGGCTATCCCCTTTGCGTGACCTCGCCAACCTTTCCCCTCCCCCTCTTTCAGCCTCCTCCTCTCCACCAAAACCGTTGCGCTCTTTCGCGTTTAGTTTGATGGCGGGGGCACAGGAAATGGATTCGCGACGTCGCTGTCGCACTTTGTTTACGTTTTTCAAAACGTCCCGCGTCGACCGTTTTACATTCTCTCTCTGAGGCGGGGGACAGGTCGAAAAAGAAAATGTGCGCATATTTGAGTGATGAATTATTTTTATTTATTTTTACTTTTATTACCACTTTTTTTCTCTGCCATCCGCTTCCCAAATCCAGCCCTAAGTCCGCAAAGTGTGTGGGCGAGGGTTTGGTTGACTGAGGGTAAGGGGGAGGGGGAAGGGTTACTAAATGGAAGGAGATTACGTCCATTGTGACAATGTGGCGAAATTGACTCGAGCGACGTGGCCTCTGGGAAAAAGGAATTCGCGCGCCCGCGCGGGAAATTTTTTCGGCGGATGTGCTGTTGTGTTGACGCGGGCGTTGATTCCTCGCTGGAAATTTATTCGGTTATGTCGGCTCGAGCGCCGCTAATTCAGTCCGCCGGTTAGCGGTGCATTTCGATTCGCTCTATTTGAGTCCGGTTCGTACGTTTTTTCTCCTCTCCCCAGTTTTAAGTTGGGAGACGCCGCCATTGAAAATGCAAATAAAAAAAAGGAAAGCGGTCATTTTTCTTCAGACAGTATTTTTTTCGCTCAAACATAAATATTGGGGAATATTTACCGCTAGCATTTCCAAATCATTGTGTGGTGCTCGACGTGTTGGGAGCGACGCGTTTTCCATTTCCCCTCGACACAATGGAATGCATGTACGTGAGAACTAATAACGATTGGTATCGAGGTATGTTTGAATTATGATTAAAAATGATTGGATGATCCTACTCTGGTCCGTTTACATGTGACGAATAACCATTTTTGCCGTGGAATCCTCGAGTAAATTTTTAAAATGATCGGGTCAACTGCTTGGTGTGATGTGGTATAGGCGCAAGGCGACTGATTAGGCTTCTCCATTATAATTAGATTTATCTTCTTTCGCCAAATTCTTCTGAGTGTTTTAGAATAATCTGTCTAGAAATGTCTATGAGAAATGAGTTGATTCCAATTTTCTCAAACATTTTCTAATTGTAAGAATGAAATTCAATCAAAATTTGTCATACAAGAGAAAGGACGTCTTATTATTTTACTGTTTGGAAATATTATTCGAGTAGTTTATTGTAGCATGATATCTATTATTTAACGATATTTATTTTACGGTTGTTGTTGAAATTATTTTTAAGATATTGGTCATACAATTAGCTAACCTTAAACAAATCTTAGCAATAAATGAGCTTATTGATTAGATTGTGACAATATAAAAAATGTAAATAGTGTAGTAATCCTTGATGCACGCATCAGTATCAGCAATCATGTGTATTTTCTCAGAGCCAGAAATGAGTCAAATTCCTGTGTGACATTAGTTCTTCATTTAGCATGTCATTCTTCCCTCTTCATTCATCCCATTATCTTTTCTCTCTTTATATTTCATGCTAGATTACTTTTCGGCATTCGATTCCCCATTTCATATGGCTTTCTCTTTCATACGGTCACTATGCATCGTAGGTAAGAATTTCGTTCAACACAATTTCGTTCAATACTTTTTCAACAGCTTTTCAAAAGACGCTCGCAATAGTTTTATGTTTTGCTAGCATTTTATTCTGATTATGTCCTTTTATACCATACTTGTTATTTTACGAAGCATCCAGTTTATACAGCAAAACTCTTTTTATTTTTAAAAAAAATCTAGCATTCATACAAGAAGAATAGTTTTAAAAGCATCGTTTTTCAGCGTATAAAACAAAATAAGATGTTATTCATTTTTTGGTGTATGTTTTAATGAGTTACATGAACATTATAAAGCTCAATATATTTTCTCTGTTTTCGAAAGTATACCATGAATTGTGTGCATTAACTAAACCGAGGCACCGATTTCATGACTGGTTACGAAACACCTCCAGCCACCTGCCATTTTGGTTTCTAAGATACTTTCATCTGCGAATTTAACGTTGTCTATTATTGGCAATTAGAAAGAATTTTTTATGAGAAGTTTTTTACTTCAATTCATTAACTTCGCCCGAAAGAATATTTCTTCCGTTCTTTCTTTTTTAAATAAGTTTAAGAAAACCTGTTGTGAAAATCGTATTTTTAAGCAGAAATTTTATACCTTGCATTTTTCCTTAGAAGGTGGTTTCAAATGTCTATTTAGAGTTGGGTGTTAGCTATTTATTCCATTCTGGTACTGTATACGTCCATAGTCGTGTTTCGCTGAAGTCGACTCAGTTCATCGCGTGACTTACGGTGACTGCCTCGCAGGCAGATGATTCATATGTGCCGTGAGCGTGTAAAATGGGAGGAGCAATACCTATTTGGGCGGATAGAGTTGGAGCGTCGGAGATCCTTACCTCGAACCATAACAGTTCCCTGCGGTTAAAAATCGTGATTTTATGCGATTCAATGTGTTTTAGGCATATCCCACAACGTAGGTGGTGTTTTGAGGAAACAAATGACATTTTTAGCGTCAAGACACATGAAATACGTTTATGAATTTCGAACTCGCTTGTCAGAGAGAATGGAATAATCATGGAATTTATAGAGATAATCGTTAATAAATATTATGGACGAAATTCATACTGAGATAAACTTGCTTGAGTTACGGGTTATGAAAATTCGCATGCCATCGCTTTAGTAACGCTTGACTGTTTGAGATACGTTTTATTTGTGAATGATGTTGAGGAATACCTATATGCATAGAAAAAGTGTATTTTTAGGCAACATAACCTCATCAAATTGCTTAAAACGAGTGTTAAAAACTTTAGTCTGGCGTTCCAATTTGCCATTCCCAGTTAATTCAGCAGCTTTACTTACATCGAGCCTTTTCACTTAATGAGTCTATTGGCTACGCTACAGTATTATTTTTTATTGGAAGCGTTTATTGGGCTGAATTTGACAAATTTCATATTAAGATTTGGCGAGGGGAGGAATATCAGCAGCTTAAGTATGGGATTTATTATTTTCTTTGGTTGTTTGCTTTTTATGTATTATGGTCACGAACTCTAAATATAGAAACGGTATACTCTTCAGATTTCATATTTTTCTTTAATACATTTTTATGAAATACACTGAGGTCGATAATAAAATCTATTTCTATTACTGGGATAATACTCACGTAGCCACTGGAGCAAAGTTTCCTTAATTACAAAAGCATGTAGGTAATTAGTGTAGGCATGCCAAGGGTGTATTGCCTCAGAATGCATTCGCTCTGTCAGGCGTGAGTGCCCGATTTTTGTTAAAGGAATTAGGATCAAGATAGGAAAATGTAATTGAATAGTTTGGTGTTTTTTTATGTTCCCACAGTTTCCTTCTCAGCCACCCACTACTTTTCTTTTTTTTTTCTTCATGAAATTGACTCAATTCCTTCTGCGCACGCAAAGGCTGAGCCACATTTTCGGACGTTTACTCTTGAAATATGCAAACGACACCTTTGATTCAAAAAACGGGGGTCGGCTGAAGTGCACTTGGAATGCATAAAGGCATACATATCTTACTCGGTAAAGGAAGGAAAGGAGATAGAGAGAGAGGAGACCGTACTATCCTTTGGCCCCGAATATATCGCCGGCCTCTCGCAGGTGTGGAATCGCTCCCCTGATGCCCGTTCCGAGACGGGGCCAAGGATTAGATGTGCGCAGCCTTATTCTCGTATTGACTTTTGGTTTGCCTCCGGATGACCTCGATCCAATGGAACAGCATCTGCGAAATATGTCTTATTCTCCAGGAAAAGGATTTCAAAACCGGAAACTAACGTCCTTTTTTTCTTTCATATAATCCCTTTTCCGGAAAGTCTTAGGCACATGTCATTTAGTCCTGAACGTTTTCTGCTCCGACATCAATTTTTTTAGGTCTTTATATAACTATAGAAGGGCATGAGGACGGAGGATGGCCGTTTTCCAATACCCTGTTTCCAGGGCTGATGTCATCAAAAGGCTTAGAACCCCTTACTACCGTGGACAAAATTCAGCAGCTATGCTTGACATCATTACTTGTTAATGAAAGAAAAGTCTAAGTTCGGTTATAGTGAGCGTAAAGCCATGGATCGATATGCTGTATTTCCTGCTTTCCGATTTTCTATTCTTCCCTCAGTGTATTTATTTTTATGCTATAAAGTTAGAATTTTCACTGAATTTATTGGGAGAGAGTGAGTGAAAAGCTAAAGATAAAAGGTCCTTTTTCAGCTTAGAGACTGTTGATAATCACCAAGGAACTTCTAAGGGGGAATGTATAAGCTATGCTAGACGCTATTACTTGTTAGTGAAAGAAAAACCTACGTTTGTTATTAGTGAGTTCGAAGCCATGAATCAGGATAAGTTTTATATATCTTTACGATTTACTGTTCTTACCTCAGTTTATTTATTTTTGTATTTTAATGCTAGAATTTACACTGAATGTATTGGGAAAGGGTGAAATACTTGATATAAGTCTTTTTTCAGCTTTAAGAGTCATACTATTCAATATAAAAAAACGACACACCATGCAAAATTTTTCTTCTTTTATCTTAAGCCTTTGAAACGGATGCCATTCCTTCTCTCCAAACAACGGTTGCGTGAGATTCATTGTGCCTGCGGCTCAAGCTTCATAGACACAGCCCAACGGCCAATTAAAATCAGGGAGAAGGGGCGCGAAGGGGCTATTGAGAGCTGAGAGTGCAGCGAATACTTCCACCATGGCTAAGCTTTCGCTATCCGAACCAAAGCTTGTGGTCCCCTTCGAGGAGATTTTAGTTTTGAGCAGAAATACTACCCTTAATTAGCCTCATTTTATTTGAAAATCAATTGAGGGCTTCAAACATCTATACAGCTTGAATTGAGGAGACGGTTGTGGTTAAAAATATGAGAGCGAAATACATCTTCCAGCCAATGACAGTTGTATCTAGATTTTATGAATTTTGTTACAGGTTATTTGCTATGAATTCCTGCGATCATCAGGGACCCTAAGGTTGCAATCTAATTGTGGTGAACACATGATCTTCACGGTAAGATCCTGCCAATATTTCTGTGAGGAGGAAAATAAGTCTGCGTTTTATAAGTATGTAGAACGTAAATCAGGAATGCGGGAAACTATTAATCATAAAAAACGGTATTATTCGCAATAAAAATTCGTTGTAGCATTTAGTGTATACAGAAAACCTTTGCTGTTAGTTGCGGTAAAGCTATAAAATGTTTTGATGTTGCCCTCGAAATTCCTTGGTGGGGAATGTGAGAACACTTACTGATCAATTTTTGAAATAGGCTCCGAATGAATTCCTGGGTACAGAATATCTCATGAAGAAAGTCCTTTTCGTCACTTTCGTGTAAGAAATATTGAGCAATAAGTGATACGCCTTCTAAGGGTGTTTAAACTGGCAATCTTCTTCATCAGGTATCTCCTGCAAGAGCTTTCAGGGGATTTCACTTTGACGAGAAAAAATTTCACAAGTTATGCAGAGCCAGTTTGGTTGCTGATTACACTGGCAACAGTACGCTTCTTCAAGCGACTTGACAAAACCTTTAAAAGTTATGTAAGCGGACTTGCAGAGCCGTTTACACGTGCAAGTTACGTCAAAAGTCGCTTCTGCAAGTAACTTGCGCAACATAATTTCCAGTGTAAAACCATCTCAAAGTAGTTATTCGTTGTTACGGCTAAAGAAATCTGGCATAGAGAAGGCCCTAAGAGGACCGGCCTCTTAATATCAGATACAGAACGTTCCATAAACGTTTGCTTGACTTTCTCCGCTGTCAATTTCGTTCGGATGACATAGCATCGATTTGCTGCTCTCACAGCAGTCCCAAATTAAAGTCTTTCGTAGGCCCTCCACGTCCTCGTTCAGTGGTTTGTATTCAAGTATCACGGCGAAGAGTGCCACGAACGTTCATTTCCGAAAAAATTGTCCCTCCGGTGAACTCATGTAAGGAATCGGGAGCGTGTGCTATCATTTCGAGCAGCCCTGGGAGTACTTCGATTTTATCTTTTAAAAATCATGACCTCTTCACGGCAGAACATTCTGGTTGTTTTAATCGTTATGATGACAGGCCAATGTTGCTTGAAACGAAAAAAAAACTGTTTATAGTACTCGAGACAAACGTTTTATAAGATGCACTTAAACTAATATATTCATGGCATAAAAGTTAATTTGTGCATTTAGGACCCAAAGTGTAAAACATGTACTCAATGATATAATATTTATCTAAATAGCTGCTATGTATTTCTTGAAAAGGCAACGAAATGGTTGTTACAAAAAGAGGAAATACAATGTTGATGTATACTATGTGTTGAATTATAATCTATGCTTCTTTACTATTTAAAAAAGTTCGTTTTTGCATTTTTCAATCCTTGTTGTCTTATGCTACAAGGTGTGTGTTCTTTCTTGTTTAAAACTATTTGTACTTAAAAAGACAAAATTATGTTCTGATTGAGTACGCATGTGCCATACGTGAAAAACGGTGTTAAGATACAGGTACCCTTAATTGAAATTTTAAAACAGCTCCACTATATGTTGACTATATGAAGAAATGCATCATGTACTAAGGAATGCTTCTTGAGTAATACACTTTACTTAAATCACAACTTCAAACGTTGTAGTATGTCAATTCAGCAGTCACCAATCCGAAGATTGGTTGCAGTAGCTCTTCACTCCGTTTCCTTCTACATGAACGTCTTCGTACTACCCTGCGAACCTTCACAAGGGTGTGCGGCAGGGGGTGTCAGAACACCAGTCATGGAGAAGGAAGGACTGATACCAATTTATTTGTTCTGAAGTCTTCCACTAAATTTGCCTGATAATTTTCCCGATGTAGTCCATCCTTGACCTTCCTCGGCAATTCTTCACGTTCTTTGTACCTTACAATATTGTGTATAGGAGGCTGTTTATGCCTCAGAATGTGCCCAACACGTTTGTCTCTTCTACTTCCCAGATGTTTCATTAAGCGTCTTTTCTCTTCTACTCATTTTAGTGGAAGAGTCTGGGGCTATAGGGTATTGTATTACTTTCAATATGTTGTTGAAATTACTTCTTGTCGGCGTTGATATAGTAGCAGAATACATTGTACCGCAATGACAATGAAATTGCGCGTAGTTAGTTTGCTCTCAGTTGTACCATCCCAGTTTCAATCACAAATTGTGATTTGTGGTATGCTGAGTAAAATTCTTTCTGCCTACAATTTTTTCATCTCTAACCGTCTTCTTATCAATTATTGCACAGCATTTTCACCAAAACCTCAAACGCCGTTTGCTGCTTGAGTATGCCCAGAGTATTTTAAATATTTGAGTTTACCTATTAAAATATATTAACCAAACGCTTGTACTTGACACTATTATGAAGAAACCTTCTTTTAAGAACCCCTGTATCCTTGTCCTTTAATTGTGTAAAGGAAAAGTTTAAGATTAAAACTTGTTAAATTGGCCCGACCTACTTCGTCGAAAACTTAGTTTCGCGGTTGAGTTTTGTAAGGAGTCGGGAGCGTGCTATCGCGTCAACCCTCAAGGGGAAGTCTCCGTTTTAAAGTTAAAAAAATCAAGACCTCCTTACGTCTTTATCAGGACCAAAAAATGTCTGTCATCAGCAGTCATCAATCCGAAGATTTGTTCTCTACAGCTTTCCACTCTGTTCTCATTCACGCACTTACCAGCGAGATTACCAAGGGCGTGAGACAGACATCAGTTAGGACAGACATGAACGTTGGAGAAGAAAGGAGTGATTTTCCTTTCAGCTTGGTGTTTCATACCTTCATAACGAGGAGTGAGGAACGAGCTTTGACTGTGTGTGTCCAAACAAGTGCGAAATTCCATCAATTAGTTCGCAAAGTTAAAAAAAATACTGCTTTAACTGATGAATTGCCTTAACTGTAGAGAGAAAAAATGAAGGTAGGTACCATATATAAAGATTAATCGATGAACATATTTTCAATTAACGCTTGCTCGAACTATAGGAGCTGACTGTAGCGCCGCTTCAATTTTCCTTCCGCATTTTGATTTGAGCGCATGATGTTGTTTGCTAATAACTCGAAAAACTATAATTTGTGCCTTAATGTTATTAGCATTAGATTTCCGAGGAGAACTCCCTTATCATAAGCAATTTAAAAAAAGAATTTACATTAGATAAAAAATTACACTTTCTCCCATGATTCACTCACACTCACCATTAATAAAATGGAATTTCAAGTACGATTAGGGGAAACAGTAGCGGAGAAAGGTACAATGTTTTGTTCGTATCAAACAAAGAACATGCTTTTCTATGAGAAAAAGAATTTGAATGATGAAATTTAAATTATTATACAGTGGAATCACCTCAAGTCTCCCTTCTAACGTCCCATATAACTTACCCAGTGTATTCCATCCTTTGTCATTCTTGGAAATTCTTTCAATTAATTGTGCCTACCAGGATTAATTTTTGGACACTGCTACGTGCTCAATATGTTGGTCTAGTAAACTTCCCGGAGTTTTTACCAGGAATCTTTTCTCTCGAACTATTCGTTGAAAAATGTGTCTCCTGTAAGGAATGGAGTTCGTGCTATCGCTTCAACTCGCCGGAGGAAGTACCTCCTCCGTTTTAAAGTTTCAAAAAATCATGACCTCCTCACGCCTTTATCAGGACCGGGAAAAATACATTTACATGTATGTATACATATATATATAAGGCATACTTGCTCGAGCTCGGGGTCGATAGTGCCCGAGCGAGATAAACGAGTTTAATCGATCGGGCCACGTTGATACACGTGCACACACCCACACAAGCACACAAGTGCGTCCCCCCCTGGCTCTGGAATTAACTGATCGAGGCGGCACGAAGGCGTCGGGATGAGTCCTGACCTCGGCGCGTAACCAACCGCCGATCCGCGGGCGAGATAAGCGGGCATCCCTCCTCCCCCCCACACCACTCCCCCCTCTCTCTCTCTCTCCAGCCTCCCCCCCCCTCACCAAACGGCTCGCAAAACACGATTTTGCCCCAAATTTTGCGAGGGTTTGCTTTTTTTTTACCTCCGCGTTTTTTAACCCCCACCATCCCGAGCCTCTAGAGCCTCGAAAACCGCGTCCGTTCATTCAGATTCTCCCTGTTCGAGGAAGATAAGAGGGAGAGGGTAACAGGTTTTGGTTGAGAGATGGAGAGGGGGATGGGGAGAGATTGAGTGGGGCGGGAATACGAAACGTGACGAAATAAATCTTCTCCTCCGTGATCTTCTTAGCGGTGAGGAGTTTGTTGAGAGGTGGGTTGGTGATGCGACTCTCAATAAGGTCGGTTCTTATCACACACAAGGACTTAACTTCAGAACATAAAGTAGCTTAGGTCGGTTCACGTTGAACTCAGTAACGTATTATTAGGTTAACATACTGGTAAAAATAGATTTAAATAGAAGAAAGTAATAAAATCGTCTAGATTTTTACAGGCGCAGACCTCCATTTACCCACACAAATTTCTCTCTTCATCTTACCATACGTCCTAACTATTTTCATAACTTCCATAAAATCTATTGTCTTCCTTGCCTTATCTAACTTATCTAACACTCTCACCTCTATTACGGCTACTCACCTTCCTCCTTAGTTCATTTTCTTACACATAAGTTTTTGTTTTACAGGATATCAATACCATACGAATGCCAACTATCGCTAATCTTCTGTTCCGGATCGTATTCTATTGTATATAATCTGTGATGCGATATTATACTCTTCGATTGAGCAAGTGCGAGGCGATTGTGTTCATTTGGGATGTCAAAAATAGACAAATCAATTGATTGGACCTACCCGTAAATGAGTGGGATGTGGATGTTGCGGAGGGGGTTCCGACTCCTCTTGTGTGGTGCGGCTCTCAATCATGTGAGCAACAGTCATCTTCCATGAGAGTGACGCGGTGCCATCCTATTTGCGCACGTATGCCCACTACCAGATGTTGCACGAGCCTATTGCGTACCTCGTGCTGAGTCAAAAGGAGATGATGCAGAATGTGGAAAAATATGGCGCAATCTGATTATTAGTCATGCCCATGGGCCAGGGGTGTCCATATCCCACTCATTCCTAACCCTAACCATCCTACTTTCGCCGCAAACAGTTCTCAGGTATTCCATTCCCACTGCATTTAGCCTACTCGTATGCTTATCCTGACATAACAAGATTTCACTGCCATTTAAGGTCGTCGGGAGAAGAACACTTTTGCACTCTGCAGTTATCGTTTCTCTATAAAAACACTCATTCCTAGATATAGACTAAAAACTAGGAGGAAAATAAGATAAACGAAAAAGAAAATACCTCAATAAAGTAGACTGCGCGTAAGAATAACACGGAGTTTTGGGTAGCAGAAACAATACATTTGTTAGAAACACCGTGGAGGAAAAACAGGATGGAAATTCAAACGAGGGATTTTATTATTAGGGTAATCTACCAGTGACGGTGGTTACATGGAAGAGAGTAAAACACCTACCTACCTACACAATTTCTTTCTTCATATCAGCACACATCCTACCCTTTTTCATCCCGTCCATAAATGTTTTTCTCTTTATTCCCCTCCCCTCTCAGCCAACATCCTCCCCTCTTTCACAGCATTTAGCAACCCGTCGCCCCTCATTACCCCCTCCAATCTACCTACTTATTAAACATACTCTGCCTCCTCCTAATCTCAGTGAGTAGTTTCCTCTATTCACCTATCACACCAACCACTTCCTCGTTTGTCTTCCTTTCAAGTATCCGCACGTTCTCCATCTTCCTCCACACCCACATCTCAAACGCCTGTAGCCTATTCTCGTCTTTCTTCCTCAGAGTTCACATTTATGAATCAATCAGCGCTACACTCTATCTGCTATTGATGTTGTTTGTCGAAAACAAAAAAATTGAGAGCGAAAAATTATTCAACTTGACCGAAATTCGAACCCGGATCCCTCGGCATCGCACCAGGTTCTGTTGCCAAATATATCCTTAGTTCAGTGCTTTAAAGCACTCAGCGCGATATCGAGGGATACAGGATCGATTTCCGGTCTAGGCGAGTGATTTTTCTTCTGTGGAATTTTTATTCTTATGAGCACTTGCAAGTTACTCCGTAAAGGTAATAACATGGGTAGTCAGTGTGTCCTCAAAATTTGACAAACCCATAACTTAAGGGAATCGGATTGGAGTCCATACAAAAAGTTAAGGTACCCGAGTTTGAGACTTTATACCTCACCAAACAATGGACTTATTGCAAAAAAATGAACGGATTATTAAAATTGTTTTACTTTTGCGTTCCGTAATGGGCGTGGGAAATTTCGTAATCATGTTTTTTTGAAGTGAAAACTTCTTATGTCGCGTTGAGCACTTTTATAGATGGGTAAAAGACATGGGACTCACGTCACCGTCACCGCTACTACATATATATATATATATATAATTATGTATATTCTGTATATACACAGTATACTCGCTATATACACAGTACTTGTGGATGGTTACAAACCATTGGACTCGCATCACCGTCACCATCACCGCTACTAAATATATGTGTAATTGTATATTCTGTATATACACTTTTGTGGATGGGTAAAAGCAATTGGACTCGCGTCACCGTCACCGCTACTACATATATGTATAATTATGTATATTCTGTATATACACAGTATACTGGCTATATACACAGTACTTGTGGATGGGTAAAAGCCATTGGACTCGCGTCACCGTCACTGCTGCTAAATATATGTATAATTGTATATTCTGTATATACACAGTATACTCGCTATATACACAGTACTTGTGGATGGGTAAAACCATTGGACTCGCGTCACCGTCAAATAAACTATATTATAATTTTATTCATATTACATTATATATATCTAATATACGGTTTAGTTCATTCAATTTGGGTTGCTACAAATATTGTGCCGGATAATATAATAGTCCATACTCGTGCAGGAGAGTGTACTCGATACAAGATTAGTGAAGGTTAGTACAATATAACTCAATTTCTTTTAATACGTTCAATTTGAGTAGCTTATTCATATATACATAAACATAAACTTTGCAGACGATAAAAATCTACCATTGATAGCATTTTTAAATAGTGAGTTTGGTTTAACGATGTCTAATGATCGCAATCTTGGCACAACGAAATATAAAACTACTATTGATGCAGTATTTACAAGACATTTAAGCAAATTCGAATCAAAATTATTCGTTTCTTACTTTAGTTACCATAAGCCTATTGTATCAGTTTTAGATATTGCCGATGATGATGGCGGTGATGATGAAAGAGTTGTTGAAATAATGGATGAAAGTTGATTATTCCGAAGTGTACAATTTTTATGTAAAATAATTGTGTACAATAGCGCAATAAATGAATATTTAATTTATTATATACATGAGACTACTTTCTACTGATTAATAAAACACTTCATTAGAAATTATTCCCTACATTCAAAAATGCTCACGTTATTTCAAGTTTTCACTTCTGTCGGCACTCCCGGAGTACCTCTTTCTTTTTATTATTTTTGAATGGAGTTAGAATGGAAAAATCCAACATTTTTGTGGCCTTAAAAATATTAGTGCCACTTAAAACGTAAATTAATTGAAAAAAGCGATGAATACATACATGAAATTTAAATAAAATAAGACGAATCCATTTTAAGAGCCAATGGGGAAGCGTATTGCTGTAATGCTTAAAATAATACTGATTTAGTAAATTATTGGAAACTAGGTATTATTTTCGTTAATTTTTGTAAATTATTGGTTTCTCGTCACGAGGCCCCGGGCGTGTATCCCTGCCATGGTGGAGATTTCTTTCTTCAGTGGAGTCCAGATTCCTACATGGGTGCTGCGTGAAGAGCACATCAAACGCACGACTCCGCTCATCGGATGGGAAGTTCAACCGTGGACCCCATAGTGCCTATCGTTAAGAGCAGGCTAATGCTGACGCTGGTTCATTTTCCACCCTTCCACCGTTCCTAAAAGGAATCCTTACCATTCCGCCCTCCTGCCCTCAATGGAGCAAATGAACTCATTTGTCCATCGCCTTCCCCCTTACTACCAGCCAACAAAACTTAAGGACATAACGTAGATTAAATGGTTCAAATTGGCGTAAGAATATAACTTAAGAACGTAGCTTATTACGGCCGAACTTGAGCATGTTACTTAGGTAGAAAGCGTTCACCGAGCAAGGTAACCACTCAGAAGATGACTCTTGTTCATCTTGGTCATGTTATGTTGATTATGTCGCCGGTAACGAAAAATAGTGATTTCGCATGTTGGCCTATCAGGAGGCAGTTCCAGGAATCAACCAGCGACGAGAAGGTGATATTAAGAAATAATGGACGTTATTGGAGATCAATTCATTTATCATTGAGATGGATCGCGAGCGTCCAGACATGCAGTGTATAAAATTGATTGTAATATTGAATGCATTGAAAGAAAAATCATGGGATGGATTTGGAGTCATTTAAGACACTAAAGAAGAAAAAATACCATTGGCCTACTAGAGGAAGGAGATAATAATTCTCATTGGTTGATTTGAGAACACGGGTGGTCCCAGCCTGAGCTCAGATGCCGTTTTCCCTTGAACATCATTTACGAGCGTTGCTTATGACGGTTGGCCTTGATCATGTGAGTCAAGTATTGAGGGTTGACAAATCATCTAAAGGCCATTACTAAACGTAGAATATGGATGTCGTTCATCTCTTGAGCTAAGTCCTTAAATTGACCAATTACGAAAGGGAGTGGTTTCTAAAGATGGCCAATCAGAAGCTTCCTCGGCGGGTACACATGCTCCACCAGCGATGGGAAAGTAAAGTGCAAAAGTAGATACAGGTAACTTAAGATGGAAGTCTCCTTCCCGTGAATGTGTTCGCGGGCGAAAACGCATGCACAATGGATGTAATTAAAAATATAACTAAATGAAAGCCAATTTATGGCGTGGAAATGCAACCATTCGTGGACATAAAAGCAAATATTTCATTGGCCAGCTTAAAAAAGGTCTACTTTCATTGACATTTTTTTAAGGCCTCGGCGATCTTTAGCTGAACTTATGTCACGTTATGTTTTTATGGTCATTGTAATCGGGAATTAAGCCCTCGCTGCGATCTCTTTAAACCAACGAATAAGAGCACATCTCTCTTTTCTTCAGTTGACCAATACGGTTTTTTTCTTCATTATTATCCAAGAATGGTTCCCATTCCGCGCCGTATATAGGCTTTCATTTTGAATTCTTTTTTCAAAATATTATTCGTTTTATTTCTCAACACGCATTGTGAACACAATCTACTTGAATACAATGCTCAAGTTAAACAGTTTTAAGTAACGCTTTTAAATTATTCTCCTATGCCGTCGGCAATTATGCTCATATGCCTATAACGGCTGTCAGTTTCTAGTAGAAACATGTTTGACGCCATGCCCTGAGGCATGGCCCCCAGTTTCTAGTAGGATAATGTCCCCACCGCTAATAATATCTGGCAGTGCCCGTCTATTACTTCGCCTGTTTAACCGTCTCCATTTCAAAACTCTTTCCATCGTAACTTCATTTCAACTAACTTTCACTTGCACGCATCATGGATGCCAGTAATCAATATCGAAGATGGCAACTCAATCCTGGTTGAAAAGGTTACCTTCGGGGGTTTAGCACCAACTTTCTCCTGGCGTTTGAGTCGCTAGCGTAGAAAGTAGTGATGTAAAAATGTCGGTCAAAATCGATTTTTCGAGCAATCGATTTTCAATCGAAATGAAAAGCTCGACTTTTCACCAAAAATCGAAGTTTGAAACAAAAGATCGATTTATCGAAAAAATCGACGGCTCTTTTTTGAAAAAAATACAGTTGGTACAAAAGCATGTTTATTATTCATTCGAAAAACGCTCATAATACATATTTAAATAGTATAAAATAATCCCTAAAAATGTACTTGAAATACATTCTTGAATTATTAGTTGTAAAAATTTACAAATGCACGCACATTAAAGTTTGGGGATCACCGCTTGGAACCATTCGGCTTCACTAAATTTTTTAAGAAAGATCAATTGATTAAAATGTTTTCTTTGATGATCTAGGGCGTGCCTTTCCAAATTTACCGGCCTTAGAGAAAAGTCTTTCACATGGGACAGATGACGTTATCATACTCAGCTCACTGATCGCGAAACGGTACGAAATGGTCAAGATGGTAGTTAAAAAATCGAGTTTGGATCGAAACTCGAAGATCAAGACTCGATCTCGATTTCCTCGATCTTTGACAATTAAAACTCGATTTTCGATTTTAATCGAAATCGATTTTTCCATCACTAGTAGAAAGCTGGCTGTGTGATTTTATAGTGGTACTGTCGGTGCGACGCATTGGGGCGTGGCTATCTACTCAGGTATATATTGCCCTGCTAGCTACCGCAAGGGTGTGTGGCGGGAAGGGGGTTTAAATTTTCTTCTCTTGCATCTCTCCTCTCGAAAACTGGACCAATCTTATTTATTTCCTCCAGACGCGTCTCTATTGAGCTCACATTTTCGTATTCAACCGCCTTCGTCTTACATTCTCATTCTTTACCATATTCCATCGGCTTCGTGGCCTCGATAAACTACTTCCACTTCTTCCGTTTACCCGTAATTTTTTTCATGTTCTTCTGTCTTCCCTACTTCTCTTTCCGTACTTTTCAATCGGTTGTACCTATGTCTCTTTCGGCCAACCTCTACTTTTCTCCTATCTGGCTTTGCTTCCAAAACTTTACCTTAAAGTTTCTAATTTAGTCCATGTCTACACCACCTAAGTTAGTTTATCTCTATTTTTGCCATTACTGTCTCTTTTCTCGAAATTTTGTTTTTATGGCAAAAATGTTTCGGTCTTATATTTTACTCTTCTCAAGAATTTCATTTTGACTTCTGTAATTTTATTTTTCTATTCCTGTGGTAACTGACCAGTTTTCAGAGCCATACGTGGAAATTGGTGGGTACATGCATAATACTTTTGCTTCTTCCTTTATACTAGGCTCCTGTGACAAAGATTTCTTCTTGAATCATAAGCACCACATTTTTCTTGGCCGACCGACGTTTCTTCTACCTGTATGCAGTTGCCCATCTCTTGCGATACGTACTGCTGACTACTTGTATCTTACGTTACATAAAAGTTCCGTGCTTAAGGTAGTTTAATCAGAAAAATATATCATCTTTTCAATGATAGCAACTTACTACTTTTCGAGATATAAACAAAAATACTAGCTATTTTCCATAGGAGATGGAATGAGTATGCACTCCAGAGAGACGTTATTTAAAGAATGAGGAATTTATAACGTTTAAACATCGCCAGAAATTTAACTGTGCGTATTTTGTAAGGTTTATCCACCATTAAAAAAAAATCACTCACCGCAGTACCTAATTTTTACAGAAACGAAAAACATCTTCGGTAGTGAAGGCGATTTCAGCATACGGCGCGATAAAAATGAATCAAATTAGCACCTTATACATGTGTATTTAGCTAATTACTGATAATTTTGACGATTTAAAACAAATTTTTTGTAACGTGAATGTTACAGTGTTTACTTCATTCTTCTTACTTCTTCTTTTTCTTCTATCTTTCTGGGATTAGGCACCACTGCCTGTTCCAGTCTCCCCAACGTAATCTTGGTCTTCCAACAATTCTTCTACCCAGGGACGTATATTCCATTGCCTTCTTTAGTATTCTCTCTGAGGACATGTATGAAACAAAAAATTAGACCATGTAAGGAACTGTGACATAAGAAAATAACTAAACGTACGTTCAGTGGTAGACAGGGCAATGCATTATAAAGAAATGTTGAAAGAACATGTCATGCTTCTTACAGTTGCTTAAGTTAAAAAGTAAAATTTGAATATGGACTCGAGTTTTAGGAGTTTTTCTCTCGGAAAAAACTCCTAAAACTACCCTAAGTTGCGTTATTGTGTTCGTTGCGAACGGGGTGTTAAGATGGCCGCGTTGTCGTGCGCGTGCGCCGGCTGCTATTTTTCTGATGGCCGGGTGATAAAGGTTTCGAAGAGTCCTTTTGAAGCTCGGGTCTCCCTTTGTTCCCCTTTGGGCCTGACCCATCTTTTCCCTCCGATACCCTGCCCCCTTAATCTCCACCTCTCATTCCCACTCAGCCTAGCCCACAAACCACACCCCCCTCCGTTACCTTCCCCACCCTCTCGCTACGTTTTGTCTTCCATTACACTTCCTCCCTTCTTCTCCACCCTCCCTCTCCCTTCTTACCTCCCTCCCTCCCTCCCTCTCTCTTCTTTTTCTCTGCTCCTTCCTCCTCCCTCCACCACCGTCGACGACGAATTCCTGAGGATTCCATTTCCTCTCCCCAATAACCCTTTCTCATCCCACCCCCACCTTATTCTGCCTCTTACATTCCCTAGGGGTTTTTTCGATGCTCGGAATTAAATATCGCCCAGTGATATGAATTTTCCAATGAAAAAAAATGCGATGTATCGCATTCACCTCATTGAATTTCATTGCGGCGCTTTACGTAACATGTCGGATTACATCGCGTATCTTATTTGCATCGTAGAACATCGCATTGCGTCGGCCCGAAATGTATATTATCGATAGAGAAGATGAAAAAATCGGTAAAATTTCACAGACAGTTTAATAATACGATCGAACAGTAGACATGGGACAAACCTGATGGTTACCTTTGTTGCATGACACCTCTCGTCTAATCAAAATGTCAGTGACACAATTCAAAGTTTTTATCGTCTCTGAAGATGAGACGTCAAATGAAGTTACGCCTGACTCTATTGAATATTTTATCCCTTAATGCATCGTATTGCTTTACAGCGCTTATCACATGTTATAGTGCTGCGTCACATATCGAATTGTATCAAATATCATCGCATTATATCGCGCATAGAACTGCATCGAATGGCATCGTGTAGCGCATTTCACGGTATTTCTCCCCAATGCTATATATTTCGTTGCATAGTTAATCAGTCTCATATTGCGATATCTCCGTCATAACGTCTAGCTCCGACGATTATTATCTCCCGTCTAGACCTCACACCGCATATCGCAGTCGATACGTCGCGAAAACATTGCCCGGATCTTATCCTTCCCACAATTCCCCTGAACAGAGCCATCTTTCCAGTTATCCACTCCCTCTTCCACTTCCACTCCCGACTCTACTCCCTCAGCGCGCGTCTTCTCAGCTTCCTCTCCCTCTCCCCCCCTCCAACCCTCCGCCCCCGCGCCCATCTCGCTATGCCCTCTGACTTCCTTCTAATTTACCCGTCACAATCTTTCGACCTCAACCAACCCACAGCGCTTCACCTCCTCCACCCCTGCTCCACCGCCACCATCACCACCATATCCGATCCCTCCACCACCAAAACCTTTTCCTCCCCCACCGAAAACCCCCTTTTTCGTCTTTCCCTCAGGGCTCCTCTCGTCCCTTTAACTCCTTCGCGCAAGGATTGGGATGTTCTGCGGATTGCTGGGGGGTGGGGAGTGAGGTGGGAGGTTTTGGGGGGAAGGGTTAAAGGGGGGGTGCAGGCAGAGTTCGAGACGGGGGAGGAGAGAGAGAGAGTGTGTGGAGAAGGACGGCGATTAGCATGGCGGTTATCGCGGTCGTTTTTTTTCTTCTTCTTTTCCCATCTAAAGGTGTGTGCGAGCACGTGTGTGTGCGTTTGTGTGTGTGGTGGGGGATTTCTGATGCCGCGCGATGTGATGAAAATTTTGTCCGACGCCGCACGGTTGCGGAATTAACCAACCCACTCTCTCTCTCCCCCCTCCCCCGTGAGATCCTCCTCTTCCCTTCCCCATCCCGTTGGATGCGGGGAGGTCGGATTTAAAAGATCGATTTTAAGAGTGTTCTCTGCGATGGTGGAAGGTGGCGTTTTTATCGGAAAATGTTGAAGGCTTCATGCAGCGGCAAAATGGTGCCCACGGGCGACGCCTTGGTCTTTTTTTTTAACCATGTATCTCTATTCAATTTGCACTATTTTTGTGCATTAAAATTCCAACTTCGATTCATTTATCTTTTTTAAAATTTAATGCAAAGGAAATTTCAATAAAAATTAGCCAATCTAAGTGAGTACACCAGTACTTCGTTGAAAATTAAAAAAATGGAATAGTTTTTCGTACATACATCCCCATCAACCCATTCCCTTTCGGTGTGGGGGCAATCAGAAGACCTTAATAATTGATGTTAGACTGACCGAAAAGGCTCTGTTTTGAATTTTTTAATATTAATAGTTTCTTCAAAAACACATATTTATCTCTTTTGCCTCTTTTATAATCATGCATAACTATTTTCACGGTATGATATTATGAAGACCCTTTAATATCCCTTCTCTTAGGAGTATCTTTAACCACATATACCCGGTGACTTTCTCGGTCTGCCCCTTTCTTTCAAACCAATCAGCCCTCTATCATAAATCTGTTTCATTGTTCGACCATTATCACAGTATGGTCAAACCAAGAAAGAATGCTCCTGTTGTATTTGTCCATTAATGGAACATTCAATATATGCGGTTTGGCAATCCAAATAGTTTTTCATCACAATTGTTAAAAAATAATCAAATGTTATCTAAAATCACCCTTTTTTCATGCTAATGTTAGAGGCCTTCAATTTATGTGAAATCACTACTCTTTACGGAAAAAAATTATGCATCGGAAAAAAATCGGGTTGTTTGTTGTGTTGTGAGGAGAGGAGACCGACAACTAAGGAAACTTGCGCCATTGGAGATATGTAAGTTGGTAATGCAGAGAGTATATGAGGAAAGGAAAAAAAGAGCGTAGAAAAATCCGTCATCGGCCTTAGGCTATTCAAACCGAAAGGTTCTAAGTGATCCGCAGTTAAACTGTTCCATTTGATGGACAGAAAGCACTATGTTTGAATTGCACCTAATATAATAAGAATAGCACCTATGTACGCATCGTGATATCTTTGAAAATCTCCGCGTGTCGGGATCCAAATAATACAATAATTTTATATAATTGCAAAAGGGAGTGATTGGCAATTTGTGTGTAGAATATAATAGGGTACCGTCGTATCTTGCAATAAATATTAAGCTTTATAATTTTGCCATAAAGAAGATAAAAAAATGATGGTTAAAACTGTATCCATCAATACCCTAGATTTTTTTGTTGTCAAAGGAGGTCAAATATAAGCTGTAATGCACCAATGATCAGGTCAATCGAGGGAAAAGGATTGTATCCTAGTTACCAGGGAGCTTGAATGAAGGTTAATTCATATTTGTTTCTTCCGATGAAGATATAAACATGTTAGGGTTTTAACTGAATAAATGAGTCTTAATTTAATGAAATATAAGGCTTTTCTGGTCGGAACATGGAAATAGTTGCACAAAATTTCCGGATTGGTGTACATGAGATGCGTTATTATATGCTGTCATCAATTAATGAATGGGAAATTTATGCAAATGATTTTGAGTTCATTGAACATTTCTGAATAAATGATAAAACTTCCATTCTAAAATCTAAAATGGATAAGTAACTTTCATCTCCAATTTTTATGCTTTTATTTTCTTTCAACCCTGGAATTATTCCAGTATGGATATTGAACACAAATAATGATGAATCAGTGAACTGCTGTTTTTCCGAGGTAAGTACAAACGTATTTGTGCCGTGTCCCGTGCAAGTAGCGTTTGGAGAAAGTATTATTCGCTTGAAAATAATGGACTTTGACATAAAAATGGATTCATCACCCAATTATAATTGTCTTTTTGGTTATCTGATAGAGATATTTCATATAACGGAAATAAAAATGTTACATCAAATATATTTTGTAGTTGAAAAGGTGATTAAATTTCATTCAATAGTTGTCTCACTGCAGGTGACAAGGACTTTTATCTAATACATCGATGTATTATAATATACGTTGCAGTTAACAATCAGAATAAATTATTAAATAATAGTCCTTATGCTTAACACATTTATTACACTACGGCATTTTCCTCGTAGGTATCCTCTTTTCTTGTGTTTAAACAGGTGCGATATATTTACTTAATATACCCCACGTTTACATTTGGTGATGCTTAGGGTAACAGTTGGAAAAGAAGTGAAGTTTTATTTTGTTTTTGTTTCATGCACAATTTTATATTATATAATCTGTCTAAAGACCGTACTAATGAATATATTAGATGCGTCAAATAAAAAATGTCTCAACATTGAGAGTTCATAGAATAAAAGTCTCAGAAAGCTTCTGTTCTAGTAACGGCTGTATGCAAAGGATAGCCTTTTTGAAAATTGAGGAAGGCTGTTAGTCACCCGTAAGATAAAAATACTTTTCATGGTATTAATTTTCGTCAGCATTTGAGAAACGACGTTTTTATTCTCACTATTTTGAGTTACATTTTGTTTGCTTAATTATTATGATATTTATAGCCATAGATACCTTATTATTGAATGGCTTGCCATGTTATTTTCACGTAGGATTACCTTAATACATGAGATAATGTGTGCCTAAGGTTAACTTTCACTAAGGCCACTATCGCTAAATGTTAATTTTGCGCTTCCCGGTATTCGTGTGTTATTATCCGGTATTTCCTCTTTGAAAAAGAATCACCGTAATGGAAAACGCTGCCTTTTACACGCTATTTTATTCTACTGCTTCCAGTTTACAGAGGGGCTGTAATGCCCAAAGTGGCTGAAGACAAAGGGTACAGTCATCATATTCATTAATTATTTTAAGCAGAAAGGAAAACTTTTTGTCCGTGAAATTTGAGCCTCAGTAGGAGCGAATTTAATTTTTTCTCTTAATTTCTAAGCCATGGCGTATTAAAGGTAAAAATGGCACATTAAACAAGACCATTATATGATTGATTTTGTTGGAAGATTAGATTATCCTTGGAAATATCCACAGACCCATCTGAAGACCCAGTGAAAAGTAACAGACAAACGCCCTTAGAACTAGATTATGCAAACGTAAAAATTAGTGTTTGGCGATAATTTTAAGCCTCAACCATTTCCCGTCACATGCTGGAGTACCAATTCTCTCAGCATCATTAACATCCACATATCACGAGGATTATCTCTTTTAGCGGAAATAATGGCTTCTGCTGTCGACGGAGCAGAAAAGCTGTTTTGTGCCTATCTGGTTTCCCATCATCTTGTATTTCTTGCTAACTACTGCCGTGCGATGTACATTTAACTTACTGCTCTTATTTATCTGACGTGATCTCTTTATCTGTCTGATTGTATGTTATCTTTTCCGTGAATTTCAATCCTTTCAGCATAGGTTTTTCTCAGAATTCCTCTTAGATAAACGACTTTTTTTGAACTCAAAAGGGGGTCTTTAACTACGCCGAAATTAAATCCTTTAGTGTTGTACCTTTTTTGATCGCTTTTTCAATCCGACATGAGAATAAGAAAAATGTTTGGAATTAAAATTTGAATTTCGAATTGTCTAGTATACTTTTTGCGCAAGTGTCCTTGTATTGCAGTTCTGAAATGGACGTTTTGGAATTTATTAATTAATTTTGGCGGCGAGCCACTTAACACTATCGTATCACATTTAGACGGCAAATCGCTCTATATTTCAAGTATGACAGACATCGCTTATCGCATAGTCTTTGCACACTACACAAGATCGTATATCAAAAAATGTTGCCTATGTTACTTCGTGAATATTCTTGATGAGTTAAATTACATAACTTGGTATTTTTTTCAAGCTTTAAGTTATAATACAACTCAATTCTAAAAAACGAGGACCACCCTAAACTAGATTTGATCATTTATTAAGCTGCTACATCATTTAGGCCTTAGTTTTGAGGCTCTAAAAATGTAGCGTACGCTTTAACGTATCGCATTACACTAACTCATTCACTTCTTGTTCACATCACATACCGCATAATATAGCATATCGTAATAATAGCAAAGTAATATTTTGCATTACCCGTATCTCACGGTACGGTTGATGTCGGATAGCGATCGAATGCCTTATTAGGGGCTCCAACCTGTCATTGTATTCTTCATTTTCACATTTAATATCGGTAACAAAAATCCCTTTTGTAATATATGCCATTGATAGCACTATAAATTAGGACAGCCTTATTAGCTATGCAGGATATCGACCTTGATTTGAGGAAGGGATTTTATATTCCAGCGCATGCGGTGAAGAATATTTATTATCAATAGGAGAGCATGCTATGAGAGTAAATATCTTTTATGAGAGAAGATTTTATATATTTTTTGTAATTGTCATTGTTAAAATTTAAGCAACACGAATAAAGTCTTTTCTACTTCGAACAATCCTGATGTAGGTGATCATAAATATTTTTGTGAAAAAGAAAAATAAAAAGGATATTCTACGATATTTTAAGGAAAATTACGTTTTGGAAATCATGTCATTCGGTTGTCCGATAAGACTTATTTACTGTTTTTTTTTATTTTCTCGGTAGTGATTCTAACAGTGTTCGGGCCTCAAAAATTCCTCAGGTCTGTATTTCGTGTACTTATTTTTCACAGAAACATTTGCATCTGCAAGTTCTTCTTATTCTGATTGAGAAGACTGAAAAAAAATTCAGTTTTATGCTAGAATTGAAGCACAAGCATGTGGAAATTAACCAAGTCGAAATTAGATGCAACTTAAAACGCAAAAAGAGCTTCCGCTTCGCAAAACTAAAAATAATAAAGTTTTCCATCTTTAAATGGCGACCATAGAAGAATTTTTTTCACCCCTCTTGGCCATCTCCTTTAATAGGACCAGATAATTTCATTACCTACAAAGTTTTCTCAACTACGGCATCGATTTCAGCTCCAGGGACCTTTGAAAATGTAGTCCTTTCAACAAAATTTGACACTTCAGACCGGAAGTAATGGTATTAAGCAAATATATGGAAGGGAAGAGAAAATCCTAGCTCCGGAATAAGTTTTATCAACGTAGGACTACTAGAAGACGGCCCTACGTAACGTTCCATTCGACGGACGGAGTGTAGGCGTAGCGAAATTTGGTGGTACTCACCTGCAGTGAGTTTGTGGTCGTCGAAGAGGATCAAGAGGTGATGAGCACACATATCCAAGGACTCTGGAGACCTCTGGAGGGACCCTCAGCCCCTCTGTCGCACCTCTGTTGCATTCTTTCCTTTCCCTGACATCATGCTCTTCACAAGCGAATACCACAGAGTTTTTCTACCCCTATACTACGCTTTAAGTTCTCTTCTCATAGAATCCGGGCTAATGTCAGATTACTTCCGATAAATTTCCTCCACCGCCGGAAGTCGAACGCTGGTGCTCAGTGTTGAAAGTCTGCATACCAAAACCATCGTGCTAGTCCAAATTTGTGGTATCATGTGCTTACATCTTACTGCTACCTCTCGAGTAGGCGTGTTGCAGTGGGTAATAGGGAACCAATCATAAATAGGAATGGATTAAAGGTAATGAATTGGGGATGGAAAGTAATGATCAGTGGGATTTGCTTTGGTTGAATTATTTTTGCGATATCCTCTTGTCGTAGTTGTAAATTATGTACGGAAATAAAGGATCCTTAAGCTTGTCACTTTTGACTCTGTGGCGATACTCCGTGTATCGCCACTACAGCTGGGTGGATCCGCTCGCGCCTCCCATCCGGGAGGCCGGTTCTCGGTGCCGGAAAATATTTTTTCCGATTTCTCCGGAAAAATTTTGGATTATTCTATAGAGTTCTGGTGTGATGATCCAGAATATTCTTCTGTCTTCGACACAAATATAAAAGCCGTCTCTCCTGCCACTCAAGGCAGTACTGTAACAAGAACTGTGGAATAAACATTTTCTCTCAACGACAAACGACTCTTCAATACGCGCTACCTACGCTACATCTCTCTGCACCCGTATACTTGACGATTTCCCTTATTTTATCGCTCTTTTCTTGTCCTAAAGTTATATAATGGAATGAGAAAAGGGCTTGCTGTATCGACGTGCAGCTCTTGAGATCTGAATTTTTCTAGTAATCTTAGCCTAGTATGTAACGTTTGAGTATCTAACTGATCCCAACCCAGACCGAATACAGAGGTTCTTAACCAGAGGGAAATCCATGGGTTAATTTTAGTGTTTCAGGGGGAATTGGTACCACAGTTTAGCAAAGTGTGCATGTTGCTGGTTTCAGAAAATTCTTGTGAAAATTGGGGATAATATCCATGTTGAAATGTTGGGAAGGTAGCATAAAAGGCTGGTCAAAAAAAACACATCAAATAGCTGAGCCACATTTTTTGTTCGTTCTTGGCAGTTTTCAACAAAGCACGGGTACTTCCTCAACATAAATCGTAACGGCGTATATGTGTTATTCTTGAAACTTCGCGAAAGCGCTCAGCCGTCAGAGGACTTAAAAACCCAATACGGCTTCCCCCTTCTGCCTCGCATCCGCCAAAACCCTTCGATTGGTTCCTGGTGCTCGTTCTTTGTCTCGTGGAAATTTCCCTGGTGCGCCCTTCTCGTCCCCTGCCAACCTCTCCTGATTGTATCCCGTCTCCGGAATCGTATATCTCTCGCCCGCTCCCTTTCTCTCACGAATTCATCCGCGAGCACTTGGCCCGGCCCGAAACGCGCCTCCACGACACTTCCCCCGGCTTCCCACCACGGCTCTTCCATCCGAAAAAACCTCTCTCACTCTCTGTCTCTCTGCAGCACCTCTCAAACTTTTCCATCCCTTCTCGAACGCCTATTGACCGCATCTTGCCTCTTCAGAACTTCTCTACCTCTGCTGTTATTGCACGAATCCTGGAACTCACTGGAATATTTCGACTTTCTGTCTCACATTTCTGTTGCTTTCGGCAAGAGCCCACATTGTCCATGTTTTACGTAAATATATACCGTGGTTACGAGTGCACAGACATATATTGAAACGATGTACAGTTTTCGGTTAATCCATTAACCACGCGAAAAATGTACGCTTTACGTATGGCTTTTGTGAATCATTTTTCATCGGCTTTCCCAATGCCAGTTTATCTATGCGAGCTCTATTAAATGCTTTATGCGTGAAGAACATGTGTAAAATAAGGTATATCGATGCGTAAGTTAATTATAGGCAGGGTGAACGAAATTACTTATTAACTCTATTATAAGCCACATCGTAATTTAGTCAAAAATGAATGAAAAATGTGTAGTTTTTGCACGCGAAAATATGATGATAATGTACCCAATGTTGTTCAATTAAGTGATAGTCATACTAAAAGGTATAACTTTTATATTGCTGTTCTATATTGGTTCAGCAAAAGTCCCTTTCCAAATTGCCTATGTTCATGTATATCCTAGTAAAAACTATCATATTTATATGCACAGCATTTTGAAATAGCATTATGAGCCCTCTATTGGTACGAATACATAATTCTGGTCTACATATGCAATGTGTGCATATTCATTCTCCTATATATTAATGCATGTAATTTTTGTTGTCTATTTGCTGCTTTTTCGAATATGCGTGTATTTTCTCAATCTTTTTTTTTATCGATCCTATATGGCACCAAAAATATTTAATTTTCATCGGTATTTTATTGGTGATAAATATGTTATCATCATTATCATATCATAGTTCGGATTTTACACAGTGGCACGATGAGCTTGCACTAAATGAGGAATCCATTAACGAGTAATTTAGTGGAAAAAACATCTTATAAGAGAATGAAGGCTGTGTTAGTTCGGTGGGGTGTCGACGTCAAAAATTATTTTTATTGGATGGATTGCTTCTGTTTGATATCACCTTAACCTTTAAGAAGTTTTATTATAAGTGCCGGAAAAGTTTCCCCGGAAAACTGATCTGTCTGTTATTGATTCTCGGAAAGTTTCCATCATGAATTCCACCCTTCTTATGAATTCTATTTCTCCGTCTTCTGAACTTTCTTCATTGCGGATGACTGCAAATGACACAAAGATTGGCCCCTTCGAAAACTGATGTCTATATGCTATGGCGTAAATAGCTTTTTCTGATATGCAAAAGTAAGTAGTCTCGACCTCCTGTTAGAAATTCCGCTCGCTTAAACATGGTGCAGATGGAGTATCTCTGACTAAGAGGTCTTTTGAGAATGTCCTATCTTAAGCGTGAAAGAGTTTAGCAGCTAAGGAAATCCGCTCTTCGTAGATTGATAATTGGATTTAACGATTTGAGTAATTAATTCCTCAAAGTTGAAACTTCATAGGTAATCAAGGACCCTAAAGATAGGAAATGTTCCCCATGTCTCAAAAAAATCACAGCTCGTCCTGGTAAAATAAAGCTGGGTGGATGCTCGTGAAGGTACTATTAGAGAATGGTACAAAGGTACAATTGAAGATTTCATTTCTAAAATTTGAAGTATCGTTATTCTTACTCCATAGTAGTTTGTTCAGAGCATTACTACTTTCTGCTCCTCAGGTCCTCGCAATAAATTTTGAAATTACAATCATCAGTGATGATATTTACTAAAAACGAAGAGGTATGATCCTTAAGTAAAAACATTTGATAATGAATCTGATTTTAAACTTTTATCATTAGCTTTATTCCTTTCTCTGTGTAACTAGCTGCTAAGAGACGGTGGATCTAGCTGATTGCTGTCACCAACACTTTATATCATAGTCTTACTTGCGTACTAGATCATCCAGCACTATCCTTTCGGAGATTGGAGATGTAATGAATGTTCTAGCAACCAGATATTGTTGTTGGAGACACTGCTTACCCAATGTCTCCGGGCAAAGGAGAATGTCTAGTGACCCACCATAATTATTGATGGTGCAGTATCACCCGAAAGTGCCTTGTCAAATCGGGGTGAGGCCTTTCTTCTCGGTGGGCGGTAAGCTATGCTTGGGAATGTCATTCATGGAGACGCACCTGCCGGCGAACCATCTCCGCACAAAACGATTCCAATGTCACTTTCCCATTCATCGCTCTCCCAATCCTTATCCGTCCTCTCCCACTTTCCTTATACCACTCCCTTCCTCCATTCTCTCCTCGATGGATTTCACTCTAAAGGGAAACACTTGACCAATCGATATCTCTTCAAGATGATAAGATTCCCCTCCCCACATCCCGCTGCGGCAACTGAAAGTCACCTCTCAGCGTAAGAAACGGCCTGTTAAAGTGTGACTAAAACTGGGTGGTACGAAACAGGAGAGACATTGGGGGAAAATCATTCTCGGTGACAACCCTTTTGCCTTTTTAAAAGTAACTGGCCTTTTAAATTCAATATGCATATTATTTTTACCAGAATTCGCGTATGTTATAACAAGAGATTCATTCGTATGGACTGGTGTTCCAACCAGATACCAAAATCAGCGCCGATTGCTTTAATCAATGAAGCTACTGAAAAATGATCTTTCACTGTGAATCTCAAGGATTTAAAGGAAGATGTTCTTACAAAGTACCTACTAGGTAAAAAATGTCGCTATAATTCATTTTCGTGCGATAGCTCTTCAGACCTTAACCTCAGACTCTTATCAATAGTTTATTATATTAAACTTGGAGGAAGAATTTCATAAAAACATACGCGTGGAGCATAATCTAACGTGGGAGTGAATCACGGATGTTAAAAGAAATAAAACAGATCGCAAGCTATGGAAATATGGTGTCACAGAATTATTATGAAGATGAAATGGACGGAGAGAATCAGACCAAGATTTGGGAGGAAATTTTTTAAACGCAAACTCTTGGTTGTACATGCACATAATTGAAGTAGAATACACGAATAGTACAAGAAAAATACTCAAACATAATTGATAAATTTTGTGACATAAACACCTCCTGAAAACAAAAATGGATGGCACAAGAAATGGGAATTCTCAAGGAAGACTAACAATCGAATACATCTGGTGGATGATGAGGGATTCTAAAATCAAGGCTTCTATAGGGGTGAGCGTTTGGCGGAGAGGAGAGTGGAGAGGAGAGCTGCAGCAAACCAATCTTCGGATTGATTACTGCCGATGATTAAATTTTTATTTTACATACTTTTACCTATGTATTTAATGCTACAGTTAAAATAATTTAACTCAAACAAACACAAAGTATAAATTATTTTGGACAATTAGTAAGTTAGGTGTACGGAAAGCCGTTGGCTTTAGCTTTAGTACCTTCAGTTTATTACCATGCGTGACTAGGTTGTAAGTGCATGCATAAAACATACGTTAGATATATTCATGAAAAAATAAGTACACTGTAAATAAGAGGGAAAACCACTGATAATATGGTTTTTTACAGAGAAATATTGATTAAACTATATTAGATAGAAAAATGTTTTCTTTTTAAATGATTTTTTGTTATGCGGGTGTAGTTTTTTGCCATTCTTGCCGGAAAGTGTGTATAATATTAATTGTTTACCCTCCATTTGTTTTAAACAATGCGTTATTGGCCATTCTTGTGGACGGGGTGCGTGAGGAGGTAGTGAATTATGTTGCGGGCGCAACCAGAAACCCATAACCTACCTCCCTCATAGTGACTCGGCGTGCGGAGAGGCGAGTGATGAGGCCGATGGGCGTGAAAAGTGAAGGGGTAGAGCGCGAGATATATAGTGTGTGGAGCGGTGTGGATGTCTGGGGCGAAACAGAAGGTGGGGGGAGGAGGAAGGACGGGGGGGATGGGGTTGAGGAGATGGAACGTTGAGGAGGCAGGGAGTGGGAGTTCTTGGGGCAATAAAGGTGAAGCCCTGATGACTAGGAGGCGCCATGACGACGGGCTCGGTACGGTGTGGGTGGGCCGGGGACAGGGTTGGCGGGGGCGAGAGGGGGAGGGGTCTCAGTGGGGGAAGGTAGGTGTGAGGGAGGGGCACGGTCGCACGCTATGGATGCTGGGACAGGTAGGTAGGTAGGGTTGGCTCCCACATCGCGTCGGCTGTGCGAGTTTTGAGGAGTGTTGGAGGCGGGTGGTTTAGCCGGAGACGAGGCTAGAGGGAAAGATTGGGAGAGCGTTGGAAGAGACGGAGGAGGTTATGGGGAGGGGGTGGGAGGCTGGTAGGGGGAAGGTAGAGAGAGAAAGAGGAAAAGGAGTGAAGACATTTGAGAAATGAGGAGTCTTGTGGAAGGCTAAAAGGGTGGGGTGGGGAGGTGGGAGAGAACCACTCCCCTATTCCCATCCTCCGTTTAGCGTGCCCTGGGTCGGCGCAGGGGGCGATATGGGGCGATGGTAGGGGGAGGGATGAAGGTTTTTTTTGAGGGGGCGAGTAATGATATGCAAACAGAAAGAGAACGGCGCAGGAGTAGAGGGATAAGGAAGGCGAGGGAGGGAGAGGTGGGAGGGCGGGGAAGGTGGATTTCGAGTTCCCCAATGCCGTGGCAAGAGGGAAAAATACATAAAAGAGAAGTGAGGGGTATGGGAAGAGTGTAAGGTAAGAGTTGGAGTGTAAGTTGGTGGGGGAGGAAGGATTCTAGAACTCTTCAAAGAGCTTAAGTTGCAGGATACTGGCTCATTCTTGAACGATTTTGTGTTTTATTTTTCGGTTACTCTCCGGAGCGATCAGACCCTCATCCCGCGTGACCCTGGTGCGGCTAGAAAGCGGGAATGCGCAATTACTTCGGGCGAAATAGCTTTCATGCCGCTCCGCAAGGCTTTTTTGGGGAGGGAAACCGAAATTTCTCCGGAGAAGTGGAGAGGTGGTGGTAACGACGGAGGAAAATAAGAAAAAGTAAGATCATCTCTGAGAGAAAAAACGTAAGCACGAGGTTTAAAGAATATTTTCTATTGCTTGCTTTCGCTTCCTCGAGGATCGCATTTTGATTCTCAGAGCGGAGGAAAAGTGGGTTCATCTTTAATTCGAGAGTTTTCAGTTGTTGTTTGCGACGTCCTGGGAAAGGGGATTTAAATTTTCATCTGAAAGTGTTCCGAAAGAAAATGGGTAACGTGAAATGTCTCTGCCCAAATTTTCGCCGTCGTGTTCTTTTATTCTTCCCATTTCCCCTGTGCCTAGATTGAATTGAATCTGTGACTGGGAGAGGGTAACATATAAGCATTTGAGTCAAGTTAGTTGGTCATTCAAAGGCTTTGGCGAAGATAGTGTGTGGGAATAGGACGCGGAAGAATCTCCTTGATTCGTTATTGCAATTTCAATTTTTTTTAAGGGACTTAATTTTATTGCTAAAAACTAACGTCCGTACGACTAAGGAACGCGGCTAGAAAATTCTTCCCATATATTCTTGTTTGAAAAATCTTTTATTGCATAACCTTTGATTTGCATGCTATACTCCTGCACTTGCTCAGTGAGTGAACTTTTTCGAAATGATATCTGAATCTGATATTCGTTTGATTTAAAGAAGGTGAACTGGAATTTGTCTGTTGTTAACGTGAATTTTAATTGTAACTTACCCATACCATGCTTCTAATACATATCGGTTTTAAGGACATGTAAAATATATTGTACTTTGTACGTGATGCTTTAAAATTACGTTACTGTGGTTACGGAGTGAAATGGCTGTACAACATGCGAACAGAACTCTCTTAGGACGAACGAATTTGCGAGGCATTTTTTGGGTTCGTTGAATGACAAAAAGTTTCAGACTGCACCATATCGGTGGAAGAAATTCAAATGTAGAAGTCTGTGTAGAAGCTGGGTGAAGGAAAAAAATCACTCCAATTGCACGTCTGGATTGCCCTCATCCAGTCGTGCATAGAAATTGACTGATGAATGGCATGGCCTAGATATATTCCCGTCCTTGGGTTTAGCCTAGCCAATTCACTCAGCCAGCCAGCTTCGTAGTATGTCATAGCCATGCTATTGCTCGTTTTTAGGATTTTTCCACTCTCCTATTCTCCCTCTTCTGTCCATGTTTTCTCTTTGCATGCGTTCAGTTTTTGATCATGTATCTTCCTCTGATTCACGTAATGACTAAAGTAATTCTCATGCCGTATGATTTAAAGTGCTCGTATTAAAACCCTTCATTATCCTCGGGCAACATGCTCGTACTTATGAGATTCAATTCCTCTCAGTAGATGGTCACCTAGATGACCGAAATGCATTCATAGGGGTCTTATAGCCCCTGCTTCTATTGAAAATGTTGATTAATCTTGAATTTAGTTTTCAATTACTCGTTTCTTGAATTTATTAGGGAATTCATGAAGTCAATCTTAGCGATATCATATGAGAGGAAAGCCTTGAATATACTCAAGCATCAATTTTGTGTGAACCGTGCGTTCGGATTTTCACTAAAAACGATAGCATTTATTGAAGTTTAGGAGCTGTACGACAATAATAAATTTCGAATTGAGACAGAGCCATTAAAAACAAAATGTAAAATCAATGTATAATTTTTAGTACATTCTCAAAAGTAGTAGGTACATTGCGTTATCGGATAACCTACACGCAACTGTCCTATTGATTTGACTATATTGCGCAAAAAACAGGCTACACTAACGCTCCCAGGTGTTCTCTATCTCTTTGAATCAGAATGATAATGGAGACAAATTAATCTACGGGCGCCGTTAAACTCTGGTTGTAAGCAAACATGTCGAGGAAAAATTGCCTTCTCGTGAAACGATTGGTTTTTCTTCGAGGGGCAAACATCTGAAAGTATTACCCCACTAATGCGATGCATCTGCGGGTGGAAAAATTCCTGCCGTCGATGATTTTCAAAAATTTTCTTTTACCTTTCCCGTACGTACGCGGCGCGGCCCTGATGACACGGGCCAATGCGCTGCGCACTTATGCGGGGAAGGATGGGGAAGAGCCCCCACCTTTCAGACGAGAGAAGCAGGAAAGACAGTGGGCAGGAGTGGTGTGGGGAGAGAGACGGGGTAGGAGAAGAATATTCCGTGGCGGCGGCATGTGTTATGGGGATTGATTTTATAATCTCAATATTTAAAGAGAATCGGGGGTGTGCCTCGCGGAGCAATTTAAACCGTGAGACGAGACGTCGTCGGCCAGCTCGGCACATCTGTTGACTCCCCTCTTTTCTCCTCTCCTCTCCCCCTCAACCTTCTCCCAAAGTTCCGACCCCGGCGTATTCATTTGTGTGTGTGTGTGTGTGTGTGCCCGTATGAGTGTGTTTTGGGACTGGGATGTCGTGGAGCCCTTCCTTCCTCCCCGTGCCATATGCTAATCACGGAGAGCGAGTCTCCGAACTGACGGGAGAGGTCTGTGTGCGGGCGAATGTGTGCGTGTGTTGGTATGTTACTGCGTGGCTGGCATCACTTGTAAAATTCGGATCAGAATTCAATACGTATTGAGTTTCGCCGCAAGCATCTGTTTGCGAATTTGTTTAAATTTTATGAAAAGGCTGTATTGTAAAGGTAAAATTTATAATGGCTGTATTGCTATTGAGATCATTAGTCATATTGGTCCTTGACGGCTCTCAAATGTTACTAGTGTAGGTTCTAAATAGATTTTGAAGATCCCCCCTTCCCATTAATTTTTAACTAGGGCATAAATATACACATTTGCTTATAACTTGTACTTCAAAAAAACAATTAGCTGCCGAAAAAATGGTCGAAAACAAAGCATAATTGTGGGTTATTACTAAGCTATCGTTTATATTAACGTCTGTAGTTCCAATGTGAATGAAAGCTAAGAATAAAAAATAGCTTTTGAAAATTAGTTCACACTATTTATTAATGCATGAAGATATATTTCTTCGACAGAAGAGATGTAAAACCTTTTGATTGACAGCATTGGATAAACAGTAAGGTCTGAGGTCTTAATTTGCGTTTGACTGATTTCTGCGGGAAGAGGAAGTGTATCAGAGCAATTAGATGAACTAGGATTGCCGCCGGGAACTCGAGAGTTAGCACGGAAAGCTGGGAACGTTACTATATGAATTCAATTGACACAAGCTTCATATTGACTGGGAGGATATTTACCCAACGCAGTATTGCTATTCTAGAACTGTCAGAAGAGACAAAATGAGAGAGATATATGCTTTGTAAAAATATTTTTACATGCCACATTTACATCCCATATTTACATGCCATGCCATGCAATTTACAAATCCTTATTATCACGCACTGTTAATGACCGCAGCGAAAAAAAATGACACTCATCCCTCAACACATATTTCAGTAGTAGTTCTTCCCCTTTTATATTTTTTTTCTATATTCCCTCACTTCTACGTGGCTGAAGTCCTAATACTTCCTTCCACAAAACCCTGTGGCTGCTCACAGGGTAGCATGTAGAAGTATATATTTATATCCTTTTCTCTCTCTTTTACGAAGAACGTGGGCCAGAATTTGTAAAGGCTCTATTGAACCTGATAAAAGTCATGTCGCGCGTAGCGGAAACTTATTTATCCAGCTCTCGATCTCGCCAAATTTTACGTAACATACGCAGTTAATATTCATTGTCATCAGAAGTCGTCATTCTAAAGATTGGTCAGCTGAAGCTCTTTATTAAATTTTTCTTTCATCTAACAATTTTTGTGTGCATCTTGAGATTATAACGTACACATTGAGATTAAATTTTTACTTTAAGATAGTTTAGATTTTATTGCAGTAGGTGGAGAAATTTTCAGGATCATTAGAAAATTAAACGTTAACTTGGTGGAAGGTCTCTATGATTATGAAACGAACTTAGTTACTTCCGCAATTACAGTTACCAGTTACTACCGGTTTCAGCCGCTATGTTATTTTCAAGTACAATCTTTTTTGTACCTGTAGATGGCTTAAAAGCCGAATATAGCCGCACGCTTGCATTAAAGCTGTGTTTTGCATTCAGGATTGTACTCGTAATATCATCATATGCGTGGCATGTACGCACCATTGGCAATCATGGTTTACTACGTCTTTTTCCTTTTCCAATTCTTATTCCCTATTCTCTACGCCCCTCCCGACGACTGGTGTCTCTTCACCCAATGCCACACGCCCTTTCGGTGGCTCGCAAGGTAGCATGTAGATGTGTGTGTGTGTGTGAGTGATGTGGCGCGGCTCCTTTCCGCTCTTTCCTCCACATTTTGTTTTTTTACAATCCGCGGTGGCGCGGCCGCTCCCGTGCGTGACGCCGGATTGCGGCCCGCTCCGCTCGTCGTCGTCGCCATGGTAACCTCCTCTACCTCCTGGTAACCTCCTACCTCCCCCCCCCTACCCTCGTTGCTCCCTCGCGACGGCAAAATCTAATCCCTCTTCTTCCCCTACCTTCGCTGCCGCTTCCTCTTCTCTCTGTCTCCCTCTTTATCTCTCTCATTCTCTCTCACGGCTACGGTCGCGATTTCTGGCGCCTCGCATAGCGGGGAGCGAGGAGAAAAATTGCCTATGGGGAGGGGAGGAGGGGCTAAATTGAGGAGGGTGGGGAATAACCCTTTTCCGCTCCCTCCCCTATTCCATAGAACCCTAAATCCCTCTCTTCCCCCGTATCCACATCTAAACTCCTTTCATATTCCACGCCAAGTCATATTTGAACGCGCGGTCTCCTAATATCGCCACTTTTTGACTCGAAATTTTTTTACGGAGCCTAAGTGTGTCGCCGCACTCTGCCTTTGGATTGAGGCTATAAAATGATTTTTTTTAATGATCCCCGCAGGAATGCTAGCAAGAAATGAAAATATTCAGTGACCAGAGTTACGGCCATGGTAGGAAGTTGTCAGTTGGAATTGGGAAATATTATACACGCTCGGGCCTGTGACTTTTAGATGATGTGCGATTCGATAGTTTCAGCTGTCGTATTTGAGCGGCCAGTCTCCTAATATTGCCACTTCGTGATCTGAATTTGTTTGGGCGGAGGTGGTGTCACGCTTTGCCTCTGGATGACAGTCTAGATTTTTTTCTATCACTGGGGAAATGCTGTCAGGAAGATGAAAGCAGCCCGAAATGACCAAAGTTTTATTCACAGAAATTTTATACGATGATATATGTGTGGGTCAGTTATTTTCAGATCACTCGCGATTTGATAGTTTTATTTGCTGCATTTTTTCACCTGGTGTTTCTTCTAATATAACAAATTTTCAATCAAAAATGTTTAGATCGTACCGAAGTGTGTCGTGCTTTCCTTTTGCATGGAAGCTTAAAACGTTTTCTTTCTTGACCCATGAGTTCTAGCTAGAGATAAAAGCTATCATAGTGACCTCAGTTACATACACAGGATATTGGAACCGAGGATGTTTTAAAAATATGGTTGGAGGTGTTTTTTTTTGAGGACTCACGGCTTTATAGTTTTCGTCGGATATCAGTTCGACGAATTCGCGTCCATATATCGCAACATTTTTCACGCCGCAAGTATGGTATTAAAAGATAGCAGTCGGAGTAATCAGTTACGGACTCTGAAAAAAATTGTCAGTTTTTAACAGAAATATGTTGTGCCTGTAATTCATCAGTATTCAAATGACTCGCTATTTCTTAGATAGCATTGGAAATCAGTTTCGCCGAAATCTCAGTTATAAGCATCAGGTCCAAATTAGATTCAGGTCCGTAATCCAGAATTGTAATGTTAATCTTCGCAACAATGATTTATCCATCCTGGTAAGATTACTTATTTACGTATTAGTTGAGGGATTTATGCGACTTTTTAGCTAGGGTTAATTATTAGTATTATTCTAATGACGTTATTTTAAAGTTCATCTTTATGATAAGAGACGACCGGACGATCGGGGTATTTTTTTTCCAAATTGGATTTGGTATTTTATTTAAGAGCAAATAGGTAAGAGTTCGGGTCTTTTGGGAGATAAGTTTTGATCGGCGGATTGCTAACAAATACATATTTGAAGTATTGCACGAGTATATTTTAAATTTGGTAGTCAGTATGCCTTCAAGATGGTCACTTGATATATTTTATCTCTAATTAAAATTGCTGATGATGTTGCCTTTACAAAGCGAATGAATGGATGAATGGAGACAAAAAAGGGCTGCATAAATGGCATGATGTGACCACTCCGATTCTGTGTTCCTTAGGTTTGAGACCTATTTTTAACGAGGAAGACGATAATTTATACTTGGCGGTACCTGAGAGTAAAATAAGTTTTTCTTCAATCCTCTCTTGTTCGCAGAAATGGCTGCATGGGAAATTTTAGCGGAAATTTGGTGCCAGCCTTCTTGATTCAACGGTTCGCAGCTGCGTTTTTTACAGCCTCCACAGCAGTGGAGGTTAGTCCGTTACCGCCCGTGGAGCTTCATTCCTGCAAGTAAATCACTGGGCCGCGTGAGGCATGGGATGTCACTGGGCGACATTAGCGCTCGGCGCCGGAAACGCAGCCCGACGGTGTAACGTGCTTAAGGCTTTACGCTAAGTGGGTTCCGGCGTGAGCCGCGACTGAGCAGATGCACCCACGGTCGGTGGCCGCCACGCTACGCGGTGCTCCATTCAGGCGACTGGATCCCTCTCATCGAGGGACGACATATCCTCGTTTGTCACTTGAACTTATTAGCGGGATCAAATGGCCGAGGGTGCATGGGAGCCCTTGACCGAGATGGTTGGTTGAGGTCCTCTCAGCCAAGGACGGCGATATTGAAAAGCACTTACGATGGGGGGCAGCGTTGGATCCCGTGATTTACCCCGCCTGTCAGTGGGGTAGACCGTGGGGCGTGTTTACATTCCCTAAATGAGAGAGTAGTTAGTCCCCTTATCTTCATGCTGACCGTCCTGCTTTAACCACTCTTGCACCATAACGCGGTGACCACGACCGCAAAACGTTAACCGTTTTGAAAAGGGCTTGCTGACTGGATTTATGCCACGGTGTGGAACATTAATTTTCTTGGGATCGATGCAAGAATGAATCATGACTCCTCAATGAAATTATCAAGGGGGACTGGGCTTTTGATAACTTCGTCTCGGACCGTGTGGATGACGTCCAATCCGAGCTCCTCATTAAATTTTCTGTTATGGAGTTATTATAAAACCAGCCGGAGTAAAACGTCCGTGTGTGGCTGCTCATGCACATTAAATACTCGTTCCATTTTTGCGTGCCGAATAATTAGGCCTCAACCTTCCTTTTTCTTTGCATATATATTGTTTGCCCTCCATTACATTTCACGAGCAGCGGCCTCAAGCCTTAGGGTTTATTATCTTTTTTATTTCGTCCGTGGGTAATAGATTGCTGGAATGCCCTATTTTTAGCTACCTCTTTTATTTTTGTGCTTTTATCCTTAAAAATATAGGATGTTGGTTGGGATATTTTGTTGTTTGCGAGGGATTTGGATGGCTACATTGTATGCAACCTTTTTTCCCTATTTTAGACGGCTACATTCTCTACATTTAACCAAGGACTTTGTGGGGATTACTCTAGTCATATCTGTGTTGTAAAATAATACTGTATATTCAGTGTGCGGATTCTGTGCGGTGAACTCTATGAGTATTACTCCGTGAAATGAAGAGCAATACTTATTTCAGATTTTTTTACCGATAAAATCTCTGTAACTTGTATTTGCATGAAATTTTGATGCCCAAGCATTTTTAGATACCGAATGCACGCCGCATAATTAAGTTACAAAGTCGGTATATAATATTGAATTAATATTAAACTTCCAGAATCAATGCATATGCGATATTAAGAAGATGTTTATATTACTTCATTTAGACTAGAATAATTATCCTTTAGATTTACAGATAGCCAATTGAAGCGAACGTAGGGTCGTTAGAGAATTTACAACTGTAGAAACATGTCTTGCCATTAAGGATCGAGGCTAATGGGATCGCTGTGACTTAGCAACAGAATTCAAGCAGAAGAAGAGACATTTCACGGTAATGATGTCCTCGCACTTCTTTTTCTAGCTTAACTCTGTGCATTGAAGGGAACTTTAATTCTAACTCATCCCATTCGGGGTCTATAGTAGGTACTTTTTTGTGGGCGGAAAACAATTATGCAACTGTTTTATCTGGCTAATTACTCCATCTTACGTATTTCCTACGCGTCCCCCGCTAATTGGAAGAGGCGCCAGCCTGGTTCTTTGCTAGAAACGCGATGCCTCGTCGTCGGTGACGCTGCGTTTATTCAGCCCACGGCAGACGAGCAAGAACTTTGAAGAAGGAAGAGCATGAGAATGGGTGGGAAATTATGGATTTGTAATCCCTCTGCAACCGCGAGCAAAACATGCACCTGTCACATTTGTAATTAATATCGCGAGAGAGCGTTCGTGGAAGGACGGATGAGGATCTCGCTTCGCCATCTCCCTCAAAGGCATTCGGGTGGTCCACATTCTGGCTCTGTTGAGTCCCCTCACTCTCTGCAAACTCAAGTTTTTACTCCCAGTGCTGAAAAGGAGACGTTTTGTTGGAAAGACGTTTACTTGAGCAAAATATTCAGGAGTTAGTGATGGCCCGTGGAAGATTTATATTAGATCTTTTTCCGCTAATTTGGAGCTCTGACAGTCTGAAAAAAAGCATTCCCTGGCGGATTTCCGAAATTGCGTTTGTTTTGATGCTCAGGAATCAGCTCGTTATTATTAAACGGGTTTCCTGCATATGATTAAGTGCATGCCTTAAGCACCAATTACCATGAGGGTAGGTAGGAAAATGCTTCGCTAAATCTGAAATTTGTTAAAATTTTTCTGCTAGCAACCACGATGTCCTACGTAGTCCAATCGCCTCTGTGTTGCGCGGATGTTTTGTGAGCTCTTTGACAGAAAATAGGCTAAAAACGATACTTTTTAAGGAATTAAGTTAACGAGCTTGCAACCCCGGGAAGAAAAATAATCAAGGGCGTTTATTTGCTACTTAGGGACAAACCTGGAGAGTTATCTCACCGACTTTTTTGAACGAGCTTGTTTGAGACTGTTCTTGCCACTGTATAACTGAGTGTGGCGTTAACATATCAACTGAAAGATCTTAATTTTTTAGATAAGTAGATTAAAGGACAAGAAAGAAAAATTGCGTCTACGAGATTGAGCTAAAGGCGACCCGAAATTAAATTTCGCATTTACCCGAGGATAATTTTAATTAGGGCAGCTTCTAAACTTGAAAAATATAATCTGAAATATTTGTCATGGAAATTTAAAAAAAGTTTTCCTAAATCGAAATATTTCTCCGCAGGAGCTAACACCGAAAGGTATTTGAGGTATTTAGAATAATTAAACCACAGTTCCTCTAAGTTAAGGTATATTTGACCTTCGCTGATGTCAACTGTCCTAGTATTAAATATGTACCAGTATTCGAAAATATATGTAATATGAAGTTTGGGATAAATCTTTACTAGTCTTATATATATAATTAACATAATTTAAAATATTTGCTCATTGCAGCGAAGCTGTTTTGAATGTGAACGTTTTTTGAATAATACTGAAAAGTCTGCGAGAATAGCTGGAAAATACAAGCATTTAGGACAGGCTCACCTTATACTGGCAGTGAGGTTTCAGAGACGATACTGCTTCAATTTTATGAGCTTTTTGCCCTTCATAGTTGCATGCATGAATATAGATACTGGATGGAAATCCGCCATCTTGTCCCGTGTAAATCCCCCGTAAGCGTTGTTGTCAGTTCCATTTTCTAACTTTGGGTAGTTGGTAGGTAGCGTTAGCGTCGCTATGGTTGTGCAAGGTCGCTATACCCCAGGTGATGACACGCACTTAAATAATGTAATCCGCCATCTTGAATCCAGATCGCAGTGGGAATTCAAATTTTCCATGTAAATGAATGGCTGACATAGGTTAAAAGAACCACGGATTTCTCACCTAATACGTATGGTGAAACAATAATATTTGCGAGGACAATGGGCAATGACATGCTACTTGGGAATATTTTTAGACAACCGGGCTTAAGTCTTCCGTTCGACTCCAGTAAAATTATGAAATTACCTCAGACTCCGATTATTGATAGGTAACACGGCAAACATAGGCATAAAGAACACAGGTTTCCACTTGTCCAGCTGGCAGTTCAATACCTTTCTTCTTGCTGGATTAGTAGGAAAATAAGCAGGTAATTTGTAATTGCAATTTTTGCAAAGGAAAAAACCCTGACCATAATGGAATTCCCGGATTTCTACAGCGGTTTTTTATAAAAATGAATTTATGAATTTAAAGCTTTTTTGAATGAATATACGCTATTAGTTCCAGACATCGGCTTTTAATCCAATTTAAATTTAATCAGTATTTACTTCCTGAATCGATACTTATTCATTTACCTGATTAATCATGAACATAACCCTTAGTACTCGCTCTGTGGCCAGTTTAAACCGCCGCCAATAGTTCTACCAATGCCCGTTTGTTTACAGAGCTGCCATCGCCTCAGTCGCGATAGCCTAGCCTGCGGAATTTTCGACAACAGATCCGGGCCATTGATTCCCATCCAGTATTTTGTATTCATGGTTGCATGCTAAGTAAGCCACCCGGTCTTCTATTATGACTGCTCTCATTGTTCTCGAATAAAATGACGGAACAGGCCCTCTCTTGCTGCGTCGAAAATGGACTGGTGCTCATTTGGAGCGGCGACTTCAATTTTTCTCCCGTGAGAGAGCACCACGAGGCATTAGAAACGTCCAAAACAGAGTCCCTTTAAATCTCAACCACCCACTCCTTTCCCTTTCTCCGTATTTCGTTACTCTTCCTCCTGCCTTCGTCACACTCGACGCACACTTACCCCCTCCCCGCCTTCCCAAGGTGCTTCTGGTACCCCCAATTCCCTCCCTCACCCACCCTCCCCTTATCCTCTTCGCCTCCTGCTCTTTGTAAACGACCTTCTCCAAATGGTGCTCGGCTCCCAACAATTTGGCACTTCCCTAGATTAAGGCTTGATGGCCACATTGCGATTAATTCGAAAGTTAGGGTGTCATGCATCTATTCCGTTCCGTGTTCCTCGCTCGTCTTGGAAATGAAAGGGTTTTGAGAGTAGTGGTATGAATGTCCGTTTGTTTTAATCGCAGAAAAGGATTGTCGTGCTATGATTAATCGAGTCAAAACGAGCACGGTGAATTTCACACTGCTGAAATTTTTTTTTCGTGTCGAGCGAGCTCGGGCATTTTTTCTTCTTGCCTCGGGAGTTTATTTATCACATCTGGAGTGCCCTTGGCGTTGTATGCGATTCATTCGAGCGGATGTTGCGATAGTTCGAGAGAGGAATTATGGTTAAAATTTCGCAGCTCTTTCAACACCTTTTTTTCGCTGCTTTCTTATCTAAAATGAGAGAATACTGGATCGTATGCATAATCCTGTTATACAACTTTTTATTTAACTTTCGCTGTTAAATAAATGGTATGGCTGATAAAGCCGTGAATGTCGATTGAAACGCTGAAACAGTTTGTGTGGCTAATTATTAAAAAAACGTGGTCAAATGAGACTAAGCATATTAATATTTAACCAATTTTACAAAAATAATATTTCATATAGGTAGTTACAAAACGTACACCGTAACTATAGTATCGGACGTACAGAGTTTTATCGAACCTCATACCACGAATTAAGAGTGGGATTTTTATTAGTTTTGTTCGTAATGTTTACCGTGCAGATGATTTTATCTACGTTATCAACCATCCTGCAAGATTTTATCAATACTTTTTTTGCCAATAATTAATAATTTTCTCATTTTCAGGAATGAAGATTTTAATGCAGCATTTCCGTTTCTAAATCAGCAATTTTGAAAAGAACAAAATACATTTATTTATTATTCATCTTGACTGGTGCGCATCCAAATAATTTCCTCGGGTCGTGAAGTCACATGGGTTTACCCATTTACAACTATCGACCGAGGGATAATAATTTAACTTATTGCTCCATACCGTGAATAGTCATTTACGACTTTGCCAATATTGTTTCTGATTTCATTAACTGAGTAAGTCAACTATAATGTAACGTTAAAGTCAGGGTATTTGTTAAAATTATTTAGCTGTGTGTAACATTTGGGACCCTGTTAGAAATGATTTAATCCTTTAATTTGGCATATTCAAAGGAAATACCGCAAGCTTCTTTTCCAACTTCAACGAGCGAATAGAGAGTGTAACACAGCTAATGGAAGGACTAGGTTGGAAGCAGCTAGAGCAGTGATTCTTAACCTTTTCTTTCAATTTCTCCTTCCACCATAGCTCGGAATATCAATCTTCTTCCTATTACAAAATAAAAATTTAATTCTGCAAATGAAAATAATACGCATGCTTAAAATCGATCTGAACCTTTGGTACTTAATAAACTTTATGGAACGCCTCAGAATACATTGAAATGAACTACAATTTAACTGATTTTATGAAATCTACAGAAAAATACATTTTGCTGAATAGTGGGCCCGATTCCTCCCGGGGGGGAATGGTTGAAAACAACCGTTTGAGGACCCAAAAACTAGTCTTGGAGGGAACACGATAGAGTCAGATTACTCGAAAAACTCAGCTCTTGCGATATTCGGAGAGAAACGTTGGGTATTATTTTAACATTGTATTACATTTGGAGAGCAGACATAAGCCGCAAAATGGGGGAGATACCCTGTCGTACAGATAAGCACGAAAATTGCCTTTTTCCATGCACCATTAATGTCTAATGCAAGAAACACTTTGAGACACTAATTCTTTCATCACATCTCACTCCGTGTCCTATCCTTCTTCCAAGCCCTTTCCCATATTCCCTCGCTGCTTCGTGGCTGATGCCCGTACACCCTGAGCCACACACGCCTTTGCGGTGACACGCAGGATTGCATGTGGATATACGTGAGCGTGTGGAAGAAGGTGGTCAGGAAAGACTAAAACACATGCGCCGCAGTGACCTTTTCGCTTCAAATTATTTTTTTTTGCCATTTTCCGGCGACTAGCTCTGATCTCGCGGCCGGGAAGTCGGCTTTGTGTAAATCGAGAAAGGGGAAGAGGAAAAGCTTTCCCCTGCCGCCGCTACCACGCGTCGAGAGGTGCCCGCCACAGCCGTTGACAAATAACACATGTTACAATGGTACCTTCCGCGTCAGCAGCAAACCAAGGCTGGGAGAGAGCAAGCTTCTGATAGCTGCTTTTTTGTTCCTTTGGCTGTTGCGCGCTGCTTCTGTTTGAAATCATTAGCTGTAGCGTTCGCGACACTGCTTTAAACGAGCGGCGACACGAAAAGGTTTCTTCCAAATGCTTACCTCTCCTCCAACCCGAGGTTCACGAGAGAATTCTGCGCCTCCGGCGAACGTGAGACAAGCGAAGCTGAAATTGAAAGGGAGTCGACGCTTTAAGTGTTAGTCTTCTCTTAGGGGGTGAAGAAGTCCCTTCTGAAGGTGAATGATACATGCCCATTAATTCGGTTGAATGCATTATTGAAAGTGGTGGGGGTTAAACACTTGCTAATTGGCTTACGCTTCGTAAGATTTTAAAATTTTATATGATTGAGGTTGATAGAATTGGGGTGGTGTGGTGGCAAAAATACTGACTTCCTCTCCTGAAGGCTTCAGGTTCGTATCCCTGCAGTTGAATACATTTTTCAGAAATATTCCGATCCCTGCTGGGGCATACGATCTCTACTATGTAAGGAGAACTTCAAGAGTATTACTCCCTCCGTCGGATGAGAAGTTGAACTTTGGCGCCTTTTACCAAGAGAAAGCTAATGACAACGCTGGGTTTCCCTCAACCCTTCCTCCATTCCTCGGATAATCCTTCCAATACCGACTCTTTGCACCTTTCCTAATGGCGTAAAGATGTAAGTTGTTGGTCACCTCATCAAATCACCAACCCAGTCGATTAATTTCGGTCGCTGAGGATAATTCTGGATTGATTTTTGGTGTTCAACTCCGTGTCTCTCAGATGCCTCGCTCGAACAAGGGTTATAAATAAATGATTAAAATATTTTTCACTTTGTACATTTCACACTTATCGTTCTTTCCGACCTTGATAATGAAATTATACATGTCGAAACCATGGTTGGAAAGAATAAAAAAGTGTGGAATGTACAAAGTGAGAAATTAGTGAATGCTACTCACTTCCACAAAGTGCAACTTTAGCGTGTGAATGAATGAGTTAAGCGTATCGGTTGACGTTCTCTCGGAAGTCTCATACCATCAGTAGTTATCAACCCAAATGTTGGTTTGGTGCATTTCTTCATTCCACTCTCCTTACAGCTATAAGTTTCATTCCATCATGCCTTCAATTTGACTCTTGTGTTCCTAAAAAATCCTCGGCAATTAATTTTCTTAGCCGATGTTTCGCCGGCGTTGCTGTCGCCTATTTCAGGTTTGAAGTTATTGTGCAGTTTGTCTTGTCCGTCATATAAAAATATCCCATCTGGCGCGGTGCTCTCTAATTGGGATATTTGGTTGTATTGGCAAACACTCTTTTCCAAGCATTAAAAATCACGTAGCTGTCTTAGTTCACGTAGCTGTTCAAGTATTACGTAAGACGATTCATGCCATTTTTGGCACCCCCTCCCCCTATGTAAGATAATGTAAGATTTTCCCAACCCTCCTTCCCTCTCAGTCTTATTTATTTATTTATTTTATGTCTTTATTATTTTTAGAACGAAATTAGGGCTATACGGCCCTCACTTACATTTAACCCCATACATAACACAAACATCCATGTCCTGGGTGGAGAGATCAATCCACCCAGGCGGGACTCGAACCCGCGACCCAACGATTGGCAGGCGAGAACGTTACCCCGTCGCCACCGGGGCCGCGTGAGACGATTTGTATATACTCTTCCTTAAAATGTTCGCTTTCTGCAGTTTCATCTTTCCATAGAAGCCATCATACAGCTTAGAGCACTGGATATCATATAATTATGCAATGTTGGAGTGCTACATTCGTTGAGCATGGAGGTAATGTAGCTAGCCAGTCAGGCGACAGAATAGGAGCATTGGTATAGCGGTGAGATAATAGAAAATACGCCATTAACGAGCGGATGCTCCATATCACTGCTAAATTTCATTCAGAAACGATACGACGTTTCAAGATGGACAAAAATCTTACGTAAATTGGTTCAGACCCCCTACCCCCCCTACATAAGACAATTGAAGATTATTCCAACCCCCCCACCCACAAAAACGTCTTACGTAATACTTGAATGGCCCCTTATCTGATTTGTTTAGGCATTGCACCGCGAAATATTTTATAAGGAATGCCTTCGTTTTCACGCCTTTCATTATTTGCCTTATGCACTCTATTCTTGGACTTTGCCGGTTATTCTTTCCCTCGATTTCTCCTTTCATGATAGAGTTCAGTGTATAAATTCGCAGAAATAGAGAACAATCCGTGTAACAGATATCGTCGGCCTTTTACCTGGCCCAAAGGAGTTTTTAATTCCCTTGTGCGGCTGTAATCTACGCATATGCAATTAGGTACTCTGAGTAAACGCGCAATGGAATTTGGGAGGAGTGCAATATAGTATATTACAGTCTTGTATACTATTTTTGGGGAGAATGGATCGAGAAATGGACAGATGTATTGATTGGATTGAGATTGGACTGGATAACGTGGATTGCTTTAAGCAAATCGAAAACTTAGTTTACAGATGATTTCGAGTTTGTTATTGGGTTGATGATTCAATCTCTAAAGTTCATTTACATGCTTAGATTTGTTTTTTCCTATTTCCAATATTCTGTACCGGTACGTGACACCACAACTGATTATACGACAACAGTTTTCGCTGCAGCCCTAGAGGTTGTGATGCTGCAATGGGATTCGGCAGTCTTTTACACTCCCGGTAATCGAGACAAATTCAAACGATTGCAATTACATTGCGCAATGTTGCTTCAGGCTTCTGTACATGCTATTGTCCGCCAAATTTGTTTTAATATCTATGTGGTTATGTCATGGGTCCACTTACCATTATCACCACTACGCAGTTGGTTCAGTTACATCTTGTACCCATAATTGCCGTTTAATTGTATTCGAAACGCATGTTCTTCTGAGAGATTTCTGTTAACATGTCTTATGATCAGAGCCTTGCCGATCCATGTTAGTACTTGAGGCAAAAATGAATAATTTTGCCCTGCCCTAAAATATAAAAAAATTATATAAAAAAACTAATTAAAAAAATTAATTTATGATAAAGTTTCGATAAAAATAAATGGATGACAAAAAATAAAATACAACCAGTTTAAAGCGATTTTATTTCCAAAAGCAGTATTAATTCCATATTTGTTATAAATTATAAAGGCTCAAAAAAGTTTTGTTACATGCAGAAAATCGTAACTTTAACTTATATATAATCACGATTTGGACAAATTACGTTTAGAAACTAAAATAGGTTGAGACGGCACTCCGAGTTTGTCGATCGTCCGCATAACCGCGAGTGCCAATCCATTTTGTGACATTGTACGAGCAAGGAGTTTGTTTGAGACTCCATAGCATGGTGAAACTTTTATTTTAAATGCAAAATTTACTGAAGCGTATGTGATACTTTTTGGTATATTAACGTATATTATGATAGTTGTGTTCTCAAGCTTTCGGTCTGTAAGGTGAAATTGCTAGGGTCTCGAAATCCTTCTTTCGTTCAAACGGATTGAAATTATAAAAATATCAAATCTGAGGCGTTAGCAATCACTTAATATACCTTTTGGGGCCTCTTTCAGATTTTGACCTTAGAAAAGAGCCTAGTTCACCTCACCCTTGACATTAGGGATGAGTATCGAAAGGAAACTATCGATACTGAACATCGAAGCTTAACTAACGATATGGCAAAACCATATGATCATGACCAATCGATAGTTTAGCCACGGATGATTTATTTATGTACTTTTATCGTTTGGAGAAGTTGTCAACGCTGAGGCCGCATGAGAGCGAAATTAAATGTAGAGAACGTTGCATCATTTTTTTCACACGATACCTTTTGTGCAAAATCCTAAAAAATACGGTTTAATCTACCTAGTTACCATAAATCGAGAAATTTGTGACTGGGAAGCGTTCCTCCACTATAAAATTTGTGATAAACTATCATACTATTCAAACTATTCCTATACTGCATAAAAAATAAACCATGCCACACAAGCGCAGATGATTAGTTCGATCATCAGGTGAAGTACGATGTACTTGAAAAAAGTATGATAGTATAGTGAACCTTGCGTTAGACGTCAAACTTGATATAACTTTATAGGGAGCTCTTTATTATTTCTAGTCTGTTTAGGTACAAACAAAGAGTAAGAATGCACTTGAAAATTTTAGTTCCAGATTATATAAAATACTGAAGGAAAACAACAAAGGTAAACATCGAATGAAACAATTGAATTTTTTATAGACATAAGATTACTTCTATTTCCGGTCTCTTTTCCCCAATTGACAAATAAACCAGATTTTAGTGCTTCACCATACATAATGCAATCGTAATGTCTATCTTTACCAGCTCATGTCTATCCTTATGGCTCAAAATAATCCCAGTTACCGGTCGCATCCCGAAGTGGTCGCATCCGACCAGATTGTGGTGTTCCATCTGGAATGCAAAATCGGAATGTAAAAATCCGTATGCTTGGCAAGATGGAGTCCACCAGAACACTAGACGTACGTACATTGAGTCGCTTACCGCTCAAGGGGATTAGAGAAAAGATTAACGGGCTGGAAATATTTATGACTGAAGCAGGAGGAGAACTTAAAACACGGAAAAAAGAGTCGGAGAGAAGTGTATCCACCAAGTAACACAGACAGTATATGACGTCAAATATGGTGGAGGAAGTAAAGATTAAGTCATGTATTCATGCGGGAACTGTAGTACGTTTCGTTTAGCTACGTGTGACGTCACTCTAAGGATGAGTAAGTAAAACACCGACGCCCTTTACTCCTCATGAGATATGAAATGATGCGCCACCATAGCGGACCAGCAGCTCGGAAAACAGTAGCGAAAAGTTGTTGCAAATTTTTTATCATTATTTCTTTTGGGGTACACTTTGCCTGGAGTTTTTACTGTTAGGAAATCATTTGTTTACCCCAGTTGCCAAAGGTGAGAGGTGCTAGGGAATACCTTCCGTATACGTACACTCAAACGATCGCAAAAAGAATGATCTGGAATCCAAACTCTGATGCAATCGCAATAATATTCCAAAACAATTAGCGCGCAGGAAAATATCGCATTCAACATTTTCTGCGAACAGATCTTTAAATTTGAATTAATTTCAGTTTTTTAATGGGATGGGCTCGAATAGGGAATGAGAACCGCGTTTATTTCTCTGATTCATGACCATAAAAATCAACCCCTTAGTCATCGCTCGATGGTTCTATTCTCAAACACGTATTAAACTCCACCGAGAAGTTTTTCTAACATTTTTTACCAATGTTTTTATTTCACAAGCGAGTCTTATGTGGAGTAAAAATCTTTGTATATGCATTCTAATGCAAATGTCATCTTTATTAATGTATTTATAGTAAGCGTCCTAGATTTTCCTTTTTCCTTCTTCTAAAAGGCGTCCGGAATTTAAATAAATGGCTGTGATGTTTTGAAATAATTTTATTTAAGAAAGCAATGGAGACTCAAAGAGTTTTAAAGGTGTTCGGTGTTGAAATAAGACGGGATTTCTTTCGGTGATGCATGGGCCAAGACGAGAATCGCGAAAAGAAAGTGAATGGAGACAAAGAGCGACTGTAGCTTAATTTCGAAGGAACTCGGTACATACTAATTATTTATAAGGTGGAACTCGGCTCATTTTCCGGCTAGTGGATGTACTTTTGCTGGCGCGACTCGCCAATGGAATGATTCTCATTCCAATTAGCATTCTTCAAACAAAAGGAGTGCAGCGGAACTCATTTAGCTAATACTGTATGTCCATCACCTAGAATGTAAGCTTTATATGTGATGTGGACATTGCCATCGAGTCCTTTCAACAAATGATGACGCAAAAGTGGTGTTTCCTAGGTGATTGAGTGTTTTAGAAAATCTACCTTTTCCTTAAAGGCAGTGCCAAAAACTTGTGAATTGCATGGGGAAATAACGCTTATTAAAAGCTTACAACTTGTCACAAGATATGCTGGCTCGTAATTGGTTCCGTAACCATGTTGAACACCCTTGGTAAGATAATTTGTTAAAAGGAGTTCATTCCATATTTTGAATAATCTCTGGGGCGCATTTTACTCATAAAAGTCTTTTTTCAACTCGCGTTTGAATCAAGGTAATTTTGATAGAAAAATAAGAACAGGGTCGACGATGGAGATGATCAGTGGAGAAATGAACATGGAAAAATACCATAACCTTTTAGCTATAAAAGTATGCCACAGAAATGATTAAACACTTTGTTGTGGCATGTTACAAGTTACATGCTATGCTAAAAAAGATTAAAACATTTTATATTAGCACATTATAATTCGGGAAACAATGGACGTTCATATTTTGGAATTTGAATAGTAAGTTTTTGAGACATTCTAACAAGGACTTGTTAGTTGGTCCCATTCCCCATCCGTATAAAGAGGTTTTGAATTGTATGCCTATTTAGCCTGGAAAAAGAGGAAAAATAATCAGCATTTTCATTCTGAAAGGATTCTGATTTTCTGAGGATTCTTCTTAAGGTAACTTATTTCCATAGATAACTTTTTTCCCGTGTACTTTGCATGTTTAAAAAATTACTGTACTTCTTTCTTGAATACGGAAAAATTCCAATTTTAATAAAAAATGGGCTTTGAATTTTTATGCTCAGGTGTTTACGTTTCAGCGGGTAATTCTAGTAATTAAGAGAAATAAAAATTTAGAATCAAATGGAATGTCATATCTTGGAAAAAATTAGCCTCAACATTATCTTAGTTTTCCTTCCTTTAATCGTCTTCCAAAGCGAGAAAACTTTCTTTGGTGGCAAAGTTTCACTCACGGATTTCGAAGGAAAAATACCTTATGAGATCTTCTGAATATTTTGGACCAACTTCACAATTATCTGTACGTGAGGAAATGTCTTATACGTCGTTATTATTACGTATGGGATGCACGTGCAGCATCAGTGTGTGCGTCAATACGTATCTATGGCACGTGTGGCTTGAATTTTTGGTGTGTGTGGCACGTGTGGCTTGAATTTTTTCCTACAATCTGCAATAAATGTGTTAAATAAAGATATTTAGCGAATTAGTAATAAAAATTTAACTAAAACCTAAAACACTCATAATTGAATATTGAAAATTGTTTAAAATTTCAACTTAAGAGATGAAAATAAATTGCCAAATTGCATTTTTTTGTATCAAATATAAATTTCTGCTAATTTAGATTTGAAAATGTTTCCTCTGTCATAATTAGATTGGCAAAAATTTCTTCTTTTAATTTTTCTCCAACATCTTGCACTTTAAGAATGATTTTTGTTATGTGATTAAGATATGTGTGATTAAGTTTATTTTATTAACCTTCTATTTTAAGCTTCCCTTAATGTGAAGTTAAGAGTTATGCTGGTCGCAATACTCAGGTAGTCCTTGTAAAGCTAATATCGTTGTGATTTTGCTTTTATTGCGTTAAATTGTTAATATTATATGATTATGAAAGATGTGTGATCAAAAATGTCATTTTATTGATGTAAAAAATCTCTTTTCAGGTAAGAACATCATTTTTGTGTACAACTCAGCAGAAACTGCATTCTGGCAATAAATGGTGGAAGGTAGGTCTGTTAAGAGTTGACCCTTGAATATTTTCCATTTAAATGACCATATCGCATGAATGAAATGTTACTCAGAATTTAATAAGAAGATTCTAGAGAAATACGGAACATCATTTCATGCCAAAAATCATTGTTTTGCGCTTCCTTATGTTATTGTTTTGTTATGTTTTAATAACTATCATTCATTTTAATTGAGGTTTTTTAAGAGTGTTACCATGTAGAAAGATTTAGCTTCATGCAAAAACACATTTCATCGATATGTTTAGTTACTACGACTCCAGCCTTCAAATCGAGGTGTCATATCCAATGGAAAGTATGAAGGCCGCTTTTAGCGTACAGTTGCCTTACTTGCTTATTGAATGTTTCCTAACCGTTCGAGATCGTTGAAACAGTTTGGTAGAAGAAATTATGCCTGCGGAGATTATTGATCCTCAACAGTTTTCCACAGCAACTGTTGCACAGTGTTTCCGAGTATCACCTGGTTGCCTTTGTGGAAGCAGTCACAACGGAGTTTGACATGTGAAAGGAGTACGGGCTTTAAAAATATAGGATTGTGTGTCAATTATATTTGGTTAGGCTTTGGACTAATTCATGAGTTGTTCTATGCATTGAGTTAATGCCAACCATTGCTGAAGTGGACATTTCAACACCTCGCTCGAACCATCAATCTCGACTTTATAGTGACCTTTCCTTTCGCAGCGGGTCTTAAGGACACTAGCCAAAATATTGAGCGCTTCTCACGGCATCTTAACAAGGAATCAATAAATGAATGGTTTTGACATTGAACAAATGCCAGCCGATGAAAACAATCAGCTAGTCTAGGATGATGGGAATACAGCTTGAGAAGTGCTAATTCTCCTGCTTTGAACTACCAGTGTGCGAGGCATATAAACGTCTTTATTCTAAAATATCGCTTCCTTAGGCTAACTCTCTAAAATTTCAATGCTTATAATATATTTTTTGGGAGAACCTTGTCGGCATCTCAGTATATTTCTAAGCCCATACTTTGCTCTGTCAACTTTCTGTAGGCTTTCCTAAAATAATTTAATTTATTTGTTCTTACATTCTCTCAAGTTTGATTGCGTATGTTAATTAATACATACTGTGGTGTTATTCTGTTGAAATGAACTATGATTATCACATTTACATCGACTTGTTTTTTAGTTATATTGAGGCTATTAACTGGGAGAACTTCGACTGAGACTACTCCTTTGACCATTTGGTGAAAAAAAAGTCACCATTTACATCGTCTAGCTTTAAAGTTAAAATGAGGTTAATAACTTGGAGATATTAGACTCAAACTACTCTTTTGACCATATGGTGAAAAAAGTCAAGTGGTACGATTGCTTTAAAAACTTATAAATGCATATTTTCTGAGGAAAATATATTTACACATACAAAATGAGTTTTGTGGAGTAGGTACTTTTACAGTTCTTATTTTCTATAGTAAAGACATCTCCTATTATTGCTTAGCTGAGTCATAACAGAACGCCATGCTTCAAGGAATCAGTTGAATAAGTAAGAAAATAGCTTAGATATGCAAAGAACAAACCCGCAATACATTTAAACGTCCCTGAAAATCATAACTTTCGATCTGGAAAATCTGGAATACTCTTTAATTTTGAAAATATAAATTCATCGGCAGCTCTATAATACCTCCTCTAACTCATCTCTCACTCACCGGTGCCTATCATACCTAAATTACATTTGACCATGCACATTGAACCCAAATTATGTTGATACACATCCTAAAAATGACATGGATGCTTCTACGTTTTAGGAATCACGTTATTTCTTTGTGGGCATGAGAATGTAAAATTTTTGCCTAGAACATTGTTGGAAAATATCACGAGTACATTAATATGCATATTAAGTTTGGGGTTTTAGAGTTCACCGTGGTTTTAATCAAATGACAAACGGACATCTAAGGTTTAAATTTAAACAAAAATAAAGGGACATATCTTATCCAGCCGGTCATGTCGGCTACAGCTTGGTCAAATTGAATTATTAATATTTATACAACTATATACATCTATGAAAATTTCAGCAGGGTTGATTCTTCATTTTACCAGATTTCAATATAAAAATATATATAGACGGATTGAAATACATGCCAAGGCTTTGAGCTAGGGAACTTGACGTAATTACTGCTCAGAAATAACCCTGGGGTTAAGTATTTAAACCAATGATCTTCTTTTACTTGCATTCATTCAGGAATATGACGCGTCCTAAGAAACTTAAATTTTACGTCATACATCATTTTATTACCCTAGAACCTTTCTTTCCATCTGTAAAACCTTTGCGTAAGAGTTATTTGTAGATAGTTGGCAAACTTTTGGAACAAGAAGTTAATTAATTGGGATGCTATTTCACCTATATGCAATTTTTAACTGTGGATGAATAAAAATGCTCACATCTCACTCCTATCGATTCATTGCTAAGTGCAATGCTCCAAAGATCAAAGGCAAATTATGATTTTCATGAAACGATATTATGTAAAAGTAATTGTAAATCACGACCATGAAATGAAGTAATGCTACGATGCTGTCACTTTTGTTATATTTTCCTAAATAAATGTCTAAGAAAATGGAAAATTTCCTTTGATCACCCGAGTACAATGTCCGGTTCGCTTCATGTGAAAGGCCGTAAACCTTCATCTGCTTTAAAGTCCGAGCGACATTCACAATCGTAAAAAATGCAGGCAGACGTGAAAAGCGCCTTAAATATGTGTTCAGTATCGTTTTACTTGGTTCTCAATATAGGAGTTTCCACATACGCTTACTCTTCGAGAATGTTTTGAGCAATCGAGTTGTTAGAATTGCGGAGTCTTTCAAAAAAGGGATCATTCAATCTTTAAAAATTTGAAAATTTCCATGAAAGGGGATTTTTTCTTTGTCATTTCACCTACAACACGCTCTTTCTCGGGCTGACAATCAGCAAACGGTGTGATATTCAATATACTAAATATCAATTCTTCATCCCATTGACTGATAGCATATTGGTATTTTACCTCGTTGTTGTAGGTTAGTATGATGGAGATATAAAGCTCTTCCTTTGAACCATGGCTCCATTGTGCTGTAGTGAAATTATTTTTATTGTAACCACAGGCATTTCTCCTTCCATTGGCAGTAAACATTTTCTCCGCATTAAAAACCAAGTAGAATTATTTCTTTATTTCCAGTAACTATCATGTAAAAATTTCCTCTAATCACAGTTATAAAATTTATATTTGGAAAGTTCCAAAACAATAGACAATACTTTTAAATATTGTCTAAAATTTTGAAATATTGAAATGATCACTATAGCTACACTATCTGAAACAACAGTGCCTATCACTACTGATAAGCGGGCGATTTTCGTATGTGAGGGCAAAATAAGATTCCTTAGACTTGAAGACTATGCATTAGCCTCAGATCTAGCTCAAATGCAATTCTATTGCTATTGTTATATCTGCTATTGCTGTGTATCTGCTATTGTTATATCTGGAAGATCATTTCCGAAGAACTCTTTAATGTAAATTATTGGCGGTCTATTAAAATATTTCATATAATCCTATACCATTGTATTACTTTCTTTCTTGATTTTTTCCGTTTATATCATTCCTTCGCCTATTTAAAAATATAGTAAACATCATCTCAATATCTGAGCCCCAGGTATCTTCTGTCTCTCACTCTTAGGATTTCCTCAGAAATATTATTTTCCCTTGACGTAGCTAACAGTTCTTCGTTCGTATTCCTTACCATCATTAGCATCGCATTCGAAGTAAACGGGGATAAAATTTAGGAAACGGGTTAAAGTAAGTGGATTTAATATTATTTTCTACTGGCTGTAAAAAAATAAGGAATTTCGCATGACGGAACTTGCTCAGAAGCAGCAGAGGAAATACGAGCCCGTTGTCAGTAAACTAGGATGCATGGGCTCGCAGTCATCAGTTTAGGCTCCTGAGGCGGAAATTTTGTCAACGACGGCTACAACATGGAGATTAAATGTAGCGCAAATTTCCTTGGCCTACATATTGTGACGCGTCCTTTTACTAAACTATCCTTTGTCTACTCACTAGGTTTTCCTATTTCCTTCCGCAGCTCTGCCCAAACAGTTTAGTTTATTTACTATTTATTTTGGAATAAAAAAGTATTAAATCTGGATGCCCTAAAAAATATGCAAGCACGACAGTGTAACCCGACCAAATAAACATTTACTGTCTTTTTTAATGGCTGTCTCTCCATAGCGGTCCTTCCTACCAATGTTTTTCCCCGAGAGTAGCTGATTAAGTAAATATGCTTTTTCTCCACGCGCCGATCCAATGGTACTAATGATGCTAGATACATTTTTTGCCTTATGTTTCCCGTATTCTTTTGATTTACTTTCCCTGCCATTGTTGAGCCTCAATGCGCAGCACTGAACACGGAAGGCTACATCCCCTCAGTGACGGATACCCGGGAAAATTTTTGTTTTCACAAGATTCTTCACATTACGAGAGGGAGCTCAAATTAACGTTTTTTTTTATGCCTCGCCAAAAAGTCTGTGGGTTTTGATAAACTTTATTTTCACATGCGGACTCTCAACCTCACTCCTCCGGGTTCCGGGAAATTACTGCTCCAGCCGGATCTTTTAAATCACCTCCCCTGTTTCTCTCCCCCGCGAAGGAGCAAATGTTCTCGCTTGGAATTTATTCCATTTCCCGGCCAAGGAAATATGCAAAGCCTCCTCGAGGAAGAAAATCGTTCCATTCCTCCCAGTAAAGCACCTCAACCCTTTATTTCATGTATATATTTTTCCGAGTATTTCTCAAACAATAGTTGATCTGTCTTATTTCGGAATGTAGCTAAATAATATCCTTTATCATTAGCGGTCATTAATTCGAAGATTTTGTTCCTTTATCATTCTTCTCTTATTGATAACCTCTTCATTACGATTAGGCCTCTTATTCTAACCACCCTTATAATAAGGATTTCATCCTTGTTTTCCTCCTTAATTCTTCCCATTCATTTTCCTTCCATTATTGTTTTCAGGAGTCTGTTATGCCTGAGACAGGTTTGTTTGTCTCCTATAATTCGCTTTTCTCTTCAATTATCGTCTTTCATTATCTCTTAGTAGGACTCCTTCGTTGGTTTTTCTATGTGTTGATTTTTTCACCATCATCAACATCATTCTCTAGCACCGCACTTACAATATTTCATTCCAAACTGCTGTTATCTTCCAAGTTTTATGGCCATAAAAGAGCCTATGTATTCTATACCAAATAAGTTATATTTTTATCTTTAAAATGGTTGCTCACAAATGTTTATCGGCCTCGGTGGTGGAGGGGTAACATCCTCGCCTGTCTGTGCGATGGTCGCCGGTTTGAATTCTACCTGAATGGGTTTTCACTATAAATTAGTATGGTTAGTTTGTCCGTGTAATATAATACCTGTACAAATTGGAGTAAGCTATAACCTATAGAGAAAATAAACTATATGCTGAGCGCCCCCAGTGTCGTAACCAAAATTATATTGTACCTTTCAAATAAACAGTTAAGTTAATTAAGTCCATATCACCATATACCTATCTCTATGCGTTGTTTATTATTATCATTATATTGTACTTGAAATATTTTTTAAGTGCACGTTATTTTAAAATTTGACCTTAATTTGAAATCCTCTCCCCAGGCGGCACTGTTGCATGCATAAGATAATTATATTAACAATGACAAATTTTTCAGCCTCCCGTACCGCCTTGCATTAGCTTTTGTCGCGTGCGAAATAATGTTATTACAGCTTGAGGGGTGGGGATGGAGTCCTCTTCCCGACTAGGAGACAATCATTCTCTCCCCTTTTCGCTCGCCCATCTCGGATTGCTTTTATTCACGTCGTTAGGGAAGCCCCAGACACTGTCGCCATCCCTCTTCCCCCTCCCCTTTCTCTCCCCCCCCTCCAACTCCTGTCCCCACCCTCTTTCCCACCCCGTTCCACTTCCTCCTCCCTTCCCTCATCCTCCTCGCGACGGCGATCTTTTCTCAGCTTCCCGTTTCATTTCCTTCCGGCCCGATGCCCAGGACGTTTATGAGATTGCGAACTCTCTCGGGGCTTGGACGACTTCATGCGCGAAGAAGAGGGCCCTCCACGACTGAGCAATGTTTCGACCAATACCTACCCAGCCAGCTTCTCCATCTCTCCCAGTTGGTTGGTTATTTAGGGGAGGCGGCCGACTGCTGAGGTCATTTGAACCATTTAGCACGGGTGGTCAGGTTGTTGAAAAAAGTATTGTAAGGAATGGAGGAAAGGTGGGGAGAAACCCGGTGTCTGCATTAGCCTACTCTTCAAGAAAAGTGCAATGCCATCCAGAGTTTAGTAGGTACTTAAAATTAAGTGCTCTACACATGGCACCCAAGAAGTGTTCCTCTAAAATCTTCTCTACGGCCGGGATTCGAACCACTGTTCTCCTGGTTGGGAAGTCAGGGCTCTAGGCTCTTAACTAGCCCGATTCCTTGCAGCTATGGCCTAACTCAAAGAGTCATTTATCATCTTCCATAATTCAGTACTTAACTCTATCATTAGCTTCTGCACAATTAATCTATTCTGGTGGGTATTGTACCAGGTAATTGGTAGATTTTTGGGCAGTCCTAATTCTAGCATCCTGATTCAACTTCTCAATTTCCCTCTTTTGCATGGCTCGTCATCAGGTGTCTCTTGAATACTTTATACCCTCTGTCTCTCTAACGCCGTCCAGAATTCTAATCCTTTTCCTCCCTTCCACACCTCCCCAGCTTTATCCATTCTATCACCCTGATCAACATGCCATTGTTCCTCAAAACACCCTCGATCCGCCTTTTCTGCCTTCTCCAAACCTCAATTTCCAACTTCCTTTTCTTTCCCTCCATATCAAATACCTACCTTCTCGTTCGTATTCATCACCACCAAGCTTACCATTTCCATTATTTTCCCAACCCACTCCTCAAATATCTTCAGTCTACATACATCCTATCTCCGCAATGACCAAGTACCCGGCCCACAAAGCATCATACTCTAAAATAAAATTTCACCCATGATTAATTCTATGCTTGCGGCGTAGTGTGTTGTGTCCAAAAACATAGGTTTTAAAAAGCAGCGTTTAAAAAATAGTATAATGTCTAGTTTACTTTAAAAAATATGGAATGAGTTGAACTTAAATTACTACAGACCCATGTAACCCTTGTTTTTCCTAACGTGCCTGTGTCGATAATTCATTCAGTCAGTTTTAAACTAAATACACTTTACACAGGGAACACAAAATGACCGTATATCTTCGAGTAGAAGTCGATTTGTGTATTTGTCGAAGTCATATTTTTGGGCCGAAAATATTGCCTAAAATCCGTGACTTGAGTATAAGTCGAAGTGAAATAATTGCTTGATCTCCTTGTTTCGTTATTGGAAAGGTGAGCCATTAAAGGCGCATGCATGAATATTGAAGCTAAGAGCGACAAACATTGAAATAAAAAACAAAGACAAAATTTTAATAAATTTACCAATAATACTTGTTACAAAATCGGCCGTGTATACGTCTCGTATTAGTGATTCTTCGGAATATTTTTGCATCATGGACTCCGATAAGCGACCTGTTTGAATTCAACGAAAACCCCGCCATCTGCGATGATGATTATGGAAATGTGAATCTTTCCCGGAAGAGAAGGATATTTACAAATATTGGGGGTCTCAGAAAGATATAAAACGGGGTCCATGAAGCTGGTGGTGAGTGTTGACTGACTCATTTGGCTGTCTGAGTGTGTGGCAAGCATAGAAGCCGGGAAATTCCCGATTTTGTTTCGAAAAGTCGACATGCTTTCGTTTCAGCTCATTATTAAGTACGAACTCAGTGTCACCCATAACTAATCGGGAAATCCTCGTTTTTCGGGTTGATTATGCGATATTTGTGCAGTACGATTGACCTTGTGAGTTGTATTAATATAAAAAAGCGGAAGGATCAAGTGTATCAGTGTCAGTTGTAGGTCCTATTACGAAACATAGAACGTAAATCTAACGCATTTCCCACGAATATTCTTCGTGGCCTATTATCATTATTAGAGATGCATATGGTTTTTTTTACAGCCGGTACCGAGAAATAAATATTGACCCCAAAAAGTCACCTTAATTAGTGACTCGAGTATAAGTCAAAAATAAGTTTTAATTGGCCAAAAAAAGAAAGAAATTTCACGAGGACATACGGTATACATGGTCTATACAGAATTGTATTTGCACGTAAATACCTCCTAGTGGGCATTTTCTCAGGCAAGGGATAGCGGCAGAAATATTGCCACATTCAATACGTACCAAATCTACCCGACCCCGACCAGTATCTCTTCATACCGCCGTTCCGATGCTCACCGATTTGTTTGGGAAGGGAATGAAGAAAACCAAGGAAGGAAGAACAGGATGTAAATTCGCACGCGAAAGTCCGTTAAAGTCATTACGATCGAGACTTGTTTCTCCCCAAGTTCTATGTTTGTGAAATGTGCAAGTATCATCTCCTTGCCCCTTCCCCATATCCCCCAAACGGCGTCAAGCTCGTTCATTCCTTCAAATCTTTTCTTTTTCCAGTCCTGGCCGCAAAGTTAATTCTGTCACGAAGTTGGCACGCCCAACCGTCGTCGTCCCCCCGCACTCCGCGCGCGTCTCACTTTGAGTGGATTCCGACTTAATTTCGCAGCTTCTTGCGATTCTGAGTGGCGCTGCCGATGGAACGAACTTCTTGAGGGAGGGAATGAAACTTTGGCGTGTTGACATCTTAATTTCTGGGCGTTGGGGGGGGGGGGAGGGGAGGGGGAGCGAATCTTATGGATTTCCGTCTCTTTTTCAACACATCTCCGTATTCATTTGCATGATGTCGATGTTAAATTTATTTGTTTGCTCTAGAATTAATGCCACGGAAAGTTTTTTAATAGTTGAATGAAAGTCAAATTGTTGAGGGAAACAATCCACGATATTCCGCTCTGGGGAGGGCGAAATTAATTTTCAGAGCGTCATTCCTGTAAAGTTATTCGATTCGTGGAAGGACTGAAATTAATTTTGAGAACATTTCTGTTACTTGACTCAGCATTGATTTCATTTGTCATGCTTTTCGTTTACAATCACAAACATTTTGGTGTAATAATCACTTGTTGCGATGGATTATAATTTGAAAGCTGCTTGTAATCACTAAACATTCGGGTGACCAATTTCCTCGCATTATTATCACTGAAAGTGCAATCCTTTTTATGGAACTTTTACGTAGGTGCTCTCAAACATCTGCAGCTTATGGGAATGCCACCCAATGCTTTGAAGGAAAGAAAAATTTTGAAATACTTGAAGGACATAGAGTAGATCGCTTTACTTCCTCAAATAAATTAAGGTTTTATAAATGAAATTTTATAAAGCAGCTAAAGAAATTTACAAGTGATGAATTACTGTCCAATATCTGTTGTATTGAATATTGAAAATAAAATTGGAGCACTGAGAACATTTAATTGAGGGATTGATTGGTGTAGTAATTTTATTGTGATAGTCGAAAATAAAATACACCATCTCAATGTAATTACCGATAGATAGGAACGTACGAATTATTTTGAAAGTAATTTTAATTTGTAAATTTCTATATCTAAAGTTTAATTTTGAATCAATAATATATTTGATGGAGTGATAATTAATCCTGCGCTTTTCATTTTGGCTCCTTAATTATTATGTAGAGGAAATGACAACGAAGCACGGATTGGCGTAGCCAAAGAATTGATTCTTTATTAAATGAGCAAGATGGCCAGAAAGCATTCGTCCAATCTACTCTCGTTGACCCTTTGAGCAAAATTGAGTCGTTCACGTATGCACACAAGAATGAATTTCTAATCAGGCGATGAGCTTGCTCGGCGTCAGTTATTCTGCCTTATCGGGAAAAGTGTGTTGTTATATGGTGAATGAAAATTAAAAACTGAATAATTAATCTTTGTTACGAAGACTGCTCCGCTCAGCGTGAATTTGGTGCAGCCGGGGGACAATTACACGCGACTAATCGATTGCTCTCTGGGACCCGTCGCTGTAGTATTTGTTTATGTCCTTGATCGGATGCTCTCTCGTTAAACCCTGGGAAAAAACATTGTTTGGCATTTCGCCTTTTATAAAGTCAGCTTAAGCTGGTTTAGCGCGGGCAAAAACTAGCAACGTGTAATCAGCGGCTTGTTGGAATATTTCTGGGGCACCCGACGCGTACTCGAAATGAGTTCGTAAGCCTCCAATATCAGCCCGCCTTTTGCCGCACGACCACACGAGGGATTGCGCTGATGCCGTCCGGGACCTCAATTAATATTAATGTATCTGAGCAGGGCTACATTTTTGTTCACTTGACCCGGTCACAGCCTGTCGATATTATGGGTTATTCAATTCAGAGAATAAGAACCTTATTCGCTGTGGCTGGTGGTCATCGTCATGGATTCTATTCAATCTAAGTGAAGCTCTGATGCATTTCCGTGGCGGAGAGAGATTGCATGGTCTTCAGCGGTATCGGGAAACACTGTCGGAGGAACTGCATTTTGAAACACTGATTTAATGCGTTGACATTCATGGGGATCGACTTTTTTTGTGAAAATATATAAATATCATATTTTCATACGCAAGCATCCTTCAATCCTGCAACGCAGGTTTTTCAATCGACCTAAACAAACCCTACCCTACACAATGGCTTTCTAGGGTACCTAATTGCCAAGTTCTAAAGTATTATTTACATTTTTTGTGTTTTGAAGAATTAACTATTATCATTGTTATTATACGAAGTGAAAAGCTGATATATTTACGCTTAATTGTGGTAGTCAATATAGAATATTATTCGGAGAAACGTTTAGTACAATCACTATCATTAGATTCGGTTATGCAAAACACTATTAGATGTGCCAATAAATATTTTATATATGTTTTCTGGCGGTATTAATTTTGCTGTTTAAGTTGACTTGATGGGTTGTACTGGCATGCTTGAAGCAGGATGCGACATGCATTTTATGTTATTTCAGTGGAAATGCTACGTATATCATGATTCGAATTAATTATATCCAATGATGATTTGCTGAACATCACTGTCAAATAGGTCATTGAAATGATGATTTGCCCATTAAAATTAAGGAATCACCTCTTCGGCATTGAGATCGGTGTTTATACCATACACATTACTATGTCTTGCTGCAAACCGAGTTGTATCTGGCTGCTGCAAATTGTCACCTTTTTTTCATAATTTATTCCAACATGGAATTGAGATATTCATTGGCAACATACGTTAGTGTGAGCCTTTTTGTAGACTAATAGCCTCTTGTATAGATTTTTACGGTATTGCCGGCGAAATTTACCGGGAAAATTTTTAGCTTTCATTAAAGACTGGCTCTGTGAATTTAATGTGAGAAACGGTAAAACAGGAAATGCATGAGTTTGTTTTTTTAATGTTTAGGTAATTCCAAGAAAAGGTATTCATTGTTATATTATACATGATAACTAGTAGATATCTATTTGTTACTCAATATTCATTTAAGTTGACCAATAGTCCTTGTAAGTTCATTTTAGAGTAAACGTATTAATTATTTATATGCATTTATTATCAATTTTTAAATGCCAATAATACTTAAGTTAAAATTTTCTATGATATTTCGGGATAAACAATGAATAAGTGTTGATAAGGGTTATAGACGTAGGGCTATTACTTTATGAAAATGATATTCATTCATTATTTTATCATCTGATTGGAGAGATATTTTTCATGAACTTTACGTTCCTTTCACGCTTGTTGGGCTCAGCAGCAATTTCCTCACTGGTCGCTGATGCTTTTTGTGAAATAGATCTTTATATCAAGCCATGTACAATGGCTTGATATGGCATAATGCGTCTGTAGCAAATCCAAATGTAGTATCCAAATGTCTACGGTATTATTACCTCTATAAAACGCATTAGCATCACTAGTTTAATTTCAAAGACAGCACACATGTTTTAATGATGATATTTGTGAAAATGGGATAAAAACGCGCAAGGCACCACATTAAATTTAATTTCCATTTTTAAACTGCATGCTTATGAAAGCCAATTATTAGTACGGTTATTATGCCAAGAGTTTTTTTTACTCTCTTTATCCAGGAGCTTTAAAATGGATCATCATTGCAATGATCATCTAATGGAGTTAAACGCCCCCGTAAGCGACCGTTCAAAAGATGGCGTTAAGTTGCAAACGTTCCAATTATTACCTTCTTTTGCTATTTTTTTCTCTCCTCTTTCAACTAATGTGCCCTTTTTATCGATGTATGATAACGCTTTAATCGATTCGCGAGCGAGCAAGCAAAAAACAAACGAACTTGGCTCATAAAATTGTAGCAGGTAAACAAATGAAACTGATGGATCCAATAACATGAATTCAAGTTTTAATACATCCGTAACGGAAAGCCGTACACTCGCCTTTTTCCCCTTAATTGACGTGTTTTTGTTGACAAAAAGTCGTATGCTTTTTTTCCACTGATGCATCCAATTAGCGATTTTTTTATCCGCCTGCTCTTTTTTTCCCTCTCTCAGATGTACCAAGTTGACCTCTCCCTCCCTCGCAGCCTCCCCTCCCTCACCCCCCTCCAACTCCTCCCCCCTCACCAACCCCTCTCCACCCATTCTCCGACCATATCCCCTCCCCTCTCTCCCTTTTACTAATTTAACTACGGCATTGCCATCTGTAAATGATGAGAGCGGGTGGAAATTGGAATGGGAAGCACGGGGGAAGAGGGAGCTCTCTCCGTACATATTTTTTACTCCCTTTTCCTTCGTCTGCTACTTACTTCGTGACATTTTCAATACGAATGTTTTCCTCTGATTTTTCCCCCTCCACCTCTAAACATTTCAGTCATTAATGCTAGTTCAAAGCGCTATACTTAAAAAATATAAGAAGCAATTTCATCGTTTAACCGATTAACCAATAGGGTTTTTAATTCTTTTTACTACCGTGCCGTACAGTTTACGACACGAAAAATCTCTCCCAGTTTTTGCAAAATATCCCATGCTTGCAATGATAGTAGGTAATCTCTTTTTATGAGTCTTCATTTTAGTTTCATTAGCTTGCGGCCAGATGATATGCAAAAAGAATTTATGTGAACTCTCAAACAGCCGTTAACATCACGATATTTATAAATTATATTTTATAGTTAAACGGTCATGGGTATTTTATAATTTATGTACCTACTAGACTGGTTAAATGTTATGCTTCGTACTTTATATTGTAGTTACTTCATGAAACTACACCGAAATGTGGCAGTTAATTTTAGTGTATATGTCTTGATAAATTATCAAAAGAAGGATTTTTCCTTCCACCACGTCAGCGGAGGATACTACGAAACAATTGAAAATGGATTTAACTAAATACGTCGAATAGTACCTAACGAAGAATGTTGCAAGATGTTTGGAAGGCTATTTAGCTAAGAAATTGACTTTTACAAAGCCCTGATTGTTATCTACGCGTTGATTAATCGCTCTTACCTTACTCCTTACCTTAGCAGATTTTCCTCTCTCTTTGCTGATAAGAACGCATTGCCAATTAAACCCTCTTTAACGAGGAAAACCTGCAATTATGAACATTCATCTTTTGGCGAAGGCAGGAAGATGTTTTTCTTGTTTGGTTGATTTACGCTTGGCGAGATAACAATGTGGAATAAGAAAATAATACCCCGAAACTTTCATGAATAGACATGCAGCTTTCTTAAAGTGCTGATCAAATGTTTATTGCTGGCATACTCGATTCAAACTTGGAATTAGGCCTCATGTACATTGTTTAAAATGGAAATCCAATTACCACGGAAATAATAATATTTATTAGGTACTGTGCTGATCAGGAATACTTCGTTCGTCAGGACGTTCCATTGCTATTCTAGGTGATCGTTATGCAATGTAACATTTTGGTTAAATATATTAGTTCAATAATTAGTTTAATTTGTTCACTAGTTAATAGTTTTCACAGCGATGCTGTAAAAATGTGGACTGAAACCAAAATTAGAAGTATATTTACTTCGGCGCGGATTGCAAGCAGCTCGGAAAGATAGGAAATGTTAATTTTTTGCTCTAAATTTGTGTTCTCGCATTGATAGTTTACTATGGAAAATTAATAAACTTGTGGCGGTCGTATAAGCTTTTTCAATTAATAAGTGTGCGATATGATGTATTTCCGTTTCTTTGTGTCAAGAGGAATCATAGTAGCTATAGTAAGTTTTATACTTTGTTTATTATCTACTTGAATGTGGTGGTGATGAATAAAGTATGGACGAATGTAAATAATATTTGACGCTCTTTCTTCCTCGTGAAAACTTAGATTTCATATCCGGAGCGTAGAAGCAGAAAATAATGAACACCTTTTAGAAACCCAGCGGCGGTAGTAATAGAAATTGCCATCTCATGCAACGAGTTAAACTATAAAGCTATAAGCTCAGCAATTACGTTGAAATTAATAGAACATTCATCTAGCCCTTGTCTTATAATGGAGAACAATTATTGCATGTAACTCATGTGGTAAACTTGTCGGGTTGTGACATATCGGGGCAGCAGCCATTCGGCTCTGCTTGACGTCGCTATCGGAAATGTTTACAATGACCAAGTTCAGCAATACACCAACGTATTGTAGTCTTCAATATACTCCTCATTCACCTGAAACCTACTTTTTGTCCTCTACTTGTGAACCTCATCACTCGTGAAGTTTGACGTTTAATCCATTGACCTACCTATCCTTGTTTCACGATGCAGTGCGTAATGCATTAGCGTAGGTGGATGGGTTTCAAGCGAAGATTTAGTTGAAAGTTATGGGAGTATTTTTGTTGCATTGTTTACAACATTGGTGAGCTATATGATCGACGAGTAATGTTTAATAGTCTTTGATTCTAAAACATTTGGGAAATAACTTGTGATACAAGTGAATCTTTAGTAATCATTGTTACTTTGATAGCTATTTATAGGTCCAACAATCTCATGTTTATACAGAACTCTGAAGGTGGAACAGCTATAATGGTTAAAAGCATCAATATTAACCCTGACGTTGTTAGAACTATTTTTTCAATTTTAACTTAGCTACCGCTATAATTCATTCACACGCCAAACTAATCTTACCCTCACCGATGTAGCGTCGCGGGGAAGAATTCTTTTGATTTAAGTTAAAAGAAGTTTTGTGTTTCAGGAACGTTTAGAGAAGTTTTGCTTTGTTTTGTCATGGTGTTTGGGATTGCGTGATTTCTCGTGACGGGGGAGAGCCGGTTCAACGAATAAAAAAAGATATGACGCAATAATTGAGCGAAACCTTATTAGACGAGGCTCGCCGATACCTCCGAACGAGGGTTCAAGCTCCCGTTTCACCCGTATCTTAATTCCGCACAAATTAGATCTACCTCGGGACCGATTGTATCCCTGCCGCTCTCGAATACTGAATTACTTCCTCCGTTCTCTCACTTGGCCCACAAAACCCTTAGTCATAATTTGCACCTGCAAATATAACCTCGATGCTTGTATCCAATTGCAATTTGACTTGTCGTGGGACGAGTCATCGCAAAGGATCGGAGGATTTGCAGCCTAAACTCCCCCTTCCACACCTATCTAAAGGGTCTCTGCACACACAATATGTGCACATCGATTTGTCTCTTTTTGGATACCAACGGATGACCCTACCTACCTTCCCCAATGCCTCGGGAGTGTATTTCTGCCGGCTGTCCAATTTCCCCGTTGTCATTGGCTCCTGGCGCTCTCGGAAACCCTGTTTACCTAAAGTATTATCTGCGACGTTATCTTGTTGAAGTGGAAAATCATTAGATTGGGAGGCAGCTAAATGAGATAGCAAATCTATGCAGCTCCCGTCTGAAACGTGACTATTTAGCGAGCAATGAAAATAATTATCAAAATATGCGTTGTTATCTGGGAGCTGAATACTCAGTAATGTGTAATTAACGATGAAAATGTTTTCTCATATTCCCTAACAATGGGATTGATAATTAAATTCGAGTGAATATTTTAATTTTGACTGAATTACGTCCTTAATGATGATTTCACAGCTGTTGATGCTCCTTTTTGTATAACCATCCAGTACATCGCGACCGAACTCATGCAGGATAACTTTTTTCTCGCGAGCTCAGTGGAGGATGAACATGTATAGATCATCAATTACACTTTAATCAAAAATCAAATTTTTGGTCTAGGAAAAAAGCAACACCAATTGCAATCGTACGGTCCGGTGTCAGCGAGGCTGGAAACGCGGAAAAATAATCTCTATCGGCGTTGTAATACCAAGATTCGGGCAGTGGGAGATTGTGAACTCTTGAAAAACATCCTCGTGTTCACGTCATTAACTTTTTCGAGAATTTTTTTTCTTGTTTCGACTTTTCGCGTGCGTCAGTGCCCTCTCGTTGTGAGCGGAACGAAGTGCCCGCTCGAAAAAAAAAACATTTTTTTTCTCTTCATCGGCTGCGGGGAGAGAGAGAAAGAGAAAGAGGGTAGAAAGAACGAGGTCCTTGTAAGTACTTGGGGCGGAAATTAACAAATTGAAATTAATGTAAATTGCCAATCCCCCCCTCCACAACCCCCGCCCACCACGCTCCCAAGAACAGCACCCCGTGATAATGGCTTTCGTAGGATTCGGGCGGCCGCTGCGGGGAGAGAAAAAGATTGTTGAAGTGAGATAGGAGTGGAGAGTGGTGGAAGGGAGTGGGTGGTCGCGGTGGATTTTTTGAAGGAGATAAGGGAGGAAACGAAAGGGGGTGTGGGCGTTGCGGAGGGAGGGAAAGGATTGGGAGTTCCTGGGTGGACGGCGGAGGGAGGCGAGAGAATATGTAATAGCTTATAAGAGGAGTTTTAATCGGAGGAGCGCGGAAGTTCGCCACGCGAGAAGATCCCTGAAGGGAGGATGGGAGATAAAGCGGAACGCTGGAGAAAGAAGGAAATGGGAGGGGAAGAGATGCAGAGGAGGAGAGAGGGAGGGAGGAGAGAGATAGGGGTGAGATATGGGTGGGGAAGGGTTGGGGGGAGAGATTGCGGGAAGGAGATAGGTGTATTGGTGTTGTTTATGTCCCGGGGGGGAGGGTTGAGGGGGGCGGGGAGCGGGAGGTTTTCAGGGGAAATGGGAAAGCGAGGTTTTTGAAGGACGAGGGAGTGGGAAGGGGGGGAATAGACGAGAGAGGGAGAGAGAGATGAAGGAGGGGGAAAGCACAGAGAACCGTTCAGAAAGCTTTTGGACCGTTTCGAAGTTACACAATCAAGGAAACACCGTTGTGGGGAAGAACCAGTGAAACAAAGAATGCATGATTAAGGAGAGGATTGTAATTTTTCAAAGTTTCTTTCTTTATTAAATACAGATATTCAGTTTGTGGCCGAGAGGATGATCTTAGAGGAGAAAGTTTTTTGTTCGCTTTTGGTTGTAATTTTTATTTCATATCTTTTTTGGGCTATTCAATACTATCTGAGATGTATTTTAATGAACAGCAGTTTTTCCTAGTCTATATTGCTTTTTGACAACAATTAGTTAGTTTCATTGTTGCCTCAATGCCTCGCGGGCGGGAAGTTTGGAAATACTGCCACAACTCTATCCATTCAATTGTTATACGTGTAGTGGGTGGGAACCTGTTAAAAGAATTTAATGAGCTGGATGAATAAATATAGACCCTATGTCTAAATTTGGCAACTGCCGTATTATAAGTGTTAAATTATCTCCCAAGGAGTAAATGCTTGGAATGAATTAACCAGGTATATTTTATTTGTTAAGAATTAGTATTAAGGCAATGAAACGGAGGGTTCTACCCTAGATTTTGTACTTATAACTACACGGGATATTTCACTGGATTAGTCAAGAGCGAATGAGGAGGTTGCCCCCTTGGAAAAAAAGTTTGTATGGAGAGAAATAAGGCAGTTTATGTTTGATCGCCTCATATATTGACCATTACAGATATGAATGGTTAATTTGGTCTCATATTGCTAATGCATATGGGAATGCGTATCATGGATTATGGTGAACTTTATTATTGAATATAGTGGAGTCTGTCTTGATGTTGTTGATGCGATAACATTGCGATGCACTTCATTCATGCATTTTTTTATTCAGCGGTGCCGCTTTATCTATTGCATGACAAGTTATTTATTTACACTGATTCTATGATGATGCCTTTATGCAAATTTCAGTGAGCAATTATTTCGTAAACCCCGAGGAGAATGTCCGCGAATATATCCAGGAATAGGAGGTATCATTGTTTATTTCGAAGTGAAGAGGTGAAAATTTGCATGGGTTATGTTTTATTCGGAATGTAATGTTCCAATAAATAGCAGGATCGATGTAAATCGTGACAATATCAGGGAAAATGGCGAATTGTTTGTGCCATAGTTCAGGTGCCAGTAAATTGCTGTAAAACTGTTTGATACGACGTAGACGGGAACACTATGGTGTTTTTTCTTATTTTATATTGCTAGTAGACGGAGTAAATGGGAATTGGAAACTAGTTGATGGGACAGCGTAACTCACTTTTAGAATCCTTATAAAATACCTAACAGGTACGGAAAATATGTCTGCTACGAATCGATAAGCAGCTGCTGCATGCAATATCGGGAAAAAACTTCTACCTCTTGGAAAATATGGGAAGTCGAAGGGAAGAATGGCTTTTTTTTTGTTTTTTCTTAAAATAAAGAGGGACTGGAAAGGCAAATTTCATGGAGATGAGCCGACACCAATATAACTTCAACTAAAGATGCCCCTCGAGAACTTTCGCTGAAATTCATTATCCATAGACAGGAAAGGGTGAGGACAACATTTTATATCCCTCTCTCTTTTGTTTTGAAGGGAATTTATTTCTCAAAACTTTCCTCACATTAAAGAACTTAGAGTTGATGCAAAAGTAGGGATGAGAGATGCTAGGTGACGCATGACTTCTTGAACTTACTGTAAATGTGAAACAGCTTTAGCTTAAGGATCAAAGAGTGACTTAAAATAATTTATCCTTCCTTTCCATGGCTCCATGGTGATATCATGTGGAGCCACGTGGCTATCTATTGATGTGGAGCATTGATGACAGAGCTTTGTGTTACCGTAGTATTAGAATAACAGCACAAATTATGTGTCCTCCTAATTTCAAAATTTTGAAATGCCGTGCCACACGTCTCTAACACTTATGGCATATAAATTTTACAAATGTAGGAAATGGTCTAGGATAATTAAAATTTGATGGGGTTGTAATTTAGAAGAGTCGAATTATACTTTAGTTTGCTACTATCCTACTCAATGATTAATTTAAATTCCAATTTTTAGTATGATAGAAAATCGGGATATTTACTCTTCCACCATTTTACGATTATAATATATCATACTATCTGTGGAAATGTAATGAGATTTATATTGATAACGCTGTAAGGAAATGATAGATAATTATATGAAATTATTTCTGCTATTCTACACATCATACTCTCATTCACAATAGGTACTTGATACCGTCGAAGTAAACGCGATGGTCCAGTTCGTGTAAAGGTAGAGCTTACATCGCGACGGCATGCAATATGTACAGAGCACGGTGGAGAGGCTCATTACTCTCTTTGTGTCACATTGGAGTTTCTCAAAAAGATCTCTCGTTTACATACATCACGAGTTTTTGTTTAGTTGCGTTAGTTCCGGGACACCTGGATGCGAGCCCACCCTACACCCCCAGTTTATACAGTGAATTGCGCATTCGGATTCCATGTCACATTCACTGCTGACTACAGTCACTGAAAAAATAATTTAATATAGTGGTATGCTAAATGTATGCCTTTATAATTATAAAATGCGTGTAGTCACCACGCCTGTTCTGTTTTAAACCGTCGCTGAGCTAAAAAAAACGTCGTGCTACTTGTCGATTAAAGTTTACTGTCCGTACTCTTACCTAATTGACCCATGCATACATTTTGTCCCCCTCACCACCCAATAAATTCCAAGATAGCATTTAGTACTAAATAATGTGAGCTAACCATATTATTTTTGTACTTGCTCTTCGTCATAGTTATTTTACTGATATCTATACGTAGCCACTTGAAAAGTGTCTGCTTTTAATTAATCCATCTCAGGGTCACCTGGATTTGAACTCCCGCCCGCAGGATGGGAAGCCAGGACACTTGTAACCGCTCTAATTCCGTCTCTGACTCGGATTTTTTCATTCATAAAGCCCATCTCGAGCTGTTGCTATCTTCTATCTACCCTCATTACGCCTGAAATTCTTATTTATTTTTCTCTGCGTCTCCCGCCGTACTTTCCTGTGCCTGTAATGCATTATGCCTTAGTTTTTGTTTTACTCTGTCCACCTCATTTTCTGCGAACATCGCAAAACCTTTCCAAAAAATTCCATCACTGCTTTCAGTTCACCTTATACCCCAGTTTATCTTCCACCGCGTCCAGCTAACGTTCTCTACGCACATATCTTGAAGTGCCTCCAGCGTACTCTCGTCCTCTCTCCTCGAGGACCATAGGTTAGTTGATAGAAGATGATACTTTCCGTGTTCATAACACACGCAAGAGCTGAGAGAGAATAACTTTCGGAGTTTTGTTAAGCACATCTATATCGACAAACTTTCTACTGAGAAGCGAAGCCGTAGAAAATTTCACGTCTCGCAGCAGCCTCAGGCGAACATTTTGGGGCCCCTTTAGGGTGGGGAAAAGACTTTTTGGAGACATGGACAAAGGGAAAATTGGGGGGGGAAGGGTTAGGAGGGAGTTTGTGGGACGTGTGGAGTTTGGCTTGAAACGTGCGTGGGAGATACGGGCAATTAAGTCACTCGAGACTCGAATGGGAGGAAATGCAAAGATAAGATGAGGTGGGGTTGAGGATGTTGTTCCCCGGTTGGGATTGGAGTAGGGGAAATCACGAATATTCGTCCTATCATTTAGACCGACCATTCGAGAATAACGGATCGGCACGCTCGCTTTATTTTGGCGTGATTTTCGCCGGCTGCGTTTCATTTATCGGAAAGTGCCCGCCATGAGCGGACTTAATGAGCGCATGCAAGAGTTTTGATCCCGGATCCACACGTCCGTTCTGATGCGAGGGCATCCATTTATCATCGTGCTAATGCTCAGTCATCTGTGAGTCATTTATCGATGTCCTGAAACTCAGATTTTACTCTGTTTTTACATCATTCCTGTTGCATTACAGCGCTCTAAATAATTCAATAGGGAACAGTCATCATTCTAGCTAAATAATTTTAATTTTTAATTTAATTAAAGTTTTGAATTTTAAATGTGCAAGTATGTGACTATGAGCGACCTATTATGTGGAGTAAATACATTAACAGTGTCTGCACCGGTATTGCATTAAAAATAAAAATATTTTCGGGTCACATCCGAAGTGAGCCTTTTTCCCAATGCTAGTTTTCATGGATGTATATTTTTACACCCTGTGTACGCTCATTAATGATGTGATAATGTTTGCTCTGTCATTGCCTGCTTTAAATTGATCATATACATATTGAGGACCAATTATCAGAATGAACATTACCCACTGGAGTGAAAGAGATGAAATATTAACCTTCAGAGGAGGATGGTGTTTACATTTTCCGGTCAAGGACTACTCTTGTGGTCAATTCAATTATTTTTTGATTGGTGGTGCCGGGTTCATTTGTATTTCATGTCGGACCGTGATGAAATGAAATATGTAATTCCGCTCTCTAGCTTTTCCGCGTCGCAAACATCACTCAAAAACTTAGGGGAATCAGCGGAGGAAGTGGAGCTACATTTCGTGATGCATGTTTTTTAAACAGTGCGCGGGCAAAAAAAGCACTGCGAGTTGAAAAAAAGGGTTCCTTTTCGGTAACCCGAGTAGACGGTTATGAGCTGGCTGAGTGCGTCTATCTGTGTGTCGGATTTGTTTTGGCTCGGGTTCCGGTTCTGTTTGTTTCCGAGCGGGGGTGGGAGGGGGTTGCACAGAAACGTCACTCGAACTGATTTGGACTGGATTGAAAGGAATAACTAGATAGGGAGGGAGGAAGAGAGGGAGTGAATGAAAAAGAAAGACAGTGGTTGATTTTATATTTATAGGGTGTGTGTGTGTGTAGGGTTGTGTTTGTGTTTTTTTCGGTTTTCGTATTTTTTCACTTTAGGGTGGCCGAAGGGCGGTGAGTAGAGGTAGGTAGGTGTTGCTCAATGTGCGTGCTTCGTGGCGAGGTGTGGGGAAGAAGGATCTCGAGGGACAAGCGGGAAATGATAGTGGCGTGCCCCGGCAAGGTCTCGAGGCTGCGGGGAGGGAGAGAGAAAACAGGCAAGCAAATCACACCGGGAACCCTTATTCCAGCGGAGAGACCCCCCCTCCCCGCAATTCCTCTCTCCTCCTCCTACCCAACTCGCACACACCCACAACTCTCCTTTTATCGTCCACCACCTCCCGAACTCTCCTTCGTACCCTAAGAGCCGCAGAGCAACCAGTCCCTTTCATCCCCACTCACAAGAACCCTCTCCTCCTATTCCTTCCGCCCCTCCACCACCTCTTTCCCTCCCCTCCTCTCCCTCTAGCCCTCACTCGCGTGACTGTAATTGGCTGCGTTCCTTCTGGCAGTTCGCCTTTCTAGCTACAAATCCCTTCTTCGCTGCCTTGGCTTCGTCCCTCACTACTCTCCCATCCCTGCCTTCTCTGTCCGCCTTCCTCATTCACTCACCTTACCCTTATCCATTCATCTCTTAAACCATCCTTTTCTCTCTCTCTCTCACTCTCTTTTACTCCTAACCCACGCCCCCGCTAACCCTCCCCACCCCCCAGGCCACTTCGGGCTCCTTTCCTTCCCTCTTCTGGGAAACGAAGAATCTTTCGAATTTATTTATTTCCAAAGGCTGGGGAGAGAGAGTTGGGGTGGTGGGGATAACTTCTCTTTTTGTTGAGTCTCCGCCTGTATCCCAAAGACCCTGATCCCTGCCACGTCTTCCTGAATCCTTTTCTTCCCTATCTCCTCCTCCTCCCCATTACATTTCCATCTCACTAATTTTCGCCCCCTTTCTTACTTCTCTTAATCCTTTCCTTTCCGTACTGTAGAGCTCTCGCCAAAGTTGGTGGCAGATGGATGCTGAGAACGCTGCACCAAGGAAAGGGACGAGTGGAAATGGAAAAGGTAGCGAAGGGGAAAGTGAGAGGAGTGGGGATTGGGTTGTATCATTGCCAGTGTATTGGTGGGTACCTGGAGTGGTGGAGATTTTACAGAGGAATTAGGAATTCTACTTTTGTGTCGTAAAGGAGCGCACTTAAGTGGAGTATGCCGTCCATAGGATGGAGCGTAAGGCTCTCATCCCATTGGTGCCTCTTGTGATACCTAGTAGGCTGATTCCTTCATTAGATTTCTCTCCACACTTCCTCCATTCGCCATATGATTGCCACCCTACCCACCTATCCTTCATGACCGCGTATTTTTATCTTGACTGCTTTTTTGGTATGTTCCTAGCGGCTGGGGAACGAGGTTCTGATTTGAACTGGGGTGAGTTATGTATGCATGGGGTGGAATCCACCGTGCCACACACCATAGCGGTGGCTTGCACGGTACTTCGTAGATGTAGATGATGCAGACGACCTCAGTTGTCTGTCGCCTCATCAAATCAAGAGTGAGGAAAAACTCTGAAAGCCTCTGAAAGTCTGATTTGCCGTTTAATTTGAACGGGACGTGGATTCCTCGCAGGGAACTCAACGGTAGGCAAAGACTAGGAGCTGCTACCCATTCTGACATGTTGACCAGTTTTCAGGAAATAGGCCCTTCCAGTTCCCATATTTTCTACAGATTGTGAGCATCTATAGCGGTAGCGAAACATGGTGTCAGTTACGCAGTTGATATAAGGGTCCATTGCCTACGAACTACCTCCGCACTATGGAGTGAGGTAATTTCCGATTTTGACTATCAGGGTTACCAAGCTAACAAACGAGCATCAAAATATTCAATCCGTTATTCACATCCACCTTCTGGCTATCTATGGCTCTTCATCACATTGTTTAGATGGGTTTTCTTCGATGAGATGCGAGCACAAGCAGCGTATTTTAATGAAGCTTCGTATTTGACCTTTAACATAGTCGTGAAACGCGCTATGACACTTTCCCGCCCTGCCGAGTCAAATGCTGTCATGTTGGCGGAGTTGCCAACCATTTGCTGTCCTCTGCCCTGAGCTCATTATCCGACCCCTTCCACACCAGCCTTCCCCTCCATCACTTCATGCTAGGCACAGGTGACTGCCACCAAGTTTTGCTACCACTATACTACCGGGACTTTGCGAGGGATGTAGATTAGCCATTTTAGGGTGGTCTCTGTGAGAGGAAATGTTTTTATATTTATAAATCGACCTCTGCGCTTGTCCCACGAGCTTTTGTGAGGGATGTAAATTACCTTTAGAGGGAGTCCGCGGGAGAGGAAATACTCCTTCCTTCCTCCTTTCCCTCCATCACCTTCTCACTCCCTCTCTCTCTCTCTCTTCTCGATGCACTTCGTGCAGCCTAATGATGGTTCACGGCCTTGGGCGCCGAAGTTTGGAGAACAATGGCTCCTGAGTGTGGAGGCATTCGGTAATTTTGCCTCTCTTGGCGGTTAGTGATGTGCTAGACGACCGGGGGAAAGGGAGTTGGACGGGGGGAGAGTTGTAGGGACCACGATATCCTGCGTCCTGTATCAACTGCTCTCCCGAGGTCGAAATGTTCCAACGAAATAAGGAGACTTAATACATACTTTGAGCCGCTGACTCCGTCGAGTCGTCGAGTTTCTTCACGGTTAGTCGGCAGCTTTACGGCACATTTGTGGTGATACTGTGTGCTCCCTCAGTTTATCGGCCTTACGTCGCCTTCTGTAATGAGCAGCCCCGAAGAGGTGGTAATTAATGAGTTTTACCGAGGGAGCTCATTTTCCTTGGCTCGGCAAGGAAAAATACTTCGCGTTCAAACCTCGAATGTCATTTCACGAACTCTTTTTGTAGCTTTAAATAGTAAAATGGCAAAAGATTAAAATGCATGAAATTGAAGAATACGTTCTCATTCTTAGTAGTATATTCCTACTGGAAGATGGTGCCCGATGAATGTCAACCGGAAGAAGGAAACATTAAAATTGTTTCCATTTGAGTTAGAATAGTGTTCATAGAATCCATCCAATGTGACGTGCATTATGCATATGCTATGTAGAAGTCATCAAAAACTCATGGAGAAGTTTGAGTGAACACTACCCCCGCATACTATTGCTGTAATGATTTTGTGTTGATCACTTAACCTGAGACAGAATTGGCTCAGGCGTAAATTCTCATCAAGAGTCTATGATGCGGTCGCCAAGTATATTAAGTTGCGAATAATAATTAAATTGAAATTTAAATTGCTGAAATATTCCAAGCATTGACAACTTTGGAGCCAAAAGCTCAAATTTTTCGCAAAAACCAATCGTAATAGGAATTTATAAATTAAAAAAATTAATTATTTCTGTTATCCGTCACTATACGTGTGAGGCCTGTATCATGAGTGTAAGTAGTTTTAAAAGTAAAGAATAGAATAGATACCTCTGCCCCGATTCCAAAGCTTTTCCTATGGAAGTACATACAATTTGGTTAAGAATAGGCACACATAACGGCCCATCAGGTCCTCGGATCTTTCTAGTATCGCTTATTAATCCTTATATATATTAAGGAGCACATGTGTCTTTTTTTAAATCTGTCAAGGGGTTTGGGATTCTTTTAGAGAGAGTTGAGAGAATTTTAGTTTATGGATACAGATTGTGATTTTTCAAGCAATATGTTATGCATCTTAATGCAATATATATGTAACCTTTTTGAGTTAAATTAGCCCTTTTTTCAGTAAATAAAATAAAAGTCTTCGTAGAAACAAAGAACCAGCGTAACTTTATTTCCACGTTTTGGGAGATCCCAGCCAATCCGTTTCCCTACACCAAAACCGCCAATCAATCAGTCTGTCATTTCATATTACGCCTGTAGTTCAAACGTCGTCTTTCAGAGAAATATTTAATCAACACCATTTTATTACTTTTATAGAACGCGGGATATCTTTTTTTCCTGGAAAGGCTGACCTGTCACTCATAAATGAGCAGCATAGGAAAATTAAATTTCGCATCCAAATTGGTCACTATTTCTCCTGTGATAATTATATGCTTTTGTTTCCCAAACTCGAGAAATGTTTATGACGCATAGGAGTTTTTACCGATATCTCTCCTTTATACTAACTGCTTTTATTAATATCTTATTTTTATCATAAACATACTTAGAAATAACGTTGCTTTTCCACTTTTAACTGTGCACCTACATTATGTTTTTTTACCTGAAGAAATATTTCATTTCCCCCTGCACGGCTCTCATTACTCCTAATCTTTTTTCATATATTTTCATTCCTAGTTCCCCTTAAACTTCTTCTCTATGCTTAATGTTTTTTACATGTTACCTCTCGGAAAGGTCAAAAGTTGGTTCATTCAATCTACCCTTTACTTCCTAGAAGGACTTCGGAAGTTAATTTACTCGTAGCATCGGACTTTAAATATGAAACCAGATTGATGCTTTTGATTGAGAAGACGCCACCACCTCAAGAATTAAAGTAGGAGTATTTCTTTAGACAAAGTTTCGTTGAAACTTAGTTAATTGACTTTTCTGGTGGTGAGAGGCTTGCTAGTTTAACGATAGCAAACATGCTTCCAGTGAAAGCGTCATTCGATATCTAAGTGAACTTCGTCGGCTATATTTCGACTAAGTGGACCTTCCTTGGGCTTATGGTCTTCCATTAGAGGAGAAACATAAATGCATTGTTTACACCTCCATGATATTGATATAGAATTAAATGGAATTTAAGGATCAGTTTGGTACCTTTATATATTTTAGAATCCTGACGGGTCAACACAATTTTTAAGGGAATGAATGAGAGAGTACTGTGGCGTCGTATGTACGGTTGATGGAATAGGACCAAGAGGAAGAAGAAAGTAGGAAAATTAAGAAAGGAATGAGGTGGGGAATGTGGGTATGGAAAGTGGGTTTAAAATCCTGGTAGGAAATTGTGATTGGGTGAAAAAAAGGGACATGTATGCTTAATGGTGAGGTGTCCAACTTGTGGTGGGGCCGAGGATCAGAAGAGGTGCAATGTGATTTGATTATTATTTCAGTTTCCTATGTGATATAAAATTTCAAATTTCTCTGTAATTTAGTTTTACGGTTTTCTCGCATACGTATGAGATAAACCCGCAATGTTGGCCGCAATGAGGGGATGCGGTCGTAATAAGCGGACCCCTGCTATTGGTTAGGTGTCAATTAAAAAGTAGAGTGAGATGAACGTGTAACTATGTTGTGTTACGTTCTGTAGGGGCTTATAAGTGATTATGTTGCGGTCATGGTTTATACGAGATAAAAATGAGTCAATCAAATCAACCATCAAAACTTGCGTCCATATTTTTTATGGCATCCATATGGTCGAGCAAGGGGGATAAATGTGAAGTTATGTTTTATGAAATAAGACAGATGTGAATCTTCCAGCATGGAACAAAGAAAGATATACTGTCAATATTTTTGATCCCACATTGAATCTAATTCTACTTTTAAATTAAACCCTACGGTAACGCCTGGACTCCACTGGGTAACAAGCCTACCGTCAGTTTTCGCCGATAAAAAGGGGTTTAATGCAAGTAATAAAAATGACATGATACGATCCTTATGGCCTGTTCAAACCTGAAAACATTATCACCTCATTTGACGACGGTGGAGTGATGTTGATAACGGCCGCATCGTAAAAATTTAGCCAATGAAGTGGAATTCTCATCGAATGCCTTCACCTATATATTTATGGAGTCCACTACGACGAGGGCTCCGCGGTGAATTTTATGAGGTTCCGTGTGATCTACAAAGTTCTTTATGACCGGAAGAATGATGGGGCGCATGCAATTTAAATTTACTGGTGGTGTGCCAGGTACTGGTTTTCGGAGTATCATTGATAGTTGTGGTGCAGTCATGCTTAGTACTGGTTGTTCCTTTCTACCACCGTAGCAGACGATTTTGAAAAGCTCGAAAATCCATAGGAACTATTTCCATTTGTTAAATATTCCTCTTCATGTATTACATACTTGCCGAAATATGAGGAAAAGAATGCATAAAATGTAAGCAATGCATTAATTTTCCAAAAAGAGAAGAATCAGGCGTGATATGGTGGAATTTCAGCGTAATGAAGCAGAAAATGGCAACTTTCCACTTGATAGAGTTTATTTTCACCATGGTTTCGATGCACTGCATCATCATCAGGTCTCTCACCTGATAATGATGCATCGAAACCAACACCGAAATAAATTCTATTTAGTGGAAAATTGCCATTTCTCTGCTTCATTAGCATTAATTTTCAGTGGCGTTGGAAAAGAATCTATGTAGGTATGTTTTCTTTGGGATGGTCATAGACTTGAGTTTCTAGGGTATTCTTGATAGCGGTACCAATGCCTTATATCTAGATATCAAGTGCTATTTTTTGCATGTAATTTTTCCATTAAATATATCTCATACATTTTCCATAATATTTGTCTCATTGCAATGCCGGTTTACCGCTTCCAACGATTGTAATCTTGCCCTCTTCGATTTACGTGAAACATTATTTCGATAATCATGCATTATTTCAAACCATAGCTTTAGATTTTGTATGGCTATTTTAGTTAATTAATGCATGGAAGTTAAAAAAACAAATACTTTCTGTTTCAGAACGAAGAGTGCCGAAAGTATCTTCCCTATTTAAATGTACTGCAGGAAAACTTTTTCAAATATTTTGACAATATGTGATTTTCATGGAAATTCTTCATCTTCCACGGCTTGTCTTCCTTCCACTTTCCTTGAAAAGCTAACGGAAGGAGTCGATATTTATCCTCTTGTCTCACCTAATGCCAAAGTTTTGTAATTTAAGCTATTTAATTGTTAATATGTTTTCGGTTTGACTATTCATTTTGTGAAGGAAAAATTCATCCACCCTTAAAATACATCTTTAGAGCCACAAATTAAAGGCTTGAGTATTCTACGCCATACACAAAGGTAGGTAGGTAGTATTATAGCGTATGGTATAGGTAGTATTAAGTATTTAAGGTGCATCGACGACAGAGATCATCATGCACATCACTTTATTCATTGAGGGTCAAATTTGTTTCCTTAAATATGTATTTTGAAAAACACTTCAAAAAAGTAAAGAAATAAATTGGAAGATGACAAGTTGTGGAAATGAGTGACAAGTAATATTAAAACAAAAAATGCTTTGTAAATTTCCACACTAAGCTTATTTAACCAACCTAGGTTTCGGCAAACGTTTGCCTTCGAAATGCCAAACCTTAATATGTTTGCCCAAAACCTAGGTCGTTCAAACAAGCAATGAGGACATTTACAAAGTATTTGTGTGATGATGTTAGATGTCAAAAACACCAGCGTATTAATACGATGAAATTCCAGTTTCTTAAAAAGTCCGTCAAATATTAAACATTGTAAGGCATTGTGGTCTTTTGTGGAGCCGATTCATAATTAATGAAAACGGTAGCTTAGTATTTTCTGCACGAAAATTACTGCTATATTACACGTACCTAATATTAATTAAGAGAAACGATACTTTATATTAATCAATAAAAACTATAGCTTATTAATTGCTGAAACCATGGTTGGTATTACATTTTAGGATAAACAATACTAATCTAACTTTTTTATTAATAGTAAAAACACTTAAAATGTTGATATGCTAAGGCTTTTCGTCGGGAACTTAAAACAAAAGATATACACCGGAATGAAAAAACTCTCGCGTACCATAACTTTCCTCCCTTCACGTCGTGATACTTCAACCGATTCTCCCTCCATCGATGCAAGCTCCTTCCCCGCATCGATGCCATTCCGCGAACGTACTCGTTCCCTTTGTTCGTCGCGACATCCCTTCCTAAGTAAACAAAGGACTTGCATAGCTCAAGAAAGTCAATACCTTCCCCGGAGGGTTAGCAACACGTAGGCGCGCGAACGAGAGGAGTAAGGCAGGCCTCTCTCGCCCGACTCGCAAGAGTGAAGACGTCTTGAAAGGGGGGGCCTCCTCTTCCATCCACCTCCCGTCGCGGGGAGTGGTGAAACAAGCCGCCACGGTTGCGCCCCGTGCCGCTGCAACAGCAGAACGGCGGGCCGCGCATTTCCTGCGCTCCTCCGCACCGCCCCAAGTTCCTCTTTGCCGCCTCTCTCTCTCCATCTCGCTTAGTTTTCCGTTCGGGAACGTGTGCCTCGCGGGGGTGGAAGGATAAGTGCCTCTTTGTGTGTGTGTGTGTGCCTGATGGTTGGGTGAGGTGGGGTTAAATCGAGGGGGGTGAGGGGCAGCTAGCAGTCAGTCAGTCGGCTTGACCTCCTGCGCCTCGCATGGGGCCTCCCGCGGACATTCACGGAGAACCCCGAGACACAACTAGTGCGCACGCCGCGTTCTCTTTCTCCTTGATTTGCATAGTACTCCGAGTGTTATGTCGGAGCGACGGTGACCCAATTAGTGCGACGGCGGTGGGGTGGAGAGGGTCGGAGGCGGGTGGGCGGGGTCGACGGGAGGACGTACTGGGAGAAGAGGAGAGTGGGGGTCGTGGGGCATGGATGGAGAGAAACAGACTTATTGCTCGTGGAGAGAGATATACTAGCAGTCAGAGGAGAGGTCTTAGTGCGGGGAAATATTCAAATTTCAGTATGGGTTTCTGACGCAAAACTTTGCCTCGAGTAACACGCGACGCATCGCATATCGCCCAGTATCGACTGATATCAGGTATCGCATGATGTCCCATATGCTATGATATCGCCTGGTGTAGTATTCATGATGGTATAGCATAACATCGTAAAATGGACGTGGATTAGGGGGAAGTTGTCACAAGGATTAATTCTTTGAACTTAGTTTTTCTCGTGAGAAATTGAGATTCGTGAAATCTAAAAGCATTTTTTAATAAAAATTGAGGCTATCCCTTTGGCATTTTTTTCTTTGGATTCCGCGTAGAGGATCTACTGGTTATTATGCTACGGGCAAAACTGTCGAAATGGATTAAATATTAATGAAATTTGATGGATAAATATTTATATTTTATATAATATCATTAATCGACAAATTATTATTTTTGTTTTGACCTGACTTGAACTGTTCGTGTGAGTTAGATTTCGAAACGATGTATTTCAATTTTTTCTTTTATAAGAAATATTTATCGCTACGCCACTGATGTCAATATGCAGTGTATAACACATAGCTTGGACGATAAATGTAACAACATGATATCTCCAGGATTTGTAATACTGCATTCGATGCATCCTAATGTCGCAAACACCTCCCTGCATCGAAGAAAAAGTGAAGTTCCGATCTCTCCACCTCCCAATTAGTTAGTATTTACACTGCTGATGTTGATATGAGATGTTTTGCATAACAGAGGCGAATGATATCACAATACTATACCTTTGGGATATCGAATATCGCATTCGATACATCACAGTTTTGGAAATTCCTCTCTGCATCGAAGAAATATATTGATATTTTGATCTTTCCTTCTATCAAGAAATAGTTTTATCATATCCTTTGAAATTGAAATGCAAGATATCACAAAAGGCAGGCGACTTATATCACAATGCGATACCTCATTCGTACAGGACATCTCAGCCCATGTATTGCGCAGCTCCAGCGGGCTAAGAGATGAGGGAAGTCGGATAAATGTGGGCGCAACGGCGTAATGTAAGGGAGAGGAGGAGAAGGCGATGGTATTATTGCCTCACTCCGGCCAACGCCGCCTCACAGAGTCGCAGTAGTCGCCTGCCTGCCACTTGACCGCTTCCGCCCATCTAGCCACCACCCCCCACCCCTCCCTCTCCTCCCCCCCGTCCACCCCGCGCTCTCAACATCTGGCGTGCCTCTCCGCCGTAAAAAAATAACGCGACGGGCCTCCGAGACCCCCTACGTGACGCACCTAATTATTCAAATGGAAAAATCACCGGGACACACGTGTGTGTATGTATGGGTTAGTGTCGGTGCGTGGGAGAATAAGGTCGCATAATTTTCGGACGGAGTGGGCGTGCGGGTTAAGGGAGAGGAAAGCGGTCATTTCGGCGATTTCGTATGGTTCTTTTGCTCTTTTGGGTTTCCCTCCCTCAGAATAGCCGTTACCAGCGGGAGGAGAGGGGAGACGGTCGAACTGTTGTGGGAGGAGTGGTCTTCTCCCCTGGAATTAAAGAGGTATCGTGATGGGAACAGGATTCGCTGAGCTGTGTTTTTCAGGGCGTCGAGGACGAATTTTGATTTATTTATTTCGTGTGTGGCTATTTTGTCTTTTCCTTCCCACTCCAAGACCATAATGCTCATGCCGTGAGGTGAACGATGACTTTATTCGAATGCGGGGCCATAAAAGGTGTTCGGGAAAAGTGATATCTTTCGATGTGACACGCTTCCGTATTTTGTTCATGAAATAATGCCGACTCTTGCGCAAAGAGTGAATTAGTTGACCTAGAAACAGGATTTGGACTTTTTATTATCACTGTTGCGTCTATTTATTTTTCGCGCTTCACCAAAATGCTTATGTTACATTTTTCATGATGTTTCATTTTTATTTCATTTTCGGTAGATTCATGTCAAAGAGACATATTTTTCGTATTCTAGGGATCGTAGTTGGATTAAAAATTAGAGGAGTATGTCATCAACTAAGAATTGGTGGTTCTTTTTTTCTTGCTTTTGTGCATTATTCATGAACTCGTGTTGCATGAATTTTAATATTTGTAGTTCACGGCAAAACCTTGAACTTGATATGCTGTTGACGCTATATGAATAGAAATTGAGGAAACGTATGACTTATTAAATTATCACTTAATGCAAATAGCATGATCCATCATAAGAGGGTTAATTATAGTTAGAAGGCATAATGAGAGCAAGCACCCATCATCTGCATAAGTTATAATACCTAGCTATGAGTATTTCTGGGAAGGTAGGGGATACTTAATTGTATTTTAATGATATTTCTCTACTGACGATGAAAGAGATTTCCAGCAATCAGTGGAAGTATTATAAAATAAGGTGACACTTTGCACTTGAAATCTTAATCATACTAATTTCGAATCGATTTAAGTACCTACATTCCGTTGGTAAAATTTCCCTCTTTAATATTATACTTGGTGTATAACATTAAAAAAAAAAAAAAAATTAATGCTTGTATTTTCCTTCTCTGGGTTTCCATCAACTAATATTTTATGTAAGTTATATGATGCCGTATTAATTTTATTAAATTATTAAATTTTTCCAAAGGCTAAGATTGTTTCTAATTATGAACATAAGTGCTTAAGCATAAGCATTAAACCGTAAATAAAATCAATCATAATTATCTGGTCATCAAAGCTGTGATGGGATTGAAAACAATGGATATTAAGTTTAACAGCCTAAGTTAGCTGGTTTTGGAGTTCTAATATCTAATATTGATGATGAGTGTATTCTTCTGCTTCTAACAATACAGTCGATAATGGTTGGTGTTTGTCCTCTTAAATTTTCAAATGCACATTTAATTTTTTTGATGACCATAAAATTTGATATATTACCGTCTTCGAGGGAATGGTGACATATATTTAATGGAAGAATAGTTAAGATTGCCAGAGATAACCTTCCAGGTGGATGAAAAGGTGTGTGAAGACCAAGAAGAAAGATGGCGGCACAATGTAGAGCTGAAATAATATGAGCATGTATGCACTGAAGGAAATAGGCGCAAGTATAGAAAGAAAAAGGGAAGAAGAAGTTTCGCTAATTCGTTGTGTTTCACGTTGATTGTATTCATTCGAGCGTGAAATTTTTCATCTTTCCTTATGCTGGAAATTAAAATATGATTATTTGTGAATTTGCTAATTTATAAATTAGACGAGTTGAGAGATAAAATTAGATTAAAGGGGACTCACGTCAGGGTGATGGGTTAAGTGCTGGATTATCTCGCGTAAAAAGGGTCCAGTCCCGAAAATTGGTTGTGGCGGAGGATTTAAAATAGATTCCTAATTTCTTGCTTCGTGGAAAGAAATTCAAACTCAGTTCTGGATTTGCAATATTAACCAAACTCTCCCATTTTCCTTTGTAGTTTTTGTAGTTAGGTATGCGGATGCTGTAGTCCGTGGAGGGTGGCCCAATGCATCAAAGGAAGCTAGGGGGAAAATTGTAAATTAATTGTACAATTGTAAAAAAATCAATGATAATACGTAAGAGCTGGAAAGGAAACTGTGGGAGAGGAGTGGTAAATATGATAAAAATATTGTTTAAAATCGTATTTGTAACCCGCTTGTGTCTCAATGGTTTAAATTCCCTTTGGTACAAACGGAAAGTCCTTACTCACCAGGTGTTGGCGGTGCTATTGCATTTTTCGTCGGGTCAAGGTATGCCACAATAGGTATAACTGACAATGAGTAAATTACTGTGGCATAAATATTTTAACTCCACTTTTACTTTCGTGTAATCCAATGATTATTCTTTGCACAATGTTGGGAGAGAAATTAATGAGCTAAGTTTTAGGCAGGCTTACCATATGGTGCGCGCATGTTCTCTATCTAAATATCAACTATAGTTATTTGAAGCCAGGGTGACACCTCCAATCCCTAATTGCTCGTCGTATCTATTTTCTTTGGAAAAAGAGGTATATTTAGACTTCGATTCTGTCAATACTAAGCATATTAAATCATTTTTCCAAGTACTACATACAATTCTGTCGTCCACTAGTGAAAAATGTCCAATTCTGCCTTACAGTTTTTGCAGCCATAAAAAACATAGTTCTGCATGCACAATGGGAGATGAAGTACTCTGGTGTACTTTTGCTTAGAATTTTATTGTGATACTGTTGGATTTTTCCAATAACACTGCCTTATTGAAATTTGAAGATTATTCCTTGAACTGAAGAGTCTGGAGAACTGTATTTAGCATTATTTTTGCAGTCATTGAACCTTTTAAGTTCAATGTAAGTCTCTAGAAATTTCATAGAGATTACTGAATGCAAGCACGTACGCAAAGTGTCCGTGCTAGGACTCTCCATCAAGGGCCATTGGTGCTTGCGATCAAATGGGAATAAGCGGAATTGAATTTACCTCTAACCGTTTAGGGGAGGGAGACTATAAGGAAGCGAAGACGTCTCTTTTGCAAAATGTTGGCAGTTATTCCATCGGTCTCTCATGCAAGGTGCATTTTACAAGCTCAGCCCGTAAGACCTTCCTCGAAGGTTGTTCGTTATGCTCTTTTGTCTTTCTGTGTACATAATTAATACGATAAGCAGGCCAAAGGTAATTGTTTATAATTAAGTAAAACGTGTTGTTGTTTGTCTTAAGTGGTCATATTTATTGGATGAGTAGTTTCAAAGTAACAGCAGTGATACGAGGGTAAATGATGAAAGGATTTTATTTATTTTTCTTCAGTTTGATTTTTACTTTTAACATATAATAAACATATTCAAAAAGTTATGTGAAACTTTTACGATGCAAATATTCCATCATACTATTTATTTGCCATTAATAAAGCCATTACGTGATTATAGAACTGTTTACACTGTGTTCATCTCTCACATCTAGCCGCTACTTAGTGCGATTTTACCTGCCTCACGGATGCTTCAAGGCACTCATGTGAGAATATACTCGCCCAGGAGGTGCTGGAACCATTGTCTTTTGCGTTAGCGAGAAAAGAGCTTACCCCGGTACCATCAAAGCCGGTTAGACGAATGAGGAAATCAATATTACTTATTATTTGTTTCCGCCATTAGCAGAATCACAATTTATTTCAACTGGCAGGTAACCAATAATTATTATTTATTTTCCTTTTCAAAGATTTGTTGTACAACGCGTAAGAAGAATCTAATGTGCTGGCAGTAACTCTTAAATATACATTGTTCTCACGCTTGCATGTCGCTATAATTGTGCTTTCCCTTTCATAATCCATAGAACCATGTACTTATTGTTATTAGTTTTATACGGTTTTATGAGAAGTTTAAGCCTGTGGAAAAATGCACCTTTCGGTAGAATAAAAGATTAAAGCAAGGGTTTCTAAGCAATGAATTCTTATTTATTATGAATTCCATTATTTTCCTTATAATTAAATCTTGCCTTATTTCATTGTAATGATTGCCTTCCCTTGTTAAAACTCGCTGCTAGAACCACAATGAATGGCGATTGTTAATGGAGCATGTTCTAACGAATGGAAATTTTGACTGGAGTGTAATAGAGCCACTCAGCTGCCGGTGTTGGAAGGTCCGAGACAAGTCCACTGCATTACTTAACAAAGCCGCCAGCGTAATAATCGCAAAAGATTAGAGGGTAATTTAATATATGTGAGATAACTGGAGAGCGGGCGCAGTTCTGTTTAAGGTAGCTCGCACAAATAATACAAGCCTAGTTCAGAAAGCATAAGATAGAGATGGTAATGGAGGGTTTTATTGTTCGATAGTTAAGGAAATTGGAGCAATTTGTCCTCATCATTGTCGTACGAATGTTGTGACATTCCTTAGCTGAAGACAAAAAATTAATCTGAGTGGTTAGGCATTTTTTCTGTAAATGTTAATGGAATATTTAAAACGGTTAATAATTGCCTCTACACCTTAACAGTGTAGGCGTAGGAGTAGGAAAACTGTTATTACTTTCCATTCAACGCTGATCAAAGTCAGCATTGCAAAAGTAACGTATTCAGGCTTCAGCCGCCTAAAATACTCCCAGGTGACTCAATTATCTCCTATATAATCAAGTTTCCCTTTGCTCGTGCGGCATCATGACTATATTACTGCGGCATCATTCATTTTTTACATCCTGCAGCTGTTCTGACTCTGAATTCTGACTGCTGATTTTTCCGAGTGAAAGGCGTGATGTGATGTATTTGTGATGGTTTTATTTATTAACAGCTCACTCCATATTTCATATGACAACCTATCGTGATTTAAAAAATATTTACTCTTTAAAAAATGGGAATTACGGTAGATATAAATTCGACAGTCTCTGGCGTTACATGGTGGAACAGCATTTTAGTACTTCAATAAAACTGCAGTAGTTGTACTGTCCACTTAAATTTTTTATGTAAAATATTACACAACACGTGTTTCGACGCTTAAGGGGTCATCATCAGATCTACACACGTCAAAACACGTGTTGTGTAATATTTTACATTAAAATTTAAGTGGACAGTACAACTACTGCAGTTTTATTTAAGTACGGTAGATATAATGAATAACATGTAGATCAGTATTTTAAGAAAGCTGTCACGGCTCGCCAGGCCGTCAGTTTTCAGACGTAATCACTTTTGATTTAAGCTGGTTCTGTAAAATCGCGCTCGCAATTCACTGTCGGACATGAACACATTTTACGAAAAGAGGAGGGAAATAATGGTGGCATTTGCCTGCTGGCCAACGCAGCCACTGCCTGCTGAAATATTGCAGTCACTTCATACCGGGTAGAGCCTTTTTTTTAAATTGACTACCTTTAGAAAGTGACCAACTGTTGAAGAGAAAGTTAAATCTTGGATTTTGAATGTATTATTTTTGGTTAAAAATAAATGAACCGAGCCCAGCTTATGAAAAGAATATCTGCATAGATTTAGAATTTAAAAAAATTTATTACGTGGATAAATTTTATTATTAATCGTTAAATTATTAATATTAAAAAGCGTTCAGTTTCTGTTCTACTCTTCAATGATGGGTTCCCTAATGTATAATACCAATTACGATGCACCGTCGAACCTAGGTTTTTTATGCTAGAACGAACGACGACTGTCTACGACTAAGGTGGGATTCCAACCCATTGAAGTTGGCCTGCCATTGATGTGGATACACCGGCAGACAATTATTCTGTAGTATAATTACGATGCTTTGGCTTTATTTTTTGTCTATAAAACAAAGCAACCGGGTGATTTGAAGCCATTTTTTATCTCTCGAGTATCTCGCATATATGCGGAACGAATGGATAATTCGTGAGTACATACTTGGAAACTGCAAAGAGTTCGTCCCAGAGAAAACAAATGGTCGGAGTTCTTGTTTCTAACATCACTTTAACAAGTGCAAGGCAGCGACAACTACCCCCAGCTAGTCGCCGGCTGTGTTCTCTCGGCTGCTTTTGATTTCGGAATCACTATTCTTGCAGAGTGTGCAGGAATACTGACATTCTAGCTATCTTAAACCTAACCGTTCACGCAGTGCTGGTGCAGTAATGATGATGTATGTTACTCCTTATCGCGGGCGGTAAACAACTGAAATGAGGAATGGTTTTTTTTTTAAATTTGAGAGCTTAGTCTGTGATGCATCTTCTACATCTGAATTTTTTATTCGGAAACAATAAGGCAAAGGAAATAAAGCGTTTCAGCGGGGCATATGAGGGTGTCAGAGTTGTGGAAAATTGCGTTAAGAACTGTTTTATAGCCGTAAATTACTTATCTATCGTGTGAATTTTCTTATTTATTACAATAACTTGACGCCCCTATTTTCGGATTAGAGATTTTATAGATTAGAAGACCGGTTACTGGAGTATTTCCATGTGAAATACTTCGACATTTACTACACATAAAAGGGGTGATGTCTCCTTTTCTACATAGCCGCCATATTCTCACCACATTCTCGATTCAATTCGTATGTAATCCGTGTTCCTCACCCAGCCATCCAGAAGAACGGAAGTGAACGAGGCCAAAGCTCAATTCTCACGTGACCCTTTTATTTATGAGACAACGTGCCACTCATTCAATACTGGACATAGCCGTAGAGTAGGATTGAAACTCATTCAATCCGTTCGGCGAATAACAAAGTCCATATTCAATTAAGCCCTTGCGCATTGGAAAATATCAGTGGGACGAATTCAAATTGATTTTTAATTTCAGCTTACAAGAATAATGATACACCCCTCAAACAAACGTTAGGGTTTTCGATGTGTCCAGGAAATCTGTAACATACCTACTTGCAATAGTGTCTGAGAATGTTAAGTTAGTGGCATAAGTGACGATGAAGCAGGTGTGCAAGAACGCGGAAAACAAAAAAAATATTTAAACGTAACGAGCGTGAATCTCGATTCATCTTTTCAAATTTCCAACCCCCTACTTCGTTCTTATTCTAGATAATGGTATAATAACTCACGTGCAGGTATTTTTAACAATGCCGCGGTCATCTCTGACTTTCGTTAAACCTGTCGGAATTCACGGTTCCAAAAAAAAACAAATGGGATACCTCACGCGAAAGAGAGAAGGCCATGGACGGAAGGCCATTGAGACATGCCTTTGGGCAAAATGAGGTAATTTTTAGCCCGGAGCTGGGCATGGAGTGCCTACCTACTCTCCGGATTCAAGTTTCTGGACTTGGGTGCGCTGACCTCCTTTTTAATATTTCGATGGTCCGTGCGAGAGAGATAGGGAGAAGGCAGGCGAGTTCGGGAGTCGAAATTAATATTCTCTCGCAAGAGAGAATGAAGCCGGGCGATGGCGAATAGTAGTCCTTCAATCGGCCCGTGCCCGGTTGCGAATTTTGAATGAGCACGGCACCGAGCCCCAGAATCGGTGCGAATGTGTGCGATTTAGGGGTGGGCGGGGAAATTGGACATTTTTTTCGATAACTCCGCGTGTTCGCGATGCCATCATTATCCGAAGCGTTAAAAAAATCATTTGCTTCCACCCCCCTCACCCCACCTCGCCCCACCCCCTCTCCTCACCCAATGGTTAATGAGGAATCCTGGAAAACTCTCCGGAGTATCACGAAACCGTTTTTATTTTTTTTCCAAATTGCGATGACTGGGGATGGTGCCGTAATTACAGGACTCGTGATGGAAAACTTGGATGGACTTGATGACATTAAAATTACGTGTTGAAATTTTTCTTGTGAATTGGTGCCACGCATGATCACCGGGGACAACCGGTGTATTTTTCGACATCGTACTTCTGTCCGTACATGATAATACGTGAAAAATATGAATGATTTGTTGTAACAGTTGAAATATTCGGTAAAAGATACATTTTCGAATTGAAAGGTTTAAGCGACGAAAAATTGTTGTTCAACGTACTTCACATTACTATTTGTGCGACGACTGTGAAAAAAATGAAACCGCACACTTCGTTAAAAAGTGCTACGAGTGAACAGTTAGTGTAATACAGCTGATGGAAGGACTAAGTATGGAGCCGCTGGAAACTCGATGGCTACTCATTAGATTTTTATTATGTGAACAATTGAGATCAGGTGAGTTAGAAGATGACAAGGGGGGTATTATTGTAACCCCGCACTAGTTCTCTAGAACTGAGAGAATTGACAAAATAAGATAAATACGCTATTAAAAAGATACGTACAAAATGTCCTCCGCCCCACTCACCATTAATGGCAGCAACAATAACACTGGGTGAGATGCTGCGACACTTCATCGAAAAACATTTCACTTTCACACCTTTTAAATCCTTTGCCCTATCCCTTTCCTCGTGGCTAGTGCCCAAATATCCCTTTACCCCCTGCAGCACGTACTTTCCGCGCCTTGCAGTCTTTTTTAGTAGTTGTAGTGATGTTGACGTTGTTAGGTGTAGATCTATACATCGTGGGTGTGTGGCTGGTTGACGCTTACATTACGGCAATAGCATTGAATTCCAAAGCCGAGTCAATCGGATTGAATTTGTGCCCCGGGAAATTGCTTTAATTATACATATTACTCTATTGATTTATTAAGCTCCATATTTAAATGCCTTTTGGCAAGATTTTGGCCTCTATGATGTAGAAAGCCGTGAATGTCGTTATAATATTTTAGCGTGTTTTGCTGTAAATTCCATAGAGATGAAAGAACTGAAAATTATGATCCGTTTGAGTGGTTGGCATCATTAATGACTTTTTTCTTACCTGATTAAAAAGCATCAAGAAAATTTTTATTTGTATAATGCAATGATTTAAGTTAATTTGTTGTCCTAATTTTATATTTATTTATGTTATAGAGAATTGAGTTGCCAAATGATGTGTTTTGCCTCGAATTCTATGATCAGACTTTCATTCACCTCGGTATTAAACTAATGTCTTCGTTTGCAACCAACATTTTGCGCCCTTTGTTTATTTTACACGCATAACTGTATTGTAATTAATCCTGAAAGCCGCCGCATATCGATGTAACTTATGTTCTTACGGGTGTGTAGGTGGGTTTTGAAAAAAAAGGAAGCGTGCTGCCATAATATGTTAATGTTCTAAAGGGAAAACTCTGAATTAATTTTTGCGATGCGACCGTAGGGCTTGTCCTCTTAGTAAGAGAGTCGCTTTTCTATGACTAACTTATTAGGATTGGCGACGAAATATCAAAAGGCTCTATTACCGTTTTCTTAACAAGAGTTTCTACACTTTAACTCATTGTCAGTAAAAACAACGTATCATATATCTTCAAAAATCATTGTGTCACCACTACCTACGGTGTCCAACGAGTGTACATATGCATGAGCAAATATGCATAACTACGTGCATATGTTTATTTACCCATATGCTAATATGTGAGCATATCAGAAGCCATTTAAGAGGTGCATATAAGTTTGCAAATGTTTATTTTGGGAGAGAGACCTATGACTTGACCTATGACACCTACATGTTCGTACAAATCGTCAGTTTGAAAGCTCTTTTTTATGGGTAGTATTTTTTACCGGATGGGACGTGAAAAAAATACTTTCCTTAAATGTTAGTCTCCAAATATACCTGTATTTTAGATATTTTTTTCCTTTCCCAGGAGACAAAGCTGATCTAATCGCCTTTCCAATGTCACTTAGGTATAACCTGTACGTTTGGTGCACATTTGTTGCTTTGGTAAATAATTACTTAAAAGAGCCCTTTCTTGGCACCGCTGTATTTCTGGAAGAATAAAATCTCACGACCTTTTTGCAGAATAAATCATGTTCCTGGAATATTTAAAACTTGTGTTTCTGTATCCGCCACCAATTCGTGGCCGCGAATTCCAGCAGCGATTCCGCGAAAGCAGATGCTGGGTAATTTGTTTAAATAAAATTATATATTTTTGTGAAGAATTCTCTAAGATACGGACAATGTAATTCCCACCTTCCACCAAATTCTCGCATTCGTGGGCTTGCAGTTTCAAGTATAATTTTAGTAAGAAGTGGTATAGGTTTACCAAATTCCGACGGCGTGAGTAGATAAGGGGAAAATTGTTCTAATAATTAAGTAAATTCGTGAAAAAAATTAAGTAGTTTTTTTCTGATGTGCTTTCTAAGACACAAAAAAGTAAGTTCCTAGCTTTCGCTAATCTTGCGTTTGTGTGGATGCATGCGGCTAGGCATCTAGTTTTTTTAGTGGTACCTACAGGTTGGCCAAACTCCGTCGGCGTAAGTAGATGCTGGGCGATTTGTTCTAAAATATCGTAAGTTTGAGAGGAAATAAGGTAGTGTTTTTTTATGAATTATTGCAAAAAAGTACCTAGATGCAAAAAAGTACCTTTACCTGCTTGCCGCCAATTCTCACATTCGTGGGCGGTGTGCAGTTTAAATCGTGAGTCAAGGAAGCCGAAATGCCACGGAGAATGGTAAAATTCCGTCAGAGGAGTGAATTATAATGTCGTCTAACTTTCGAATATAATGTCGTCTAACTTTCGAATACCGTACCGAAGTCATAATATGCTTTAAGTAAGGGAACAAATGCAAAAAATAATTATTGTATCATTTCCATTACTGCACTTAAGCATGGTGAGTTCCACCGCATTAACAGATGTACTTTTATGAAATGTAGCTCTAGATATATTTTCGACCTGCTTGAAAAAGTATAATGTGCACTAAATGATCCACGATTACCACTCCAGCCGCCTTTAGAGTTACTTTCAACACCGTGGATCCGTGGCAATTTTTTTCTTCTTTTAAAATGTCGCGAATTCGAAAAAAAATTAATAAGCAGGTATGTGTTATTTTATTCGCCGATCCGACCTCCTTTAAGCCATTCAATTTCGCGCAGGTGCCGGCCCATTTTGAGAGGGATTGAGATTTTTCTTTCGCCCCTGCGGAGGCTCGACACATATTTTATTCAGTCTCTCTCTCTCACCCCCACGGTTATCGTCTGTCCTCTGCATGTGCGTGCTCGGAGTGAGAGAAATAGACAAAAGGGGGGGAGGGGAGAGAAAAATGAAACATGTCTCGACTGGATTGAAACGACGGAAGGTGATATTTCGACGACGAGTGAGAGAAAGAGAGTGGAGGTGCATTGTGTGACAGCGGTCCTTGGTAGGTAGGTGGGTACCCCTTTCCGCCCGGGCGTATCTCTTGCCTCGAAACGTCGCCTTTCACCCTCACAGAACCTCGGCGTGGGCGTCGATCGCGATATTGGTAACCTTTTCTCTTTGTCCACCCACCAGAATTCACCCATACACCCATTCCCTCACTCCACACTCACGTAACTCGGCCACGAAATGCGATACTCCCGTTTTCCTCCTCCTCCTCCGTGACCTCCCACATGGTATTTTACTTAAACTTATGGCTTAAACTTAAGTTCCTTTTTCACAATAATGCGCATAGTATGAGTCTTTCAATATTTAGATTTCATTCCCTAAACCTGGCGGTAATCATGCGGGATACTCAGAAAACCCCAGGTTATTGAAATATTCCATTCAAGGGGAAGTTATCGCAGATTGGAACACATCAGCGCACACGAACGTCATAGAAAGGAACGATATGCACTGGCGAGACGTTTGGGAACCTGGCAGTAGTTAGCATTATGTGGATGCACAACAGCCGAATTTGTGTATAGCTCTCGAAGCAGTGTGAAGTTTTGTGTACAGCTTTCTAAGTTGTTCAAAATAAGTATTTAAAAACGTAAGCTTTTCACCAAAGTAATAAAAAACTTACAATATCAATTGTTTGACGCCTCTACCTAAAATCAACACAAAAACAATTATCGCGGATGCAATAATCGACGTTATTTTGTTTTTTAGCAAACATACATTTTGCTCTCCATCTGTTTTGTAGTGCAAAGGATCTGAAACAAATGAAAGGCATGTGCACTGGTGTTATGTGGTGAAAAGGGCTCTAGAGAAAATCGAAAGCTCTTTGTGATTTATGGTAAATTATTTTAGGAAGTCCTTCCCCGACCACTCCTCACTCCTTGTCATTATCTGAGATGTAATACGTTTTGATTATTCGAAGGCCAAGATTATCAGATCTCAGCGTTCTCCGCTCGAGTTGATTTGCTTTTTTTATGACGTTGCATCAGGCTTTTTGAAATCCAAGATCTTTTTTATGTATACATTTTATTTGAATGAATTGGCTAAAAATAAATTTTATACTGACAACCAGATGTAGAACGCTCTATATCTACCAACTTACCCCATTCCCCAACCGACTCGGCTGTCTACGCAGCAGCTGAGAATCACTACAAATGAAAAGCAACCATTATGGCCAGTTTAGAGAAAAAAGACATTTGCCTCCACATAAACCCTGCAAGATGCCGTCAAGGTGTGTGAGAGGGTGTTAAGATATCAGCTATGGCGAAGGGAGGCGTTAGGAAAAGGAATAAGAAGAGGTGAGGGGAAGAAAAGTGAGGGCTGTTGGATAGATTAATGTCTCCCTCTATGTTTGCTGTAGGCACTTATGGTTCGTACGAGAGAGAAAGTCATCATTATCTTATAAGTTTTACAATATCCATCTTATGTCATTGCTCTTGCCTGTTCAACAAATGTAGTCTGGGGAAAGAATTAGACAGCATAATTTATTCTCTGTCAAAATTGTAAGTCGCGTGATTAAATTCTTAGTCATAGTAAAAAAAGTAGTGGTAATTTATCGTGCAGCCTATGTGTCTCTAGTGGCTTACAAACCTAGGCCTTCCATCAACTGTGTCACACTCTCTGTTTGCTTGGTAAATTCAAAATTGCTTTTAAATTTAACGCTAAATCAACGTAAAAACATAAGAATGTTTATTTAAACATTACCGTTAACTGGATGGCTGACTATTTTCTACCCAGGATGCACACGACTGTTCAACAATTATCTGTGAAAAAGATACGGGGAAAAAAGACGCTGTGCCTTTGTTAATTCCACGCAAATTCAGGCCCTTTAAACCCTACCCTAATTGTTTCGTAACTTAGATCGGTTGCCGCGCTAAGTTGCTCTCTGAACTCCTCCATCGCCTTAAAAACAAATTTTTGCTTCATTAATATTACCATATTGACTTCATGCTTCTTAATAACTGCTTACATTTTAAAATGAAATTAGTGTCTGGTTTCTGTTATGAATAGAGGAGAACCTCGCTCTAACTATCCTTAACTTTTCTGATTCACTCGGGGTGGCCGGGCGAGTGCGCTTGCCTGTGTGTATGGGTGGTCGCTTAGGAGGAGGGGAATGGGGTGGTGGAGATCGCCCGGGGTAAATTTGGACAGCGGCGGCGGTGGCAGAGGTCCTCTTCTCTCCCCACCACCCTCTCCTCTCGCATCGTCCATCCCTCTCCCACGGGCCAGCAGGACGGCCGGCCGGGAATTCCTTGAATGGTGGCGGGGCCGGGTTGAAGGGTCGGGCACGGGCGGTTGGGCAGTCGATAGGCCGGGTTGAGTGCCGGCCGCCCGGGGGAAAGGTTTGCGGGCGGCGAAATCTCTCCCCTCGAGGTGAGGACGTAATCGGTTACGGGACACTTAATTAGTTAGGCCTAACGGACTGTGAGGTGACACTGCTTTCTTCACCCGGGGAATTCAAAAAGGCCCGTATGAAATTAAATCCTCGGGGTCTGACGCGCGCGTGCGTCACGGCAGGCGTCAGAATTTTACGCTACGCTCTGCTTATGGTTCTTCACTGTTATATCATATGACCTTATAATTCGTATTAATACCTAATACCTATATGACCTTATAATTATTTGAATCAAAGCGGGAGTATAGTATAAATCGACCCTAATAATTTATCTCAGAACATTGCTCCAGCAAATAATTGCCATTTTAAAGGTTTGAAATTTGAATAGCAATTATTTGATGACATTTGTATTATGTTTGAGACCTTCAAAGTGGCAATTATTTGGTGTAACCATGGTCGGTAATGAATTAAAAGCGTGCATAAGTACTAACCTATCATTTATATCAAAATGACTGACTTGTTTTCACAATGTTAGTTTTGAATCAATCTCTGACATTTATATTCTTCCTCTTGCCTAGTTAAACTTCTTGTTTGTCCACTCTATTAGAGTGTATAATTGATGTGATTTGGAAAATATTCAATCCAAATATTAACTGTCCGGAGATAATTTATGTAATAGGTGACCTATGAAAACCACCCGGGGATTACTAACCAATAGAACACAGGATTGTCAACAGATATTTCGCAAATATAGGTGGAAAATAAGCTGGTTGAATCGTGCTTTCATTGTTTTGTGAATGAAAGTTTGTTTCTTCTGTGCTTCTTGAAAATTTCTTCCTCCTCTGATAATCGATATTTTTATGACACTTACGTTCCTAAAACTCCGTATACGTAAAATGTAATAATTTTAAGCGAATAGTTTGCAACTGAAATTTCCCCGGGACAATACCAGAAAAACAAGTTCAGTTAACAAATTCCTATTAGAGTAGTTATTTTTTGTAAAGAGTTCTCAGTGAACCATTTGATCCTAAGATGGAGATTTAATTTTTATACGTTAAATGGCTTCAGATTCATCGTGACCAGTGACTAAGCCGAGTAACAACATGTAAACTGCCTTACATTTACATTTAGCTATCACAGTGGATTATTAAAAGATTCTGGTCTCTTTTTTCATATCGAATTAGTAACAATATTTTCTGTAACTTATTTATTCCCATTTACTCTCGCTTCATATTCACAAATTTTACCCATTAACTTCAACCTTAACTTTTTCTTCAACGGTCGGAGCATATGTGGTTTCCATACTAAATTTTGTTTTCACTTAGCGCTGGTTTTTCTGATGTAGATTTAAATCATAAATTGTATCTGCTATAGACTCAACACTGCCTAATGTACTACTCACTGTAAAATACGACGGTGCGTTATTTTTATTTTCAAACAAATGAGGCATATTTTACCTTTAACTATTGTGTAATTTGATACGAAAATGAAAAATAAGTCACATTACATTTGTCAAAAAATCTGGACATTGAACTAATCGGTCATAGATACTTTAGACTGCTAACTTTTATTTTGAACTAATAGATAATGTAAAATAGAATAGAACGTGGAAAACCATTAAAGGAAACCAATCATACCTACTATTCCTAGAAAATCGATTGATTGATCTCTCTTTGTCTTACGACACAAGTGCTTGATTACCGGAATTTGCCGCATAGTACCAACATCTTTGATATGCAATTAGTTCTCAGTATCTAAAAGGACCATTTTTATGGTGCCGTTGAAATAGTGTTATGCTAGGTCAAAGTCCACCATGTGGTACCCTTATGCCGTTATTGAAAAAAACAAACACTATGGGATTGCAGATATTTGGTGAAAGAATAGTTGCTCTTGAAGTATAAATGAAGCATTCTGAAAGACTTCTTCATTCTCGCCAGGGTCGAAGTCTCCGGAGCAATCTTCGCGTCTATTGTTCTCGAGAAGGCTTAGGAGTGCGAGGAACAAGTCATTTCCTCTGGCAAGCTTGCCAAAATCACAGCCGCGCGCCGCCTCAATCGAATTGGAGGGAGACTAGGAAACAGGTCACGTGTGCTGCGTGGGCCATTACAAAGTGGATGACGTAATCCCTTGAGAGAGTAAAAGAAGCGAAAGCCTTGTGGGGGAGAAGGAGGACGCCTTAAATCTGAAGGGAAGCGGTGAGGTCAGAGAGGATGTCAAAGGAAAAACAGGCTAGGAATGTTTTTAAAAGGATTAGACTGCCACGAACAGATTTCATCCTGCAGATAGAGCTCTGGAAAATTGACTATCGATAAACTCGACCTCAGGTTGTGTCTCATCATGAGAAGATCCATTTTGTGGATGTGACCTAGGCTGTCTAATAGACGATCGTAACATGATATAGACTGGGGTTAAGCTGAGTTCTTTCCGTGCCAAATTTCACGGTAATGTTTCGGTGCTATCGATGAAATTTATTGTAGCAGGTGAAGAGGAGTTTTACTACAATTATTCTTAATTTAAAAGTTCAGTAATAAAGAATAAGAAAGAAAAAATGCGCTGAAAAGTTGACTTTTCGAAGTAATATCTGTGAGGTATGTTTAGTGACTCATACATTGCGAAAAGAGAGTCGGTTTGGTCGAAATTGTTCTGAAAATAGCCCACGATAGCCATTAAATGCAAAATTAGAGTAGCTGAGGAACAATACTGTTTAATAATTGATTCGTTCATTGGTTATAATTAATTTGTAGTACTTTTTAAGGCTAATATTCTGAAGAAATGTTGAAAATAAAAAGTTGAACTTATTTTTAGACTCCTTGAGTTACTTGCTGATGCTATTCCGAGGACTTAATAACTGCATCAACCAAGAAATTACAGCTTTAACTGTTGAAAATCATCGGGGTAACTTCGGGGTATATAAGAGCAAAATGATATTTTTTACTCGATGATACATTGTCACAGGTCACATTCATTAACTTGAAATCATGGTTTTCGAGGGTTTTTTGTAGCTACGGAGGACTCAACAACCAGTTGGCCTTTTTACTCCATAGCCTCATCGTAAATCATTCAGATTTTAACGTCAATTTTACATGTTCATTCACTTTTTAAGTTGTCTCACCATCCAGAATTTCTCCACTCTTACCTTTGATTAATTAATTCGAGTATTTATGACATATTTCTACTCTTGGTAATTTTTCATGGTAATTTGATTTTTTTTCTTCGCGAATATCGTAATTGAAAACCTTGTCGTCTGATACTTTACGGCTTAAAAGACAGATCACGGAGTTTTTTTACGGTTCTGTGGAACTGATACCATAATCATAGCCTTAATTTCCTGTACTTACCTTTTCCCCATATCTATTTCATTATAAGCACTATTAACTTGTTTTATTTACTGACTGCGTTTCCGCTTGCTGCTGTTATCGTAAGAGCAGTTCTCCTACTATCTATATTCATTTGAATCTTCAATTTTACCGTTTTCATCTGCTTCATAAAGCCTCCATTGGAACCCAGCACCCAGCAAGGAGCGTTCGACCTAGGTCCTCCAGTTTTCATTAATTCCTCTTAGCGCTTGTCAATTTTCCTGATTAAAGCTAGCATTTAATAACTACAATATTGATTGACATTATTTGATGCTATGGCAACGATCTTCATTTGAAAGTATCTGATTTAGGTACCTTATTAGATATTGAACATAATTTGAAATTTTGCTTGGCCATATGGAATTTCCCCTGTGTGCCTTGGACTTCCTTCCTCGTCGTAGTATTACAATCGTTAAGTACTTCATCGTGGAAAATAGCAGGGAAAGGAACTGACCCCCCCCCCTTTCCCTGAGTGTGTGAATTTCACACACGTCAATGGATTAGTAAGGTGCGAGCTCTACTATCACCTCATGATAGAAACATGCTTTATTGCATTAAAAAATGTACATTCACAAGCTTAAAATATCATCAACTGAATTAATGGCTGCAGCAAGAAACATTCAAAATGTTGCATGTCATCTATTTATACATTATATCTGAGGGTATGTACTCTCGTTTACCCCTCTTTAATCTGCATTTTTATCAATAGGTACATTTGATTTACATTTTAATACATATGGTAAATTAACTTTAGATTTAAATTGTGCATACATCTGATTTTACGCAGATAGATGCCACATGAGGCCATCGCGTTCTCTTCTTTCGTTTGTCGTCTTCTCCTTTCTTTCTCCGACCCTGCACTTCTCCTTTTTCCGAGGTCTTCATTCTTCTATTGGGACTGCTTCTTCTTTCTTCGGCCCTTGTCTCCTCCTTTCGCCGAGGTCTTCTTTTATCTCTTAATTCATTTCTTCTCTATCTTCTTCCTCTGTCCTTTTTGTTACCACTGTGATCACTTTCTACGAGGGTGAGGTGAAAAGTTCTCGGCCTTGCAGAGAGATGGCGTTAGTAACACTAAAATTTTTGTTTTGTTAGGTTTGTTTACGTTTTTCAACAATGTCAGTTAAGTTTCAACTTGATCTAACAAATAGTCTTGTTTACACGGCTTTTCGAAGTGGACGTGTTGTGTGTATTTCTTTCAAATGGATAAACTGGAGTATCGTGCTGTCATAAAATTCTTCGTTTTGGACGGGATATCGCCAACGGAAATTCATCAAAAGTTGGTGAAGGTTTATAAGGAGTCTGCTCCTTCATTTTCAACAGTTAAAAAATGGGCGGCAGAATTTAAACGTGGTCGAACCTCTCTTGAAGATGATCCACGTGAAGGACGTCCCAAAACTGTAACCACAGATGAAAAAATTGAAAAAGTGCACAATATGGTATTGGACGATCGGCGATTAAAGGTATATGAAATAGCTGAGGCTATAGGCATATCAGAGGAAAGAGTACGGAACATTTTACACGAAGAATTAAATATGAAAAAGCTTTGTGCAAGATGGGTGCCGCATTTGCTGAATGCTGACCAACAACAAGTGCGAAAACGAATTTCTCAGCAATGTTTGGACCGTTTTCAACAGAATCGAACTGATTTTGTGCGCCGATTTGTAACTATCGATGAGACGTGGGTCCACCACTACACCCCAGGAACTAAACAGCAATCGAAGCAAAGGCAGAAATATGATTATATAATTCCCTTTAAACGTGGAAGCCGTCGGACCTGCCCCAAAAAAGGCGAAGTCGATTTCATCTGCCGGGAAGGTGATGGCCAGTGTTTTCTGGGATGCAAAGGGTATTCTTCTTATTGATTACCTTGCAAAGGGTAAAACAGTAAATGGCGAATACTATGCAAGTCTTCTGGACCAATTAGATGAGAAAATACGTGAGAAGAGGCCAGGATTGCAAAAGAAGAAAATCATCTTTCACCAGGACAATGCACATACCCACAAAGGTGCTTTGACAATGGGAAAACTGAGGGATTTGAAGTACGAGTTGTTGGAACATCCACCCTATTCACCAGATTTAGCACCTTCTGACTTCCACCTATTCCCACATCTAAAAAGATTTGTGGCTGGAAGACGTTTTGAGTCCAATGAAAATGTTATAGCAGCCGTAGATCGTTATTTTGCAGACCTTCCAGAATCGCACTTTCGTCATGGAATCAACTCATTGGAAAAACGTTGGACAAAGTGCATTCACCTAAAGGGGGACTATGTAGAAAAATAAACCAGTTTTTTATCTAAAAATATCAGTCTTTCATTGCCAGGCCGAGAACTTTTCACCTCACCCTCGTACTATCACCTATCAAAACCAACCTTCGGGTTGAAACACTGAGTGAGTGAAGTTATTCATCATGAACTGTAAATATATACTACATGCAATGTGTGGGTGGCCGATAAAAATATAAGAACACACGAAAGACACAAGTAAAGACTTCTTTTATATAAAAAAACAAAAGGGAAGCATTCGGCTATAATTTTACCTTTGGTCGAATGGAGTGGATATTGAAGTCTGAAAATGTTTTTAAAATTTGTTTATCTCTGATTTCTGTGAGTATCGTTATATCTCTGAACTCTCGTTATACCTAAAAAATACTCTGAACTCTTTGGTAACTTGGTGTATTTTATTTCAATGAATTCTTTGCGGTTACCACTTTCACATCACAGTCTAAATTTGACGTGATATCGTGATATCTCAACGAAACGTGATAGCTCAACGAAACAAGAGTCTTGAGTGTGTTTTATACAGTGTTGAGTAAAGGTTTGTCTCAATAAGTTCATTTTGATTATGAAAGCGTTTGAGTGTATCGTGAGTTCAATTGGATATTTAAAAAATCCCAAATAGGATCCTATTTTAGGAGAGCACAATCATTTATTTATGATTTGTAGTCTTTCTTTTGCATTCATACTTTCAACCATCTTCCTTAATTTTGAACGATGATACATTTCACTGTCACGTTTATGTAATAATTATAGCCAATTTCCCTAAAAGTCGATTATTTTTGTTGCTGGACATGCATATATTAAACGAAATCTTAGCTTCTTCTATTGTTTTATGTGCATGAATTAGTGCTCCAAGCGGTACCAGTTGGAAGTTGTCGAAGTCTGTGTACCTGAAGAAGATATAAGTGTAGTAGTACTAAGTGTTTTCATCGTCATTAATGTTTATATTATGGGTAAAAAATTGCTTTGAAAAATGTTTTCAACCATCTCCTTCCGTTTCTTCATCCCATTTTCATCTAGCACTTTATCTAGAATCCATGTCCACGCTTGTTAATACTCGACCTGTGTTTTCGGATTTGACTTCCCTAGTCCGCCCAGTGAAGACAAAATCTCATGCATAAAAACCTAGTTCCACAAAGAAAACGTTCCAATCGAAAATAGAACCGGGAAGGTAATCCTGCGTTGCAGTCAGATCCATCGCTGTTTTGATCCCTAGGATAGAATCTCATCTACTGTAAGTCATTAAAAGTTCACCGGGAAGAACGTATAAAAGGAGTTTGTATGGCGGATGCTGGGAGTACCACGGGGAATGGTTTTTCACGGATTGAGTTACCTACGGAACCCATTCTTTATACACTGAAATTTTGCCCAAACCTCTTTTTCCCTTGTTTTACTGAGGTATTGTATGTCCTTTGAACTTGCTTGTTACTTAAAACTTTTATAAGTGCTTATCATCCTTCACTAGGTTCTTAAATAACTTGTATTCGTCGTTGCGATTCGATCAGTATCTTCGCATAAACTTCTTAGGTTAAATTTGAGCTCTCTCCTTAGGTATTCAGAAGCAAATACATTGGCATACCTATGCTTCTTGTGTAGTTTCTAAAAATATTATCGTCCCACTTTGCGAGGTGAAGTTCGCGTGAAAAAAATTAATATTCGTGAAAAGCATTTACTCATCAGGCGCCTTTGCAAAATAATTTTAAACAGAGTTAAAGCATTATTTTTTTGCAATTGGAAGTGAATTCCCATATTATAATATGATTTTGTCATGAAACTACTAAAGATATGCCTTTTCTTTTATTTTGGTTAAGCTTGCAAAAAAAATCAACACAGCTAAATTTGGTAGCGGGGATGTATCATCTCCGTCTCTTCTTTGTAATGATAGGGATAAAAAAAGTATCTAGGTTTATTTTCATCCCCTGAAAACACGGGTAAGTCGATCAAAGTTTACGACACCAAACTTCAGCGAGCGATATTTTTGAAAGGATTAATAACGTGGACAAACGATGGCAAACAACTTCCCCCTTCAGGTTGCAGACTCTCGAGAATCTCTCTCCACGTGGAGATTGGGGGAGAGGGGTGTGAGAGAGGGAAAAAAGTAAGGGAATCCTTAAAAAAGAAAAATAAAAAAAAGGTCTGGAGGGTTCAAGGTGTCCCACCCGCGCGAACGTGTGCGTGCGTGTGTGTGTTGCGCACGCGTACGTAGGTGCGTGTTCGTGCGTTTTGTGGTTTTGTGCGTGAATGGATGTGTGGTGGATGTGGGAGCGATGGAGGAAACCTCCAGGGGATGGATGGAGAGCGCTAGGGAGTTGAAACGGCTTCAACCCCTCCTCCACCTCCCACAGTGAAAGGTTGGGTGGGGGAGGGGGGAGTTGGAGATTGGAGTGTGAGGTGGGGTAACTGTTAAGGGGGGGAGGATGGGGTGGGAATCGATTCACGAGCTAGCACAAGCCATCTCCATCCCCCTCGAACTAACTCACGCCCTCTCTCTTTCTAAAACTATCATTGCCTATCTCTCTCCTCTCTATCCCTCCCTTCCCCCTACCCCCTCTTCCTCCACAATCCCTTTTTTCAACCTCCTTCCTTTCCCCCCTCTCCCATTGTCTCTCTCTCTTCCCTGAGGATGTCGGATACCCACCTACTCATTGTATGCTGCTGCCGTGCTTGCAGAACTTTCACTCGCCAAACTGTTGTGCCGAAAATAAATGCTGATATTGGCTTGCCATTCGGCTCTCAACGGTGAACAATGAAGGGATGGAGATAATTTATCGTGGTGCACTTTAAATCTCGGTTTTATAATCTCAGGTTAAATATTGTCACGGTACGGAAACAGCATTAAGTACATTCTCCCATCAATAACGTTCACGTCAACTAACCGACAGTCATATGTAACATCGAAACCCCTAACTCTCATTTAACATCAAGTTAGCCAATAGGCTCTGTAATACTTCAGTGAACGTTAACCAGACGTTAAAATAGCCAATCCTAAAAGTTATTTTTTTGAGAATATAATTCCCTTTAAGAAGAGTCCGTCATAAGAGTGTTAGAGTCGGTTTTAAGTATTCAGAACTTGACTATGCTCAAAAATAAATTCTTCTTCCTTCCCCATCTCCCATTGTGACACTCTTTCGTAAGGATATTTTATACCCACCTACTCATTTTATGTTGCTGCCGTGCTTATAGAGCTTTCACTCACCAAACTGTTAATGAAATGTGAACCTGTGATGGATGAACGAATAAGGGAATGAAGATAATTTATCACGGTGTACTTTTTCGTCCAAAATTATTGCCTCAAGTAAAATATATTCATGGTGCTCAAAGAAAAGCTAATACGTTCACCCATCTATAACGCTGACGTTAACAAACCAACGCCCCGATGTAGCACACAATACCCGTACTTGCAGTTAACTTCCAGTTAAAGAGAAAGCTATTTTATTTTATGGTTATCGTTAATCGTACATTATAAAACTGGGTCTTAATGAGCTTTCAGTAACGAAATAAATCCCTTGAAGAAGAGCCCGTTATTACTGTGTAAGCGTCTGTTTTGAGTATTCAGGACTTATCGATGCTCAAAAATAAGTTTCTACGTAACCTATCATGAATCTGTCTTTCCGTTCTCCGTACCTCCGCTGCCCTTTTTTTCAACGAATTTGTCTCCCTTGCCATCCATTGTGTCTTTCCTTCACCAAGGGACATTACACCGTTACATGCTCACTGTCTGATGCTCTTCTTGCGCCAAATTTTGCGCTCAAAACTATTGAAACATTGGCTTGTTATTAAGGAAATAGTGGTAAATGATTGATATAATTGTTCATCACGTTGTAGGATTTGTACTTACTCATTGTCTTTGAGCGATCCATTTTATTCAACGTCATTAGTTCCCGAAACGAAATATTGCGATTGAAAAGTCTCCAGCATTATAGGGAAGCATTTAGTTTAAGACATTCACGCCGTAGCCTAGGATTGAAAGACATTGAAATTGAAGGAATATTTTAAGTTACCCAAACTATGATTGCTTCTCTTTTTATCATTACTCACCTTTTTACCAACCTCCTTCGTCCCTTTCCTAGCCTGAGGGTGTTGGATACCCGCCTCTTACTCATTGGGTGGGGCAGTGCTTATGCCTAACGTTGTACCTCATATAAGAGTGGATATAATGCTATCATATAGACCATGACGGTGAATCATAGATTTTAACTCATTCCTTTCATAATCGGTTTGTTCATGTACCACTTATGTATTGTATTTTTAGCCCTGATGAACCTTACATAAAAAGGCGAAACGTTGGTAAATTGCTGGTTTTTTAATTGAAAAAATAATAGACCAAAGCTCCAGAAATAACATCAATCATAGATTTGAACTTAAGATTTAATTCTAATTTTGCTTCTAGCTACGAAACATTATCCATACAGAAGTCTTCGTCATTGAAGGGGATACAGTTTTTAAATATTCATGTGCTTATTGTGGAAAAATAATAATTGATGCAACAGGTACTCAATTCATCATGAGCTCATTCTGTCTTCCTCCTCGATCAATTGAATTAAACCTTCTTTTTCCCCATTGCCTTATTCTCATTGTCTGGTGCAGTGCTTTTGCATAACATTGCTATAAGAAAGTCGACACCGAGTAGTATTTGGTCCAGAAGTGTGAAAGATTGATTATTGTTCATCGTGATATGAGATGTTAAAATCTGCTCAACTGTCTTTGAATTTTTCGGTTTGATTTTCATATTTCCAACAACGAATTATTATCATAAGACCCTTGCCTTCTTTGTAAGGTAAGTGTCTATTTTATAAATATTAAAGCGGTAACTATATTGAAAATAACTTTTATGCAACTCAGCCTATTATGACCTCTCAATCTATTTCCTTTCCTACACAATCACTTATTTCAGCCTAATATTATCCACTGTTCCTTAAATCCCTTTCTTTCCTGAGAATTATGTATGCCTGAATATTCATTGCCCTGCACTATAACTCCAGAAGCCATGATCTTACATTACGCTATCATTGCCTTGTATTAATTTTTAACTGAAAGCTGTAATTCGTATCTCATTACGCAAATTTCGTGAATAAGTATTAATATATGCTCTGTGGAACTCCGTTTGAGAGGGACAGGTAAAACCTCACAATATTTTTCTCCCTGTTCGCCCCTGCCAACGATTCCAACGGCAGGATATATTTTTTAAAGCAGAAAAACCCTACAAGGCAGGAGCAGAACGTAGGATTATATTTCATATTTAATGTATCCGCTGCTGAAGTATAGGAGCGTTGACGACATTTTTAAAAAGAGGATTCACTACTAGGTCTTTTAGGTATTTATTTTCTCAGCATATTTCTTTCCTAAGTCTGGGGACCCCTTCGTTCTCAGCTGTGGCCAGTCACATGCTATGTGCTACATTGCAAATATGTCACATTGAGGTGATTAGTAGGCCCAAGGCAAATTATAGTAACATTTTTTCCGTGCTTAAATTGAAATGAACTGTAAATGATGCCCTTTTTAATTTGGAAAAATATTCTCAAGTATTGTAAGCACTCAATTTATAAATGAATTGTTTATTATTTTACTGACTATGCTAGTGTTTTTTTTGGGATAGGTTGTAATGCATCCCTTATTTTTCATGCCTGAAAACGATTTCATGTTGATGATATTGCATTTACCTCTCCGTGCCCGTAATCCTTTACTGACGAGCAAAAAAGTTTAAGTTATATTTAGTTGTTCAATTCCCAAACTACTTTGATAGCAGCTCTCCACGTAAGATCGAGCTCCTTCTTAAAGGGAACAGGATTAAAATAGATCCTCCAACAGCCGACGCGTCGCGACGTCCTCAATTGCCTTCCACTAGTTTTTACATAAACTAGCCCAACTTTGCTTTACTTTGCTTTAACATTTGCTTTATCTTTCCTCTACATTAGCTTTCTTATCTTGAAAATATGCCTGAATTTTATTAATATCATTGTTAATGAGTTTGCATTAAAAATGTGAGACGACTTACTGAGTATGTGGCAATTGATTTTTTTAAATGAGGCACTCATCGCCTTTTGCTGATGTGGCTCTCCCTTGAGTCCCCGCCCGGAGATACAACTGAGAGACTGTTTTACCTTCAGCATTACATAACGGAGAGGAACGCCATCATGTCATGAGTGTGAATCTGTGTGAGGCTGAATCGTCAAGGGAGAATTACGTGAAATTTGACGGTTGCTTTTCCAATACCATTGCTGAGGCTGATTCTGTGAACTTACATCCATGAGGCAGTTCGTACCGGACCTTATCCGTCGGTGCCTTATAGTACTTATTGAACATGAGATGTGTAAAATTTTGACGAATAAAAGAAATAAGAGGATAGAGATTCTAAAATACACGAGGATTCGATACACTTCGAGGATTTTATTAAAACGAACTACTCAGCCTTTCAAGTGTATGGATGATAGTCTTCCTGTACTCCCTGAGCCGTGAATACAGGACTTGTGAATCCCTAACAGATACAAGCATAAGATTTGAGATAGAAGCATAAGGGTAACCAACTTGGTGAAATTTATCTGAAACTTAATGGAGGACAAATATGGTAAAGGATAACGAAGACAGTGACGTCACGTAAATGTAATACAGGAATTATTTGGAGACAATGAATATTTAGATGATGGTTGTAGTTCTTTTTTCTCTGACTGCCGCAAGTCAAGACCATGTTTTGAGGGTTGAATGGTTTTTCTCTCCCTACATTCCTTTCGTATTCTTTTCTCTTCACACATCTTCTCTTCTCCTAGAGGTCTCTCTCTTTCTGCTTATTTCCGCTCATCGTCACCCGGCCTTCAAACTTCCTCCGGCTCCCCTTGGCTCCTTTGGGTGTTTCAGGAGGAAAGCGCAATACTTCTGGAGGAGGTTGGGGACGTGATTTTAAGCATTTTTTGTCCTATGAACATGGGGTCGCAACTCCTTAGTTACCGAGCTATGTTAACGCAAACATTTTGTCACAAGCATTCTGCAGTTACCATGAAAACCCCAAAAAGCAGTGGCATCCAGCAATACTTACAACGAAAAACTGGTCTAAATTGTACTTAAAGTTTTTATCTTTCTTTTTCTGCCAAAATTTACGCATATTACTTACATTTTCTAAAATGGTAACTGAAATTGCCAACATTTTTCTTCTTCAAAAAATTATTTTTTAGAATAACTTTTTTATTTTGAGATATATGAAAAGGTTAATAGAGCCATACAAATTGGAAAATTTAATTTAATTTCCATAACTGGTAAAATTATTTTCATATCTTAATTTTTAGTGAAGATATGGCATCTTAAACGGTACCGTTACATGAGCACATTTTTCGACTGCTCTCTTCCATGCTTGGAACTGATATTCATTTACCGATAAAGACAATTAACTTCACCAATCTAAGCTTGAGTACTTATTTTTAAACGTTTTGAAAAGAATAACCAATCAATGAAACCCAAATTTAGGTGTTTTTGTGAACCAAATGAAGTAAACAATCAAGCGGCAACAAAGATCTCAAGTGGAGATTGTCTCCATGGATTAATTGTCGATCGCTGCCGCTGAGATTCATTGTTTAGGAAGCTTTTTCAAGTTTTAAGATCTTATAAGGATACTAAATCAATTGCATCATTAATTCTTGGATATGTTGTCAATGTAATGAGACTGAAAATGGGTGCAAATTTGAACAGGTTCATGGGATTTCGGTACGTTTCGGCGAGACCTTCACAATGAGTCATGATTTTACTAGTGCTGAATATGAAGATACCCTTCACTTCTTTGCGTTTGAAAAGCTGTTCCCAAGTACCTACTATCGTTTTCGACGCAAAAAATCCCGAGTAGACAACTGTTTTTTTTTTTTTGGGTTTTCAACACCATAGTGATACAGCCTCATTTCCCTGCGCTCGCATGTCTCACGAGCATTTGGTCCGATAGAGCATTTTTTAATTATTTCTTCCTTTCATAAAATATTTATTGGGGTGAGAGTAACCGTAAATTATAAACGATTCTGGGACGCAACGAATGTTTGATAAAAATTTGACCAGTATAATTTTCTCAACCTCGGTAACATTTTGGTGCGCATTCAAGAAAATGTTGATGCATACTTTAGATGGAGACGGGAATTATTTTTATTTATTAAGTCTTCCTCCTTTCCGTAACCCACAAATCGCCATTTAAATGCTTCCTCAAGTGTACCTTTTCTAGTTTCTTTTTGAGTACTTTGGAATGATATAATCGGAGATTAATGAAAATTTATTCATAATTTGTAAGTATTACGTTTTTCTTTTAAAACATTTGAAAAAAGCCTCTTCGTAAACTTACCAATTGTAGGGATGAAGCTTTAAGGAAACCAAACGTTAACGTTCTAAGAAGCAACAATTCCAAGAAACGCCCGTGTTTGAACAAAAGTCATCAACACAGATTTTGATGAAGGATTTGTTGATGACGACTCTTAAGATAATTCGACTCCTTCCAGCTATTTTATGAATTAACTCAACGCGTCCTTTCTCCGCTAATCCCTGCTTCCATCGTATACGAAAAACGCCTACATTTAAACTGTGATAAATGTTGGCATTTTTAGGGAAAAGTTTCCCACAACCTTTTGGGGATTAATAAGGATAAAAAACTGTGCTCCCACTTTAAAATAAGGTGCACATCTTTCAGTGTTAGCAGGGACTTTAAGGCCTCTCCGCTGGCAGGCAAACAGTCTTCGTAAGAGCTTCATGAAGTTTTTATGAACCAGACGTACATCTGCGGATGTGCTTGCGTTTTTTTCGCTCTCTTGAATCGAAGCCAAAGTCCACGTCTTCTTTTCTTTTATCTCCTTGCTTTCTGCTTCGAGTTATAATCATTTACACGGCAAAAAGCAGAGAACTTTTGGATGGAACCATCAGAGATGTGGTAATTAATGTTATTCGTACTAAAGATTTCTTCAACCATGTATTTAAAAGCAGTGTATTTTCATGTGTTCAATGCAAGTGCATTTATCCGGAACTTTTTAAGCATTTTGAATTTTAATAAGATAAATTTTTTTTTTGTTTTGAAGGATTTCGCAGCTTTTCTTATCTATGTAGGGTGATGCTTTAGGGCAAAGTTTCGCTACTCTTACTGGAAGCGTCATCAGGAGATGTGTCTCCTGATCACGCTTCAGGTAAGAGAAGCGAAACGTTGAGATTTTAATAATGAACAAAAAGCAGCATTGCCCGAAAGCATCATCCTACAAAGGTAAATATGTTTTCGCTAAACATTCTCGAAGAAATTGGAGTGAAGCAGGATGGCCTTGTAGGCCATGAAAATTATCCTTTTGTCTGGTATAATGTGACTTCTCTGGGTATATTGTAATTGCTTCCATTCAATTGAGAACATGCCGCTAGAGTCTTGGAAATGATTATTTAAGTAAGCCGCCATTGAGGGTAACTTGTAGTCATTAATATTTTAGTCGCATTAGTGAGACTGCATGCTTCATTATGTCTTAATATGAATTGGTGATTGATGTTAGTGACACATGTGTTTAAAAACGATAAAAATGATGAACATTTATATCTTCGAGCTGGAATGGAATGTTAACTAGCGCAACTTTGTTCAAACAAACGATTGCTTCTGAAATTGCTTCGGTACAGGGTGCTAGTAGTTGCAGTTTCACATCTCCATATGTTATGTAGTGGATCTACTGATACACTGCTCTTACAGCCAAATTCCGTCAATACTTTGTGCTCCAAGTTCCCCATTGCTGCCCTCTGGTACCATAAATTGATATATACGTTAATCGAAGAGTGTATATTTAGGCATGCTTAAAGTAATCAAATATCTCGCTTATTTTATTTTTTGATTGTCATTTTCTTCCTCTGATTCTTCTTCATTTTCTGTGCATCCATTTATACATACTTTTTAAAATGTTAAATTTTAATTTCTAAAAGATCCCATGCTAATGCTCTTTGTAAACCAGACAAGGATTGACGTAAACAATTTTGGCATTAAAAAATCAGTCGGTAGAGGTGCTTGAAAATTGAATGGGGATTTTTATAATCGATTTTTGAAGGGATCCAAAGTGTATAATAGTATATACCCTATTTGTTGGTTGTTAATATGATAACCTTGTTGGTTTTTTATGCTGCATTTTTGTAATGAGACCAAATAATATGTTTATTAAAATGAACGAAGCGTTGTCAACGGTTTCATGATAATTTTTTTCAACAGTGCTCCATTACAAGAGAAATTTAAATATCTTACATACGATTGTAAAATAAAGCAGTAGGGTTTCATGTAATCTGGTCTTACTTGAGGTGCAGAGTAGTTAGTTATTAATGTGGTCAGAACCACCTTAAGTAAAGCTTTAACTGCTTTTTGTGGTGTTGGATATATGTGTATATAACACTTAGCGATCCTCCTCAACCGCGTGTGGCAGGGGGTGTTATGTGACTAGCATCTCGTAATAGAGTTGGATATAGTAAAGATAGTTGAGTTCATTGCTGTAAACCATGGGGAAAAAGTAAATTTGGAAATGAAGAAATTAGGCATTATGTAATTCCCTAATAATCATTTTATAATATCCTCAGTGATCGCTGTTTGTCTTTTGAATGAACAATGGGCTGATCGGTAATTCTCGAAGCCGGTGTAGGTGCAATGTTTTAAATAAGTATAGGTACTGATTGTGTTAGTGTCCAAACACTGATGGCAACCAATAGTTACGGCGTTTGTAAAGAACAATGCGTTCAACGTAGTACATTTCTGTTATTCGTGGAGTAGAAATTGGCTGTATTACACATTTCATTATCATCGTTTCATTAAATCTTCGGGAGCCACGGCATGACCCTTTAGTGAGTATTCGCGTGGGGGGATGCAAGAGTGAATCGCCCGTGTTTTGTGCGTCTCAAATCTCTCCCGTACTCCTCTCCTCAATAGCCACTCTTCACTCTTCCCCGAGACCACAGTCGTTCTGTCATTGGCCCCTTCCCTTTCCCTCCATTTTCCTCTCCCCTGTACCCCCCCCGTCCCTCTCCACCCACCCCCGAAGACCTCCTGTTCCACTCTCTTACACACCTATCAACTCTCCACCCCACTCCACCCTCACATTACTTTACCCGCTTCCTTCCCCCCCCCCTACCTCGTACCCTAGTTCCACCACACCGAAGCACCACCCTCACCTCGGGGCGAACCCTGAAGCCCCCTTCATCACCCCATTCCCCCATTCATTCCAATCTCACCTCCCCCTGCCCCCCTCTCCGTACCCTTCTGTTCCTTCTGCCCACCTTGCATCACCCCCGGAGGCACCTCAGGAGTGGAGGGTGAGTCTGTGCGTCTGCATGTGTGTGGGTACCACAAACCCTGAGGGTTAGAGGAGGAGATAGGGGATGTGGAGTGTGTGGATGTGTTCCTGCGTGCGCGCGTGTGGTGGTGTGGTGGAGCTTGTGCGCGAGTAGCTCCGGCGTGTCTGCTCGGGAGAGGAGGAGGAAAACGTTCGGGAGGAGTGTGGGGACCCTTTGAGCGAGGCTGCGGGCTAGGGGAGTAGGGAGTTACGAGGGAAAGCTAGCGTAGTAGGGTAGGAGGGGAGGTTGTGTGTGCGTGTGGAGGAATCGGAGACGTGGGAGGGTTTGGCGGGATAGTGTAGTAGGGGGAGAGATAAAGGCAGAGGGTGGTAGAGAAAGGGGAGTGTTTTGAAACTTTGATGTCGGGTGAAAGTCATTCTGTTAAAATTACTTGCGGTTGTATTCCGCGTTGGCGGTGTTCTTTCACGGGGGGAGGGAAGGAGGGATGGGAAAGGGTGGGTTTTCGGAGATTGGGAGCGGGGTGAGGTAGGAGTCGGAATGCCGCGCTGCCAGCTATGGAGGGGGGGGGGCAGGGAGGGAGTTGTCAGGTGGTGCGGTGTATGGAGGAGGGTGCCATCGCTGCTGTAGGAGAGGGAGGAGGATGTGTAGTCGGAAGAGGGCTTGGGGAGAGAAAAAAAATCGGGTTTGGTTCTGAGAGCCTCCTCCCTGCTTTCGAAAGACGTCTTTAGCCGGCAAAACTATTTGTTCTCTCGGAATGATGGGGAGGGGCGCTTTAATTGAAGAACATCTTTCGCAGGAGGTGGGGGGGGAAGGAAGTACGCGGAGGTGTGTCATTAAATGCTGCCAGCGTGATTATATGGAAAGTTTGGTGTTAATATCCTCTCTCTTGAGCTGAGACTGCTTCTGAAGTGCTGTCTCTCCTTTCATTCCTTGCGGGAACCAGGAGAGGGGCAACTTTTTGGCAAACGGTATCAAATCAAGTTTAATTCCTTATTCATTTGAGGCATCATTCGTAAATACAGTGGAGAGAAAGAGAGTTCAAATGAGTTATCGCAATGTCTTCAAACACTTAAGTTTTGTGTCGACCTTTCGGGGACTGGTGTAAACTTGTGGGTACACTACTGTTCGACACATCGAAGGAAATCCTCAATCAACAAATGAAACTCAGAATATAATTTTGTTTATGTTTTGCTTTTCCTTATTGTACCATCAAATTGGATAGCATCGATGTGATGTCAAGTTTTCAGTGAAATGGTTGGTTATGAAATAAAATAATATTTCAAACAAATAAATTATTTATATATTTTAGGGTCTTCCGTTATCACAGAAAGAGCATTGAGGGGAATAGAAGTGTTTTTTCCTTATTTTTTAAAGCTTTTTTATGATTTTATATGAATTATCATCGTCTTAAGTACTGGTGATGATGATAAATCATTGAAAATCGAGTCGTCTGTGAGTATGAAAATATGTGTAATGGTTTATAAAATAGTTTAAGAAACGAAAGAAGTTACTGACACGCAACACCACAAAACATTTTCGTCTGAGCATGTTTTTGTTGATAAATTAATACCAAAATCTTATTTCATTCGTATTTTCTGTTAGAAACTCTTTGATAAAGTCCAATGATGGGCATATAATCCCTATTGCAAAGTTAATCGGTTTAATCCATGTAGCCAAAGTTCCTCCCGGTCACTCATGAATATATCTGATGAATACTCTTGCATTCTTAATGCTCTAATTAACTCAATATTAGTTTAGCGATGTAACTGTTACTGGAAATGATCTTGAAGGTTTAAATAAACGCCCAAAATGCATCATTTACTTTTTGTCTTCTTTATAATGCTGCTCTTAGCTTGATTTTTTTAAATTCCCAATTACTGGTTCATGCTATGATACAATTGATTTTTTGGTTATGACTGGCAACCAGTAAATTTTAAGCTTTAAGCTCACTACTAGTATATAAAACTTCAATATCAACTTGGTGAAAATTTTATCATATGCCTTCAGAAGCACTCCTTAAATCGTATTGCTGTAAAAGAAAATGTTATTCGGCCTATGACCGTCAGAGTAATAGAGCGTAAAGATGTAGATAATAACATGATTATTATAAATTCCGTGGTGGTTTTAGTGAAAGTGTAAGACACATTATGGTTCACTCATTAATTGAAAGAAATTTTGAATATGGGAATAGATCAGTGGAATACATGTGAAAGCGCTCTGGGAGTCGCACTACACAGAAAGAGATGGAAGGGAAACATTGGAATGGGAGCAAAACAAGATTACTCGTCATCTCTTCTGCTTTTCAATTGGTGCAGATGGAAAATGACGATAAAAATAACGATAACGATGGAAATAACTGAGGGTGTGAATGAAAGTTGAGATCAATAAGTGGATTTGGTCTGCTGATGATGATGACGCTCTATTGAACCAATTGGCATGGGCATTGGGCCACTGAGCGCGTAACTGGATCAGTGCGAGAGGTACATGTAGGGTGACGGCCCTTTGCCATAATTGACGATACCTATTGATCGTAAGCAGATGATCTATTTATCTGTTAAATTATTGTTACCCTTAAATGATTATTATTCGAACGTTTGGAGATTTGTGAACCCTGGTATTCTGAAGGCATTCATGTTTCATCAAAAGTACGAAACATTTGTGTTTAACCCTTAGCATTCACATAATCGGAATGGAAAATTAAATCTATCATATTTGACAGAAATAATATGATGGAAGGTAATAGGTCCTCAGGTTTACAACAACGTCATCTCACACCAATTGAATTTCTCATTATATTTTTGCGTAGTTTAATTTTACTAAATCAATCGTGGTGCCTTTAGTCGGAAATAAAGTCGCTGGGCGGAGTGGGAGAATTAAAAAAATTGACATTGTCACCCTCACGTGTACACGAAATAAAATGACGCAAGCTAAGTCTTAATTGATCCTGGTGACCTTAATGATTATTTAATTATTCCCCGTCATTATATGCCACTCAATTCATTTTAAAATTCACTCACTTGTCTCCAGTGATGAGCAACCTCATTTGTCAAACTTAACAATTAATGCTGAAAGTTGGTTTTTGTGCTTTACCCTTAATCGATTATTGACTAAGTTGTAATAGGCTTTGCAGCCCGTTAAAAGAGCTTCTCGTTACTTCAAAACATTCACCGCGATCACTCCTCGTGAAATTATAATTGCATGCGACACTGCCTTTTCTATTTTTCAGTTCAGTTTTTGGATGTCCTATGATATCGTTTTAATATTCCTTATCAAACTCTTTGGTCTTTTAGCAATGAGGAGTTTTTAAGTATTTGGAAAAGTGAACATAATACCGATTGATTGAGTTTCAGTGCATGATAACATGTTAATGCTTGAATGACTAGTCAAAGCTGTATCCACCCATCTGCTCAATGGGTAGCTAAGCTAAGCGATGCGTGTTCCGAGAAAATGAGAAAAATTCTCTGTATTACATGACGAGTAATCCCCAGTATCAATTTCTATCGGGAGATATCCATCATTTTAGGCTAGGAAATGAATAAAATTTTTGTGTTATAAGCGAAAATATGAGGTAGTCGTGGATATACCTTTTCACACCATCGATCTTTATTTACCATTTAAATTGAGATGTAGATCCTTTCGCAATCGACAGGTTTATCACAATATGTTGAGAAACATAACTGATCTGAGCGAGTAAGCCTTATTGTACATATCAAACTATGGAGACTCTCATATTTATTTGTGTTGCTTTGCTTTTAGCAAGGCTTATTTTATCTTATTTTATCAGCATGAAATTGTATGCAGTAGGTGATAATAGTGGTGTAGTTTTTTTTCAGACGATTTCGGCTTCGCTCATCTCTGGTTTCTTTTTCTGCGCCTTGGATTTCTTGGGTGGAATATTTGAGACTTGACTTTCGTTCCATCCATGCGAAGGATAGCAGGGACCTCGAAGCCATTTTTCAGGTTTTTGTGTCCCTGCTAAACCTCCTGGGAGGATCAGCGACGATAGTAGAGATGGCGATGTAAAGTGGGCTGTAGATGAAGTACATATGTACGAGTGTGGCCAATGGCTAAGAAGTCAAACGTTTGACCTCACTCTTTGTGGGTCTTCAAATTGGTTGGAGGCTTGACTGGGAGATGATGTCGTGAAAGCTTGAGGTCGGAGCCCTCGCTGAATTCGTGAGCTATGGGGAGTAATGAGCACTTGCGCGGTGACACTTCCGTGAATGATCATTCCCTGTAATTTTCCAGGCCAAGCATAAGCATGACTGAATATGTGTATTTTTTTTTAGGTTCAACTGGTTGGGTGGTCGGTAGAGAGGCTGTTGTAGTCTTTAAGTATTTATGGCTCAGTGTCCAGATTGCCTTGATTTTGGTCGTTCAATTGAGAATGCACTGTGGTGTCCGAGTGGTTAATGAGCTGGACTCGAAATTCAATGGGCCATGCCCGCACATTTTTGAATCCTATTAGAAGCGTTTTAGCAGCTGGCTGAGAGGTATATGAACTTGCTAGTCCCGAGATTTTGAGTCACGCCTGGGTGGTTTTCATACCGTCCAGGTCAAGGATAATTTTGAAGTTAGTTAAAGTACTTTATGATGAGTTAAAGTGAATTAATTGTGAGGCACATTGGAGATTATTTATAATTTAACCCTACTTAAGTCTTTAATGAAAACCATTTCCTGCAGAAGCCTCGTCATTCGTTAAACCACCGAAAAATTTTGGGATTTCCGATGATTCTTACCAAATCCGAACACATATTTCTGGGTTTAAATTTTCGTCGCATCGAAGCACACACCTCATTACTTTTTCAATAGTATCTCATGTTTTTTTTGTGTTTGATTACTCGAGGAAATATCTTCTCTTGATTACCTTGCGTTGAAATTATTTTAGATATAAGTGACTTCATCCACCGTTAATTATTTTATACTGCTTTCCGTGGTCTCACCAGCAAGCTGGACCGACGTGTTACGACGTCAGGGAAAAGAAATTTGGTTTAATGGTTCTTGTATTGTCTTTCACTAGTCTAACCTACGGGTGGTACAATGTAAACCTCTCGTACGTAGGGAGTATACATAGATATGATGCGTATTACTCCAACTTAAACTTTAAAATATTACGTAGGGCAACCCGGGTATCTTTTGATAGTCTGAAGGATAACCTGATTAGAGAGTAGCAGCATTTAGGGAATCGCTATGAATCACAGCCAGCGAACAGAAATTCAAGTGACATGATCTTCAGTGAATGAATTGTTTTATAAATTTAGGTTATAGGAAAATATTTCTCGACATTTTCCTATAGTCAACCCTTCAAAATTCATTGGCCTGATTGCTGTCGAATCCATTCCATAATCCATTCAAACTCTTACGAGGCATTGGATAATTGCGTTAATTAGAGAGCGTGATCAATTTCTTTGGAAATTATTAATATTTAATGAGTCGTCAAAAGATGGTGTTTGTTCAGTATGTGAACTCAAATCGACTGCGTATCCAATTTGTTAAATTTTGGGGGAAATTGTTTGTTTTGTTCGCATTTTCGGCAGCTGATGGAATTCATGGATATTTCTCAGTGCATCAACCCGTGCACCATCGACTGTTTTACATAAACAGTTGACCACAACCGCTGAATTCTATTGACAACAATACAAGTGACCACAACCGGTGTTATTGTGTTGGCAGCATCGTACAGGCTACCCTTTTTAGCTAACTAAATGAAGCCCGAATGAAACTAATTTTTACCGTATTTGAACGCCGTGTTTCTCAGCACATAAACAGATGGGTGGCACTAACTTTAGTGGATTATCCTTGTTTAGTCAGGCCCGATTTTGAATAATTCATTTTTGCCAAATAATTAGGATTAAAAAGCTAAATTTTGTTTTTGTTGAAATACCAAATATGAAAGTTTTTATGACAAAGTGGGTTATATTTTTATTTTAAAATTTTCTCCAGGACGGAGGCGTTTTATTTCCCGAGCGAAGCGTCTCAAATAAACGAGAGCTTTTGACCTTTGGGGCACCATCTCGTGCGACGAGCGACAGCGGAATTAGCTTTTTACCGTGTGACCCTTTTTACCCTATTCCAGTTAGAGAAAAAATATAAAGGCAGTTTTTATTGTTTATATACTGGGAAAATATTTATCTTTGAAAATATAACTGGTTTAATTAAGCAGTGCATGCGTAGGGAAGAATTGCGAGGCCGATAATTTAGAAAAGTTACCATCCCACAATTACGTCTACTGTAATGTAATTATTTATGAATTCATTGTTTTAGATTGCCCATGAATAATGGAGAATAGGTGTTAAAAATGCAAATTGTAAATAACGATTCAGGACGAAAGTTAAACAACTTCTATAAAAGATTTAAATTTATTAAATTATTTAACATTTTTCGGGCACTTCACAACACTTAAGTTTCATTTCACAAGGAAAGCGATACATTTGCAATTGTCATGATATCTGTAACTGGCACGTGTAAATTTGCCCACTCAATGAATTCTACATCCGGCCATTATAAATGGCTGTGGGCACCCTCTCAAGAATTCGACCTTTGGATTGGAAACTTTACGGATCATAGGAAATTAAAAACAAAACTTTCTGGTTAATCGTTGAAAATTTACATGCCTTTAAGCTTACTAGCACAAGGTAAGCTGTTCTCTCACCTAACTAATCAATGCCCAGTTTGATCGTAACTGCCTTGAATAATGTGAAAAAACTTCGTGATACGGAATTTAGTAAGTATTCAATTGACTTTAGTGCAAATACGATGCCGCGAATATATATGTCATTCATTTAGCTCGCGAAAAATGAAGAGCAACATTTGCATGCTAATGCTTTTGTTAACATTTTTTCGATATTGTTTTATATTTTATATTTATTAATTTTAATTTAGCCCGTGGAATGTTGAAATTCACTTCTTGTTTATTTTTAAATTGAAACTCTCACTTGAAAATACTAAAATATTCACTTGGAAATATTGGATGGTGTAAAAAGAAAAAAATCATATTTACATCACATTAGCCCTTGGGTAAAGGATTATTGCATGACCCTATTGTCTTCATATTGCTTTTCTATTTTGTCTCCAAATGTTTTAAATAATAAGCTTTTTAATTAAAAGTTGATCTTTGGGAAGTGTATATGCCTATAAGACATTTAGCTCAGCGTGCTTTCATGGTTTCATTTATTTGTCGCGTAGTCTGTTTAAGCTATGCGGTTGAAAAATTTATTTTTGGCCTATTTGAAGTAGTCGTAACTTTCGTCTCCTTAATATTTTCGTATTTTATTATGTCTTCATTTATCTCTCTATTCATCTCTTGATATAAAGCGCTATAAAAAAGAAAGCGGAATATTTTTGATTGTATGTATGTACACAAAATGTACCTCATGATTAAATTACCTTGAATTCATGGTTATTGAAATTTGAAGACTCTCCTTTACAAAACTACTTTTGGGACTTTTACCAGTACTCTTTTCCACTTTCAAGCTAACTCAAATGATCTGTGACCCCTGATGCACGAATGGTTGGCAAAAGAATGCCAAGAAATTACTAATGCTTGGCCATAGTTTCCATTTTGGTTCTTTAGATAATTTACTTTCTTATTACTCTATGCACAGCTATCTCTAATAATAAGCTTCAATAGCAAATATGAAGTTACTGAGGATGTTTTAGGCTTCTTAGCTACGACCAAATATGGATACATTTGCACTATGAGTGCAATTGCTGTACATTTCTCCGAATGCAGCTTATCTCTAAAAGAGTTTTTGTAATGAGCAATCTTTTGATGCTCACATATTATTATTTTCAGTTGGATATCCCCTTGTGAAGGTTATAATTAATTGATCTAATTGCTTAATGACGAATTCATATGAGTTTGCTTGAGTAATAATTATAAAAATCGTGTTTGTTTTGATGAAAACATTTTGATCTCCCGATTTGCAATGCTAGTTTTGATTGGTGTATGGCATTTAAGAAGATGATATTTCATAACATGATAGCATGGTTAAGTATAATAAAGCTAATTTTTATTTAAAGAGATACATATTCAGCGCGATGTAAGTACTTTTTTTTGGTGCTGAATATTATAGAGGTTTTAATTTTTTTATGCGTGGGACATTAATTTTTTCTTTCTTAAATATGGGCAAAAGTGCTTATTTTACTTCCCTAATAATTATATATGACGATTTAATAGCAGTCTTAAAAAATAATTAATTAAGTAATATTTTTTACATTGTACAACTAATTGTTTACTTTTAGTTACAATAAAGACTGGATTTTGTTGTGGTACGGTCAGTATTGTTTTAGAATGACCACCGAGTCTACTCTATTCAAGTGATGCCTTACTTGAAACCATATATATTGCTAATTAAATGGTAGCTGCCAGAAAAACTACCAGATACTACTTTTGAATAACAAATATAAAATGGGTACTGACACAATTTTTTGATGAAATTGATCGAAAATATATGAAGTTTGTTATACTCTTGAATGTAATTTACTTGTACTGTAATCCTCTCGCGCGCTTGTACTGGAAAAACTGCGCGCACGGCTATGACATATTTGAAGGCAATTTTATCTATCGAGGAATTCTGAAATCCGTATGCCATGAACGTTCGAGCCACCGAATCGATAAATATGTAAATGAAATGCATTCTGAGTGAATTTTGAGTAGTGAATAGGCGTCTCGAACGCTATTCATTCCCTTAGATTTTAAAAGTATGCGCTTCGTTAACTACTTTTTCGTGCCGGAAAACTTCATCGGTAAAGGAATGCAATTCAAAATCGTCTATGTGTATTGTAAAATATTCCTCAATTTGAAAATTTTTATGTTTAACATAATTTGACAATGAAAAACGAATTGTTGAAAGATAACAGTAGATTTTTCCCTTAATCTTGAATGAGCCCGGTCAATTTTGAGAATCGCTCGGTATACAGGAAAGGAACGACTTTCGTTTGGAATTTTCATTAATGATATACATTCCTGGAAAAAAAACTCACTCAAGACAAATATTTTGTCCCTTAATGGAGGCTGGTAACCAAAACAATACGTGAATTCCATTTGACTTGGATACTTAAGACGTGCACCTCATCCGGGTTTGGTAGCGTTCAGGATTCTCAAAGTTAGCTCCGGAACAATGGGCGTGGAAACGGCTCCAAGGAAGCTTTACGCAGTCAATTCGGAAAACACTCCCAAGCGACGTCCCCCCACCCCACTCCCCTCAGTAACTTTACGCAAAACAAGTTTTTAGTTTAATCGATTTCCTTCATGAAAAGCCAAAGAAATATTGCGCGTGCTTTTGTGATAACGGGTTGTAATTTGATAAGAACTTTAACGCTTGAATAATTTTATTTCCGAATTGAATTAATTATAGAATTGGACCGCGAGGTTGTTTGCTTACCTCCAGACCTTCGGTGAATTCCAGAATGTTAAGCCCCCGGGCTGTCTTTAATAAAAATGATTCCCACTGGGGGTGGGGGGCAGAGCCCCGAAAGACCTCTCTACTCCTACTCAATTTCCACATTCTGCCCTTCGGACCTTAACTTCTGCCCTTGTAGCTAACCCATTCCCCTGACATTTTTTTACCATCCCCCTGAGTAGTCTGAGTTCACCAAACCAGACGATGTAAATGTCTCCTTTACCCAATCCTTTTTCTCTATACCTTCCCTCTCTTACATTTTATCCGAAGGATCCCGTAAATTGACTCCTGGGCTCAAATCGAGGTGTTGCTTGACTTTGAATAACAAATAGTTGGACTAGTGGAAAAAATGTTGGATGTGTCCTTTTTTTAAAGGATTCCACGAAAAAAAACACGTTCAATGTAATATTAATTTCTTTACACAAACGCGTCATTTTTTTTCGTGTCTCTTAGATCGGATGAAATCCCAACGAAGTAGGTGCTTTAGGTGAAAGGGCGCTCATGAAGACATGTGTACTCTTTCATTCTCACTGTTAATTCCTCAACAAAATCATTGCTTACTCTTAACCGTCCTGGAAGAGGATATTAATTTGGGAGAATAGTAAATGTCGCCACCTAAGTCATAGCATTTTGGTTTCTAGTGATCTATGTGATGTAGTGTGAGTCTAACTATGTATATCATGTCATCTCACTTGACAAATCTGATGGTAAAAAAATATTGATCTCTGTATTCAACCGCATATTAGCTATTTATAATGTTGAAGGTGCACGATTATACCTCTGTAGTTCACACTTAATTAGTCTATACGTTTCTTTAGTAGAAAAACATTCATCCTATCTCATTTTACCCAATAAAAAGAAGAGAAGCATGGGTTGTAAGGGTGCTTTTTATCTTTACACTGGACAATGCTTTGAAATACTCAGTTTACTCGAGTTATAAACCCTGCACAATGGCGCTCTGAGGTTAAACACGCAGGACATCAGGCGCAAAATAGCTCAAAGCTGTTGAGGCGTTTATGGTGCAGAGGCATCTAGTGAGCTCGAAGGATGTTAGCTTGAAGGATAGGGAGCTGTACCTGAAATCATGAGTGTGGATTGTAACTCTCTATAAATCAGAGGAGCGGAGATACATACGGAGAATAAGATATGTAGTAGCTCGGAAAAAAATCTTGGAGGACGATAGTTTTGATACGGATAAAACGTAGTCTTCAGAAACTTTGTGGTATTCCATCACAACAATTTATTACAGCGAGGAAACTTTTACAAACCACATAACAATAAAACTCAACCACGACCCGGGTTTCAACGGCTAAGCGTCATCATCAGGTGAACAAAAGTGTACAGCAATCCCTTATATACCTTCAGTCAGTTGGGGGTGGGGTAGTGGCGTTGAGGGGGGGAGGAGGACGGGAATGGACAACAATAGAGGATAGGATGGGGGAGTTGGCGGGCAGCAAGTATTCATTTAAAAGATTAACATCAGCGTCAACATTTCATTTTAAAATTTCGAGCTGTTCATATGCATTTAGCTCACGTCGGTTATTAGTAAAATGCAGTACTTTAACTTTAAAATCACTTTTATGGTCACAGGTTAAAAGGTATTTCGCAAAATTGCTCTTTTCTTCATGGTCATTTTTAAAAGCACTATAATGTTCTTTTGTTCTTTTCTGGAAACTTCTCGAAGTCTGCCCCACGTAGACACTTTCGCAGTCGTTGCATGACAGTTCATATATACCACTTCTGCACATAGAGTCCACTTAATCTTTACAATGTACAAACCAGTTTTTTAGGGTCATGGTTGACTTATATGATAAAAAGCATTGATTTTTGGGGAATGCTTTTACAACATTTTCGGTTATATGACCGTAATAACTTACAGAGCTCCATTTACAATCCATTTTACCACTATTAGTAGAATATATTAGGTGCACAAATTTTTCTTCTTCTTTTTACTAATTAATTTGTCTATTATCTCTGGTGAATAACCGTTTGCAAAAGCTATATGTTTAATTATGCTCTTTTCTTTCTCAAAATCTTCTTTGATGAGTGGGACATTAATGAGTCGGTTAATCAAGGCATGGAATGCTGCCATTTTTTGTGAGTGGCAGTGTCTCGAGTCCGCAGGAATGACGATGTCATTATATGTTGGCTTTCTATAAATGGTAAATTTATGACGATTATTCACCAGAGAAATAGTCAAATCCAAATAGTTAATGGAACGTTTGTTATTAGTCTCATTCGTAAAAAGGAGTTTTGGATGTACATTGTTTAAAACCGTTTTAAAATTGTCCAACTGTCGGTCCGTCCCATTCCATAAAATCAAAATATCGTCCACATATCGATACCAGTATATTACTCTATTTAATAGGCTATGTCCTGAGTTAAAAAGTTTATTTTCATAATAATCTAGAAAAATGTCAGCAAGTAAAGGAGAGATTGGGGAGCCCATAGCTAAACCCTCTGTCTGTTGATAAAAACAATTATTAAAAAGGAAATAGTTCTGGTTGACAGTGATATTTAATAGTACAGATAGTTCCTTAACAACACTTTCTGTGGCTCCCGCTGATTTTAGAAGGTCAATTGTTATTTGTACTGCTTCATATTGTTGTCCATTCCCGTCCTCCTCCCCCCCCTCAACGCCACTACCCCACCCCCAACTGACTGAAGGTATATAAGGGATTGCTGTACACTTTTGTTCACCTGATGATGACGCTTAGCCGTTGAAACCCGGGTCGTGGTTGAGTTTATTGTTATGTGGTTTGTAAAAGTTTCCTCGCTGTAATAAATAGTTTTGATACGATAAACCAACATTAGAAAAAAGAAAAATGCTGAATATTCCGATTTCAGTGAGAGAAAAAACCCTTTCAGATGGCCTAATGGAAAACAACTAGGTGGATTGCACACGTCCTGTGTTTGATGGATTTGCAAGGGGCACAATAGAAGAGGAGGTCCAACGTATAAGCAGATACTTACACCCTATATTGAATTATTAAAAAGAGTAGCTATCAGAAAGTTGGTTACTAAACGTATAATTGGGAAGAATAGGTAGTTAACCAATCTTCTCATTGAAAGACTAATGATGGTGCCTAAAATGACCGGTCAGTCAACGAATCATTTTTTTCCTGGAAATTGAATTCTGTGTGACGTGATATCTATACGTTTACTGGAAAACATCGCACGAATATGCAGGCTTTCAAAATTACTTTCCCTGCTTTAAATCCTTTACGTCTATTCGCTCTCCAGACCTTCGACTTTATCCCTTCAGCATGACATTCAAAGTGGCTATTCTCAACGCTGTTCGCCATACTCATTCCGTAACTTTGTTTCCAATATAAGCAGAAATGTGCGGTATAAACTCTTCTTGTAGAAGTCTTCTGTTTCCACTTTCTTTCCTTTTTTCCACAACCAACTTTCTCGTGTCCGGTCTACGCCCATGTATCTGATGAATCTATATGAAATTCTCCTCTGTCCACATAGACAACCCTTCAAAGTTTCGGGACTCTACAGTGCTACTCTATTTCTGAACTGACATGATACTTCAACTGCCTACATTTAGTCAATAATAAGACATTTGATAATTTAGATTTTCTTTTTGTAATAAATGTCCCCTTCTTGCAACAGAGTAGTTAAAACACTCAGTAGAACGGTGGTGTTTGGTGTGGCTCTGTGTTCTTAAATTAGAGGCCGTCTTTGTCCCATATTACCATAGTTCTAACTTTAGGTCTCTTTATAATATCAGCATAAAAAGCGATGCTGATACGTTCTCCTATCGATAACGAGCATGTCAACTAACCAACAGTGTGATGTAACATTAAAAACCCGAACTCCTAGTTAGCATAAAGTTACCGAAAATACCACATAACTTTGCGGTTGACGTTAACTAGACATAGAGCTGGGCCTATGATTTGTGTTTAGGTTACGTGTCTAAAGGAAAATTAACTGCACGAAACGTGTCTACATTGCGTCGGTGACCTATGAGAAGTGACTTCGTCTTGTCAAAAAGTTTTAATAAAAAAAAAATATGTATATATACATATTTTTTAAATTATTAATTACCACCGAAAACAGCATTTATGGCCTTAACATCGGGGTAGTAGTAACAATCAACAGTGGACAAGCACGAAAAACCATGTCCTGGGAAGTGAAAAATCCTCCCCAGGCGGGATTCGAACCTGCGATTTTTAGGTTGGCAGGCGTTACCCCGCCGCCACCGAGGATCGGCCTTTAAGTTTCCCCAACTCTCATATATCTGAAACAACCACTCAGGTTATGTCCTCTTCTCACCATTCATACTAAAAATTATGTTTCAAACCTCTTGCATAGTCGTCCTTTCAATATTCGATTAGGAAATCTCACGCAACCAGAGATTTATGGACCGTTAAAGTCTGTTTACAGTGGCTTTTAAACTTGCTCTTTAGGAAAGTTCTCACCAATGTAGCATAGGAATGAATACGGTAGCATCGGAAGAGAAAATTAAGTTGATTGATTGTTAACTAATTAGTGCTGATTATATGTTTTTTTTTAACTGAGTTAATGAATTATTGTGTCATGGCTTATTTCCAGCCTTCAGTCAGTTCTCATTTTTGGAAATGTTGGAGAATTTTCAATTCACAAGAACCGAGGAAAATGAAATATTCTGAAAAAATAGATAAACATCAAAATGAGTTGTCCCCGAAACATGGCCGTACTGATAAATTTGAGGTGACATGAGGTCGTTTTGAAGTCATTTTTTAAAAATGGATATGTAAAAAAATAAAAATAATTAGGTGTAAATAATATTTTGGTGGCTCATATAATTAGTGAGGTCAAAAATTGGTTTATGTTTCCGAAGGCTCATCAGTGGAATTGATATTTTCGATTCATATTTTGTGAATGAGACATGCCAATAAATTTTTTCAGACTTAAATTCCCTTTCAGCTCTACAATTTTCATTATGTCTTAATTGAAATCTACCGTTTCACATTTTTAGTTTTAATTTGTTCTCTCCAGGCATTCAAATCGCCCAACTGACCGTGGATGTCATTCATAAATAAAACGTTAGACCTATTACAGGTATTATTATAGGAATGGTTGTCTAAATATTGTATTGCATTGCTCCAGAAGAACGTTGAAATATTAAAATAAACAGAAGCTGGGGTAAATAGTTTTGAGATGAGATTAATAATGTTCTGCTTGCATTATTTATAGTATTTGAAAGGCCTATGTAAATAATTTATTTTAATTAAAATAAGGGCATTATTTAATTTCACCACAATACAGTTTTTGAGAAAAAGTAGTCACTTTCTTGCTCTAAGAGAGTAATTTACGAATTAATTTTACCAGAAATGGGACATTCAAAGGCTAAACTACGATTTTAGTCAGGTGTACTCTTCTTTAATATGCTGACATTAGACGTACGCTACTTCTAAGAGTCCTGTGGCGTCTTTCATATTGCAAGCCGGTTAGTGAAAGAGTCTGTTTTAGAAAGGATGCGGCGGCTCTTTGCCATTCCATTTCGTTAAAGCAGCATCACAGTGAGAAAGTAGTAACCGGAAAGTTCTTAAAGGGGGTGAGTAAATAAAGTTAGTTTTGTGAAGCGGTTACGAAGCTGCAGGCCCTCTAGCAGAACAAAAGAATTTCCACGTTGCTATTTCCACATTTCTTGCCCTCGCTATTCATTTAATGCTGAAATAGGTGCCTGAATTTCCTCTGAAAAGGTTTATCTCTTGATATTTACGATTTAGGTACTATAGTAGCATACGTAAGCATTATACGCGATTCGATGCTAAGTCAGCGCTCAAAATCTCTACATATTTTCAGAAAACTCATTCAAAAAGGATACTGTACCGTTGAATTAAAAGAGTAATTCCACGTTGCCAGTTCCCTATCCAGTAAAATCTCTTATAAAGGACGTGTATTTTCCACAAATCTCTGCCGTCGGTTTTTGTGGAGACAATCAGCTGCATAAAAAACTTCTTGCAAAGCACGATACCAGGAGTCTTAAAATCATCCATCGGCTGAGAATGTATTTATGGTTATTTATTTTATTTGTAGAGACTTTTCATAAATTAAAACTTTTTACTCATGTTCATTTGTTAGTTATGTTTTCTCTAATCACCTCTGAGATCTCTTTTTGGGATCTCGGGGGAAAAAAACTCAAATAAGCAGAATTATCTACGCTTTATTTAAAGAGGTGTGGACTGCTCGAAGGTAGTATCTTGTAAACTGCTAAAGCCCTTTTGAATTTTTATTCTTCTGGTTTTTTATGGTGGCTTCTTGGGGGAAATATTTATACAATTTTTAACTATTGCGAATAATATTCGTCTTACACTTTTTTCATGTTAAAATACAATTTTTGTAAAAACTTCTTAAAAATGAGGATTTGCATTCCAGCATTGCTTTCCATCGAAGTAAGTATTCATCCGCGTATTTCCTAAAAATATTTTATAAAACTTAACATTCTAATATTCATTGAAAGCTACCTAGTAATGTGATAAATAATTATATGTAACATCTAAAGTGGTGAAGATATAAGTGTTAAGTTTAGATGGATAAAACGTCGTAGAGGAGTTGAATTAAACTTGAGGAATTGGAGATTTTTAAGGATTTTTTCTGAAATTTAATGTTATAAGGTTTTAGAAACGAGGTTCTTAAAAGGGAAAAAAAGTAGTGCTCAGTGGCCGTCCAAGTGTGTGCCCTAATGTTTTAAATTAAAGTTTGCATCCGTGTGGTATATTTGATTAAAATGGGGCTGTCGGAATTAGTTATGCGGACGTTCAATCGCAGATTTCCGCGGCGTTCAAGCTCATGATCCTCAATTCTTAGGTGATCACCGCAAAGGTTTTTTTTCAACACAACTTCGACATAAAATGGTGTTGGAAACGCAGTACTTACAAGAGAAAACAGTGAGGTTTATATCAAAGTGTCCATATTGGTGTTTGAAGTAAATCTCAGATGAGGCATTGCGTACGAGTTTTCATCAGTAACTACCTTCAATCTGCGAGGTAGCAAAATAAAGATGCTTAGAATCTGACAAAATGGTGATACAAATTTAGGCCGGGAAATTTGTCGAAAAAATGACATCCAGGCATCGTGAATCCTACATCCAACTATACCTTAGTGTTCTGTCTTCCACATCTCCATCCACTACCTTTCTTCCCTCAGTACTCCTCCTACATTCCGTTCACCATATTTGCTTGACCCGTTACATCTGAGATTCTCTCATTCGTTAGAAATAAGTAAGAAGTCATAATCAAACGCCTGAGGAATGAGCATTACACTCGCTTCATTTATCTTGCTGTGCCAAGTCAACAAAGTTGAAACTTGCTTTTAAGCTTGAACGAGCTTTAAACAAGCGCGAAACGAATTTGAATCAAGATAACTTAGCTCCATCCGTCAATATAGCAGCAAGCTTGACTTGCAAAGTTTGATTCAAGCTTTTTTTGTAAATTTTTTTGTGGTTGAACCTAGGTTTTCGCTTAATACTGGCTTGAATTAAACTTGTCGTGCCTACGTTGTCATGACGGAAAAAACAAGCCGATACTGAAACTTGCTGTTAGATTGTATGCTTACGGAATGATTTTTATTACCATGATCTTGAGTATGATTGTATTGAGAGAGATGATATAGAATATAGCGCTGTGCGGTGCACGAGGACCAAGACTTTTGATTCTGATTTTTAAAATTAATACTATTTCTGCGACTGCTTGGAATTCTCTTCCGCCATTCACCATCCTCTCCCCTCCCCCCTCCTCACTCCACTACACCCGAAATCACAAATCCCGTCAAATTCAATCCCTCCCTCCCTCCCTTTGCTTTCCGACCACGACCCGGGGACCGTGAGCCACGCCAACCGCCCCCCCACCCCCCTGGCCACCCCCGCGTACTCACACCCACCCTTTGTCTCCCAACCCTCTCTCTATCTCACTCTTTCCCTCTCGTTAAATATTTCACCCTCCGCCCCCTTCCCGTCCCTTATGGAACCTGCCCACCGCCAACCTACCAACCGCCCATCCAGCGCTCTCCCACAAACGTTCGAACAACTCCCGTGCCATACGCTCCTCCCTCCTCTCCTTCCTCCACGGCCCCCACTCCGACACACACTTCACCCCCAAACAACGGGGTTGGGGGAGAGGAGAGAGGGCGGGGAAGTAAAAGGGCGAACGGGGGTGGGTTCTTCTATAAATGGGGGGTGAGTGAGGAGGAGGAGTAGGGAGTGTAACTGCGGGGATACGACCACGAGGCAAAGAGAAAGCCTGCCTGCGTGAAGGCGCAGGCTGAGAGAGAGCCTTATTTATTTGGAAGGGCGCGGCGGATGCTAAAAAGAGAGGAAGCGCTGGAGGGAGATCGAGGTACAGGTAGAAAAAGTCGGCGCAAATCATGGAGTAGTATTGGTTATATTTATAAGATTAATTTGTTTAAGCCTAGAGTCTTTTGGAGCATTATTGGTTTAGTGATATTATCAACAAAAAACACATTCGTAGAATAGACTGTTTTACACAAGAAGAACTACCAGGGTAAGTAAGGAATCAGTTAGGGAACTAGAATTAGATGGAATATACATTTTTTATGCTCTGAGCATTAACACTGGAGCAAATGCTGAAGAAAAATTAAATTAAACTTGGCTCAACAATATGATGGAGTTCAACGTGATTGCTAAGGATGAAAATATATAGACACAAATATAAGGGTGCACATATATGGTTACATGCATGTGAAAAAATATATATTGATGCAAAATACAAAATAAGATATGAAAGAATGGAGGGCTGAAGTCAACCAATCTTAGGATTGAACGACTTATGAATGAATGATGATTACGTTTAAATAGACGTGAAAGTAGTTATAATTAGAATTCATCAATTCAAACATTGGTTAGCTACTTACTATGCCACACTCCTCTCAGATAACCTTCCAATTTCTTCGCAAGTAAGACAAGTACCAATAACAGAAAAGTACACGAGAACTGCTAGTACACAAGCAATGACAAAAAAAATATGTACAGATAAAAAATCAGCCGCATTTTAGTAGTTGAAATTGTTCGTATGGATTTGACAATATAGTTAAAACTGGTGAACAGTTTTTGAACTTACAATATATTATAAAATATTACACTAGACTATTGTAATAGTAGAGTTCAACGTTGATAGCTGATAAAACTTAGATGTTTTCTTTTTAATTATAGGTGCTCGATATCATCACTGTATATAAGTGCACGGACAGTCCAAATAACATTTTCGACGTGATTGGATCAAATTACAATTTCATTTTAACTCTCGGTTCAGACCATTTTCAAGTATTGATTTGCCCAGTTTCTCATTTGAGCTGGTGTTACAAGGGAGCACATGCAGTTTTGGAACTCAAGGTGAAAAAAATAATTCACCTGGATTGGCATTCGGACACAGTTCCCCTAAATCTGCCCCATTGCGTATTCGGGGGAACTGGGCTCGTATCACGGGCGAATAATTATTTCACTTTGGATTTTACTCAGCGGTGGAGTAGCTATAGTAAGAGAGAGGGATGTTGCAAGGACTTCCACGAGTGAGTCTCACAATGGAAACAATCTTGGTGCGAAGAACTATATGAAAGAAAAGTAACCTTATCTTAATGAATTCGATGTGCTGATTACGAATATAATCGTCATTCATCTGCAATTTGCATTATATATGAGAGAAATGTTGATGAAGCTGAGAATATAAATGTTTTAAATATTTTGTTGATCTATGATTTTACATGTCGATAAAATTGGTAGTATTATTCCTTATTTTTACTGATGTTTAATGCAATACTCGTATATTACGTTTGAAGTATTTTCCACTCGTTGGTGTGAATAAGAATTGACTAATATCAAATTAAATTAATGCGACATAAACTATAAATCACTTCGAAAGAATAAGGATAAGTTAATTCTGAAATTGAGTAACCAACCTCGGAAGTAACGCATTTGCAGATGAACGTAAAATTTATATATATATATATATATATATATATATATATATATATATATATATATATATATATATATATATATATATATACACGAAACGAAAATTTCGCCAATAGGCCACAGTATAATAAAAACACTTGACAGGGGGTGGGGAAAGAAAAGTAAAAAGAGAGAGAGGACTTACTGGGACGTTTCGGGCATGTAGGCCCTTCTTCAGCTGTAGAAAATTGAGAAGTACCGCTCCAAGGTAGGGGAAGGGAAGCGGGGAAAGAAGGGAAGTGAGGGGAAGTTGTGGCATAGGGGAGGGGGGACGGGGATGGGCACTGGTGTCGCACCTATATGTCTAGGGGGGAGTGCAACAAAGTAGGGAGGGGTGTGTGTGAACTGGGATGAGTTGAGAATTGAACCTGGCTGTATAAAAGACTGCAACAAAGTTGCTAAGTTGGGAGGGGGTGGGGGAACCCCCTCCCAACTTAGCAACTATATTCCTATTTCTCCTACCTCCTGTAAGTTTGAATTTATATATATATATATATATATATATATATATATATATATACCCAATAAGGAGTCACAGGCGTGACAAGTAAAAACATAGCGACACAAACAAAAGAAACTCACACGAATGGTTGTTTAATTTTCGACAGCAATCAACTGTCTTCTTCCGAACTGGAGAGAGTACTGGATGCAGATGTGGGTAAGGAGAGAAGAAAGAAGAAAGGAGAGGCGGGGCAGGCAGGGGAGGGCAGGTTGGGCCAGGCTGGGAAGAGATTGGAGGAGAAAGAGGGGAATAAAGGGAGGGGCAGACAGGAAAGGGAATGGAGGGGGAAGAGGGGAAGGGAGTTTAGTGAAAGACATTGATACCCGCAGTTTGAAATGCTTTATACAGCCAAATAAAAGATAATTCCACCGATTTCAGTTCAAGGGGGGGTGCAGTTGGGGGGAGGGAAAAAAGAACTGTATAAAGCATTTCAAACTCCGGGTATCAATGTCTTTCACTAAACTCCCTTCCCCTCTTCCCCCTCCATTCCCTTTCCTGTCTGCCCCTCCCTTTATTCCCCTCTTTCTCCTCCAATCTCTTCCCAGCCTGGCCCAACCTGCCCTCCCCTGCCTGCCCCGCCTCTCCTTTCTTCTTTCTTCTCTCCTTACCCACATCTGCATCCAGTACTCTCTCCAGTTCGGAAGAAGACAGTTGATTGCTGTCGAAAATTAAACAACCATTCGTGTGAGTTTCTTTTGTTTGTGTCGCTATGTTTTTACTTGTCACGCCTGTGACTCCTTATTGGGTATATTTTCACCACGTGTGAACTTCGTCGATTGAATATATATATATATATATATATACTCAATCATTCGAAAAATGACGATTAAAGGCGCGAATAAATTCATACATTCATGGAAATGGAAATGGATAGGAACACATAAAAAGACAAACACAGGGTTTGGTGGGGAAGGTGAAAATGAGTCAAATCCAGACAGAAAAAATTTCACCTTAACCGGGATTCGAACCCGGATCTCCCAATTGCCGGTCGGGTGTGCTACCATATATATATATCGTGTGCTACCACGTTTCCTATCTCTTTCTTTCACCTTCTGTTCAAATTATATATATATATATATATATATGTGTGTGTGTGTGTGTGTGTGTGTGTGTGTGTATAGGAGTACTCTCTCTTGTTCCGAAGATGGCAGTTGTGCCTCCGAAAATTAAGAAACGGACGTGTGAGTTTCTTTTCTTTATGCCTATGTTTTAGCTTGTCACGCCTGTGACGTCTTATTGGAAATACATATAAATATATATTTCCTTTCCTATATTAAAGTTAAATTACCTATTTTATAAAATTTTACAGACATTTTTTAAAGTTTTTATCTTTTCTATAGCGGTGACATTTCACAAAGTTGGGCCTAACTCTATCGAATTCTATATTTTCTTTTATTTAGTTCTTCTCTATTAAGCTGTTTCCATTGTCAGAGCAGAACTCGTGTGGCAGTGTGTATTCATGTACGTATATTTTTAATGGGTTTCGGAGTTGAAGAATAGCTAGAGATGGAAGGGGGGAGAGAGGTAGTAGAGGAAGATAGCGTTCGGTCCAATGGGAGGAGTAGGCACAGGGAGTGGAGGGAGAGAAATGTTGTGAGGGCTCCCACGCGGGTGTCTATGCGTGTGGGCAGGATCGGGGCTCATGTGTGGGTATGTTTGTAGTTTTTTTGCCCAAAGGGGGAAGGGGACGGGAGCAAAAGTTGGATAATAGTTGGGAGGGAGTAGAGAAAGGACGCAAAAGAGAAAGAGGAGAGAGGGCAGTGGAGGCGAGAGGTTTGGGTGGGCGGTAACCGCGAATTTCCATTCGTTCCTCACCTTGTCCGATGGGCAGTGGCGCGGCGGGCGTTTAGACGGAGTGGGAAGGACCTTCCCCGCAGGGAGTGAAAGGCGAAAGGGGCCCTCAGGGGGACGGGGGACCTGGGAGGGGTCAGATACACACACGCACACTAAACAGGCGTGCAGGAAGGAGAGAGAGAGAATATAGTGTGGGTGAGGAAAAGGGGTGTGGAAAAGCGGCGGCGACCGAGGCAGTATAAAAGGAAGGTGGTGAATAGGGGATGGAGGGAGGAAGATGGAAAGTGGGGTGGAGGGAATAAAAAGCGGGGGTAAAAAGAAGGAAGTTGTTTGTTGGATGGGAAGGAGAGGGAAGTGTTGGGAATAGGCTTTTCCGTATTTCCGACATTTTGGATCCTTCGGGAATCGAGGCCGGGAAATCGTATTTCCCGAGAATTCCCACTGTCAACATTTTTATTAAATTTTCATTAATCATCGTTAAAGACCTTTTTACACGATGCTAACTTTATTGCTGGAAACGGGACTGAATTCAGAATGCATAAAATTGTACAGTGTAAAGGTTGTTATCGTATCCGTTGAAAGGATCGAATTCGATTATTAGTACTGAAAACAAAAAAATAAGTTAGATATTTATTTTCCATCCAATTCTTGCCTATTCAACCAATCTTAGTTAAATAGACCGGTCGAATGTATCGAGAGAATACCGGTGGTGAAGCTGGAATATACAATTTTAAATCTATTCATAACCTTTTAAATGCCCTAATACTAAAGCCATTAATTACAGTTAAACAGATCTGGTTTACTGGAGCTTGTTTATAAATAATGTAATTCATATCCCAAACAATATGGCGCAGTTCATTTTCATTGCGTAGTTCAACAAAATGCCCCAACAGTATCGCAGCGAACTGACATTTGCATTCTGTTAGCAGGACCCTATGGCTCCATTTAAGCTCCGAATTTGGTGACAAGATTTCTGTGCTGATTCAAGTGCTGATTTCAGCCTGTTGTGTAAATCAACCTTAATACTGAATGAAAGTGTTACCTTTAATTGGCTGCAATGCCATATAGTGAGGGTGGCGGCAGCCGGTGTACGTGGCCAGTGGATGCGCAGCCATACAAGGGGTTGATGGCGGCTCCAAAAAAAAGTTGAGAAGTTGAAGGAGTGTCTTATAGTATTCGACCGGAATAAATTGACATATTTATCTCTTGCCTTGAGCGGTAAACAGTTTCACTCCGGCTCTGATAAAAACCAGCATTTTGGCTTGGCCTTTGTTATATTTGACATATAGTTAAAAATTAAACAATACTATTGATATTGGGTTCAAGGAGTAATTTTACCGATTTAGTGTATTTTATATGGTATCAAGAACAGGAAATATGTTGCACATATCGAAAAGAAATATCAGAAAGTGGATGTATCGATAATATTTAAAGTATTTTGTTAAATATTTAATAAAATTATAAATTAATATAATAATAAATAATATTAAAATATTCTCTTTCAACTTATTGAAGTGAAAGTATTTAATATGTGATATATTGAATATATTTAGTTGTGGTAATGGGTGGATTAGTATAAAAATTAAGTATTAGATAAATTTCTGCTTACAATGTCGTAAGAGATATAACGGTATTTTTTACGTGACATCATTACGTGAACTACCTTCCGTTCCTACTCTTACCCTTTGACCTATTTGTCATGGGTGACCTAAGCGAGAGCGATGATTAGTACTCTCATCAGTCCAGCTCCAGGGGTTATTAAAATACGGAAGCCCCTTCCACCGCCTCAAAGTTGTAGTCCAAGGAAAGAGAAACTAAAAATATTGCCACATATTTTATGATACCATCTGTGTTCCGGAATATGTTTGATGTAAATATTTTTTCAATAGTCATTGCGATATCAGTTAATAGACGTTATTTATCATATCGATATTTCATGAAAATCTCTAACGGGAAATCGTAAAATGCCCCGGGAGCGGGCGCGGAATAAAGGAAGCACTTGTTTGGGTGGCTGGGTTCGTTTTGAGAGATGTGAGTATTTTTGTGAGGTATTGTGTTGAGGAGGATGGCGGCCATGGGGAACGAGGGAACTCATTAAACTACAGTGGGTGGTGCGAGGTTGGGAGGAGCGGGAAGTGTTGTGAGGGCATGCACACAGTTTAGGCAAAGTGTGCGATCGGGCAGAAGGAGGGATTAAAGATGACGGGGAGGTAGGGGCGAGAGGCTAAACTGGTTCAGGGGAGTAAAACCGCTCCCGGAGGCGAGGCCCCAAATTGCTTAACGCACGCCGCCAGCCCCCTCTAGCTTAACCCTACGAGACAAGACGATACAACTTTCCTCGTTCACGCCTATGGCTAATCAGTTAGTTTAATAATTTAGTCAATTAATTATGCCACTATCTGTTGGACGAGTTCCAAATGCCAGGGAAAATGGGAACGGTGGAAATGTTGTATGTTTTATTTCATCTTCCACTGAATATGAGGGAAATGGATTAATTTTCCTGCAAACTGAGCGTTAAGGCATTAATGGCTGGTTGAATATGAGGACGGAGGGGGAAATATTTGGTCTTAAGTAAACATGCGTTGCACGAAATTAATCGAAATCTGGAGTTGACAAGTGTTAGATCTATGCATATGAGTATGCTTCCGAAACTTAGCATGTGGCATGTTGTTTCGTTGATGCTAATACTAACTCTCCAGGAATAAGTATTGTCGCAGACTGTTGATTAATTTCCGTCTTCGTTATAACAGGCGTAAGGCCATTTCCTTTCTGCCTTTAATTAGACATTCTGGTTTTATATTTTTCATGGTGCATTAATCTTAATTGCTAACCTTGCCAATTTTCATGCCTTAAAAATAAAGCTGTACTGATAGAACTAATATTTTCACGTCTGTTTTCGTGTTAATTTTGCATGCATAAAGTTTACTATCAACGTTTCTAACATAAGGGTGTCTGAAGGTGTAATTCTTTTGGCCCTAACTTCCTCCTTTGATTTTTTAAACATTAATTGCGGGTTTGGTTAGGTTATTCATAATTAAAATGCTTATTTATCAATATTTAATCTCAGGAATACTTTTTCGCAATAATAAATAAGAAATCAGTTCAGCCGTTTGATTTTTTAACCTCGGACCTATATGAATGAAATATAAGTTTCCTTTTCACGTTTGTAGGTTCCAATTGCATGCCCGACTTTTTGCTTTTCATGAAATTTTATGCCTCGTCGCATAAAAAAATCATACCTCCATATTTTCGAATGAGCTCTGTACATCGACTAAACTGTCCTAGTTTATATTTTAATTTAATAAATTATTTATTATGTGTATCTGTCAGGGGAAGTTTATTTCAAATTATGTAGTCGAGCTCAATGAGACAGATTATTGGGCTAATATATTATCTAATGCAGCCAACTGTTAATTTAAATAGCAAAATAACGTACTATTACCCTAAACTCGCTATGACATATGACTCCTATCATTCAGGAGTAACAAATTGACAGATATTTCCAAAAATACTTTAATACTCTGTAACTTAACGAATATGCTACGTTACGTTTCGCTGTCTCTCCGTCATAGCCTACGTTTCATGACCAATAACGTCACTCATAGCGGTAGACATTCAGCAGGACCTTATAGTCATATACCTCTCCAAAGACCCTCATCTAAGTCAAAGTTATATACACTTTTTTGGAAATAGTTCTACCTGGGAAACGACAGGTGGTAAAGGTGAAGGATCTATCTATACAGCCCTAGATGCGGGAAATGACAGGTGGTAAAGGGGAAGGATCTATGTATACAGCCCTAGAAGCGTGAATCTCACGTAGCATTTCCGTCTTGTTCAATTATTTTTTCATGGATCCATATTTAGGTTTAAGCCTGCCTGTTGTTCCTAGTTATTATTGTATTACTAATGTTAAGAAGCTATGTTGTGCGGCTTGCAAAGAGTCTTTATAAAGATGAGGTTTCCCATGTTAAAGAAGGGGTAGCAGGAGGATAACGAATCTCGACGAATAACAAAAGAGCTATACATATAATATAGGCTCGAGATAGGGGGAGAGTAAGGATAATAAGAGTCACAAAGAGGATAAATTGAGATCACCGAGCTCGAATGAAACAATTTTCTCAGCTTGCGGTAAGCAGAGTGAAAACATGCTAATGCATGGAAACCATCTTATTTTATTTTTTTTACTCCAACAACTTTGAAGCTTAATTATTGGCAACTTTTTTCTTTTCTTTTTTCATCGACGGCCCAAGTTCCGGAAAATTTAGGGAAAGGTCAATTGGGCGATGAAAAGAAGGGAAACTTTATATGAAGCAGGTGGAGCGAAAATGAAAAGGACTTGCTCCTCTGTTTTCTGCTTTAGGCCTATTTTTATAGCGCTCTGGCGTTCCCAATGTTACTTTTCTATTGTGGTCTAAAGTAAAGGTATGGATAAGCTGATGTTTAACTTATTTAGGCATTTTATTTTACCCTCAGGTATTTATTCCAACCATAGTGTAAATAAATATAAAATTTTATTTTTTAAGGCAAGCTGTGATTACATAATTTATTTGATGAATTTCCTTTTTTCCAGCGTTCTTGGAGAAAATTGCTTCAAGACAAAAAATACGTTATATTTTTAAAACAATCATCACCACATTTTCCTCATAAAATCACCGTGGTGTGATGAAATCCTTGGTCACAACGAAATTCCTAGTTAATTGATAAAGATTTGAGAAATGAGCTCTCCGTATATATTTGGGTTTTGAGCTGGTGTAAACAAAGTAGAAAATGTGCGAATTTTGTGGCAACAAAGGCGCATTATAATGACTATAGCCCCAAGCCATTTGATAGTTTTAGTCATTTCTAGAATATCGCGGATCTTCTTAAATGGGACTAACTTAATTCACCGGCTATTGAACTCTGTGTGCCACGCGAAAAAAAATTATCTGGAGGTTGTCATGGTCCGAAGCCATAGTACAATCGAGAGAAGAACCCTTTCGTAGGTTATTTTAATTTTTAATTTTTCATTACGTTAAGTTTTAATATCTATGTGCATTATGTCTATAGTGAGAAATATGTTGGCTAATAAAAATACTGAGCTTAAATACTCCATTAAGGGGTAACATGAATTTTTTTCGCATTTTGGTGTTAATTAAAGTTAGATTATTAAATATCTTAGAACGATAATCTGCTTGAGTTATTAGCAACAAATTTCGGAAGCAATAAAGGAAGGATAAATGGTTGGGAATAATTGCCGAGGAAGGCCTAGAATGGTATACATCAAGCAAATTGTGACGCATGATAAAATGAAGGCTTCTGAGAAAAAAAAATCAACCGATCAGGTGAAATGCGATGGAGCGGTGAGCTGCAGCAATGAATATTAAGCCATACTAAATGCTGATGATTGGATTAAATATTCGTTCTACTTGTATTTTACCCTTTATCATTCTCATTTTAGCCTTTCAGTGAAGTCCAACGATATGTTGAATATTTCTTCAGTGTTGAGTCCCTTAAAAGAAACATATTATGCCAAGTATTTAAGAATAAATGCAAATGGCAGTCGGCTTTGTGTGTTGTTTCCGTGGAAATTTAGCGGGTTTGCGCACCGCATGAAAATCCGCTAATTGGCGCACCTCTTCGACTTTGTCTGCAAAAGAGGAAGTTGAGCACTTGGAAAGAGCGACAAAGGGCAATGTGTGTTCGAGGGCCGCGGCAGACAGAAATGCTAAGGGATTGACGTGAGACGAGGACGGAAGCGTGTGCAAGAGCGGTTTTCGGAGTTCTACTCCTCCAAACTGCCTTTCGCTCTGCTTCAGAACGTAGGTGGAACCTATAGCAATCACACCGTCTGTCATTGTTTATAAACTTCAGGGCCTCGATTCCATAACTTTTCTAATCGAGGGTCTTGGAGTGAAATGATGCCAATTCCTTGTTATGGATTTGAGGAGCCTTGAGAGGATTTGAGAGTTCATCCTGAGGTTCGTCAGAGTGAAATGTGGGATAATTGGCCACTAACCCGCCTTTTCAATAAAAAATAATGACTAGGAAACTATGCAATGGAGGTGTGGTGCTATTAACGTTACTTACGTCCTCCTCATGCTTAACAAGCTTTTTGGATTCGTAGTGGGTAGAGTTCCTAGTGGCGCCGGGTGATTATGCAGTCAGCACAGCATATAAGTTGTTCTCTTCAAGAAACCTGCCCGTGATGAACCCGTGCCTCATGATTGGAACAAGTATTTCGTATAGACAGAACCGGCGTAAATCATTTCATTAATTGTCGTAGAAATGAGACATTTTTATTTTATGGAATGTTTTAGTTTATTATATAGCAACAGATTACCAAAATGTGCGGCACATTAAAAAGTAAATTATAAGTGAAAATAAAACGATCAGTGAAAAAAGAACAACAAAGCATTGCGGGAAAACGAAATAATTACTGTTTAAAAATTTATCCCTGGCTGTCATTTTCCTTCGTGAAAAGATCACCATTAATACTTTTCAGTATGCTCATACTGTTCTTAAATGTGTTGAAATTTAATGATGTTAGTGGATAACTACAGAAGACCGGCCGTCCGTGTGAATGAAGACTTTGTGGTAAACATTTATTTTCTAATTTAAATAAGTGCCTTTTATGAACGCACGTTTATTTACATTAACTATTGCATAATATAACTTGAAATATCATTCAAAGAGGATGTTTTGATCGGATCAGACACAGAATCAGACAGACTGAATTGTAAAAGGATCTTTGAATTTTACCGGTCCCGTCCTCCCGGACGTGCGAACGGGACACGAAACACTTCACCCACGCGTACCCTCCCACCTCAGAGACACGCGGGCAAAAACTCCGTCACCTGTTACATAAAATTGGAGACCTCTCTACAATAGGCTTCTGCGGGTAGGTTCATGACCAGGTTCATGACCGCGTTTTAAATCTAGTTTTCCCTAGCTTTACCGCCGGGGCTGGGTGAAGATGGGTCGTAGATTGAACAAAGATTGGGTCGGAAGAAAGGTCGGAAGATTGAACAAAATATATCTTTTTCCATTCAACAAAACAACCATATATTCGAGAATTGACTTACAATTACTACAAACGAGAATGCCCTTTAATGAATTGATGGGTTGATGGATGAGGGATGAGACATTTAAATCGTGAAAACAAACCCTTTATGAAATGAATGAATGAAATGAGATGAAGAATAATTGTTAACACCATGGAAGATTATTAACCTTCTAAGAGCCACAAAAAAGGCTTACTCTCGCACACAGGCGATTTACTGAATTAGTCCACTTACAAATAAACTGGGGGTGAGGGAGGTAATTACTAGTCCTTCCCTTTTCTCTTGCTTTTATGGTATAATTATCTATTTTGGGCGTCAATCACTCGCCATTGTGAAGCACACTGTCGCAATGTGGGGGCCCATCGCTGACTTGATAGTTAGGAGGCTGAAATGGGGGGGGGGGGGGGGGGGTTGTAGGGTCGGTAACCTTACGTGACCGTTGACACAGGTTTCTCGGCACGGGACAGCAACTTGGCCAGGCACTTGGGTCGTCCAAACTGGATCCTCTGATTCCTACGGTGGACGCCAGGCTCAACACGCCACTCGTGGTCTCCGTGTACGTTGAGAATATCTTGGGAGGTTGCGGTCCAAACAATGGACGTGGTACTTTTTATGTACAGTCCTATTTATAATATTTCCATCTCGGAGCCCTGTTCATAAAAAACTTGCCACCTCGGAGCCGAAAAATGTCTAAGCACCGACTTGACGCCGATGTGACAACGGGTCCGAACCACGCCCCCTTTTGCGGGAAAGCAATAAATGAACAGAACGAAACAAGGGCCTTCCTCCCAGCAGCTGGCGAGGGGGAGAGGCACGGAAGGAAGGTTTTGACCTGCGAAAGGATTATTTCTGAGGGGAGGGGTAGGGTCCGAGCTTCGTTAGCTTTGTATGGGCGAGAATAAAAGAACACAAGTATCCATTTCAAGCCTCCATCACAGCACGGGAAACATCTTCGCTGGAAGTGATATGCGTCTTCCACTTTTTTATAAAGCGGAAAGGTAATTATAGCGAATTATTGTCACTCGAAGAGATTGAATCGTGCCCATTGATTACATAATTTATCTTATTAAATGCTTTATAAAATCTCCCTGTCTGATAAACAATACTGACTCTGTAATCGAGGTAGTTAACGCGAATTAGCGTAACTCAGAGAGGTTGAAACGTGTCGAATTTAATATATAAATTATTCCTTTATACTTCGAGTTTTTATAGCAACATGTCTTTATCTAATGAATTCTAATGATTCTATTAATTTGAAAACACAAAAGAGTCCAACAATTACTACTTAATTATGTTTGTTTCGAATATTTGTATATCTAATGCCACGTTTACTTGACGTCCGAGACAGAATCTAAAAATCCAAACCGCGTAATGCGGCTCTCAAAGAAATAATTTTGACCATACAAAACATTTTTTGTCCCATAGGAGAAAATTAATTGAAAGTGAAAGGAAAACAAGCATAAAATAGAAACTAATGAATTCACATTTATTTATTTATTTATCGGTTTCATTCATTCGGATTCGGTTGTAAGGTATTATACGCCCATGAGACGAAGTCATATTTATCACTTTATATGTTACTACCTAGCCTCACTTAAGTAATTATGCCACCTGCTTCTCGATTATGTCAATACTTAGTGATGGTAAAATGGTATGTGGAATTTTACGCTTTCGCTTATCACAGTAGGACTTTGTGTTTTTTACATCGCATTTGAAATACGTAGCATTAGCTACTGGAGTTTGCATCGCTTGTTTTCTGTCGTTATTGTTTTTTAACGTGAATCTATAAGTGACTCTAATAAACTCACCTTAATGTGTCTAATGCTTCTTCAATCCTCTCAATTAGTGAGTTCAGCCTTCACTAAATTATCCAGGATCTTTGCAAGGAGGCAACACCCTGACGACCCGGTCCATTTTTTTCTGGGCGGGCAATAAACATTCCGAACGAAACAACCCTCCCCTCCATCTTGGCTTGAGGAAAGGCTGTGCCCCTCTAAAATGTGACCTGAAAGGGACTGCGGTTTCTTTTTCGGCTGGAAGCGGGCATGAAGACGTGGTGTTGTTGCTGATCGCCCCTTCCATTCAATCTGGTTGTTGTGGGGTTCCGTTTGCTTGTGAGTGAGGAAGAAGGAGGGAAATATCTGCGAATTTCAGTCGCGTAAATATCCCTCGTTCACTACAGCTTGGCACCACTACGTCTCACTGGCGTATATTACACTGGAACCTAATGCTCCATAATTATTAATGAACTTGTGTTGAGAGGCAGAAACTCTATTATCAAAATGATTACCCAGGAGAGCCTTCAAATATCAACCCTTACGCTTTTCACAGTCGGACTATTGTTGTTTACATAGCATTTGAAAAATGTAGCAAAACGTCGTTATTGATTTTTTACCACGACTCTACAAGTGACTCTTATTATTTAGGCGCAGTGAAACAAACGCGCATTCAAGCACGCCGAGTCATCGCAGTGGAACCATAATGAATACGGTAAATTGTATTTCTTATAATATATAATCTCTCTTGAAATAAATAATGAAACAAAACCACGAAACTCACTATAGAAATACTATGTTTTCAAAGGTCTGTAAAAAATTTACATGGTAAGAAAATAAACCTGGAGAAGTAAAATCAGGAAATGTAAAAAATTAAACATGGTGAAACAAGAGGGAAAGGTAGGGAAAAGGTATAAGGGAATAGGTCATTTTATGAAGATGTGATTAAACAAGGTAAATGCATACGTAATGTGCTTATTCCTTGGATTATTTTCACCTCTCATAATTTTACAACGTCACCGAAAGAACTTCCTTATGACATAACCATCATTCCTATATTCAAATTCACTGCTATCGGTAAGTATGCGTGAAGATTATACGGTGGCCAACGTGCGATAATAATAAGTCCATCTTCAAGAAATGGTTGCATTGCATTCGTTTATCTTCATATTTATTAAATGAGTGAAGCAAGGGATACCGACAATTTCAACCTCGTATTTTAACAGAACGAAATATTTCATGTTTCCAAGCGAAGATGGATTAAGAGGCAAACTTTCACTAGTTACTGGTTTTATATAAACTGGTCTTAAGGTTACGATTTTCTTGAGTTTCCTATAACACTTGGGGATTTCTTGTAACTTAACCTGTGATTTGAATGGTATAACAAAGAAGCATCGATTTATTTCAAAAAAAAGGATTAAACTTGCCCTAATGAACTACAATCACCTTTACCTATAGACCGAAATAACTCGATGTCTTTTATCAGACTATCTGGGTGTTTTAAATGCTTCTTTAATCCTCTCAGTTTGTGGATTGAGCCTTCACTCTACAATCCAGGATCTTTGCATAGACCTTCCTCATTCACTACAGCTATAATACGCGCAGAGGATATGCCTATCTTTGGTCTTCATTCTTGTGTCTTTATCAATGATGATTTTATACTCTTCTTAATTAGAGGTAAAAAGAATATTGAAGTGTTGACCTCATATGTAGTGCATTTAATTGTCAATATCTGGAAGACCTTATGGTATCGATATCCCTATTTGGAAGAGAATTTAGATCAGGTACCTCTCTGTAGCGAAATGCTAAGCGCATTAAAGACATAGTCCGCCATGAAATGATTTTTATATGGCCACTAAAGAGAATTTTGGTGTCCAATATGACCCCCAGGTCTTTTTGAGTAGTTCCTGAAGGAATAAGATGACTTGACATTTGATAAGAATATGCTAGAGGTGATTTACGGAGACGGATTTGTTACTCTGATGAAGTTTGCATTTTACTGGAAGATGTTACTTTTCCATTCCTAGTGATAGCAAAATGACGTACATTAGTCTTAACTCGACGCCGGTTTATAATACGCTGATTTATCTTCGTTCGTCTGATTCGACAATGGGAAGAACTCTGGCAGATAGTGAATGATAGGTGTCACGGTTTAGAGGTTCGGGCGTTGGAATTTCATGCTTCAATAGCGGATCTTTTCGTGATAACGCGGAAGTAAGAGAATTGGAGGGGCATGCGGATATCTTAGGAAATCGGCCGTTTAGTTTTCCTAAATAGAATTCAGTTCAAAATTCATTACTGTTAAGCTGAGCTAAGGGTCCCCCACTTTCCCACAACCACCAAATGTTGGGACATTAACAACAACTCTCTTTTAACCCCAATCCCAGCCAAATAAGCGACTACGCCTTTCCATTCTGACCCTATAGTTTGTAGCGCTCTAGAATACGCGTAAAAAATGGGATAAATGCAAACAACCTAAACGAGCTGCAAGGGTGGAGATTATAGATAGGCATATTCATATGATGTTTTCTCGACCTTTTTATACTTAATGGGGTAAATATCAAAAGGAAAAGAGGCATAGGGAATTCATATTTGTCACAATGTGTCTACCTAGCCTCACTGAAGTTAATTATGCCTCCTGTTGCTCGATTATGTCAATACCGAGTGATGGCAAAATGGCAAGTGGAATTATCTTCGTTTGTCTAACTCCACAATGGGAAGAGCTCTGGCATATACGAAATGATACGTGTCCCGGTTTCGCGGTTAGGTCGTTGGACTTCCAAATTTATTTAGCGAATCTTTTTTTGTAAAAGCAAGGATGAGGAAGGACGTGCGGATTTAAAAAAGCATTTTCGTACTCTTCCGATGCGTTTTTTGAAATCGAACATTTTGTTTTTCAATGCTTGTTTTGCTCAAATTCGAGCGTAAATAAATCGTGCACTAACAACTGGCTGTGCTGGATTCGCACATTCGCCAAATTAAACACCGGGTAGGCAATAAATACTCAGAAGCGAAAGAAAACCCCTTCCACCACCTTAGGTTGTCGAAAAGGGTGGACTTCCCAGCGAGACCTGCGAAGGAATTTGGATAGAATGAGGCAGCGACATTGTATACTGCTGGGAGTGGGAGAAAAGGAGAGGTCCCGTGGTCGGTCTGTCTTTTCACCCGAGGTTTGTGAGGGCGGGGGTTCCCTCAAGGGGGCGTGGTTCGGCTGCGTTGTCACATCGGCGTCAAGTCGGGACTTAGAAATTTTTCGGCTCCGAGGTGGTAAGTTTTTAATGAACAGGACTGTACCTCTCTGCCTCCAACACTTTCAAGTGACTTCTCCCAGCTCGAGTAGCGCTTCCGCACCGTGATCTCGCTAAGTGCATTCTTATTTTTTTACGTTTCGGCGATTGCCTTTTATACCACTTTGTGGCGGGGAAGGGGACGCTGCGGAGAGGGGAAAACTGAGGGAAGGGGCACACAGAGGGGTATTAACACATCACATCCAGCTCGAAATCAACCATACCCTGTAACCCATTCATACTTCTCACTCCACTGCGTTTCACTCCTTTCACTCGACCTTGCCACTTATTCCTTAATCTCACACACGCGTACATTCACGTGAATTTCCACACTCAAACCACATCCCACCTCAACAAGCCGAACAAGGGAAGGAAAAGCTAGGGGGGAGGCGGGGGGGGGGGGGGGGGGGGTGAGGGAGTGGTTGAATGGGTGTGACGGCCTGAACCACTACAGAATATAAGGTCCAAATTCCTATGGAGACCATTTTATAAATTCGAAAAAAAGTGAACAGAAATGAAGAAAAAGATTGAATTCCATTCAAAGAGAATATTAAAATAAACGACCAGAGCAAACTTGCTCTCCACCTTACCTTTATATTTTTAAAGATGTTCAATAGGCTGGAAGCTACGGCTAATGAATTCTCATATATCGCTGATGTAACTTTCAATGATGGTAATCTATTGACCTGGTCATAATTCGTTTATTGCCATTGATCTGAAAGTCTTATTACTGAGGTGTCTCAGTTAACTTACATGCAGATATTTATACAAATAAATCTCCATAGGAAGAGGTGATAAGAAAATGAAACAGATGGAATATTTATTTAAAAACAAGGAAACAGTTAAAATTTATTATCGTGGCTTAATATCCCAATAAGGAAACGCAAAAATTATATTCCCACTACTGTTAGCAAAACGAGAAATAGCATAGCAAATCTTTCAATATCAGAAACTATCTCATTTAGTACTTTTTCCCAGAGTAACTGTAAAACGCTTGAGATTTTAGTGTTAGAGGGATACATGTGTATACATAGTTTAAGCTATTCAAGTTATCTACCTAGTTAATAGAAGTACCTGCATTTTGTAAACTTCAACTATTAGTAAATAAGCGATTGATAAACAGCTCCACTTGGGATCGCTAACATAACAATCGTTGACATAGCATTGAGGTACTTAGTACTCTCATCTCTCGGGATACCCCATTCGCCGTCATTAGTTTTGATTTGAGGTCCCCGAAAGTTTCCCCGGGGATATAAAGCGAAACGGTCGGGGATCCGGACCAACTTGTCAGGAGGGAAATCTATATCCCGACGATTAGTCGCCACTTCAACCCCGGAACACAAAACGTAAATTCGGCTCTTTGGCGTAGTGTAGCGTTCCGATACGTACGTTCCCCTCCCCTTCTCGAACAAAAAAATAAAGAGAAAGAAAAAAAGAAATGCCAGCAGATGGCGGAAAAAATATATCGCTCCGTAGAGGAAGGGGGTTACTGGAAAATGAACAATTTAGCTCCGCCATCAAAAGGAAACCGAGGGGGGATAAAAAAATATTCTTTTCATTTCTTTTTTCGCCCAGGAAATATTCCGACCGAATGTCTTTATACAAATTGGATTGAAGAGCTAAGAAAGAAATACGGGAGGTTAAAAAGGGTGGAGAGGGAGTTGGAGGAAGGAGCGAACCGGAGGTCGGTCACGGGAGGGTGGGGGAGGAGTAGAGGGGAGGGGGATATGGGAATGGAGTGGAGGCAATGAAGTGGATTAGGTTTTGGGGGAACGGAAGGGCATCGGGGTGGGCTTGAGGGAATCCGGGGAAGGTTGGTGGCAGGGGGTGTGGGAAAGCTTTGAGATTTAGGGCCGGGCATCCAGGAGATCAGGTGGACAAGGCGGACATTTTGGGAGGGGGGTACAGGGTCGAGGGAGAGGAAAAGGACTTTGTGTGTGTGGGGTGGTGGGTGATATTCGACATTCCGACCCTTACTGCCCTCCTCTTGCCGGGTCCACGAGGTTACGCCCCCTTTTTTTCGCTCTCCTGAAAATCCTCGATACGTCTGCTGGCGGAAAGGGTATATATATATAAAGATGCTTTTTTTTCTCCAGGCCCTTGTAGTAGGGCGGCGAAGGCAATTCAATCCTTCAACTGCCTCGCGTGCTTTAAAAATCCAAAGAGGCCGTCCCGGAGTCCCCTTGCGATCGCCGCCTATTTCACCTTCAGAGGCGAGTTCATCTACATCTGCGTTCAATCCTGCGAGCTGCCGAAAACGCGTGTGGCAAGGTGTGTTTATTTGCCATCCATGAAGAAAGTAGGGAATTGAGACTCGAGATCGGAAGAGGTAAACTAAGAAACGTGAAATGCGCTTTGACATATTATTATCTCGATCGGTTTTGTTGTAGTCCTTCATATTTTCAGTTCCAAATCCGAAAAATATTTCGGTATTCCATATTCTCTTTAAATGGCCTTGCCAGGAAAGATTTTTGTGTTTTACATTTTTAGATCTAGAATTGAAATCACCTTGCGCGTAGTGGCACTTTTAAATCTGGTGACTCGTTTTCTCCATCTTCACATACAAAAATGACTGTTAAAACTAAGTACGTATGAGGTGTCCGTGTAAAAGGTTTGCCATAGAGAATGTTTTTTGTGCGTTGAAAAAGGGATATTTTGTTCGGCAGTGTATTCCTTTTATTTTGTTGCCCTAGCTCATTAGGTCAGAGTTTAAGTAATATCCTCCATTTCACCCTGAAACTCGCATGATCTGAATTGGTTTACGTAATTTTATCCTCGTATGTAACTTTCATGTCTTTTTTTTTGTTCCTAACCTTGTTTTTCCATCAGCTGTGTTTACACTACCTGTTCGCTTGTGCCAGTTTTTAATTAGGGGCCCGGATTTTCTCTGCATTTTTTTCCGCTAATTTATTATTCATCTGCTGCAAAACTTGTGGAGAACTCAAAATTTGGTCTGACAACAGCGAGGTAACATTTTTAGTTCGCTTTTAATTCAAAAACTTTTTAATTTTCTTGATATAATTGCCTCTCTAATGCATTACCACTAAGCCTTCAAATATGGCCATTATTTATAGAAATTTGCGGTGATTTCCAGGTATTTTACATCACTTGCTAAATATATATTTGCTTCCCAAGTTTATAGTTGTAGTGCTAGTGTAATTTCATTCTTAGTAATTGGTCATTTTGTAAGATTTATTTAAGCCTTCAGTCAAGACAGCAATGCTAGATATGCTGGTAATTGTCAACACCCAATGAAAGGAAATCAATGTCCTCTTGTCTATCAATTTTTGTAGTAAGTTACCGTATCTTCAGCAAAAATTCCAACTTTCTGGTAATTCTGGATCAAATATTGTTGATGCAAATAAAGTTAAGTACTTTATTGCTTTCTTCAACAAAATCAGTGCTTTAAATTACATCTACATTTAAAAGCTAGGTTACCTAAGGACAACCTTAGCTGAGGCAACTTTAATCAAAAACTTTTTCATTGCTAACAAAATTAACATAATATTTAGGGATCTTACATTTTAATCTGTTATATTAAGAATAAAGTGAAAAAATAAATAAAACATCGGGAAATAATTGGGATAGAATCGCGCTCCTTTGTGAGACACTGGATGTTACTCATAATATGTTGGAACAACTCCCCTAGACAGCAATTTATGGACATGTAGTGTCATGGTGGAATTATATCGAATAATAATAATTTAACAAGTTTAATAACATTAAACTACACCTAAATTGGTACATGTTATATGTTCTCGTCCCGCTGAGCATTCCAAGGTTGAGAAGCATAACTTTGAGCAGAATTATATCCTCTGTTTCACCCTAATACCAGCGTGATCTGAAAATTTCGAGAAATCTTAGCCTATCGTGTAACCTCCCAGTGTCTAGCTGGGAGTATTTCAACCGAGAAATACATCAGCTGTGTTACACTCTCTGGGTTGGACTGCGAGGAGGACATTGAGACCGGGAGCAGTGCGAACAGAGCCTTGGAACCAGAGAGGGGGGTTTGGGGTGCGTGGCGGTAGTGTGGTAGGGTCTTTGGCGAAATAAATAACCAGGGAGGGGGTACGCGTCGGCAAGGGGGTGCGTCGGTAGAGAGGCAGAGGAGAGGGGGGCAGAAGAAAGGGCCGAGGGACGGAAGAATGGAAACGTGGGGAATTGAGAACGCGGAGAAAGGGCCACGATCAATGGAAGTGGGTTGTAGAGGAGTATATTGTTATAGAAACTCGTTTCAAAGGCCTCGAGGATCGTGTGCAAAATAAAAAATAATATCGTTGTAAATATGTACTCGTGCACGAAAGTGCTCGGGGCGTTTTCTTCTGAAGTAGTTTTGGGCGGGCTTTTGGTTGGGTATCGCTAAACGGTGAAAGGTGCCCACTGCGGTTTCGGTAACGCACAAATCAAAAACATTTTCAATATCAATAACTTCGAACAGTACAATGGTGATTTTTTTTTTCATTCTTTTCGTACGAAACCTGATATCTATAAAATACTGATGTAAAATACGATGCACGAATACTATACGAAAATAATGTTTTTTCCCTGGAACTCGAATCCTTTTCACTAGTTGAATTTAACGCACAGATTTATTCGCAGGCATTGAAACTATCGTAGCAGTCTAGACATAAAACATCGTGTTGTATGTACCATTTAATAGCAAGTCTTCATTTTTTAATCAAGATTTACAGTCGGCCATGCATGAGATATAAATGTACGTTTTTTTACTTTAATTTATATGTTCTTGTGTTCCAGAGTTTGGGTATTTACGCCCATTAATAGGTATTATACAAGGTCAGACATCGAAGTTATGCTAAGCCTTAATCACCGATCGAGGTGTACAAACGTATATGGGAGAAAAATTGGGAGAATTGAATCGAAGACGTATTAAAGAGCTCTCCAATCTGGGTACCGTGACACATCGGGGTATCACGACAAAGTATCAAGCTGATACTTTATAATATTATCATGAATGTGTAAGCCCCAAGTTTTGGATTTGTGAATAAGTTATTTAACATCATGCACTTGGGAAATCACCCATTAAAATTCTCAATTCTTAAAAATAAATATTTTTTGTGACAAAAGAATCTGTTTTATAATTAGCATCTCTAAATGCGTGTTGTGTGAAACTGTGGGTACAAACAGGGTGTCGCCTTGAGATACAGCATCGAAAGCACGCCCTTAGAGAGTATCATAAGAGCCATTACTACTAGGAAAGCGGAAGAGAAAGGCAGTATGATGACAGCTTTTTCAGCACCTCTTTAACCTCACCTAAAATGAGGGAATCAGAACTCCAAATATGTTGAGATGGATGGACTTTAAAGAGAGGTAAAGGAAGATTATTTTATGAGGAATACAAGTTTGATGACGCTTTTGGTTAATGGAAGTCTATGAGGTTTACAGAATGAGGGCAGAACGATAAAGATTGGATTAAGGAAATGGATGATGAAAAGTCAAATGAGATGGGTGGAAATGTTTGGAAAACATAACGAGTGAAAGACGCCATATCGGCCGATTTAACGCTTTTCAATTATTAGTCGCCATTGTTAAGAATTGCTTTCTCCAATCGTATTTATTATTCATGAATGTTGTTTTGCTCCACTAAATTCGGCCGGGTGTTACAGGAATTAATGAAAAAGGAATTTCAGCATGAGCAACGATTTTCTTAATTTCATTCGCTCCAATTTAGTGACCATTCTCTGGAATGAAACCTCATGCATGCCGGCTGAGACCAAATATTACCAGAATTGCTATAGGAAATTCGTCGTCCTTATTATTCACTCACAATATCATGGAATTATTCGATTACAATTCCATCGCTTGATTCATGAAAATTTAATCTAATCTGCCCCGTTTATAGATTATTGCTACATCTTTTTCCACCTTTAATGTAAAATCGTACAGTTAACAAAGAGCCTCGCATTTTAACGGTCTTCATTTTCATTATATTAGCATTAAATGTATTCAATAACTCATCAAAGGATGCAGAGCCAAATTTCTATTTAATACTGTTATCTACGACTCACTTTTTACAAATTTGTCTCCGTTTCCATCTACGTGACATAATTAGTTTTTTTTTCATTTACTATAGAAAATTTTCTTATGCATTACATTTTCTCATCTGAAGAAAAAACGATTCTAATGAAAAATACTTAGTGAGACTGAAATGTGCATTTGTTTCCTTTTGTTACTATTGTATTTAAAATTGACTGAGAAAATAAGCAATAATAAATAAATTTACTGCCGCTGTATATATACCATAAAATTGACGTATTATTATTACGATGCAAAAGAAAACACCCGTAACTTAAATATAAAAAAAGAAAATATTGAAAGTAATTGCATGTAAATAGTTTGCTGTGATTGTCAAAAGAGTGTTGACGTGTCGTTTTGCGCGTTATGAGAGTGAAAAGAGACTCACTGCTTTTATGAAAGATATTGCAATAAAAACTATATGCAGAGTGATATATAGCGGTTACTTTAATCGCTTTGCCGAATCAAAATACAGGATACAAAAATAAACAAGGACTAAATAAGGATCTTTATGCGATCCCTAAGGCTTGAGGGTGGGGCCACCTTCATAATTTAGTAGCAATACTGAGTTTTTACAATACATAGTACGAATCGAACTTACTTACTCCCTTGGCCATTTGAAACCAAGAAGGCTTTTGGCCTCTCCAGCAACTCCTCTCCTGCGTTGCCTGCCAGCTGCTTATTCTTCTGCCACATCCATTCTGCGAAGATCTGTCCTAAGCTGATCCTTGTACTTGAGTCCTCGTATCCTCAGCCTTTCCATTCTTGTATCCCATTTGTTTTTCAGTATTGATCCATTTTACCCTCTTAAAAGATGACCCATCATTTTCAAGCACCTGCTTTTGATAATTCCAATTCCTTTCCAGAACTCACCTTCATGCGTTGGACCGAAAGATACGCCCGCCACGTTTTCAATTTAAAGTAACTTTTTTTAATTTTTGTGTGAATCCCACACCTTCGCACCATAAATGTTAATTGGCTATTTTACTTTTTTATATATTCTTAATTTAGTTGCCTTCGACAACAGTTCACGCTTCATTTAGTCAGCACAAAGCCCAGTTACTGTCAGCCTTCTCTGAATCTTGTTGTACCTCCTGTTATTTCTGTTCATTAGGATGCCGAGATATTTAAAGTCTTCCACATTCTCAAAGACGACATTTGGTATGATATAAGACATGATTTCATATGAGAAAAGTCACGTGATATTATGCAATTTTGTCAAGAATTTCTTTTCAAGTAAAAAAAGAACACACTAAGAACGTAAATAAATTAATTTTGTCTGTTTTTTTATTTTTTATGTCTCCTATTTATATCATGTTATCATTAATTTCATTTTATTTAAATTATGTCAGTCAATTCATTCACAATTCACAGCCATTATTAACGTAGCTTTTGTAATCCTTACTATTTTATGCCGGAAACCTATATGATAAAATCTATTTCGAAAATATACTGAAATCATAGTTTTAATTTTAGAAACTCACATACTCCTAGAGTATGAAATTTATAGAATAGAACTCTTACTGACAGAAGTATAAATTTTGCAGTTTTCCACTTATAAAAGATTACAATTGTAAGCTACAATATTCGATGTTACTACATGATATTCAAGTCTTAGCAGTCGTATTACATAGAAACTACTCACCTTAAATATTTTATTAGTAGATAACTGCAAGTGTTTTGTTACTGCCCTTATGGAATGGTTTCACTACTATCTGAATGGTTCCACCACCTGAATCTGAACTCTTGCTACTGAAGCAAATGCACATTTGAAGATTCAAGGCCTTATTGATTTTAATTTTGATATTTAATGGAGGTTATTTTGTACAAAATAATTTATGATCAGATACCATTAAATTCCCTTGAATATTTCAGTTGAAGCCCTATTGTAGTACCACAGTAGATCCTTGTAGTGTAGTATCGTCCTCTTTTTATTTTAAATAACTTTATTTGACCATTAAGTACTTTTAAATCAAGTATTCTGTGTTAAAAAGTTCCAATTTTAAAAAGATAAACCTGAAACAATATTTCCTAGCGTTTGCCAACGATGCGCGTTTGCAAAATCAAGGCTGAACGTTACCTCATTCGTCTCGTATATGAAGTTTAAAAAACATTACAGGCAAGGTAGTGTAATCCAGGCTTAAGTCTAAACATATTGCTCGAGTGTGCTCAAATTATACGGCGGCTTGTTATAAAATGAGTGGGATATGAAAGGGTCTGAAAATTGATAACGTGGAGGATCTCGGAGCGATGGAGCTTTTGATCACGGGCTTGGCAAGGCGCGAGGGAAATAGGAACGTGTAACTATTTCCACTAGCATGGAAATGAGCCAGCATGAATAGGGCTCCCTCCACTCGGTTTCCTTCCCACACGTCTGCTAGTTCCATTCTCATGCTCACATCTGGTGTAATCGTGGGCAATTACAGCGGAAATCTTCCCAGGCATCATTCCCCGGCAGGCAGTCTTCTTATTGTCTTCCTCAAATGCGACATAAATTCCAGCATTGCAAGTGACCCTTTGCAGTGTACCAGAGTCGTGGCGCAATGAAGGAACCTCTCCAGAGCATTCTGACACGCGTGAAAGGCTTTTCCTGTCACGAGTGAATCCCACGCGGATGTAGAACTAAGCATTCCCTACTTCTTTTGATGGTAACCATCCACGCTTTGTGGGGGGAATAATACGACAGAACAGTGACCCCTATTCGCAGGACCCGTCACTTCATACTTGACGTAGTAGAGGTCGCAGCCTGCCATATATTCATTATGTGAGCGAAGATGCGGGCGTTGTAAGGTGAGCTGCTAAAAGTAAATACCTGGACTGAGGATCTAATTTCAATGTGATGCGAAACTTTTACCCATATACCTAATTCATCCACGGAAAATTTTGAACAGCAGGATCAATTTACCGGCGCTCCAACGTGACCTTTGAATTTTGATAATGACGGTGTGAGATACAAAGGGATAGTATTATAGCATACCATATTACAAGGGGATGACTAAATTTAGGTATTTGATTCAACCCATGCTACTTTGATAATGTGTCAATGAAAGTTCATGCATCTCTTGGTTGGCCACCAAACTAATACTTCTTTTCTAACGCCCATATTATATCACGACAAAATATTAAGAGGGACATGATAAAATTCTTTAATTTGAAATTTATTGATCTTTTAAAATGAAGCAAAACCATGTGCGCTCATGAACAAACTGCAGATATAATGTTTTGAAAAATTTTTATACAATTGTTTGAGATTATTAAAAAAAAATATATCATCCGTAAAATTACAGCAATAAAAAATGAATATACCCTCAATATAAAAACAAATTGTGGTGAATTTCGATAAGAGAGAAGAATATAGTCAAATAATTGCATCATTTAAAGCAATTTTATGGCCTGTGTCCTGAAGAATATTTAAACATTTTATGTATATTATGCTTCTATTATAATATAGTCATAATTTTGTGGGTTTTTGTGCCTTAGCGAACATGTTGGTAATAAGAAAAGATTATCTTTCCCAGTGCAATTAATCCCTTGTTTCAAATACATTGAAAACATATGATTCATTCAAAACATGTTTATCGTAACGTGTTACGTAATACGTATCGTATAATAATACGTGTTATTCACGTGTTGTAATTTTAAAATAAATTACAACTCGTGTAATTGCAACACGTGTTGTAATTGTAAAATAAGGTGGACAGTGCTACATCTGGTAATTTTCATTCTTTTTTAACTGATGATGGCGATGTAATATGCCAAAATACGTGTCGTAATTGTAAAATGAAGTGGACAGTACTTCATCTGTTAATTTTCATTCTCGACAATACTGTTCCATCATTAATTGCCGGATACGGTTGACCTTGTATTCCAGGGCAGAAGTCAATGTTACTGCATCATCAGTAAAACCATTTGAAACATGAGGTATGAATAACTTAATATTAAAATGAATATGCATGCTAGTTATATTCCTGTCCTGGGTTTTAACTTACTATATACATCACGTGCCCTGAGTTTGAACTATCATTTCTCGTTTAGATTCAAACTCATTTTCATTGTTCAATACATTTTATAATTATTAACCCCTGAAGTTTGGTCGCTTATTTAAAGGACGCCGGTAAGGTCTTGATAATTTCCGACGTCTTGAACGGATCTGCTGCAGACCTGCTTGGACCCTGATTACTCTTACCGACGTGCTCTAAATTCGTAAAACTCTACCGTGAAAATTTTGCCACCGAGTTTCGCCGGGTAATCTCTTTCAAGCGCTGCTCTCCACTCACTGGAGCTGGGAGTATTTATCGCAGGAAAGTGTTGCCGCATGCCTCTCCTGCCTGCTGCGACGCGGACCAACGCACTTTCAGGCTACACGAGGGAGACTGAGAAAAACGAGTCTGCCATCATCGACGTGCTTCCCTTGATTTTCAAAGTGCCCGTTTTTCTTAATTATCTGGCTTCCCTAACGACAGCGCCGTGGATAAACGATGGCTCCCTTGGGATAACGACCCAACATGCTACCTTGCGATGTGATGCGTCTTAGTTAATAACGTCCTTGCTCCATTTTATCTCTGAAATAAGTTTTCCCAAAAATGTTATCACATTATAAAGTGATGTAGTTTTTTGTCGTCTTAGTATATGCGTTTAATTATTTCAATAGCCAAACGTTTAGAGGATATCTTTTTTATGGCAAATTCTTTGCCTCAACAGAGAAAGTCTGATTTCTTACGATATATTATGCTGCTTATCGTCATCAAATTGCAACTTATTTTTTGCTAAAGTTATATTGTTGATATTTTGCTCAAGTTGTTTCCTAAGTTTTGAAACGTTGCTTATTTTATGATAAATATTAAGGTGAGGTGTTAATGCCATGTGAGAATTACGTAGTATGGTAAAATGCTTTAGAGCAATACTTCTCTTGTAATCAGGCCCTGGAATAGGGGTGAATGTGGTATAATTATGGGCATTTCATGCATTTAAGTCTCAGAATAATTATTTCAGTACAATGTATATATTATGGAGATGACTTAACAAATATTCTGTTGTAAAAATGAAAAAAGATAATGATGCAAGTGAAAGGTTAAAGATTGAGAATTTTACTGCCCATTGCAACTTTTGGTGGACGATACAAAGTAACATAGGCTATGTAGAGCAGATTATTATGAAGTATTTCCTGAAGCGGCCTTTGTAGACAACGAACGTATCATTTCTTTTAAAGAATGTAGCCATTTTTATAAGTTTGACCTTCTAATTTTGTTCTGTACTTCACGCCGCGGACGCATGCACAAGAATTAGGCGGAATGATTATTTTATGCCCATGTAATTCGCTTGAAGCATTTAAACCTATCACGATACATGTGTCCTTTGATTATTTAACTGACTAAAGTAATCGGATGTCATTCTAAAATTTCAGCCATCTGTTTTCACGAGTTAACTACATCTTAAAAGTCGTACATTCATTCCATCATCATTTCTTAAACGTAAAGAAAAATTCAGGCTCCAGTCTCTCGACCCATGCTTTGTAACTTTCGTCCTTACCGGTTGTGACTTGGCGCAGATAATAGCTCCTCTGCGTGCCGTGCATCATAATTCGTCAAGTCAAGGTGGGAATTAAAACGGTCCCCAGCGGCGATGCGCGATGCTGCGGCTGTGAAAAAAAATTACGCGCGCTCTTGAGCTCTGGAAAGTCGGCCCCAGTGCGAACGCGGGTGAATGCTTAATTCTTATCGCCCGCGACACGTTTTGCTTTCCGCACTGCATATAACTGCGAATTCCTTTTGTGGCTCACGCACGGAGACAGACGCCAACACATAACAGAAACAGACACACAGAGACAATGGGGGAGGACTCTTTGGAGGGAGGAATGGGGGAGGGAAGCCGATCGCCCGGCGCATTCGTTCGCCTCGACCCCCGTACACGTAATTCGCTCCTGCGGTATTAATTGGACGGGGTCCTGTTCTCCTCCCCCCAACCTCCCATCCCGGACGTCCACACGGTCGCCACGTTTGGCCTAGCTGTGGGGGAGGGGGTGGAGGAGGGAGAGAAGTCACGTGACCGACCGAAAGCGCGCCGATCTCCTCTATACTCGACGTTATACATCCGTCCCCATTTGAATGCCTGTGTGGCGGCAAGGGGATGGCGGATTGCAGATGAGGTAGTAGTGGTGGTGGGGTATTGGGGAGGAGGTTTAAGGCCGGACGCGCGGAATAGAAAGGACTCTTCCGATTGGCGATTTGTGTTGCATCGGAGCTATCTCATTCCATCCCCTTTTCGGGTTCAACCCTTTGCATTCCAATTCGATCCCCGAACCACTTCCGTTCCCTGTCACCAGGTGTCTCTCTTCATTCACTTTTTTTTTCAATTTCGCCCCGCCCATTATTCTTTTTTTTTGTCGCAGTTGCCTTTATTTTTTTCTCTCCCGTCTCCTCATCCCTCACTCAATGGGTGTTTCCTATTTCCCCATCCGTCAAAGTCACCGATTCCTTTCGCTTAGTTTCTTCGGAAACTTTCCGGTCTCCATGGTGAATCTCATTCTATCACCTAAGATTTCTTTTCCTGTGGACGCTCCGTTTTTCCAAACCGTGAAAGTAAAGAAGGATGTCATTATTAGCAAGTGTCAATCCGATGGGAATCCGTTACTATGACTGAATTTAATAAACATGTTGGAGAGTTCGGCAGCCGGGAAAAGTACTTGATTAATAACGGATTCCTGTCGGAATTTTATTTTGCTGGTTTTCGGTTGGTGATATGAGGTAGTAGATTTCTCGAAAGATTACATGTCAGCACCTGAAGAACTTACAGCGCTGTAAGTAAGAGGGTCCACATGCGTAAGAAACGAGTCATTACATTGAGGATGAACGGCAATGAAATAAGTATGCATCGATGGTTTGCTTATATTGAAAGGATAAACGAGTCAAATGTCAGATATGTGAGAGTGAATGCTGTAGGAGTAATAAATAGGCAGAAGAAGTGACGCATGATTATGGTTTTAAAAGATTCTTGATAAATGGAATGTTAGGGCTATTGGGTTAAAGAGTGTGTTTATTAACCGATGGATGAATGTAAAGAAAGGGAAAGAATTTTTGAAGGATATGGTTAAATCATAGAAATTTAATTGCACGGATCATTTTTTGGATCAGTATGATGAGTATACATACGAGTATGTATGCTTTCGTTTTAAAAAAGAGTGAACTCGATTCTATAATATTGGGAGAATCATTTAATGCATTAATGAAAGCCTATAACCCAAATATCCAGTAACATATAACCTAAAATGCACCAACGTACTACTATAAATTCACTTCTAGTTATTCAAGTAGACGTTGGTTAATTATGACGACCACGTATACATAAACCATCAAGAGAATAAGACCATACCTATCGGAGAAAGTAAGGTCAAAGGCGAGTTATATTAAATAGCTTAAGGTGGATGAACTACCAAAAACATAAAACTCTAGTTGGATTGAAACTTGAGATATTCTGCAAGCAAAGTGGTAGCATAAATGACTTTGCCATTAATATTTTTTCTAACTTTCAACGTCAGAGCGGGTATAGAAACATCGATTCTTACGTATCGAAAGCATTGAAATGTGTATAAATTGTTACGACTTCTTTTTTCCAAGGTTGTAATCTCTTGTTCTCCCGAAAGGTTTGGGCTGCTCGATGCTCTCTTCTTACCCGGCCCTCGGGAAAAACGGGGCACGGTGTTAAATCCCAAAGCTAATTTGAAGGAGCAGCTTACACTGGGGGGGCTGAGTGGTTTTCCGAGCGCGTAAGCCCTTTTCCAAAGTAATAGATAGGCATAGGTACCTACTCTTAGTCATGGGAGGCAGCTGAGTGGGGTCTGCGACCTTCTTTTGCGAATCTTCCCCGAAGACGACCCGAGCGGCGAGTGCAGTGTCAAAAAGTTCTCTTGCCTTTCCTCGGCCAACTGAAGGAGGCAGAAGCGGTTTCCGAGGAAGCGGGAGAGCGTTCCTTTTAGGACGGCGGACTGAAAGGAAGGCCGGAGAGCGCTCCGGAATTGAGAAAGCTCTGCCTTGAATGGAGACGGTTTCTGGATGCATCCCACGGCTCGGACTAGTCATGTCGATTCGTACCGCTTCCCAGCATTGCTGAGATGGTATCAAAGTGGGCCGCAGGAATAGCAGCACAACACCCCTTTCGCGTGTGGATTTTTCTCTATTTATTCCGGTGGCGGGAGACCTTGCTGTTGTATCCGGTATTTTTCTGAACGAACCCTGATTGGATTTCAAGATTTTTTGTATTCTGTTGAAAAATATTGGCTTTCCGGACGTCTGTGTTGAGTCTAGGCTTGCAAGAAGTGACGGCAGAAATTATAAAATTATTCGCTGGTGTCATTACTTATATCTTGTGCCGCTTATTCTTTAAAACGTTTCGGGTAAACATTTGGATTGTAAAAGGGTATTGAGGCAAAATGCCTGCCTAAACCCTAAAGTATAGAATTGTCCTTTTAAATTTAAAAATTTATTCATGGTTTTGATAACCTTAACTTCCAGGAAATAACTCGTGTGAATCTCATATCAACTTTGGCTGCATGCATCATACGTAGGAGGAGGGATAGCCAAGATATTTATATGTTTTCACGAATCAACCTCCATCTTCACACAATGAATAGTATCTTGATTGCTGACGGGTAATCTTCAAGATGGTTGTTTAACCTGATGCGTTAGAAATGAGGAGTAAATGCTGAGTGCGGTATTTCTTACATCGTCCCTACTCTTAATAGAGGAAGGAAAATTGCAACTTGGCTACAAACCTAGAGTAGGTCTTGTAGACTTGACCCGAATTGATGAACACCTTTGAAGTATTTTTATCTTCAAGTCGGCTCTTCTACTGAGCTGAGAACTTCCCGGAGGTCAGCGGATTCAGTCAGTTCCTCGTTTTCTATTTATATTCAAAGCAGTATGCCATAGGGTGAGTGAAGGTCTCGTAAAATACTTGAAGGATGCTGATAAGTGCTCGTAAAGGCAAAGGCAGTTGCCAGAATATCAGGGCTCCTGCCTTTGAAACACTTACCAATGACGTAATAGAATCCATAATTATAAAAAACGGACTTTGACTGAGATTTAAAGTTTAAATAACGAATATTTTTATAATTAATTTCACATTATCTTTACATAAGACATTATCTTACGCTAGGAGTTTACCTTATAGCATTGAAAATGAAAAAAAGACAAAATAGTTTACTCAAGTTTGGTAAAAATTACTGTCTGACTCATGTTGGGTACAAAAACTCAAGAATATTGTTGGTGCGTAAAAATTATTCATTTCATCTTTATGAAGATGTATTCGGACCATTTAAAAAATATATTTACAGCCCTTTCAATGATTATCTTAATTTTTTCTGAAGCATACCTAAGCCATCAATTGAACTTAGCATGCATTTAAATGCTATCGGCTTTAATTTTAAATGTACAGGTTTGAGACCTTTCTTTAGAACACGAAAGCTTCATTGTTGGCTTTTTTAGGAAATCAAAATGAACTGTTACGGCCAACTGAGTGTTTCCCGGATATCAGGAATGGGCGGAGGAGACACGGACGAGAAGGTACCACGAGTTTATGGGATTACGAGTCCTGGATTTGCCGAGGGCGGGGAGGTCGCCCATGAATTATTCATCGAAAACCAATGCTAGCAACATATCCAAATGGTTCGACCGCAGTTTCTTGGAAACACAACCTCGTGTAGCTTCCGCTTTTTCGGTTTTCCCGCGGAGCGGTTGTTTTAGATCGTCGAATCTACATATTAGATGAGTGTTAAGCGACTTTTTTAAAATTAATTTTTCATTTTTATTTCCATGCGCTTATGCATTTATCATCAATATTGCTGTACCATTGCACATGAAGCTACGCATGGCATGACGTTACGCAAGAATCTTTTTACAAAGCTCTACTAATACCTATGCATAGTTGTTTTGTAGGCTTACCTTAGCAGAAATGTTCCATTAATGAAGAAGTAACTCAAGTATTATCCTCTCAGTTTTTTTTTAAATTGAGATAGTAACTATGTCCCAAAACTTAGTCGAACTTTTTCAATCTTTGCAGTGAGAAAAATACTAATTTACTTACTATCACTTTACAGGAATGTCTTAATTTTAATTTCAACCCATTCATGACTGTTATTACTACGTTCTTGGTGGGTCAAATAATTTGAAATTGGTATCCATTTCTTGGCAGTGCGTAATGTTTATGCCCGGAATATGCTCACTCTTTACTATCCGTTTGCACCAAATGAAGCCGCTATAATATAATTTTATGGTTCCTCAGTAAATATACCATTCGGTCAGATAGTCATTGAAGTGGCGCGCTATTTCTCGGATGTGTTATATACGGCCCGGATATGATGTGAAATTGGCATACGCTTGTGGGAAATATGACTGCTGGCTGACATTAATTACTAAATTTCTCCCCCCATAAAAGGGCAGTAGAACATCTTCAGCTCTCAGAAAATGGATGAGGTCATCCTTATTCGAGGTCAACTTTATTCGCGTCGTTACTTGGTAGGTAAGGAGTTGGTTACCGTGTTGAGACATACTCCGTGGTTGGCAACTGATATTATAAAACAAATCTGTATATTACGCACTCCAACATTAAAAATTTGAGGTTTTCCCAACACCGGTCTATCTGTTTTTTTATTTTAATAACTTTAGTGAAATTTTTAAGGAAATGTGGAGTTATACATGTTTTAGACAATTTGATATTTGTTTTTTCTCTTCTTCTCGTACTACGCACAATACATTTCCCCCTAAGCAAATCGTAATGAAAATCACTCTGTTCATAATTCCCTGAAAAGGGACCGACTCTTCGGAATTTACACGGCTCGGCAGGGGATTAAAAGAAAAATAATGAAGATGGAATGGGAGGGAAAAAAAATCCTCAAAAGGCACTCACTCTATTGAAGTTCGTAAATTATCCGCCGATATTTTGGCGTTGATAACTTCAGCAAACCACGGAAACTTGTGTGTTTTCTCACGCTTGTTAATATCCATTGAGTAATAAAAAAAAGGGAGATTGAGGTTAAGGGGGGAGAGGGAGGGGGACGGGGGGCTTTGGCTCGTTTGGGAGCAATAATTCCAATCCCAGTTCGTATCTCCTTTTGCTATTAATAGCTTTTTAAGGTCCCGAATTTCGGGGAGATAAAGATGATGGGGAGAAAGGTGGAGCAGTAGGAGTAGAAGGGGCTGTGCCGAGGAATTATAGGGGACTGGGGGTGGGGTTAAATTGTGTGGGAGGGGAATCGGGGGGTGCCCAATGGAGCGGGCGGGATTGGAGTGTATCTGGGGTGGGTGGGAGATTTCGGTGGGAGTCTTGAGGGTTTAGTATGTGGAAGAGGGTGCCTGTGAGGGTTTGGAGCGGGGAGGATTGGAAGGACGGTGGGGGAGGGGGAGCTAAGGGTTCTTTGATAGAGGCGAGAGATGAAGGAGGGGTTTTAAAGGGGCCGTGGATGAAGTAAGATGGCACCATTTTCCCCAAAAGCCCCTACCAGACTATCTCGTCGTCCTTTTCTCGAGAAAAACCGCAATTAATTAGGGACTCAATTTGAAAACTCTTGCGACTTATACTATCGTTCCCACGAACTTTGCGGTTGTTTGACGACAACTTGAGCACGGGTTCTCACGCCTCCTGACCCCCACCTCCCTCCATGACCCTCCTTCCTGCCCTCCCTCCGTCCTACCTTCCCGGCTTCGTCCCTTTCCTCACTCCATAGAATCACCTTAACCTAAAGGTGGATAAGTTCCAGCATTGCCGCGGAAGGATATTTTGAAAGAGTCTTAAGTCACCTCAGTTGTCGAAGAAAAATGTTTACTCCCATTAAGAGGGGAAGGGGGGAGTAAGGAAGTGATGTGAGGGGGGGAGTAGGGAACAGAGCCTTATATAGCTAAGTGTTTATGGTAGTTCGATACCCTGCTCTGCGTACGTGCATGGGAGTATGGCAAACTTGGTATGGCGTACTTTGCAGCAACTTTCCCGTGCCCCGAAAAGCTTGTAGTCTCCGCATAAAGCCTCGAGACACGAGTTGCTTGGAGGAGAAATAGTCAGCTGCACGGAGGCAAGAACATCAAACTCTTATGTCCCTGAGGTAACCGTGTTTGCGATTTGGAAAAGTATACTACTACCTCTTGAGATATAACAGCGTGAAATGAGCAGAAAATTAGTTAGACAAGTTCGTTTTCTGTTTGTCCAACGTAAGATATTTACTATCAGCAGCTACATTTTATCTATTTTTAAGAGAAATAATTCTATTAGTGTGTGTAAAATATGTGTGGAAAAATGCTCTAACGATTTTAATGAGACATCACATCCGTAGGGCTAGATATGATATTCGGGGAAATTCTTTAAAGGCACCGAGTTTAAGCGCACAAAAGATTTCCGAGGCAAAAAAAGCATCGGAATAAATGGGGACTTCAAGGTAGAATATTGTATTTTACTACTTTTAAAAATTCATGAAATACACTTAAAGCCGATGTCCCACGGTCCAAATTGGATATAATTTTTGTATGCGAATATTTTGTCCAAACTCATTTCTTCCATACATTTGCAGTAAACGACATGGTGTTTCCCATGGTGCAGTACATTTGATCCAAAAGAGGTAGAACAAATGAAAGAAGATGTAGTAACAGTAAATATAATGTAGTCTGCGGATGCTACGGATTGTGAAGCAACTGCATATAATGACAATTTTAGCAGTGAGAGTATGTAACGGATAACGAAAGGGGCGAATAATCAAGGGAAGCCAATGGTGAACCCGGAGGCTCCAAGAAGAAATCGATTTCGTTGCCGGATTTGGAACGGCCAATGGCTATGGTGAAGGCATACATCAGGCACATAAATTTCAGTACGAAACTATACATAACTTATCAGTTTGACCCACCGACTCAAATTATAGTAAATATTTAGTTTCTTGAGTTGCAATAAAGATGTGGCTTAAAAAATACCTCAAACCTATTAAATAGTTGATCCTGTGACCTTGCTGAGCCTTGACGGCCACTCTCGCTCTGGGGCAATATCTGCATCCTTGCAGATGGCATATAATTCTTAGGTCTCGGCCAGGAATCACTTAATTTTTATTTTTATTAATACCTACTTTTACTTTTCATACAAAGTTTTAGAAAATCAATACATTCAGGATCAAAATCAGTCCCAGAACTAATTGCATTTTATGCAAATAATTGGGCTTACTATTATCGAAAAATAAGAGTGATATCTCTAAAACTTTTATTAGAATGTAATTCAATGGAACTCGATATATGCAGTGGAAACCATCCAGAATCAATTTACGTTAACGCAAATTTACGTACAATAAAAATTGATTTTTAACATTATTTTTTTCCTTGAGTCATTCAATTTGATGGATTCGGAAAAAGCAATGAAATTGAAAATGAGGTAGTACTTTGGCAACATATCGTTAATAAATCGTAATGAAGCGTGCATCTCAAATGAGCTTTGTTCATTACCTACAGAAATTCGTGATTATAGCTACAAATTTATGTAAATATTCAATAACCCTTCACCAGAAAAAAATGCCCCATGAATATGTGTGGTGACTGGCTTTTGAGAGGCGTGTTGATGACGGCGCATGACTTGCTAAATCTATTTTGCGAGCTTTGATTTATGTTTGGCGTAAAAGAACGCGTACTGCATAATTTTAGTAGGTCAAAGTTGTGCATCCTTTCATATTTGTGTAATTTTGTTTATTTTTCTATTCGCAGGTAAATATGATATCATCACATAGGTGGTTCGTATTTTGTTGTTACAGTTAACAGCCATTTACTCTTGCAAACAGAAAAAATACATTACATTTTCAAAGTAATATATAATGATAGCAAGAATACTGCTTTAATAGTTCCACTATTTATTTGGTATTGAATGATTAAATAAGAACAAATAGGAAATAATGTCTAATGCAGTGTTATATGGAATTCAACAGGATAATTTCTCAATTATGTACATTTAATTGGAAATATCGTAGTGTACGTGTACATTATAATAGATTGAGAGGGAGCTCGGTAGTATAATTTTTGTTCTCTTATCACATTTCTCATGAAAATATTATAAATAATTGCTTTCTATTTTTTTCAGGTGAGTGTCTCTTGACCCTGGTTGCCCATTGTAATGTTTACCTCGCTAATCGACGAGTAACAATTTGTAAGTACTTCTTATGGTCTTTCTATGGAATGATAACTATACTAAAAATTATTGCTGGTGGTGCATGCATTTTTCTCTTATAAAACTTGAAAAATTATGTATAGCCATTGATATTAACTTTTAAAAACACGAATTGAGGACATATCCCCTGAGAAATATTCAATCTTTTATTATTTAATTCATGATTTTAGTAGTTCCAAAAATTGTAGGCATCAATGAAAATTGATAATTAGGTTCCCCTGACGCTGTGTGTTGCTTCATTGTATTTATATTGAGTACCAGATACTCTTGGATACGTGGCCACTCAGGGTTTAAATTTTTCCTTGCCACCATCCGCCATCGTTTTCTTCTTTTTCCCGCTATATTTTCAATGGATTTGACTATACCTCTAGCATTTGTCTTAAATTGATTCAAATGAGCGACAAAGGCGAAAAGCCTCAAATCCATTTTTTTAAATTCACAAATAAGTGGTCCTCAATGCAATAAAAGTTACTGGAATTCCTTCAAAATTACAAAATTATATTTTGCTATTGCTTTCTAGCTTCGATTTTCCACAAAAGTGAAATTACCTACCTCAATGTTCCATTTCAAGTTTTAGTTTTTAGCTAAATGGATCATTTAGAAAGGATTTTCCTCTTAGTATACGTTTTATTCGGTCAGATCACGAATGTATCTAAAATGTATATGGCCATTTGCGACTATTTTGGCCTGCGTTATTTTGTGAGGTTATCTAGTATTATATCTATGACTGAAGGCTTTCGGGATGAAAATAGTCAATAAAAGTTGCTAAGGTTTATATCTGGAAAAGTAACTCCTACGTCATCATCCTGAGGACCACAGCAGAGCGTAAGGTACCGGGCGGAGGGTCGAGCAGGAGCTTGGAGCCACTACTGGCCGTTTGCAGAAACAACACATATGTGACCTATAGAGTTATGTGATCTATAAGTAATAGATTTTTTTCAATATGCATAGCAGAAGCATTTGATAAAGTTACTGGTTTAATAAATAATCTTGTAGCTTATTCGGATTGATGTAATAGACTTAAATACTTATGAGCTCCAATTGTAACTAAGATTGAGAGTGAGCAAAAAGCCCATAAAAGTTAAATTGCATTGATATAAGAATTTTTATGTGGCTAATGACGACTTTATTTACTCATAATGACAACAACGTGTGTGCACAATTAATTTATATACGTTAGACTAACATACATACATTTGATTTAGGGAAATGAGAGTAAAATAAACATGAAAATGAGTATTTTGTGAAGGCTTCCGCGGAGTTTCGTTGATGAAGAGAATGGTCTTTCGGGTTTCCATCCGCGTTTATCCATTTTTGGTGGACAATATTTCGCCAGCGTTCCAGCTAGCTTCCTCAGGTCCGTTGAATTGCAGAGTGTGGTCCGTCCTTTTATGTTATACCGGTTTCGCGCCTTCCGGTGGAGGTGTGTCGTGATTGGTCGGTACTATTGAAGAGCCGTTTCCAAGCGGTGGCGAGTGTGTAGCCGTCCTCTCGGTTGAAATTTTGCGGTGTTTTTGCTATCTCTATTGACTCCCGTATGATTCTAGGGAAATAGCGGGCTTCTTTTTTCAACAATACTGTGGTGTCGAAATTTATGTCATGCGTTGGCTCACTCCACTGATGTTCCGCGACATGTGGAGTGAGCCAACGCATGACATAAATTTCGACACCACAGTATTGTTGAAAAAAGAAGCCCGCTATTTCCCTAGAATCATACGGGAGTCAATAGAGATAGCAAAAACACCGCAAAATTTCAACCGAGAGGACGGCTACACACTCGCCACCGCTTGGGAACGGCTCTTCAATAGTACCGACCAATCACGACACACCTCCACCGGAAGGCGCGAAACCGGTATAACATAAAAGGACGGACCACACTCTGCAATTCAACGGACCTGAGGAAGCTAGCTGGAACGCTGGCGAAATATTGTCCACCAAAAATGGATAAACGCGGATGGAAACCCGAAAGACCATTCTCTTCATGAAAATGAGTATTTATTGGGTGATAGGTTATGAAAGCGATGGTTCCTGGAACCCGATTTTAGGAATGTGGTCCATAACTTTATGAATTTTATAACTATCGATACCATAGCTAATATTTGTGCAGACTGCCATTAAACGGATAGAAAACAGAAAAAAACTTGATCGGAAATACAATTGTTTGACTCTTATCTGTCCTATCATTTTTCATTATTTACGCTAAATTTGTTTGGGAACTGTTTAGCGTATGCCTACCTCGTGGAAAATCAGGCTTTAAATCCCAACCTCATTCTTACAGTTCACACATTGTCACGTACATGTCTCATATACTAGGATAAGAATTATTATTATTCATTTTGCGTTGATTACTAGCTGTATTCGGCTATAAATTTAAAAAGTCGATCAATTTTGTTCATCAGTTTTTTATTCTTCGACTCGTGTAGTTTCGTATTCATTCAATTACATTCTCATATATGCGTCTTATCATCTAGAAATTTTCTTTATATTCCTTCATTATGGTTGGCCCTTTGTCTGTTCTTGCTTAGTTACTCCACCTTACGTACATCTTTGATGGTAAGATTATCACTCCATCTTTTTTTTTTTTTTTGTTTTTCCCATGCTTCTTTCCGCACCGGTAACTTATCACGTCCTACTTTTGTTATCCTTTCTTCGCCAATGCGATTTGTGAGATCATTCCATTCGCGCTTGTATCAATCTATTTATCTAGAAAGCCGAAGAATATTAGTTTTATGAAGAGGTCACTCAAATTATAGCATGCGTGTCGACACTGCGTTAGGGTTTAAACTTTTAAACACCCTCTCGAGATTGTTCATCAGTATCCTCTACCTCCGACAAATGTAGTATGGCATTCAGTCTCGGGGTGACATCAAGCCCTTATGACGTAACTTCCACGCCATCTCGGCGGCGTTCCTTTGCAGTCGGCTCCTCCTTTCTCCGACGCCCTAAGAGAACACGTAAACACGAAGACCGGCGCGCTCGTCCTATCGCACGTAAAGAGTCGCGCGTGCTTTCGGTGACCGAGCGCCGAGTCGACTCACGCGACGGCAGTTTAATTGGGCCCTGGAGCCTTCCACTTGTTATTGATGCCGAGCGGGGGGGAATTCAATCTCCGCCCATTCTGCCCCCCCACCCCCTTTAATTCCCTCTTCTCCCAGAGGACCCCGAGACACACACACATTCACTTCACCGCTCTCTCCCACCCTCCCGCCCACTTTCGCAGGTTTGCTAATGCGCTTGCCTGCCACGCCGCGGGGGGGAGGAGGGAAAAGAGACGGAAAATGACATACCATTTGCGGATAATTCCCAAGTCACTTTCTCCCATTATATCGCGTTCATATCTCTCGCTCGCTGTCTTTCGTGAAAGCCTTTCCCTCAGATCCCGACCGACGACACAAAGTCGACCGACAAAAGACTCGGTCGTAACCGAAAGGAATAGCAGGCACGTAGTCGCAGTTTTCTATGGCCCGGGTGTCCTTTTGGCTGGCTAATGTAGGTTGTAACCTTCTCCACAATCTGAGAGCAATCATCTCTATTCTTTTGCGTGTAAGGGGGCAGGAAATGGAGGGTCGGTAGGCGTTTGAATATTATTTTTTACGTTCTTCAGGATCGGTCATGAAGATCTAACAATGAGTAAATCGTAATTGTTTCAAGGATACATAACATCATACAAAGTTGGGCTGGTAGGTACAATAATTTTCAGTTACATTTATTTTAGCCACTTGACTCCTTTGATATGGACACTGCAGAAAGTAAGAAGTAAGCGAATGATACCTTTCTTAAACACCGGTCGGGAGCTTACTGGGAATTCTAGAATGATGACGACAATAGTATGTGCGTCGTTTGTTCATCATTGTAAATATTTTAATTAATGTTAATATTTCATTGGGCTTTGGGCTTGTGCAAGTGCATGCATCGTGTAGTTAGGCCTTGAGTGTGGTTGGAGAAAAGAATTGATAGATATTGATGAAAGAAATTGATGGTAATAATTAAGAAAAAGGTCTACTCTAAGACCCCATTTCCAGGCTTCACATTCGGACTTTAATTAAATAAAGTTATGGTGGACGTAGTAACTTTGTGGAATTTTGACATGTTAAAAAATTATACACTTGGTGAAACTGCATACTGTTTATAATACAATATCCGGTATCGATGTTATAACATCATCATCTTCATCAGAGTTCAAAAAATGAGTGGTCATCTTTTCTCTATCTCCCCTCCCACTTCTTCCTTGTCAAAACTTGGAGCATCACATTATTTTTTACGAGCCATCAAGGTTGTCTTAATTGTGCGCGAAAAATAAAAATTATGAACGAAAATTATGTACAAGCACAAGTGTAAGCATAAATGATTGGTGAAGCAACATATCTGGGCTCAGCCTAGGTGGCTGAAGTATGAAGGTTTAATGATGTGAGATTTTAAAGATATAATAAATTATGAAGGGAGAAATCCGTGAAATTCGATTTGATAATCTCTCTCAGATTCTTCAGATTTCATCTCGGAAGTCATTGTTTGACGATAGTCTAATTGATCACAATTTCGAAATTTTTCATAATTGTCGCGCAATATCTAGGAAAGAAACAAAATAATTACGGCCAGGATGAATGAGAGTTTGGTATCCAAAGAAGTTGAGTTTGCGACTTTCCGAGAAGAACAATTATTTTTTCACTGCGGATGACGTGGAGGTTACAGAGACGCGCTTCGCACGAATTCCCCTCAAACCTCTCTAGGAATTATACCTCACGTCATTCGCTCTCCTCTGTCGCCCATGCTCCATTCCTCTCGTCACGTGATCCAACAAAGCTTCGATTCCCATCTCCGCCTCGCTGCCGTCGACGTTTACCCCATCCGTCTCTCTTTATCGATAAGAGAAAAGCTGTGCGAGCAATCCAGCAATTTCTTTAAATGGGCTCTCTTCTGTTACCGAGTTTTAACTACCTTTTTCCGTCCACAAAAAAAACGAAAAATGCAACCGTTTCTCTTTTTACGGTTCTGCTACATCTACTACCACTTGTGTGAGCCATCAGGCACAGCTGAAGATGTGTCGCATGAAGCTCGACTAGGGATGCCTAGGAAATCCGCATTCACTTTGTGCTTTGTCGTTAATGCACGTTCTATTTATAACTCATAATTTTCCCGCGTGTTGGCCTCTCCTGGAAACATGCTCACATCACCATGGAATTCCACCTTTCATTACGTGAATTGTATGTTTAATTTCCTATTTCCCAGCATGCAATTCCGACCAAATAATCGCGTCACGTTCTCGCGCGTCATTCTAATCGGTTTCACAAAGTCATGCCATCGAGTTCGTTTGAGATTTGATATTTTTGTTGGTTTAACTTCTAGTTTCCCGTTAATCCAAAATATCTAATTTTGAAAATTTTATTTCGACATATGCAGGAAAAAATGAACAAATTGAACTTGGAAGTTGGCTGTTGTTCTTACAACACTTTCACGTTATTCTGAATTTTCTGGTATGCATTTTTTCTAATGCTTAGCTCCTTAAATTACATGCACCTCAGCATTAGGTTAACTCCTCGTCAACAGTTTGTAGGTGCTCATACTATTGTACCGTATTACGTGAGGTATGTTACGGGTTGAACTCATAATTATGGTACTTGGGAATCATGGGAACTCATGGAAACCACAGAGTCTTTAATTGTGCTACGTTAATTAAAATTAGAAGAATATTCTTCGAAGATGCTCTCGTAATTGGTTTGTTAGGAAGAATAATCATATCTCTTTTGCCTATGGTTTACTTATGAACGACGATATTTGTTATTTTAGTTAATAATTAGGAGACCATACGAACTATGCCCAATTTCTTTTTTAAAATTTCGGAAGACTGGTTTTGCCAAACAAAAATTATTCCATATTTTCTCATTATTGTTAACCATTTGTACATATGAAATATCAATACCTTTGTTGCACATTGGTGCCTGCTTCTCCTTAGAGAGAAGTCTATCTGGCAGTTTCCTCTAGCATCTCATTTCCTCAGAGAAGTATTGAGCAAATGGACCATAAGTTTAATTGAAATGCTCGCTTGATTTTTAAGCATTGAGCATTGCCCATCATTTTTACTGCGTGAGATAATTTAGTTTTCACTGAAAAAACACTTCGGTAATCTGAGATTAGTTAAATATGTATATTATTTGATTCCAGGATGAATGGAATTATTAGAAAATAATTATCAGAAAATTGCTAGGTAGGTATTTGGTACTGTTATCATGCAATCTAGTGTTTTAAATTCTTATTGCTAGATATGTCAGTAATGAATATTTTACACAGGATTTCTTACGTGTTCCTTTGTTTACAAAGTATTTGAACTTTCGCACTCTAGTTAAATAAATAATAAAAAAATGGAAAGCATTTGTGATTGCGTAAACGCCCCGAGGTAAAAAATGGAAGATTTAGGACTTCATGTATTTTTATTTTAATATTCCCAAGTGTTGGGTTTAGAAATTATTTATTCCTGGTTGGTGATTCATATGATGACGCCAATAAATAGTTAATTATTTTTTCAAATGTAATTGTTGATTCGAATTTTTTTTGCAATCCGTATATGGGGACGTTTTCTCGTTTTTCCATGAATAATAGTGCGTATATAAATCTTTACGTACTAATCTGCAGCTAGTATATCGTGAAACTTCTCTAGCGCAGATTTATGTTAGTCTTTCATCCTTGATACGCGATACTTATCTTTGCCAATACACCATTATAATGGAGCAATTTTAATTAGCTCACTATAGTTTAATGGACTATGAAACGATATTAACAGTATTAACTGTCTATTTGTGATGGAATCTGTCGAGTTGAAACAAAGTTCAAGTCTCGCTCTCAAGCGTTTTGCTTTTGCCATTGAGATAAAATGCACTTTGCGCGATCTAAGGCGTTTACTGAGATAACTTTAATGCAGCAGCTGAATTGCTAAAAAAAACAAGGAAGGTGCAAGGGCCGTGCAGAAAAACGTCGCACCCCTATGAAAATGAAACATTACCCTCGAAAAAGCCAACTGCATTGTCACGCGAGAATACAATTTTTGCATTTCAGGTGGAAAACTCTGGTAAATGTAGTGTGAACGGAGATAAAGCAGCAAAAATATCTCAGTGCAACATGCTATTCCAAAGGTCTGTTTTTTTGGGAAATATTAATTTCGTACACTTCCAGGTATTTGGTCTCATTTTCATACTTTCTTTCGTACCATGAGGATATTCTTTAAGCGATCACGCTCCTTTTCCCTCTGGCTGCATTTCTTTTGTTTCTCTTCTACATCAGCAAAATGGAACATTGCTGTTTACTGTGATGAGTTTTTTTTACTTCCTCAGGTAAATGGCATTGTGAGCAATTGTGATGCTTCCGTCTATTAAACTTTTAGACACACAACTCGAACTCAGAAAATTATGTTCATTTCGTTTTAGTGGGTTGAATCAGGGAGTGGGAGTTTTTGGCACTGATAAATATGTAACATGTCATAATAAACGTAGTTATCCATGCGTATGTTTTTATCCTTTGTATGGTAAATAGACTGCGAGGACATTCTCAATCACGTGCAATATATTCTTAAGTCATCGTGAATTATTTTACATTTCGTCATTTTTTCAAATTTAATTTTAAAATTGCATGTTACTTAATGTAATTAAACACTGTACATAAACTTACGTCATTCATAACTTTAACATGAATAAATGAGTTTCAAAGACGATCACATATTAGTTGGGAATAGTTTGGTACCTTAAAAATAAAGAAACACCTTTAATTTTACCTTATAGTTTACCTTTAATTAATTTTTTACTCGTTAAAGTTTTCACATTTTTTAATGACATAATGGTCGTATTATAGTCATATGTTTTTGGATAAAAATTTATTTAGTGGATAATCTTGCTAAATATTTGTTAAAAAATAATTGGTGTCATATAGGATCCATTTTTGTACAGATATATTTTAAGAAGCTTTATAATACGTGCTTGAAATTTTAAATTTGACTACACTGAGGTGAGTAGCAGGTTACCTGATTAGATTGTACAGCGCTGCGCACAGACTGGTAGTAAAACCGTAATACGGATGTCGCCTCCGAACCAAGGGTTGAAAGGCTTTCGAAATAAAAAAAGAATAAAATAAAACCTAGACGTGACATTAAGTGCGCGGTAAATCCCTTAATCCCAGGACATCAGAGCACATCACCTTAGCGAAACAACGGCTTAACTCCGAACTTTATAGTGGCCACGGAGGTGATCGCCTTTAATGCATACTCCGGAATGCATTCGGGGTTTCCTGCATTTTATCGCGCGAAGCCAGGCTGCCTCAGCCGCGAAGCTTGGCATGTGTCAAAACATGCGCGCGTATTTTTGGGTAAAATGTGTCAATATAAATAAAGTAGCGTGACCAATACACTGGATCCGAGATTTTTCCTACATTTTACGCGGGCGCCGGGAAAGAAATGCGCACACCAAGGGCGTGATATTCTCCCGTAGTATATATGCACTCACGGCTACGAGTCTCTGCCTATGACGTCAACAAATTGCGCTCGCAAAGAGAGGAAATGTGTTATGTAGGGGGATTGGAGTGGAGTAGTGTGGAGGGGATGGGCTGGGGGGGAGGAGGACGGTTGGGGGTGGAGGTTTCGGTGAGGTTTTTGGGGGAGGATAGGAACGGCAGGAAAAGGCAGAGGAGATATCTCGGGGAGGCAGGATGAATATAAAAAAATGGAAGACTTCGCCAGTATATCGACCGGTATTGGTGTAATAGGAATGATACGGAATCTTTTCGGCGGAACGCCTCCCACCATCCGTAAGCGGGGCAGGCATCTAGCGGTTCGAAACGGCTTAAGAGCTGTTGGGAGCGCACGGCAATCAGGTAACGAACGGCTTCTCATTCGGAGGAGTCACGTGACCGGCAGTATTAAGCGAGACGCCTCGCGATGTTATCTAAAAAAAACCAGAAAAGGAAATAGAGGAAAAAAGGGGAAAAAAGTAATTGGCCTTTTCTCATCCTTCCTTATTCTCACATGCTGTCATCCTTTGCTCATAACTGCCGGCCGTGCTTTTCCGTTTTAAAGTGGAGGGATTCTCCTCTTCTACAATTTTATTTCTTTTTCGTATTTATTCCCCTTCCACTCGTTCTCTCTCGTCTCTAACACACCTTCACCTCTCCTCCCCCCAACTTCCCAACGAGCAGCGCTTGGAAACTAATTACTCGCCGAAGGCCTCCCGGATTTATTTAAAAAGCCGATCCAGTCAAAGGACAGCTGTCGGTTTATGCGGCAGCGGCATCGCCCGCCACCGCGGCTGCAAGGTGGCGTTTTCCTGCAAATGGGCGCGAAAAAAAAAATTGAGTGCTTCAGACTACGGTAAATAGAGTAAGGTATGGACGCAGAATTCTCTTGGCCTAGCCTTTTAGATATATAAATAATTTTAAAATACGAGTTAGATACTTCACCCTTGCGTAAGCTATAAAGCAAAGGTTCCGTTATTTACCTTTCAATATGTAATACCTTTGTATATACCTACCTTTGTAAACAAATAATGGAGTTTGTTATCGGGGTGGAGATTGAGAACGGATTAACAGGATATAGGTGTGGCTGGCTTCCATCCCACGGATTTATAATTGGCATATTGTTGCCTATCTAACCAATCATAATGATCACTATTTGATGAAATTTGTCTCGTAACTGAGAGAAATGAAACAGTTTTTTTAAGGAATGAAATTATTTACCAATGAAACCCTTCTATTATTTTAGCACGCATCAAGAGATAAGTTAATTACCTTTTTCTGTTACGCACTTTAGCCTCCTGAAGACGAAAATGGATGATTTGCACTAACTTGAGTTGTATCATTGAAATTGGTCTCTATTCGTTGCCAGTTTGAAACAAGGATACGTTACTATTAACTTCTTAGGGAATGTTTAGTGTGTCGTTTACAACCATATATTAATTGATTAATCTTTTCAGAAAATACTTATTGCCGTTTAAAAATATGTACGTATGTGTTTAACAAGTTTGTCGAGTACAAATATATACTAATTACATTATTCAGAACTCATTGGGGAATAGTTGATTGGGGTGTAACAAAAGCTAGTAAGGTATCCAGATGAAAGTCAAATTCATGTTGAACTTAAGCAAGCATTTGTGATATGACTTAAATAAAAAAAGTAAATTAGCCGTGTGTGGCAATTGCAAGTTAACTGATAGGCAATCTGCGAGAAAATCAGGTATTATCCCTGACAAGAGTTACAAACTTTCAGAACCACGCAGACACCATTCCAGCTGCCACAGTGGATGAGCCGCCAGGGAGAGGGAGGCTGAGAATAAATCTGCCATTGGCTTGATTGAACGCGAATCACCTTAAGTCTTCCCGCTAACCCACATTACCTCAAGAGATGCGCATTCCATTGGCTGGTATTAGATGTGGGAATGGAGAGGAGAGTAAGGGGAAGGATAGGGGAGGGAGGGGAAAGGGAAAAAAAGAAGAAGGCGAGGATAAAACCTCGATTCCGCTCCGGCACCTGCGAAAAATTCCGCCAAATCTTTTGTTTGCTGCGTCAACAACTACGCCAAGCCGCCACCTACGTGAGAAAGCGAAATTATTCACCTCCCTCACTCACGCACTCTCTCCTCCGGCAGAACCCCTCCTCTCCCCTGCTCTCTCTCTTAAAGAACGCTTTATTCCCTAGAGCACCAAAAGCCGGGATTTCAAACTACTCTCCTCCTCCTGCCGCTCACACCCACCTCCCTTTCTTCCCCTTTCCGTTTCGCCGTTGAGTTTACCGTTCTCCACACCACCTTCCCTCCTCCGGGTCCTCACCATGTCGCCAACGTAAATCTGCACCCCAAAGAGTAGGTATGGCTCTGCAATTTTCAAATATCGATACCATTGGGCACGATTCATTGCAGTTGTGAATTGCTAAAGTCGCGGTGAAGAGCATCTACCTCATGATTTTACGCTATTAAATATCGTAATGTATTGAACGTAACCTGATGATGGCACGTTGAAAAGAGCAGTTGGTTAAGGCTACGGAATTAACTTGGATTAAGTACGACTTTCCACACAGAGGTGCACTTTATTTCACGACCTGGGTTTTAAGTCATCTTCAGCTAAAACAAACGTCGAAACCCAGTGTATCAGTTTGTGTAGGTATATATTTGTATTGTATAAAATTTCACTTTATCCAAGTTATTCATTGCGTAAAATTTCCTCGCAATATTACCTGAATCTACGAATTTTATAAGGCTACGGGAAGACATTATATCGCTCGCATCGCATGCTATCGGGTTTCATCGCATACCTCATTATATCATGCGATTAAATATCGAAATACATCGCATACAATTGTGATGAGGCCACGTTGATGAGTAGATACTGCTGATTAATGTTATGAGAAACAGCCATATCGCATGTCACCTGTTTTTCGCATGCCAAATCACATCGCATGTCGCATTGCATCCCGCAACATTGCAATATATGGTTAATTGAATTACATCCCACTTCAGTACACATAACCTGATGGTGCCATGTTAAAAATATGTTGAGAGGAAGGGAACGGGAAACCACGACAGCTTTTCGTTTTTCTTGATCAAAATGGGGTTTAAATACATATAACTACATTGAATTGCATTAAATTGCATTCATCTCAGTGCATTGCATTACATTGATTTAGCGTAGCGCATTGAATAAGTCTTATTGCTTCACATATTTTGCATTATATCGTATTGTGTTGGCTTACTTCGCATATCGCTCAACATACCCCATTCCTTCGAATATCGTTTTTCGTGGAATATTGTATCGCATCACACATCGTATTGCATTACGTCGCATATCGAAGTGGAGCAACCTGCTTTGTTTTGCATTCTATTTATCAAAATCGTAACCCTTGTATTAGAAAAATATTCGTAATTTATATATTTACTGCTATATAAAACATTTCCACAATTAATTAACATTTTCGCGTATTCCACAACAGCCTAGCACGTAGCCCTCAGAGGGAGTCGTTCCACAGGTTGGGAACCACTGGCATTTCAAATTGCATTGTATTAAATAACATGTATTGAGTAGCAGTGCATCGCAGTACGATATATCGCATATTCGGGTGATAAATATAGCAATTCCTTACATCGCATAGGTCGAGTGATTAATATTTCATTTCGACATATCGCATACCTTGGGGAATTAATACCGCATTAGATATTCTGCATGCCGCCGTAGATGCGTCACGGTATCGCACTAACGTATCCCACATCCTGTTTTGCTCCTTAAACTGTCTCTCTCCTGCCTCCGTCTTTTCATCATTCCTCCATCCCTGCCACCTCTCCCTAGAATCATCTCTCTTTCCCTCTGCACACCCTCTTCCCCTTTCATCTCCGCTTTCCTTCCGATCCCTCCAAAGCATTTCCCCTTCACCCAGAGTGAGTGCCCTTCTCTTCCCTTGCGTTTTCCAACCCTCCTACCCCGCCCCACACCCACCACCACTATCCGCACCCTCCTTTCCCGCACCCGTAACGCGGAGGGAGCTCCTCTCAACTCCCCTACCTCCCGCCCCCCCCATTCAACTCAACCTGCCATTCCGCTCCGTCTCTCTCCCGCTTGAATCCTTCGCCACTTCCCCGCAAAACTGAAAATCAGTCTCGGCTCTGCTCCCATCCCGAGACTGTCTCTCTCTCAATGGGTATCCGAGAGTTAGTGTGTCGCATGTCCTCCTTCCCCACACACCGGTTTCAATCTACTACTCCTCCTCCCACCCCAGTCTCGTCTTGTTAACTTCTAATTACTTAATCTGCGAGACAAGGATGTGCCATAAATGTCGCTCGCGGTCTCAATTTCGTCCCGGCAATGACGATTACCAACACTTTGCCAGCCGCCGCCGCCGAGCGCGGGTTCCACATGGAATTTTAATGTTCGATGGAAACCCATCAGCCGAACCGTGAGAAGACGGATCCTTGCGCGTTTCCCGGGGGTGGAGAAAATTCTCCACCCCCCCCCCCCTTCTCCATCCCGCTCTGCATCCACATCGAGTTCCGTGTCAAATGCGTGTGATTCCGCATCCGTTGGGACGGATGGACCGCAAATATTTGATCATTTGGCAGTCTTTTTTATTTGAGTTTTGGTTATAAAAATAAATGGAAATATTCCACGAAGTCGAGCCTGATTATTAAATGCGTGAATTGGGTTCATATGGTGGTTGTAGCACTGATTTCCCATGCCAAGGACCTGGGTTCGAATTTGGACTGTGTGGATATTTTTCAGTGGAATTCCGATCCCCTCTTGGAAGCTATGAGGAGAGCACTTTCAATGTACTACTCAGTGGGATAGGGTGTTAAAACCGTGGATCCCTTGGCGCCTTTTGTTGAGATCACACTAATGCCAACGCCGGGTTTCTCTCCGCTCTTTTTCCAGTCCCTGAATGATCCTCACCTTACTATCCTAACCACTTACCCTAATGCCTCAAACGACCTCAGAAGTTGGTCACCTCTCCAAATAGCCAACCAGAAACCTCACAACTCCGGGAAAATTGCTATCACATGCCATATCAACGAAAGAAACAGTTTTATTGTTAGCTTCTATATTTTAAATATCTTTTTAATACACAGTCTTTCCTCAAAGGCACAAGTGGTTCATTCAGCAACAGAAAAATATTTCTATGAGATAACTACAAACTTTTTCACTTCAGTTCCTCCCTCTCTTTCGTGTAGCTCTATTTCGTATTTTGTTGTTTGATTACTTAATGGGAGGAGTAAAAAACAGAAAAAAATACTTAATGAAACTGTTCAAAAACTAAATTTATACCGATATTTTTATTTCGGGTTTAGCGTTTTTAAGTATTTTTTCTAATTCGATCCATATGAATTTCCACCAAGTTATGATCGAGATTCATGCTGAAGAGTGTGAATGAAGGGAATGTGTTCGTTAGTGTTAGGTGTGCGTGGAAGGAGAAGAAAAGGACATTATGATGGGAGAAAATAGTGCGAAGAGTTTAAATGGGCTATGGTTTTGAAAAACAAATGAATTTATAAGTGGAATATTGGAGTATGCTCACCATGACCCTTAAAATTGATGACGGGACTGTCCAAAGGCATACTGTTTACCTGGTAGAATATCTATGATGATGAGGCGATGTTATCATGAGTAAGTCTTGTAAAGTTTATCACATATAGAATTGATCTCCATTCGTCTTTTACTGTGTAACCATGCGAGCCACGAGCCCTTGTTGGGGAGTATCCATGCATATGTGTAGTAGTAGTACATAAGAGGACGGCTGTTTGGTCACAATTTCGCCCATTTTCCCCGCGGGTCCTTCCATCCTGTAGTTACAGATTCTTCTTCACTCGCCTTTCACATTCATCTCCGTCTGTCTCCTTTTTCTGCTTTTGAATTCTGTTAGTGCAGTCCAGACGAGGTGTGAAACGCAAGCAGGGGCACGCTGATCTAGATTTCGACCGAAGAAATACGTTTTCCACCGTGTTCGCCTTCCCATTTTTCCCCTATTCCTCCTGGGAATGGCCCTGTGCTCCTTTATCGCGAATATCTTTCCATCCTTGCCGCTTAACGGTTTTCCTTAAGTGTAGCGCCTCTACATGATTATATGGATAAATTGACCTAGCTTATTGCCTTAATAAAAACGGCTCTCCGTCGTATAATTTTAAGTGCGCAGTAGGAAACACTTTTGAATATCGCATAAAATTTATTGGAGGGACTTTGAATTAAATATTGATCTGCGTAATGGGTTTGCTATCCTTATATTTATCCGCCGCTCTTTTTGTTTCGAGCATTCCTGTCTTCTTTTTAACATTTACCATTTTGGATAAGAATAGGTACCTAAAATAATTTGAAAATAACATTTATATATTATCGCATCTGTTGCGCAGCGATTTTATGACATTGCTTCAGTTTTATGTTTAACGTAGAGCATATTCATCTCTGGAGCGCAAAATTGATCGAATTGGAGAACTGCCGAGCTATCTATGATGTATTGGGATTATGACATGTTTTTTTATCAATTAATTACTGATATTAGAAAAATAAACTTTTATTTACTTTTAAACGTTTATCCTAACACGTAGTCGCATTTCACGTTGAGAGGATTACCGCGTCCAAATATTAGCAATACACCAAAAGGGATTAAATTCGTTAAGAAAAAATTATTTGACTTGATCTGGAGTTGAACCCGAAAACCTCAAATGCCAGTCAGGTGTGTAAATTTGAGGGGGATCCGGGTTCTAATCCCAGTGAAGACCAATGATTTCCTCACGGTGAATTGCATCTCACTTGGTGTGTATCTTCGCACCCGTGCGCGTGACTGAGTTCCATATTATTTGTACGTTCGTAGTGACTTGCTAATACAGCAAGCCCAGGCCTACGCTGTAAATAGTTTGTTTTTTGCCGAATTCACTATCGTGAATCTCACCACTATCTCTGTATATTGCACTCTAATTTTCAAAACATAGTCATTCCAAATTTGAGATTTTACCTGAATTCTAGAGTTTAGTCGCATTTCCTGACAACCTTTACCAGTGGCAAAACGCAGCAAACTCAGAGGTACACCCTGAATAGTAAATCGTGGAAAACCGTGGCAAACCATGAAGCACTCCCAACTGTTTATCCCGGCTTCATTCCCCAGCCAGTCCCTACCTCTTTCTCCATTCATTATTTCTTCGAATACACCCCTTTCCCCCAAAACGAAATCGCAGTTGGCTGATCGTGTGCCACTTTAAGTTCCTCTTGATCTCAATTCCACCCGAATAAAAGGTTTTCTTGTCTATCCCGACCTCCCTTACTTCCCCCCACTGCTATCTCACGCCATCTCCCATCCATTACAATCCTCCCCCCTCCCCTGCTGCTGCTGCGTTAATTCCCACTCCTCCCGCGCGGTGTCGCTCCCACATTTCGACCCCTGCACGGTTCATCCCCTCCGCGTGAAAACCGCCCTTTCATCTTTACCCTCTCTCTCTTCATCCCCACCTCTCTCTTCCCTGTCTTTACTCTTTCCGCGCCGCTTCCTACGCCTTCACCACCCTCCGCGAACGAACGAACGCTCCGCTCCGGCAAAAGGCTAGGGGGGGGGGGGAGGAGGGCCACAGGGGGGGGGGAGAGTGAGTAGTCGAAGGCTGCAGAGGCATCAGCCAGTGTGAGGAGGCCGTAAAACGGCTCTCAAGTTGTACGTGAGGATGCCCAAGTCGCTTTGCCGAAATTGCCTCTGCCTCCTTTCCCCCTCTCCCACCCTCACCTTTCCCCACTTCCTCCCCTCAACCCCCCCTCCCACGCCCTCGTGCCGATCCTCGCAAACTCACAAGAACACCCCACCACCTCCGACCTCTCCTCCGCCAAACCCCCTCGCCCCCTCCCGCCACGCCTTGTAGCTTCCGTGCAGTTCCTCCTCACCCTCTCCTCCCTCTCTGCCCCCCTCTCTCTCTCTCCTTTTCTGGCTTCTCCACGCTACACTCGCAGAGGGAGCGATGGTAGCGCCGATGAGCTCCTCCGTAGGGCGACGGGGGGTTTCGGAGTGTTTCGTTTTTTGGAGGATTGTGTGTGTGTGGGAGGGAAGGGTTGGCGTGGAGGGAAAGGCAGAAATGTTAGCAAAGTGGGGGGATCGTCCTTGCGATAGCTGAGCTATGCGAGGCATCGCGAGGGGGGGGGGGGGTTGGCGCGAATGGTGAAGGTAACGCTTTTGGGAATGGGTTCTGGGGCACACCGGAGAGGGAAGGTTGGGCTTTTGGAACGGGATTGGGCGGGGGGGTTGGAATCGTGTAGGAGTGGTGGTTGGCTGGGGGAAGGAATCTCCACGCGAGAGCAGCAGCGAGGTCGACCTCTGGATTTGGATATACGCCGGGGGTTGGGTTGGGTTTTGGGTCGCGGAAGAGGGTTCTTTGGAGTTCGTAAAAAGATTGTGTTTAAGTGATTAGTAAATACTTGAGATGTTATGCCGATACTAATGCGTACCCTGGTGGTGGCGGGATAAAGATCTCGTATGCTAATATATTCAACCATGTCTGTCGAGATGTGGTGGAACATCATTATGAACTGAATCAGTGACAGAACCAAGTTTTATTATTTCAGCTCGTATGCTAATGCTAAGGTCGCAATTTTGAGTCCCGCCTGGGTGGGTTTTTCTTCCTCAAATTCCTAACTACCCTTTTACATCTTCATTGTTGTTTGATTATTTTAAATATTTTATTTTGTTTTAATTCTCTTCATAAGTTTATTATTACTTACACATGCAGTGTAAATGTTAATTATGGCTGTTTTTTATCCCATTTGAATCTTCCTGTCAAAGGTATACATTGTCATTACTGTTGTTTTGTTATGTAATATATTTTAATTGTATTTATTCTCTTTATAAGTTTATGATTACTTATACAATCAGTGTAAAGGCAAGTTATGGCTGTTTTTAATATCTATTAAATAAATTAAATCAAATCCGGGTATTGTGGGTTTGTGGATGTCTACTTTTACATTCCACCATCGTTCAGCCCTGTATGCTGGGGATGTTTTCTGGGTTAATTAAAAAAGTTAAATTAATTGCTTGAAATGTGGCATTATGCTAATTATTTGTTGGAATCGCATTCACCTGCTCCACGTTCATTCAAGGTGACTATCACCTATCTGCCAGTTTTGATAAAGGGATTTCTTTTATGTCTCAAATTACGGAATTCCTTTACGCCTAAAGCTTTGTGCTGTGTAAAAAAATACCGTCGGCATAGAGGAAGAGAAAGGATGGCACCATCTCTTTTAAATAGCCTCTAGGGAACTGTGAAGTTTTAGCCTTGTCGTCCGTGATGCTTTTATGAAAGGATTTACGCCCACCATGCCAGTAATTACAGTATCCCTCCGAAACGGTTTCACATGATTAATAATTGTTTTAGAAGACATGGAATTTAAAGTTATGTACCTACTGCGAATAAATTAATGTATTTCATCGGAAGGCGTTACTTTGAAGCCATTTATGCGTGTGGATGTCTAAAAGCCAGTATGTTATAGTTATTGAGACTTTTTATTTAGTCCGAAATATGCCACGAAAAATTGGTCGGTTGGTTATATCGGGAAGTTGACTGACTATTGAGGTAATTTGTGCGGTTGGGCACAGGTCAGGTGGGTTAGTAAGGCTTGGAGTCATTGGAAAATGGAGGTAGGGAAAACCGACGACGACGTTGGCCGACTCTTTTACGAAATTCGCCGAGGGGACCTCGGTTTGTAGTCCCATCCAACGGACAGTGGTGTGCACTTAAAGAGCTCTCTACTAAGCTCCATAATAGGGTTGGCGGTAACAGGCGAGATGTAGGAGAAGGCTTCCATATTATTAAAATGAAATTGCAATTTTCCACGAAATAACTTCATTGTCACAACGCGTTTCGGCCTACTTGGCCATAATCAGGTGACTGCCACCTGATGGCTAGCAACAGATACAAGGCAATGGTTAAGTGAGCCGAAACGCGTTTGAACAGCAATATTTTTTTCGTGGAAAAGTCATTATTTTGATAGCACCAAAAAAGGGATCGAAATTTCAATGAAAAATCTCCACCACTACCAGGAGTCGAACATACGAGGGGGTACCCAAAAGAAACCGAACTGATGTTGTGGTGGGCGGAGTTTTTAAAGTACCCTGTTAAGCTGCTAGGGGCATATAGAGCTACTATTTCTGAGTCAGCAAGGCAAGCTTCGTTGCTAAGGAAGGTTCTGTTTTGTTTATAGGCATTTGTTAGCAACAATTGTTTTGTGTGCTCGTCGTTTTTGCAATGCCTGATTATCATGAACAACGGGCGGCCGTAAAGATTTGCTTCTTGCTCGGAAACACTGGCACAGAAACACTTGAAATGTTAAACACGGCCTACAAGGATGATGCAATTGGGAAAAATCAAGTGTTTGAGTGGTTTTCCCGTTTCAAAAGAGGTGTAATGTCAATTGATGACAAACCTCGCTCGGGTCGTCCTTCCACGGCCCGAATTCATGAAAATTTGGAAAAAATTCGCGAAATCGTCCTGGAAGATCAATGAAGGACAATTGAAGAAATTGTGGCACTGTCTGGAGTGACTTGGAGTTCAGTACAGCGAATTTTACGGAAGATTTGAAGATGAAAAGGGTGGCTGCCAAATTCGTGCCTCGACTGCTGACTGCTGAACAAAAACAAGGTCGTGTGGAAGCATGCTGTGCTTTGAAAGAAGAGTTTCGAAATAACCCACACTTTTTTCCAAGGTTATCACAGGTGATGAATCATGGTGCTACGGCTACGATCCTGAAACGAAACAGCAATCAAGCCAGTGGAAGTCTTCAAGTTCACCTCGCCCCAAAAAAGCTCGTCAAGTGAAATCAAATGTCAAAACAATGCTGATTTGTTTTTTCGATGTGAGAGGAGTCGTCCATTCAGAGTTTGTTCCGCAGGGCCAGACAGTTAACCAAGCTTTCTACCTGGAAGTTTTGAAAAGATTGCGAAACAGTTTGTGGCGGAAGAGGCCTGATTTGTGGCGGTCGGGCGACTGGTTTTTCCACCACGAAAACGCCCCTGCTCACACAGCCCTGTCTGTGCGCCAATTTTTGAGTAAAAATGGCATGACCCCTGTGCCCCACCCCCCCTATTCACCTGATCTTGCCCCCTGTGACTTTTTTTTTATTTCCCCGAATGAAAAGAGACATGAAAGGAAAGCGTTTTACCGACGTTGCTGAGGTGAAGAAAAAAACGACGGAGGCGCTGTCGGGCATCCCAGAAAATGAATTTAAAAATTGTTTTGAACAATGGAATAAAAAATTGGACAAATGTATTAGTACCAGTGGAGAGTACTTTGAAGGGGATTGAAAGTATTTTGTTTAAAAAATTAAATTTTAAAAATAAAAAAAAGTTCGGTTTCTTTTGGGTACCCCCTCGTATGTCAAGGAAAATGGGAGGTAGGAAGAGATGGAAGTTTTCAAGAGTTTTATAAAGACGATGTTCGCTTGGAGAATGGCCTAATAGGGATCGAAAGTTCAATGAAAAATCTCCGCTAATGCTTGGATTCGAACCCAGGACACGGGAAAATAGAAGAGTTTTAGGTAGAGGGGAAGAAAGAAGAGATGTAGGTTTTTGAGAGCTTGTAAAAAGACGATATTTTCTTGGAGAATGACCAAGTAGGGATCGAAATTCCAATGAGAAATCTCCGCTATTGCTTGGATTCGAACCCAGGCCACGGGAAAATAGAAGAGTTTCAGGTAGAGGGGAAGAAAGAAGAGATGTAGGTTTTTGAGAGCTTGTAAAAAGACGATATTTTCTTGGAGAATGGCCAAGTAGGGATCGAAATTCCAATGAGAAATCTCCGCTATTGCTTGGATTCGAACCCAGGCCACGGGAAAATAGAAGAGTTTCAGGTAGAGGGGAAGAAAGAAGAGATGTAGGTTTTTGAGAGCTTGTGAAAAGATGATGTTCGCTTGGAGGATGAGTGGGACGAAAAAGCCGGGTTGGAAGTGTTTGGTGGGGGAGTGTCTGAGGGTGGGGTTGGTTGGTTGAGGGTGAGAATCGGTGGAAGGGGGTACCTTGGGCCGCTATGGTTTCGTGTGTGTGTATGTGCTTGTGAGGATAAAGGGGGAGCGGCGCAGGAGAAGGCGGTGGGAGAGGGGTGTGGTGGGTGGGAAGGCAGTTTGGGTGTTTTCGCGTGTCTTCCGAGAGTTTGCACGCCGGGGCTGGAAAATAAAGGGGGTGTTGTATTGTGAGTGTATGTGTGTGCCACGTCGCTATCTCGATTCGTTCTCCGCGTGCTGGGTGGGTGCGGGAGAGGAAACGCCGAGCCTCACAGCGGGTGAGTGGGCGAGGGAGAGGATATGCCGAGCCTCCCAGCGCGCACGAGGTTTCCCTCCCCTTTGGCCGCCATTATTCCCGCGTTCTTTCCGTCCTCCGCCGCCTTTTCTTCGCCTCCTTCCCCACCTCCTCCCCCAAAGCCTCGCCGGTTCCCCATTTTGTCTCTCTCTCTCTCTCCTCACCCTCCCCTTTCATCCCCTGTTTCTCGTGTGCCGCCGCGGCGGGATCCACTGTGGTTTGTTCGGCAGAAGGATAACCCAGTGCGGTGGAAGAGAGGAAAAGGGGAGTGAGGTGTGGAGATAATGGCTGGTTTTTAGGCGATCGCAGTGTTCGGAGGTCTGTTTGGGCCGTGCACTAGGATGAGAGGATGGAGGGCTAATCGAAGATGGATGGGAAGGTGTAAAAAGCGTAGTGCGGAGAGCAGTAGCGAAGTCAAATTGCTACAAGAAAATAAAAGCTTGATCGCCTGATGAATTTCACGCTATTTTTATCGATTACCGGCCATTTTTATCGACACTTGGTGTCATATATAGGGGAAGATTTTATTTATTTATTTTCAAGAACCACTGAAAACAGCTCTTATTGGCCTTTACATCGGGGTATTAACAATTAACAATGGACGAGCACAAACAACCATGCCCTGGGAAGTGAAAAATCCTCCCCAGGCGGGATTCGAACCCGCGACCTTTGGGTTAGCAGGCGAGGACGTTACCCCGCCGCCACCGAGGCCGGCAAAATGATTTGAAAAGATGATTAATACATGTGTTGAAACAAATCTTTGAGTAAAAATAAAATTTTGTGAATTTTGCAGTAAATTTTTTCGAAATAAATTGCCAATTACACCAAGTTACTCCTCGTATTCGGTATAATATGCAGGGTTTGTACCTTTCCCTATCGTAAATATTTCTACTGGCGAGGGATAAGTCGTTTAAATCAATGTATTATTTTTACACCGGATAACCATTTCTAGACCTTAACATTTTATGGTTTGTATTCTATGCATTCCTTCATTTTATTTTACCGTGTGGTTAGGGATTAGGCGAAAGAGGAAACTCTCCATCTCGCTGCACAAAATAATGACAATTATCCACCTAACTAAGTAATTACGTGTTCGTTGTTCTATTTATCTACGGATAAATTCTTGCAAGTAAATCATTTTAACGGTCTAGCCAATAGTAGTAGATATGACCAATGAGACACGGTAGAATCTGTACAAGATATTTGATCATTCATTTGAAAAATGAATATTAGGGCTTAAGTAAAAATGTGATTGAGGTAATTAGGTTTGATCGCGCACATCCTGAAATTATTATTATTGTTATGCAATGCGGAATGTTGTGTTTGTTCAGAATATAGCTTGTTGGGGGTAGTCGCCTTGATTGGGAGGGTGGAAGAAAGGGAATAGGAGAGACGCAGAGATAATGGCATGTTTTTTAAAGTTAAACCCCGGAGTTCAAGAGGTCGGGTGCCGCATGCCGAAGGGGAGATGGTATTCTCTTGTTGAAACGACGCATGCTTGGAAATCGGTGAGCCGTGCGTGAATTATCCCCAGTGACTTCCAGACCAACCTCTTTCGGTCCTTTTCGAAAGAGTGTCTGCACTGAGGTCGTGTTTGAATCCACGCAAAGAGTGTTATCCGCACTTTGACATCACATTGACATTATTTAAATTACATACGGTGAAGAGTGTGAAAACGGCATTCACGTGATCTAAAATAAAACCTGTGCTCTACTCGGCCTGGTCTCGAAGTTGGGGGGCCACGGCAGAAATGTTGGCGTCACTGCCACGAATTCTCTAATAGAGCCATTAGAAGTTGGGATTTGTTGGGGGCAGTGACGTCGCATCCACGGATTTGCCGAGTTTCGACCGTGTCGAATCCTTCCTGAATAAGGCCTTTGGAGTACCTCAGTGTGACGCATCAATCGGCAGACGGAGAGCTGCCCCCGAATTGCTCTCCTGAAAGAACCCGAGTAGGAGAAAAAAAATCAATTGGATTCGAATCTAAGCCCTCCGCTTGGGAAGCCAGCACTCTTAACCACCGCGCGCCATTCCGACCCTCGTTTTTTTCTCGTTCTCTTCCTCCTTTCTTTCTTCAAGGTTATGACTTCTGGGTTGGTTTCCAATTTTGCCGTACGTAGTTCGAATAATGGCGCCACCTTCGACTCCTCCTCACTTATTTATAACCGAAAAGGGGTTGGAGGGAGGGGTTAAGATATTCTCCCCGGAGCCACATACATTCGATCATGACATATAGGGTTCGAAAACTTCCCGTTTCGGATTCAAGTTCGGGGATCTATAATTCTCTATCGCTCAAAAGAATATTAATGCTACGGAAGCATGTAAACGTTGACTTCGCTCATAAATCGTAGTCACGCATTTAAGTTTGTTTTTTTATGAAGACGTATTTATGCGTATAGGGGTTCTTAAATGAATGTTGTTCCGAAAACATGATCTTCTGAAGACTTCTGAGGGCTACTCAAATGACAATTTGTGTAATTTAATCACAAGGATCCAAAAAAATAGATTTTGTGTAACTCTGACGACCTTAGCGATAGGGTTTTTCTTCAATTGGAGCATAAAACGTACTTTATTATTAAGTACATAATTCAATTCGTGTAATGCAATGGATTTGGCCCTGTTTGAAGAGGAATATTTGATTGATAGAAAGATGTGTTTTTTCTAGGGTACCATTTAGTCATTATTGAAACTGTGCCGGTCCATTTGATATCATAATTCTTTTCATGTTCTTTTTCGTTTGTTCCGTTTTAATTCAAGCAATACAGACTCATTTAAGAACTACTTCAGAGAGCCTTCAGTTATATTCATCAAAGAGTGGGATACTCAATGTATAAAAAATATATTTTTACCGAAATTCCGGCATAGACTTTTTCTCTCTCTGTGTAAGACGATGAGAAGGGATCTAAGTGATTACTGCTTCCCTATGTTGATTGTGTATGTATTTTATACACCGTTAACCTGTGTATATTTTGCATTGAAGCATTTTCATAGCTTAATATAAATATGTGAATGATTATTCGCTGGCGATTGAATATATAACATCGGTAAAATGAAACACTTCTTTCGATTAGCCATTAAATTGATTTTTAATTAATAATTTCGAATAATCGCCTTCTCTTTGCTCTTGAGGATACCATTCAATTCTGCCTTCCATGATGATATTTCTTAAGAAATTTTTCTTCTCTTTATTGTTTTATATCTTGAGACATTGAATTTTCTAGTTTGAATAATTTATGTATGTATTGTCTACCACTTTAAGTATCACTCCTGACATTTTACCGAGTCTCAACACGAAACGAGGTACATTTGGCCAGATGCATGAATTAAAGATAATATTGTAGGTCAGAAATATTTTTAGCCTCAAAACTAGGACAAATTCCAGAAATGTCATCAGACTACGAGAGAAAGAACTGAATGGTTAGAGGTGGAATGGGTACTCTTTGAAACAACCTTTGTAATTCATTTCGATGCTGACGCAGATGCATTGAGGTTGCCTCATATGGTTTACTAGATTATAATATCGCTACCATTCACTATAGGTCGCATAATTATCGTACCAATTGTGCTGTATGTTATACGTTATTACAGCAAATGCTATTAGCTAATGAAATGGGCCCAATAAAATTAGACATTGAATTTTTCGCCGGTTGCATTCTTTTACTACCTTATCAGCCCGTACATATTTCATGATTATATATCTGTAATGGTTCTTTTAAGCGGAGTTTCTTAAATAGTCTCCGTATTTGCGTTCATTTAGATATTTTCCAATTATTGCAGAAAATATGTAGTTATACTTAACACACCAAGGAAATGGAACAGTAAGCTATGTAGGAAGCTAAGCTGATTGTTTTCATGTTTGGAATCAAATAAATTTGTAGGTACACGTTACCTACTTCAGTTTGTATATTTGCAACTTTTTCTCTATAAAATGAGAAATCGCTTTTATAAGCTCTATCATCGAACCACAATTTGACGAGGTATTTCAGTGGCGTTCTCATGCTGGCAGTAAATGTTTTTCCTTCGGTTATTTCCATGAAATAAACATCGTAAGGACGGTTATATTAATCCCACTTGAAATTTAATTATGCATTCCATGAACGTTTCTGTGCATTGAAGTTGAATAATTACAGCGTGAAAAAAGTTACAGCAATCTTATGAAATTTTTGATTCCGAAATACCCGCGTTAGTGAGTAATGGTCAAAATCTCTTTGTTTTAAAACCTGCAAAGCACTTTAATTTTAATTATGACAAACTAACAATGCTTTTAACTGTATATCTCTTTAATATCATTTTTCGTTGTGTTTGTAGTATCACTCTGAGTGCGGACTCTTTTGAATGATTAAATACTGCAGCTGCTTTTTTACCCGATTACAGACGTAAAAGAAGAGAGCTTTCAGCAGCTTACGGTTGGATTACAAAATAATTAATTAGCATCATGGCTCACCGTTAATGCAAGTCATATCTCACCCTAAGAAAATAACTTCTCTCAGAGTTGTGCAGATTATGAAGGACATAGTCTATTTTACCCTCAAAAATGGCATTTCTTAGGGAATTTTCCCTCTTAGATATTTCATGAAGAAACATTAAAATCCTATTCATATCTCCATCTCATACTAATTTTCTTCTTGACACATTGGTCATTATAATGTGTCTTTCAGTTTTTTGGCTCCTCTGGTATACAAGCACACAGGAACTATGGGGTGTGTGTACGGGTGATTTAGCCGCATGCCCGGGATTTAGGTTTAGCGTGTTTGAGCGGTAATCAAATGCACGAAGATTGTGAGTCTAGTCTGAAATGAAACTAAAATCTTGCATTAGCCTTTCTGTGATGTATAATGAACGCTTGAGTGACGGGGAACTTCTTGCGTGTCTTATTTAATGAGATGTTATCGAACTGCTTTGTTTTTCTGTCCCTGGAATGGGATAGCCGCTGCTAAATATTGCGTTACACCATTGTATGAGGAAATCTTAAAAACCGATTCATGGAAATAATTTCATAAATCTTCCATGAAATTCCAACTTTTTTGTTTTAATTTTTGTCTTTCGATGATTTCATCGTCAAAACATGATATTTTGATGATTATTGACGCGGTCTTCCCAGTAAAAGTCATAAAACTTGCATACATGCAAGCCAACTTCAGTAGCTTCGATCGATATACGGATAGATAGCGCGAGAACTCTCACTGCCAACTATGGCTAGCAAATACAGAGCTGATTCCATTGTTAATGATAATTGGGGACATCATTTTATCCATGCGAATAAATTAGATACATTCACGTATCTAATTTAGCCATTAAATATTATCTTATTTGGAAATTATCAATTTTATACTATAAAACATGTGTATACTTCCCTGCGACCCACCAGAGCGGTGTGTGGCGGGGTTGTTAGGATAACAGTCATGAAAAGCGGAGGGAATAATGAGATGGTGAAGTAAAGACGGGGGACAAATGTGAATTGCATGTTAACGTAGTGTCTTAGTGTCATGCTTTGATTTTGTTATTGTCGCTTATAGTGCGTGGGAAGAACAAATTGCCGTACCAGTTCGGTAGATTGTCTGTTGTATATCGTCGCTACCATTAGTTCTAGAGATATAGTGCGGGGTTGAAATAATTTTCTCCGTGCTTTCCTGCAACTGGCCTGATCTGAAATTTTCAAGACATTTAAGCTGGGCGCGTGGCATCCAAACTCTAACGGATCCAATCCTAGTCCTTTCATCAGCTGTGTAACATTTTCTACTCGCCCGTAGCAGTCTATTATACGAAGTGTGCGACTTTCCTTTGTATTTTATGTATTTTGCGAATAAAATTTTTTTAACGGAGATTCCTAAATACTTGCGGTGTATACGAGATTTAGCATCTTTTTCACTTTTTTATCCGTTGCAGAATTCGTTGTATATTTGCTTGATAAATCTTTGTGGCCAAATATTTCGTATATGTTTCCCCAATGATAGATCTGAAGTTACTGGGATTCCGAATATTATGATAAGGGCAAATGACTTCCTTTGGAACCTCCCCCTTGAGATGCCTCCTACTAAAAGAGATCGATACTCATATACACTTCAGAAATATCTTTTTAAAAATCCCCTTAGCTTTTCCGCTGCTGAGTCAATTTTTCTGTGAATTTGGGTGCTTTATTTCTTCAATTCTAGCATAGTATGTATTTTTAATTTACATAGTACTCTCATTTGCAGATATTCTTTTTTTTAATTTTAAAGCCGAATTTAGGAATCAGTTGCACTGACTTCAACAACAGGAAGACGAGTACATGACGCCAAACGTGTAAAGACCAGCGACTCTATTGAAGAACGACATGCCCACCTTACTTAAAGAACCGAATACTCATGAACATTCCAGCAGCAGATTAAAAAAACCCCAACTTTTATTTTCATTCCACTGTTCTGCGTTATCACTCTTTAATGCCTGGAGTTTTTTCGTCCGTGCCCTCGTGCCTTCAGAGTGCAAACATTTGGCCAAGAAGACTTTAGAGGATCTTTTGGAGGGAGCGAGGAGGTCACTTGCATAAACCATCACGTCTTGAGCAATAGACGGGATATAGCTTTCGGTTTTTTCTTACGCTAGACTCACAAAAAATAAAACGAGAACCTATTGGGCTGGGACGAAGACGGCACGACAAGGAGGAGGACTTTCTTCCCACGAGCGTGGCGGAGCACGGCTCTAGCGTGGCCCCGTGCGCGGTCTCTTCCTCCCGCACGTGCGAAAGAGGACGCTGAAAGATGCATTGAGATATAGAAAATGGAGAGAAAGCTGTTCCTCGAAATGAAAATCCATTCACCGCGCCGTTAAAAGCGGGAGCATGTGTGTGCAAAAATAATAAAGCTGCGAGAGACGTTGTTTCTTGCTTTTCCCTTTTTCTCCTTTTCCTTGTCTCGCCCGCCCGCCTCCCTGTCCTTCCCCACACCCCTCTGCTCTCCCCCTCACCTCCCCCACTCTCCCGTTTTACCACCCCCGCTCCCCCTTTCCACAACCCTCCTCAGAACCCCCCGCCCCCACCATTCTCCAAGTCCCCGACTCCTTTTTCTTTGAGCGGAGTGACGCGGCCGTGCAAAGAGCCTCGCAATTTTTTCTCTCCTCTTCCCTCCACCCCCTCCCCACACTACACTCCAACCCCCCTCACCCTCTCCTCCCTCCCAAAAAATAAAAAAAAACAGAAGAAACCTTAGACTGGAGCAAAAGGTTAAAAGGAGGAAAAAAGTGCTTGTCGCTTTGGAATTATGCGCGGCGTATAATGCAGTCGGGCTTCACGGAGGGGAGAGCTGGGAATGGTCGGGGGAGGCGTTCCCCTGCTTGTGGGTGGTGGGGGGAGGGAACCTAGGGGAAGGAGAAGGGGTTTAGGGTGATTGTGGAAGCGCGTCGGGAGGGAAGGTGTGGGAGAAATGAGAGATGATGGAGGGGGAGAGGATTCGGAGAGTAGGGAGGGGTAATATAAGGTGATGGAAGATGGGGGGGGGGAATGGAAAGGGTGTTGCAGAAAAATAGGGAGTGGATGGAGACTGGAGATGAGGAATGGATGTAGCGGCGGTGGGAGAGGCGAGAGAAGAGAGGAGAAGGAAGAGTTAAAAGTGGGCGTCTCAAAAGAGGGGGTAAGAACGCAAAGGAATGGAGGAAGGTGTAGTTGGCTTTAAGAAGTAGGAGGAAGGTAAGGAAGTCAGAGGGCGGAAGAGACGAGAAGAAAAATTCAAGAGTGAAGCACCGAGGGTGACGGAGGGTTTGTAAAGATGGACTGGTGGAGGAGGGAAATGAAAAGGACTATTTAACGAAGGCATGGCGTAAGGAGTGCGAATGCCAGAACGCATAAGAGACTGTAGAAGAACGGGGCTTGCTAAAAGCGGTGGCTAAAACATGGGTGGGATTGATTTTCTTAAAACATTCCTCATGTTTCTCCTCCAGTCTTCCCCCTGTACTTCCTTCATTAAAATGGGCCCCAGCTTATCTCATCACTAAATCCCCTATACATTTAAATTCCTGCTTTACTCCTGATTGTTACCATTCAACAGTTCTGATTTACAACGCCCGGGAACGACTTATTTTTCAGAGATAACTTATGCAGCTTTATTCCGAAATCATCCTCTTTTCATCACATCGTCAAATGTGGTTTTATTGCATTCCCTTTTGTGACCATTTCCCTCCTACGCATGAACCTAATATAGCCTTTGAAGCGTAAGCATTGCTTAAGGTGAGCTATATATTCTTTTAGTACCCAAGCAAACGATTCGTGTTATGATTAGGACCATTAGGCTGGTTAGACAACTTTAAGAAAATATACTTATACAGCAGCTACCTTTCTCTTTTCAATTCCACTGCCTTCTCTCATTTCTTTTTTTAGTCAGCATTTAGATTCCTATACTCCCATTATAATATCGACCTTCAATAATCTATAATGTTTAAATAATAATAATGGAGAGTTATCTCATTATTATTATTTAAATTGTTCTTTTCAAAATAAAAATGCAAAGTGATAGGCAAGAAAGAGTGGAATGATTCATTTTATAAAAATTGCTTAAATTCATGTAGAATGAAGTCACTTCACAAATGTTCACCCTGATTTGATCGAAAACAATCTCTTTGACACGTTGCATCACCATCATTGGTCCTTCAAAATTAATACGTAGAAAATGATTTTATGCTCATGGAGTTAAAGGCATGGGGCTAATAAATTTGTATAGTGTATTCCGTCTGTCACTGTACTAATAGATTTATCATAGAGTGGTTAAAAAGTAAGTCAGTGAAATAGTCGGCAGATTGTTAAAGAAACACTTGTAGCGGAAATAAGCCATTAGAAAAGATAACATAATTGACATTAAGGGATGAGAGAAAAATGTGGTCATTTGGAAGGTGACTGTCAAAGGAAGTTGGGAAAGAATTCCTCAGTTGGGGTGGAAAACTCTTGAGTGCGTTAAAAAGAAAGAGACCGACTTCAAACTGGACGGTGTCCTTTTTGTTTTCAGCCCCAATTGAATTTAAAACCAAGTGTATGGAAGGGAAGCGCAACATCATCCTTTGATGAGGACTTCCAAAAGACAGCAATGAATGTGCAAGAGATGATAATGGCGTTTAATGTAATGGCAGTGCTGGGATGCGTACGTACAAGATTGACCTCGGGGTAGCTTATGTCATAACATCTTTCATTCTAGAGTAGTGTTAGGCAGAGAACTGACTACCTCTTCCGAGGGCTTGGCTTTGAGTTAGGACTATGGAGAATTTTAGTGGAATTTAGTGGAATACTTGGGTGCTGTGAGGAGGACTAACTAAGGCCCAGTTTTATAATGTCTGATTAACGTTAACAGCCAGATGATGTAGCCTTTTCCGTAATTCATTTTAGTCGGTATATTTTTTATCAGTAGGAGAACGTAATGACTTAGATTATAATACCGAGAAAATATTTAATCAGGGATTATAAATCCGGGCCTTAGGGTAATAATTGGTTTGACGGATAGGACGTAAAACCGAGAAACGAGAATCATACTTTCCCTCTCTCACCCTCCTTAATTCTTGGAAGCTCGTATATTCTACCTCCTATAAAGATTTAATGTAAAAATCCAAGGTTTGAAAAATTATTCAATCTCTGGGACACCATTCAAGCACCTTAAAGTTGATCCGGAGCCCTCAATTTCCCCTTAGGGAGAAAGGCTTTGACCTTCAGCCCTCGGCTTTTATTCTATATGAAATGATTGTTTTTAATCTTACACCGTAAAGCTTAAATTATTTTCATAACTTTTCTGAATCTTGCTAAACTTTTTCTAGATATTAATTTTACAATACTTTTTAAGCACTTAGCCTTTCTTTACACCAAGGATCCTCAACGAGAGCGAAATTGCCCACTAAGAGGTGAAAATATCGTGGGATTACAAAGTTCCATCAAAACTGCGGTTCTATCTAAAGGTGGCATTACATGTTACATGACATTAGAAGTTAAATTTATTGTCATCAAACCGAACATTTAACTTCTAAATAATAAGCATCTGACACAAGGATCTCATTGGATAAAGAGAGCAAATATAAAGTGCTGTCTTGTTTCAAATTTTATTGGGGCGATTAGGAAAAAGTTTGTGTAAAACCCTTTTAAGGAAGAAGATGATCAAAAAAAGGTTGAGAGACCCAGAGGTAGATAGCATCTGACGCTTGGTTTTTCTCCACCCGTCACTATCCCTTAACCCCCTACCCATCTATCCTTAATGGCACCAATGGCTTCAGTTGTCGGTTGTCTCAACAAGTAACCGGCAAATAACATTCAAGAGCGTCTGGCGACACATTTTTTACCATTCACTGATTGTAACACAGTAATTTTCTTCTCATCCCTCCTCAACTTAAGATAGGGTTTTCTTTAATCATTTTAAAGTTTTTTCCCCTCCATTTTATTTGCATACCAAAAAAGGGTGTTTCCCGAAAAAACCTTTTTAAGTGACGGAGCGACATTTTCTCGAAATTTACTCTCCGAGAATTTCGGAAGGTTTTTTTTCCTGCTTGCAAATGCCATCTTTATTTTCAAGACCTTCTATTATGTGAAAATAATTTGACGGCTCGAGGAGCCCTTTCGTCCGTATATCCAGTTACTTGGTTTTGGGGGCGTTTTGACCAGTTTTTGATTAAATTTAACGCTCGCCCATCCTTCATGGCATTAGCGGAGAGGCTGAAATTTCGTGTTCCAAAAAATAATGGAAGAGCCTGACCGTCATTTAGGGGATGATGAGAGGAGAGCCCTTTGATCTTTAAAGGCAAGGTCCTACGAAATAAAGAGGAAGGCCAGCCAGCTACTCAGTTTTGGGTGAAGGGCACTTTCATTTCCCATGCATATATTTCTTGGAGCCTACATTTTTCCCTTGTAAATACATGCATTACTATTCACCGAGCTTATTAGCATGCCGGCTGGAGGCTTCTTCGGGTAAACGGTTCCGGATTACCATGTATCTCTACGCAGTTAACGTTGATATAAATGTTCCTCCACCTGGAATGTATTTCAACCAAACTTAAGTCATAATTACATAACAAACACAGTGATAAATATAAAACGATGGTTGCTTATACTAATTTGTAGCCAAGCAATTTGCCTTAACGAAGGTAATCCACCAAGAAAGATAATAATGTTATAGAATGTTAGCTGCGAAATAGAAAAAGTGAAGGAATGTTGGCAACAAAGTTCAATTGCGAAACGTCCTAGGTTAGATTGTCCATCATCGCTGACGTGTTGCTTTTATTCGCGGTGCATGACCACAAACTTGTTATCTAAAGTTAAGTGAGAGAGAGAGTATTGGGTATTAAAATGTGTCCCCCTGGAGTGTTGAACCAGCCAGAGAAGAATGTCAATTAAGTTGCTTACGCGCTGTGGGTGATATTGATTACTTTTTTGACAGCATGGCTGCATATTTATCACCTTCGTACAAATTGAGGGTAACCAATCTGTTATTCTGATAAAGGGATTTCTTTTATTTTTTAAATCCCGGCACCTTTCCTTTGCGCCGAGCGCTTTCTAGTATGCAAAATAAAGTTTTTCTACTGGGAAAGGGAAGGAAGTGAGAATGACATTCTCTCTTTGACATAACCTCTAGTGAACTGTGAAGTTGTAACCTCGTCGCCCGCGATGCTTGTATAAAATAATTTATGGCCACCACGCCTGTAATTACAGTTTGTGTTTACAGTTCGGTTTTGTTCAGTTGATGCATATTTTCGGAGACATGAAATTTAAAACAAATATGCCTTGAACATATATTTTAAATCCATAGGCAGGCCTTCCTTGGCGGTCGCGGTCGTTTGAGAATTGGGTGGTTGAAAATGATATACTGAGGCGCGATTTCATAAGCATAGACTGGTTTTACTTCACACCAAATTAGCCAGCAGTAAAAGAAGATTATCACGAACAGAAAAAAGTTACTCATCTAGATTCCTACGCGTAAAATTGAACATTTACCTCTATAATCGAACATGCTCTTGTTTTTCTTTCCGTTTGAGAGCAGGAGAAAAGTAATCATCCATGGTTTTGATGAAGAAATGTTGGAAAAGGATATTAATTTCATGGCGCGCAAGTTATTTATCATTAATTGAGGAAACTTTGTCGGTGGCCTCCAAATAAAAATGCCGTTTTATGAAAAGCACACCGATTAAACCTAATTTTCTGAACAGGGTAGAATTATATGTTGTCTTGGTTAATATTTTGATTTAGTATGTTGGAAGTTTTAATGCGTTTCCGCTATTCATACCGCATGTTTAAATTTTATTTTAATGTCGTTTAGTATAACTACTGCGCCTAAAAACTGGGGATGCGACATTAAAAGTACTATTGCATGTTTTTTTGCCGTGGGAGTTCTGCGGCGTCTGGCAAATCTCCAGGATCCTTATTCCCATTGGCTGTTCTCTATTTTGAGTAAATATTGTCTGAATGGAAGAAAAACAAAGAACAATGGCAGCGCTACCCCTCTGCGATGGTCGCACCGTTTTTTTTTGTTGGTCACATGATGACCAACACTCAATCATCCATTTATTTGTTTGTCGTTTATTTTGAGTTGCTTAGTGTGTGCAGTTTTTTTCCGTGGGTTTTTTCAAATAAATATTATAAAAATGCCTTGTCGAATGTAATTTGCTTGCTGTAAAGCGCATATGGGCCTGTCCACCGTTACTCTTGTGACATTTTGACACATTTGACTCGATTAAAACCGTCAGGGTTATAGAAATATCAGATTTTTCATAGTAAACACTTTTGAATGAATTAGAATACATAATGTTTATTAATTACATCCGAACATTTAAGACTCAGGTCATCAATTTAGTATATAAAAAGCACATAGAATTAGTGTTATGTCTTGTGACCAAAAAAAGACACTTGAAATACACTATATAACATAAATCAATTTTCTCTTCTTTAAATTACAATATACCATTAAAATACTTTTGATATTTTACTCTAGTGTCTTAGGAATGAAGTACAAAAATATATAATGTATAAGTATATAAAGAGACAGACAAAAACAAGGTTACAAGTAGAAAAAGTGGTTACTCTTGTGACTGTTACTCTTGTGACGGATCGTCAAGCATGCAGTGAAGGCACATACAGCAAATTCAAATTTGCTCGTGAAGTTTAAATGGTAGGGGTAGCACTTCAGCAATGAAATGGCAAATTAAAAATAAAACTAAAAAACTAAAAAAAAAAGAAAAATAGAGAAATTATCACTCTACCATTAAAATCTCTTTTTTCCAATTTGTCCACTTTCTACTAGACGTACCCATATGTACTTTTTTTTAGCAATTAGAGAGATTCCTACCATAATAATTGGAAGCAGACATTATTATTTAATTATAGATTTGGGCTGAGTTGCATACTGAAGAAAGCTGGCTTTGAGTTTTTAAAAATAGCCTTAACCATGGTTATGGCCTAAACCTGAAAGAGCTTTAGTGTAAACAAAGATTTTTTGAAAGGTGCTGGTTGAATCTTCGTTTTTTTTCCTCTGATTCCCTTTAGTTAATCCATGTATTACAAACCATCATTATTGACACTTGATTATAGATTTGACCTGAGTTTTATAAGAAGAAAGTCGCCATTTTTGACGTATGTGCACTTAATCGTTTTAGTTTTTAAAAATAGTCTTAACCCAAAATTCAGCCAAAAACCTAAAATCGTCTTAGGATATTAGAAGTTTTGGAGAGTTGCTGTCCGAATCCTTAGTTTTTTCTCTCTTAAAGTTTCCTATAGTATAAATCCTCTAATAGACACCGATAAATCGCGTGTTAATTCATTTTAAGTCGGAATTAATTACCATTGATTGCACTGTTTCCCTAAATGAAACTCGACTTAAAACATTTTAAACATCATCAGACATGATGAAATATTTCGGAAGTAGCGTGATGAGTTCAAATCTGCGTCTAGCCACTTGGACCCTGGGCGTGGGTGTACCCTTCTGCGTGATATTCGCATGTTCAATAATGCCAGATCTACAACAGTGACAGGAACTCTCCTCGTTACTATGAATGTGTGAATTAAAGTATGCGTGGTGAGTTAGATGATTAAACTTGGTGATACTGTTTCTGGTTTGATATAGTGTTGGTGTTTCATGTGGAAGTGCCACTTTACAATTATGTAAAACATTGAAACACGCTATTAATAAAACTAAGTGAAAAATGATTGCGTCATTATTCAACATGTTACGCCAACGTTCAAGTTTCAGACCGTAGTTGGGGATATTATTACGGCTACGCGACTAGTGTGGACAGTGTACCATATAACCTGACCTTTGGGTGGTGAGAAGGTGAAATTATAGTATTATGTTGTTTCAAAAGGCAAGGCGTAGAAAATTCTTATGATTCAAGAGATTTTAAGGTTGTCTTTTGAAGAACGTATATTCGTACGTATATAACGATATATTCATGAGTCTACGCTAGAAGAATAAAAAACAACTCTTGAGATTGCTCTCTGTGTATTGCTTACAATGATGAATGTAAAATCATGCGCTCCCAACAGGATTTGGAATCCTTCAAGTTTTCCATCTCGTCTCCATTGCTTGTCAAAAAATCTGAAAAAAGTCATTTGCTTAAGACGAGTTACTTCAAGGTACCTTAAGGCTCAGATCTTACATGATTCAAAGTGAATAAAAAATAAACGCCTGTGAATTACGTGCACTGAAATCTAAACTGCATTGCAGAGTGGAAATGTTTTTGTGATGGATGTGTATTTATTCTCGCTCACCTTCTAGTCGTTTTCATACTAATGTTTCCGTTCCATTAAGTATTTTTGTAATTCCTTGTATAGTATTTACTTTAGTCCTTTCTGCTATACTTTCTTAAATGTTAAAAGGAAAAAGATATTGGTTGAGTGATTACGATTTTGAAGCTTAATCTTTGTTGAAATTATTGCACGTTAACCCTGTCGACAACTGTCTCCCCCCCTGAACTGTTTGCTCATTTTACATTCTCCTTTTTTATTTCTCTCTGCCCCGAGTTATCATACGAGCTGAAAAAGCGGGATTATCTTGAATGTTGGCATAGAAATAAACGTTCTGCCTGAATTTGAAAATATCCCGAATTTTGCAATAAGGTAATCTGAAATTACAGTTACATTATAACATTTATATTACACATCCGCTTACTTCCAATTTTACAATTCTTAACTGATTACATTTGTGCCACATAGTACCTGTTGAAAAACTTAAAAAATGACGATTCAAAATAATTTGAAATAATGTAATGCCTGAGGTATGATGTTTATACACCAAACATTGTGCATCGTGTATGAAAAAAATGTGTCGTCTTCAGAGAAATGTGAAAGGCTTGAAGATTTATTCAAGTAAATAAGACATAGTTTTCAGAATTTATTTTCACCCAAATTATTATCTGGAGAAATAAGTAATTGGAATAATAAGTATGCCAAGGTATTTTCGATTCATGCCTTTTATTGTTTTTTGTTTTGATTGAGCCATTCTCAATGGCATTTTAGTTTCTCCATACTAGCCGTGATGGTTTAAAATTAAATTGAAACGTTGGCAAAGGCACCGTGATACATTATTTGGACCATAATCCTAAAAAAATAAAATATTTTGCAGCAATAAATTAGCTAATTATATTTAATTTTGTACTTGATATGCAGATTATTAGTATCGAAAAACATATTTGTGCCATTATTATGAATTTATGACGTAATGATGTTCTGAATTTTTATTTAACCCTTATGGCAACAACCCCTTATCCATGCGCTCATTTCACACATACTCGTTCAGTCTGTGGATGATCAACCCCTTGAGCGAAAATATTCGTGCCAAGTCAATAAAAAGCTGGAATAAAATAAAGTATTTCATTCAGCAGTAGTCACTATTGGTCCCTGGTTGGGATCCAGCCACGGAAAGTCATGAGCTGGCTCGAGAATTTTTCTTCGTTGCCAAGTCGGTTGCGGTTGTGAAATACCTCCAGGTAATCAATTACCGGTCTGCTGAGATCATTTTACACCGTCAGCACGACATCCAAGAATCCACTGCGTCCTCAACGGTGGAATAGGCGCCCGAGGCGGGTGAGCTTTGAGCACACTCGCCGCGATGCCCCCCGCACTGCCGGCTGGAGTGGCGATCGGCCGCCTGGCTGGCGTAATGGAGAGCTTCGCTTATTTGAATTTCCTTCTCAATCGAGCCACGGATGCACATTATGAATTCCGGAAATTATGAAGTACTCATCACGTATTATCGTATTTGAACCATGGGTGAAATTTAATTTCTATTATGAAAATTAAATAAATCTCTAAATCATAATGGCGAAAAATGGCAAGTAGATGAATAGGTAATTGTGCGATGTAAGAATAGGTTACCTTTAAACCAAAAATGCATTTAAATTTATACTGAACGATGCTAATGATGGAGAAACTCACGAATTTCCATATTCGGCCCAAATAAATTGAAAATATTTTAAACACGCCGCCATGTTAAATTTGCATAGCAACGACTTAGGTACCGTCAATAAACGTTGCTCTTTAGCATATATATATATATATATATATATATATATATATATATATATATATATATGTTTAAATTTTGTAAAAATTAGTAATGGCCTACAAATATTAGACTATTCTCTCTCTATCTCGGTCACAATCCTAGGATTGGTTTGCAGCAGTCCTCCATTTTTTTCGGTCCTGAGGCAGCCTCTTCAGCTCTGCATAGGAATAATAACAGTTAAATAATCTTCACAAAACATGTATCAATAAAATCTACACTAATAAAATTTACAAGACTGGTTATTTTTCCCTTCATTTTTGATGGGTCATCAGCTAGTGTGTAAATAATAGTACGATGTAAAAACAAGCATAAGATTGCCTTTGGTAATTTTTGTGCCCAAATGTTGTGTTCGCTGTGTGCAAAGTGCCTCATATTCCTGAGATAATTCATTGTTTGCTTAAATTAGTATAGTTTGCACTCAATATTATTCCATTACTTCATTAGTGCATACTGTAATTATTTAATACGCATTAGAATTTACGCATCGATTGATTAAAAGGGTTCTCTTTTTTACCTTAAAGCTTTTAGGTAATTCAGATAGTACGATATGGTGTTCAATGGAGCATTCAGCTGTAAAATGCTCTCACTTATGGCCTTATCATAATTTCCACTTCAGGTGCGATCATGCGTTCAACATTTAATGGCTGTTTTATGCAGTGAGATATTTAGATACTATGCTTCGAGGTATTTGGCTATTGTACTCTTTGTTTATCGGTTGTGGAAATTATATTTTACCGTGCCAATTTATTAGGTAAAGTTGGTTGCAGGCTATTTGTCGAAAATCTGGGGCATTATCATCTGTACTGGATAGATTGGCCTCTTTATCGTATTTTCATTTGGACGGTGTCCATTAAACGATGGGCCATTATAATCGCCTTGTCACTTCCTTTGAAAAAATAAAAAAGGATGAAGAGAGAAGAATTCTCGCCGGAGATTAATTGCCGGTTAAGTTGAACGAACTCATTCAGAAAATCAGTGGATATTTTCCTCTCGTCTCTTTTTCTTTTCCCAATGAATTATGAAACGAAGGAAAACTTGGTTCACTGGTGGAGTGAGGTTTGAGGATCGTATCTGGGACAGAGTTATTGGGTGGAGAGGATGGACGAAGTTGGGGGCGAGGAGGGCCGGTTGGTGAAGGATGGGATAGGGCTTTGATATTACTTCAGTCACAGACGTAAGATTTATCATCATTTGGACCGGAAGAATTGAAATCCGAGAGAGAGGGAGAGAGTGAAATATAGAGAGGGGTGGCAGGAGGTGGAGAGTTTGCTCAAAGCTAAAACAAATGGAAGTCAAATTAGTGTGTCTGAAAGTTTCTCTAATTTCGATGTTACCCTTCCAGTGAAACGCCGAGGCCCAGGCTTCGTTCGGAGTGGGTGTCAGCCATCTCCACTCTGCTCACTCACTCTATCCTTCTCGTTTCGGCCTCCTGCCCTTCATCCTCAGGGCCCCCTCTCTGCACCCTTTCAACCCCTGGCCGCACCCGCCCCTTGCGGGCATATCCCCGCATCCTCATACTCAGGAAGTGGGCTTGGGAGGGGGAAGGGAGTGATGAAGAAAAATCCATTAAACCTTGACAAATATTAAGAGCCGTGTGATATATTTATGCCTTTATATATTTGTGAGGCTTTCATTTTGATCCCCGTTTGCACAGCTAATTGGCGTTCGCGAGAAGATCAATGCGACTGAGCGCGAAAAGCCTCGACTTTTTAATTTTCTCCCGGCAGAGGGGAGTTCTGTCGATGTTCCGCCGCTCTGAAAATATTCCTTCCGTCGAAAGGGGGAAGATGGGGGGAAGGGAGAGATGGCGTAAGTTTTCCTTTGCGCCCCAGTGATTCAGTTATAATTGGAATCCATATGGAATTCCCATGCGTTCCATGGGAACGTATTTCGATTGATTTTTTAAATCAATTCGCGACACTATACCGAATCGATTTCGAGAGCATGCCGCATGAAACGCGAATTTTTAATAAAATTACTCTGTGGGTTCGGAGGAATGGAGGACTTATTTTTAGAATCGAATAATTTTACGTCACAGATGGTGTGTCGAACGCATGGATCAGGATAATGCTTTGGTAGAATGTCGATTAAGCCTGTTGACTCAGCATTCAGCTGCAATATATTTTTCTCTCTTCATGCGCAAATAATTTTTGCGTGCCTGCAGTTGTAGTTCATCAATTTCTTGCCCGCGCTTTTGAAGCTAAAACTCATTTCGTGACTGAAATGACGCGAAAAAAGGGTTTATTTACTTTCTGGGATTAAAATCCCATTTTATTCAAATTTGCTCTCCACGTATGCAAATGTCAGGAAATAAAATATTGGCATAAAACCAATAATGTAATCTTTTTACTTATTTCAGTACATGTGTGCCTACTCCTTTCATTACTGTTCCATTGGTGAACCAATTTTACTTTTAAATGAGATTGCCTCCCTTTGTGTACTCAATAAAATCAACGATACAATGCCCAAAAAATGACTTTAACACTAACTTTGAAATTCTAGTTTCACATTTAATTCAGTGGAACGAATTTCCTCTTATGGGTTAAGCATTGACTTGAATTATTCCACAGAAGTGCCTGCTAAAATATTTAGATATCAGTATAGTTTGAACTGATTGTTTTTTTATAGGTGCTGCTGGAGGATCAATTATCAATAGTTATTGTTCATGGTTTCTCTCTAGCAAATATCCACCCAGACTTATTGTTCGTTAGTCTAACAGATCTAAAATTCGTACGAGAAAAAATTTCTCCTGTACTGGGAATTTTTATCATGGCATTTTCTGATTATTTCATCGTCGCAATTCGGAAGAATAAAATCCCTATGGTTTCCTTGATATTTTATCGTAAATTAATTATATTGTGTTGTCTTTTTTTAATATAACCTTTCTGATTTATCTTTATTGATAACGTTATTAAGGAAGTTGTGGAAGTGGTGATACTATTAGATTCATTCTAGTAGGTATCTTCTGATGTGCTTTCCACTTGAAATTTTTTGGCAGAAGCTAATCTTACTTATACCATTAAATCTCTTTTTTGACGCCCTGCGCTTTGAAAACTATGAAAATATATTCAGTGATTTGTCTTATTTTGTTTGTAAAGTTCTATTTCAAGTCTTGTTTTCCATTTCTCTTTGATGTTGGCTTTGTAAGTTTTAAGTATAGTGGGATGTGTTTCTATGTTCTGTGTTTTTCGTTAATAAATACGCTCTCAAGATCATTATCCTGGCTTAATACATCATTTAAGGAACTTTCAATGGTGGGCTGAGAGGTGAGGTGAATGGAGAAAAGGGGAAAAAATATATATCATGTTGTTTTATGTCGCACTTATTTATGAGAACTATTCTAAACGCTAGATAGATGCACTAATTTTTTAATACTAGTTTGTGTGCTAGTGTTTTCGTCGGAAAAGTTTCTCGTAACATGCAAAAACTCTATTGATTTAGAGTTAGGGGAATTTGTAGATTTAATATTTAAAGTACTAGACACTCATTGAATTGTATGAGGCATATAAAGTTTATTTGCGTGGTGCTACACGTGTGTAAATGGAAGTTCATTGTTACCTGCTCTTTCGCATAATGAATTTATTTAAAGTTCCATCAATGCTTCTACCGTGTAGATGACTTGTCCAGATCTTGTCTGTCACCTAAAAGCTATGTATGTATATCCACGACATCAACTCCCTGCAATTCATCTACCAGCCAGAAACTCATTTGGGCAATGGAGTCTTTGGTTACTCTGGGATTTTGTGTTAGGGCGCCACAAAACCTAATCTCTGCACCCGTGATTGATGATTCGGAACATGGCTCGAGAGTGGTGAGAAACGACATCGTATATCATCGAGTCGCATAAAAATAAAAATAATGTGTTTTAAATATAAATCTTCAGTTGTTTTCTCACAAATTAGCGTATTTACATTTGGTTTCTTTTGAAAAGTACGATTAGAAAAGGTTTTTTCGACACGCAATGTTTCTCAATCCACTCTGTGAAATTGAACCAAGATTAGCAAACTATGTATAGAGGATTATCTCTCAAGAATTCGGTGGATATTTATTCCAAAAACATTTTTTTAACTCGTTTAAACATAAACGAGTAGCAAACTTGTCATTGAACCAGATGTTTGATAAAAATGAGACAAATATTTTACTCAAACTCCATTTGCAGTTGCAGGGCATGTGTGGTGTAAGATTGATTTTACAAATTACCGAAAATGTAAAGTGGAAAACTAATTTCATAAATTTTTTTATATTTCTCAACATTATTGAAATTCCATTCAAGGATAATTTGAGAATGTTCACTGTAAACTTGGACCTAGTTTCTACTGTTTTTTTTTCGTCATTATATTTTTGTTATCAGACTTTATTACGTTTTCCAAGCTTCTTTCAAATTTTAATTACTATATGAACATCCCTAGTAAAGTTTTGAACCAATATATTTTGGAACTATACATTAGTTTCTTATTGATTCCTATTGACATTTTTGCGATCTAAAGTGCATGGATATGTGTTTATGTACGATCCAAGGTACAAGTGGATGTGATCCCAGGAACACGACTATTTTGTACCATGAATGTAATGTACATATACATGTAATGCAATACGTGTAATGAAAAACATGTTTTTCGAATCAAAACTTCCTTGTCTTACCGTTTATAGGTGGTGAAAACTTATGTTAAATATATGTTACATAAAATAGAAACCCCATAACTAAAGTAAACATAAAATTAGTCGATTTTTATCCATATATCTACTATAAAAAAGTGATCCGAGATACAAAAGTCTCCGCTTCATGTGTGGAGGTCATTCCTGCATGAGAATTTACATTTCTGATTGGCGTGAAGCGTCAAAATATCGCGAACAGTAGAATACGTGATTATAGGAAGTGCAAATGGCCGCTAGCTGACTTTGCTCTTGTCTACGGGCCCCGTGAGGTGAGGTAGAGACAACGGGTCGTTTATGGACCGTCAGTCCATTATCGGTTAACCCACAGCCGAGTTTCCTATCGGACGCGTGGCCCGAAAACCTCTAATGCCGAATATCGACTATCTCCCTACGTGCCCGCTTACCAACTTCCCGAAGCGGTAGGAGTCATCTCAAAGGCTGCTACTTTTTAACACGCCGCAGGTTTAGGTATAGAGATTATATTTTCAGCTTTTCTTCACGTGTTCTTTTATAGAGGTGGCATACTGGCCTATTCAGTTTCTTGACTTTCCGACGTTTTTATTTAGTTAATTTTTTATTCCTGGTAATATGCCGACAAATGGCAGGTATTGAACAATGCTTCATGACTGTCATGCGATTTATCTCCACCCTTAAAATTTATATACCCCAAAGGAAGCTTTTAAAATACAATTCTTCCTATTTATCTTTTTTTTTAGCTTTTGAGGCATAGTTATAGAAAAAGTTCTTTGTTCTGCGCGATGGATGATTGTGGGACATGGACGAGGGAACTTTCAAAATCCTGCAAAACGGGGGAGATAGGTTGTTTAATGTGGAGCGTCCGTCAGTAAACCTTTCTGATTGCAGCCAACACAAGTGCTTCGAGATGTGGGATGGGTCACCACTACCTACCGTTCCGTTTTGACTGGTCTCACAATGAGATCTCATGATAAGGCCCCTTGTGATCGTGGTAGAAATGGGTGATTTTAACAGCCTGCGTTTAAGCCTTGCGTGCGTGTGCCTTGTGCCTTCTTCGGGAAGTAATTTGGTTCCCATGTCTCACTCTCTCTTGTTACCTCCCTCTTTTCTCCTCCATCCATTCCCTTCATCCCCTCCTCCATTTCTACCCTCCTTGCCTCGCAGGTCCTCGCCAGGAAATTTTGCGAGAGCAATACTTTCCTTCCACTGAAGAATAAATGAGGAAAGTGCCCCCAGATTGTGAGGTGTTTGGCTCTTGCAGATAGCTGAGAGTAGAGGAAATTTAAAAATTGGAAAGTGTACGTTTTTATACAGAAGTCAGATAAAATTATTTAAAAATACATGTCACATTTAAAATGACACACCAGATAGATTGACGTGATAATTGGATTTTGAGAGTGTCTTTTCAATTGTGATAAAGGGGGCTCCGAGGTTGAAAGGATTTTAAAGAGTTCTGTCGAGCGAAATTATGTTGTATACAGTTTTACTTTTATGTCCTTGTAGACTAAGTGCATGAGAAATATCCATGCATTTGTTTGCTGATATAAGCAAAGCAACCATTTAAATCATCCTTATTGAATAGTCTTCGCAAATTGTGGAATGCTTGTTAAAACAGATATCCTCTGACGCTTTCGGCTACTTATTTTCTGAGAAGCATTGAATGATCAATTTACCTAAAAGTCTAATTATTCCTAGTGATGTATGCCTCAAAAACATCACCAATAGTATAAATCGATTTACAGAGAATTTTAGTCCTATCCACAAATGTTAATCTACTAGACTTGACCTCTATGGCCAATTGACCCATGTGTCAATTTCCTTACGCTCTATTTCACGTCAATTTCAGTGCTCTCTAAAGCAAACATTCTTTATCAAGCATATTGGTTCGTGATGCGGAAAGTGTGGCTTTTGTGCAACTCCTAATTGATCTCTCGAATTCCAATCGCTCTCGGTGTGAGACAAAAGAACGATGAATCGATTGCGCAATCCTTCCCTTGGCGTGAATGGTATGTTTACATGAGTTGAAAAGGAAAATGCAAAATGTTACCATTCTTGGCTGGGCGTTGAGATATCCTTCCCCGAGTATTATTTGCAATGCCTATGGAGAAGGATGGATATCGGCCCGTCGGATACATGAGAGTAAAAAAAGGCTTTTCTTTCTTTCATAACGTCCCATTCGAAAAGGCTCTCATTGACTCTGTTTCAGCGTCCGACGGTAATTTCTACGCAATGATTAACCTGTAGAACACGGAAATAGAATGGAAGCGTGACATGCCATTCAATTTCACTCATGAATCCGAAGTTTCTGAGAAATGCGCGTGATAATATCAAAGAGAGGCGCATTCGGCCCTCGTAATCTGATTGCTAGCTTTGCTCGATGCATAAGCTTTCCTCGACGCGTTCAGTTTCATTTACCGACTTATTCCTCCCTTTCGGAGAAAAATTACATTGCGATGATGAGTTGTCACAAACGGAAGGTGAGTACATTAATGTTGGAGAGGAAAAACAAGAGCTGGAATGAATGAGGCATAGATTTTTTATCGAAAGCTCGCATTCTGAAATGGAATTTTTATTATTTAAAAAAATGAACGCGTTGAAGCGAAGGCTTACTTGAATTTCAACGTGGCTAACCAAATATATGGGGACGTATTTCTTGGAAAATTACACCGACAAATAGGTTTATGAATGACGAATATTTTTTTTAACCGAACCAGCGATGATAAGTTGACATCCGCGGAAATCCGTGGCAAATAATACTCGGCGAAATTGTATTTTAGTGGAATCTAACACTCAACTTCGCATGATCCGTATTTGCGTTCTTGATTAACAAAGTGAAGGTAAACATTTCTGCTGTGGGATTCGGCAGCGCTGAATAGTTCTGTTTTGGACTTGCTGGTTCCACTGCGTAGGTTCATCTTGGTGGTGATGTCGTTTTGGGATTGGTGTCAACTTTAACTTTAATGAAAACTGAAATTTCATTGCATTTTGGTTCATAGTGGCACCGAAACATAGTGAAATCTTCCTGCTCGAAAGGCCATGAAAGGGAGTGGAAAACTTGAGTGAAAGGGATCAGCTATGGTGCGGAAGATAGGGGACAGCACATGGTATCCAAAACTGCCAAGACAACTTGAGAGTACGGAAAAGGATTAGCAGCGCGCTTCGCAATAGTGTTTACGATCCAAACAAAGTTGGATAAAAATACGCTGATATTTTTCGCAACCCATCTTAGACGCTCATGCAAACGATTGCATTAAGAGTCATAGAGAGCTTAAAAGTCGATGTAAATAATAGATTGAACATTTAAATGTTGGTAATGAAGGTTTTGCCACTTTGGTCAAACTTTGAGAATACCTTATTCCTCCGTGTGCAGACATTTCGTTGAGAATGGGATCTTCCACTACAAAGGTCCTACTGCACAACTACCACCATGTTTCACTACCATTACGCGGAGGCGTTAGGGATCGTGTGAAAACGTTAGCTGTGAATGTATTCCGTAATATTCAAAGTTCATTAAGCCCAAAATTTCACGTTAACTTTTACGGTCACCGCAAGTGCATGTGCACTCCATCTGAATTGAATAAAGTCATTCATCTTTCATCCTTGTCTTCTTGAATATCTCGCGTTTTCACGGGTAATTAGTCAGTAGCAAGTTGTTATAAATAAATATATTATGAATAAATGCTGATCAAAGTAGCGTGATTATTTTCAATCTGAATCCATAATGCATTATCATATAATTTTCATTATATTATTGCTAAATTATTTATAATTAATTTATTTATCAAGCGTATAGAAGGAATGTTCTCGGATGAAAAAGTGAAAGAGGTGCTATTTCGCTCTCGTTAGACCACACTTCGAATACGCCGCAAACATTTGGGAACCTGGCAGAAAGATTTAATTCGAAAAATAAATAAAATTCAGAGGAAAGCGGCGTGATTCGTTAAAAACGGCTACGATTGACCATAGTGTGTTTCACAACTCTTAGAGGGATTAGGTTGGGAACAGATAGAGACTTGGAGGCTGCACGGTAGGCTTTGGTAGCTTGGGGAATTTAGAACAGGTGTGTTTCAGTTTGATAGAGAAAATATAATTTTAACTCTTTACTACATCTCTAGATCCGACGGAAAATATAAATAAGAGAAACACATTGTCGAACAGATAGGTACAAAAATTCGTTTCTTTCCACGCAAAATAAATGACCAAAAGAAAAACTAAGATCCACTCAAAACACTGAAGAAATACACTTTAACTTTTCACCTCCCTATAACATTCTCCTTTGCACATTTACATGGCTGGTGTCATTACACCCATGCGTCGGCTCGCAGGGTAGTATGTATATGTAGATAATCTCTGGTTAAACATCTTCTCAGCGTGTAAACCGAAGTTAATATGTTCTCCCATGGATAACACTCATGTTAACCAACATACAATCTGATTTAATTTACATATCGCGAACCCTCTGTTAAAAGTAAGTAAACGTAATGACTGCATTGTCTTGCGGTTTACGTTAATCAGACATCAGAGGATTGGAGGGATAGGTTCGTATATTTGGAATTCGCTCCGGAAACTCGTTACTACTGTAGAACCACAACAAAGCAGTCTTAGTTCAAAGTCTCAAAAAAAGCATAATATGTAGTATCTGAATGGAGCACTTTCACATTGGTGTGCCACAGAAAGAACTGGAGTGATAAAACAACCTGCAACAATACGTGTGGCAACTTGCAAGGCAAAACGCACAGTGGTGTTCCTAGGGTTTATGGCGCCCCTGGAAAAGCGGAAGGAGTGGCTCCCCCTACTTTGAACTAATTCTCTATTTTTCTCTTTGTGTTCCTAATTTACATCCTCTTGTTTTTTCTTATTAGATATGTGGATGAGATTGTTTCCTCAACATTTTCCTATCTCTGGAGGAAATAAATTCACCGCGCCGCCCCCTCTGTGATGGCACCCCTGGCAGGGGCCAGCTCTGCCATCCATTAGGTTCACCATTGAAAACATACAGCGTTAGAAAAACCTGGTGACAGCCACCTACTCGAAGCGTGGTGTTAAGGAGGGAAATATGCAGGTGGAAGGGACAAGCAAAGGAAAGTATTGCGAATGGTAGGCACGCTGCCAAGATAACTGCACTTATATTGAGAGGGCGGGAAAGGGTTAGCAGTGCGTTTCATGAAACGTTTTACAATCCCAACAAAGCTACAACCAGCGACGGCCCAAGCTATTTTACAAATGTGGGAAAAATTCTATTTGACCACCCCTAATAAAGAATTTATTTACCGATAGTAATTTCTTAAATCGCACGTTAATTTCAGGGATACTATAGCGCTTCAGTACGGTCGTTTTGACGTTGAAGTTTCTTTTCCGGCCAAGAACTAAATTTTAACCTTTAAGTTGTTTCGAATTTTACCAATAAAGGTGTTTATAGGGATATTTACATTGTATACCTACGTCATGTGGGTGGGTTTGTTTTTAACCGTAAATTGTGCGGTTTTTGCCAGGTTCCTTTCAATGGGCTGGTGAAAAGAATGAAAACGAAGGAAATTGATTCTCCGTTCATTTGATTGCGCTTTTTATTGAAGCGCCTGTAAGTGAGCGTCTGTAACTTTTACTATATAATAAAAGATGCCATTTTGGATGGAAATGCACGCAGGAAGTCAGTAACATTTTCCTATTTTTAAATTTTCCACCCTTTTTTCACACCAAATTGTAAGACCGGCCGCCCCTACGACCGGCCGCGCGCCTGTCTTTTGTCCACGTTGCCAACGCCTTGGGCCGGCACTGGATACAACGGTTTACTTTGATATGTGTTCGCAACCCACCGAAGAAGTAGAGATGAGACGTGACTTTACGAGTTGGGATTTTGTCACGGTGATTTTGTGGTCACAACTTTCTTTCTCTAACTCCATGACATAGTTCTCTCGTAACAACGCGCAAAGCCAAATGCTACTTCAAAATTAACAGGTCTGATTGATTCCTGTGGGCTGGGATTTGAACGCAAATTCCCTTCTTTCCTTCTTCTTCCAATAGTTCAAGAGCATCCAATTTATCTAGCTAGGCGTTTTATCCGCCTTTACCGTCCACCTTTCACTAGGGCTAGGATCGCACGCCTCATTAAAAACTGCCACGGGTGAACGAGATTGTTATGCCTATTTAATCTTTCGGGATTCATTCCGCGATGTTTAAAATTGCAATAAACAATATTTCGCTGGTCCTCCTGCCAGCTTCATCAGGTTAACTGAACTGATTCTTTTTACTCTCGCTCGTCTTTATATATAAGTGAGGACTCCCATTGTTGCCGGAATTTAAATTTGAAAAAATTCGTTTGAGCTTTCTACTTAACGTGTAACCGTCTTCTCGGTTGACGTTCTCAGGTTTCTTCGCAATTTCTATAGCCTACCTGATTGATCTTGGGTAATATCGTACCTCCCTTGATATTAATTTTGTCTCCTCAAAGTTGAAATTATGAGTGGGGCCGCTGAGATGGTGTTCGGCTATTGCAGAAATGCGGTAATTATTATTTTTAATTGCCCGTTGATGCTCTTGCAGGCGTATTTTTAGGGCTCTGCATGTCTGGCCTACATATGGATGTCCACAGCTGCATAAAACTTCATATACTCCTCCGTAGAGGTTCCGGGGAAGCGGGTCTTTTGCTTTCAGAAGTACGTCCCCTGTCTTCGTCACGCATGTGAATCTGCTAACTACATTGTATTTCAATAGAATTCTGGAGATTTTCTCCGTAGTTCCAGACACATAAGGGAGAGTGGCATATGCCTTTGGCTTCTCTCTGTTTTTTGTCGGGTCAGTGGGATTTTCATTTCGGACCACGAGAGAATTTCTTTCTTCTTTCCGTGCAGTTTTCAAGATGTAGTCACGGCGGAAACCATTTTTCTCAAATGCCCTTAATAAGTGCTGTTTTTCGCCGGCGATGGAATCGGCGTCAGAGATCGAAAAAGCTCGATGGTACAGCGTTCTCATGACTGAGGCTTTCTATTGAGGGTGGTGGCAATGCGATGTGGCATGTAGGTAGCGGTCTGTGTGGGTACATTTCCGGTACACAGAATGACCTAATGTCCCATCTTCTTTCTTCTGGACCATAACGTCTAAGAATGGAAGGCGGTTGTCCTTTTCTATTTCCATTGTAAATTTAATGGAGTTGCTTTGTCCATTTAGATGTTGCAGGAACTTTTCCAGCTCTTCTTTTCCGTGAGGCGAGATAGCGAAGATGTCATCTACGTATCTTACGAATACTTTTTGTTTTTAAATAGTCAAAACTATATCCGCGGAAGCCTACGAGCTAAGATTGTTATGCAACTGACAGAAGGACGTAGATGGGAGCCTTTAGAGACTCTGAGGCTACACGATTGCCATAGGTTGCTTGAAAAAATTCAGATCAGGTGAGTTTCAGGATGACACGGAGGATATAGGATTTAGTTCCTCCCCGGCGTATGCTGTGAGTGTAGTCTTCTCGGGTCTTCCACCAGGTTAGGTCACCGACGTTTCGATGACTGCCACGGCCACCGTCTTCAAGGCTAGCTCTGAAGTCGTAAAGACGATGGCGAAGACGGTCATCGAAACGTTGACAACCAAATACTTGATCTGTTGGAAGAACTGAGACACGGAGGATATTTATATCGTCAATGGTTCGCGAGTTAACTTTTTGGAATTTTGAGTTGTTCAATGTAGTTCGTGTTTTTAGTTCATTTAGTGTAGTTAATAGATTGCATTGTGAAAATACGGAGGATATTATTTTAACTCCGCACTATGTCTCTTGATTTGATGAAAGCGGCTAAAGACGAATAATACACTAAAATAGGTGCACAAATTCCTTCTTTCCTTGCACCATTTGTGGCGAACACAAAGACAGAGCAAGACGCTAAAACAATCAGTGTGCACGGAATTTTCTCTCTTCCTATGCCTTTTCTTATTTCTTTCCCCTGCTCCCTCCCCTTTTTATTGATGGCTTTCATAACACGCTCTGCTACATGCTTCTAAGGCATCTAACAGGGTCGCATGTAGATGTAGATCCTAATCCAGACGAATGATTTTTGTCACTGTGAATTCCTCACATTCGTGTATTTATTTCCCCGCTGGGTAATTCCGCTGTCGTAACTGTCACGACTGGCCCCGGAATACTCAAAGTGTGTCTGACGCAAGCACGTTAGTGGCTTTAACCTTGCAGACTATGGCGGCACGCGTGTGAATCCGGGTACTTCGTGGCATTATATTCACGGTTCCTCCTGGTGAAGCATATAGATCCTTTGAAAGCCTCCATGAAATTCACCGTGGAAGCGGACGTCTGGGTAGTTGAAACCACGTCTGGATTTATTGTCCCGCTCCTTCCTCCGGTAACCGCTCTCTGGTATTTTCCCGACAAAGTAGATATGTAAATATAGCTGTGGAGGATGGTAGGGGGTGGGGTGGTCGTGAGACGGAGGGAGGGTGGGATTGAAGGAAGGGGGGTGATGTCGGGCGTGAGGGCAGGGGCGGGGATGTGTAAGAGGGAGGTAGGAGTGTGGCAGGGGGGTCTGCTGCGGAAATGGCCTTCCGAAGCGAGAGAACTTGTCATCGTCTCCGAATGAGCCATCAATCTCTTCCCGAATATCAAGGCACCCTTCGGAACTTTTCTCCAAGAAAAGAGAGAGAGAGAAATGTGAAAGAGGGAGTGAGGCAAGTTGGCAATACTGACGAGAGGGTGGAAGTAGGGGGGGGGTGAAGTTGTAGGAGGTTAGAAGGTGGCAGTTCCATCAATAGGAGAGGAAGAGGAGGAAAGGAAGGGGGTGTTGTGTGTGTGTGTATATGTGTTGTAGGGTGGAGATGGGAGGGAGGTAAACCAATCCAGAAGTTTACGTCATTGGCAGGTATACGCCCTATAGCGGGGGTCCTGGTAAGTAGTCTCCGTGGGTATCGAGGCAGTTTGGTGATTTATTGTGTTTTTCGGGGGCAGTGACGATGCAGGAAAGGGGGTCGAGGAGAGGGAGGGGGGAGAAGTGGGGAGTTGGGGGGTGGGAGAGGTGAAGGAGGTGGAGGGCAGCGTCGCGTTGGAGTGTGAGAAAAAGAGTGAGAGAAAGAGTCGTTACTTTTAAAATGAAACGAGAGCTGCGGCCGAAGGGTTTTGGTTGAGAGATGTGGGGAATCGGTGGTGACTACCGGCGGGGAGGGGGGAGGGGTGCACTAGGATTTTCGGGGGTCCTCAGGAAAACAAAAGCGAGGGAGTCGGAGGTCTGGTAGGAATGTGGTATGGGTTCCTGAGGGTGGTGGAGTAGGAAAGGAGGGACTGACGAAAAAAAAGTGCGATTGAAACTTGGCCCATCTCTTCTCTCTCTTTCTCTCTCCCTCCCTACCACCTCTCTCTCTCTCGCCCTCTAACCTCTGGCCGTCATTTTTTTGGCTGTTTTTCGAGAAGTCAGCGAAAAAGGAGAGAAGGCCTCTGCCGATGGAAGTTCTCACGGGGCGCTCGGAAAAGGGGAACGGGAGAGCAAGAAATAATCCCTTCATCCGGCGGGGAAAAGAGTGCGGACATTCCTTCTTTTTCCTACCTCTCCCTCCTCCACTCCACTCCACTCACTCCCTCTATAAAACCCTCCCTACTCAACCCTCCCCCTGATCCCCTTTTCCCCGAAGCGGCATTAGCCTGATCGCATTTCCATGCACTGAGTTGCTTAAGGAACGATTTGTATTCGCCGCGACCTTCTTTTGCCGGGCGCTATCAGAGGACCGATGAGTAATGTGAGGCTCGGAAAGGGGAAAAAAATCAATAGCATAAAACCTGGGTTAAGAGGATATTTTTCGAGTTTTCCACGAGACCCTGCAGTTTACATTTTTCCCCATGAAGTTTGCATTTTGTTTTTTCCCTTAATATAAATCTCGTACGCTTAAAAGTTCTTCCACACGCAAACCTTTTCGAGAAGGAGACATTTTCCTCGTCCCGGCTAAATCTGCTGCCTCAGTATATATTCAATTCCGGTAGCAAATGCGTTATTTCATTTGCAATCATCAACTGTCAAAAGTGTTGGGGTTTTCTTGGGAACCACTGCAGATGAAGGCTGAAGGAAATGTAATTCCGATGTTGCATATTTAAATGCTAACCTATATATCTAGTTTTGTATAAATTTTTTCTTCACCGATCCCCATTAGGTGCATATCGGTCGTATAGATTCATCATTTTCCAAATCCCTCGCGTCAAGAGCCTGGTTCGGGAATATGTTGCAACTCACATGCATGAATTTAAAAGGCCTGATGAAAATGGGTGGGACATATAATTCCCTTTTCCGAGGGGAAAAATTGCAATTTGATTGATGAGCATATCATTCAACTGATAAAGAGTGAATAATTTCGCGAATTAATGCATTTTTCAGATTTTGAGGTCGAAAGTCGTAATTACGGACACCAGATTGAATTTGGAATCGCGGCTTCCTACCCGTTCCCTTTTTCCCTATCGCATATCGATCGATCTGGGTATATAAAGTATTAAATTCACAGGAAATTTTTAATTTATAATTAACTCGGTCGGTATTTTGTGGATGGGGCACTGGGTTACTATTGATTTGGGAAGAGAAGTGCAACGTGTTTGCGTTATTTTTTTATATTTATGTTTTATCATGCTTTTTTGTTCTTTTCTCTGAATATCTTCTGTCAATCTTATTAGTGAGTTGAATCAGTGAAAGCAATAATTGGTTTTAAGAAAAAAAACTGATTTTTAGGTTTCATTACTACTGCGTTGTGAACTCACTCGACCAACTTTCGGATTGATCATCAAGTGAAGGTGGATTTAGATACATATCGTATAAAACACCATATTCGGACAAAGTTTTCTCTGTTTGCATTCCATTTGGCTTGGTTTAACATGTGAACTTCGACTTTTGACTCAGCTGCCTTCTTCATATTTATATCCTACTCCGAGGACGATGTCTAAGTAAGCTACCAAAATATCGGTGTTATTTCTAACTTCTCTTTCGAAAATATGAAAAAAACTTAATTTCGTGTCATTCACAGGAAAAAGCTGATGTCCCTTATAATATCACTTTCATATGACGATTTGTACCGATGCTATTCTCTAACAATTTTATTCTGGTCAATCTTAGATCAATTGATAAATAGTTATCTTAATTTTTTGGGTCAAGTTCAGGATTCAATAGAGTTTCTTCTTCCACCTAACCATTATGAGTAGAGGTAGAATACAAAATGCTGCTCTTTGCGGCCAAGTAGACTAATATCATTCGGGAGAGAAATCCATACAGGGGTTGGCGTGTGAAGAGCTCACTGCCCGTGGTCATTTGAATGCTGAGGTCGAGAGAAAAGAGGAGAGGCTGGGAGGAGGGAATTTTGTGGGGAAGGTGAGTGGTGGGCAGGAAGAAAAAGAGAGAATAAAGGAACATGGAAAGGTTGGGGGAAAATCTCGGAATTATTTAATCAATTTCATGGTAAATTAGAGAGTAAAATTAATCCTAGCATAATTTTGCCCTAACTCTTAGTATTTGGAAGTGCTTGGTTCTAAGCGTACGAAACAGTAACATATTTAAGGGAAAATCCCGGAATTAAATCTAGATTTTTGCCCCTGGATTACTGCAAGTTCTTCCATGATTTTAAAGGACCAAGAATCTTCTCGGAAAAAGTATTCTCTATCTATTGGTTATTGCAAATAAGAACAATGTTGGCTGTATTATCTCAATATGAATCGACCTCGGCTTTTTACTGCAAATGGCTAGCATTGCCAAGTAATATTTTCGATCCGAAGGAATTTTAGGATTAAACTTGTCCTCCACTCATTGGACCAAATGGCACTAGCTCACTTGTGCTTAGTTTATAAATAACGAAGACTGACCACAGTTCTCAAACTAAAGTTCCATTGGCCAAAACACAAGATTCCTTATCACTCTGTCAGGCTTTCTGAGTCGAATGAAACATTCAGTGTAAGAAAGTCCGTTTCTATCACTGTGTATCTCGGGGTTTTGTATAACATTTTTGCTCCCAGAAAACAGGTTACTCCGTTTATCTCGGTTGTTCACGGTCTTCACAATCGTTTTAACTCCGTCCAACCTATCTCATAGACAAGCACTGCATCCGAAAGATGATGAGTCTAAGGGCACAATTTCTTGTTATTTTTATGTTAGAAGCAGAGATGGCTAAATGCTTAATTTTATTAATTATTATACAGTTATTTAACAATGTTGGCAATTCAAATCATTAATCTTTAGTAGTTGAATGAAATGCACAATCACATAAAAATTAAAACTGTAATTTTACTCTGTTTTTCACTTGAATAATAAAAATATATTCGGCGTTAAGGCACTTTATCATCGGTAATCTTCAATCCTATTTGAATAATATATTATAACTGATGATGATATTATCAACAATACACCAGATTATGATGCGTTACCCAGTCCAAAACGTGTCGCGTATGATTCAAGTTTAATGATGTGAAAAATTACAAACTTTTATTTTCACATAGCTCATGATGATCTTTGGTTACGTAGACGAAAACGGGATCGATATGAATCCCTTTTGGGAATTAATTCTGAGACACGGAAGCAATTCATTTGAATGTTATCTGGCCTTATAAATTATAACTTTTTATGGTATTTTTGTATATTTATCCCGTGCTACCAGATTTTTAATCAATGTTAATTGTTCTTGACCGCATGGGTTTGCTCGGAGATAAACATCGTTCAACATAATAATATGGCGAAGCTTTTACCACATGAATATGTTCAGGATTCGTAACACTTCTGTTGTGAGAGTCGAGGTCTTTCATCTACATCTACATACTACCCCGCAAGCCGCCTCAATAGGCGTGTGGCGGGGGGTGTTAGGACACCAGCCGTGCGCTAATCAGGCGCTAGTGATGTACGAGACTCCTGTTGTGGACGGGAGTGCTGGTTCTGCCGAGGTAATGGTCAATCGAGCAGTTTCCAGGAGAACGCTTAAACTCTATAAACAAGTTGACATCACTATAGCCTGACCTCTTCCTCTGGCTTCTTGATTTGAATGGACTTGAATGAAACCCATTGAACTTCTTCCTCTCATTCAATGGGCAGTTAGTTCTCTTAAGGAAGAGCGGAAGGCGACGAGAGGTGTAGGTAAGCCTCGAGTTTTTACTAGCCTTTCCCCCCGCAGGGCGTCATTTCCGAATGTGGGTTACGGAGTGGGATGGTCTGAGCAAAAGGTGATACGCGATCGTTTCCCTGTGAAGCAGAATATTGATTCTGGTCGAAAAAGGAAGCAGACGAAAATTTTTTTATGCGCCACTGGTTTGCATATGAATGAAACTTTCCTTTCACGGTCCAAGTCATTCATCATTAGTATTCGGAGCCGATAGTAGACGCCTGAGTTGAAAAGCATAATTACTGCTGCTTGATTTTCGAAGGAATGCATGAAAAGCCTATCGTGTTTCAGCTGTAAAAAATAAAAAAATAAATATTTCAAAAGTAAAAACAAATAGAACGTGGAAATGCTCAGTAGGACGTTGTTTTTTTATACTATGGAAAGTAGCTACTGACGATAACTTTCAGGTGATTTGCTTAGCACGAAAGACAGAACTCCATATGTGGGTATTGTGAATGCCTCGTGATGAGACGAGCAGGACAAGGGCTCATTTCTTTTAAGTTTTCTTACCATTGTCGACTTCATGTTCTGTCCTTATCTTGTCTCCCTCATGATTCGTCACCGTGGCAAAACCAAAATTAATTGATACAACATTATACGTGAAGCGTGGAACATTCTTGATGGATGACTAAAAGTTCGAACATCGGCTCTTATCCATGCAACATGTAAGGCAGTTGGCTATATACCATACATTTAAAATAGATTCGCTAAATTGTTTTCCACGCATAATTATTGGTTTTTACAAATCCCAGATTTGACTTTAATTTTGAATTATATTTTACAATGATCCCAGAGGCATCTGGTTGCATCAGGTAGCCAGCTTATTTGACTCCCGAAGATGTTTTGGACAATATGGCAGTCGGCATAAGGTCCACCTCAGAGGTTTAAAATTATTTTGCAGTTAGTATTACGCTCTATTCAAATTCAATTTTATCAAATGAATGTCATAGCTTTTCCAAACAATAAAATAAAAACAGCTAAAACAAGTGATTTTAGTAGGAGCTACTGTCAAGAGTCGAAGTAGCACTCATGTACGCATTCATCAAAAGTAATAATTTTTCATGCAGGGGAAAGTTCATCTTCGGCCTCTATTTTCTTTAATTTATTCGAAATGCTATAAAACTTAGTCTGGTGTGACATGCTGAAGAAGCAGCATCCATCTGATGTGGGGAACGAATTCATTAGATTTGGATGGTGTAGCCAACTCCGACTTATCCATTGAAAATGGCTGTCTCAATCAATTTAATACCTCCCCAGTATCTCTTATCTTAGATTGGATACCCCATCAAATAACATCACTCAGCCATTTGTTTCAGTGTCCTTCATATTTTATCGTCAGCAGTCATCAGTCCGAAAATTGGTTTACTGCAGCTCTCCTTCCCATTTTATATTCAGCCAACAGCTTCATGCATTCGTAATTCGTTAATAATAATTCTTTATAATTTCGACATTCCTCATATTTTGATTCATGTACATGTTCTATCCTTAGTCTTATTCGGAAATTCTTTCTTCTCTACGAGGACTACGCATGCCCTAGAAAGCTGAAAATAACTCCGGATATCAAAATGCATAATAGTTCATAGTTCTCTCTGCCTTCCTCTGCAATATTTTATTATTTCCACCCATTTTTAATTTTCTTTTAAACTGCATGACCACTTTGACACTTGAAACTGTACAGGGCGATGCATAATTACCTTGAAACTGTACAGGGGTTTCAAAGGTTTATTTCTCGTTAACGGGTGCAATTAAACGGAATATCTCTGTAGATTGCATTCAAAAGAAGCGGCATCGCGTGATTGCAAAATTAGCCGATAGGTGGTAGTAGTATCAAAAAATGGCGTTCACAGTTGAACACAAAGCTATTTACATCTTAGAATTCGCTCAATGTGAGTCGATTGTGACGGGACAGCTCAGAGTTTGTACAAAATATCGTACAGAAACACCTGCGGACCTGGTAGACACAGTTAGCACGTGCGGTGCTTAACGAAAAGGCCACTTTGTGCGAGAGCCCTAAGAAACCCACACGTCGTGCAAGTTGGAAATGGTAGATGAAGTAGCCAAGTGTGTGACTTTTTCCTTTTGGGTTACCTTAAAGATCGTATCTTTGCAACCCCTTTTATGACGTGATTTAGCACAAGTGCAAGAAAGGATCGAACATACAGCCATTGCTATCAATCGTGATATGCTCCAACACGTGTGGCAGGAACTTGAATTTCGGATTCAAGGACCAAGGATGCTCATATCGAGCACATGTGATGTGCGTAAAAACTTGAAAAGCTTCTTTATATACTGATCTGATACTTTTTACTGTATCTGTTATATATTTTTTAACAATAAACGTTCGAAACCACGGAGGTAATTATTAATTCCCCTGTATTTACTCCTTGTAGGATCAGGTCTAAATCATGTGTAAGGGACTTCATCCGGCAATTCTACTCTGAAAGACATGGTTGGATGCTGAAAATCTGAATGAGATGTAACCTATTTAAATAAATTCTGGGTAGCCATCCAATGAGGTAGCCATTTTATCTGGATACAACGTCCATCTAAAGATATTAACGAATATAGAGGTGGAATTCACAAAAATATTTATGAACTGTTATCCAACAATCCGTCAGTGCCTTGGCTTAAAACGTATCCGCTACATCAACTGCTTCCGTAATGAACACTTAAATCTTAAGCAGTAAATAAGAAGTAAAATTAGATATATTTAGTACATTTGAAGGCCACGGTTACTTCGATTGTTGATAGGCAATAAATACGCCAAAATGGACTTAATTTTAACGAAATTTTTATCTAATTTATCTTCTAAGTCATACCAGTTGCCAACCTATAGGTTACATATTTAATTTAAAAATTATAATTCTTACTGTGCAAAAAGTTATGAACTTCTTAGTAACGTTTTTCACCAACTACCATCATGTTAAAAAGCTCTCCGACATCAAAACGAGTTTGCTGTATAATCCAAGGATATGTCCCAAGGCTCTCCACGAGTGCTGTAAAGACCAATACTGTGATTTGGAAGAACAGGACAATGTAGCGAATATGCACTTAAAATGTTTGGTCTTCACCCGAGCGTGTTTAGTCCGGAATAGTTATACATTTGCCTTCCTTGATTATCGGTAGAATTTTTAAGGAACTGGATAAAGCGATGACAAAGTTTTAGTCCAATTCGAATCATTACTTAGACCATGAGTAAATAAAACTTTCGAAACGGGGGTTCAACTTAAATTCAATGATTGCGGTTGTTGGTGCCGCACATTAAAAATTGCTTACTACAATCGCGCACGACATGTGGGGCGTAACGATATTACTAAAAATAAATTCCTTGCCAGAAGCCATCCCGGACACGAGGAGGAATATTTTTTGCGACGGTTGAGGTGTATCGATTTCTTAAATAGAGCCCTAGTTCACGCGAACTCCAGGCGCGAAACGTATGACCCCCGAAAGTGACGGAGGAAAGAGGAGCAGCAGAGAGAAAAGAGGATAAAGATAATGGAAGGGAGATGGATGGAAATGGAGTGAGGGCGAGAGTTAGTAAATGTTACACCGGACACCTTTTGTTGATGTGAGGTCAAGGTATCAGCGTGTTAATCAGATTGAAGGATTGTGTTTGACTTGACAAATAAGTTTTCGCTCCCCCACCCGTTACTCAACCCCCTCCCTCTATGGCCGTACCCTCTCCCTTCCACCCTTCCAGTCCCCCGTGGGACGAGGGCAAAAACCACGCTCCTCTCTCTGCTTTGCTTTACGGCCGTCGCCGAAAAAGCGAACAATCAATCGGGGGTTGGGGGAGGGAGGGTGGGTGGCCCTTCCCACGTGTCAAGATAATATATTCACGATCGACCACCCCCTCTTTTTCACCCCATCCACGCTAATTCTCGTGATATCTCGTTAACCGCGAGAGACGTTCCCTCCCATTTCCCCCGGCCCATCCCCGACGGAAGGTCTGCCTCCCCCCACACAGCTGAAAACCCGTTCCCCATATCCTCCCTGCTCTTCCTGCACAGCCGCCTGCCTCTACCCGCAAACCTTCCCGAAGGGAAACTACTAGTGCCCCACCCACGCGAAACCCCCCACACCAAAAACCCTCCCTTACCCCGACCACCAATACCCTAGCAGCCCCGAAAACCCTCCTTACTCCCCTAACCCCCCAGTACATCACGCCAAAGGGGGTTGTGGGTGGGTGGGTGGCCCGTCTCCTCCTCCTCCACACCCGATCCCCACCACCCAACGTTGATGGACGCGCTGGCTGGCATTAATCCTCCGGAATAATGCAAGGCCTAAGCAATAAAGGGCGGATGGTGGAGGAAGGAGGGATGGGGAGCGCGATAGGGAAAAAGAGAGCAAACGGAAGGGCGGGTGGGGAGGTGGGAGGGGAGCTGGTTGGTTCTGGCGGTCGTGCGGGGGAAGGTGGTACTTTTGGTGGCCACCCTCAGCGGGGTAGGGGGCGAAGGAAGGGGTTGCCGAGGTGAAACTAAGGCAGAGGGAAGTGAGAAGAGAATAAATAATCTGTACAAATACCATTATCGAAAACTTTCAAGCTATATATATCACCTGCGGTTGGAGAAATTACGGGTGGAATTATATATATGCATGGAAAGTGAATTTTTTAATTAAATCTCCCTTCAATGTTCCACTTGATTGAATTATTTTCACCATTTACCACACAAATAAATAGTTATTCTTTAGAAAATTAACCTTAGCAGGATATGAAATGAATGCATCGATTTTAAGAAAATAAAACGTTTGGAAGTTCATGAAAATGACGTTGGCAGTCTTAGTACACCTTACCTGAATTTTCCTGGCAGTGGAATTATTAAACATTAATTGAAAAAGTCTGGGATAGAGCAAGGGCATCATTACTTCTTGCCTCTAACCTTATATATACATTTTATGGCAAAATTAATATTTTCATATCTCATTTTAAGTTTCTAGGGCTCGCAATACAATTGAACTAATTTACTGTAAAGTTAAGTACTGGTGGCATGCATTCTAAGTTGTTTTACATTTACGTTACTGGGGCAGTAGAATTTATCGAGTTTTATCTAATCAGTACTTCAAGGCAGGGGGTATTGAGGGTGGCTGAGGGAGTGATTTTGGCATCAGCAAGGGTTAGTGCTTCAAATGGTTACTCTGGAGGGCCGGCGAGGGGTTGCAGGGAAGCTATGGGTGAACCCAGGAGAAGGGAAGTAAGGAGTGAATATTTAATTAGTAAAAATACGATCGTGGAAAACCTCTAAGCCATATATTTATCCAGCGGTGGGCGATATTGTGGGGAAATGAGTATTGTCCGTTTTCCTTGGCTCGCAACCTGAAATGAAGAGCAAATATCACGTTATTACCAAGTGTCCACGTAAACCCTTGTCTCACCCTCTGCATGAGACGGCATATTTTGTCTTAAGAGATAGAATGACACTTTACCACCCCGTGGTCGCTACAAATCCGTATGGACACGAAATGTCAGTTGAGCATGCCATAGTGCGGAAAGAGGAAAAAACATGCGAATGCAAATTTAGAATTACCGTTATAAAGCGATGCTAGTGAGTTAATGAACGCCTCAAATGCCAAGGAAGTTTCAGGTGTCTCAGAAGGTTAGTTCAAGGTTAGCATAATATATTCTGCACCGTCAAAAAGAGATATCCTTCGTTCTTAATTAAATTGTCTACAAATATGATCTTGATGTCTCACAGTGGATTCTCATCCTCCTTGTTGTTGCTGGACAGTTATAAAATATCATAGCAAACTTTTACACGTCTTGTTTAACGTTCACATACATTTTAAAAAAGATATTGGGAACTATAGAGAAGTATGCTTGTTTTAATGAGTAAAGGATAAACGTGAATAAAATCATGTGTTTTGAAATCTAAGGTAAGCCTACGTGACAAATGGATGCCATTGGGTAAAAAAGTAACCCAATCTGTCGATAACAACCCGATCTATCTATTTGTATCTATATCTATCAATTTTAGTCATGCTTTGGAAGTCATTTTAAAGTTTTCGTTCGGATGTCGGTATCCATAATCTTATATTTATAACCCATTTCAGTGTTCCTTGGAATTAACTTGAATTACTGTTTTTGAATAAATTCATTTTTATTTTGTTTCAGATACAGCTATTAATCGTTTACTCTCTAAGGTATAGGTTAGCTTCTCGTTAAGGTAGAATTTAGAGGGTAGATCCAATTGATATATATGTCAAAAGTCACTTATCCCTTTAATGTTGTCGGAGTTTTCGAGATGGGGTGTAGGGTAGCCAACTTGAACAAAGGTGATGAGGAATTTAAAGGTCTAGCGAGTAACATTGTGTATATTTCGAGTATGTGCTCGGATACCAAAGGGATGGCTCGTTTGACGAGTTCAAGAGAAATTCCGTCAATACCTTTCGCTTTAGACTTGAAACGTCCTACACGTTTCACCAAGAGGTGAAGCTATGTGAAGAAATTAGAATGCTGAGTCGTCAAAAGCCCGGGATTTTTTTAGAACAAGATCTTTCGGGTAAGATTGAGAAAGCTTTTCAGACATACTTATTTAGGTCGTCACATGAAAATTTTAGTTTTAGCTTTTCACTTGATTCCTTCTGTAACGTCTTTTAATTTTGCCCCAAAAGGAATAGTAGTCTTTCTTAATCTCAAATATGGTGCTTTATTATTTTATTATTTGTTCTGTTTGGTGGACATCTAGCTAAAAACGTCATTTTTTTATGCATTGATACGGGGGATTCACGTTTCCCTCAGTTGCAGTGCATTTAATCTGTTTTCTTTATTATTTTCTTGCTATTTCTCTGGTCAAACGTGGAACGTACGTAATTAAAACATGACTAAGATGTGTATATGCATGCTCATCAATTACAGTGTAGTTGTTAAATATATTCATTTAACTTACCCATTTATTTTGGAATAAAAGTTGTAAATACCTAATTATTTTAGGTACCAAAAAGTGGCATGTTATATGCACTAAATTATGAAAAGAATGACGGAGATATTTCACCAGAGAAAATTACTCCTTCCATTTCATGAGCTGAGACAAAATCTGACCAGGTTTTTCATTAACTCGCCCGATTAGATTTAGATGATGTACATTCCAGGATGGATGTATATTACGACCGCACGGTGACTAGAGTCGTCAAAAGTTCCTTACTATCCTAACAGGATTTACATAATTCTGTTTTCAAATCACTGGTGAGAATCTCATGGACGCAAAGGGGTCAGAGGCCGCGAAAAGACGACAACATTTCTCAAATACCTCGATCAAGGGTAGACGGTGCATCACCAAGAATAATAGGATGTTAACTTGCCTTAGAATGACGGAAAATGGATTCAGAAGGTGCATTATTATTCGGTACAGATGATAAACAGCAGTGAGGATTATACTGTAGCAGTAGCATGCAGTTATCCGTCACCAATTTTACTTATAATGATGTTTATTATTAAAGAGAGTCACGCAGGAGGATTAGGTAATTAGAAACATATGTCAGCCAAAGTTACACACTGTGCACAATACTTGAGTGAAAAACAAATTGCTTGTAAAATTATGCAGATTTAAGGGAATTGAGCGCACTGATTTCAATCACTCCATCAAATTTTATGATTACTAATACTTGAACATACATTGATAGAATTTTCAAAAAACATATCATTTTCGCATAGTAACCATTCCAATTTTATGAAAACTGTATATTTCGGATATAGTTAGCAATGGATTTTTGACAACAATCCTATATGTTTACTTTTAAGAGACCGATGCATGAAAAACAAGTAAAAGAGAACCAATATTAATCACGCCTTCTAAATAGTACCTCTATACTATATACCGACTTTATTTCCTCTGTGTCATCTATTATGTGGCTATGATGGTATGAATTAAGATTTAAAAATATTTTTGGAAAATATCATCTTTATCACGTGAGCGCCAATAATAAATGTATTAATAGAAATATTAATTACTTTTAAGCCTGGTGCATAATCAAATAAAGCAGTTTTCAAACTATTTCTCATAAAAAAGATACATTTGGTGGAAAACAATTTTGATGGCATGATTTGAATAGTTAGAAAGAAGCCATCCATGCCTGTCACTACTTCGCCATGCTGTTGGCTGACTTGCGAATGCACCCCACTGCCGTACTGCTACTGTCATAGTTAGTTTAAAAACAAAATACTGTTCTAGAAAAGATTTTCACGTGATAGAAATCGATCAACTTTTATTTAAGGATTAACAAACTCATGTTTCACATTCTGCAATGCGTCGATACTTGGGAAAATAAAGTGATACAGTTTTTAACACCTCTACCACTATGCCATAAAACGTTTTACTCTCTACTATGGCCATTAACCACTTAATCATATCCTTACATTAAGTGCAGTATTCTATGCCTTTAATATAATGCAAACATTTAGTCGTGAGCAAATTCCTTGGGCTCCCGGCGGAATCTTTAGACTCTTTAGCGAACTCCACACGGCTTGCAAATCACGCGAGCAGACGGCGTCTCCTTCAGGATTCTGGTTAGCGGGCTCTTTTAAGCCAATGAAAACATCCGGGGGCGTAATTCGCGGGTTCGACGTATTGATACGCTGTCGAGACGGGAGGGTGGAATGGGGGAGGGTGCGGGTGGAATGGAGGGGGAAAGGGGAGTCAATTTGGTAAGCAGCGTCTACGGCAGGGTGGAATGTAGCTTCGGAAACAGGTTCGCCGAGCTGGGCGAGAGAGTGAAGGGAGAAGGGTCGTGAGCTGGAAGGATAAGGCGAAGGGAAGGGGAGAAAAAGAATTATGCTCGGAGTGAGAGGCGGAAAATTGAAGGCGAGAGGCTGACTGAGGAGGAGGCATGGTGGGGGGAGGGGTGCGGGAGGTTGGTGAGAGGTGAAGGAGACCCTCCTACTACACCCTCACCCCCTGCCTTATCTCACACGGACAACCCTTCCATGCCCACCCCCCCTACTCTTAAACCACTGTAATTTCTCTTCCCCTTGCTAAAGGTTCCTCTCCACTCTCTCTACCCCCACTACTGTCTCACTCACTCCACGCGTCTCCCAAGGTTCTCTCCTATCCCCGCCTCACTTTCTCCACCTCTCAGCCCCCAATGTCTTCCCCCTCCCTTCCCACCACATCCGTTTCCTCCCGCAAAAACATCCCCTGCCACTTCCCCTCCAACGCTTCCTTTTTCATGACCTATCAACCTTCTCTCTCCCCCTCTCTCGCCTTCTCATCCCGCTCGCTCCTTCACCGCCCTCCTTTTGCCTTTCCCCCGAACTTCCACTCGCTACCTAACAATCTCTTATATCCCCACCCTTCTCTCTCTCTTATATATCTTTATATTCCCCATCCTTTCGCCCCCTCTCATCCTACATCCTCCTCCTGCCCCTCCCTCCTTGTTCCTTTCGACCTCCTCTTCCCTCGCGCTCTTGGCCTAATTTCCTCCTCTCCCTGCACGTCCACCTCTCTTTCTCTCTCTCTCAAACTATCTTCTCAGCACTCTTCAACCTCCTCTTGGCTCGCTGTTACTTCGAATGCTTATCTTTTATTTCTGCATCAAAACTCGCATTATTTCCACAATCATGCTCCTTCTCCGGCTTTTGTTTCCTTGACTCCACGCCTTGAAATGTACTCTATAGACTGTCGCCCTCCCACCGCCGCGCCGCCGTGAACTTTTTAAGCCTCCGGGTCCTCGTTTTTTCTCCGTTCGGAATTTCTGCGTATTTTGTTTCTCCCACCGTGGCATTTGCGTTTCATTTTTTCGCGTTACGCCTTCATCGCCGTTATAATTTGGGGGCCGATGTCAATATTATCAACGGAATTAGGTAATTGGCGTCGTTTCTTCAGATGAGATTCATTGTTTAGTGGGTGGAAAAAATTTTAAATTCTTTTTCAAGTTTTTTATTCTTTCTTATTTTTACCGAAAAGCCACCGGATGATATTTTAGGGTTTTTGTGGAATTTATCGCGGTGGTATGCAGGTGACAGTTTTTTAGCGACTGTGGAATTTGATGGTGAAGGGATGCAACCGATAATATGTGGACTGCTTGTATTTTTGTATGATATTCTCGTCTACGTGCTCCGTGTTTATTTAAATCCGTGCGGCCAGCGGAAAAATGCGGTGAGTGGCTTTAATCGAAAGGTTTTTTAAAATCCCTGCTTTATTGGGGAAGAATTTTTGATATGCAAATTCGAGCAAAAATGTGTTTATTGTCGGTTTTCATTTTTGATCGAATTTATCCGGAATAATTTTCACCCGCATGCCTGGGAATGAGATGATGCTTTGTTTTGCAGACGGCTGTTGAAGTTAACTGTTTCTATTCTTCATACATTAATTACTAGAAAAATTAAATACCGTGGAAGTAAATTCCATCTTTATAAGTTTAAAAAAAGCTGTTTTAAATTATCATTTTGTAAAACGCGTCCAGAGTGGCAAAAAACAAATTGAGCTTAATGATATCCAAATGATGCATACGATTTCTTGCAACGACAACGGTGGCAAGTAAGATATTTATAAAATCGTGAAATTTAATAAAAACGGCATTTTGGAACTGGGGAGTTCATTAAAATTTTATTTAAAACCCTATTATCTGAAGCAATTGCTTAGGCTATCAAGAAATTGCTATTTAAACTAGTTTTAATCATTTCATGCGTTTGGTTCCGAATATCCACGAGGGGTTTCATGGATAATACTGCCACATCCAATTTATCTTCAAGGGTTAGTCATGATAGAATGGTATGAGTAGCATGAGTATGAGGAAAATGCATGGATCTGAGTACCGAGGTTGCTTATCGTTTTACTGGGGACCAAACCTTTTACAGGGGATAAAAGCCAACGGCTATTGTTCACCTCATACTGAGGTTGGATAAATCTATCTCGCTATTTTCCGCCCATTGTATTTAAGACTGACTCTTTGTATTTATTCCATCTCCACTCCATTGATCTCTTCTTCACATTATCCCTTTCCTTAGCAGTAGTCATTCATTTTTGCACCCATTCGTTCTCTCTTATACCCAGCATCTTTTTCATCATCCAATTAGCTCTGCTCATTTTATTTGACGCATAGAAACCTTACTACAACCCCTTAAACAAGAACAACTTAATCTCTCTTCAAATATCTAATGGTTGGTACAGAGCCCCGTAGTCAAATTATTTCCCATGGGAATTTTAACCAATATCTTCTATCTCGTCATCACAATGTGGCTTGCCAATAAATAGGCGTGCGAATGGAGGTCCATTATCTGATCCTTAGGCCTTATCCAAAAACGTACTCCGTTAAGTGCTCAAGTTCGAGACTTGAAAGCATGTCCGAATAAAAGAGAAACTTTTCTTCCTCTTAAAAAATGTTTTGACTCTAGAGGGTTCCGATAATATCCTATTTTGTCCTCGAATGTGAAATACTTTCCAAAAAATAAAACATCTACACATATTGAAAAGTGATATTTAACTATTACCCTCTAATTATACGTTCACTTGGAAATATTCGTGACACATTTTGTAAAAAGACATGTTTGCGTCTTTCAGTAAATGCAATACTTCCAGGGGGTGGGTGATGACACACTGATACCTTTACACCAAAAATAGCACTTACTGAAGCTTGATTTTCATACAATTCATTATGATATAAAATAATTTAGCTGAAAATTTAGTGAACAAAACTGTTCCTAGTAATTGGTTTTTTGCAATGCTCATTTTCCGAAAATTTAGAAGAAGAGTGGCCTTCTTAATTCACTGATCACAGTAGAATGACAGTTTGCGAGTATTAAGCTGCCTACATAATTCTACGTCAACCAATATTAACAATTCGGATTTATAGCTTTTATTTCGTGTTATATCATTCAGTAAATTTTCTTGCGAATTTTTAAATATAAAATTAAATTATTAAATTTCAGTATTGCAATATCTTTTAATGACTTCCCTGTGATGATGGCAAAATAAGCATATCCTGGGGAAATGTTTTCCAGCTCAACATAGCAAAAATTCAGATAAGCGTTAAAATAGCTTCATAGTAACAGTTTAAGAAGGATTCTTCGTTATGATATCAAGGAATAAATATTAGAGGAAAAGAAGTTTCTCATTATTTGCGGATTTATGAAAATATTTTTCTACCCTTCCCACCCTTATTTTCGTTTATACAGACTTAGCATTTGCTGCTAAGCATTTGCTGTAAATACGTTTCATGACAGCGAATCTGTCACTGATAACAGTTTTCTTTAATTTATATGTAAAACTTTGATTTCCATTAATTCCCGCTAAAATTCATTGTTAATTGATATTAATTCTCTAAAAAGAACACCGAATGAGAATGGAACTTAAAATCATTGACTTTATGACCGTCTGTGTCTCATTTCGGAATTAATATGAATAAGTTTTCAGGAAAAACATACATCTCTATTTTAATGTAGAATTAAAATTAACGGCTACGTCTGATGCCCATGAAATGATCTATTTCACTACTTCTAGTGTTACAAAATGGTACTTTGTCCATCATTGGGAAAACATTAAACTTTATCTATTCAAGGTAATCTTCGAATATTCAAGAATTGTTTATTTTACGAACCCCACTATATATTTATCTATATCTAGGTCTACGTATAGGTTCTTTAGGTCATTTTGCCTTTTCTACATGTAATTACCCGTGACCCGTGATGTCCCTAAGTTTCTTCAAGCATAGTATATAAGTGCTCTTCTACCTTAAATAAAATCGTCTCGTTGCTCTATGGCATATAGATGGCCGCAAGAAATAAAAGATCATTGATGGTGGATAACGATCCAAATATGATTATATGCTAGTGAAGGCATTATTGTGGAGATAAAGCAGTATGCATATAGAATTATTCTCGACAAAGCTAATGTTAGGCATTCATCCTGCAAATGCAATTTGTTGAGAAAATGGAAGTTGATGAATTGTTAGAGCATATGTTTTGCTTTGATCCCCAAATAATACTAACCGTTACTAATGAATGCATTCAGCTGATATGGAAATGCTGGGATGGCCAATTACAATTTCTGTTTGCTCCAAATTCATGATTTCATGTTGCAATAAACTCGTAGCCACGATGGCAATGAACAATGATATTTGAATATGCTGAGCGAAGAGTTTTAGCTTAAATTGGTTTTCATATAAATATAGTATTCATTGTTGCTAATGTACGTTGATTTACAAAAAAAAATTGTTTAAGGCGTTATAGAGTCATCTTCGATGAGATCCCATACAATAATGCTTAAATTGTTCAGCGATACGTCAACGATATACAATACGATTCAACCTCAGTTATTAAAGCGATGGTTTTCAGATAAAATTTATGTTAATGATATATTCGTCACTCAGTAAATTCGTACTTTTTTATTTTTCACAACTCTTTCATTCTTGACATTTTTTGACATCAAATGTCATTATCAAGGTTATTTAAGGTAATCAATATCAAGGTACCTTGATAATGAAAATTAATGCCAAAACCACGGTCGGAAATAAAAGTGTGGAGAATGCAATGAGTAACAACAGTATGAGTATTTTTTCGTCCGATCAAACATTTTATTGAACCATGAACTATGCTCTGCGTCAGGACATGAGCAATTGCATAAAAAGCGCTATATAGAGTGACGAATAGCCACTTACACTCATTTTAATACATTTCTTTATAGATGTAATTGAATTTATTTTAAGAAATGCAGTTATTAAAACTAAATGCATAAGAAGAGAATTCAATATATTTAGTATTGAATAAGTATTAGATTTTGAAGAATGTATGCCCGATGAATCCAACATTGATATCGCTGCATGTGGAGAGGGGATTAAGTTGAAATGCCTGGAAAAATAAATCTATCAAATTGTGATTTGGGTCACCTGAATAATCATTAGGGTAACTGCATATACCTTCTTTCCGAATGTTTTACGAACGAAAAACAGAGAGTTTTCCTCTTGATATGGAGAAATAAAGCTATTTACATTCATTTTTCTCCCAGCATATCTCTTGTCCAGTTTCCACCGCTCATCTTCTCCGCCAAACCCATTTGTCTTAGTCCGATGTCATAATTTTCTTCCCTCCAGATTCTTTGTTTTATTCATTTTTATGATCGTGAGTTCCATTGGTATTCATATATTCGTTTCAATCATTTATACCCTTCTGTTCAGAAAACATCTGGACAAACTATTAGTTTCTCGTCTCCGGAGATATTCTCGTGAATGCTACGTTAAATAGCTGGAGTGACCCTTGAAATACATAAGTTAAACGCATGGTAATACAATGATTTGTGAGTCGTTATAAATTAAAAAATAATGCTTTCCGAATAAAAGTCTCCATGAAAATTTACAGCTAATAAAAGACTTTCTTCTTACGGATTGTAAGACACGGATTCAGGTCAAACTTCGTGGAACCCAGTGATAATTAATAAGAACGGTAGGTTAGTATTTTTCTCAATAAAATTTTATTCCAGCCATGGTTCCGGCAATTGCTGAAACCATGGTTGGCATAAAAGTTTTGTTCGGGAAATTATAAGCTATCGTAGTTATTGATTTTCTAAAAACTGGTATTTAAATTTGGGACCTTAATAGAGTCATACATGTTTATTTTATATTTTTATGTATATAATACCTTGGAAAGTACTTTGTAGCTTATTTATTTTGATTGTGTAAATAAGTTGTGCAGCGGTGTTTGTCACTTTATTTATACTGTTTTATTTTTTGAGTCAACAAGAATATGTTATTGCTTACTGAAATTTATGATCAAGTGTTTATGGCTAATTTTCTAATTTTTTTTGGAGCTTTACTAATTTTGAAACTGTTACATTGAAAAATTGAAATTATTGCAACAGAGTTTCATCTCTGTAGCATCCTCAAAAAAACTTAATTAGATTTTTTCAGCTAGTTTTACGGCCCGAGAAACGTATTGTCTGGGCTTAAATATCGGTGCTTATTGGTTCTTGGAGACCTGTAATCGAGGCCATTGTTGAACTCATTCAAAAACCCGAAGAGAAGCCCCACAAGTTTATCCGAGGAAAGTCTGTGAAGTACTCTGAGCCGTTTCAATTGTGTTAAAAGTTTGAGTAGCAGTACTTGGTATTGTTTTAAAAAGTTTCCAAGGAACAACTTAAATAATCTAATTTAAACCCCTCCGTCAGAAGCTTTGGGTCAGTGATTAGATTCTGTTCCCCCATCCTCTCGAAGTTCGCGCGAAGTGATTTCCTAATAGAATGCTCGTTAAGGCATTCTCCCGCCGTGGTGAACGCCCCACCCGTTCTCTCACGTATTTATGTCGGCGAATTAATCATTTGAGTAGCGAACTGGATGAAAACCTGAAAACTGGTACACTTCTCGTCACTTTAAAGAAGGGATATGGATTAAAAAAAAAATGATTTCCCAGCCGCTCAGTTCCCTTTTTTTTAAAAAAGAAAAGCCGCCGCCCCCGACAAGAAAAGTCCCCGCCGCCTTGTACAGCTGTTTGGCCCGCTAATTTTTTAAAAGGCTCCATTCGCAGGGAGCGACGACGGCGTAAATTCCAACTCTTATAGCCTTATTAACCAACCCCCCGCGAAGTTTTCCGTTCGGGTTTCCTTGCGAAGGCGGAGAGTTGGAGGGTAGAAGGCAGAAACCCGCATTGTTACGCTTCTTCGGCTGCTTCCGAAGTTATCTGCTCTCAATTCCCCTCACCCCCTTCTCCCTCCGCCACCTAACCAGCCGCTTTGCCGTACAATATCCCTTCCTCGCTGCTTCCCTACAGCGCTGCTCTGCGCGTCCTGCCTCCTCCCCCCACACCTACGCCCTCCTTTTCGACCTTTTAAATTAGCAAGTTCCGCGACTGGAGGGATAAAAGGGCCCTCCTCCTGTCTCTATTGTTCCATTGGATGGGGTCTTGGTAGGGGGTAAGTATAGGGGGGGGGGTTCTTTTCCTCCCTCGCACCAGCCCAACTCTCTTAACCCTGCTAACCTGATCGCCCTCCCTTGACTCACGGAGGCGACGCGGAGGGAGCCGTGCCGAGTTCGACCTCGTCTCGGAGCCATTGTTTCGATTTTTCTCTCCTCTGCGCGTGGAGTTATTCTCCCGCGCCAGATACCCGCGCCCTCTTTTATTCCTTGAAATTGCGGGCCTTCACCGCCTTTTGTTCGCGACGAATGCGATTCTGCGATAACTGCCTCGTTCGTTCCCCTCTCCCACTCTCGCGTGGAAGTTTCTTCGTAGCCGCTGCCGCGCCGCCCTCCGGCGTAGTCTGAGATAATCACGGGCCAACCTCCCGCCCGACAGTAAATTGGGACTTACATAAATATTTTCCACGTTGACTCTTTTGTGTCTTCGACGGGAACGTTTCATTTTAGTACCGTATCGTCGTAAAAAGATCTGCTGAAAATTTGTAATTTTCGATGTTGCACGGTTTCGAACGATGAAATTTAGTCGCAATTGGAATTCGATGAACAACAGTTGTTTTATTTTTACCAGTTATTGGATTATGATGTTTAATTATAGTTAAAATCTACCTACTCTATTGTTAAGTACCATTAGAGATGCTCTTGGATAGAATTCCATTCTACTCTTGTACTGCGCCAGTCCGTTAGAATGGTCTAGTATGATTCATGAGCTGAAATAAAAATATATTTCACCCTTTTATTTTGTAATGGGTCTGATGATTTAAATAGCTCCTCTTTATTTCAAACTCTATTCATAAGTTTTAAAACTAATACATACTATAGTTTCTTTTGAACCCCATGTGGAAATATTATCCTCTTGAATTTAGATCATAGGTAGCTTCTGTTATGGTGGTAAAAATAATCAAATCGAGCTCTTATGATCTATAATTCTATATTTTCAGTCTAGAGTAGCTATCCTTTCAAATGTGATGTAAAACAGTGAAAACTCCTGAAAATTACTGCTTCCATGTTATTTTTACCACTGAATTATTAGGGAATTTTTCTAAACATTGGCAAAGTTTAGGAGTTCATTCTGCGCTATCCCAAATTTTTTCTACCTCGAGAAAATGCAAGGGTAAATATTGTTCATCACGACTTTAGTGCCGCTTAGAGATCTTTAGCGTAACATGCTATTTGACTTGAAATAGTGAATGATTGCCGCAGCTGTTCAAAAGATTGATGTTTTCACAATGACCGATATTTTTTCTCCATTGCTTTCAACCTACTGATTAATTGTCACGCCTTGACTTTATTTTTAAATTATGGTCGAATCAAGACATTTATGTTGCTTTTTGGGTAGAATTTAGTCACATTTTCCCATTCTGGCATGTACCACAGAAAATTGCATAGGTGCTAAGTTAGTGGTTTTTAAAGACAACCAATTTCAATTTTTGAATTAATTATTCCAGAAGTACCTACTCATTTTTCACATTTAAATGTATCTCCACTATCAATATCTACTAAAAGTATCAATAGTCCATTGAATTGAAATATATCACCATGCCCTTCATGTTTCCTGGTCTTTAAACAGTAAACTATTTTAGACGCAAAAAAAGCGATACCACAATGCAGGAGCGCACATTCCCACCAAGCTCAATTACTAATCCCTCCCTCGCACAATATTATTATTTTTTCTCCCTACATCCCCACAAATTTCCAGAAAAACCTGGGATCCCAAAGTTGAGAATTTTCTTTGTTTCCCATGATATTTTTGAAAGGGTAGTTATTTTACATAAAAAATGTAGAATTAAAAATAACACTATTTGATGCAAGAGGGGTTAATTTGTGCGCTTTTACCGCCATAAAAGTAGATGCCTATGATCATTCTCAACCCCCCCCCGCAAAAGCATTATTGCCCCCCTTGTGGTTACTCCTGTCTCATAACATGTTTTAAATGCCTTGGAAAGAGTTTTTTTCCCGGGGAAAACAGGGAATACACCATTTTTCAGGAAAAAGTGACGACTCCATTTTAGGTATCTGCGGAGAAAATATTTGATGATCACGACCGGGGGTTTGCCTGAATATAAATTCAAGGCAACAATTGCACCATCGCCCTTCATTCGGCGCGCTGATCTTCGACCGCATTCATTTCACCTGCTTCCCCTTTTGTCATGTGCTCATAATGATCTGGTCATAACGCACCCTCTAGCTACACAGGGAGTTGGGGGAGGCAGACACATGGATAGAGAGGGATAAAAACACTTTATTCTCCCATCGACGGATGAATGAATGTGGAGTGAGGGGCGGAGGAGGACGGAAGGGCACTTTTCAACCGAATGAAAATTCAAAGGCGCCCGCCCGTAGCTCCGTGACCCCTTTCCGTCCTTTTGTTTCAAAAAGTTTTCATTCCACCTTTGAAGTCGCCCCACCCGCCTGCGCGCGTCGCTTGTGACATTCCTTTGATTGCCATTGACGGCGCACGAGGCACACTGGAGCCGAACAATCGAACTTTATCGCTCTAGTAGAAAAAAAAACAAAAGAAGAATAAGATAAAAAAACGTAAAAAAATACTAATCGGGGTCGATCCGAACGGAGCGGAACGGCGCCGGTTCTCAAAAAAACACGTCGGGCAAGGCCGGCCGTCGCGAGAAGATCTTCCCCTTCTTTTCTTTTCCTTTCCCCTTCGCTTGTTTTCGGATGGTCCTCGAGATAAGGGGATGAAAGGAGAAATAGAGAGAAAGAATGGTAGAGGGTGGGAGGAGGAGGAGAAAAAAAAGAAAGAAGATCTGAGCAGGGGATATCTTGAATAGACTTGTGGAAACAAATTGCCGGAGCAGACGAGCGAACGATCCCTTAATGAATGCATTCCCCATAAGCTCCTTGATCGCCTGAATCAGAGAGGCCCGGAGCCCCGATCGATTTCGAAGTGTAATAAGAGGAGGGGAACCGGGATGGTCTGGACGGGGGGTGGGCGGAGGAGGGTTCGAATGGGTTGGAATAGAATGGGGAAAGTAGGGGGGTGATAGGGGAGGGTGTGATTGATGATGGGAAACAAACCCATTGCTTTGGACGTGCCCCCTATCCTCTCGCTATTCTGTTCTTCTCCGCAGCTCCCTACTCCCCACCGATGTAGCATCTCTTAACCTCTCTACCTTCTTCTTCTTCGGGGGAACAGTCAGCCTCCTCCCTCATTCTTACAAGCTCTATACTTAAACTGCATTTAGCCCCAGAAGAAAGGGAATTTCCGACCAAGAGGGCATCATCGTGCGAGGGTTATATTTCACACAACAATGGTGACACGATTTTTGCGAACGGGCTCTGTAATTTGGTGCGTCGGCCGGCTAGTCATCTAAAACCATTCTTACAGCCTTGTTAAGATCTTTTCTTCCGAGAAACGCATTGACAGTTATAATTATGGCTCTAATTAACTTCAAGAGGTAGGGGATTTGATGCAAGGTTGTTAAACATGGGATAATATTATTGAACCAAAAAACTCGATTGGGAAAGGCACAAAACTAAAAAAATATTCTTAAAAATTGTTTCACCATCGCGGTCTAATTAATGTACTTGAAACAGGATAGATCAGAAGCAGTGAACATCTTGATACACCTAGCCGGGAAAAGAATGAAATAGCACAATTTAGAGTGGATCTCAGATGTATGAAGTGCAGATAATGATATAATAAAGGGCAATGTCATATATAAAGCGTTGTGTATACCTGATCGCAGTTATTTGTTAAATTTGACGGTAATGGTTCTTCATGCTGATTACGTGAGATTTTTATTAATGGTAACTATATATTTTGTGATTTAAAATTATGATAATTTTTCATGAACTTTAGTATAAATGCGTGAATATTTCAATGAAATTTAAAGGAGATCGCTAAAAAAGCAGATTTAGTCGTAATTGTGCCTTCTGTTTTTGCCTCAAAGAAGATTCTCAGAACATTGACTTAGTCTGTCATAAAATATAAAGGTCCTTCCGATAAAGAGTATTTAAACAAGCAAAGTCAACGAAGAGTTTTTATAAGTCCTGTACTTTTCATGAAACGTATATCTACACATCTTTTTTTCATATATGACCTGAAACGGAAGGATAACCAATTTCTCTTTATACGCTTCAAAAACTGTCGTATGTACATTTAACTTTCCCTTAGTTCAGCACGGTTTACATATTTTCCATTTCGCTAATGGCATCTCCTAATAACCTTCCTCATAAGGATCAGTCTTTACAAAGGCTCTGCTCATATTCTGGGATATTAAAAGGGTTTCGCAGTCCATTGATGAGAAAATATCCTTGCCGTGTATTTACTTTATGCGGTAATTAAAAACGTAATCAAAATTCAATATGACCCCATTATTCGTAATCATGACTCATTTTAATTTTAGTCTCCGTACAATTAAAAGTGAATCTCCTCCAATAGTTCGTAGTTATTTCGTTTTGCGAACGCACTTCCTTATTATACGATTTTCTCTTCCTCCGATTAGTAGCTATTGAAGGAAGGTAATTGAGTCCCATTCGCGTGCTCCTAATGCGATGGGTTGGAGATGTTTCCTCGTCATCTATCAAATGCATAACGTTTATGCATTTGATAGATGGAAAAAAGAGTATCTTGCCATTTCTCAACCACCCTGTTTGTATTATTAGTGGATTGCAAGGAGGATACAGTCATTTTTTTGGAATTAGCAGAAATTTCTTTAAATACTCGTGGAATAATTATGAATGTGCTAAATTCAATCCTTATGATTTTGCACCTGAATAATTCCTGAAGATTCAACGCTAGACATTTCCGGAAAGTGGGACTACTTAAGACTCTTCTAAATGAAGAAGGGAAATGTAATGATGAGATGGTAGCTCAGCAGGATTTTCCCGAACTGACGAACAGGAAGATTCGGAGCAGGAAAACATTGGATTAAACGATGGTAATAAGCATCATAAGTTCAAGCTTTCCCCTTCCATAAAAGCTGCTGATGTAGTAATCATATTGAGCGTGGGAATCGTAATTCATAAAGTTCAAGCCAAACAATCACAGCAGGAAGGAGAAGGCAAGCAGACGCTTCAATGAAATGCTTTCACCGCAGTTCAGCACGCTCCATAATGTCTAAGCAGGCAGTGATACGTTGAAAAAAATAGGCACAAACTTTGCGGCAGTTAACCTCCACGATGCGGGTATTCCCTTTGACAAGATCTCCAACGCATCTGATACTTTGTGGTTGGCGTAACAATTATTGAGAGTGCTTTGTAACCGACGCTCCGTGGGGAGAAACTCAAGATTCTGCCAAAATGTGATCCGATTAAAGCGTTTTCGTCGGAAAAGCCGTGTGGGAGGTTGGAGAGGGTAAGAGGAGGTTGGAGGAAGGGAAGCACAAGTAAAAGAGGGAGCCAAGGCTTTTACAGGGATAGCGTCTGGAGCCAGATGCCTTTTCGGTTGCTTGGTGTGGGCACGCGAATCTTGTGGTTGCCAATTCCACTCCCCTCCCCCCCTAATAACGTGGGTGGGTGTATGGTTTGTCGGCGAAAGAATCCATATTCTTCCCATTCCTTCCTGATCTCATTACTTCGTTTCATTCCCTTTCGTATGTATGCAACAAAGAACCGTGTTTTAGGAATTCTATTTACCTGATTGGAGAGCTAGCTAGGCTTTCTACTCTTTCAATTGTTAGTAACGTAGGCAAACAGAGATCATTCGGATAAATGTTATTCCGTATTTATCCCGGTCGCCACAGTTATAATAAAGGGATGAAGGGAGAATGATTAATGGAGAAGCCTCTTAATATTTCTGGAATACCTTCTATGCCACTTGAGACAGGTTTCAACAAAACTATTTAGAAATATGTGATGATTGAGGTTTGTACAATTCATTATTTACTTTATCTAGTTTTTAATACATCAAGTTTGATACCTAAAAGAATAAAGGAACATGTACACAGGTTTAATGCATGTAGGCGTAAGAATGCTGATTTCGGTTTGTCCTTATTTTTTTAAAGGAATGTCTTTATTTTTTTAAAGGAATAGTGCTGTCATTTTCTGTCGATGTCTATACAACCACGAAGATCGCCATAGGTCTATTATGGATCTGATACGCCATTTTATTAATCTTTATTGTTCTAATACGGTATATTATCCGAAATTGCGTATAAGATATACCGTTTTAGTCTATTTAAGGAACGGTGAAGTGCTAAAAAAGTTAAATAACGTGTGAGGTATGAAGTGATTTTTGTCTGGGCAGGCTGCTACTTGACCGATGATTTGGATAGGACGTTGGCGGAAAATTTCTTCTTCCTACCAAAATGTGTAGAACACGTACGCATACATGTTATATTGTTATTGTACTCATTTATGATTTATTAAAAATAATTTGCATTTTATTGGAACCGCAATTTTTGGCGTGAAATTGGCTCAATAGCAAATGTCACATTTTAATCGTGGTCACCAAAATTAATTTATCAACCACAAATGAATTGTAAAATTGGCGGTGCTTCTCCACTGATGAAATGAAAATTAGAAATAAAAACTACTTTTTACGGTTATTGAAACATTATCATGTAAAATATTTGGTCGTATGGTAGCATAGCAATAAAAAAAGCTACCATTCGTGATAAATATTTTGGGAAACATAAATGAGCTATGAAACTTAGTTGTGGATGCTTTCCTTCGTAATTAAAAATTTCGTAAAATGTCCTTCATAATTCAAAACCGCTTTGTGTTCCGTACTATAACTTCTTTAGGCTTTTGAAGAAGCATTTTTGTCAAACATATTATTCAGGATACACCTGTGTATATATTAAGTACTCCACTTCTTGGGCCTTCTCTTATCATTCTTCATTAAACTGTGAACTCGTTTGGTGTGATATTAATCGATTCTTAAGACCTTTGGACATGACTTACTTTCCTTAATTCGCAGCAGTGTACCTATTAACTTTCCTGAAACACTAATCGTATTTGTCTCGCACAAATGTCCGATTTTATAATGTCTAATAAACGCTAACCGCAATGTAGCAAAGCCTTCGTGTTAACTTGATGCTAACTGAGAATTTGAGTTTTGTAGATTAAATCGGAGCTGACATGGATGGTTATCGATGGGAGAACGTATAAGTATCGTTTTTCTTATCGTTAAAATATTTAGACGGAAAATATAAAACCCTGCCTGTCTTTTTTTTGAGCTCGTAACTGCAACTCCTTGTGGTCGGACGTGGTCAAAAATTCTTATGGCCTTTATTCCTATTCGGCGATCATCTTACGTCATCGCCTATATTGCCTGCGAGAAAATGTGATTATATTTACTTCAAACAATGCGTGCTTAGAATAAAAAAGGGTTCTTTTGTGGACAGTTATTCGCGTATTCGTGCATTTTGACGTGTTTTAATGATGCAATTTTTATGTATATTGTTCTTTAAAATTCCGTTACAAATGAGCGTTTGTGTTATGGTATTTAGGAAATTAAATGAAAAGTTCGGTCAAGGGAGCAAGTGAATTACCCCCTCGAGATGAGTGGATGGCAAGAAAAAAAAATGGAAGAAACATGGTAATAATGCCTCTGTTGCTACAACGAACACAGGTTTGTTTATTATCGTTTAATACGCAGATGTATTACACGTAGTTGAACCGCCTGCCTCTCATTACGATTTTGAACTGTTTTTAGACCAATTCCCACATCATAAACGTTGCTTAATATTTATATATGCTTAAAAGTGTTATAGTGTAGTTAACTTACGTTCACTCAATCATCGAGTTGCCTATTAAAGAGTCTCACTCGCCGCTGTATTTCCCCTTCTTGGGCCTCAAATATATCCATGAACATGCCTAATAGAATGAAGGGTAACCTTTCGAAAAAATCTTCTAAAGCATGAGGAATGTCTTCTCGGCGAGTAACTGAGTCCTTGCATGAAAACGACAAAGGTTAGACTTGGATGCTCAAAAACATGTCCACCAGCGATCGCATGAGTATCTCCCCGTGGTTTTCCTCGGGTTACGCTAAGAACCGCACACATTTCATCCCAATCCGACCTACGGTCGGGTAACCAACTATAAATCTGGTTCAAATATAGATCCATCTGTTTCGATACTTCAGTCTATTTTAAGATGGCGAAAACTATATTGACGTCACTACATGCTTCTTACCCGAAAGATGAACGGAAATTCTGCGCTATAAACGACATCCGTGCATGAAAATCGACAAGTGCACTAAGGATTACCATAGATTGTTTATTTAGCAGCCGAAACCAATGATCATGGCTATCCTTTATGCCGGAGGCGCAGTCCGGGTGATGGAGGATTCATTGGTAAAATAATCATGGCTGCTACTGCAAATACTCCTTTTGACTTTGTCAACCGCTGGATTGTACCCTACTCTCCAATCCTGATTAAGATACTAAACGCATATATATCAAAGTTGAATAGCGCTACTCAATTAAGTCATTGAATACATAAATATGTATGTATACAAGGGAAGCGATGAAGCCGTCAATCACTCAGGATACGGCTCAAGAGAACCGGAGGGACGAGGTGACCATCTATCAATCTGGGTGCTATTTAAGTAGAAATGAGTCTGCGTGGCCCTTTTTGGGTTTCCCGTTATGAAAGAGGATCAACGGTAACTCATCTCTCCGTGCACCTGGAAAATGGTCAACGTGTCTACTACAATGAACACAACGTACAAGATAGGTTACAAACTCCTTAAATGACCACGTTGGAACTATTCTTCAGGATTTTTGGTTTTCTTATAAAATAAGTTCAATATTTTTCACACGCGTTATATTTCAATGGGTACCTTCCGCTTTCCACTACGTTTCGATTAAATTATAAACCATCATCTTTATTATCTTACATCTTTATCATGTATTATCAGCATACCATTATTCGGTTTTCGATTTTTATGTTTATTATATAAATTTAAAAGCAATTTCATTATATTTTTTCTACTCGAAATCATTTCCCTTTTGTATAAACAGCACTACTACATTATTTTCCAGTTTTTTTTCTCCCGTTGATATTCAACGGGTATTTTCGCTTGTAAAATATATAATTGAAAGAGAAATCGGTAGAATGCTTTTTGAAAGATTAGGGTTAAGTTGATTGATTAAAACCACGGTAACCATCGTGGACCAACGTCAACCATCTCTGTCAGTCATCCCGATGTACTTCATCCCTCGTCCTTCGTACTACCTCGCAGAAATAGAATTTTGGCTATGATCAATTCGGAGGAACTTCTAGTTAACCTTTGGTCTAATTCCATCAGATAGTGAAGTTCTTTAACGTGCTATTTTAAGATCCAGAGCCTGTTCACTGAAGGAAACCTTAAGAGTAGATTTCGCTGCATTTTATTAATTCGTCTCTTAGGGAGCAGTCCCGATTCAATTCGCTTGCTGTCTTCCCGCACAGATGACTTTTTGCTTCCCATAATTTTTATGTAATAAGTTTACCACTCGAAAAAATATTTCTTCTTCCAGCTGAGATCTTGTTCGTCATATTATTTGGAACGTCCAGAGCCAGTTAAGTGAGGGGAAACAAACAAACCATGGTTCTGATTTCACGGGGCCAAATTAAGTCGTCCCTCAGCCAGACGTCCCGATTTACTCCCTTCGCGTATATCTTCCCTTCTCCCCACTCTCTCCTTCTTTTGCCTCTTTGTCACGCATATTTGTGCCCCTCGTGGTGTGTTTGTGTGTCCCTCCCTTCTTCCCGATTCCCTTGTCTCCCATTCCGCGTCCCACAAATCTCCGCTTTTCTTCGCCCTGCGGCGAGAGAGAGAGGGACGGGAGAGAGGGGTTATACCCGATTGCCCGTGCCATTCATATTTCCTTCCTGCTCCTCGCCTACACTCGCGCGCATATAAACCACAGCCACCATAAACTGGTCGTAACTTTCTCTCCTTCCCTCCCTTCTCCAACCTCTTGTCTCTCACCCCCCCTCCATCTCTCTCTACGTTAGCAACCCTCACAACTCTCCCCCTCGCCCTCCCAACTCTCCATCCTTCTCGTAGTCTAACCCCCTTTCTTCCCTCCCCCACTCGTGTGACCTTCTGGTCTCTCTCTCTCTCTCTGCCATTTTTTTTCTTCTCCACCGCTACCTTTTTTTCCCATTTTCAGCCCCTCAGCATCATCCACCCCCACAGCATATACAACACGACACTCACTCACCTTCGCTCTCCGAATTTTTCCTTTTTAATTTAACTACCCACGTATCTAGGTATACGACACATCTGCCACGGGCCTCCGTAAGTGTAGCGAGTGTGATGCCCAGGAATATTTCCTTTTCGCGTATGAAGTGGAAGGAGGAGTCTCGAGCTGAGAAAATGGAGCCCGAGATCTGGTGTCTGGTCTTAACCTTGACCCCCTTGTGCTGTATTGTTCACGTATGCGCGATTCCATTCTCTGTCTGACCTAAGGAATCGCTAAGAAACATTATTTTAGGTTAAAATGTGCAGAAAAATAAATGGGTTTTTTAAAACCAGTTCATCACAGAAAGTCCTTTATGATGTGTAGTACGCTGCTCTTGTAGCGATTTTTTTATTAGATCAGTAATGTTAAATTAATTGAACTGTTAAATGAAATTGTCTCAGAAATAAACTCAGTATGTCCACATTTGTTTTTATGAACCCCAACCGTGGAATTGTCGATTATGATGTGAATGCAATTCTTCTCTTGTAGCTATTGTTATTTTTTCAAGAAGGCTAAACTATTAAAACTGTCAAATGAAATGCCCCAGAAGTTAACTTAGCATTATCGGTACTGTTTATTAGAAACCTCGACCGTTTTAACGCTTTCAACGAGATTACATTTTTTCCCGTGGCAAACTCTTCTTTATACATGTTTGACCCTAAAAAAGGGGGGCTTAGGGAATAGTGGTTTGGGTGAAGGACAAAGGTGGTAAAGATAAGGGAACGTTTATGTGAAAGAGGACAAAGTGGGGAAAGGTAAAATTAACTATATCTTGGTCTGGGAGGTGGGACAGGAGTTACGTGAAATAGAGGTGAGTGAACTGTTGGTGAGAAGCCATTAAACAATTTATTTTCCATAACCTGCAAATAGGACTTTATTTTTAACCTTGAAATAAGAAACATTTTCAATATAATCCTTTTGCACCTTTCTCAGTAGCATGCATGACCTAAAAATAAGACGTGGTTTCGGAACACATACATCATGAACTAAGTCACAATCAATAAAATTCCTTAACCTAGTCTATTCAATTCCACGAATTAAGCTGCCAAGCAAATTAAGTTTGTTGAATGAAATTCGGATTCCTTCAAGTGGTTATTTTTATTATTCAATTGTGAAAAGATAATATTCGGGATGGCTAACGTTCGGGCTTTCTGTACTTGAGTTCATATTTCTAAGGGTGGCGGGCGTATAAGACGACCGTTATTTCAGCGATGTTTTGATACCTACTTGGCTCCCATGGGGTGAACACTTGAGGGGTACCTAGTGCTCTGCTTGTTGCCTTAGCTGTGGAGTAGCTGAATGCCGTTGTGGGGTGGCTACTCTCCCCACACCCTTCTACACTCCTAAAAATATGCACCTAAACCACAAATAACTCCTATATCCTTAATTTCGCCACTGTCGAATTGGTCCAATTCCATTAATGGGTTGAGTCTCACCAATGAATTGCCCCAGGACCTTCGATTGTATATTATTCGTACTCCGATATGTTAGCTTCAAGTTAAAGTAGATAGCATTAATCGATAGCAGGCTGTCATCACCCAACTTCAATTGTTATCAATATAAAGCCACGACTTCTCAATTTGAAAAATAATCGCGGTGATACGTCTGGTTTACTGAATTTAACTGTTAAAAACTCTCAAGTGAATGCCAGGAAATTATTTGCGGAACGCATTCGTAATGGAATTTCAGTCGCTGCTTACTACTTCATTAAAAATGAAAAACAAAATGCTGGTAATTTTAAATATTTAAGAGAGGTAGATGAATAAATTATTTTCAATATATTATTTTACTATATCGCTAATATTTTTCTCAGAGTTGGTGGGCAGATACCAGAGATTTATATAAAAAAATACTTAACGATCTTATCGAGATTTTCTGGATTCCGCGTATTTAATTGTTTGACTCTACTACATAGGTATAAACATCCTGTATGATTGCATACGTACTTATTATACTTTTATTAGTTATGAATCGACAATTTTAGAGTATTTTTAATCATATACATAAGATTCGATCGAATTCTCACCTTGAAATGAAGTAATTTTGAATTTGATCCGTAATTATAAAGTATTTATGGCTATGCGCTTTTAGTTTAGTGTAAGATGATTTAGATCAAACCTGAGTTAAAACAATATACGAGTAGCATGATAAAAGTGAACATTTCATTCGGCAAATACAAATAATGTTATTGCATGTATTACAAACTTTGATAAATATTTTAATCCTTCGAATGCAGATCAAAAATGTCATAGAGACTGGAATAGGAGAACACATGTAAAAGTTATTCTAATTTCATATTATTGCGTGGCATTCATTTTCACTGTTCAGAATATACCACTAGAGATTGGAGATACGACGAAATATTGATGTTGAGGATTGATTTAGCTCTTGAGTAAGGTTGACGTAACATACTGATAAAAAATAAAGCAATTTCTTGCTCATAATTACAAATGAAACTCAAAGGTTAAAGGTCCAATAAAGGGTGTTTTTTATAGAAAACGGTGCACAATCAATTATTTTCTAAACTCAGAAATGGATATCGGAAACGAAGAAGATGATATGAAAACATTTTGATGAGGCCCTTGTAGTGCTTTCAATGATCTGATTTGTAATGCTAAATATATCTTTTGATGAACGACTCATGAAAGCTTAATCTTGAGATTGAATCGCGTATTTCTGTATAAAAAACGGAGCTACCTTTGTATTATGAAAGAATTTCCACGCATTACTTGGTTGACAATGCGGAAAGAGTAATAGGATGATAAATAAAGTATTCCATTCAATGTTAATCAGCTATCACACTCTAAATAATAGGTACACAATTTTTACCTATCCATCACCTGGAATAGACAAAAGTCTAAATAATTGCTAAGCATTGCAGTTGAATAAATGATTTTCACCTTTTGCAATTAAATTGTGCATAGGCACTTAGGTTCGTCCCTAGAGATTACCACTTTGTGTGATTCTCTGAGCGTTAAAATTTGCCACTCTACGGTGAAAAATCAATCGGTACACGAGGTAATTAAAGTTAATGGTATTAGTTTATCTGAATGGTACTCTTTCACATTCATCGGGTGCAAAGTTCAAGTGTGTAGCTGCGGCTGGTTTTTTGTCACGCATTCCTCACGTTTAGCGGTTTTCCATTATTAGTGTTCTACGAGAAAAAAATATTATTTTTGAAGTGTCTGAGCCGCGCCAGAGTGCATGAGACTGAGTGCTTTGTTAATGATGATGGGTTTAGCAAAATGCTCTTATCTATGTTTTTTTCTTTCAAGTACACCGTTGAAGTTTTGAAGAGATGATGAGATGAGTATGAGAGATAAATCGTCATCCCCTCTTCTATGACTCCTCCTTTGAGTTTTTTTTACTTGTGTCTAGAATTGTGATTTGTGAAAAGTGTTATACTAAAACTATTCGCTGCACAATTTATCGCTCGCAAAAATTCAAGCTTAATCATTACATATTTATTACGTATATATATTACATATACCTGTTAAAAAATCTGAGTTCTTAATTATGAGTGATGACTTTAAAATAACTTCAGCGGTAGTTGAGAGATTGGATCTTGAGCTTAACGAGAAATCACGGAAACTGAAACCTAGTGGAGCTTAATATTAGTTCTATCGAAAGTCCACACTCGCTTGGTAATGAGGAGTGTTTTCGGTCTCGTTTGGCTCCTCTATTGCTAAGTCTTAGTTTTTACAGTTCCCATTGACGTTTTTGCATGCAATTCTCAATATTCTAGGGTGTTTCGATCAGTTGAGCTGTTCGAATTTTGTTGACTATGCTAAATAATGGCCGTGAAGTAAACGGAGAAATTTAAAACATGCTGCCAGATTTGAAAATCCTCGTAGTTGACGAAAATGATCTTAGATTTCTGTTGCATGGGGTGAATAAAGGATATCATTAAAATGATCAACCGCAACACAATATACCTACAATCTCCATTTTAGGTACATACTTTATCGTAAAGCATATATCATATATCGTATTAAACACATCTGTTAGTGTAATTATAACTATTCAGGGATCGGAAATGATTGCGAATGGGAAAGACTGAGAAACATTTTAACGTCTGAATTCATGAGAATACCAAGAGCTTCTGTCATAGGCCGGAGTCACAGGCATGTTCTTGAAAACATGTTTTCCTGTTTTGATTGTGAAGTCGTAAATAGCTACCCGAGTTGAATTTGAAGGCACTGCTAATAAATCCTTGGTGATTAATCAAATGTATTTTTGCATTGGTGACAATCTCAGTGATTTATGCGTGTCTTGAGTTTGAAAAAATCTAAAATATGCAAACACTTAAAATTTTATTGCTGGCGAGAAACAAATGGAAATCCGAAGTCGTAAAACGTATACTGCTGTCTAATTCCGGTCGGTCGTAATTGAACCACTATGCGGATCCCGTTCGATATCAATTAGGGTAATTTAGACCGGAAATGGCGCATAAAATTTCAAAGCTTGGCTAGCTTACAGTAAATGCGGAGTCGGGCGGAGGGATTACTCGAAATGGGGATATTTTTTGTGATTTTCTGAGGTGTTGTGTCGAGGTTGAAAGCCATTTTGATTGCAAAGTAATGAGTTCCACTGAGCATATCTACTCATCTGCATATGGTGGGGAACATTAAAACCAATCCTAGAGACATCAGGTGATTTCCTTTTCATAAAAACAACTTGGGGATAACGGGCTCTGGTCGTAACCGGCGACCAGCGTGACGCATTCAGTCCCCATGTACCTATACATGTACATATAATGCGTACATTTGTACATAAATATGTATATATTTTTCAAGTAGTTGACGGGCCATTGTGAGGTAATGACGTTGCTTTACAGAGGGTTGAATAACGGAAATAGAAAATTCAGATGGTGACACGAGTCTCGTACGATCTCGCACGATACCTGTGTGCCTTTCCCGTTTCCTTTTTACCTTTCCTCCGTTCAAACGATATCTGGTATCCATTCTCCTCCCGCCGTCATGTTTACCTCACACTTCCATTCCCGCGGACGCTCTATCATATCGCCGCGCTTCCCCCGGCTCCCATTGCCGCGCCTCCGCTCCCTCTTGACACCCTTCCATCCCCCATCGGCTCCTCCTCCGCTCCCCACCTCGTCACACGCACCCGACTCGCAGGCACCGGACGCGCGCGAACGCACCAGCACCACCCCCGATGCCGGGGATCTGACGGGAGGCGGGTGAACTGATTTTTTTCGCACGATCGATCAGCTAGCTCAGTCCGCGCCCCAACCGCCGCTGTTGACGCCAATAATTAAGTCATGGTTATATATGTGTAAAACGGGCGGCGGTATCACTCAGAACAAAACACGTCCGATGCCGGAGGACTTTCTAGAGCCGTCACCCTGAAAGCTCGTTTAATTAGAGAAACGGGGTTAAAACCATGCTTGAATTCGATGGCTGGAGGCACCATATGCCATGTGCCTGTGGATTCCCACCCATGGGTGGGAAAATTCATATTTCCCATTTCGCTGGTGCCAATATCATCAACAGTTGGTGTTCTGCCTTGTTACCGGTTCCGTTCACCTTGAGATTGTGGGGGTGAAAAGAGCTAGCAGATGAATCATTTAGTAGTTTGCTACCTAGTATTTATATTTCACATTTCGCTGGGGTTAATATCATCAACAATTGGTGTTCTGTCTCACCGTTTTCGTGCACCATGACTGCCTCCATCCGCTTCTTCTGTTCCAGGTCTGTACCTAAGGCCTCTTTGCAGCCTCCTATCTTGACATTGTTCTACAGTTGGCCTACTTCTTTGTTTATCATGACATATTTTCTAGTCCTTAATTTAATGTATTCTCACAATTGCTGTTAGGAAAAGTTGATACTTTGCTGTTTTGGTATTGGGGCCTATGCGAATTACTGGTTAAATTTATGTCTGAGAATCAAAATTTAGCAATTGAGTTTTAGTGACCAATATAAAATTTAAATGTAAGAAAATATAATAGAGGTAACAGTTATTCGATCTACTTTGCAATAAATGTGAAATGCATAATTTCAGACCCAATCATAAATACCCGATTAAAACCATAATGAAAATGAAATTATGGAAACCGTAATGGAAATTAGCGGAATATGTTGCTAGAGATGAAAATGTATACAATAAAAAGTAACAGAGAGAAATCAGTTTTATATATAGTTTCGAAAAGTAGAACTGTAAAAAAGTAAATCTTGAAAGGATATTATTGGTAGAATTCCGGATAAAGTAGCTTTTTTAGAGACCTATGTCAGAGTGTGAATGCAACACCGATGAACAGCAGCGTATGGATTTGGTAATGTAGGAGTCAAAAGGGTGAAACTGAACGAAAACGATAAATGCTGCGTTTCACGGATGACATGTTGGGCTTTTGCACCGAGATAAAAAAGCCTTCATTAGCCAATGAAAGCAACGGATGGGATGCTCTAATAAGTGAGCCTGCATCGAATTCATAGCATTCACCGTGATGATTAATCGGATGTATTAATGTCCCGAATTTTAGAGCGCAATCTGAGCAAGGATTAATTATATTAAATGAACTAATATGAAAATTATAATTTTCGGCCGAGAAAAGCTGACCAGAGGCGCTTTATATCGGCCTGAAAATTAAAAAAAAACATCCCCACCAGTGATATTTCTCAAAAATATGATGAAGAAGTCGAATAAAGTAAAAAAAAAGATAACACGAACGCCAATCCTGTGATGTACAAGTCTAAAATTTAGTAAGAAGGTCTTTTTATATTTGTACTATTGATTGGAAATCTCTATTTGTAATGAATAAACGTAGTGTAATACGTATTGAAAGCCCTATTTAACTTTTAGAATGAATTACTATGTTTTTATGCGGTATTTTATTTTAAAATACGTTTTTTAATAAAATAGAAAAAATGAGACTCCAGTTACTTGTAAGGATAAAAATGGTCGATAAACCTCTGAGAAACCCCTAAAAAGGGTTATAATAAAAATAAAAAGCGGGTATCACTAATACCTCAGGAAGTGAACTATTCATTTCATTTGAGCAAGCGTACGCGTCAATATGGTGAGAACCAAAAAGGAAAAATGGAGGTAGAAAAGTGGGACCCTTTTGAGAGCTCGGAGGACACAAAATTAAACTAAAGTGCTTGCAGTGGCGATTGCTTAGCAAAATTATATCTTTATAGAATTCCTATGACTATGAGAGATATGAGGTTGACACCTATCCATCAACTCATTTATTTAATACACACCTAGATTCGCGATGTAGACCGTTGAACAAGGCCTAGGGCGCAATTCATGGAATATAATTTAGGCAGTGTCTATCACCCGGATACATTCTACCACAAAGAATAAATGTAACTAGAAGTTAAAAAGCACAAAGGCTTAGTTATATAATGTCCGGTTTGACCTCACCATTAATTTCCATTTATGCATTTTTGCCGATGGCTCCATTATCTACAGGAAAATTGAGGAGAGCGATCATGAACTCCTTCAAAAATATGTAAATAAAATGGTAGCTTCGATACTAAATAATATAATGTAATGACAAAAGGGTAAATTTATTATTTTTAGTCAGAAATAGACTGCACATTTTCAGGACAACTTATTATTATAAGTAACAGGTGCAAATAATTATGTCTTCATTTAATTCAAGGTTTCGGGAGATAGCAAACGTGGAACACAGAAAAAAATCATTCAAAAATTACATTAGGTTATGAGAGAGATAAAGGCGAGCAGTAAAACCACTAAGGAAAAGGATATAATACTAATTTTTGAATATGCGCCAAAAGTTTGGGACCCAAATGAATAAGGACAAATAAAATCCGTTGAGAAGGTACAAAGAAAGGCAGCCAGGCATGTAATGGCGAAACATTAAGAGGACAGCGAGTGAAACTGACCTGCTAAATGTACTAAGATGGGATTCACTACGAAGTAGAAGAAAAATTAACAGACTGTGGATTGTTCCACACACGGGAGAAAAAGAATGACGGGAACTGAGAAAGAAAGTGGAAAACTCAACTACATAGGGAGGAATGTATCCATCAATGCAAGGTGAAATGTCAGTCACAAAGGACCAATATACAAACGTTCTCATTCCTCAACATGACAATTTTCGATTGGAACAGTCTTCCTGCTGAACTATTTGACCCCTTTTCTAACAATACATATTAATAATTTTACAAAAAGTTTCCAATAATGTATCTTGCATAATTTATTCTTTATTTTTTATAGTTTTTTTTTAAACATTTTGTTTTAATTATTTTAAATTATGTATTTTTATATGAATGTTACCTCCTAGCAAATAACCTACTTGTGAGTTTTTTATAACGATACTACTAATACAATTAGACGAATAGGCCATTACGTATATTAGATGTTAGCTGAGGATTTGGATTTTGGGATGTACGTGGGCTTCATCCATGAAAAAGCATGTTTAAATTAGTAATTATTCAGCGAAAATGGACAACCAGTCATTATAAAACCCGGGCTAAGTGTCTAAAGGCAAACATTAGCAGTTTTAGTGTATGAATCAGATTCATTTTCGTAATGGCAAAAAATTCACAAAATTAACGTGAAACTCGAAGGCAGACATTTTTCTGATCTCGTTAAAGAACATAGGTATCGATAAATGGATAATGAGGCTGTTTGTGCCATGACTGAGAGCCATGTGCTTATAATTATGTATAATGTTTATTTATCGAACTTCTGAGCATATAATTGCAATTACGGTTCACAAAGTGGCATCTTTTCATTTAATGTAAAAACTTTTAGCGATGTGTACGTTTGAACTATTTATATAATTTAATAAACTATGTATCGATAGAGAATAATTTGAAATGCATATATGAACTGGTTGCACGTGAAGGCTTCCTAGTGGCTAATCAATTGAATATTATTCTAGAATAATGAACTTTGGATGGAATATTTTGCTATACTTCTTTATTCTTTCATTTTGTTTTTCTCTCCCTCTCTTCCATCCAAGTGTTATTTTTCTTTTTCTTTTCCTTCTTGCGGAAAACTTTTGTGTCAATATTTTAATAATAATTTTATTCAGTAGCATGGCTTTCGCTTTTTTAATACCTTTCATGTTTTTTTATCATTTTGACTCACTGGTTGCTATTTTTACTCCAATAAACGCAATTGGGTCCCTCACCACTTTGAAGAGGAGTTAACTATTAACTCTTAGATTTTAATGAAAACTGGTGGAAATGCTTGCCTCGCCAAAAGAAAATACCATTTTTGGGATAATCGAAAAAATTGATGAATAACGGCTATTTTTCAAGATAGCAGTTTTCACTTTCACGAATTTTTCCTTATCAAATATATTTGTGAAGAATCAAGGTAAAAACTCATTGGTTATTTTAAATCTTAATGCTTTAAATTATTTCAATTCACCACAGAAATAGCAATTAAGTTATTATTTGCTTAAATAATTTAACGTTGTATCAAAATATATATTTTTAAAATCAAGAGTGATTTTCCATTTAAAAGGGAAAAAATTGAATTTTCCCCAGCAATGTAGATTTGGTGCTAATTTACAGAGATATATTTATAGCACTTATTGTGTGTCATTGATGTGTTATTAGTTTTAGCGATCAATAGTACCCGTCATTCCTTAATGCATACTCTTTGTATTTATGTATCCTTACTGACCTGTCTCTCCGTATTTTTGGGAAACGTTATATCCATAATCGCGGAATATAATGGAGAATCCTGGTTAATAATTAGATAATAAGTTCTGTTTGTGGTTCGGCGGTAATATTCTCATTTCTTATCTTTCTTGTTCCCTCATTATGGCTGTCGTTCTCATTATGTAAACAATAAGTAGGATGTGGTGCTAGATTTATTCCGGTGGAGAGGATGCCTTTTCCTGTACAGGCAATACCTTTAATATGAACATTAGAGAAACGTTTTCATGCTAAATGTCAATATCTCTATGCATTTTATTTCAATTCAAGCTTTTGCCCATGAATTGCCCAGAGTCGTCATCGGAGTGATTTGGATGCCTTTTCTATAACGCCCAATGTGATCTTATGGTCGATTTCCATGATTTTTTTCGATATCGAGATGCAGGCAAGGGTCCCCCCTTTCACCCCTTTTGCGGCCGGGATCAATTCCTTGCGGGATATACCCTGAGAGGGGATCTGACTTATGGGTGGTTCCTTTCGCAGAAATTGCTTTCCAATGGTTTTCAGACAGAAGTAATGCCTCGCCGTGGTTCCGTTATCCTCTCGCTGAAAGGGGGACTCGGCAGCAACAGCGCCGATTTACATATGCCTACTCGGGTTTGAACGTGTCTGAGCGTGCTTTTGAGAGTTTATGACTCACGAATACGTTAGTTTTATGGCGCCCCGTTATACTGGTAAAGATATCATTATCACAAGTAAAAATGAAGGTTAACGAAATGGTACAATCATTACTTATGATGAATCTGTTATACAATTTTACAACTAGATGTTTTAGCTTCTATGAAGTAGTTTCTATGCCTAATAATTTTATTTATCTATAGGTCGGATACTGCGCATTATGTTATACAGAACTTAAATTTTTTCACCAAGTAGTTAATAATATTACCTGTGTGCGTATTAATTAAAATGAAATAGTTATTAATTATGGGTGGAAGGAGAAGGATGCTGAGATACATTCGCTACTTAGGAAGAAAACCGGCAAAACTCGAAAACCACCACTTTGGAGAAAATCCCATTTATAGATTTAACCGAAGTTCAACTGAATATCACTTATCTCCGTAAAATGTACTGTAAAGTGGCCGGATATGTGAATTACATTTGTGACACTCTTTCACATAAAAATATACCACTTTTTCGTTTTGATTATAACGTAAGCGAACAATCGCAATTTTTTTAGTTATGCCGGTTTTCTTACAAAGTAGCGATATTTACTAAAATCTTACCTACTTCAAAAGATCTTACCTTTACGCCTTTAAGGTTTATAAGACTCCTAAGAGGGACGCGTATCGCTTTATTACTGCTTTTTGATACGTTTAAATTACAATGACTGGATCATATTGATTATTATTACTTTAGAATATTACTGTATACGATATTGGAGAATTATAATATTGATTCATTTATCGCGTAAATGAATGGCATTTCCGTAATAAACAATTCGTTTTTTTCAGTAAAAGCTCGTGCTTTGTCTTTGGTCCAACCTTATTTACTACTACCAGGACTCAAAAAATCTCCGTTGCGAGGGCCCTAACTGGAATTATTTCGAGAAGAGTCTGAGGACATTCCTCGAAAAAAAAATAATCACCATATTTATTCCATTAATGCACCCACTTGATTTAATAGGCTCAATTCGTCGAATTCTTGCGAATCAAAAATTTCCCCTTTTTACATCTCCATGCAGAAATATTTACAAAGGCGTTGTCGGATTAATCCGGCAGAATTCATTCAACGCTATCAGAATCATTTTCCCGGAGAGAGAGCCCGCACTTTTTCCAAAATAAAAGGAATAAAATTTTCAGACTCGCTAATTGAAGCCGAAGCGAATATATTCGGGGATCCCTTTTTATTTTATTATTATTTTTTTAATAATTTTTAAAAAATTATTTCACCAACGACTCTGAAGTCAGCGCCCGTTGGATGTCAGAGTCGACGCGATAAGCTCCTCTCTTCTTCTTTTTTTATCCGGCCGTTTAAACAGTTTTTGCATCTCGTCCATTTATTCCGGATAGCCGGGCGGAACGAGGAACGAGCGCAAATACTTTATTCCAGTCATATCCTCGAGGGCGAGAAGGGAGGAGAGAGAGAAAGAACAAGTTTATGGAGTGAATTTCGTTCGGCCATTCATTCCTCGGCTTGCCAACCAGCTCCACCTCATCCCCAATCCCCATTTTCACTCCCCCACACTTCTCACACCATCACCTCAAACCCTTCCCCTCTCTACCGTACCCCTAAACCCTTTTTCTAACCAACCCCCTCTCCCCCTCCATGTCCTCCCGTTCCTACTCTCTCCTCCCCCTAGGGCTCCCCTCCTCCCCCTCACATCTTCCTGCTCTCTCTCCCTTCCTCACCAACCAACCTCCGCGTGCGTGTTCCTCGGCCGGAATCCTTTGTGGGAGTCGGATGAAAAGAATCGCTTTTTATTCGCACCGGAGTCTCTCTGGGTGCCGCCAGCCAACCAGCCAGCCAGTGTGTGTGCTACTGCGGAGGTTTTAACGCCGCCCCCTTGCAAAAGGGAGGCCGACCCCCACACCGTTTGAATGAAGGGCCGCCGAAGTCCGCCCAACCTACCTTCTCCTCCTCCCCAGGAGGTTGGAACTAAAAGAAGAGGGCTATGGGGAAGGAAGGGGAACAGGGGAGGTTTATAGAGAAGCGGGAGGTGTCGTTGGGTTGGGTGCGGGGAGTACAAGACGGATACAGCGGCTGGGAAGGGAGGGAGGGGGATCTGTGAGAGGTGGAGAGGTGGCGTGCCAACTCAGTGAGAACCGAGGAAGGAAAAAAGAATGTGGAGGATCGGGGTGTGGGTGGTTTTTGGGGGTGGAGGGATAGTCTTGTAGTGGGATTGGAGAAAAGGCGAATCAGGAAAAGGGCCCCTAGAGCGAATGGTGGCGGGAGGACTAGTGTTATAAAGGTTAGGGGATGAATTAGGCGCGATAGAATGATTGCCGTATTCTTGCCGTCTCCGGGACGCGATATGCAAAAGGCTCTCTCAAAAAGAAACGGTCAACGTTAATTGGAAGAGGTTTATAAGAATGTTCACGAGGTGGCTATCTGTAAAACTCATCGAATGTTATCGAAAAAGAAAATTCGGATTTTTGAGTACTTAGGTATGGCTGATTGGGTGTTGTGGGATGGTAGCAAAGACATCAAATGAGGGACTTGGGAACCAACAGTAATGGGAGGACTGTTACTTAACGATGGGGGATGTTTTTCACATGATCGGTAGATTGCTGTATTCTGATGAGTAGTCAAATCAGGAAAAGGACCCCTATATCGAACTGTAGGGATAGAAAACGATTTCGGTGCTATAGAATGATACGCTATTCTTGCCGTAGCCGAACTACAACATGGTCGTCAGGACACTAAATACGAAACCCTCCCTCCATGGGAAAGGGACTGAAAAAATTGGAATATGTTATCATAGTGTGCGCGATATGTCACTCGGGTAAAATCGTCGAATTTTATTGAAGATGAATATAATCTTTGGAAATTCGAATTTTTAAGATCTTCGGTTGGGTTGGATGGAAGGTTGGGGTGAAACTAGTGTTATATCGGATGAGTAGAAAAAATGGGACCCTAGAATTAACAGTGTTGGGGGAATGATATTTAAAGGACGGGATTGAATTTGGCGTGATTTTTAGAATGCAGTTTTCTGGCATCTTAAACATGGTGTACAAAGGAAGATCTCTCTAGAGGAAACGGATAATGTTAATTGAAACAGACAATAAGAGAGTGCTCCAGGCGTCGCTTGGTAGAAATATTTCAAATTTTCCCAAATAGAATAAAATTTTATAGGGATTAGAACTAGCATATACCTAATACCTACCTACTTGGTCTTCGCAAAGCCGAAAATGGTTTCCATAATTTTTCATCGTGCGACCCTGTCTGACGCTGCATGAAATATCACTGTTTCACATAACGGAAGTAGTGTTGCGCAAGTACCCTAAAGATATATTCATAATGGAAAATTGCTTGTAAGATTATATTAGCTGCAAGTAAACTCTGAAGAAAAACTTTTCAATTGTACGCTGTAGTATTCTTCTGATAGTTTAGTTGTCAATTCGCACTTGGAACCCATATCTATATGCATTTAATGTAGGATAATTTAATTTTTTCCAATTTTTTATGCCTTTGATATTAAAAGGCAGTCTTGAGTAGGTCTCTTAGTATTTGTTTTAAATATTTACCAATTAATGGAATATAACGGATTTTCACATCTGGCTGCATATGACGTTTGCTTTTTATGGTACAGTGAATTAAAGGTCTCAAGTAAGGTAGCGGAAAGGTTTGACAGTATTTGAATGAAAACAGTCCTTGACATTTGACTGCAATAGAATCCACATGATTGTATGCCTACTGCGTATCCACTGAGATCCAAATAACCATAAAAATTTCGGAATAGGGTTTTTCTTTCCAACTGTTTTTCGTTGTTACCTCTTTTGATCACATTTTGTACTATATTTGTTTTATTTTTTTCTAATCATACTCATTGCTGGTATTTTTATTAGATCAAAAGAACTTTTTCCTCAATAACTCTACTGGTCGTGGCATCAATAATTATATAAATGCCTTCCTTTGTTGTGGCGGTGGGCGGGGCAACGTCCTCTTCTGCCACCTATGAGGTCGCGAGTTTGAATCCCACCTGTATGGTTTTCCCCTAATCAAGGCCCCATTGTCTGTGTTCATCTGAATATATATTGACTTGGCGTTAAACTGCAAAAGTTTTTATTTGTAAAGAAATTATTATAATAATAATTTTTCAATTTAAATTGCGAGAAAGATTGTGAGTAGCCCTGAATTCAAGAATGTCATCAATATTAACAAGATACGCCTACTGTCGGAAAAAAGTAGAGATACTCGTGTTTCAGATGTTCTTTCATCTAAAATAGGAAACCAAATTTAATATAGAAAAATGCACTTAAAAATTATTTTATTTTTAATTCACGGTTTTGGTGCATAAAAACTGACTCACAATGTTTGAGTGCTTATTATTCCGTTGCTTTTCAACATATTAACTTTTGATTTTGAAAGAGGAAAATCCAATGTTATTGTTAGGGGTTTAGTGAAAACGATTTGCTTATGTTACAAAAATTTCACAAGTTGTTGTAAAAAGTGTAAAACCTTTTTAACTTCGAAGCGAATGGCATGATTTAAACATTAGAGAGACCTTACTGTGCTCTACGATGACTTGAAAAACTATTTAAGGAATACTCCTGAACTAAACAAATTAATTTTTTTCCGTAGTTTTAGATAATCTGGTACAATTTAAATGTAAAAAAGTGATATATATTTCGGATACATGGTGAACATAGATAAAAATTATCGGTATTTTCAATATTGAATTTCAATAACTTTTTGCATTTGCATAAAAATTAATATGATACTCGATTATATCTCCATTCATTCGTAATCATTGTCCATTTCCGCGAGAAACCTTTGAAATTGTTAGCTTACTTCGCCATCATGTTGCGTGTGATTATAATAATTTAAATTATCTTAAGCAATGTGTATTATTTTAATAAAGCAAGAAAATATTTGCAAATGCTTTTTTCCAATGTGCTTCTTTTTTGCTTGCTTCAGTTGTGTTTTTCTAGTTAATCTTGCGATACCAAGTATATGGCAAGAGATTCCCCTGTAACCGACCGATTCCGGAGTCAGAAAGTAAAATAAAATAAAAAAATATTTGATCTGTCTGAAATGCGAGCATGCATTCTGATTTATTTATTAAGAGTTAATATGATAAAAATTAAGAGTTAATAAAAATTAACGAGTACTATAATCAATTCTGAGTCTTTCCTTCATCCTACATTCTTAATTCTTATTAGGATACCTTAGGATAAAAATTAATACTTTCTTATCATGCTGCAGAATTTTTTTTATCTGGTTATAGTGGCTTCATATTTCTCAGGAATGGCGAATCATCATAAGCTGTTGCCTCGACTATATTTATTCATTCGTCAGTTGTTCTAGTATAGTCATTCGTGGAGATATATCACTTTTTTACATTTATATTGTACCAGATTATCTAGTACTACGGAAAAAATAAATTTATTTCAGGACTATTCCTGGAATAGTTGTTCGAGTCGACGTAAACTGTGATGTTTGTGAGTGAGATTCCTCCAAAACAGCTAGCGTGGTAACTATTGCACTGAGGCTGAAACAGAAAATATTCCTGCTGAACAAAGGTACCTTTGACGATTTCAAGGTTTAGCTAATGAGCAAATTCCTGGAACTCTTAGCGAGTAACCAAACCAAGATACCGGAGAAACTTGGAAATCTTTCTAAGAAATACTGCACCTTGGAATGGATATTGAATACCTAGGAGACGCCAACGTGAGAGTAAGGAATCAAGCGTCCACCACTGTGAAGAAAAATGTGAGCCGAGAGGATCTATGTATATAGCATTCTATTTAAAAAACGCCATTTACTCCTCAAACGGAAAAATGAAGTGATAGGTAAGAGTGTCTCTACACAAAGCTTGCCAAAAAAACCGCTTTTTGCTATGCAGGCCTTCAAAAGGAAATACTCGAGGAAACGTTGCAAGGATGTGGATGAAGATTTTTTGCTTTATCGTACGAAGTTGTGACCGAAAACCGGTGGAGTAGTGTCTAAGAGTATGGACAAAGTTAAAATAAAAACACTTTTAAAATTTACGGAATGGAGCTAAACCAAAGATTCCAACATTCATTGTCTTCTCTTCAACCTGTGAGAAAATCATTCAAAGATCATCATTCGGCTAATGCATATTCACAATAAATGGCGTATTTTCGAATGGCCAATCCATCAATCTTTCTCCATTAAGTGTAATATGCCCTGTGAGTCAGAAGGAATATCTAGGTGTTTATTTTGATACCAGCTCATTTTATTCTTTCCTGAGCGCTCTTATTTGATAAGAACCTTTAAAAAGTATTTTGTTGCTCTCGTGTGAAGAGAACTTGAAAATAATCACTTAAAAACCATTAGTATGAAAGGAAACATTTAGACCGAAGGCCAGTCTGCTATTTTTGGAAAAAAAGTTTATAAAATAAAATAATTCATTTTGCTGTGTTACTGTTTACAGTTTGTGCTATGTGAACTGTCTTGACGTATTTTTGGTGTGAAGTAGTGACATTTTAACTCTTCCACAAAAAAGCCGCAGTATGCAAACGGTGCGATTTTTCTGGTGACATTCCTAATAAGGAACACCATACGTTTGCTTGCAAGTTATATGTATAACTATATTTTATGCTTTCTGAAGCTTGGTGACGGGATAAATCCGAAAATACGCTGCCTAATGCAGTTCTTTGGAACAATATATCATCGATCTCACTACCTTAACATGAGAGGACCACATACGACCATCGCACTCCGTGCAAATTTACGAATGTTTCTCAAAAATGGCTGAAACAAGTTCGAAATGTTCACGTACTGGAAAGCTTAAATCTTCCTCATAGGAGTAGTAGCGCAATATGCGGATGTTAAATGTCAGCGTTGTTCTATCTATTTCATTGTACTTACTTAGACCTTTACTTAGGAGCGCCTTTACTTTATTCTTATTTTCGGCTCAGATGGAATATTTACCATATAATTTTTTACATCAGAATATAAAGGAGTAGTAAAATTAATATCATAAGTATTCTTTTAAATAGAATATGTACCTACCTGGGAGAATGTGGAACATTAATCGAAAAACAGGCAATATAAGCTCCTCGATAAACTAAATATACAGAAATAGTACCTGTAATCCATGTGTAGAAACATATTCACTGAAATGAGGAATTAATTTTAATAAAGATATACATCGGCCAATGGAGTCCAAGTGACCAATTAGTACAAGAATTAGGATGTGAGCAATCCTTTTTACCCGCCCAGTTCACTAGTAGTGGAAATATTTGCGGGTAGCGTTTAAAACTCCTGAAAATTTTACTGTTGTTCATTTACTCAATTTTCTTAAGTACACATTATTAAATCTCAAGTTTCCTCTTGAGACCAATGACATAAAATATCCATTCCCAAAGCCTCCAAGACAGTAAAACTAAATTGATGTGTCATATAAATTGACTTTATGAGAAAGCGTTGGAAAGTTAAATACCCTATATAAATTGAGAATATTTATTTGATGCATAAAAGAGGTGATTGACTAATGATAGAAAAATAAGAAAGTCCCTGATAAAAGTTTCCTATACCGAGGATAGTTGCCACTTCGGTAAAAATGCGGAAAAATATATTACTGCACTGAAAACCAAGCTTTCTCTAAATACGAGTGTCGTATGTGTGAACACGCACGGGCCTTGGGGAATATTGCTATTTTTGGGGGTAGACATTGTTTTGTCGGTATTCAATGTCATTTACTTAAATAATTGAAACATTCGGAAAGCACAGTGGTCCTCACTGGTTGTTGTGTCTTTAATATAACAAGAACGTAGCTCCTCTCTTAGAACTCCTTGATCCGCAGTCGTTAAATACACCAGAAAAAGTATTATTACGTAGGCAAGGTATTAATTGATGGTGACTAGATTTGTTAGTTATTTATGCATTATATTTAGAGTATAATTACTAAAATAAAATAATTCATCAAATTAGAATGTGAAGCGCAGCTGCAGTCGCTAAAAGTAAGAGGTTTTCTAGGTAAGTGAATTCTGCGAAGGAAATCTTTCTTTATTTCAACATCATTTGAATTTTGTGTCAATAAATTCTTTTGAGTAAATTCGTCTCTCAGGAATAATAAATTTTAAAAGAATCAGTTGCCTTTTTTGCTTTTGGTAAACACTTTCTTCATGAAGTAATTTAACCTGGTGGCGTTTCTTGGAATAAATTCCAATATAGCTTTTAAATTACCTTCTCCGTGAGTATTTTGAACAATATAATGAACTTATTGAATTGTAATAAGAAAGTTTCACCCAGATAAATAGAAAATTGCCATTATGAGATAAAGGAAATGTTGGCAGATAACGTTTGATGACTTTATCCTCAGCAATGGGGTATTAAATTTGAGATGTGATATTTAGTCATAAAATGTTGGGATATTAAAATTTTCACCATTATATATTAATGGCATTTGATTTTAGAAGACATTTTATTGAAAACTCTAGAGGCAACTGGGTCATAATGATAGGAATATTGTAACTCACACTTTATGCAAAGCATCACGTAATGCTTTGATTTAAAACGTGTTCATTTGCTAACTATGCCTTGGTAGTACGCTGGCCTTCCCTTTGATTTATAAAATTTTTGTAGCTATAAATGTTACTTTGGATGATGCATAGCTTCAGATCTTTCCTGCGAAGCTGCGTTAGGCGTGCACATTGAACATTAGGTAGATTACATTATGACAATTCAGGGATTTAGCTCCTTGATAAATGAATTTCGTCGATAAATTATCGTTACTTCACAAATACCATTCTTTAAATGAATGATAATGAAACAGCGTACGTTAAGACACCAGAACATTGCTGGTGTCTTGATATACGCCGTATAGGCAGCTCACGTGGTACCATATGAATGTGTGAACAGTTTGTACATACGTATTTCTGAAATTAATTGTACGCTTCATATTTCATATCATACCTGCTTCCAGTTGTATAGAATCAAGGGTTTTCACCAGTCCACCTTTGAAAATATAACTAGCAAAAAATTAAGATTAAAGTGTAGGACTTGCAATGGAAATGAAGAATATGGAAAGCATTGTCCCAGACTACGCTTAAAAGTAAGAAAATAGTAGACATTTAAATTAGCTTAATTTCATTTACCCTTGCACATTACCACTTTCACTATCTATGTAATACCTCTTTATTGGTAGTGAAAATCAGCTCATTTTTTAATTGTAAATGCTTAAATTCATAATCAATTCTTGTTCGTGCTGTCGCTAGTCATTTACCTACAACGCTAATGTTTTTACTCTTGCTATTTTTTCTCGCATAATTATTGTATGCACCAATACCACATGCATGACGTAAATCCTTTCATTGAAAGCAGTATGAACGTACTATTTATTGCTTCCTACTGCTGCACGCCGTCGCTATATATATATTCCACATTGGCGAGTGTACTACCCCGCTCTCCACACGAATGAATGGACACCGCCACTCCATCAAACGTCCACCCTTACTTGACCCTATTCCTAAACATACCACTTCCCATCGCAAAACCTTCAACAAATGTTTCTCTCTCAGTATATTATAAGCCCTCCCCGAATCAGCTACTAACATCGAATTGAGGACTCACGATATGGCATTAATTTGGATTTCAAGAGAATTTGAATCGCCCGGGCTAAATTTGGCCCACTGACCAATAACCTCCTCTCCCTCCCCACTAGTCCCCTTCCCTTCTCCTTTCCCTTCCCTTCTCCTTCCCCTCCCCCCCATAGGTAACAGATCACTAGTTAGTCTCATGTGGCCGACGATGATGGCATGACCGCCGAAACATCCCGAAAATGTTTTGTGAGTGTCCTTCTATTTATTTTCGTGGGCCTGTGTTTTTGAAACTAAATTTTTATTTGTGTTTATACTCGCTGAGTGCGTTTCTGAGAATATAGTAATTATACATATGTATCTATTCATTTATTCATTCATCTTCCTTTACATAAACTAACTCATTCCTTTCTATACTCAAGCCGGATTATATTAATCTACACCGTTCTTTTGAAATTCAGAAAATATCTATGCAATCAAGTTTTCAACTCCGTTTCTCACGAGTAAAATACTCCGCTGTAACCACTTAGAAGCATTGCCCCCGATTCAGAGTAGACTTTGAAAGCAGTCGTTCTAACTACATTCTTTTCTTAAATTTAATTTTAGGCGTAGACTGTATTATCTCACTTCTTTCCTGAAACTCAAAATTTCAAATTTAATGTGTAGCACAGGAAATTAAAATTGTTTCTATTTAGCTCAGAGTTTTTCTAAAAATTATTTCGATTATGCAAAATTTAAATCTTTATTTTAGCTTGTTGATACAAACTTCCAGAGAATAACTTACGGGCATTGTTTACCCGATTTCAATTTTAGACCATATAAAATATTTAATTTACAGAGTTACTATCATTTAACATTAATTCTCTCACATTTTATTCTCTCCAATTAATTTTTCCAAAATTCCATGAAAACGTCACCTTTTTACGCACAGAATACCTTGTTTTTTGTTGAGCATTTTTCTGTAAATCTCCTTACAGTTCTAAAAGTTCGTATAATTTTCCATGTGATAAGTTTTCTTCCGCCACTCCAAGTATTATTTATTCATTATTTATATATTATATATTCATTATTTTTCGGTTGTTTTTTTGACAGGTAATTACAGTGCTGATCATTTAACATCCCATCCTGACATCGTCTGGATATATTTTAATCAATTTTTCCCTTAGATTTGCTACTTTGTGATTCATGACTTTCACTAAGCTCCTTATGTTTTTTTCCTTTTTTGTGATGCAATCTTGGTTTGGTCAATCCATAGCCATTTTCATTTTTATCCTGCCTCCTTCAAGAAGGTCAACTATGTTAAACTTCTTTAAATCAATTCACCAAACAACAACTCTTGATGCAGTTGGCAAAAAAGTAGAGGGTGAACAACAGTTCCGTACGCATATGATCATGAACGTAAATCGGATTTGTGTCTTCCCATCAACTCTGTCTAATTATTATCTACTAGTTGAAAATCATATTAAACAAAGTTAACTAAAAACAAATGAATAAAACAAATAATAAAATTGAAATTAATGGGTGGTTTTAGATTTTCATGAAAAAAATATATGTACCTGCCTGTATGGTAAACAATGTATATTACCTAAATTTCAGAGATTTCCTTTTTTTACAACATTTATTGTGGACCAGGCGGAGCTTTTTCTAAGCAGTTTCCCTTTTGTGTATTTTAAAAAATGAATACATTCGCGCCATGTGTCTGTTAGTGGAGAATTTATATGGGAGCTCGCTTTCCATCTATTAGCTCACATTGATCACTACACCTTGAAACTGAATCGTCTGTGCGTACTTTTAATTATATATATTGTTGATTGTGTTCATTTCATCTTACTTACTATTTTTCGTTCCTATAATCGATAGGTACAGAGCAGTAGCTATTCAAGTAATCAATCACATCATACATTACAAATACATTTTCAAAATGACATCATTCCAATTGTGAAAAGAAATAATGTTACATAATTTTCAAACAGAAAGTTGTGATACTTCCAGTACACTTTATACAATGACTTATTGTAATTCAGTACACTATACATTTTACACTCACTTTCTTGCGTGTATAAACCATTCTTTTACGCTTCTTTTAAAAATATCCATATTTTTAACGAGTTTTAGTTATGAGATCAATGCGTCGTTTTATAAAAATCCCTATAAAAGAGTGAGGCCCTATGATGATGTTGATAATCTGTATTAAATTTTGAACTAACATTCTTATTTTTGGTCCCATCTGGAGCGAGAATATATTTTCTCCGAGATTGCCTAGGAACGTCACGAGGTGCATTACTTTTTGTGGGAAACAATGTAATTTATAGTGCTTGTTATATCTCGTGTTTACGAATTCATATGTTATTAACTATATTAATTTTATTATACGTGTTGATTGAGAATTGATTCACACGTGTTGTTAAAGTCTGTGGTCTCGAATGTTAAAAAACAAATTTACGCTGGATCTCGTGTACTCAGCATTTAGTTGCTGAAATTTAACCCTTTCATGTTCCTGCAACTTTATTCACGGTTTGTCTAATTTTGAGTTATTCTACGAATAAAGAACATCATATTCATTTTCACAGGTGTGTGTGAAAATGAATAAAAAATCATTCTTTGCGCAGTATGTTCACACAAAATTGCGGAAAGTCACGTAATCTATCAAATGAATTTTGAATTATTTAATGCTTTCTTTGTTGGTCATGCTTGGTAGAGATTTTCAAAGTAAAAATTAAACTTTTTAAGTTAAAACAAAAACATGCCACTTAACAATGAATCCATTAAATTAATTTCTTCAATATTGCTATATTCTAAACTTAACGCTTGTCATAACGTGTTTGAATAATAATAAAATTAGGTATGTGTAATACTTCTAAAATGAATTTTCTTTGAAATATTACACATATATAAAAAAGTCACATGAAACATAGAATACAAATATCCGTCTATACGTACATGAAATAATAGTCATAGGCATAATTAGATAGTCAAATATGTATTCCAGGTGATTTAATTAGCTTATTTCGTAATGATACTTGGCTCAAGCAATCCACTGCATTGTTTTGGTGTAGAGGATTGCATAAGAGAAGGTTAAAGTAATGCTAATTACAGGGAGTCTATGGACAACGTATACGATTCATCGGGAAAGTTATGGCTTGAAATGTCGATCTGCAGACCACAGCTTGGACCAGGTAGTAGGCTAACGGTCACCACTTTTTTAATCCCCATTGAAGGTGCTTTAAATTTAACGGCATTGAGGTTCAACTGTACTTAGCTTATTACATAATTCAACATAGCAGCCCTCCAAGTATGTTCCCTGTATTTTATAGATTTCAAAAGTGGTTTTATTTTAATAATTCGCTAAAAATGGACGTTAATAAAGTTTTTAGGAGTGAATACAAAATGGTGAAGATTTAATCAGTCGATGATTAAGGTTCATTTCTATTTCAAGGCGTGAGAAAACTGCAGTCCCTCCCGAGGTCACTCCTAATTTGTTTCTTTGAGAACAATATCCAGAATAATTCATAAAAATACCAATGTTTCATTGAGAGTCAGGTGGGCACAGGGAGTTCTTCAAGTGTGTACTAAAAATTAATTAACGTGTACAATAGCATCCATTAATTTTATACGCGGACTATAAGCGCGTGCATGCGTGTAATTAAGGGATCTGATACCCAAGAGCCAATTTGGTATTTAATATGCGGGTGTGTACCAATGCACGAGTCATATTCGGCGCCAAATCACGCGTTAATCTAAGTTCATTAGTAAAGTTGGAGAATAAAAGCCTACAATCAAAATTAATTACTGATTATATGGTCATTTCTTGGCAGTATCAGTACCTTGCAAATTAATATAAGTACCACTGATGATAATTGACTGATGGAAAGTTATACAATATTAAAGTTTAATTTAACTTAAAAACCGTATACCTGTACTTCTTTTACCACCCCTTATTCCTTCATTAAAAATAAATCTGAAAAACTCATCTGACATCGTAACTTAGTACGCTTTATGTGCATGCTCAAATTCATAACGGTTGAGCAGAAAGTTGAGAAGCAGGCTCGAGTTGATTATTAGTAAGCGCTTGGGAAGAATAGACTGTCGAATAATATTATGAGAAATATAGTGAAATAAATTAAGGGTAGAACGTTGCTTATATTGAGTTGATACGTCATTTCCTAGCCAATAACTCACCTGGGTTTTTCCTGAATATTAATTCAATTGTGATGAAAATGTCCAGCTTGGTGAAAACAAATCGTTATTTTTCAGACATATAGAAATTAAAATTGTTCATTGTTTACACCCATGGCATCGTATAATTGGATTATCAGTGTATGTTTTGTAAATTATAAGGAAATTGATTTTTTGTTATCCTTTCATTTCGCCACCCGATGGAAAAACATTATCGTAGTTGAAGGAATAAAAAGAAAAATCAGAGAAAGAAGGGAAAAAATTGATTTGGCGGTTTGTTGTCAATGAATGATCTTTGATGCTAACGGGAGTTTTGGAGGATATCATGAGATCACATAATGCGTAATAAATGATGGAATGAGGTGGGTTTATGAGGCGGATACAGCAAAGGAAAAGATAAATATGTTGTATATAACTGAAGTTATGGTAAACAGCAATAACTTGATTAACAGCATCTTCTCTGGAGACAAATGTCTAAATATTAATGAAATGTGGTTTGATTCCCTTTACTGCCGAAGTTGCGCATATTTATTATGGTTCCTCAGGGCTCAGAATTCCTTCTGTATTTCTTTTTATGCGATAATGATTATTTTGATAAATTTTATGTGTTAATCAAATAAATAGAAATACAGAAGTAAATCTGAGCCCTGAGGAAGCATATTTACATCTACAAAATACCCTGCAAGCCAGCTCAGGGGTGTATGGCAGGGGGTGAGTAATCACCAACATGCATTACACTATACCCTAAAGTTAGTGTAACTACGACTAATTATCCATTGGCATAAATCGCTAATGCTTGTCATGAGGCGAAGCCTCACAAGCATGCAACACTACACTACCGATGTCATCAAAATGGAGAGTGACCTCAGTATACATGCATTCTACAACTACACAGATGGACAGGGACTCAAGACCCATGTATAGCATAATAGATTTGCGAAACGTTGGCAGAAAAGAGTAATAAACCTTAAATCATTTATAATTAGACATGTCTCCAGAGAAGATAATATTGATAAATAGAGGTTGAGAAAAGAAATAATCTTGATGATAATTTGGTTTATAATCCTGATTCATAAATTATGCTTTCATTGTTAACTTTCTTTCTGTATGAGTAAAATATTGCACAAAGTTGCGACTAAGATTTTATCAAAGATAGATGTGAACAAGGAGATTGCTATTCCGAAATACTATGCATGAGGTGTTTATAGGCAACCCATGATCGCGGTAATGAAACTTCTAATCAATGTTCTTACCAGTTATAGGAAACAAAATTAAGGGAAACAGGGACTGAACGAAGGACGTTGCATGTCAATTTTCTAAAATATTTTAAATAAATCTTAAATTGATTGGCCAATTATTCAAAACTATCCAGGGAATTACGAAGTACTGACGCCAATTATAAAATTTTGACGGCTACAACTACGAAGCTAAAACTATGGGGGTTGAAGAAATACTATGAGTTGCATAACACTTAAAGTGAGAGAGTGACGAAAAGCGTCAACATTGAGAAGGAATTATTTAGGGTCCAGAATAAAGGGAAAAGTACTTGATTCTTTTTAACTTCAATGAGGTGATACCTCTTTAATAAGATAGCTCAATAAAGTTTATATTTTATCTCCATATCGAAAACTTGCGTTTGCGTCATATTTTGAAACTCATCGCACCTAATTTCCAAATCCGTGAAAATATAGAGCAGAATGAGTTCCTGTGATTATATAACTACGCTCATTTAAGCTCCTCGTATTTTGCTATGTTGAATAGCTTGTATTGTTTACATAGTTTGGAAATTTACTATATATAATGGACAAAATAAATTAAACTAATGAATTATTATCATTTTGCTCCCGTGCTCGGAAAAACAGCGAAATTGATGGGATATGCGTCTGCTTTCTTTCAGAGAGCATAATTCAAAGGAGATAAAGATAAAGCATGAATTATCTCTACGAACTGCTCTCCAGTTGTCGGCGATTGATTTGTTTGGTGATATGCCTATCGTATTGCTTTAATTTAGCCCTAGCTTACTAGCCCTAATAAAAAATTTGATAATATTTTCGAAATTTGAAAATATTGACCAAGAATCTAGCATGGTTGAAAACACTTTAAATTATGTTTATCTTAATAGGTTTTATGGAAATGTGAGATAAAAAAATCCATTGATGGGGAAGCACATTATTTGATGTGTTAGTATGAATATCAAGAGGTCGCGGTGTTTTAATGCGCGTTTAGGGGAAATAAGTTCGACAATGTTTTGCCCATAGACGCACTGATGTGTTCTGAAGGTGTAATTATTATTTATGAACCTGTATCACTAAATTGCATTGCTCAGGTGTACAAGGAGCTGAATCTCGCAGTAATTGTACATTGATTTTTAGTATTGCTTACTTGTGTTTAACATGAATTCCCTGCATTAACATGCGACTCCTTTAAACTTAACCTATCGGAAGCCGCGGGAACAATAACTATTGTTAGGTGAGAATAGTTACGTGAAGTTACCTAAAATTGGAGAGAGTTATTGTTTCATTTATTTTCTACGTCGGATAACTCTATATTTTTTTAAATAGCACATGTGTCTTAAAATTACCTTGCTATATTTGTGTGGCGTGCTTCAACACGAACTGCAGATGTGACCTCGTTTCTATCTCTTTGTCTCACCAGTCATTCTTTGTATCAATGGATCCCGTCCTGGTTTCGCCACTCCCGGTTTTTCGGTTCCACACCAGCCCCACGGATAATGAGGTTTCTTCTCTATTAGTGGAGGGACCTAGGTTATACTTGGCTTGAGAAAACACTGGAGTTAGCGGAGGCACAAAAGAACGGAAGGGATAGAGAAGCGGTGGTGGGCTAGGGCACGCTCTAAGGAAATGGGAAGGCCGAGGAGAGATTGGGATTTGGAAGGACACAAAGCAAAAAGGGGTGGAAGGGCTGGGGGATGGGAAGAGTGAGGGAATTGTAGCGGGAAACTGAAGGAAAAGCGGGCGATGGAAATACATTTAGGGATTTGGGGCGGAATTCGCGTTTTCAAACGGACGAAAAGAGGATAAAAAAACATTTTGTCCAGCACTGAGTAGGAGCTCGGTTATTTCACCGGACTCGACAGACGGACTGGAGGAACAAATGTTCACCTGTGTAAAAGACGGGTAGAGATGAGAAAAAGGGGAAAAATAATACGAAATGCACTTTTGCATTAAAATCTCATTAACGCTTTCGTGCGGGTTCTAATCGGAGGTTTTCCTTGTAAAACCTTTCCGGTTGAAAGAAGCGGACGGCCATGTGAAAATAGGAAAATCTTTTGATGGTATTACACTGCTTTTCTGGAGAGATTAAATGGACTTCGGGTGTTCGTCTGCCTGGAGATGTCCATTAATGACAACAGTTTCTCCAAATATCCAGATTGTATATTGGTAATGGCTTTCGGGCGTTCCTCCGCGTTGCCTTGTCTAAAGGCGACGACAGTTTCTCCAGCCATCCTGCTGGCGTCTTCAGGTCAGAAGTATCGATGCGTTGAAATTGGCCGTCTTATCCAGATTGTAACTTCAGATCAGTAGATGTCCGGGAAAATTGTTGTCTACCACCAATGGACAACTTTATTCGGAGAAACTTTTAAAGCAGTTGATCATCGAGAGAATCTTGTAGATGATAGTCTATGAAGGCTGTGAGGAAGACCAATAAATTAGGTAGTTTATATCAGTGAGGCAGGAGGAAGATAAATTAGAGAATGGAGGAGTTGTGAAGGGAAACCCAGCTTTGGAACTTGCTAAATCAAACAATCCCGACTACGAACTCATTGCATTTCAAGTAAACGTCTGATGGACTAGCATAAATTGCGATAAACCTGCATCAAGTTATGTGACGTGCATTAACGTGTCATGTAAAAACTACATTGAAACTAATTTTGGGGATACCGGGAAATGCCACGGTATAACCTTTACGCAGTCACCAGCTAGTTCACATAAGTGTGAAACTTCACAGAGGAGAAATCATTCGCCTAGACCGGGACACGAACCTGGATCCCTCGATTACGTGCCGAGTAGGGTGGTTCAAAAAAATTATTATTTTATTTCGAAATGCTATAGCGCGCAAAATTTGCCATTGGTATAGGCAAGAAAAAATAATATTATTTTTTTTTTATTTATATATCTTCCGGTCACGCATTACCGTTAAAGTTCTAAACTTTCAATGTTTTTTGTAAGTATGTAAGGGTGGTATGACTACAGTCCTATATCGCGTAAACGATTTTATAAATAGTTAATAAATACTTAAAATTACATAAATTATATTAATGTAATACATTTTGGTAGCGCATCGCTAGGGAATATGTGATAAATTTGCGATTTTAGTAAAATTTCAAAGTTTTACATTTTATAACGGTTTTATAAGAAATCTAGTTGAGACGCTATAGTTACATTCCTGTACCTAGAGGTGCTTGGAAAAAAGTACAGTAAAATAATCCTCATATTTTAATACTAACCGGTCGCGCAGCCGCATTAAAAAGTGACTAATCCCGGTATGACGAGACGCAGGCGTGCGCACGAATTTTCTCTGTGGCTGCGCGCGCGTCTGTCCGCCTTCCGCCATTTTGTGTTTTATTGTCAACTGTCAGTCTGCTGTAGGCCTCAGTCAGTACTGGATGTGGCGTTGTTCCTGTGTTAGTACATGAATGTTCTCTTGTGTATTTAGATAGCAACGAGTGCTTTTTCATTAGGTGTTAGTGATTACAAGTACTAGTGTATTACCGCTATGATGTTTGCGCCACAGAACGTAGGAGTAGGTGTAATAACTAGAAATGATGTTGAATGCCCTACATTTGGCCACCTGCGGGACTTATTAAATAACAAGATACCAACACATGAGGATGTTCTCCGTTGCTGCTTTCAAGAGAGATTTAACTTGGCTGTTGAAACAAACAGCAAGAGGGTCTCATTTTTAACAGTAGCCATGAAATTTTCATAGAAAATTAAGTGTTTGAATGGCAAGGCTTCTATCCCAACTTTTTCGGAATATAGAGTGGTCCAGATTATTAACGCTTACAATGAATCATATTGTAAGCTAAGAAAATCATCCAATCGTGACAAAAACAAAACTACATTTACACTGAGACTTAACGAATTTAAAGAGAAGGGTCCCTATCTTTTTGACATTCCTGCATGCAAATGACATATTGTTGCTAACGACTGCACTTGCAATAGAACTCCAGATGCCTGTGTGTGTCCAATAAGTATTAACTGCATTTGCAAACAAAAATAAATCCCTACCCTGGAGCAACGATTTATGTATATCTATATCTATCATTTATATACGAGCTATGTATATATTTACGACTTCCAATCTGTAAATGACTTATCACTTAACAAATTAGAAGTGATCAGATGTGATGACACTGTTATGAGTTGTATGTGGGAAGACCTTTGGAATGGAGTATTAACCTTCTTCATTTCAACGAACGTCCATTCCGCCACCTTTTCAAACACTTAGGTGGTATGACAACAGACCCAACAGGTAATTCAGAGCCAATTGGAAAAGATCTACCTGGGTCTGAAAAGATACCGGTAATTGAATTTGAACCTATCGATTGTGTCATTCCTGGGGTAGATAGGCAGATACTCAGCAAAGATTGTGTTTACTTTACATATCAAAAGTCATCCAGTCAGGGGAGTGTTCTGGAGATATTTTAATCCGTGACCATGGCCCTATGTCACACTCAAGATGGCTCACTTACCGCTAATAGGGTTTTGCGCCTATGTGTTAGTGTATAGAGTCCTGAAAATATGAGTCAAATAGTCACTTTTATTTTAAAGTCGTGCCTAAGTAGTTTACCATTAGGGTAAACAAGAATTTCACTGACGCACCAAAACATATTTATCAGACCATTCAAAAAACACGGTATCTGCCGCAAGAGCTGCTTTAAGTTATAGACTCTGTTATACAACGGAATGTTTACCTTGCCCATCCCGAAAATTTACTTGAGGCGATGGTCATTGATGATAGAAACCACATTCGAGAGCTTGGGCACAGAAAAGCTTGATGGTAAGGTAAGCAACTTCTGAAGATGATCATATAACACCTTTTATGCCACCAAACCTAAAATTTAAAGCTACAGACTACACCGAAATTATACAATGGGATACTTGTAATCTGACTAAACCTCCTTTGTTACGAGCACTGGCTAAGGACGAAGTAAAACAGTATGTAAACAGAGACTTTAAGACTTTAAAAATTTCCATGCCATACGCAAGCTGTCGAAAGGTGCGTTAAGCTTGTGACAGAAGCTTCCAGTGAGGTCTGTGGGCACACTTATAGAGATGGTTTCATCTGAGTTAGATTATTCTCAAGATCAACCTTGCTTACCTTTTCGCACAAATCTGGATATAAATTCGTAGTGATGGACATCAATTAGTATCGTTTTAAACCATGGAGAAAAAGTGCAGAGAAAAACATTGTAAATTTGTATATGTTTTAAACTTGTAAATATTGTAAAAAACACCCTAATCATTGTATGGTACGTTGGGTAGGGCGTGGGTTGAACTCGAAATGCAGCCACCTCCCCGTGATGAAATCGGGTCGTTTTGTAAAGCAAAATGAGCGAAGAACTGCACACACAATGTAATTTGAAAAATACCTACAAATTTATGAATGGAACTCTATTCTATCAGATGAGCGGCCAAATAGAATAAAAAAATAGTGCTACTGAATCAGGCTTATACTCGTATTCAAATATAACACTCTTATCTTATTTTAAAATCAGAAGGTTCGCGCGAAAGAACGCGACAATTACTAAGTCCAATGCAGCATTAGTCACTTTTTATTGCGGCTGCGCAACCGGTTAGTATAAAAATATGAGGATTATTTTACTGTACTTTTTTCCAAGCACCTCTACGTACAGGAATGTAACTATAGCGTCTCAACTAGATTTCTTATAAAATCGTTATGAAATATAAAACTTTGAAATTTTACTATAATCGCAAATTTATCACATATCCCGTAGCGATGCGCGACCAAAATGTATTACATTAATATAATTTATGTGATTTTAAGTGTTTCTTAACTACTTGTAAAATCGTTTACGCGATATAGGACTGTAGTCATACCACCTTTACATACTTAAAAAAAAACATTGAAAGTTTATGGTTTTGGACGATTTTTATCGAACTTCAACGGTAATGCGTGACCGGAAGATATATAAATTAAAAAAATTTTTAATATTATTTTTTCTTGCCTATACCAATGGCAACTTTTGCGCGCTATAGCAATCCGAAATAAAATAATTGAATTTTTTCGAGCCACCCTAGTGCCTAGTGCCACCGAGGCATCCTTCTCCCTTATGGGTTTCTCCCCGGTGGCTTAGTTGGTTGTCGGCGCGAAATCGAGGGATCTGGGTTCGTGTCCCGGTCAAGGCGAATTAGTTTTCCTCTACGGAATTTCGCACATTGAATTTCACATACTAGTTAAATGTAGTGGGATAACGATAAAAATGTGTAGTTCTCAATAATTATGGGCAAAATATTTCCAGAAATACGTCATTACGAAAAATATGGTGGATGTTATGGAACAGGAAAGAAAACAATGTTCCCAGATAAATTAATGGACGCAGCCATCTACTCCGGTGAAAGGCCAGGAATGCGGGAGTGATGTAGAATGGCAAGAAGGAAGAATAGCCGTCTCATTCGACGGACCAAGTGTGGCACATCAAGTGCTCTCCACACAGCACTCAGGAAGGGATCGGGAATGAATTGATAACTCTTTGCCCCTTCCGAAATTCGGAGCGGAGCCCTCGGGATGAAAAGCAGGTACTCCAGCCAGATCCTTCTCCGCACCGGCCAGGTCGTGCTACATTCAATATGGTATTTCTTTGGTTTGAAAATGTTCTAGCGCCAAGTCGACGTCCCTCGACGTAAACTCGTGGGAATTCGTTTGCCTTCTATTTAAAGGTTTGAGATCGCTCTATGGGATAAAAAAACCACGTTATAACCTAAATCAATATTCACCAAAAAGGGCAAAATTTACCATGAAAAAATAATTTGACTTGACCGAGATTTCCCAATAGTTAGTCAAATGTGTTATCCTGTTGCAGGGGCAAGTCAAATGATATTTTTTAGGCGAATTACACCCGCTTTGGCGTATATCTTTGCACCCGTGCGCGGTACTGCGTACCACATCATTTTTGCAACCGTAATAATTGGAAAAATTTATATTAATAAAGTTGACTAATTATAACTAAAACATTTTGGTCACTTTGAGGGACTCGTTATAAAACGTGGGAATTTCAGAGAAAATGTAAAAATGTCTCCATATTATGAAGAATAATGCCTACAGAAATCGTTTACAGGATGAAATATATTCATATTTGGGATTTTAGAAGCCCATAATTTTATCTGCGGATCATTTCGAAAATTTTGGAAGTGACAGAAACTCAAAACGATGGCAGATCCGACGTTTCGCGAAATAAATTCCTACGGTAATATCGCGGACGAGTGAGAGGGTGAGAGTTGTTTTGGCACATTCTGGGAAAAAATAATGTACGTAATGCACTTGTAAATGTCTATATTTATTAATGTTTTTCCCCTGCAGAAATTTGCCTCTTGCCTTTTTCCCTTGTAAATTGATTGCTGCAATTTGATGAACCAACTGATGTGGTAAGGGAGTTGAACATCGGCCCTCGGCATGGAAATTAGGAACTCTAGGTGCCAAACTAGTTCCGTTTGCCGGGTGGATTTTTTTTCCGTGCTTGGTAGCCGTTCGTCAAAATTTGAATCGCACCGAATTTGGGACGTCTTCATCCGGCTTGCGGATTTCGATCGAATCTTAAGTTGCGTACGATAAACAAAGTAGGCGGTGGACAAGTGGAATCGATGTGGTAAGAATCAATTCACTTCCCCTCTCGACTCCTCGTCCACTAACCTCCTCCAACTCCTCCCCCTCCTTCCTTGTGTGCTGGCGAATTCGACGGTCCATTAATCATTCCCATTGTCCAGCGGGAATTTTCTTTTCAAGGGCGGCGACGCGGGGAACTGGATCACGCCCGACCGTGTGGTGGCCAAGACCGCCATAAATCCCGCTTCCTTGCGAATTCGTAGGTACCTCACCGTCGGTTGCGCTGGGAATTTCTGGAGCCGCATTCCGGCCCTGCATTCTGGAAGCTCGCACGGAGCAGTGGGAGTTCAGGTGGGGATACTCGCACGTGGCCATGCGGCGAAGAAAAGAAGATTCAGGGACGTAGATTAAATAAGGAAGTATATGGAGCTATGCGGGAGTGGAGCGTAGGGAAATATTGTAGCCATCAGGGGATCGGGTTGGTGTGCCGAAGGCTAGAGGAAATAAGTACTGATTGTTTCTCATTCCGAGGGCCCTGATTTTGATCCCGGCATTTGCGGAGAACTTAAGTAAGGTGCCGATCCTTATATGGGTATAATGTGAAGAGTAGTCCTATCCAGTAAAGTATTGTAATTCGACCTTAAGATGAAACTTTGCACCGCGGATCCATCGGCACTTTACGTTAAGGTTTGGTTGATGCCGGAGCTTGGTTTTTCTGCACCTATTCTCCATTTTCCAAAATTCCTTCCGCTAACTGCCAACCCACCTGTCCTGAATGGCGCAGATTACATTAGTGGTCTGATACATAAAAAAAGCCTACGAGATCTAGGACACGAAAAGAGTCAATTGGTCGTATCGAATGGATCAGTGATTAAGGCACCGAAAATTAAGTTTTTTGAGAAGCTACTGCGGTACGGTGTTGGTTTATATAAACGGGAAAACTAAAGATAATTTAAAATAAAATATTACATCAGAAGAGCAGTCTACCAACAGCTAGCCAATTCTAAACTTCAATAGAATGGAAAAATGTGTATTTTAAGCATTCTGAATTATATGGCGTTGAAGCTTGGAGGATGTTCGTAACAGAGCAAAGATTATCGTAAGCGATTGAAACGTGGTGTCTTAGAAGGATGATGAAGCTCATGAGGACGGAGAGAATCACCAGCGAAGAAGACCCACGAAGATCATTAATGAAAACTCTGCTAAGCTGAAGAGGTAAACTCTCCTGAAAAAATCAAAGACAGAGCTGACTTCTGCAAATTATGATGGATGGAATAGCCGGAAATGACCGAAGATGGAGGTCATGAAACGAATTGCCAGGTATAGAAGAAATGACGAGGCATAATTCAGCAAGCTGAAAAGAGAATCAAGTGTAGAGCTGAAGCAAAACTGTCTTCGGATTGGTCACGTCTGATGATGTTGATGATGTAGATTTTCTCGACTAATTTCGCGGGATAGCCATCGAAAAAAAAGCAGCAGGCTTCACTTTCTAAGATCCAAGACGCTATCTATTCCCTCCTTCAGTCTATGGTTAGAGAGGTACTCGTTTAGTATGTGGGGAATGGGGGTAGATGTGAGGAATGGGTTCAAAGCGGTGCATGGAGGCCCCGGATTATCACGTGGCGTGCACCGCACACCGCCGACAACCACGGGGCCAAAGGAAGGAGCCCGCATCCAATCTCCAGAGCTCTCGTGCTGTTTCTAAACAGGGCGGGTGGGTGGCGGTGGGCCCGGCCCGGCAGCCCCCGACGCTGACCTACAAAGAAACTGTAGAGCGGCTATACGGAATCCCGCTCTCTCTCTCTCTACCGTTCTCCTGCCCCCCCCCCTAAATTCCACGGGATAACACCCCAAGTCTCAAAGTAAATAATTTTGCCCCCTCCGGGTGGGAGAGCGGAGAGGAAGAGAACGAGGAGGAGAAGAGAGATGTGTAGAGGGAGTGAGGAAAACGGTTGCTTTACGCGGGGATCGCTTTGTATCGCGTTCCAATTTGTTACGCACGAGAAGGCGGGGGCGCTTTTCCGCGTGGGCGATTTGCGTGGCGATTAGTTGAGCCCCTCCCCCCCTTTTATTCATCTCCTACCCTCGCTCCCCCCCCACCCATCCCTCTCCGCCTCCCACATAGCTCTCCCAGTTTCATTCTCCACCAAACCCCCCATTCCCTTCAAACGGGTCCGCATGAAAGGATAAGACGGCGTGTTTGTTGATTCTGTTGGTTCACCTCCTCCTCCTCCTCTCCCAACTCCCAACGTTTCACCTCTCCTTCCTTGCCATCACCGCCCTTCCCCGTTCACCTGTTAAGGCAAGCCCGCTCGCTCCCGTGGTGAAAATATTCGCGCTAAATTAATCAGCACGCACACGGCTCGGTAAGTGCTGAGTACAATGGGGATTATTCCGAATTGACGTCGATGAAAGGTTTTCATTAGTGGTGCGACCAGGGACGGTATACTGGTAATCTGGGGTAGCGCACCGACGATGATTGAAGTCATTTACGCTATTAAGTGTAGGTTGTTAGATTGGTTTGGGTATTCACGATACAAGTGTGGTTTTTTTAAAGGAATGAGGGAGACATTTACTGCTTGAAAATTAATTTTGTGTCTCTTATATATGAACACCTGAATTAAATTAAACGATATCTCAATTTTAACGGTTTTCAGGAGAGAGGAATTGAATTCTTAGATTATGTCTTAAAATAGAAATCTTAAATTAAAACCTTAGAAATCATACTTTCAACCTAATTTTCTGTAATTAAAAGGTTGGAAGGAATTAAACCTTTTAACTTCGATTGGTTATTTGTCGAGGTTACTGATGTCTGTGAGGTCATTCGCGTCATTGTGATGTTTGGGTAGGTTATGTGTATATATGTAGCGTAAATTAGGGAATGGAGGAATTGCTTTGAGAAACACACCGGCATTGCCCTACTGTTAACCCTTTGACGCTCAAGGTGCCTGATATACCTATTGGTTTCCTCATCTCGCCATAAAATACTCTTGGTCTAATACCCGATGAGAGAGCGTTGGCACATAGGTTAAGTATCAGGGATATTATTGTAGCATTCATGGTGTTCAAAAGTCTTAGAAATAATTGACGAAAATCGCTGTTTTAGTCGTTTCATGAGGGTTTTAATTACACTGTACTCTCCCTTTCAGCCGTCAGCGTTTCCGCGAAACAGCTATAGATTGTTGGTCCGTAATGGGACTCGAGGCTTCTGAAATGCCTAGTGAAAATAAGGCAGTTAGGCAGACATCAACCCATTGCTTCCAGGATTCTCCGACACCTTTGGTTGCAAATTGATGCTATGAATGGAATACCAACCCATGCTAAAGAATTCTATTTTTCGCTATTTCATTGCAGTGCAGCGGGATGAATTCATTTCACGTGTGCCGCAATTGAAGGATTTCTCGCTAATTGAAATTGTATGTCTGTGTATTTATCTTGAATACTCCGTTTTGAATATTTTATATGATGCTATCTTAGGGGATAAAATAAAGAACTTTTTTTTATTTCTCTTGAAGAGCTGCTTCAAAAAATGTGCTGGACCACACGTGGCATGCAGAACACAGGTTTTGGAATGACCGTTCTTGAATGCCAGATAAAAACCAAATGAAAAAAAAATGAGCGTTCTAAGTTTCCGCGATTATTCACCATATATCTCGAGCTGTTTTCCCTTTTATTCACCTTCAAAGGAGTGAGTGGGTTACTTTATGTGGTTTTTAAAAGGCCAAAAATACTTGTAGCTAACATGCCGCTGGGTTGAAAAGGGTTCATGTCTGTGGTTTTTTTTAAGTGCCTTTGAAATAAACTCGCCTGCGGGAAATAAATTTAATTATGGAAGTAGGTACCTCTTTAGAGGAACAATTATATTTGAATGAACCTTACTAAAATATTCTAGATATCTTATAAGCTGTAAATAATGCGTGTTGTTAATGTACGCTAGAATTCCGATACTCTAGTCAACAAAAAGTGTGACTGATGATTACAAAGGCAGTGATGGGGTTATTTGGATATTCTATGAAAGATAATGACGAGTTAGAAATAAGTATTCTTCCAAATTATTAGCTTTATCTGATTGCGCGTGAAATTTCAAATGTGCTGATTAAATTGCTATTACAAGAGTTTCACCGAGCGCAGTTTTGATGCTATGATAGAAATATGAACTCAGTTCCGTATTCATTTGATGTCGGCAGTGACTGCAAACATTATTTAGTTAGTACGGTCGGCTGTTCAGTGATAGAGAATAGTACGAAATAGTTGATTATTTCTTAAATTAATTGCATTTTTTAAATCCTTGCCAACCGTGCTTAAATCCATCGTAGAAAATGATAAGTATCTGTAAGTCATTTTTTCAAGTTTTCATATATATTCTATAGAAGGCGAATGTTTGAATAGGCATTTGAAAAGTTACATGTGAAATTATGAAACATATAATTTACTCATTGAATTGCACCTTCTTTGCCAATACAAAAACTGTACGCTTCCTCTTCCTGGTTGGTTATTTGATCATTAGTCTTAATTCCTCATCGTATATCAGTAAGTGTCATGGGTACACTAGACATTAATATCCTTTTGAAACCATATAAAGCTACAAGAGAGTTCATGAAAAGAATGTAAACATTAGAGACCTGACTATTTATATTATGGTTTACTAGTGATATTTGGCGATATGCGCTAAATGTTGAACATGCGATGATAAATGCTGTTCTTATTGATTTTATTCCTGGCACCACCTGTTCCAATAAATGGCTATTGATAACAATGCTTTAGCGTTGTATCCAAAGTAAAATAAATGAGGAACGTAATGAGTTTATTTCTTATTGCCACCTCGGATGGTTGGTATGTAACTCTTACAGTTTGTAATACATTGTTATAAACCAAATTTACATATTTTCTAAGCTATTTTATATTATCTTGATCATTATGCGGGCAAAAATAGAGTACTTTAACTTCGTAAAGAGCAGGTAAGCTATGTGTGTGTGCTGGAAGTCATGTTGTGCAAAACCATTAAGACTCTAGAACGTTAATTGGATATTAACTTTTTAAATGGAATGATGTCATTGAGAAATATATCTGAGAAACTTCATTATTGTTCTTCAGTGTTCATTATTACTTCATACTTGTCAACGATGTTCAGAGAAGAAATAGAATTTAAAAATTTCCAATTATATCTGCAGATTCTGTTAACTGAAGAGTTATAGTAGGTACTGAGCAAATGAATTTAGAAGGTAATATCTCAAGAGATTAAATATTCATATTTAGTTAAAAATTCTACGCCTCGTGCTTAGAATTATTGCAAGTGGAACTACAATATGAATAATAGCGCGTTATACTTTTAGCTCACTATTGTGAGGAGAAAATCCTCCTAGAAAACAATAATTCAATCCATGGCCATGTAAACTGCCTATTTCCATTAACAGTGCTTAGGTTATGCAAGGTTTGAATATTTTATTAAATGAGCTTTATTCTGTTTATTACTTACCTTCGTAGCTCAGCGCAGTGAGTAACAGCTCTTTTTTAATGTGCTTTCAGCTACTACTGAAGAGGCCCAAAAATTTATTTGGTGTTCATTTTAAAAACCCTTTTAAGAGGAAGGCAATAAGTCTGTGGCTTAAAAGTAATTAATATAAAGGAAGGAGATTGGAACCTCTGAGCGTGCATTTTCTTTGGTTTTAGGGAGTGTTTTAAGGTTGTGGAAAATTTATTAGGTATTTCTAATGGCCATATTATTTCCGGCCTTCCCTCTGAAGTTTACTGGCGGATAAGAACGAAGACGCTCCAGCTAATTTGATAAAGTGTTGTACTGATATTGCACAAAGGACTTTCGTAAACTTCCCGTGGAATTCAACGACCTCGCGGTTTGTGGTCTCGAGTCTGAGCAAAATGATGTCATCTGAGGTTTATCGATGCAAAAAGATAATATGGGGAAAAGTGCAAAGACCAGGTTTGAATTGAAAATCAAAATAAAATAAATTGATATAGTGTAGCTAAGAGCGTAAAAAGTGGAAGAACTGTTAGAGGTCAGTAGTAAAGTTTTTTTTTAAGTGGAAGTATAGTTATTAATTTTGAGATATTTTAGAATGAAATCTGTGGCGAAATCAGCTGATATGCTGATATGGGACGAGTTGTATTTTATCTATTACTAGTCTTGCCCGGCATGCGTTGCAATGCCTTTTTTACTCCCTTTATATTAGCTCACACTGTCTGTCTGCTTGTTTGTGTACGTACAAACCCATAAAAAACGGAAGGTGTGGTGTTCGATTCCCTACTGGGGAAATAATTTTTCTTCTTTTTTTCATAGCTGTTTTCACTTACATCTTTAGAAATTTTGTTTTCATGATCGCATTACACTCTTAACTTTTTTTTGCAATATTTAGCTCGCTAATTATTCATTAATGACGGCGATAAAAGCTAGCACTTAGCCCTTGGACGTTGTGGGAGATGGACCGTGGTGAGACAACAACTGTGATTATCGCTAATGAATTTACAACAATTAATATAAATACCACAAAGTTTCTGAAGTTTCTGAATACCACACAGTTTCTGAAGACTACGTTTTATTCTTACGAGCAGCATGTACGGCTACCCAAGTTAAGACCTATAGGAAAATATCCTTAAAGAAACGTATCGCATCCCTTAATATTTACTTCCACAGCAAATGCCTCCGGTGGAATTTGGTGCCATCCTACGTGAAGATTTGGACCACTTCGCCGTCTCCTGCAGCAAAACACGCGCTGACTGATAGTATATAAGGGATTGCTTTACACTTTTGTTCACCTGATGATGACGCTTAGCCGTCGAAACCCGGGTCGTGGTTGAGTTTATTTTTTATGTGGTTTGTAAAAGTTTCCTCGCTGTAATAAATTGTTAATTAATATAAATGTCATACCGAATTACTAATGTTCCTAATGGTTGTCGAATGCCTAAATAATTTGACATATCAGTGAAGATAGAGTGATGTCCTTTCACAAATGTAATTTATTAGCAATGTGATAATACAATATTTAATGGCTAAGATACCACAAAACAATGAAAAAATATATAATAAAATTCACTGAGAATATGAGATATTAAAACGTGACGTAATGCATATGAAATTAAAGGGAGTATAATAAAAACTTTGTTTTTATGAGGTTATACTATTTCTTTCGAAGCAGGCATACATATACAAAGCAGACACATTTACATGTTCAAAATAAATGCAAGAAAATTATGTTTTGTGTATTAAAGTAGAGTTGAAAATTTTATTCAAGTGCTTTCGGATGTACAATATTTTTGGTCCTACCACCCTCTGCAAAAATAACTAAATTTTTCGGCTGACCACCTCGTGAGCATGCAGCATATAATTGACCGTGTGAAAAGCATGAATTTTCCACATTTAATCCACACACTTGAAGCGATTGACCTTGTGCCTTATTGATTGTGATTGAGAATGTAAAGCGAACGGGGAACTGTAGTTGTTTGAAATCAAATGGCATGTTGGTGGGAATGATGGGAATACGTGGAATAAGCACATCTTCACTTTTTGACTTGCCATTCAGAATTGTCACTTAGATGACGTTTGGCATCAGTTGTTTGTCAGTGAGCCTATTTCCATTGCACAATCGTGGTGCATTAATGTTGCGCAAAAGCATTATTGGTGCGCCGAGTTTAAGTGATAGTTTGTGCGGTGCAACACCAGGAAGATCCAACGAATTTAAAAACTCAATTTGATAATTAAAAATCTCGTCCGCATTCATGACTCTATCGATTTGTAGGTGACAGAGTCGACTGACATTTGCTCGTGGAGGGCGTAGTTGATTGCATTGACGTCGGTGTTTTTTGCTGCCAAAATAGCACGTTCGCAAAGCCATTTGTAATTTTTGTAATCGATGACAATAAGTGGAAAAACTTTCTGAATTAATTATTCGATCGATGGAACAATGGCACAAAATTTCAATGAAATTGAAATATATTTTGTGATGGCATCAACTGGTACTATTCCATTACCAATGTCCGATATCTGTTTTGAAAATATGGGTGACACATTGCGCTGCAGATTTACGCGCATATTGGTCGTTAACCTGAGTTTCTGCACATGTCTCCAAAGATTTGTCGCTTTGAGGCAAGCGTTGAATTCATCAGCTGGTATTGAATTTGGTATTGCTGGCCTGTCCTACACGTGAGGATGCAACATATAATTGACCACGTGAAAAGCATGGATTTTCCTGATTTAATCCGCACAGTTGAAGCGATTGACCTTGTGCCTTGTTGATGGTCATTGAGAAGGCTAGGCGAACGGGGAACTCGAGTCGTTTGACTACAACTATCAAATTAGTCACTTAACCTGGCCTTTAAATGCTGCAAGAGTCAATAGCCATTCACTATTGCAGCAATGAAATCTCTGTTAAATGGATATCACGCCTCGTTGCCAAGGAAATTTTGTATTTTTGAAAAGAAAGAAAAAAAGATGAATTTCGAGATAAAAAACGCAATGCTTGGACAAAAACGAAACGTATAAGAAAATTGATTGAAAGAATTAAACACTGCATTATTTTATGCATTCTATGGTACAAATTTCCATCCAATATATTGATCACAGGTAATTTAAAAGAAATTAAAGAAAAACCTTCACCGAATTCAAATTTTTTCTTATGGTAGTAAATATTAACAATATTGGGGTGAAAACAACCCCAAAAATTGCTATTTTTATAATTGAGAAACCTTTATGGACTCGCGCACAACAACTCATCAAAGTTTCTTCGCAATCGGATGAATGGTATTGGAGTTCATAAACCACGAACAGACAAAAATTCTTTTTTATATATAAGAAGACTAATGAAAGGTGCCCGTTGAAATTCAACGGGTGTGAAAATCATTGAACTTATTTTATAAGAAATCCACAAAATCTGAAGAATTGTGTCAGCGTGGTAATTTCGAGGAGTTTGTAACCTAGCTTGTATGTTGTGATCGTTGTGGTAGACACGCTGACCGTTTTCCAGGTGCTCTTTCATGCACGGAAAACCAAACATGGGCCACGCAGACTCATTACTACTTAAATAGCACCCAGGTTGATCGATGGTCACCTCGTCCTTCCGGTTCTCTTGAGCCGTATTCTGAGTGATTAACAGCTTGATCGATTCCACTGTGTACATAAATATATTTGCATTCAATACCTTAATTAAGTTCCGCAATTCAACGTTCATATTTGCGTTGAGTATCTAAATCAGAATTGGAGAGTAGGTTACAATCCAGCGGTTGACAACATCAAAAGGAGCATTTGCAACAACAGCCATGTTTATTTGACCTATGAACCCTCCATCACCCGAACTGCGCCTTAGGCATAAAGGGTAGCCATAATCATTGGTTTCGGTTGCTAAATAATAAATCTATGGTGATTTTTAGTGCACTTGTCGATTTTCATGCACGGATGTCGTTAATTGCGCAGAATTTCCCTTCTTCTTTCGGGTAAGAAGCATGTAGTGATGTCTTTATAATTTCCGCCATCTTAAAATAGATTGAAGGTTCGAAACATATAGGTCTGTATATGAACCAGATTTAGAGCTGGTTACCCGTCCGTAGGTTGGGTAAGGATAATAAAAAAATACAATGTTCAAAGAATATATCTAAACGAGAGCAGATCCCGAAGTTTTCCTCGTGAAAATAAGGCATGAAAATATTTATTTGAAGATCTCTGGAGTTTTGTTTGACGGAACTCTTCTTAACTCAGGGAGCACAATTGATACAAATACGGCCGTCGTCGATTGTTTCTTCGTTACAATCTCGAGGAAGCAGCACTTACTGCATTTATCAATCATGCTTATTGAGTCTCACGAAGTAGAGCATTGAAATTCCAAAGTTCTATCTGATATGGACCACCATCAGTCAATTTTCGCACGAAAAAGTTCTGTTTATTTTTACCAGAAAAACCTGATAATACCTCTCTCAAAGGATTGCGCTAACTAGGAACAGTATCAACCATATCAGTGAAAGTAGGTCACTTCGTTAAAAACCAGGGCGATAGGATACGTTTGCAAAAAGAAGCAGTGGTGTTAATGCATGACACCAAAAAGTCACCTACCATGCTATCTTCCTCTTTCGCATCTTGCAGTAGTAATAGTACCTACCACATTTTTCAATCACACCAATTGAGTTTCATTAATTAGATCGATGAAATTCCAAAGTCTTATCGGATATTGCGAATCCACTTTCAATTTTTGGCGGAAAGAGTGAAAATGTTTTTCCCCGGAAAAACCGATAGAGTCCTGGAGGATTTCGTTTGTCGGGAACTGAAGCTACCTTGGCAGAGGAAGAAGAAAGTCTTGGAGATAGAACAGAGGGGACTGAGAAGCTTGCAAAAAAGTGGCGGAAGTGTTTTCGGTGGGAGAGGGAAACAACGACGAGGAAGAAGAGAGGGGTGGGACGGAGGAAATGGGAATGGGAAGACGACTCGCATCTGCCTTGTAAGGGAAATGGACGGTGGGCGAGTGTGGAGATATGGGAGGAGGGGCTAGGGAGACCGTGGCTTGAGGGAGACTTGGGTGGCTGTGGGTATTTCGGCTCTGACAGTACTGAGGGAGGAGGAGGGGTATGTGAGCAGGACGGAGGTATATGTCAGGGCTTGGGGGGAGGTTGGAGTGGGTCGGGAGATGGAGGAAGAAGAACCGTGAGAGCTGGAGTAGTTGGGAAGAGGGGGGAGGGGTCGGTGTTGGAAGCTGTGGATAGCCTTATCCGCCCCCTTCCCTCCCTCCCTGCCCTCCCCTCGCTTCCCCCATCCCCCAATCCTTAGTTCTCAGGCAGGGCGAGAGAGGGCACCGCTGAAAAATTGATGAATCCTTAGGCTTTAGGAAAAGGTGAGGCATTTCAGCGAGGGGCCACTCGCAATGGCGGCGTGTAAGGAGAGGGAGGGGATATTGGAGGGGGATTGAGGGGGAAGGGCCCTGGCGATCACGTGGGCAGCATAAGGAAAAAAGGGGGCATTTTGTGGGGATATGGGGGGGGGTGGGAGACGGATGTGTTTGTATGTGTGTGTGAGAGACAGAGAGAGAGAGAGACGGAGGGAGAAAGAGAGAGATGGGAGGAAGAAAGTGAAAGAAAGTTTTCTTTTTCGTATTTTTCTCGCCCGTGCTTCCGTGGTTGGCTTGGTGGGGTTGGAGAGGTAAAGGGGTAGTGTGGACGGAGGAGACATGGGGGCGGATCGGACCGTGTGTGTGTTGTGTGTGGGTAAGGTGCAAGAGTGGGTGGTGTTGTGGATGAGGGTAGGGGGGGGGGTGGAAAGGGAGGAAAGGCTGAATGTGGCTTTGATGCCGGATTAATGGTCGGATGGGTCGGAAAGAGGTGGTTTTCTTCGGGTGCCGGTGTTTTGGGGACTGAGGGACTTTGGTGAGTGGGAGGGAGGTGCGGTTGGTGGTGTATGGGGGTGAGGGAGGGGGCTCGGATAAGGGGAGTGATGGATTCGCGGAGGTCGGAGCGTCGGGGGAAGGTGGGGAGAGGGTAATGGCTCGTGGCGAGAGAGGTCGGCTATGGCGTGGCTTAGCAGGGGAGGAGGTATAAGAGATAGGAGGGAGAGAAAGAAAGAAAGCAAGAAAGGTGAAAGAGTAGAAGAGGGAACGAAGCAAGCGGGGGCAGGTGGAGGAAGGGAGAGTTGGTGGGAGGTTTGCCAGAGGAGGAGGAGACGGTGTGCGAGGGGATGGGGAAAAAATGGGCGGAAGATGAGGAAGTCCTTTATCGCCTCGAGACACTGGTACCTGCGAAATGAGATTTTGGTCCGTGCGTGTTGTCCATTTGGATCCGCTTCAAGAGCGTTTCTTCTTCAGCCTTCCCACCTTCCCGACGTAAATCTGCTCGTTTAAGGCGAACCTACCGTCGGGTCAAATCGCTTAAAAAAATCCCAAAAATTGAAATAGACACGTCTTCTAAAAGTGGGACTGAATTTCAAATAGTTATGTACTAATTATAAACGTACGTTAAAGTTACGTAAAAATGACGAAGTATTAAGTATGCATTTAAGTCTCACTCAATTTATTTTGAATGATCCTTGTGCTCTCCGCTTGCTGCAAGGATTACTCTAGGTATACACGACCACGAGTCTGCTATTAATAAAATGTCGGTTCCATTTTGGAACTTTTAACATAAGCTGTTACGTCCTTATGATTTGAAGTACAACTGTGAACTTAAAAGTTAGATCATTGCTTGTATGATCGATGCAAATTTACTAAGATAAAACTAAGATTTTTTACCAATGTTGTAATTTCAAAATTAGGACTTAACAAATCAGTCGTTGCTCCTCGATAATGGCACCTCAATAAATTTTGTTTTTCAACACTCTAGGGTCCATATCCATATATTTATGCTTGTTTACTCATTATTTAAATAAAAAATTCACTTAAGTATTGTTAAGGTCTTGTAAAAAAATTTTGAATTTCAGTATTTTAGGTGTTAGCTCTTTGAATTCTGCCCAAAAGGTCTGAAGGCTCTACGACTGCGGTTTCCTTATTTTCTGTAAAGGAATTTATAATAAAAAAATAATGATTATTAAAATCACAAATTGAGTGTATATTTTGGCTCAAGTGGAGTTTATACTATTTACGATGCAGTTTTTACCATTTATAACCTAGAACATATGTTACCGTAGATTGCATTAGGATTTATACAAATATGTTCTTCCAAATGTCTTCTTATACCATGGCATGGGTCAAAGTCTAACTTTATGCAGCGTCTGTGGTCTAACATTTAGCCTACGTCCATGATAATAAGATGGTTTTGAATTAGAACCTACATTGAATGCATTGTACATTATAATATCTACATTAAAATTGATTTTTATTAGAGCTTTTTTTAAACGTAGAATTTTAACTGTGCTGCTCTGGTTAAGATATTGTTAGGTTGTTATTAAGATAGGCAATTTGCATAGTCATGACAGGGGCATCTTAAAACTTGGCATTTGTATCCGAACTTAGACATGTGAGTCAGATAGAGAGCGCTCTCAAAGCACCTTGATAACATATAAGCATAAGAAAATACAAGGAATTAAAGTTCTGAGTTCTTTTTCTATGAGATGAATCGCGAGCGACCGCACACTCAGGACAAAAATTGATTGCAATTTTAAACATTCTAGATGAAAACCGTATCTTGGCGTGGCATTTGAACCATTCATAGACACTTGGCACAGTGGAGACCATTGGCCCACTCAGGGAAGAGGCATGTATTTTCATTGGTTTGTTTGAAGTTCTGGATGATTTCAACAAGAACTTGAATTATTACCTTATGCCTTTAAATTATGTTCTGGTGTTGAATGTGAAGTGGCCTTTTGACTCGCTCCATCGTTTCATCTTCGTTTCACTTTCCTTCGTCGTCCTTTCCTCTCAGACTTCCTCTCTTTATTAACCCATCCGGGACGCTTGGAACTCACCGCCTTTTTCATTACATGTGGTCCTGTTCGCTGGGTGCCTTTTCCTTTTGGAGATGTAGCGGTTGGGGGCGGGGAGGGAGGGGGGGGGGCGTCGTAAAAAATTTGGTGGTTGTCATACACCAAAAGGGGGCCTAAAAATCTAAATGGTCGTTTCAGCGCACTCAAACGAAATTGTTCCTTTGGCTTAATACAGGATGGCATCTCTAAAATAAAAAATTCGGACCGGATACTTATGGATGATGAGATAATATATCCATGCAGCAGGAATAAAATTTCACTCGTGGTTAATTACACATATTTTTAGAGCTGAGTTGGGAATTAATTGCAGTTGGTTCCCTTTCATGAATATTTTGAGTGATTTACTTTAGTGACCTTCATTCATATCACTTGGGTTTCAGTACAAAATAAAAAAATTTTATAGTCCCTTAAAGGAACAGACTAGCCTTTATTCAGCATGTAGTTAAAACAGGGTATTTTACATGTTTTTTTTACTAACATTTAAGAATCTTGCTTTTGGAGGGATAAACTAATTCTGTGAAAGATTCCATTGTGTTGACTTTCAAATTCCCATATCCATTTCGTGCACAGCCGTTAATTCCAAAATCCATTCAAAATACTATTGGGAGATGGATGATAGGTTTCTAAAGGAAAGAGAAATATTTAACTCCAAGTTCAAAAGGAATAATACGAGTTGAAGAAGCGGATATACCTTCAAGCAGTTGGCAGGTAAAATTGCGTTTTTATCCTTAAGTACTACAATAATATGCATTAATCTTGCTTTGAAATAGGAATCAACGAAATATCGCGCAGTATTCTATTTATTTGTATCCTCCCATATTCCCTCATGCATTTGATTCACAGTTTTGTTATTTCAACTCCAAATAGATTATCTCAACAACATGTAAGTTGTGTTAAAGAAGGAGAAGAACTGCTTAGTTTTAAGTTAGTGGTCTCTATTGTTGAAAGTAGTTGAAGAAGTGTGTTAACCTGCAAGATAATTGAATTAGATTTACGTGCTTATCTATTCCTTTTTGGTAAAAATTTCCAGGAATCTTGAGATGAAAACTTTAAAGGACTTGGCAAAGTCTATTCATTATCTTTGTATGTGTAACTTTCACATTCCTCCATATATTTTGTGCTCTGTAAATTCAAAAATCGTATATATCTTCTCCTTTATCCTTTCGCTTTACTTCACGAGTATTAATGGATATATGTTTTCCATATTACAGTGCGTATGACGAGTGTGCCTTGTCATGGCTAGTATTCGCGTTGATCATCTTTTCACGTATTTCATTTGGTTTCTAATACGCGTATCATTGCAGAATTCTGTTAAGTAAGAATTCGTATTTTATTTCAAGGCTGGAAATTATTTCATTGGCCTGACAGATATTTAGCATTTATTAACCGGAAGATATTTCTGAAACCTCATCAGGCATACGAATAAATGGCCATCGAAGCTATAGTGTTCACATGTTAATCGTTTAAAACTGAGGAGGCTAAATGTAACCCTACGATGAAATGGTTAAAATTGATAAATGTAGTTGTTATGCAAGTGTGGGTAGTTAAAAAGGCCTTTATACCTTTAAAATGTACAATTAATATGTTTAATGCAATGAAAAAGGGGAAAACCAAATCTGTGCAGGATTCCTTGAATGTAACCCTTCACACACTTCCGTCAATTTCTTACCCTCACGTTGCGTCTAATTCTAATGGATTACTTTGGTAGTATGGTAATCGTGTCGAATACAGGAAGTTTAATTTAAATCAAGTAGTTAAAATTAGTTGAAAGATCGGATAAACCTGCATGTATTAGATCTTGAAATCTTAAGTTTTTATTTTTCCATTGCACAATTATTAGAAATGTTGTAATGTATTATGCCATCCGAGTTTTTGTTGTACTTCTTGTCTTTTTAACATTTCAAATTTCCCTATTACTTTGGTTTAATCTTGTAATGTCGAATTCTAATAGAATATCTCTGTAATATGCCAATATTGACAGAAATATGACTGTTTAGAAGGAAGTCAGTGACCACATTAGCTAAATGTGTTACAAGTATTGGGTTAGCCTATAAGTAATAGGTAGTTAAAATGGTTTTTATGTACTTTTCATCTGGAAATACAATTCAAGGGGATTTACCGTGCAATGAAAGGGGATTTACGATGCGGGATTTCTTGCGCACTTGAGTGCGCGTGTTGCCTCTCACATTCCCATCTCGTTTACTGTCTCGTAAATTCACATTCGAATAGATTATCTTCGCATTATGTTAATCGTGTCAAAAGGACGGAGCTAAATTTAACTCACGAGAGAGAGGTCACAATATCCTCGGAACGAAGCCTTGGGTCATTTCGCCCTCGTCCCACGCTGCATTTCCCCGAGTAGTAGGCCAATTGGCCGGATGATGTAGGTGGAGGAAGAAAGGCAAGGCGGGGGGGAGAGGAGAGCAGAGGAGATGGGTGTGGTTTTTGAAGGTGGGAGAAAGGAGCCAGGGGAAGAAAAAGTACGAGAGGTGGGTGGGGAAGAGACCTGGGATGAGGCTTGTAGGTCGGCGAGTTTGGGAAGGGGATAATAGAGGTTGTGGCTCCGTATTGGGAGAAGAAGAGAGGACCTTGCAGGTGAAGGTGGGGACCACCAAAATGGCAGGGTAAAAGGATGGAGAGAGATGGGGGAAAGGCTTGCCTGCCTGCCGTGGATAGAGTCTCGGGGACGCCTGCTTTATTTAACGGTGGTAGGAGGGTCGACTCACGTCGGGATAAGGCATGAAAGAAGAATAGCAATAGGAAAGGGAGTGAAGATGAAGGGGTGGAGAAGAAGAGGGACCGGGAAGGAAAAAGGGGTTTGGAAGCGAGGCTTTAGGTTTCGGCGGTCGGCAGTATTAAGGAAGGGCGTAGAGGGAGGGTGACCGGGTTTGGTTTCATCATGCACTCGGTCAGTCGTACCAAAAACCATCAACCGATTTCGAGAGCTGCCTTCGGAGAATAGAAATGGCTTCGACTCACCCTTCAGTTTCCCCTTCTTGGTCATTTCCTTCCTCTCGTGTCGCCGAAAACAGTACGCCTGCGTTAATATTTCATGGTCAGTGATTAGAAATGTACGGATAAACAGACTTGTGCTTGTTTGCTTCCGTCCCGCTTAGGTTTTGTGCTATTTTGGTGTCAGTGGTGTCTTCAGTGACGATGGGAACTCAGTCCTATACATGACTATGGCCATATCCCTCTGAGATGGAGATCGGGTTCATGTTGCTGTTCCATTTAGGCGGTCCTAGTTCGAGTCCTGGCAGTTGCGAATATTTTTAGTGGAACCCTGATCCCGGAGCAGGTTAATGTGAAGATCACCTAACATCCTTGTACGCTCGGTGACATTTCTGTCACCATAGCTGGCACGGGAAGTGACAATTGGGAACTCTCTCGGTGTGATCAACCGAATCACATGCGATCTGCCGGCTAGCAATTGAGTCGATAGCGATTCCCTGGCTCTGGAAAAGATTAGAACACATTCAATTTCTCTAGCTATCTTGCAGCAGAGTAGTGCTCAGTTCCGACTTCATTTGTTTGTGAATAATGCAATATAATGATAGGAAGACGAACATTTTGAAATGGAAGTGTTGAATATTTATCAAACTAATTAGTGAGTATTTAAATCATTTTTTTTAATTTTCACGTGTTGTATTTTATTTTTCAAGGAAAGTATGCTCAGATACAATATCACGAGTATGTTTCCCGTCGAAAAGTGTGGTTATAACAATGGTAATGATGAATTAACTATGGTCAAATGAATAATGCATAGTTTACTTTTATCACAAATTATTGCTAATACAATACATCATCCAAATCATATGCAAAACAGTCACCCGCGCTTAACTGTTTCTGCAACTTGGTTTTTCACCATCTGCCATTCCATCCGACATGTACGGGCGCAGCCTTGCAGGCCAATTTTGGTTCAGTAATAGTTCCCGTGCGTGAAAGGCTTCAGAGTAATACTCACCCGTCGAGTAATACTTCATACAGTGGAACCCTCGGCGCCTTCGCTAACAGCAGACTAATGCCGACTCCTGATTCCTCTCCACTTTTATTCCAATTCCGGATTACCTTTTCCCATAAAAATCCATACAAATTCTGTCCAAGATATTGGCGCAATTGACAGAAATGCAGCCAATTAGTAAACAGGTTCAGTACAGTCTGGGGAAGCTAATCAGATGACCGATAAATCCATGATGGTGGCTTTGTTTACATAATACGATCGTGGAAAAATTGCTTACTTTTATTACTTTCTAAGCCAATTAAATCAAAGCTCAATGGCCATTTAAGTGGCCCTTAAAGTTAATAAAAAAATGAAAGAATGGATGAACCTGGGTAGAGGGATAAGGCAAGGCAACCTTTCAACAACACTATTCGATATCTACATGGAGGAGATGGTCAGTAGAACCCTCGAGAATGGAAAAGGGATAGCAATTAGAGGACGGTAGATAAAAAGCATCGGATTCGCTGTTGTTATGGTGATCTTAGCCAATGATAACCAGGCACTTCAAGGAATGATAAAAAGTTTAGAGGAAGAAATGAAAGACTATGGAATGAAAATAAATGCTGGGAAAACGAAAGGTATGAGAGAGAATGATGGAGGGAATGTCATTGTAATGACAAATGAGGGAAAAATAGAGCAGGTTAGAAGGTGTTAGTTATCTGGGGAGCATGCTGACGGAAAGTTGGAAGAGTGCGGTAGAGATTAAGTTAAGAATAACTATGGTAAAGGAAGCTTTTAATAAGAAGGGAAATGTGTTATACAGCAGTATGGACTTAGAACTTAGGAAGAGACCGGTGAAATGTTATGTGTGGCGTGTTATGTTGCATGGATGTGAAACGTGGACATTGGGACGAAGTGAGAAGGATAGGATCAATGCTTTTGAGATTTGGGTGTGGAGGAGGCTAGATAGAGTGAAATGGGTGGAGAGAGTAAGAAATTATTAGGTGCTGGGATGAGTTAGGGAGGAAAGAACACTACAGAAAACAAAACAGAAGAGAAAGGGAAACTGGATGGGACATATTTTAAGAGGGAAGGGAATTTAAATACAGCAGTCGAGGGAACAGTGGAGGGAGAAAAGAGAAGAGGAAGAAATGCTGAAAATGACAGACGAAGTAAAGATAAGAAGAAAGTACAAGGAAACCAAGGAAGAGTCCCGGGACAGGACGAATTGGAGTCGGCTTTGGTGTTTGGGACCTGCCAGTAGGCAGAATACCAGTTGATGATGATGAAGCCAAATCAGCATATTTCATCTAATAATGGTATTTTAAACATGTTTACTGATGCCGTAAGTATTTTTGCTACCATGATGACGCTGCTTAAATGTTTTGATACACAGTATGCAATGGTGGAACTGGGATTTTAACTCACCTCTGCTGATTTCCGTACATGTTTTCAAAAGGTAGTTTTTAAATTTCAAATCATGAAATGATTGACGTTAAATATAGAATACTATTGAATTAAATGGAATTGAAAAATATTTATTGAAAATTATATCGGCTGCCAATCATCCGTGATGGCGTCACAACTACGTCATATCTGCCCCACCGGAAGGCCTTTGCACGCCGGTACCCTATTGGTTGTAGGTTTGAATGCTCAACTGCGCTGTTATGTTGGATGAACTGTAACCTCAAAGGTGCGAATAGCTTCAGTTGCTAAATGCCTATTCAAATAACTACCCTACCAACTCTCTTTAAGAAATTTGCTGTTTATTTCAATGATAGTACTCCGTCACAAACAGTAAGCATAGAGCGGCCCATCGACGTAATCGGATATAAGTCATCGTTCTGATGCACGATTAGCTTGCAAGGTTGACTATACCGTTGAAATATATACAGTATGTCTGCATACGATTAAATTACAATTGAATTCGTAGTGAGAAGTAAACGCCGCTTAAATTACGTTTCCTCGTGGGTAGGCTTACCAGCAACTCGGTCCTTAAATCAGCCTTTACGCATATCTGGGAATAGCATTCCAACTCAGTTGAAGGGAACAAAATGCGCATGTTGATGAGTATTTGCACGATTGATGGCATGGCCGGCTTAGCTTGACAGAAAAATGAATCGCAGGCTCGCAGAAATATCGCAGGCTGGAACTCCGGCGAATTTATTCGTGTACGTTGTTACGTCGAGAGTGATTGCGGTCTCCTTGGTGATCACTTAAGTGCCATCCTAAGCGGATTACAACAATCGAACCCCTGCTAGGAACTTTTATCCGTTCTAAGAGAAAAATGTTGTCATCCAATGGTTTAAAAAATAGTTCTATATTTTTCGTCCCTCTTGAATAAAAAGTTTGGTAAAATAGTCGATATAAACTTGGCTCCAAGATTAAGACGTATTTGAATCTTTATCATTCTTTACAGTGGAGATAAATTTCTGATGAGAAAATGGTTAGAATTAACATAGTCGTAGAATATTAAAAACATAAGCAACGCCGTAAGCCTGAAATTTATCCCGAATTTTCATGGCGTACTTAATATATCGTGAAGGAGGGAATTCTCATTCACCCTGATGGGATACGATGTCATCTATGATATCATGATATAGGTTTATATCGAAACTACAATGCAAATATTTTCTTTTGGGATGAGCGGATATTAAAAGAGTTGTCCTTTCATTAAATTCCGTGGTTTCTTCGGGTAAAAAGCGTAAGAAAATGAATATATTACTCAATGGCGGAACTGATGGCATTTGAGTGGTTCATATATTTTTAATTCCATCAAATGAAGTTTTATTAAGTTACAGTGCATTATAAAGGAAGCGCATAATGAATTATTTGGCGATTTTATTGAAGTAAATTTAATTTTATGCCTGCGATTCAAACGTATTTTGTGATATCTCGTTGTCCATTTAGTTGGAATGTTTGTTCACAGACTAAAGAACCTAATATAGAATTAAGAAAATGCAATTTTCCTCAGATAAAAATTATCTGTGGAAAATTGCATCTTCTAAATTCTATATTATGTTGAAATTCCACAGCATCACGTCTGATACCGCCTTTCTTGTACTAAAGAACCTATTGTTCAAATCTTTGCGCTCTTCTGCATTCCCCTAGTTACGTAAGATCCGTGATTTTTTTTCGTGACAAGTAATGCTTTCATACCGATAAAGGAAGGGTGGCACAAGTATTTACTAGTACACTATTATTTGACGTAAATGTTTGGATTTCCCTGGAAATGATAGTGATCAATACAGTAACCACACCGAAATTCCAATTGAAAGTTATTGTTTCTCGAATTATTGCCCAAATTAGACAGGTTGATTGCCATTAGAGTGGGTTAGAGTTTCACCACACGAGACTGGGTGCTATTAATCCATTATTGAAAGTCTGGAGAATAGTTGTTACCACAAATCAGTTGCTATCGAATTTTCGTGGCTTCTCTGTCTAACTGTAGCCTAGTGAATAATTAATCAAAGTAAATTGGATTTCTTATTCTGAAATTTTTAGTTTTTGAAATGGACCCCATGTTTCCCTAATCGGATAATAAAGTATTTTGTAACAGATTTTTAATGCATGTAATAATTGATAATAATGGAGGCGATATATATAGCAGAACAGGTAAAAAGCATTTGCATTCATTGAAGAAAAATCCATTCTATACCTGACCAAAAGGTAATGTTATTCTATATCTCTCACGAACAAAATATTCTGTCCATATTTAAGACAAAATGAATATTCGTTTTTTATAGGATAGGTAGTGTTACCTTTTAGGGCCAGACAGGTCCAGATAACTCGGTCATGATGCTTAAATATTTCTTCCTACTTTACATCGTCGAATCCTACGTTATCAATCAGAAACGAGATCACTAACACATGCTGCGTTGCTATAGGAGTTGCCCATCTCTCAAATTTCACCGCAGACTCGGGTGTGGTAGACATTGACGGTCTCTAAACATTCCTTCCCAAGAAGTTCACCACGATCTATATTCCTAGGGCACGGATCGTCTCTGCTATCTGTTTTCATCTAACGCAGCCGCAGGGATGGGAACAGGGACCGTGGGATACGTATGCGGCCGTGGCAACGTAAAGGATGCATGAAAACGTACCTTATCACACTTACTCTAATGGCCTGGAACCTGAGCCCCGGCATGGTACCTTCCCGACCAACCTGGTCCCTGTTCAATGTTTGCTACTGTTGATCTGCCAGATAATTGGCACTCGCACGACTGATTGCTTATTGCGTAGCACTATTGAATGTAACTAGGTGATGAGGCTTCCCGGATTTGAAAGTGATATGCAAATGACAGTAAAATATACTTTTTTAAATTAAACTTAAATTAAAGATGGGTTTGAATGGAAAAAAATAACATTAAGCCCAAAAAGGAAAATTCCTTTTTGTATCTTTCGGCTATCTTAAAATAAATACTAGCCAATGGAGATCTCAATTAATATAGAATTATTGGTTCTTGAACACACGACTAAATATGTCAGTAATGCCTATGATTTGCCATAAATATTCAGAGCTTTGCAGAGGGTATCTTTTATATTATGTAGCTGATGGAGTTAATTACTCTTTTACCGGCTCACTAGAAAACTCACTAAAGACGAAGGTTAGGCAGGGGAAACTACCGATTAAATATTAATATAATTTAGATGCCTATCCACTAAGTAATATGTTTACAATGTACATCAGGAGCGGCTCAATGAAACTGATAGTTGGTCCGTGAGGTTTTTCAATGTCTTATATGTGTTTCATTTAATGTAACATTCAGAGACAGGATGAGACAGGTTGATAACTTTGAGGGATTGTGATAAAATAAACAGATCACTGGGACAGAGCACAACTTAGGTATTTCCGTTGTACCGCAGTGGTGAGTAGTAGTAGTCCATCATGGTTAGAAAGAGGTGGCTCTTCATTTTTCTGAAACCCCTGCACTAAAGGGGATGTTTAAGAATATCAGTATACTCAAGTAAGTGGACTTTAAACCATGAAACTGCGTAAGAGTCACCGGTAGTTGTGCATCAGCGTGAGGTATGGGATTTCCTCTTTAATCCTCCCGTCTCCTGCCTTCAATTGCTAGCGCTAATGACCGTTGACACTCCTCCACGAAAACCTCTTCTGCACTCTGACATTACGCCTCCCCTCTTTAATCCTTTTTACTTTATGAGAACTTCTTTTATCATTCAATCCTTCGGAATTTACTTTAGGATACATATTTTCTAGTCCATCATCAACTCTCCAGATGAGATTGCACGGAAAAGTATTCTAGGAGGGGAAATGAGGATTTTTTAAATTTTCCATCGCCTCGGAATAATTTTCTGATGATATTTTGAGGCAGTGCCGTACATTTTTGTGTGGCATGGTTCAAGTCTAAAATGATAAGTATGTTTATGGTCTCTAAAAAAGGTCCTTCTTCTTTTGAAGACGTATAGTTATTATGAGTGGCTGTATAATGAGGAAACATTTTGCTTGGCTATGAGTCATTTCCGCAGACAAATAGGAGGTGAGGGCTGGGTAAAAGAATTTTTTAGACGGTAATACTCTGTCATATTCCGTTCTTTACTGAATAGCCCTGCTTTTCTTGTCTTAATTACTTCCTTTATTGTAGGATGTATGCTTGGAAGTAACTCATGAGCCCAGCTTGTAAGAAATGAAACAGATTCAGGTCATATCTTAACGTTTATGGGCATTACTGCCAAAATTAGACAGTAAAAGAATGAAATTAGTGCATATTCGAAAGGTTTCGTACTAAAACAAAGTTAATTAGGTGTAGAAACATTTACAAAGAAAAGTTGGAAGAAACAAAAAGGCGGTGTTATTGAGGTGTCACTGAAAACGCAAAAATTCTATAGAGAATCTTGAATTCTATAGATTGCAATTGTCTACCCTAAGTGAACATTGAGTGATTATAACGCTGCTCTCAGTACCGGAAAATCCACGGGCAAGTTTTGAAGACACTAGGCTTCTTGAGAAACGCTATGGAATGGAAACAGGGAATGTGCGAAAAGAAATCTTCTACGGGTACGGGAACGTGAGCAAGATTATTCCTGGCATTTTCTCGGATAAGCCTTTCTTCATTTGTTTTCACGTTGCTAGATCCCACTTCGGCCTGAGAGCACCTCCTGTAACTGAGGAGAAACTGTCGTTGAAACGCTGACCCACTCAGCTGTACCAGAAGATGGGATCTAACACATCAAGCCGCTGCGGAAGCCTTTGCTTCAACTTGTTTTATAGGTACTTAATTTTGGCTGGCCCCTCTGAAATTCACTCCTCTTCAAAGCCACAGAGGCAGAAATTATGTCTATCGCAATGCTTGTGCTTGTTAGACGTTGAGTATCGGTAGTGCTCCTGCCAACCTTTTTACGGGCCACGGTGACTGGCTCTTATTTAAAAAAACGACAAAATATATTGAAGTAAAAAATAAGCTGTAGGTTCATGCGGTACTTCGCCTTTTTTGTGGGAATACGCGTTAATATTTTCCCGTTATAAGTACATAAATGTTTATGCATCAATGAGATGCTGTTGGGATTATGCAGTCGTGCAGTCATCGAGTGAGATATTCTTTTTTGATGTTTTAACAAGATTTTCACAGTGATATACTTAATTAAAACAAATGAAACTAAGTTGTTATTGTTTTTAGCAGTGAAGCTTGGACTAATACAGCAGCAGGGAGATGACTGGAAGTAATGTAAAAGTGGCCTTATTTAAGATTGATGAAGATCAAGTGAACAGAATCAATAATAAATAAGTCCAGTTGGGGTACCCCAGTAAGCTGGGGTGAAAAGATCCTGGTACAACGAATGGGAAGAGTTGTCTAGGAAGGCTTAAGGTTGGAACACATAACAAAATTCATGAAGGATTTCAAGATAAGGAATTATGAAGAAGTAGACCGGTTGGATGAAGGGAGAATGGGGTGCCAAGCAATTTTCGGATTGATGACTACCGACGTTGATGATGATGATGGAGAGTAGTGTCGGAGGTTGGGAAGACATTGGAATATCGAATTATCGACTTCCATTTTCGGAAAAACTTGGATTTGAGAATTTAATGAATAGTTTTGTGAATACATTTATTGCGCGGCGTAAATGGTTATATGTGTAATCCCCAGCGAGCATCTCTGATAAAAAAATGAGCCAAGGAATGATGTACGACGTTTTTTTCCGTGCGCAGTGCGACATTCCACCGGGGGAAAAGAAAAAACAAGAAAGAGTGCGTTCAAACGCCGCGTGAGGTTTGACCGCTTCGCTTCAATTCGATTTTCTTTTTCATTTTTCCTTCGCTCTGGTGCCCTCGTCCTCTCATCCTATGCCCAGGTACTTTACCTCCGCTCCTTCCGGCTCCCTTGCCTTATCTCAACACTCCATCGCCTCCCGCCTCTTATCAACCGCCCTCCCTCCACCTCCCCCCTCGTCTCGCCTTACCAGCGTCCCCTCGCCTCTCCCGCCATCTCCTCCTTTCGATCGCTCCCCCGTCCTCCCCCGCCCCTCATGTTTTCTTTTTTATTTATCGAGTGTGATCGCTTTTCGATTTGAGTCTGGCAACTTCCATCCCCTCTTCGTTCGGAGCTTTCCATTTTGCTTCCCTTCCATGCCCTCCGCTCGCCTTCTTCCTCTGCGAAAGCCCTTTCACTTTCCCTCCTCGAGATTTGACTCGTTTTTAAGTGCTTAATTTATTTTCAATTCCTTCCACGGTGTAAATTTTCCTTGCAATGGATAACGCTTGCACGGATGCATTTAAATCCGTTAGTTAAGTTCTTGGGATTTGGAATCCTCTCGGCTCCCCCATCCCCGTCCCACCCTCTGCGCCCTAATCTAGGCTATCAGGTTGACTTGGCACTTTTCCAATAAGGGTGAGACTGAAATCCCGATCTTGAGGACGCTAATGTGAGGTAATTTTTTTAACCTTCTGACCCGATTTTATCCTTTTTTTAATTTACACGGTGATTTACACGGTGATGCTTTTAAACATTGATTGAAAATTGCTTGTATGCAACTTTTCATTTTCACGTTTTCGCGGAACTTGGGAAAAGGCTCCCATGTTGTTGCTGTAAGGAGCGTAAAAAATCTTAAAATTTGTAAACCAGTTTTATCTGCTTATTATAAGCTTTTTCCTTTCTGATTTAAATATGGGTCAGTTGTTTCTGACTCACGATCTCTCTGAAAGTGATACATCATGCGTAAAGTGGTGGTATATAAACGATAAATGACCAAATAATTGATAATTTTCAATAGTTTAACGTTTTTACTCCGAAATACTTTTCGATGCGGAACATCATCTGTACGTTATGCAGCCTGACGGTACAGTAGTGCAGGGAAACCTGTGGTGGAATGTAAGTTATTCATTCGTTATTACTACTTACTTACTTACTCTTACTCCTGTGGCCATGCAAATCCCAAGTGATTTTTGGCCTCGCCAACAAGTTGCCTTAAGTTGCATTCATTCGTTATTAGTCATTTAATTCTATGATTAAACATTATGAAATTATGGATATGCATGATGAGAAAACCGCCTTTGTTATTTCCACAAAACCTTATTACGCTGGCACGATGTGCGTTTCACCACACTGTGGCATACTAAGGCACACAGGCACATGACTATGCCACAGTGTGGTGAACCCGATTTTGGGATTACAAGCTTGTGTGTCACTTAATTTAATTAGAAGGATAGACATGATCAAAAATGAATTTACAAAACAGCACATGCTGACGCCATATTTCGATGTTTTCGAGGGAGTAGGCAAGATGCCGTGGACGTACAAAATAGAACCAAAAGAAAAAACAAAGATTTGGGACTAAAATATGTAGTACATTCCTTAAGTCGTCATTTTCCAATAACTGGAAAATGTAAGGACCAATTTGTCAAAGCTACTGAACTTTATATTGTTCTAAAGATGTTAAAATTACTTCACTTAAATGAATGGCCTAAAATCAAATCCAGTGTTATGAAAGATTGTCAGCATTACTGGGCTCTGCAGAGTGATATTCATGTGCAAGATGATCTTGTGTTTCTGCATGACAAACTCATTGCTCCAAAAGATCTTAGGTCTCAAATGCTTGCTTTGATTAATGAGTCTCATCTTGGAATGAATAAATGTAAAAAGAGGGCACAAGAAATATATTACTGGCCTTGAATGGCAAGGGATATTGAAAACACTGAATAGCTGCTCCATATCTCAGAGATTTCAAAATTCTAATTGCAAGGAGACGTTATTGCCTCACCCAATGCCAGATGGACCATGGATTAAAGTAGCTGCTGACATCTTGAGTTTTGTGGGATTTTTTAGTTCATTATTGACTATTATTCTAAATGGATTGAACTTATGTCTTTAGAATTTAAGTCTACCTCAGAAGTCATAAATAAGTTAAAAGGTGTTTTTTTTCCAAGTATGGTGTGCCAGAACAATTTGTCAGATATGCCTTTCTCGTCACATGAGTTCAAGGAGTTTGCCAAACAGTGGGGATTCTTATCCATTACCTCCAGTCCACTGTATCCCCAGTCTAATGGCATGGCAGAAAAGGCTGTGTCCATCGTAAAGAACATGCTAAGAAAAACTTGATGGTGCTGATGTTTTTTTCTCCCTTATGGAATACAGGAATACTCCTATAGAGAATATAAACTTGTCCCCTTCTCAGTTACCGATGGACAGGAGAACCAGAACAAAAGTACCATTATCCATGAGTCTCTTGTGTCCCTCTAAAGTCATCCCTTCTGAGGAAATGAAAAAAAGCTTAGAAGAAACAGGCGATTCCTTGTGACATCAAGGAAAATATTGTCATGGTTTGGTTTTGGTTCCATATTTTCACGTTTTCTTTATCTAATGCTTTGTGATTCTTATATACTGTCATATTTATTCTTTGTGTTCTTGTTTATTATTAATCATTATCTTGATTTTGTTAGTTTCTTTGTTTCTTCATTTTAACTGTTTTCTTTGATTGTGGAGAGGATGTAACATATGAGTATTTTAGCCTTGGTAACCTGCATCCAGGTTATTGTTTATAAGTTATTTGTTTTTTTGATTGTCAGAAGGCTTCTGAAATAAATGCCTTACCTTAAAGTTAACTTTACAGTAACAATGCTTTAAAAAAGGCAAATATTTTAAAATATAATTCTTGTACCATTTAATTTACTGCATGTATGGCGATTTCCACCGTATACACATATGTACTTAAGTTAAATGTTGACCAAGAATTGTTTTTCTACTTCCTTGAAAAATTATTGAAATCTTCACTCAACGACTCCCGATTTCCGTTCCAGCAACCATAATCTTCAGCATCCACCTGCAGCACCAAGTTTATAAAGCTTCTCTTCCCTTATGCTCCTGATTTACAACTTTCCATGTCTCTGATCTCTCTAGCTTCAGCTCCACGAAAATAGTTTTAAGTACTGCTTCTTCATCGGTAATCGTAAATTATTGACTTGATTTTGATATTTGAATTAACACTTGATTTTTTTATTATGAATGCTCTCTTGTCTTGAGCTAATCTTCGCTTGTTATCATATGAACTTCTTTCCTCCCATGTCTTGCAACTTCCAAGTTAGGTGAAGTGGTTCATGGGTGAAGTATTCCACTTGTGCTTGTTCTCGCTTACAAATAGCAGATTTACGTTTTGTCTTCAGTTGCTCTTTATGTTCAATCCATATATTACTCGATCCATAATATTCAGGGATGATTACAGGTCCTCTGGACTATGATTGCGATGTCGTCGGCGAAACAATAAACGTAATTTTCTTTCCCATTCACTTTAATTCCTTTGATCTCCAATGTTTAGGATTCTAAGACTGATTTTTCCAGGTTTTGTTAAAAGTTACCGGTAAATGGTTGCAACTTTGTTCAATTCTTTGAATTGGTCTCGTATCTATTTTTATTCCGCTCTTTATTCTCATTAAAGTGACTTGGATTCTGAAAATTCGGTGGTTAATTCTCGTTATTGTAATCAATTCCTATTATTTCAAGCAAGTAATCACGCTTGAAAAGGCCTTTTCTAGGTCAACGATTGCCACATAGGCTCTGTTATATTATGCCTGGTTAACTTTAGCTATGAGATAACGTAGACTTTACGTTTTTGTGAGATAAACTGAAAATGACGAATTTTCTATAGAGCGTTACACTGTCGGTATAATGAAATGAACGTTATGGATGAGTAGTATCCAGTGACGTAACTAGGGAGGGGTCCATGCGATCCGGACCGCCCCCCACTCCATCCCAAATTTATTTAAATAAAGGGCACTTAAGGAAAAGCTTATATTTTTTTACAAAAAATGTTGATTTAATTTATTATTCATGCTGAACAACTTTTCCATTAATATGTTTGTAATTTTATACATACATTGGTATTGTTTTATTTGAGAATTGTACACAGTAAAAATCTGTAAAAATTGGCTGTAATTCTTCAGTCGCATTTGTAGATACTCTATATATACTAAATACAATACTTATGCTCCTGATTTCCAAAAGCTTTCCCCTCCCTTTTCCTCCGCAAACCGCCTCTGCTTATACTCAACACGGAGTCCCTCCGAAATGGAATACTGGCTGCGTCCCTGCAGTGGTTACCTTATGAGGTACCTATTCATTTCATTAAAGTATTCTACCAGCTGATTGGTAGGTTCATGGACAGTCCCAATTCTGCATCGCAATTTCATAGACATTGCCTCCTATTACTCGGGAATACATAACCAGATACTATCATCTTTTATGTGAAAAATTGTTGGACAAATTATGGCCTCATTGTTTCTTCTGTCTCCCATTTATCCGAATTAAATTCCGAGAGGTTTTCATCTACCTTTCCTTTTATAATTTGGCTGGTGTTTAAAGGTGATTACCTATGTAAAATTGTTGATTATTTGGTTATCAACTAACGGTCTTGTTTCAAAGACTTTAAAAGTAAGATAGTTGTATTTCAAGTAATTGGCAATCAGCCAAAAAGAGAATGACTGAAATCTACTGTATAATATATATTTTATTTTGGTCTATAAATTATTTCTGCCCGCACAGAACATTTTTCATAATTTATATCCAATGGCTTTCTGAAAATTTCCTCTTGCCATATTTCCATTTCCACAAGCCAGCAAAATGAATCAAAACTATACAAATCAGTATAAAATTATATTTCGCAAGAATTCCAATCGCAGGATGTGAATTATACCAATATTTCGAATATTTTAATTAAAAAATTAAAATACCAAAATTCTCACACAGCTTTAATTTTGTGTCAAAAGAATTTTTCGATAAAATTTATGGCTACCTCAAATACGTCGTCTGAACGAGGCATCTGATTTCCGTCTGTATATCACGCACTCGCTAAGAGATGAAGCCTAGATATTCCCTACGTGCTTGGCAATATCTCAAATGGAATCTTGGTAAGGCCGATGTTTTCTTCCGATTTTATTTTTCACTTACCTTACGCCACGATTGGAACAAATTCAAGCCCCCCCCCCTCACCACATTCTGACGAGGAATCTATATTTAAAGGGTACTTGTGAGGATAGTTAAAACGCCCACTGTTTTCCTAGTGTTCCGCCAACATGTCCGACCTTGGTACGAATTTGCCTTATTTCTGCGGATTTTCTCAGGAGTACAAAAAAAAACAGAAAGAAAGAAAGCGCGGCCCCTAAGCGTTGCTTTTGCCGTGCAAAGCAGTGGCATTCATGTATTCAGAGCACGTTGACAGCGGCGGGCGCATAAGTATGCATACGTACTCCGAACATGTAGTTCCTTCAAGTCTCTTTAACAGCGCTGCTGCGGCTATTCTACGCTTTGTTTGCGGAACGGGGACGCTGGGAGCGACGGAATGAGAGGGAATTGGGGGCGGTGGCCCTCCCCCCCCCCCCACCACTCCCCGCTTCCCCTCCCACGCCACCCCTCACCCGTTCCTTTTGCTCCTCCCCCCTTTCCAACCTCGCCCCCCTCATCACTCCCCCTTACCTCCACACATCAAATCCAAACGATCTCCCTCCTAACCCCACCCCTCATCTTTTCCTCTTTCAAGCATTCCATCCTTTAACGTAGTCACCAATCGCTCCAGACCAGGAAAGCGGAAAAAATACACGATATCGCAATTTCAATCTCATTTCTTTTTCATCCCTCCTTTTGCCCCCTTTCAATATTTCTTCCTTTTTTTATATCCCTTCCATACAAAGAACACGTCGTACCTATAACACACAGAGCGTATTGGGGGAAGGGGCGTGAGGTGCTCCCTCTCCTCCATCCTGGACTCATCCTCTCCTCCACGTAATCCTACCTCTCCCACTCTCGATACCACCCTCTCATGCGCTTACATTCAGCACAACACCTCCTCCTACAATTATATTCAGCATATTACCCCCTCCTGCCCCTTACATTCCCTATACCACCTCCCCTTGTCCCTTACATTCATCATATGACCTTAACATTCACCATATTACTCCGTTCTGCCCCTTACATTCACCATACCACCGTTTACTACCCCTTAAACTCCCTGTACCATTTCAGGCTACTCCTTACATTTACCATAACCACACCTACTGCCCCTTACATTCGCTCTACTACTGCGTCCAACCCCTTATACTCATCATACTACTACATGCTAACCTTTACATTCTTTATACCACTCCCCCTTTCATTCCCTACACCAGTTCTTCCTACCCCATACATTCATTTTACCACTCCCTACCCCTTACATTCGGTATACCACTGCGTTCAACCCTTACAATTTCTATACCAGTTCGTCCTACCACTTACCTTTTCTAAACAAGATTTTCCCACCACTTACATTCAGCTAGCACCACTTAATATCGCATACATTCATCATATCACTCCATCCTAACCCTTACATTTCCTATTTCACTCCCCCTTTCATTGACTATACTACTTCGTCCTACCCCTTACATTTCTTACGCTACTTACCTCTTCCTACCCTTTACATTCACCATACCACAACGTTCTGCCCGTTACATTCCCCATTCCACCGACCACTGTCACTAACATTTGCCATACCTCTTAGCCCTTAAATTCCTTTTACCGTTTTGTCCTGCCACTTACATTCCCCATTCCACCCCTCCTTCCCCATCCCACTCCGCACACCACCCCCTTCTATCACCTCCCTTCTCCCCCCCCCCCCCCCCCGCGAATAAATTTGATGCATCGATATTGCACGGCAGATTCGATAACGTCGTATCCATCAAAGACGACCTAACAAATGTGTCGAAGCAGCGGATGCACGAGATGGGAGGGGAGGGTAAGAACTTTGATCGATTCCCCCTCTATATAGTATCCGGGAATCGGCAGTAGAACTTATTTGCGGGGCCTCACGCGTCTAATGCGTGTCGAATATCGATATCCGATTGCAATATCGGGAGAACTTCTTATGTGGGGGGAGGGGTGGATGGGGTTAAGGGGTCGGGGGGGGGGGGGGAATATGACGGGGATGGATTGGGAGGTGGGCGAATCGCGGGAGGGCGTGTTAGAGAGGGCGTTTGCGCGCGGGTTAGGCGGTTTTGGCTTTATGGAGAAAAGAGGGTTAGTAGAGAGGACGTGAGTGAGGTGGGGTTTATTCCCCGGGAGGGATAAAAGTGGGAGCTTAAGGTGTAGGGAGAGGAAGATAAAGAGTTTTCCGTGGGTGGTCGGGAGGAGGAAGGGAGAGGAGGGAGCGAGTTTTTGGAATGGAGGTGTGTGTTCCGGAATGGTAACGGGGCAATGAAAATGAAGTTCGGAAGGGCGAAGAGTGATGGGCAGAGGGTGTGTTCGCGCGCGGTTTCACTGCGGAGTCGCCCTCAGCCCGGAGATGGGATGATGGGAATAAAACGACGGAGAAGAGGAGAAAGAAAATAAAGCAGCACGCATTACGCGTGTGCACGAAATTGAGATGATCGCGTTTCATTTGACTTACGAGCGTCTTAGGCCGACATACACCTGCGAAGTAATTGGCGACATGAGCCGTGTCATCCTTCGCCTACCCTATTAAATGCTAAAAATAATAATGCATGATGTGGACGTCATAATATGGTATAATTGTTTGGTATTCCTATGATATGGACGTCATAATATGGTATAATTGTTTGGTATTCCTATTATGATGAATTTGAGCGCCTCATTGAGGGAAGCTGGAAGTATTATAGAGCTGGAAAAAGACAGGGAAAAGTCAGCAATAGGAATGATGTAGTCGTGGTCAACGCATGCTTCACGCCAGTAATTTGGTCACATTGGGAGACGAGCTCATAGGTGGCAGTAATTTTAGAGAAGGGGAAAGTTGGTTTCGGGAATATTAAAGGGGTTAATGAAGTGTTTGGTTGGCACATTGAAAGGTTGAGTGAATTTGATAAGGGTGACGGAAGGGAGGATATTGAATAAGTGTGAAAGAATAGGAATATGCAGATGTCATTATAGGATGTTGAAAACATGGGTAGTTCAGTTGGTAGATGGGTTACGAAGAGTTTAAGATATCTTTGATTCCTGATTGAAAGCCTAATTAATGATTTCCTCATTCATTCGGACGAGGCAAAATTCCAGAAAACCAATAATACATCTTGCTAGTTTCCCCTTAAAATAAGTGGAAATTGGGGTTTTTAAGAAGCTAGGTGACTTTCTGGGGAATCATTTTCCTATTCGGAGCGATTACAAAACATTAATGTGCTACAGCGATCATCGCGAGTTTTAATGAATGCAACTATACTTATCTACAGGGTTATTTGAACACTCTTGTTTCATATGCATTTCCCGAGGAAAACATTTCCCATGTCATTGTCAGTCTCAAAGGTTCGCTAACGATAATGTATCCATGGCTACGCGTGCTTGTATTTTCTCATGAGTATGGATGGATCTAGATGGCCACAATTGCGTAGTGGAAATTGATTGTGTTCTTTTCGGGTAAAAATACCATAATTTTTCTCTCAAGTGCATTAAAAAATGTCAGTAGAATTTTCAAGTGGTAATAGTAATTCTAATCAAAGCATCAATCGTACTCATTTAAATATATATATTATCAAAATTCAGATGATTACTATCGTGCATTGCCATCGATGCGTTAGTATTAGATGTTTATAATGCTGAATCCGTCGCTGGTTTAACCTTTAATTAATTCACGGGAAAGGCTATAAGCACAGTTCTCCAGTTATTTGATTTAAGATTGATGACAGTTTAAAATTGATATCCTAGCAATTAATAATGATTTGAATGGAGAATAGGATTCAGTTATAATTGTTAGGAAGTGTAAACCCTGTTATCTCATACATACAGTTTTCTAAAATAGTTTTAAAATTGCACGTGCGTTGTAACTATATCAAGTAATTTATAAACGTTCTGATTGTATCTCCAAAATAGGAAACACTACTGCAATTTATTGCTCCCTTTTTTCGAATATTGGGTTATTTAATGATAATGATGAAAATAATATCTCCTTTAACATTGAAAAATATCCGCAGTCCTCCACGATGGCAAATACCAACTGAATTCACCGATTACATTCAAATTATAACTGCTAAGTGCAGGAAAAAAATTCCTAGAATTTTTCAACTTGATTCAGATAAACTCAAATTAATCATGAGAACAAAGTCGGCAAGCACAAAGCGTCAGGTTTATGTCGCTCATATTCCAAATCCAGTCCCAAAGATATCATGTCACCGGAAATTTGTTTAAAATTCTCACTGAGCACCACATGTAGCAACGGCTTTGGTTTCATTACCTAAAGGGTGTGATACGGATCATGATTGATAAAAAGACGTACTGATGGCCAATTTTCCTCAAGATCGTCGAAAATCGCTATCGCAAAACCGCGCGGAGACACGCGTTCTATATTCATTTGGCAATGTGTGGTAATTCAGTAATTAGCTTTCTCAAAAAAAATTCTAGGACGAAAGAGGATAGTAATTTAATAAAACAAATTCGGCAGAAAACGGGTTTAAAATCTCGTTGTCTTCAATTAAACTTGGAAGGGCATAAGGGAGGTACAATTCCAACAGAAAACATTTTATTAATGATTTTGGAATTGGATCGGTTCTATCAGCAGAGAAAAATTGGAGAATATTGAATGCGTCGAAGATATACACAAAAACCGTTATATCGGCTTCAAGTTGACTGAGGGATTTGTTCGAGAACGGATGTTCCATGCCTGGGTTCAATTTCCGGTGATTGCTTATAGTTTTAAAACTCTCGATACATATGAAGATTATATTTTTAAAATTGAACTTCCTTTTCAATCACTTAATACTTTTGCTTTCACGAAACATATGCAATATGAGGAGAGCTGAGTCTATCCAATCTCAAAATATGTTCTGGAAAGTATCCAATGTTTCTTTAATCTACAAGGTTTGCATTTCGTTAGTACTACACCAATATTTGTGAAAATAATTTTTGCGATATTTGAGAACGATGACGATTTCTTATTATTATATTGTATTTAATTCAATTAATTAAAGTGACATGATTAATTTAAGCTATTGGAAATATAAAATTTCAGATATTTTCTTCAAAAAGGCCATCACAGCCAATTCATATATTTTCCTAATTTTGCGTAGACACTGATCTCCAAATAAAATACTATTTTTGTTCAAGACAGTTTCATTCTGTTGACAATTCCAATTGAATGAAGTTGTTCTATACCAAAACTATTTATTATTTACATTTTTTCTTGTGGTGGCTTCAGTCAAAGAATGTATTGTAGTAATGAAAAATAATCATAGCCAACCTATTTTTTTCATATCGATAGTTATAATTCTTTACATAAAATTCTAAACTTAAATCACACTAAGGTTAAGAATATGTTCAACATATTTGGGGATGAATTAAAACTCAAATCACTATGGCTCTCTCCCTGTTTCTTATGCTCTCCTTCAAATGTTTACCTCTCTACTGTTTTGGAGTGTTTTTCCTGTGTCAATAAAATCGTTAATAATAATAAGAAGCCAAAAGAGTCTTTTTTTAGGCACCTCTGCAAGAAAATATGCGCAATAATTAGGCAATGCACTGTAGAAAGAAAGGGAATACGAAAACACGCGCTTGTTTTCCACATACATTCTTTGAATAACGAATTTTTCAAGCTTTAGAAGTTCTGCTACATATTTTCACAAAAGTTTACAAAACTGCTATGGACCGTCCTTTTACTTTGAGGAAATTCATTTCTCTATCATTATTTCATCGGCAAAAAGATGTTACCGCTCGTTTTTGTTCCACAAGGGAACGTATTTGAGGCTCAATTTTGTTAGACCCTATTCTTCTCTTCTCTAAATTAATTAATAATTAATGTTATTTGGTATTCCATTACTAGGGTAAACCACCCATAATATTATCATGGCTGAGAGGATTTTCGTCGGACATCTGGTTTTCACTCGAGCGCATTGTAGATAAAATCTGGAATGTCTCGCCGCTGCATGCGACACTAATCTATTCAGCTCCGACCACGGTGATGCCGTAAATGAGTCCTCTAGAACCAGGGAGAGGCCTCAGGTCGGCTAGCCTTGGGTAATTATCGTGGGAATGGAATTGTCTGTATGACGCGTAGTTACGCTAACCGCATGTGTTCCTGCTCCCTTAAACCCAAAATGCCACAGCTTGTAAACTGATCCCTCGTTGACGGCAGCCGGCAGTGGTAAAAATCCTCGTATCGTTCAAAATAACGTGTGTCCTCTTACTTGAGCCATTCAGGAAACTTTTTTCTTTTCAGCGTTAAACATTAGGATATTTTAGTGCTGATAATTGCATTTCATGAGCATTTACTAATTAAAAAATAATCAAGAAAATATGCTGGAGTTAAAGTAAGCAAATGAGTATCTTGATCGCCTTTATCACGTAAATGATGGAGCATACGCTGAAATAACAAATTTGCTTCTTCGAACTCGTTTTGAAGTTGCTAGCCGCTATTTTTTTAAATAATGTCTCTTGCCCTTGCCTTGCGGAGCTTTAGCCCTCAAAGTCTACATCTATATCTGTGTACATCTACATACTACCTTGCGAGCCGCCACATTAGTGTGTGGCAGGGGGTGTTAGGATACCAGCCGCGTAAAGGTGTAAATGAGAATGTTATACTAGGTGGGTTAAAAGGTGAAATGTATTTCGGGAGTGTTTTGAGTGGATCTCAGTTTTTATTATGGTCTCTTATTGTGCGTGGGAAGAACGTATTTTTGCACCTGTTTGATTGGCAATGTGTTTCTCTTATTTTGTCTTTCCTGTCGGGCCTAGAGATGTAGTGCGGAGACAAAACGATATTCTCCGTATCACACTGAAACCTATCTGTTCTGAATTTCTCAAGCAATCAAAGCCTAGCGTGAATCCTCCTAGTCTGTAGCTGTTCTCAACTTAATCCCTCTAAAAGCTGTGAAACACTCGTTGTTCAGTCGTAGCAGTTTTTAACGAAGCGCATAACACTCATTTGTATTTTATTTAGTTTTCGAATTAAATCCTTTTGTCCTGAGTCCCAAATGCTTGCGGCGTATTCGAGGTGTGGCTTAACTAGAGCAAATTAACAACTCTTTTTCAGCAAGTCTGACGTATATTCGCAATTGCGACGTGTCACTGTGACTTTAGGCTGGTGCCTTGGCCGTCAATACCCAGCTGCGTATCCACCGATAGGTTGTGCGTAGCGTACACGTATTTATATTGAGTATACGTTGATTTGACGCTGATATTGAGGCAGGCGATATCTCTGTTCCAAAATGTTATCTCAGAAAATTTATTTAGCTAATATGTATTCATATCTGATACACTTTTTTTTGATCCTATAGGATAGCACCATGGTTTTTTGGTCGTATTATCCGAGGAAAAGTAATATACCGAGAAATTTAATTTAACGGAGTGCTTTGGTTTCAATCTTCACATTTCCGCGTTTAGTCACAAATTTTCAGGTCGGTCTCAGAATGCTAAAGTCTATACCGATGGCTATTCACTCGATGCGGTATAAATTACATTAAATAGTTTACCATCTCCAGTTTAAATAGCAACTTTTGCATACGTTTATTAAATTTAATGCGTTTATTGATGTTTTGTAATTAGTCGTCACCCGCAGCTCTATGAATACAGACTATAATCATCCATGATATATTGAAAGATAGTGTTCTTAGTGGTACTAAGTTAAGAAATGGAGCTTAAAGGTTGAACATTAACAATATTTATGTTTGGCCATATATCTCAGTTGCATTGATACCGCTCCTGATAAGACTCTGTGGCTTCAAGTGTAAATGTCAAAATATCCTCTTAAAATTGAATTCATTAAGTGGTGCCTTCGATTAAGAAGGTTTGTGCAGGGTTTTTCTCTAGTATTAATAGAGACCATATTCTAATTTTATTTTCAAATTTTATATTTTTATTATTTTATATCAAAATTATATACTGTAAGAGGCATAAATAAATTTTCTATAAATAACGCAAAAACTTTGTTTTACATGACTGACATTCACAAATTATTCACTAAATATTCCTATTCAAGACACTCCTTTTGTTTTACGCCCCTTTGTTGAAAACCCCTAGACGATTGAATTTTTTTCTTGCGATTTTCGTGCAAGCATTGCAGTCAGTCATAAATTTAATTTGGTAATCAGTTCAGAGTGCGTACGAACTATATACCGTAATTCTCTCTGGAGCGCATAGCCGTATCATATCCCTTGTAAAACGGCTTGTATTTTTAAACAAATATCTCGAACATAGTGTGGTAAGAGGATGATATTTTCATATCATTGGAAATATGAGATCTTTCTCGTCAGGCCAAATTCATTGAACTTTTCATGATGTGATATCTCGCTCGAATGACCTTTAAGTCTTCCGGGCTGAACGATGGACGACTCGACCATTGAAACGTCTGCAACCATAACTCGGTGGACATCCCGAGTAGAGCTTCTTAATATCACACGCCGGGAAAGCCTCCGATGTTACTTTAAGTCCTTATGTTTAATTACACTGTTCAATGACTTTAAATAATTTATCTCGATTGTTCATCCTTAATTTAATTTCCCCCAGTGCCCTCTCCTCTGACCTTTAGGGGTACAAATGGGCCTACTTATCGAGCGCCCATCCCGTTGCAAGCTGCTCCTTCCCCCGGATCATTTATGGCGAACGTCCATCAATTAACGACGAGCGAGGAGTTCCTCTAAGACGTGTTGCTGCCGTAATTAGAACAGTTTCGCGGGACCTCCTTCCCTTGTCTCTCCCGCTCTAAGTGGAATCCTCCCCTGCCCCCCGCCCGTCTCTTCACCTCGCCTCCGCCTCTTCCCCGCCTCTTCCTCGCCTCCGCTGCCTCGTGAATCCCAGCCTCACCTCGCATCCAATAGACGTCATCGCCAAGTGTGGTAAAAGGGGAGCGGGGGCAAAATGTGGCGGCAAAACCGCACGCGACGTCTCGCAATTTTGAGGAGTGTTTCCTCACCGGAGGAAGTTTACGGGGGGGCTGGGGGGGGGGGGCGTCGCGTGACGGAGACGTGCGTCGTCGCGGGCGTCAGGACTCGTGCCTAACCCGTCCCTCTTTTTTCAGCCGTCGTCGTGCTGGAGCGTGTCAAATCGTTGATGGAAAAGGGTTGTCCGACCGATGGGGTTTTGGGACGAGACAAGATAAGGCACTTCTGCACACGCGGGCTGGCGAAGCTTTCCGTGAGGGATGGGCGCGGGAAAAATGGCGGCAAAAGACGCCGGGAGACCCGAGGGAAGATGAGCTCCGCGCGCCCCGGGGGGAAAGAATGTTTCTTCGAAGTTGATGCCTGCGTGGCGAGTACTGCGTTCTATTCGGTGCTTGGTTTTCGAAGACGTGAACGTTTAGCGAACTAATTAACGCAATGTCTATCCAACAAGTAATGCTCAGTTGCACGTCTCTGAACACATTTTTTTAAACTATAACTATTATTTTTTATTTTTTTCATCCAAAAGAATGTAAAAAGTGGTACCGCAGGAAAAGTGATACGTCCTCACGTCTGAAGTCAGGAATTGGAGAGTGTTTGTTTCAATATCTAAGCCACGAAAGAAGTCACTTATGTTGAGGTTGGGTGAACTCATAATGATATCATAGCACAGTAACTCATGTACCTACTCAAAATTTAATGTATGTATCATGAAGAATTGATTTTTTTCACTATCTTTACTGTCTTCCTTCATCGCGCTTCGCCCTAATGAGCTATAGCCTTAATAGAATATACGATTGGTAAAATATAGAAATATTCTATTTTTCTCTGTAAGGCTGTGTGAATCCGTAATTTTATTAATCTTTTGAAAACCTTTTTAGGATTTCGTAGAGTTTTGTAGTAGAGTCATTACCTTGTCTGACGTCTCTTTTTGTAAATTTAGTTTCTATAGTTGGCACTGCCAACGTAAAGCAGCTCTACATATTAGCAGTGTAATGCCAATGACGTTAGCCACGGATTTTTCCTATTGACCAGGGTCACACAACTTATACGATATAAATTATTCTCATATTTACTGATTGGTGCTCTATTCAGCACTATTTTGATATACTTGTTCATGATTATACGATCAAGATTAAGTGAAATAACTCATTAATTAACGTGGCCTAAGCACAGAAATAATCAGAATTTATTTTTCATGTCTCAAGTGAATGAACGTCATCCTGCACAAGTTAACTGTCTTGCAAAAACGCTTAATTCAATGCCAGGAGGGTTATTTCGTAAACGGTGGAAGGAATGGTTTTGAGATCTGTTCTCGCACAGATAATTTATACAGTTGACGGAAAAGTTTTAATTATGTGAAATATTTTTAGCATTCCTTCATAAATGTTTCCTTATCAGTAGATAAAGACCAATGAGGTAGTACAGTAGGTAGCTTTTGCCATGTTGCGGGGGGATCTGAGGTTCAAATACGCAGCTTGGACATCACACTTAGAATTCCTTCGATTTTCTGTTTACTAAGTCTTGATATGAAACCATATGCCACGATGAAGGGAACTTAAGAAAATGTGGAATAAATGTTTTTATAAAAATATTTTCTTGAAAATTAGAGATAAAAAATTTATTCATTTCCAGGAAACAGAAATGTGAGTATTTGGTATCTTAGAGAATATTTTATATGAAACGAGTGAAGAGAGAGGAGTGAGTTTTACTTCATTCACCGAGTTGATCTAACGTCAACCCTGGTCAAGGTCAAATACCCTGGGACAAATGTGTTTTGAGCTGGCTGATTAATTTCTTTGTAAAACACTCATTAATCTAGACATCAATTCTCACCCCAGTAACTCTACAATGTAAAATTGGCAAATTGTTCGACAACTCAATGCCTTGCTTATAACCCGGAGCTAACTTTTCCAATTTGTGGTCTAACACAAAAATTTGTATGGCAGCTGTCTGCAATTCTCCCTAACCCATTTACTCTGAAAAGGACACGATTATTGTCAATTCTGATGGAGTTGTTTACCTTTTTTTCAGAATTGGGCGGAGCAGTTTTACGCGATTTTTCATCTCATGTAATTCATCATTTGCTTGGAAAATTCATTCTGACCAAATTATCCTACGTGTGTAGTCAATATAGAAATACGTACACCTAAGGTTTAGCTTGCCCTATGTAACACCTAACCTACATTTGTGAGTATGAAAATATTTAGGGATGGTAATATGATTCCGAAACAAGCCAATGAAAGAGTATGTATCGTGTTTGTTAATTAGAAAGAAAAAATGCCGAGTGTATTGCAGGGGGCAGGAAGTTTTGGAGGATAGCCATTGAATTATGAACTCTCAGGCAGAATCGAGCGAAGGATCCAGAGCAGCCACCCCACAAATGAACCAATTCTATTTCCGCAGCCTCTGGGCGTTTATTTTCAATTTTCGTCAGTAGTTGGTCGTTTTTTCCATTCCATCCGCCCGAATCAGTGGTACTAATGCACTTCCATCCCACAATTGCCCATCACGTCGTATTTTTCTGGTCTCGTAATCTGAATCAATCTCTGATGACAAGGTTTTCCCGCATAACACACCCAGATCTGACTCATTTCGAAATAGCATTTGGTTTAGCGATGAATCAGACCTGTCCAACTGCTTCTATTTGTATTTTATATAACTTGAAATGTTTCCGGTGGTTTTTTCTATTATTTTATCTGGACGGATAACAGAATAGGCTGTCTCCTCGACTGTGCAAAATTCAAGATGAAAATTTTTATTCGTCTGGAGAGTTGAGTCTAAAGCATCGTCTTCCACTGTGAAATTACTTGAGCTTTGGAAAAAAACTAAATGTTCTCGCAAGGTGCGTTTTATATACCTATTGTCACGAAGTACTCACATTTTGGCGAATGACGTTACAATCCACTAAATTAATGCCTTTTTTTCACACGAGAGGCTCTAAGGTAGTGACGTTACCATTAAGCAGAATTACTTAGGTGAACGTCTTAATCCAATTTAGTATGCTTTCGGCGTCTATTCGTGGGGTCTACGCTCCATCCGGATAAAGGTCGGCCGAGAAAAGTGAAATGTGAGCATAGATATGACTGTCAGTGGGGGGTACATAGTATTATATATATATATATATATATATATATATATATATATATAAATTCAAACTTACAGGAGGTAGGAGAAAGAGGAAAAGATAAAGAATTCGTTCTTACGGGAACGTTTCGAACCAGTTGGTCCTTCGTCAGCTCTATATATATATATATATATATATATATATATATATATATATATATACATAAAAATAACTTATTAAATTAATATTCCTGAAAATATGAATATTTTATACTAATGATAAATACATGGAATACACATAGACTTAAAATATTCAAATGAAATTTCACTATGACTCTCTGGTGATAGTATTGTGAATTAATTGGGAGCACTTGTATATACGTAGCCACGCAAGGGCTCAAAGTATTATATTATTAAAAGCCATTGAAGTACGCGCCGCGAAAGTGATATTCCCATTAATGTAGCTTTCATATTCTGGATTACATATGGCAAGCCTCGGTAGCGATGTGAAAATTCCTTGGCAACGAAAGTGAAAAAAGCTCCAAATTCGCATAAATAACTTGGTTTTATTAAAAAGTTTCAGTTTATCGATCGATAGAGGGAATATAATTGTAAAATAAAAGTTTATAATGCTTTAACCTCCTTATGAACCGAGTACCAAACGTATAGATTAATTATTTTATAGCTAAATGAATGAAAGAAAAATGTTCAACACGAAAAATCAATCCGGGTGTCGCGATTTGGCGAGAATACCCCCATCCATAAGAAATGTTCCACTTCAAAAATAAGTTTTCTCATGTGAATTTAACATAATTTTGGTTTTCTTGAGCGAGTCACCTAGCTAAAGTTACTGTGAAGGCTGGCACCGTCTTACGTTGGAAATTATTCCTTCTGGACTGGAAATTCTCCTGCTACGCATCGTAGGGAACCACGGAATGTGAAAGTTGAGTTTCATGGTGTGTGGAGAGCCCTTAGATGCCGTCTCGAAGGTGCAAGTCGAAGTTAATGATTGATCGGGAGCAAAGCAGAGATAAATAAAGGGCGCGTTCCAGTTCAGATATACCACCCCAATACATCTCATAGACGGTGACTAGTTTGTGTTCGGCGCATACTCACGAAGTTTAACGGACAACTATTACTTGTAGGAAGAAAATGTATACCAAATTATTGATTGTGACGTCACCTTAGAAGCTCTTTCGAGAGCGTGAAGAACAAGAATTTTTTCAGACAGAAAAATGTACTGGCAAGTTAAGAATACATATTTTGAACGATCATAAAATTCAATTACGGCAAGATTATTCGCCTTCAATTTAACCCATACGACCATTGCTATCTCAGGTGCCGTCGTGAATAGGTTCAGTAGTACGACCAATGAGGTTTGATAGTTATGCTTGCATTGCACTAGCCCGAGGAGCCCTTCTGTTGGCCGTGAAATTAGCCCAAAGGCATGAAACCGTGTCATCACATCCCTGTAGTTAAGGAAAATATTGTTCGCCTGAAATTATTTTATTAAGTATTATTGATCGTAAAATTACTTAAAAGGCATTTTTGTTATACTTATGCTATTTAATAAGTGTCCGTTGTTTTATAAAAACGGAAAATTCTAACAATTAATATTTTTAATAAGTTGTAATTGGCTTTATTAGCGAGGTTAGGTGAAGCAGAGAGAAAAAGTATTTTTATCGCGAATGCAAAAGAAAAATTTGCTTTTAACTGGAATGAGAAACGAATATTTTCATAAACAGAAATGGAAATAAAATGAGTGCATCTAATAATCTTAGTTTTTGAATTGTTTGCCAATAACCGCCGTCTCAATGCGTTTATCTAATATCTAGTAATTGCTTATAAGTTGACCTTTCGGATCGGGAAAACTATTTGTAAGAAAATATTCGAAAAGTAATCTGAATATTAAGCGTCTTGTATTGTTATTCAGTAGCTACGGTATGTCATCATTGAAAGTAGAATTATTTAAATTTCTCAAAAGAAAATGCCTCAAATCTAGTTATTTGAATAATGAATCCAACATGGCATCTTATAAGAAAGTTTATCTAGTACAGTTGTCAGCCTTCCAGGCTACATTATAGCAAATTACCTTTAAAGCAGAGGTTTTAATTTATTGCTTTGTGGGGCGTGTCTAATTTTTAGAAATAAAACGTCATTTCGAGAAGGAAAAATTTTATCAATTTAAAGGAAAACTGCGTCAAAAATAGTAGATAACAATACCTTACGATACAAGGCCAGTGATATCAATGCAAAAATATTGACATTTCCCGCTGCTACATTGTGATACTGTAGTTTCGAAAATATTTTTATTCCTGAGACCGTCGTCCCTATGTTTAAAGTTGTCATATTCTGCTTCTTTTCCAACTTTGCGCAGTTGGTTTTTGCTCCAGTGACCTCCGCTATCTATTACTTATTTGATCGTATAGCTCTTGTTTATTCATAAGTACGCAAAAATACAGCTAAGTACGTAGATATAATATGTATTTTAACCATTTCGAGGAATCACGGTCTTTAATACTTCTGATCAAGAGGTCTCTTTTTGGCAAAACTTTCTCCGGGAAGCTAATTTAAAAAGTATATTGTTTAAACGAAAGACGTTACCACTTCGTCTTAGGTAGTCACTTTATTCATTCTCAATTCCTTATTTTACAATCCTTCGTAATATACTTTTCAGGAACTCCATCCTTGCTCTTCCTCAGGTAATCCTCAATCTGGGTGTCCATTAAAGCTAGAAAACTCGCCCAGTCAGGAGATGGAGTCACCTCAGCGTGGATTGGAACAGGGCCAGATGGGAAAGAGTGAGGCAGGAGCGGAACGGGTTTGAGCGACGTGGAAAGGTGTAAAACGCGGGGTGCGTGTCAGGTGCGGTGAAGGACTCCTCCCGTGGGGTAAGGCAGGCGGGCAGGGGGTGGGTGGGCGGTGGTTGGTGGTTGGCGGTGGTTCGCTGGGGCTCTCGGCGGCGGCCGTCGCATGGGAAGATGAGGGGCGAGTGCGTTGTTCGCGCGCGTGTAATACGTGCGTCTTGTCGTGTGTGCGTACACGTGAGTTCGGCTGATTCTGTTTGCACGGCACCGGGGAGGGCGGGGTCGAACATGCAGGGGGAGAAGGGCGGGAAGGGTTAGAAGGGCAAGGGTGGTGTGGTTGGAGGAGCTGGTAGGCGAGAGAGGTTTCTGTGGTGGAATGGTGAATGAGGGTTAAGTCAGGGCTCTCAGTCGTCCTCATTAACCCGAACATGTCCTTATGTCTTATGCGTCACGGGCTGTCCGGGAGGAATTTATAAGGTTTTATGCGTCCGGAAATTTGGTTTTCCAGGAAACTTGGATGATTTTAAAATATTCTCATCCTTCTTAAGTATAAAAACTTTCGCGGTCCCTATTTTTAAGATATAGTTTCTTCTGTCAGAATTTTAAAACATCAACGTTTCTCCTTCTTATTCAGAGACCTCCTCAGGGTTGATGGGAGCATAATCTCCTATAGAAGATCTACGACTTAGCAGAAGAAACGGTGTTTTAAAATCCAAAAGCGGGGAATCCCACAAGAAGAAAATGTATCTCCTTATCCTTGTAATTCAGTTTATTTAGTCGAGGTAGCTAGAGCCACTCCGGAGCGTTTCATCTGAATACTAGTGTTTCAGAAGAGTGATCAGCCATTTTTTTGAGAGTCAGAAATCATTGCTCCCGATCACTGCTGCATGTGCTATGAAATATGCCAGAAAAGACCAAAGTGGAAATGGCTGAGCTGTGAATTAAAATGAGTTATGGCAGGCATGCTGTATCAATCAGTTGTATTCCATGAACGTGTGTTAATATTATTGACTCCATATCGGCGGTTTAAAAGACAATACATATTCAATTTTCGTTTGAGACATGATGCACGAAATAATATTGCCATTTGTCTTAATTTATTCTATTTATGAATAACGCTGGAACTAAAGCTTACCAAAGCTCTTAATCTATGTCAAATCTACGAATAATGTCGATTCATTTAAGTCTTGCCTTGTTCAACATAATTAATCGCACATATTTCTTCAGGTCAGTTAATATATTTTCAACATATCGTAATCAGAGTGGAAATCTTTGAAAATGTATACTCATGAGGAAACTTGTAATACTTGTAATTAAAGACGTATCGAGGAGTTATAGGGAATCGCGCCATCGAAAGTCCACATATTTTAAACTAAATGTCCTCATTGCTGTAGAAAATGTTTCGGCAGTGCTAGGTTTATTTATTTTTATAGACGCTAGGTGCATTTCGTTTGCAGATATCATCAACTGCCCCGAAAATGGTCACCAAGGCCTATTAAACCTGACGTATTAAATACCAAAAATGAGAGACATACGCAAACCACCCGTGATTTGGATGGTGATAAATTGACTCAGGAGAGAACCGAACGTACAACACCAGGAGAAGCGTGCGAGGACGCCTCCCTGCCGAGGCTGGTTCAGCAGGATGGGTTGCGGCCTGCTGTCAGCGAACGCATAATTTGGAATCGTGTCGGATTCACGAGGTCAGGGGAACTGAGAGAAGGATTGCGATTGCGAACGGTATGTGGAGAACACTGTGGGTTTTGAGTGTGGGATGGCGAGGCAGCGAGAGGGAGAGAGCTTGAGTTCTGTAGTTATTGCCGTGTCGAGAGTGAGCCCATGATGTAGTATATATGCGTGGGCGTGTATGTGTGTCTGTGTGCATGGTGGTTTAACTCTTACTGACGCCGTGCGAGGGCGTCAAGGGGAGCGAGCAATGGAGGGAAGGTGTGCCTGCCGTACGTTCTCCTCCCGCATCCCTTTCTCTCCATTCAAATGGTCGTAGTCAGGATTTCCGATCGATCTGGGACGGCGCACGGTCTGAGCGTTGCTTTCGCACTGTGGCGCGGAATGCACGGGGGATCATTCTAGGCTAGTGTAGCGCGAAGTGTATTGGCTCGTGTGATTTTCACGGTCAGCACGTGACTGAGAAATTATGGGATGCGGATTGGACCATCTCCTCGAAATTCTACTGCAAACTTATGCACACTATGATCTGGTTTTACATTTTTTTGGTTTGACAACCGATGCGCTCCTCCATGGATCTCGCTCAAGTCAACTAATAGACAATCTGATGTAATTTCCTGATATAAAACTCTTGAAGGAGAAGGAGAAAGGCTCATGAAGGTCACATTCAAGCTAAGGCTACTGCATCTAACGGTAAAACTTTCTGAGACATTATTATCATAACAAGTGTTATTGCCGTGTATGCATTTGTTTTTTTCTATAGCGTGTGCATATGGCTGTGCGAGTATTTAATTTATATATAAATAAATGGTTATGGGAATTGCCTTACGGTATTGTAATTACGTCATTCGTGTGTTCACGTGTGTTTTAGATCGTTGGGAATCATCGAAATGGGAGTGGTCATTTTTAAAGAATATACAAAATGTAATACCATAGTTACAATGGACCAATATCGTTTATTTTCCATTTTAATCGTCAAATAATCTTTGGAGCAAGAGCGTTCCTATCCAATTTTTAATATTAATTTCACTGAGCGGCAACAACCATAAAATTATTACAGGACTTACGAGTTTTAATTGTTTCGTTTATGTTTCAGTAATTTAGTTTCGTTCGGACAAAATTTGAAATTTGAAAATGTTAATTAGGTTGGCTAAAACTGAGAGTCAGTTGAAATTAACCAGTAACTAAACTTCTTTCTCTCATTGACCAATCCCTACTCTTTTGGTGAGTGATGGATGGCTACATCTCTAAGCGAAAGCTCGGCAGGTCTTGCTGAAAGATTCCCAGCAAAAATTTGACGGTCAATGCCTCGTTATTTTTATTCCCAAAATATATTAATGGAGTGGGAAAAGAACCTTGGGATCAGAATTTCATTAAAAGCATCTGGTGCTAGCCAGTTACGCTCAGAAAACAGGTAGGTTGTTTCCAAGTTGGCATTTACGCTACTCCCACCCTCGCTTGACCCCGTGTTTTTTGCCCTCGTCAAAGATGACGTTTAGCTTTCTCTTCTGACAAAGCCATTGGGAAAACTTAGACATAGCAACGCTATTGACGCCACGAGTCGATATGCTGTCATGAGCCTGAGATGAAACCACCTTTGGATGGAACACGCGTGAATAATCCCGTAGAGCTGTGGCTCGAGACTATGGAATTCATTAGATACGTGTGCCCCTCAGCCAACTATGGACTTTATTACAAATCGACTTGAGTATCACTGCTAAATTACCAAATTATAAAACAATTTGACCTTGACATTAATTTATTGCTTCCTGCCTTTATTCAAACCTGCAGGTGGAAGGTAATAAGTGCGGTGACTTTAGCCTTCGATGTACAGTAAACTTAAGTACTACTTTTTTTGGCTAGCCAAGAAGAAGCTCCAGCAGAAATCGTTGAATCAATGTAAGGCAGCACTGGTAGGCATTTCATGGAAACGTGTGATTTCAAGGTTACATCAAATTTGGCATTAAAGTGAATATAGACTAGCATCACTAATGGTCTTAAACTTTTAAGGAAGCATTTCGTGATAGGGTATTGAAAACAGTGACCTTCCTGTTAAGAAAATATTTTGATTGCTCTACATAAACAAACATTAGAACTACTTATTTCCTTCGGTTGTAGTGAAGATTTTGTAGCTTTTCACAAAAAAAATGTAGCGGATTCTTCGCGTTTGTTTAAATGAACAAAGAAAATGACTTTTCTAGGGTTTAAAGAGATAAATAAGTCTTCTCGAAAAAATGTCACTATGTGCTTGAACATAGCTTTCATCACATTTCCTGTATTGATATGCTTCAGATTTAATTTGTTCTCCTCGAATATATCAAATAGGTATGCATTGTTCTTGCTTCACTATTATGATAAATATCACGTATAATTCTTCGTTACAACAGAGGACGAAGCATACTCTTTATTTTCTTAGAATTTTACAGGTGAGCTAATGAGACTAGAAAATATAGACTTATAGCAAAGCATTCGGTGGTAGGTTGTCAAGAACTCTAGACGTGACGTCAAATGTTAAGTGCGTGAATTCACTGTTCAGATTGAACGAGCCACTTTTATCTGGTCGACATACAAGAATTATACCTCCGTAGCAACACACGAAATTATTCACCCTGAAAAAATTTAGCCAGACATTTTATTCAGAATACTTAACTTTATGTGCTAGAACATCTACTAAGTAATTTTGAAACTGAATTATTTGAGGCGTTTTGTTAAATGTGTCTCTATAAAGATTTCTATGCTTTTGAACCTGTAAATATTTTAGACAAAGCCCTGTTGAGGGCTGGAGGGTGCCAGTCATCATGAGTAGTGATATTTCGCTGCTTAGAACTTTACTCACTCGATAAAATTTATGATATGGTTGTGAAGGGAATTTTTAAGAGTCTTTTAAAATTGGAGAGGGAAGAGCAGCAAAGAGTGAACGACGCCGGGGCGTAAAAGAGCGTCTCGGATTAGATGAGACAAGAATGAGATTACCTTTTCGCATTTCAAAGCAGGTAATACTTCAAGGCCGAGGCCAGCGATCTAACTCAGTCGCACAGCCGTCTCCACCTCGTTTCTCGACTCTTCGCGTTCTTTGAGCCGCTGCAAAAGATATGATGTGAGGCATATATGCCGTAAGTGTATGTAAATCATTTTTAAAACTAAAAGCAAATTCTGAATATAAAACTCTTTGTGTGAGTCCTTCGATTGCTCTGTATCAACGTCGATTTGGCTCTATATAGTTGATCTTAAGTTGTTTTATCTTCTCGTCGGATAATATGTTCACTATTCAATATTCCAGCGTACACTTTGATATACTTCTGCTAAAGTGAGCTGTCTTAAAGTAAATTCTCTACATCGAACGGTGCCTTGACTAATAATAAATGAAAGCTTTAAATAAAAAAAAAACTTTACGTAAAACATGAATGAAAACCGGAAGCAGTGAGTTACGATGCTAAAGATATTTTTTATATAATGCAGATTAATTGCGCTAAAGCTAGACGTTGAAGCACGTTGGTTTCAAGAATAAAATTTTAACTGAAACTGTTAGTGGTGGCTGAAATATCTTCGCACGCATTGTGTAATGAATTCTCATTGCCTATAGAAATTTCGTTGGTTGGACATTCTTAGAAAAAGTGAGTATTGTTTTAATGGTGTTTTATTGAAATCTTAATTTTTATTTCCAATTTTATATACGTTTTCCCAAATATTCAAAATCACGTATGAAGCAACATTTTAACAAATGGATTTTCTATAACGTATCAGTAAACACATAATAGTGTGTGTGTGATACATTCCCCCCTGAACTTAGCCACTGCTACGGACAATAAAAATTGTGTTTGGTTTCCCGCGGTGAATCCAATTCACCCCGTAAAACATGAGGAGTGAATGACCTACATGTCGCATTTTTTCAAAGAAGAAATTCTCTTCTTCGGTGAGAAAATGGCACCGATTTTTAAGTGCACGGTTTGTCAATCGCGGTGTTTTAATTTTTTTAACGACGTTCCCTGCCACTATCCGCTCCTACAGTGTATTTCGCTTGGCTATTATGGACAAGACTTCGGGTGAGTGGCATTAAAAAGTTTAGGTCTGCCTCTCTCTCCCCTAACATACCTGCAGTTTTCCCACCACTACCATTCCGCCTGTCTGGGTGGCGTAAAACTGCATTTTCAAAGCCCGGCGAATGCGCTGTGGAGGATCGTAAAAGTGAAGCAAGCTTAGTGTGCATTGTTGCACTCGTCGGCGTCGGGGGGGGGGGGGGGGCGGGGGGGGGGATGGGATGAGAGGCGTTGGCGGGGTGGGCGTGGCACTTGACGAATGAGGTGCGGAGGATGAAAGGGGAGAGTGATGGGGTGGGAGGAAGAGGAGGCTGAGATGCGATACGTGGGAAGAAAGGAAAAATCGTGGGGATTAGTTGAGGATCGACAGGAATTACTGCTATGATTGCCCTCTTATGTGCTGAAGGGAATCAGGATATTTCTCTGGAATGCCCCGAATGCTCCATACCTTCATGGATGCCACGCCAACAATTCATCTTCTGCAAAATACGTGGCTGCAAATTTGGAAGAGTCAAGGATGTATGTTGAATCCGTATTTTCAAGCATTATTGCGTGAAATAGTTACATGACGAATGCAAGAGGAATTAATTTCCACTTCCTGAGTTATTATTAAGTTCTCATTAAAATACAACAATTTATTTGGACATCTCATTTTACTTGAATAGCAAAAATCAATACTCCTGCATTGGGTATTATTTACCTTCTTGATTTTAATAATTTTACCCCAATTGATATTGTTCATAATGAATAATGGCTGTGTGGCGAGAAATATAAATTAATAATGCATATTTACCTGGCAGAGAGTTTTTATTATTTTAATTAATCCATTACCGCAATACTCAAATTGAAATTACGCTTGTTGAATACGCAGAAATTGCCTAAGGGAAACGTTTACATTTTTGCTTTGGCATTTTCAATCGCTGAGGCTATCTTTAAATTTTTTATCCATGAAGCGAGGCTTTAACCGTGAGAAATACCTTTGTATTGCTGACATACTGATTGAATATGGATTCCATTTTTGGTTTGTATTGTGTTATAAAAAGTCAGACAAATTGGCACTTAAATCGATATTTTTCAAATAAGGTCCATATTTCTAAGGCTTTGTATAGTTTGTTGGACTTAATATTTTTTCAAAGAAACTTCATAGATTTTACTACTACTACAAGACTACGTCAAAATTGTTGCGTTCTTCCCCTGTGAACAGAGGGAACGACATTCGTAAAGGTATCTTTCACAGATGGAGTCACTGAAACTTACATCCTGGGAGGCTTACGATGTAAATACAAAGGAATTGAGACAAGATATTGAGCCTAAAACGCCAATGAACAAATCAATAGAGTCCGTAACGTAAGATGTAAACAAGCATGTTTTTTTAAATATAGGTAGTCAGAGAGCTCAGGCTTGACTTTTAGGCGTCGAGAATATAGATTTGGAAAATCTTAGAGGGTAAAGGTTTCCTCGACAGGGAATCGAACCACGGTACTTCGGTTACTCAAATTAGTGCGCTTACCACTAGTCTCCCCAGGATTCGTAATTCTAAGAGAATTCTTCGGCAAATTACTTATTCTGGGAAGCGTAGAGGTCGAAAGACATTTGCCCGAAGAGCCTCAGTTCCGTGGTTCAATTTTAGGCTCAGAAAGCCTCCTCGGACGCATGTATTTTCACGCATGTATTTTTTTCAAGCATGTATTGCCACTCGTAGTGGCATATGAAATAATCCTTAGCAGATGAAGTGTTGACATTGATTTCTCATCGGTACGCAAGTTCTAATCTCCAGTTGGTAATTTGGGGAGGCGATCGACAACTGAGGATATTTGTAGCATTAAGGATAGGTGGGTAAGTTGGTAAGGAAAAGATCGATTTGCCTACTGATGCCATATTATATCAATTAAGTGCTTAAGTCCTTCCATAGGGGTGATTTATACTATTCATTCCAAGAATACAATTTCTTTGAAAGTGCTTCCTTCGCGTTCTTCTTATGCTTGAAACGAAAAATGCAGCCAGTCCATCAGTGCTGTCTAAATCATTTCATTGAAACTTAAAAAATAGAAAAAAAGAAAATTAACGCCGGATTTTGTGGAGAGAAAGGACACAGTATTCACTGTCTATCGTCCCATATATCGGACATAGTACTGCTATGAAAGTTCCCTCGCACAGTACCAAGTTAGATATCGGGATTACTCCGCCATTTCAGGGATTTTAACGAACCTTCAGAGTAACGAAATGAATCTTGAATCGAGCATTCAACCGAATCGGGGGAAAATTCACCCCCGACGTGTCAGTGTCGCTTGCTTCCAGTCGTTCAGTGGGCGGTGTCGGTCGGGTCTCGTGGTGAGAGAGTGTATGTAGTATCGGGTGAAGCCCCAAACCACTTGATCCTCCGATCGCGTTGCTCGGTGTGTAGGTCAGAAGGTTAGGCACGCACTCGGGTCCAGTCCCCGCCGGGTCCGCCGGACAACATTACCCGCTGATCACAACACCTTCACGGCTCCCACGGAACACGGAATGGGGTGTATGTGAGAAGGCATGAACCGGAATGCGAGGAGAAACATAGGTTGATCAAGGTATGCGGGAAATGGAGGAGGGGATTGGATTGACAGCCAATTGGAACGTGAGAAAGAGTAAAATAAAAATGGTCAGATCGGTTCTCTTTCGCTCAGCGTCTCACTATCCTTAATACGTTCCGTTAATCTCTTTGTTCATTTCATTGAGAGGATATATTCGTCGGTGTCCCCACTGCGGTTTCTCTCGCGTTATGCTACGTGGTATCTTTCCACGGTGTAGTGTTAAGGCCGTAAGACTTTTGTCCTTTCTCTCACGTTCTTTCGCCGTCCATTGCATAATAATCGCGGACTATTTTAGCGACCGCAGACCCTTTCCGCAAGTCGTTGAAAACCACGTTGTCTCAAGTCCACCAATCTCTCTCACTTCTCTGGAGGCGGAAGGAGTCATCCTTTCCCGCGAATAAACAGACAACGACTGTAACCATAGTGCTATTTGTATGGTGCTATAAAAAAGCGAAATATGGCATTTGATCTTAACTATCTAAATTTATAGAACAGTAGGTCAAAATTGAACGAGATAAAAATACAAGACAAAATCTCACGCTCAATTACGTTAAAGGCTAATAGTCTTAAATTTGTTTTATTATATTTAAAAGCCGTAAAATAATACCCTCTACCCTGAAACCCCCATTGATTCCCACAATTTTTAGCTGGAAATATTTATTGTGCTTAAACGTGGTCCTTACTTGCTGGAAGGGTTAAACTACGTTAAACCTTAACTACGATTTTCCGATCATGGCACCTAGTCCAATGACTTTCTTGCGCTCAAAACCCTCCAGTTATGGTATATCATCAAATTCGTTTGAGCCATTTTCGAGATAAGTTTTAAATGCATATAATTACTACTCGTCAAAGAATATAATTTTTATTCCTCAACATGTGATACGCAACCAGAAGTACGTTAATCAAATATCGACTAACAGGCACCTATTTGTAAAGCCCTCCGTTTTGGGGCTACCGAATCTCTCATCTACTGATGCAAAAATAATGCTCTGATTATATTTTTTCTGTCACGTTATGTACATAAAAAGCCATCTTTTATGCTGGGAGTTTATTTGATTCGGAAGACTACATGAATGCAATAGAAGACGAAACTATCTAATTCATTTTTGCTTGGTTTGAACAAGCGCTCTCGCGAAAGTTCCAGGCGCATACCTGCACGGCAAGTAGGGGAGGTAGAGGTGGCGGACGCGGGTGAAGAAAACGGCGGAGGGGAAGAGAGGGTGATAACGAGAGACAGTAAGGCAGGGGAAACAAACTATTTCGTGAAATAGGCAAGAGCACTCTCACACACACACACACACACAAGGCTAAAGAGTGCTTATCGTTAAAACTTCAACAGGGACCCTATCTTGAGGTCTCATTGTGAATCAAGTCGAAACGGGAGGTAGTGGTCATTCCACTTCTCGAAGTGCTTGTGGTAGCAGAAATTAAAATGGTTTTAATGACTGAGACTACACAATGTACATCCTACCTCTGCAGTTTCTCAGGATGTTGAACGTTCCGTAGCCCATGTCCCTAAATTATCCTCTACGCAGTGCCAGGAAATTTTGCGAGAACTATTCTGTCAGATCAACCATTCATGCCATGGATCTGTTTGCCACTTTGTTTACCAAACATAGCTCAGGGTTGGAGGTGGATGTCATCATTTGATGAACAAATTATGCCTGTATTTCAATTTTTGGAAGTTCAATTCACTATTGACTGCCATGTTATCAATCTTACATCCGTATTTAAATCCCTGATCCCCCATATGCCTAGTGCTTTGGTGAGGGAGTGATGCTAAAATTTCTTTTATTCTATGATGACATTAATTTATCTCGTGCAAAACATCTCGTCCTCATTTTCCCCTCGAAATTGAATAATACCTACCTTAAAAATGCGCCTTGCCTTACCAAGCGCTCGGAAGCAACGTAGGCTCAGACCAGACCATAAAGAAGTTTTAACACGAAACATCTGTGTGACTACTGCTAAAAAGCGTTTCCGTTTTGTCACGAGTAAAAGAAAAAGAAGAAACTTGGCGCTCCACGACGCTGTAAAACCTCATTCTTAGCTACTGCGGTGGCGCCTGCCATCATGAGAAAATAGTAGAATTTTTCGTCTTAGACATCATTCCTGTTTGTCTTCCTGTGCCACTGTGAGACGTAAACATATGTATATGCTCTGTGTGCTCTCTTTTGCTTATTCTAGCAGAAATAAGAGCGGGAGAAAGCAAGGAAAAATTATTGTAGGTTAACTCCATGAATGACTTCTATGTGAACGGGCCCCGTTACTTTTGGTGCGGGCGAATTTTTGAGCCGTAAGTTGCCAAGCTTTAATGGCCATCCTTTGCCCTTTCTCCTTTCCTTGTCTCTTTTTTCCTCTCACTTTCTTAAATTCGTGTCTTTTCCCCGTTTCTTGCTCCCATCCCCTTACCATTGCTCCGTGTATCACATCTTCTTCCTCATTCACACCCCATGCTTCAACGGCTGCTCTATTCTCTCTCCGTTTTAAGTTTCAGCCATTGTTTGCTCTGCTCCGGAACTTTCGTGTCCCTAGCATTGTTCAAGTTAAGGATCTTTTTATTTAGTTAGTTTTGTTAGGATTTTGTTCATATAAATGTAGATTGAGGTTAAATAAAAAAAATGACATTGTTCATTTTTTGATGTTGGAACGGGATGATTCAAGCTTGGGATGAATATAATTATTGCCATATCTTTTGGTCGTTTTTTAGATTTCTTCAAATGCTACTCAGAGAAGCTGAGGTGATGTAATATTTTAGCCTGTTACAAGTAGTGAATGCAAGAATGCTATATCATATCTTCTATCACTTAAAATTAGGTCACTATTTTTTACTCACAGAGTTTACTACTTTTTCCGTTTCGTGCAAATACAACGAATAGAATACAAATTGTGCATTAAGAAGTAAATAAATATTTCTTTAATCTCAGTCAATGCCCAGTAATGAATTAGACGGGCCAGAGATTAGGATAACTGATAGCATTGTAATTTCTTTCATATTTATTGGAGGTTTTTTTTATTCTACTTCCTCTCAGGGTAGGCCAGGCAATGAAGTTTTAGTCTTTGGTGATGCAGTATTGGTATGAAACGTAGAGCGCTTTAAAAAGTCTAGCAGTAATTCAGTTAGACGCACATGCATTATTTCTAACGTACCTACATGCAATTTTAGGTTTATGAAAATGTTATTCTTCCACTGTAATAGGGTGATTATGACCATATTTTAATAGCTACATCCACCATTAGTGAAATACATCTAACGACTCGAGGAGTTTCGAATAGATGGTTAGGAATCTATCTTGTTTTTGCGTTTAATTGCTCCTTAAAGTACTTTGACAAGTGGTTGCCTACTAATCAACATAACCCAGAGTAACTAGTTAAAGTAAGGAAACAACAATTGATTTTAAATGGTGCATACTTGTGTTCGTGGTAACCTTTTAATGAGTTATCATAAAATAAGTGTAATGAATGGGGCTGGGGATTGTGGTGGGTGGCATACATACCTTTGAATCTACTTATAGGCACCTGGTCTGTTGTACAAGTGTAGAGGCCAGACATTTTTCAGCCATATAATAATTTTAAAACGCTGTATTTATACAAAATATTTACTAAATTTCATTCCCTGTGCGTGATCCAAAATATCTTGTAGCAATTAAAATGAAGGTCAATTCAGAGGCACTTGTTTCCTCAGGAACGGTACTTGGAGAGGTGACTGAAAGTTTTTAAGTCATAGGTGTTTACTTCCGAGCACTTTGGGTGAGCTTTATCTGGTTGGTCATCTGTTCCAACCATTCCGTTTGTACTCCATTTCACGCAGAGAGTTGGACGGGGGATTATCATTCGAATGCTTTTTCGATATTACCGTTGAAATCAAATTTGCAAAGGTTTTCATATGTATATTTACGGAGTTGCTTCGAAACTTTAAGGCCTAATAACCAAATAAATAATCGTAGCAAGTTGCATTTTTTTCTGTTTCCGTAAAGCGACCTCTGACGTCATTTCATCAATCGATGAAAGGCCCGTGGATCAATTCTCGGTGAATATGGATATTTTTTCAAAGTATTTTTGAAATCTTTATACTGTTGTATTTCCGGCAGAAGTGGACATCTTAACAAAAGTCTTTTTAAGACATATTTTAGCATGTATCGGGAAGAAGAGGGAAGAATCGATGGATGGAATGACGTCACGGCCGTTATGGGATGGTTGCCCGTCCATTCAACTTTAGACTCCTATATCCTTGGTAATTTTTGGAATCTTTAAGAGATGATTTGCAAATTATCATTTGTCATGGTCCTCTGACCGATAAATTGAAAAGCGAAAATCGTGAAAAACCCCCATTACGCCAGTAAAGACATTAAAAACATTGTTGATGGAGAGAGAAAATATTGCACAACATTTATTCAAAATTTAATGAAACTCCTTTTTCTGTTGAGTGTTGCCAGATTACTCGGTCGATACTGCGACACTGTAGTTATTATCTAAAAAGAGGTACAAATTCTTTTATGGATCTAATTTTTACCTCGCTCACTACAGATTAGAGTTCTTTTCATAATTATATAGATTTTTCATGACACTTCAAATTCCATGACACGTTATTACTTTCCAAAAGTTGGTTAGTTAATATTTTCTCCGGAACTGTACCTACTTTGGAGAAGAGCACGGAAGTTTAAAAGGTTGACGTGAGGCATAAAGTTAAAAAAATTCTGAGGTAATCTTTCTGAAATATCTTTTTATGCAATTATGCTAATTTACGATATTCATATTTGGTGCATCCTTAAAAATATTAACGCGGAGAACCGAAAATTTCCCGCATTCCAATGTTTCTCAGAGCATTGCGAAGTGCTGGAGCATTCGTAATAAATACGTTTTATGCGGAAATATCCACGCTCATATTCTATCAAAATAAAATATATATATATATATATATACATATAACGCGGGACGTTGAAAAATATTCCCATCTCCGTTCGCCCTTTGGGCCTCTAAAAATTCGTTATGCGTCTTCGAAGCATAACATTAAATGGAAAAAATGCAGGATAACTCAGAATGGGGTGGAGGGTTGGAGAGGGAAATGCTTTGAAAGGTGGAACTCCCGGGAAAAAGAGAAAAATTCTTGAATCATTTCGGGGGGGGGGGGATATAAGGACAGACATCACGCGGTTGAAAAGAAATAGGCAGGAAGCGGGAGAGGCAAACCACAAAACGTGGCGCACGGGTGCTAAAATATTATATGGGCGTAAAAAGGAAAAGTGGAGATTATGGTGTGTGAAAAAAGCATTTGTTTAAAAGATAAATGGACGGAAGGTGGAGGAAGGACGAGGAAAAAGATGAAAGGGAGCAAAAAAAATGAAGGACGTCCGTTGGAAGGGAGGGAGGGGGGAGATTTGGCGTGATGGGGGGGGGGGGAGAAGGGGTATGGGCGGGTGAGGTGTGTGGGAGAAAAGGGTGAAAGGGGGAAGGGACCCTGTGAGGCGTTCCTGCGACGTTGGAAATTCGCCGCCAGGACGATGCGGGTAGGGTGTGGGGTACCAAGACGCCTGGTGTGAGGTCGGGGAGGAAGGGGAGAATTCTAGACAGGCGGATGGACAGATGAACAGGTTTATTTGACCGAAATTGAGTCAAAAGGAAGAGGCAGTGACGCAGTCGGGATGTGGGGGGGTATTTTATGAAGGGAGTGACGAGCCCTGGAGGGTAAGAAAAAAAATACATATAGTATATAAAAGTCGTGTACATGAGAGGAGAATGGGGGATTCGGGACAGAAGGGAGCCAAGACCGTACTGGGATGTTCTTTTTTTCAGTGCGAAAATGGGAGCAGGGAGAGAAAGATATGGCTATCGTTTTGAACCGGGCGAAATTGAGACTCTCTGATCCCTACCCTCTGCTGGTTTCATCTTCCTCAATATCTTGAAAGAGCCATTTATGGATTGACAGCTTTTCTTAAGCATCAGGAGTCCTGCTGTTGCAATGCTTCAGGAAGTTTCCTCGGCATGCGGTGAATGGAGTTTCTGTACAAGAATGAATGATCATCCTTGTACTGAAGCTACACTCGATTACAGCCAATAATTATAAGACTTTTGAATACCTTAGTGATTAATACGCTAACAAATGAACTTACTAACTATTAATAGATGCCTACCTCGATCAGAATAACGTAGATTATTTATAGTTATTGGTAATTTATGCTATTGGTATTCTGAGGTACTTTATGGACCAATTTTTTTATTACTACTTATCACATTGACTGTTTTATGGAAGCCTGCATTGATTCTATCTTCAAGTTCATTATCCTTGCATTAAAATAAATTATGTACCTAGTTGATGTAAAAAGATGCAGAGAGAAAGAAGCATAACCACTTAGTTCGGAAACATAAGTCCCCAAAACCACTATGAGAGAAAGTGAGATGAAGGCAATGATGAAGGCACCTGAACACGAGCTTTACATGACTCTAAGAAGATTAAAAAAATTTCGCAATACATAACGAGTTTTTGTCCCCTAGGTAACGTAAAGGAAATGTAGTGTCTGCTTTAAAATGTTACATGTTTAATTCTTACGTCTAGTCAGAGATATAACAGTGAAAATGATAAGAACTTATATAGGTATAATAGCGTTTTATAATTTCATTTTCTTCGAATTAATAATTTTTTCCTACAAGACAAAACTAGAGGCCAATTCCCTTTAACACCACTGCTCTCAAGCGCGACAGCGCCAAACGCCACAGTGAAGTAGACGTACGTACCCTGTTTAGAAGTTCGTCCATTTGGTCTTTTCCATGCTACCCTCTCATATTGCAACTTTAGGTACAGTTTTACTTTTTTCGTTTAATTTCTCCTCCTATTCATATCCTCCTCGGGCTATTTCTTGTTATTTCGTCTTATCTCCAGTATTTTTTCGCCAAATGCAATAGTCACGGAGAAATGTAGCCCACTTGGCTGCATTGGGTTTCCGGGGTACTATTTATGAATGGGGTCGTTTGTGAAGCATGAATTGCCAGGCCCGGGAATACAGTGTCTCAAGAACTTTGATTTGTAAGCCCCCTGACCATCATTTGCGTTGAGTTGGCTAATGCCGAAGCCGAGATTATCCCAACTCTTCCCCAACTTTTACCCAAAGCTCTAATTACTCAGCCATCTTTATTAGCGTAAACGTACTCAAAAGTCTCGCGGTAAATACCTTTGGCCCGAGGGGTGGTGAAACGATGCACTAAGGGGAGCGCGAGCATCCAGTGGCGTCTATAAGTCATCGAGGTAGTTCCCGCAGACGGTCGCAAATTACTTCCTCGACTGCTCATTCCAATTCTCCTCGCTAATATTATTCTCCTGGGTCACCGCGGAGGGAAGAGAAGCGTAGACTGTATGCTTATGAGATGTGGATGTGAAAAAAAGAATGGATAGAGTTAGCTAGTTTGAGAGGAGAACAAAGAAGTTAGTGTTAAGCTTGGTGACAGAAGAAATGAAGCTGATGCATGCGTATTGAAGGGTAAAAAATGCTAAAGAGCGTGAGAGTGGGGGAAATGTTGGGTAAGCTTGGGAGTGGAATAAAAAGGAAAGGGGTTTTGGACGGTATGAAGGGAGGCAAACGATACGAAGAATTTAAAATGGATGCCTTATTAGACAGTCGAGTCGATTAATATCTGAAAAGTCTAATATCAAAACCAATTTATGGTGTAGCCGTGAATGATGTTGCAGGACGGGGTAAACCGTGAATGTCATGGATGAATATGGTTGAAACTACTCGTAAGAGAAGGAACATGAGAATTTTTAAATACAGGTGGGAGTTTATGATGCAATGCATGAGCGTAACCAAAGCTAAAGTTGTTTGCCAAGCTAAAGTGGTTTGCTAAAGCAGTTTTGAAGAAATTATTGAAGCAGAGTCAGCTTTTCACGACTATCACTGAGGATTGAACTTTTTTGACTTTGCCTGCCCCGAAAAGGGAACAACTTGATGGCTATATATGCATTCAATATTAGAAAATTGATAATTTCTTGAGAAAAACGGTAGAGAGAAGTCCCCGCAGTATGGGATGTAATCGGCAGGACTTTCAATGGATCTTATATCAATTTGATCGAATACTGAAAATGATGATATATATTTCTGGCCGGGATTGTGGAGTGTTAGTAGGCGATGTGAAAATTCGCTCCGGATGCTGTACAATGGAGCTGCAGTCTTTTTCCGTAATATAAGCATTCAATGCAAGAATAAGGAAGCGGTGTGGAGTCCAAGGGAGGGGGGGGCGTGGTAGTAGTTAAGCGGCTCCCATTCGAGGGAAATTGGAGGCTCGAGAATTGAGTACCCGTCGCCCTTGCCTGCCGTTTATCCCATTCTGGAAATAGCGAGTAGGTCGAGAAAAATCAGCCATTACGAATAGGCTGGGGGTGGTAGGAATAGAACCACGAGATTGTGGGCGTGCGATATTACGTTATTCATCGATATCCTCTCCGTATTTTTTTCAAATAGATGTTGAAATTCGACGTTTACATTATGGTAGTTTTAGCGAGTTTTTTTTCTGGTCACTGTAGAGATCATATTCGAATTTTGTTTTAAAATCTAAGCAGATTTAATAACTATGAACTAAATATGGTGATATTAATGACGCAAAAACATTGATTTATTTGACTGATATTCTTCGTAATCAGTTTAGTATAGGTATATAATTCTCACTCAACTCTCATAAATTTACTCATTTGTTTCACGGCGTTTGTAAAAAACGCCTTCATAACCGAAGGGTTTTTTGCAATTAAAAAAAAAAGTTGGTAAGCAATAAATGTATACTTTTAAATACTTGAAAGAGCACACGAATTACTCACTGATAAATACGTGACGCGATCAATGCGTCACCGATCTGGGAGTAGTCTCGTGCATGCATTAACGACATTTATATTTTAACTGACACTTTGGGCCTCGAATAAATTTCTCCGTTATTTCATTGAGGCCTAAAGAGTCAGTGAAATAGGCCATGATTACAAGTAAAGATAATGTTTTTTGATATAACGACGTGGATTATGTTGTCTATATTTAACTTTAGAGGCATCGACGATGCGAGTGATGATTTCCATCAGTATGGCAATGTGGACGAGTATGAATTAAATTTGGATGCGAATGCAATTCTTCTACTTCGATGAACATTTGCATCGAAAAGTCGATGTTGTGTGTATCGTCCGCGAGGAATATTTCTCGCGGGAAGATTGCTGGCTGTTGTGAAGGAAGTAACAGTTAAGGCCGTTGAGAAGGAGGGAAGTGGTAGGGGTCGAGGGAATGGAGCGGGGGCGAAGGATGAAGGACGTAGGAATATAACGGGTTGTATGTGTGTGAGTGTGTAGGTAAGAGTGCCTGCCTGAGTGAAGAGAGACGGGTGGGAGGGTCAGGGGGGGAGGTAGGGGTTAAGAAGGGAGTGGGGAGACGCCGCCGGATGGCCGGGAGGTGAGAGAAGAAAGCGGAGGCTGCTTGCTGGTGTATAGGTACACTGGGGTGCCCAGTGTAGCGTTTTTTGGGTCAAGTATCCCGAGGCGAAGAGTGAGAAGGATGGCGCTGGGAAATATAACAGCGTGTGACCAATACTCCGGGTGCATTAGTAATACCTGGCCAGTATTATGTGCCCATACGTGGGGACCCGGGTGGAGGGCGTTTAAAAGCTCAGTGGGGACGATGTTCGAATGCACTTTTTATTGGAGTACGCAATAAAAAAGCAGCGGTGATATAAACCTCGGAATTGGTTGAGAGCGAGTAAGACTTGAGAAAAAAAACATGAATCACGAATTCAACTCTCGCAAGTTTAGGTACATGCTTATTTACATAGAAAGAAAGAATGCATGGGAGACTGAGGTTGAGTGAAAAGGGGCGGATTACCTACGATGGAGTTTGACTCCAATGAGAGGTAATGAGAAAATAAATCTAGTTGAAATAGTAATGGGACTTTTCTTTTACTGGATAATTATTGGGCAGAGTGGAAACGTTAAAATTGACTGTTCGTGCAAACCGGCTGAATACTAATGACCTGGCGGAATTCAACGTTTCAATCATAAGATTCAAAATCGTATTCCTTAAACATTCAAATATGGATGAGATGGCCATTTCACATAACTAGCTTTGTATGTGATTTTATAAGTTGACCTTCTATTGATTGCCACCCACTGTGTTTAAGCACTTATTTTTATTTCATATAAAGGCAATGCATCGTATTTTACCTCGTTTAGGAAAGGAGGTAATAGAAGATATTTTTGGTATGTCTGGATGAAATACGGGGCTAGGATTAGTATTATATGCATGATTTTGTATTAATATATGAAATTCAGTTTTCAAATTTCATCTTTTATGTCTTTCATCAATTCTAATTTAGATTTCACTACAAGGTGTGATAATATTTGTAACAGTTGTCACTTCTCGATACATATTTTTACGCTCACGAGATAAACTATGATTTCACCGAGTGACATGATTTTATTTGCAGCTCATCAAATAAGGTTTAGTTATAAAGCCAATAGCGTTGCCTGAGGTTCCTCGCATTTGAACCTCTGTCCCTTTCAAAGCTAAATATAATATTTGTGCAAAGTGAAGCTTTTGGGAGAAATTAAAAACAAACACTCCGGAAAATCTCAAATTCCTGGTTTAAAAAAAGAACTAGATAGTCCCAAGGCTGTCGAATAACGAGAAATTCGATCATGCCTAAAAATATAAAAATAGATTATTAAAAATAAGGATTAAGCGATGGATATTCTAGGTGAGATGAAGAGATTTGTGAAAAAAGTTTCGATTAAGGCAGGAAAAATAGATGGAGGTCATATTTGGGATTAATACTGAGGGATAATGAAGGCTGCGTTTGCAGGGGGAAAATGGGTTTTGGAGGCAGTGGTATTTTTGAAATTTTGTCGGGAAAAAGGTGTGATAATTGAAATATATTGAACTGCTGTTTACATGAAATACTGCAGGAGTCCTGACGTGACATTTGTTTTTGTAGAAAATACTCTTTAGACACTAGACAACCGGTTTGCAATCGATGAATTCTTTGCAATCATATATAAAATTCTATTTATTATCAATAATGTAAGAATTATAATAAAATACAATATATTTTCATTTGACACTGATATAAATGCTAGGTAAAAATGTGCTAGCTCAAAGCATTTGTTCGCCCCATGAGGTTCCACGGTGAAGACCCTGTTAAATACTACCCTTAAAAGCATAATTTCTTGTGAAATACCGTGAAAATGGGTAGAAGTACTTATATTTATTTTGAAAACTTTTCAACAAAGGCTTTTATATCACAGTTTTAAAAAATAGCTTTAATATTACAATATTACAATTGAAAAAATCTTTCATTTTCTCTCTTTTGTGGGATAAACATGATTTTTCTTTATAAATAAACATGCTGAAGGAGATTCACTGAAGGGTGCCGACAAATTTTTAGTTTCTAGGGTACCGAAGCCGGACGTAATGAGTGTCACAAAACTTTTAATGACTCCACTACGGATGTGGCTTAACTTCCATCACTTACATTGAATATTTAACAAATTTTTCGGTTTCGACTTTGCAAATTGAATTGAGGGATATTTTCCCGAAAAAATAATGAGTTATTCGTGATTGAAATTCAAACAAAATTCCCTCACGTTTATTACATAAAAATTCGACTTAATTATTTTTTAGCTTGGAATTTTCATGATGTTAGAGCATTTTGATGTAATGGTTAAATAAATATGACAGGGTGGAATGGCTAAATTAATTTCATTAAAATTATCGAGGAATGCTGCTTTGTGGCATTTTGAAGCCCCGTGTGTGCTTGTGTAAATAATGCGACTGCCGCCGCATTTATTCTAGAGCAGGCTTATTTTATGAGGGGACACAAGAGAAACGAATATTGCATAAATACTCGTTCTCTGATTGATGCATCCATTTACCGCTCAAAATAGGCACTTTTCAAACTTCATTTTCGGTAACATGAATCAACTTAAAATACTATGAATAGTGATCGTAGAACTATTTGCGTACCTGTGTAAACGGGATATAAGACTGCTCACTTATTTATTTTTAAGCAGAATCACTTAGTCGTAGTGAGGTCTTTTGCGTGAAGAGATAGTTTCTCAGAGTGGAAATCATTACGATGAGCCATGGTTTTGGCAAACAAAAAGTTTTTTACAGGTTTTATCATTTTCAATTCTATTATTTGTATGATAAAAAAATTAAATATATATTGTTAGCAGAGTTATGTATTTCCTGTAAACGCACTAGTTTAAGAGGATTAGGTTTTGTACATAAACTCGATAGCTTTAAAAAAATACGATGTTACTATGGTTTTCAACTCCACTTGGGACTCCCAAGTCTTCGAAATAGCTTTACTATGGATTTTTGATTCTCCAAAATAATATCCTCATTTCTTATATTCGCCCCAGAAAACCCTAGACCATGTGATCACCTGTGGTAAGCTGTCTTTAACATTTCTTGAATTGTATTATTTCGCTCCAACGGGAGAGAAAAAGTAGCATTATTGTATTTAAATGAATTTAAATACATACATAACATTATTAAAATACTTGAATTTCACATGTGATATTTGCAATCCTTCTGCCCTATTTCTTCTACATTGAATTACCTATATTATCCTGTTTTTCTTGATAAGACAATTAGTCATTTTTTGCTGTTGGAATAATTTTAGACAAGTCCATTTGTTTTTGACCAAGGAATACCATTTAAAGTGAGCTCTTTTTAAAAAACTAATATTCCATGAAAGGGTAATTGTTGAGGATGTTTCTAGTGTAAAGTTGTACAAACGGTTTCTTCATGGGCGAAATGAATACCTTTCGCTGACAGTGTAAATTAGTAACTACTATATTATTAATTTACTTCGTGAGTGGCGGCACATATGTGATAGGTATTTGGGTACTCTATTCAGAGAGAATTAGAGGCAGTGAGTTACGCTACTCATCTTCCCATCAGTTTCTCTGTCATACCCACCGCTTTCTCACTCCGTCTGGAGAGAACATTTCAATTTACCTTCTTTTCGAGTTTCTTTTAACGTTGGGTAAATTACAGAGGCCTTAGATTTCTCCTTTGTATAATTTGAATTTCTGCAAAGACTTTAGACTGAAATTGGGTATTTTTTGTAATTCCACGTCTTATAGAGATCTTTTCTTTGTGTCTTCTTCGTTTGTGAATAATTACAGCTACTTGTAATTAGTTTGTAATCTGTTGATTAAGTAAATTGTCCGTTACTAAGAAGGCTTTATAACGATAAGTAAGCCGATTATGAAAAAAATATAATTTTTTACCAAGAAATATCTTTTATTAAAACTTCGTGCCTGAAAGAACTCTTTCAAGAGACACAATTTTGCTTTTTGTTATATTCTTCAAGGAAATTTAATACATATATATTCTCAAGCAAACTGGCATTCCTAGATGGCGCCCGGTCAAAAAATTATTTTTATGTCATCATTACATTAGGATGTATGTGGGAGAGCAGATGCCATTAGTCTTCCTTCAGATGGGGAAGGGAAGATTAAAAGTAAATAAAAATCGTAATGAAATTATGTGTAATGTGTAGAATTGGTTATTTTAAGTCCAAGAGTAGTTAAAACATAATAATCATGGATCTGCTACAATTCAGTAAAAAGATAAATTGAAGGAAATTGCATTCTTATTTCACAGGAGCATTGAACTCTTAATTTCATTGAAATTGGTTTTATAGTTTAAAAAAGTCTGCTTTTTACTTACTGAGAAACATTTTGCTTGCTGAATGAATTAGCAGGTTTTAGTAAAGTTTGGGCTCAGTCAAGAAAAATAGTTCTGGCCGCTGTTACCCACAAGAATTTTAATTTCATACATATTTCCGGCGTATATTTTCGTGGCGTAATTAGCCGAAAGATAGCTATAGCCTGTAGACTACGAAACTGCATGAGAGTAAAATCTCAAAGTTTCGAAAATTGGCGAAATGTTCTGGTGGTGGTCCCATAATGCTGCGTACAGGTCACTTATTTGCACATTTTCACCCTTATATCCTGGCTTTAAAAAAATATCTTAAGTGCCGCACGAATTGGACGGTATCGTTTCGTGTTATTGTGTGTGCGTGAGTGAGTGTGTTGCTTGCATGCGTTCATGCCCACGGAGCAAAGGAGCGCAGTAATGGCTGCAGTAAGTAATAAGTGGGGTAATGAAGTCCTCCGCCGAAAGAAAATACTCGAAGCGTAATTGCAAAAATACTAGACCTTTCATGGCCCTTACATTTCTGCTGCTGCTGCCTAAAGGCTATTATCCCAATAGTACTGGCTCGGGTCGCCTGCGTTCGCCACGTACCTATTCCCGTTGACACTCTTCGGGACGAAATGTTTTCTGCCTCCGTGGAATTTCTTTGCGAACGCCATTTTTGCTCCCGCCTTCCCTTCCCCCCGCAATTATGAGAAATATAAAAACGCATAACCCCCCCCCCCCGCAACGGTAAAAACGCGTGGCTTTTTTTTCTTCTCTCGAGAACGGCGATCGGGGTCAAATGTTACAGCGGCGCGCGGCAGTGTGTGCGTGTGTGTCTGTGTAGGCAGCGAAGAGGCATTTAGTTCCCTCTCTCTTTCCAGCTCAACTCATTTAATCGGCCTCTCGTCTCTCGCGCCGAACGGAACGTGTATGCGAATAAATGAAACAAAAAAAAAGCCAGCCGGTCGAACAAAATAAATTTGAAAGGAAGAAAAAAAGAATGAAAAAAGAAATCATCCTGAATTTTAAATTTACGACGTAAGTTTTTCGGACGTTTGCGCTCAAATGAGCGGATGCCAGGCCCGTCCTTTATTTTTTCTGCGCGAATATATTTCTTTATATGCTATGGCGTATTTTTATATTTGAAAAATCTTCTCTTTTTATTTAGGTAGGTATATATTTTTGCTATAATTTCATAATTTAATTATTTTTTTGCTCTCGCATCCCACATATGTCTTTTCAAATTCATATTTTCACTTTTTGCTTTTTATCTTTTCGCATATTGTTATTATTTTTTGCTTTCGTTTCCCTTTCACGACTCTCTCTCTCTCTCTCAGTTCCCTTTCTTCCTTTTTCTATTACTTTCATTTTTTCCGCTCTTCTTCCGTGCCGCGAGTTATTCCACCCATTTAGACATTTTCGCCCATTTTTTATTATTTTATTTTTGGTTTCGGGAATTGAAAATAAAAAACAGTGGAATCGGCGTTTGGGACTAGGGAGGAGGGGGGGGGATGTACAGGGATGTGTGTTGGGGGAGAGAAGAGGTGGACGAGCGTTGTACGAAATCGGGGCAATGGGTAAGCCTTTGGCGGGATTAGCATTCATCATTCTCGCACGCTTATTGATATTCACCCCGAGTCCGCGGTGGAAGTGCGGGGAGGGGGGTTGACGGAGGGGGAAACGGCCGCGTGAGGCGCGGCGGCTGGAGCCGGGGAGCAGAGCGGCAGCGGGTGCGGCGGGCGGAAAAGTGTGGGGGTCGAGAGAGTAGGGATGGGGAGTTGCTTGGTCGGGTGCATTGGTAAGCCCATTGCACGGCCGCCAAACTCCATCCGACGCGTCGCTTCCCACTGCCCCCGCCTATCCCTCCGTGTCTTCCCCACTCCGGCATAACACGAGGAGGCGGACGTAGTAACACGAGCAGAAGAGTCGCGCAGCATTCTCATACGTAAACCGGGGATATGAAAACCTGCCATGCAGCAGAGCTGGAAGTAATGTAGTGGAGAAATATGGTGTGGGTATGGGAGGCGAGAATACGGAGTGTGTGGTGGGAATGGGCTCGATAGTCATTTGGTTACTATCGCGTGGAATATTTCCCGATTTTTGCGTAAACCAATATCATTTTTAATGTTTTACTTGAAATGAAACTTTAGTTTTCCGAGAAATCTATCGAAATTCAACCAAAAACTAAATATGAGAAAGTTTGCAGTACTTAGTAGATTCGGCATGGCTTTGTGGAAAAAAATATTACGTATTAGGAGTTCATGGCATTAAAATGGAAATAACAATGGGGATATCTCTATATCGACTACCTTTCTCTCCTCATCATTACTACTCCCACACAATACGAGGAAGCAGAGAAGGAAGTAATATGGGAGAGACTTTTGGTTTGGGGTAGGGGAGCCGAGAATTGTAGCGGTAGGCGTAGTGAGCAGTACAGGTGGGCAATATGTAGGTGCTCAGTGTGAGCCTATATCACTCGATAATCATCTGATAATAATCGTTTAGAATGTTCCAAGATTTTTGCGTTTTTTCAATATTTGATTTGATACGAACATTTTATTTCCCAAGAAATATTTTTACATTCTACCACAATGTCCAATATCAAGTCTGATATAAGTATTTAGGATGTGGGTGAGGACTAAAACCGGTATAAATGTATTACATCCCTGGAGTTTATTCGATGGGCATGGAAATAGCAATATGGTCATCGTGGAAAGACACGCACTGCTAATGAAAGTGTTCATGAAGGGGAATGAATTGAGGGAGACGACTTAAACAAATATGCACAATCCAGTTCTCGTTATTAACTATTTCGCTGCTAGCAATTTCTATTGAGTTTTTGTTCAGAATGCCTAGACCATTTTGTGTAGTTTTAAAATTAGTAAAAATCGATTTCTAAGTTAATTTAATCTTCTTTATTTATTCATATTCATTGACACATAGACGCTTATGGTGCCGATATATCAATTTCAGGTTGCCTAAGAACACTCAAGTTATGTATATCTGGCTCATATTAGTCGGTTCATGGAATTTTTTTCAACAGTATTTTAAAATTGCGGCATTAGGTACCAGTTGAAACATTAGATTCGAGAATATTTCAATTTATGGTGGACATTTTTGGAAATCAGCGAGCTTTAATATTTAAAATTTTAAATACTTGGAGTAAATTTGAGAATGAAATCAATTTAGACTGCATTTCAAAATGAATGCAAACAAATGTTTATTTTTATACAATAATATTGAAATGCTGGTCTGTATGTCAACTGATAGATTTTTTGTGGCATAGATCGGTCCACTGACGGAAAATAGTCAAATCAGCGTTATTTTATGACGAAAAACCTTTGATTTGACGTATAATTTTGTTCCAACATGTGTTACAATTTGTTGCAAACACCATATCGATATTCGAAATTCGTGTGATGTATCGATATAGTTGTATGGGTAAAATCTGTTTGATTGTCCGTCCCTTTGTTTGGGAGGGCGCGGGGCGCCATGTCACTAGTCGGCGCGGAAGAAGTTGAACGGCTCCGGGCGGGGAAGCGGGGTGTAGGCGGTGGGAATTGAGCCTGCACACGTGGTGGTGCCCCAAAGGGAAGAAGGAAGGATGAACGGGCGAGGAGATGGTTTCTGCCGCCGCCGCAGTTGGACGTGGCGAGAGTTGTGTAGGAATGAAATAGCGAAGGCATTTTTGTGAGCATAAGGCATTAAAGGGCCAGGACTTGGTACTGAATAAAAATGCGTCCGCGAGTGTTCCAGTGACTATAGCATCCGTGCAAGGTTAGCGACAGGACTCGTGAAGCCAGGAATCAATTTTAGGATGGCGAATACTGTTCGCCAGCGTCGTCGCACTGTTTTAGAATACGTTAAATGATTTTTATTTCTGAATGCACTTTGTTAAAATATAAGAGTTATAGGGGTAGAGAAACTTGGAGGCACTCACTTGTGAAGGTCATGATGCAATGAAGAGGAAATCATACAGGTTATATGGGAAAAAGCGGCCGAGTCTTCCTCCAGAGGTTCTTACGGAAGTTCCACCCACATTGTCCTTCTCATCGACACTTGCTCCGTCCTCAGTTATCTCTGATTCTTCGCTGGTAAGTGCCACCAAGTTTCGTGTTACCTCTACATAGCTCGTAATTCAATACTCTGTTATGTACTTCCATGTTCAGGGATAATGACTACGAGGTGGGGAGGAAGGGTATTTGAATTGCCATACCCGGCGGTATTATTAACGTGACACCATCTAGTGTGCCCCTCTTCGCCAGTTCCCATTTAAACCTACCTTAACTGGTAGATCACCCTATTAATAATTGTAATTGTTGAAGTCTGAGATGCCCAAAACAGACTTAATGAAATTAAAACGTATATTGTGGTCATTATAGATAGGAGATGACCCTTTAGTGGAGTAAACAATTAGGGTCTTTCAAAAAATTAACATACAAATGAAATTGGCAGAAACCAAATTATTACATTTTTACTGCACTAAAAAACCATCAACATACCTATCCCCAAATATTATTTTCGAAATAGAGATAAATTATGTCCATATCAATAATGCATTAAATATTTATGAATTTTACATCAATAATACTCCTGAGATAAATTAACTCCGTGTCAACAATGTATAAAATATTGATAACATCCTCATCAGTAATAATCCTGAGTCTCTTATGGTTAATAAATTAATAAAATAATATTGCAAAAACGGAAATAAATTACGAGAGTTCAACTTTTTAGAAGATTTTCAACAATTATTGTGATGAAAGGCGATAATTTGCAAGAATTAAAACTTTAGAGCGATAGTGTTTTTGTTCAATTGAGTTTGCTGCTCAGGTGAATTTTCCGAATTCATGTGGTAATTTTCCATGTTATTCTTCTCACTGTTGCCTTGGTAAGCGTATTAGAATTGCTGGAGGCTTTTCCAAGTATGAGATAGTTGGAAGAATAGGTAATCAGAAACAACAAAACACAAGGGAAGTCTTTTCAGAATTAGAGTGCCTCATGATTATTTGCATTCGCGCTCCCATTTTGTTCCTGGAAATTGCCCGTAAAGTTCATTTTGTCCTCCCAGTTCTCTTTTAATTAAAATTTGCACCACTCCCGTAAGTCCCTCGGAACACAAAACTTAGCCGCAAATGATTTATTTGTGCGCGAGGAGAAGAATTTATACATTCTGATGGTAAGAGTGTGATTTAATGCTAACATTATATCGTCATTAATAGTTATCACATGTCATAATTATAAAAATTTTTAATAATATATGTATTGTGTATTTTATTCATGTCATGTACTAGAACCTACGAGCTAATGTCATATACTAGTTTAAAACGTGCTCATGGATACCTTAGAATTCCTAGAGCAGTGCTCACGTGGGTATGTGCGTCACATATGAAAATATAGTGTGCTCATGCAGATCTTGCTGAATAATTTGAAGAAAAGAAAATTTAGTATGAACTGAGACGGTTGAGCGGATATTTGGTCTCTTTAATGAATTTGTGAAGGAAGCCGCCTCTTGCCTGAAGCAGTGGTGGCCTCACATTTTCTCAAGTTACTCGGCATGCATGCGACAGAATTTACGCCGAAAATATATAAAAGTTATACTGAAGCTGAAGAAATTTATAAAATACGAAGATTCTTGCAAAGTTGATAGGAATTTGTACATAATGTAGAAATTAAACGTGCGATTTTCCACAAGAATAAAATTTACTTTTAATCCGAGTTTCAATGTTGATACATCATTGTCTGGGAAGTTGGTGTATCATCATTGTAACCCGGGTCGGAAGTAAATTTTATTTTTGTGGAAAATTGCACGTGCTATTTCCTCATTACGGAATAAATATCCTTGCCAATCACCACTCTTCCTTGGAAAGTCTGGATAATCAGTAATATAAAATCATAATTTAGATATATAACCCATTAGGCGCTGCTGTACTCAAGTGAGTACGGCAAAACAATTGAGGCTAGCCATTAAGTTTTAGAAACAGTTGTTGTTTTTTCGCTTCTTTTATAAAGAAACATAAGTTGAACGAAATAATAACAGTATATGAGGGTACGTTGAAAATTATTATCTATACGTGGATTCTAGCTCGACAGTGAAAACATTTATACAGGTAAGCACACCATTTCAATATTTTTTATCATATAAACACGTTCAAATCAGACTTTCTGTATGTTATGTTATAGAATACATAGTAGCATATAAAATAAATAATAATTCAGCTTTTAATAATTGATATACACCAAGTTATTCAGATTGAAACACTACTGTACTTAGTTGAGTACAGCGGCTATATTCATATAGCAGTTGTCCTTGTTTTTAGGTTTCTAATAATGACTTCAAAACGGGTTATCGTTTCTAATGTCCTCAAAGGCTTAGAGGATGCAGTTGTTTCCATCTTGAATGATAGTGACAGCGACACTGATTATGAGTTAGCAATCATACTACCAGAACCCAGCTTTGTGACACAAGAAGAGGGCGTCGACGAAAACATGGGTACTACTACTTTGCCACAGGATGTATCTGGTAATGTAGAAGTATTCAGGAATAACGAAGATACAGTTCCAAGAGACGGAATTGATAGCGATGATGAACTGTTGGCTGCAAAGCGAGTTCGTCAACAGCAACAAAATGAAACTTGGCGTGTTATCCAATATATTCATCTGTATCTCAAGAAACAACGGTAGTATAAAATAGATAGGTTATGGTAACAGAGCAAATCAAAGAGCTCAACCTAGCACAAATATTCGATAAAATATTTGATGAAGAAGTGATTAGCCTGATAGTTACCAATCAATTTTATATGTAAATCAAAACAATAGACACACTTTTCAGCTAGAATCTCTTGACTTGAAAAAGTTTATAGGCAAATTTATATTATCTGGATGCCATAAATTGCCCAGAGAAGATTTGTATTGGTCTTTGGATGAAGATGTACAAGTAGGTGTTGAAATTGTTTGGAAGTCTATGCCAAGACAAAGATTCTGGGACATAAAAAAGAATCTCCATGCAATGACGAGGCAAGCAGTTCCAGGGAAAAAATGTTCAAAGTTCAACCATTAGCCAATATTATAACCAAAAACTTTCTGTAATGGGGTGTGATACATGTAAATAATTCGATTTATGAATCGATGGTTAAGTATCAAATGGCCAAGAATCCTGCCAAACAGTTTATCCGAGGAAAACCTGTACGATTTGGATTCAAAAACTGGGTGGCGGGGAGTTCTTCTTGGATACTGTTACGATTTTGATTTTTATTGTGGAAAGACGGATGATGTTTCTAAGAGTAGTCAAAACATTGCTTCAAAAACTAGAGATAGATCTACAAAAATCACAATTTTTTTATATCTTTTTTACAAGTTAGAATCTTTTAGTAGAGCTTAGACATTAGGCTTTAGACATTAAGATATCGGGCGACCGGGACAATCAGGGAAAACAGAGCAAAAAAATGTCCACCGAAGACAACTAAAGAAATGACGAATCAAGTTCGACCATCATATGAATACAGGTTCGGCAAGCAACACGAAATTCTATTAGTTTGATGGAAAGACAACAGTGTGTGCACAATGGATACAAATTATGACACTATTGAACCACTTGGGGCTGTAAAGCGATGGTGTTTCGTGCAGCGTGAAATGGTTGATGTCAATATACCGAGATTATTTCAAAACTACAATAAAAAATGGGCGGTGTAGATGAGTTGGACCATTCAATTTTATTGTATAGGATTGCGATTCACAGGAAAAAGTGGTGGTGGGTCTTGTTTACCTATATGATAGATATGGCTATTGCAAATGCCTGGTGTTCCAATGTTATGAGTCACAGTGATAATATGGACCAACTTCTATTCCACCGTAGCATTGCGAGATACTATTTACGACAAAAGACTCAGCATAAAGCTTCGTCTCTCAGCATCGTCTTCATTAATCCAAGGCTTGCCTAAAGAGGGTGTAGGGCATTATCCTCAAAAGCTGAAGAGACAGTTGCGGTGCGTTATTTCTCATGCTGGTGGTGTAAAAACTATCTCAAAACATTGGGTGGTAGAAAAAGTGTTTCGAAAATATTCACATGTAACCGGCCGGTGTACTCAAACGAGCACACCTACCGTTGGGGGGAATAAAATATGGTTTTTCTTTATTTTTCTGACTTTTATGTTTATATAGTGTGTTAATGATAATAAAATGAATATTTCGTAAACAAAACTCATTTACTTTATATTTGGCGGTTAATGGGTTAACCCGGTCAATGAAGTTGATGTCGAGAATGTCGCACGTCTGTGGCGGTTGTGGTCTTACATTTTCTCAAGTTACACGACAAATACATTTCACCGAAATATGCACAAGTTAACGTAAGGGTAAACTGAAGTGATTTATTTTCCAAAAGTGATGCGGCCTACAACAGTTTGGACAGACGTAAAAACATAAAAAAATAAAATTAATCTCCAAGAAGACTCGGGTGTTTAAAATGTCCGAGGGAATCCGGAATATATCCGAGCTCGGATGGCAAATGGGGAAGTCGACGGGTTGACTTAACCAGGAAGAAATTAAGACGATCTGGCATCCCACCGCATTTGTCACTCGGCCGGAACACGTACGTAAGAGGGCACATGTGTGCGTGCATGCGTGCAAAAACCGTGGAGATTTGAAAAAAAAGGAAGGAAGAAAAAGAAAGAAAATGGCGTGAAGATAAGTTGATAAAAAAAGATGCCAAAAGGGTTTTTTTTTGTTGAAGAGAGAAATGTGGAGTAGGGGGAGTGGTGTGTGAGATAGGCTAGCGGATCCTGAGGGATAGGGTTACGGCCCTGAAGGGAGGGGAGTAAAGGGAGAATAGGGCGGTGGAGATGAAGAGAAGCAGAAAGAATGAGATATGACGGACGCTTTTTTGGCCGGGAGAGAGGGAGGGTGATACTGAGATAGGGTGAAGGGGGGAAGGTGGAGTTAGCGTGTAGGAATGAGGGGGAGGTAGCGGAAGGGATTGTTGGCAAAAGTCTGGAGGGGCGAGGGGAGGAAGAGTTGAGCTGTGCAACATACAGAGAGAGGAGTAAGTACGAGAGAGAGGTTATGTGTTGGCTTGGAGAGAGAGACGGAGGGGGAGCGGGAAAGGAAAGCGGGAGAGGAAGCAAGGATGAGAGAAAGGATGGAGGGAAAGGGTTGAGTAGGAGGAGGAGGAAAGAAATACAGATTAGGACCGCGAAAAAGCGGCATAAAAATAACAAAAGTCGCATTCGGTGGAATTTTGAATAAAACTCACGTAGCCGCTGGGCGTGGAAAATACGCTTGCCGCGTTGGCTGTATGCTGTCTCTCCTCCTACCTCCCTCCCTACTATCCCCTCGCCTCCACCTCTCCGTCAACCTCCACCCCGCCCACCTCTCTCCCGCCCTTTATCCTCCTGTCTATCCATCTCCCTCGAAACTCACCCCACCCCCGTATCCAACATCATTCCACCCTACCCTACCCTTTTTCTCGCCCCAATTTCTTTTTTTTCCTCATCCCACATTTTTTTCACCATTTTATATTTTCCCCCTCTCCCTTCTGGATCTGAATCACGCGCACCATGGAATTCGAACAGCTCTCACGGACCCTGCATTCGCGGCAGTGGCGGTGGCGGCGAAGCATTTATTGCGTTTTTATTTCGCTTACTGTTATTCTCTTTATGAGAGGGTTGAAAAGGCGGTCGTAGAAGAGACTGGTAGGAATGGAAATCGAGGAGGCACGGGTGGGAGTGTGAGTGGGCGGTGAGACTTACGTCGAGGCATGTGTGTGCGGGGGGGGGAAACCGAGGGTGATGTTTTTCCGTGTGTAGGTGGGGGTAAAATTAGTTGTTGTATCACTTAGTGGCTGCGTCAGGAGTTAAAAAAAAACGTCAATGCCTCTTCAGCAGAGAGATTGAATAGGGTGACAAGGGATGACGTATCGATTGAACAAAACCATGATGTTGACAACGTACGGAAATGCGTTTCGTTGCGCGCATTTGTGTCACGTCTGAGTCAACCCTCGCGCATCGCGTGTCTGTCTCTCTTTCGTTGCCCCGGAAACGGCACTGGCCACTGCAAACGAAAGCAGTTAGTCGGAACACAGGCTATCGGAATTCCTATTTCCATCTCGATGGACCCATTTTTTTCTGCATGCAAAGTGATTATCTTGCGCCGCGCATGGAGTCATATAAAATAAAAGTAGATAATTTTACTAAGTTATGATGCTTAGATTCGTTTGTTATTGATGGGCGAGCATACTGCTTTGTATAGCAGCGAAATGCGAGATAAAAGCGAGGCCAAGTTCTGAATAAATCTTGAAATACAAAGACAATATCTAGTCGTTTTACTGCATTTCTGGCATTGCGGGATTTAGCGAGTATTGGCGTATGAGCATCACGGATTTGATTTCACTCATATTTCATTTAGCGGCATCACTGCGTCATGACATAAGCATTCCAACTAACGCATTTATTGCCTTAAAAAATTAGGGTCAGGATTTAAGACTACTGTTGATTATCACAGCTTTAAAAACTAACCTTAATTTTTAACATGCTGATGTTTTATTTGATTTTACAAACGCTTATTTATTTTGTTACGCTTTCACGCTAAGCGTTAAATTCATGTATAATGTGAATATGTTTTACCAGTAAGTTATTTGCTGGCTACAAATTGACCATTCTCAACTTGACCTCTCTGTATAATTAAAAAAATCATTATTCCATATCTTCCATCTAAGATAAATAACAAGCTGATCGATATGGGTCTCAGAGCGAGTGTTTTAGACACAGCTATATCTGTGCTATAAGGCTTTGTCTCTTGTTTATGTGTTGGATTTCGAGTTAAAGGGGTAGGTCTCTTAAATGAATGTGAAATAAGGCTTTGCGTTAAAGGTTTTTTTTACGAGCATATTGTAGAATTTTTAAAAACATTATGACTTTTATTGAACGTTTTTCTTTTTCACCAAGTGAGAGGAAAATAGAGTGTAAAAACCATCCTTTCCTGGGGAAATCACAAATCACGGGAAACATGCGAAAAAATCCGTAAAAGACGCGCACGACGGATATACAGGAAGCTGAAACGAGTCAGGATCGCGAACACTGGAGCTACAAAAATATTTTTAACTGCCATTTAAAACGACACCCGGAAAGCTAACATCGAAAATTTTCCCGCGAAGCCATCAAAAGTAAAATATAATCCCTTGCAAAAATGTTATATAATTTTGGAATAGCACTTGCTTTGTAAAGGTTTTTTTGGACTGATTCTCTCGGGATAATATTAGACACTGCAAAATATACCTCTCTCCGGAAGCGCATCATCCATGCACGTGACAGCAGGCGAACTTTTAATATTTTCTAGATCTTAAAACGTTTGCTGAGCATTTTTAAATGGATGCAGTACTAATTCGGCTGACAAACAATGAAAACTAAATTTGAAGTTACTTATTCATTCTGGTCTCTTATGTTAAGGAATTCTTAACTCAGTATTAGGAATTCCTGTTGTGTGCCACTTATACGTATTAGGTGGTATAATATTCTGAATTACTCATTTACTGAGGACAGACCAAAAATGATGAGTAAGAAAAGGCATGTAACAAATATCTATCACTCACATGGAATTTCATGTACCTCAGATGTTTCTATGCCTCTCATGAGACTTTACAATAAGGTCTTACTCTAGCCCTTCAGGATAGGTGAGTATTCTGCATATTTTTTACTGCATGTTATTAACATTATACCTCGTAATCAAATCAGATGATTCAATATCGTGCTTTAGCATCGACTATCGATGGCTTCTTGATGTACCGTAACCTAACTTATATTAATATTTACTAATTTTATCTATTTTATTATGTGGTTGAGGAGAAAAATTGACTTTGGAAACTAAATCAGTTTTACATGTTTTTTGGTATCATACTACAATAGGGGGTGATGTACTGTAATTTAGAAATAAAATCCTTATGTTTGTAATTATATTCATTCCTATTTAACTATAGAGTTTTTCTAGACATACAACTTAAATTGCACCCTGCAGAATACTTTGAATCAATAGATAGGATTAATTAGTCGGATCCTGGATGTGGAGTTTTAATCATTCAATAACAATCGGTTTGTGGGAGTGTTGATATTCATCAAGTAATTGATTATTTTACGCCTTTTATCACTCATTAACATTCGATTGCTCTCCAAGTTGAACATCAGTAATTTAAAAGATGTGTTTTCCTTTTATTATATTACGCATTATTGCTTTTAATATTGCTCTTAATTCTTAAAAATGGATGTTTGCGTAAATATTGGTCATAATGATAATAACAAGGCATAATAATTCTTATTACTACCAAGGTCTTTCCATGTTGATGTGCATGGTTACAGTTGACCGAAGCATCGATAAACCGTATTCATGTTATTTGTATAATATTGGCTACATGAGTGCATACTGCGTCAGTATAAAACTGCTTCATTTTTAAATCCCGCACATTTGTACTTTTCCACAGGATATGTCATGTGGAAAAGTGCAATTTTGTGTGATTTAATATGTCTTCCACCGTATAGAACCTCAATCTGTGGAACAGCATAGTTATTGTTTTCGTTTCTGAATTTATGAACGAGGATCGCATTCAAGAAACTGTGAAATACGCACGCGAGAGACTTAATTTGTCATTATCATCAGATGCAACACAAATTAGATGAAAGTACTAGATTGAGAGTCGGTAGAGACTCAGAGGCTTTGCGCTAGGCTTTAATTGGTAAAAAAAATTTAGATCAGGCGAGTCTCAGTATGACACGGAAGATATTATTTTGACCCCGAACTGTATCTCTAGAATTGATTGAAGCAACAATATAAGAGAGATAAATTGCAGAAATGAAGATATATACATTCTTTCTTTTCCGTATTTGAGTAATTATAACAAAAAACAGCGTGAGCCTAATTGTAATACAGTCCGATTACATACAATTATCTTCTGTCCTCTTCCAGTTCCATTTTTCCTTCTCTTTACATGGCTGGTGTCCGATAACCCTCTGCCACAGGCCCCTGCGGCAGCCCGCAGTGTAGCTTTTGGTGTAGATTTTCAGCAATCATATATTCTTAGAATTACAGTCAATTTAATTTTGCTTTACTGTTTCGCACCAATCGATTATGTTTTCAGATACTTGTTCTATCATTGTTTTTTTTATTTATTTTGATATCCTTAATTATTTTTTAAAGTATTTCACCCTTGATAAGTATTATGAGGATCTGCTGTTTGTATCGGAATGTGTGCCATAAGTTATGTCGCTCAGTTTTAATCAGCAATCGTTCCTCTCCAGCCCTTCGTGGGCTCTCTTGTTTATTATTTATGTTTAATTGATGGTGTTCATCTCTTAATAGGATTGAACGTAAATTGACTCCATACACTCCGTTCCTCTTCGGTTACTGAGACTAAATTATAGAAATAATGATAAAAGTAGTTACAGAAAAAAATAACCAAACCTTTGTCATAGAGTTTGATTGTTGCCCAAAGGTACGATATATGTAAGGAAAGGTACATGCGATACGATAGGAATATGCAGTTTTGCTCGGATGTGGTAAAATAAGGTTCATCCGAGGAAAGTGCTTAATTTTCCCTGGATAGAATTACTTTCGATCATGTTGGACGCCTGGCATTCGGCTCGAGATTTTTGACTCGAAACAATTTGAATTGCATGTGACGAACTTGAACAAGAATTACCACAACGTGATGTCAGGCTAAGCCACATATCCACCCCATATTCTATCTTTGATAAATGACAACCGGCGGCATTGTTCTTTGGCCTTAAAGTGGACGGGCGAGTGGCTGAGGGCATTACGTGCGTTAAACGGATTAACCTTCAGAGATGCGCAGCATTCGTGCCAAAGGCAAGGCTCTCGCATTTGTGTTCGCCGACTAATAATCGAACAACCTGACTAGCTGCATTTCGTGACGTTTGCTGTTTCGTCTGAATGCTTTGTTTTAAGCTGTTTGTGCATTTTAGGTGAGGTTTTTTTCGACTGGAATTAATATTCATGGGGAAAATAAATGATTGCTCATTTTCAATTGGACAAAATGCTTTCTAAAACTCGATGAACTCGAAACTCTCGATTGAATTTTTAAAAATTTATTTAGTAATTTTGATCAGCATCGCAAATTGTTTGAAATATGTATATAATATTTTTTGAATTTTAGATATTGCTTGTAGCAATAAAACGGAGGAAGGGGCGATCATGCCTGTAAACGGGATATTTTTGGTTTTAGCGTGATACACAATTTTTGCTAAACGCGTTTTAGTCGCCCAACTTTAATTAGTACACTGATATTAGAAAATCATTGTAATGCAGTATTGTTGTACTAAGATATTTTAACAGTAGTTTTTTTAAGGTTAGTTAGATAATAAATTTGATTGCTGTCAACCTTCAAATACCAATACGGTATACATTTAAAGAAGAATGACGACAATTAGGCAAAGATGAACTAATACCTGCAGTATTTGGGATGTGTACCCTTTCACCGAAGCCAAAAAATTGTCTAATGAAATCAGTGGGCCAAAGAATCTTGAGTCTTTTCAATAATAGGGAAATTGAAGTGAGAATTGCCAAGAGAAAGCTTAATTTTCGCTCCCATGGTGAAAGAAGGAAGCACAAGAAATGCATAAATGATTATGTAAGAAGAGTATCCTCCAATTTTCCAAAAATATGTCGCTCTTGTCATAATATTTCTATAATAATATGAATTTGACTCTGGCTCAATTGTGAAGGAAATACGGAACGAATTCCTTCAACAAGAGTCGTAGGTGCGCCAGTGATAGTGAAAAATCGACTTAATAAAAGTAGATGAAAAAAAAGTTTGGAGAAGGAAAACTGGTGGGCCTATTGCAGCGAAGAATATTTCCAATGTTTGATGGCAGGGAAATTTTTATAATACCGTAAAAATATTGCTTTTAATACCAAATTTACGGAATTTACCTGGATTTGACTTCCATGTGTACAGTCGTATTTACATATTCGCCCGCACGAATATGCGCGTAATTTAGATGGATAGACGCCGAATTGAAAATGATTTATGGTATATTATTCTATCTTTTAAGTTTGTTAATTCATAGATTTAAACAGGGTGAGTATAATTAAATTCATCGCAATTGAGTACAGCTTATTTCTATGATCTTCGAGTATACATGGTTATGAAAATGAGCGGTGAGCCCTGCGCAGCGTTTATTTAGTGTAAAGTTTTCTTCTCGGCCGACATACTCCCTCCTCTGGCAGATCACTTTTAAGTAGTTGACAAGGCTACTATTCCGGAGCGTATCAAGATTCATAGCCTTTGAAAGGGTAGCTAGGCCAGATTTAATCTCGAAGGCAACGTAATATGATAATATATATCTCTACATATTACCCTGCGATATCCCCGTTATTGCGTGAGGAATGGGTTTTTGGAATCCTAGCCTTTACAAGAAAGGACGTCGGGGGAGGAAAGAGATGATTAGTATACTGTATTTGAGAGGAAAGAGCGTCTCTTTCTGTTCATACTGTGGTCATGAATGGTACGTGGATAAAAAGTTATCTTGAATCCAAGTTTAGACCTATTTTTGATCCTATTTTTTCGATTGGATAGTAATTTGGAGGTAGCCTATTGGGATCATTTGTGCCATGAAAGGCAGGTGGGTGAGTAGGTTAGGGATTGATTAATGGGGAATGGGAGAGGGGTGAAGAGAAGCCCGCCGTCGACGTTAGCCTGCTCTTTCAGAAATACTCCAATGAAACCGATGTTTAACGTCACATCCGACGGACGGAGTACTGTATCTGAAATACTCTCCACACCGAATCAAGGCAGGGATCGGGATTCCACTGAGAAATCTTCGTTACCTTTCGGAATTCGAACCTAGGGTCTCGGGATAGGAATCCAGTACTCTTGCCGCCGCTTTAACTCGATCATCCGTTATTTTTTCTTACTTTTAGATGCATTTGGAGGGTGAAATTATATCCGCCGCGTTAATGTAACACTCTGAAAGAGGGAGGGCCCTGATGAATGAGTCAGAAATCGCTCAAGGACATCCCGTAATTAATTCAAGAGCCAACTACAACTGCGTAATATAATCCCCCTGCAGCATTCACAGTCAATCGCCTAATAAACAGTCATGAGCTCATCGCCTCTCGTTAGACCTTCAAGTATTTATCGACGCATGCTTTCGTAAACTCCTTTATCGTGCTATTGATTTTTCCTAATACGCCATCATGCCGGTTTGATAACCGGGCGATTAATCGCTTTGGCGTCATAATGCATTTGATGGGCTGTTTCTCCTATGACAGAAACCGAGAGGACGGGAGTGGTTGGATCGCTGTGGTAAGACAACTCCGAATCAAACTCTCAACTTCAGTCTCCCAGAAATTCCACGAGCAGGAGCTGAAACACGCAAGAACTGCATTCTGTTTCCGGGAAATTATTTCCTCCCACCCACTCCTGGGGATTTTGACAAACTCTCTACCGGAACCCTTGAAAATTTGGCCTGGATACTGGGAAAGTTACTCCTTTAACAAAAAAATAATATTATTCTTTACATTTGGAAAATTTTAAATATATAATATTAAGCTAGTCAGAGTGTCACTTAAATGAACACAACTTAGTGCTTTCCTTTATTTTTTTTTTCAGAAGAGGGCATTTGGCACCTCAGAAGTGCTTAACAAAAAAGTAGGATGGTTAGGGCTAGGTGTGGGCCATGAAAGAATGTGGGTTGGATATTCCAGTAATGGAAGTATATATAAGTAGTGTGCTTCGTTGGTTGAGAGAATGGATGAGAGTTTAATAACGAAACAGATGTGTGATATTAGAACGACTGAATGGTGTGACATGAATGCGTAGAACGTGAAAGTCATGGTTGAAGAGAAAGAAGGCTAAAAAAGAGAAATACTCGTATTAGGGGTCTTGAGGATCGGAGAGCGTGTAAGAAGAAATTCATGAGTGTGAAGTGAAAAAGAGGTATGCAACGATAATGAATCATGGGGGAAGTTATTTTAAAGAGAGCCACTTTTCGAGGCCTAAAAGCAATAACCAAGTTCTTTGAATATTCCTACCCCGAAAGGGAATGGTATGATGGGTATGTATGTATTTATGCACAAGGCTATCATTTTCGGCTGTTACGTCATCATAAGAAACAATGAAGAGAAGTCACCTGCGCCGTTGTAAAATCATTTTCTCTTATCTTTCTTTTGCACGTCCTTTGCATGGAAGCCGATTTCTCTTTGTTCTAACGGGCCCATGTATCGTTCCTTTGGAAATTCAGCCCTCTCTCTTCAATTACCTTCCACTAATTTAACAACAGCGCAACTGGCTTCTCTTCATTGTAGCTGATGTTGGCTCTAGCAGCAGTCTTCTTAGTAAGGAAGCAGTGGCAAAACACAAGGTATTGTTCATTTTGCTCTGGAACTATTCCACCAGGTCAGATCTTCATTGTATGGTTACAAAATTATACTGTTCATTAGAGCACAGGTTACCCATGCATTAGTCATGAATTTTCGGTCGGCCTAAATTAAGGTAGTTTCATTTAGCGCCAACCTTTTATTGGAGCATCTCAGTCCCTCTGAAAGGCTGCGTGAGCCCTTGCTACATGCTCCATTTCCTCCTCCCTAACTACCACTTTGCTGTAAATAACAGTCACTGCTATCGTCATTATTGCAATTAGTGAAGTCGTTCACTTACATCGAAAATATCACATGGGGTGGAAGAAACACGACGGGTTTTTGAATTAGAATAGCACGGGCTGAGAAAACGTTCATGATAAAAAGACCACTACTATGCTGAAAGGGGATGCACTTAGAAACAAGACTGCAGTGCATGAAAACCTTTGTATGGAGTGTGAAAATCGATGGGTCAGAGATTTGGGCCATTGGAAAAGCTTACCAGAAAAGAATAGGAGACCTGGTGTAGGAGATGGATGCTGAAGATAAAATGAACTAATTAAATCAAGAATGAAGAAGGCTATTGAAGAGCCGAAGAAGAAAGGTGTATATGGAGCGTTGTAAGACAACGAAGAACCAGGTGGTCTGGATACACCCTGAGACACATTTCACTTGTCAAGAAAGTGATCGAGGGAGAAATAGAAGGGAAGATTCTACGAGGATGGTCAAAAGATAAGTACACGAGCCAAATAAAGGGGGATATGGGAAATAAGAAATTCCAGGATGTAATCGAGTTATCAATGAATAGGGAAGTGTCTACCTATCTGTTATGAGTTCTATCGTCATTATAACAGGTGCATTATTAAAAGCAAATAATAATGATGCTACGATAATTTTCGAGAAATAGGATTCCCCTCAATAAACTCCTGAAGATTCTAAAATGTAAGTACTATTGAAATCCTAGCCATTCCGATAAGTATTTAACTCTTGCTTCTCTTTAACTGTACCTACTGCATTTCTGAAACTGTAGGCGCAACATCTAAACTTCTATAGCTAACTATCGGGCGAGCGTAAATATAGGTAACTACTGTGTGTGTGGACGGGGCACATGACAGGTTCGAATCAAACCCGCAGCCGCAGAAGTAGTCTTCCCGGAATTTCGCGAGGCCGAAAAGCCGAGAGAGCACGCGAGCATTGCATATTCAGCGCATGTGGGAGCACGTCCCTTTTTGCCGCCAGACAGGACGAGTGACGCCCCGCGGCCTTCTTTTTTTCCTCCTCCCTTCCTCGCTTTGCGCTGTGCGTGAGGCATGAACTGTTCGAGTTATGCACGGAACGTGGTAAATTCGAATGCCGCCTCACGAGGCGTGTAGAGGGAAGGGGAGAAATAACTGGGAGAAAGAGACCATGCAGTTCTGCGTGGCATTCCATCGCTGGACGTTTCGTTTCTCTTCGCGGGGAAGGAAAGTTGCGTCGGCAGAAAGCGGGTTGGAGATTGGAAGGTACATACCTATCCCCTTATTTTATTTTAACTAATGCCCTGTCTCCGAAAAAGTACCATCGCTCAAAGATGATCCTATTTGTTCCCTGGCCGACACTCTGTGTATCTTTCCCTGAATGTCAGAGTGATGGACGCTGGGGAAAACTTGACGCGAGAAAGTCGGAGAATGTACAGATTCAAATTTGTCTGGATTAGGATTGCTTCATTGATATTTCAGGCAGGTAACCGAAATCTGAGGTCATTTGATCCATTGAAGATTGGTGGTTATGTTGGATACGTGAGGGATATTTGGAAAGTGAAGGAAGAGTTAAGAGAAACCCGGCATCGGCATTATCCTACTCCGACCGACAGGCGCAAACGAGTTCACAGTTTAAGGTGGTTGAAGCGATTTTTGTTTATTCACAGATTAGCCTGAAATTTCGCGTACATGTTCTTATTAGTAATAGATATCTATAGATCAAAGTAAAAAATTGCATTTTACCCATTTGGTTTTTGACAATTCAATGCTATTTTAACGCGTAGCCTAATGGCACGTGAGATATAATTCATAATAATTCGAAGACATGTGCACAGATTTTCTTCTAAACATAAAATAATACAGTTAATGTTATTTTAATGGCTGCTAACAGATATCAAGGCACTACGACAAGTAAAATATTCGAAGAAAAAACGTATTTAAATATGATATCCATCTAAATTTCGATTACCGTGCCTAAAACCCAAGTCATATCATATTTAAAGGTAAAAAATGTAAAATACAGTTCTTGCATCATTTTAATTGCTGTATGTATCGTGACTTCTGCCGCAAAAACAGATTTCTATAAATGAAGTGTGGTGTCAAAATTATTTCACCAATTACTTGAAAAATTATTAAAATGTGCACTCAATGGCTCACGAATACTGCTCCAGACACCTTAACTTCCCATCCGACAGACGTAGTTCTGCCATTGAAGTACTCTTCACATAGCAACCAGGAAGGGATTGGGATTCTACCGAAAATGTCTCCAACACTGCGGGACTTGAACCAGGGTCCTGTGAAGCGGGAAGTTAGTACTCTTGCCACCATACCAACTCAATCCCCTGAATTAAAAATTCGCCATGTTTTATTTCATGTTTTTTATTATCATTTCACTGAAAGCGAAGCAAGTTTTTAATATTCCACAGTATTCAATATTCTCACGACCGAGGTTTCAACGGTGGGCAGTCATTTCCAAGAGTTAGCCCTCGGCAGTGAGTCACAAGCGTTGAAACCGCGAACGAAGAGAATTAAATATCGAGGAATATTACTGTTTTATTCACTTTATAATATTTCTCTTGTAGTTTCCGCATTGTTCTACATTGAATCTCGTGTATTTCCCGAAATATAGTAACGCCGATACTTTGAACTGGATATTGACCCATGAATTCTTGTTGTTATTGACGTGTTTTTTAGGCAGGTTTTATGTAAAAATAAACTCTTTTTCCATTTGCAAATACTAATATGCTCGCTCAATGGTCTGTGTGTGTAATAAACGTCAGTTAATTCACGAACCCTGTAGAATATATCATTTTCGGTGAATAATGAACAAAAGAGACAAATCTATGATTGTGACCATGATATGACTGTACAATTTTTAATAATACTTTCCACGTTTATTCCCCTTTAACGTTGAAACGGAAATTACCACCAAAATAGAACACGCTAAAAAAATTCGTGGTGTCTTAATAAAATGCCACTATCAAATTATTGTTGCACGAATTAAAAAAAACTTTTTAATAATGTCACCGTAAAGTTTTGCGTAAAGGCTCCAGATATTGCGTAACACCCGCAGGCGCTATTTTTTTGTTAATTTCGTCAGCGCAGTGACCACAAGGACGTATCCCGGATCCGCATAAGGGCTTTGGGGGAGGGGGGAGGAGGTCGAGGAGGAGGAAGAAACCGAGGGCAGCTTTTTAATCCGTCCGCTGCCGGCCTGCGGTGGCCTGGGCGCCCTCAGCGGTGGAGAAAAGGGCCTCGTGCTGCCGTGGGACCCAGAGCATGTGTCAGTATTTGTGTTTGAGGTAGCGTGAGCCCTTTTAGGAAGAGGGACGAGGGAGGGGGTGAGCCGAAGACGTAAGGAGAACTCCGTCGTGAGGACGAAGGACCGAGGGCGAAGGAGGCATGGAACTGAAGCGGACTGGAGGAGAGATGGTTAGGGATGAAAAGGGAAGGAACTGGGGGAGTATAAATTTCCAGTTCCCCGTGAGAGACAAAAATAGCCCTACCCCCTCATATGAAGTATGTGCGTTCTATAGATAATACGTTATGCTCTCCCGAAACAGTGCCCCCTTTTATTTTGCAACCGTACTCTCCGTCGCTTACCCGGGTCGAAGTTATTGTTTACTTACCAATCACCTGGATAGTGGACGCGACGATAGTTTTCGAATTATGTGCTCTCGGGAGGGTGAAGGAAAAAAGACGTGTCGTCACGTAGTACGAGGGAACCCTTTTGGCCGTAATCTGGCCCGTATAAGCCGTTCCATTTTCATATCGCATGTTGTGAGCCCCCCCACCCTCAACCCACCCTCCAGAAGCGTAGGGAGAGAATGATTGTACACGTGGAAAATAAATTCCCTCGGATCATGGACGCGTATCTACTTCGGCGAATGGGTGAGAGGCGATCGTCCCGGGCTCTAACCTTCTTCTTTTTTTTCGGACCGGGACGTGTAAGATATGGTTTCTGGGTGGGAAAAAAATGGGACGAGGACGGGGGCGCAAGAGGAGGAATAGTGGTGGCGTGGAGGGAGGGAAAAGAAGGAAGATGGTGGCCGAAAGAGAAATTCTGATTCACAGGAGGCACTTAAAGGCTTCGGTTCGCACAGATGCACCAGCCGTTTGACGGATATTTTTCAAGTGAAGGGCCGGACATCAATCCCTCCGAGATGGCCGGGATTTTTTTAAAAGGTGTTCCCGATTTTTTATTGCCTCCCTCGTCATCTTTGTTCCCGTGCCTTTCCCACATGGACGCGAAACGGAAACAAAAGGAAATCCGTAACCGTTTTGTGAAGCAGGTCGTTTTCATAGATGTACATTCCCACCTCTAAGACCACCTGGCTTAAATTTCTATCGATGAAAAAAGATAATTTTAATAAAAGCATTCGTTGTAGTAGTAAAAAAGAGTATTCATATTTTTTTAACTGCCCGAATACGAAAAAACTGACTTAAAAATCGTTTTACGGTGAAACCGTAATAAGACGTTCAAGGTGAACTTATTATCCGTAAAATTAAGAAGGTCACGAGATGATCCCAGCCTTTGTATTAATATTACAGCCGCCAGAGGACGTGGCAATCATTCATTACTAGGCAGCCGCGCTGTTCGTGCCTTCCCTGCTGATTCACATTCGCTTCTGAGATGGCAAGGATCGTAAATGGTCGCATTTGTAATTTTGAGCGAGTAACTTTATATTCATGCCATATTTCAATTTGGGAAGTGATACACTATTTGTACATTTTCAGCTATACTACTCCTTAAATATTCAAATAATCTTTATTCACGTTTGATTCAGCATGTAGTTAAAATGATATGAGCATTGTACTAAAGGTTTTCCAAGAAAAACAAGAGGCGCACACATGGATACCCAATTTTTAGGAAACAGACACTTACTATCTATAAATGGTACACTATAAATCTGCTGAGTGCTTTTAATTCGGTAGTAGCTGGATCGAGCCTTGCTTGTTGGAGAAACGAACCATCTCTGTCCGGTTGTCACTTATTTAACCTATGAAACATATCAGTAAGTATGCAAGAAAAAGTATTTTGAAATTTTTTAACAGCGCACTTGTCTACCAATGAAAGGTCGCCAAATGCGCACGACACAGTTCCCCCTACCAGCTCACAGACAAGACATAACGTCGAATAAAGTGGTGCTCCTGACTTCACTCGTACAAATCAATGGCTGTGGCAAAAAAATTCTCGTAAAAATTCGTTTATTTTAGATTCAAGTCGAAAAATTGTTCCTTTCAAAATGTAGGTTAAAAGTCCGGAAGGTTGAGCGCCTTAGGGTTAGATCTATTGTTATCATTCTTTGGGTTAGAATCCAATAACATTTAACAGAGTCTCGGAGGAGGATCTCTAGTTTGAATTTTCTCTCCTCAGGCGGGTACCAAGCGGTTCCTGCATGCACCTTGTATCAGCACATGATTTCGTGGACGACTTTACAAAGGGGGCGTCTCGCGTTAGAGATACGTAGAATTCTGGCGCTTGGTTACCCCTTTTTTTGACTCCGTCCCCTGAAGAAATAACCCAACCGTACTAGGGCAACTGTCGACCGCCATCGGGAAATAATAGCCTACAAGCTAAGACGGAGTTTAGCCGGAATGTTCGCTGGGAAATGGAGGTTGAGGCAGAACACGTCACGCAAGCATCAAAGGTTGATCCTCGAAAATGGAGCACGAGACTTTTTACTTATTTTTTCTGTCATTCACGAGAAACACTACAAAGATCTGGAATTGTGCTCTAGTCAGTTATGTGGACCAACGCCGAGCGATGAGTTATTCGTGACGATGGTTATATTTTCAAAATGTTTCCTCAATCTAATATTTCAACAGCTTTTTAATACGCTACGAAAATGAATTATTATTACAGAAATTAAAAGATTGCCTTCAAGCTATTATATACGCTCATGTTTCCTCAATGAATTATTACACGGACGACACGTAATGAGTATTCCAAGGTTCGTCGAATATTTATGGAGGAAATAATTCTAATGAAACGCTCTCAAGTTCCTCTAAGCACCGAGGAGTATGGCAGCCATCCTCTTTCCAAGGCATCGCGGATCCGAATAAATTATTCCAAGTCAACGTGTGGGAAGTACGAAGACGAGTGGTTGGCCGTGAAAAGTGGTTCAAGCGTTTTCAGGAAAGTCTACCATTACCACAACAGCAATCGGTATCAATAGCCCATTGTTCCGGAAGTCTATTTATTTCATTGTACGCCACTCGAGATTATACTCATGATGCATTTATAAGTTGAGTAAATATGCATTTTAATGAGTTTGCGTAGAACAAATGGTCAACAAGGATTAGGTTTATTGTGTCCTGAATAGAACCTATCAATCCAATTTTACTTCCTTTAAATTTGACCACGGTGCGGGATAATTTAAGTTTCCGAGGCGCGCTCACTCTCAAATGACTGTAGTAAGCAGGATATAGTGACGAGGCAGATAAATTAGAAACTAATAACATGAGAATTCAATTTGCTTTTAAACTAGATCCACCTCAATTATTTATCTGAGTTACATTCACCCTTCCTTATTTATCAAGCCTCTGGTATTTTGGCTGGATTTTAGGCGCTTCCGGAAATAATTACCCACTTTCTTTGAATTTTGCGCTCTTTCATGCTTCCCATATTCCTTCATGTCGTCCTTCATTGCTATTTCCTCCCTGTTAATCCTCACTCAACTCACATTACAGATGACAGATTACACATTAACTCATATACCACACATTCCAGCAACCTTCATCCAACAAATCTCTCGTTCTTTCTCTATATTTGCAGAGTAGGCTAGTGAACTGAGTTATCATTTACTCTTTGGGGCACCCAGTTTGAATCCGGGTAAAGTCTCTTAGCACTTGTTCAGCTTAACCCAAGTTATTTAATTTTCGGCAGTTTCGGTAGCAATATTACTGAGAATGAGGGGGAAGGAAGTTAAGGCAGTTTGGATGTTATGGTGAGATTGGAAATGTGGTGAACTGAAGAAAGATAAGGGAAGTAGCGTCACCTTAATAAGAGAAATAGGAGAGTTACCTTTCCTTCCTAACATTTTTTTACTTCTTTCACCTCGTACTTGTTACCCTATTCTAAATCCGTAGCGCTTATCAGGTGACTCCCATGTGTATTCAGTGTATGTGTGTACTCCCTTTTCCTAAATAGGTAACAAGTTTTTGCAACCATGCCGCGCCACCCTGAACATAAATGATGTAACTGAAATTCTCTTTGACTTGGCATTGGGAAAAGAATTGACAACCCAGTCCCGATGAGTGAATTTTACGTCCAGTTAGGCTCGGTACTTGATTATTTTTATCCTTACCTATCAATTCGGAATTCGGGTTGGAGAGCACAGCTCCCTATTTCTCTTTGACATGAAGAATTTTACCTCTTTCCCATGCAATCTAGCACTTCGTATGCCATCCTGTTTTCCCTTCATCTCTAGCCCGAAGCTTATCTCAGAAGACCCCAGTCTACGCTCATCCTTTTCTCCCTGAAGTTTTTGCAACCATGCCACGCTGCGCTCTGTTTAAAAGTTCTTAACTGGTGTTTCCTTTGCCTCCTTATTTAGAGTCTTTGCCGTCTATTTCCCTCCGACTCGTGAGCACTTCTTTTGCCAGCGGGAGAAAAAAAAAATTAATCCGCTTTTTTTTCCTCCCTCCGTGTGCCGTCCGTCAAAGGCGTAACGACAGGGCCGGAGGAAAACACGGGAGGGCGTGTGCGGTTGTAGCGAAGCGCGGGATGAATGACTTAAAGTAGGAGCGTGCGTGTTTCGGTGGCAACTCTCTTCCTTCTCCTCCACGCGACTGTTCCCAGCGACGAGCGCGCGGGCCCTCAGGGTACATATATTTCCCGAGATCCCACGCGGCGGTGGCCGTCACCCTAGGGGTGCACCTATCCTCCTCGCTCTTTGTCGGTGAGAGATGGAGGGAGGGTGGGAGAATCAGGGGCGGCAACTTGAAACGGGTGGCGGGGAGTGAAAAAAACCTTCCTACCTCGCTTATGTTCCTCGCATTTGCATACTTAGTACGGGGGTGGTATGGGGGTAGGTGGAGGGGTTGGCTGCCCTGGTTTCACATCCGGCCTCACATATGGCGTAACACACACCAATACGCACTCACACACACACATACTAAGGTACGAACGTACATATTCCCTTCCCAACTTTGCTCTCCTCCCGAACTTCGCCGTTATTCCATGCAATCTCATAAGATACGTGTTTCGAGTCGGCTTCGTTTTTTTCCCGAGACTTCGACTAGACCAGAAGATAAGAAGGGACTCCACGACGGCGTGTTTATTTGAGCCCCGCAGGGGATGGTGTGTGAGGGTTAAGGAGAGAGCGAAGCAGTGAGATGGTTGGAATGAAAAAATAAGAAGGAACCGCCATATATACCCACCCCCACCCCATTTTCCCTCAGGGCAAGAATTTTGGTAATTTTCCTCTCTGAATTCATGACACGGCGTTGGAGCGTGTCAAAAGGTTAGGCCAATAGTCCGCGGGAAGAAGAAAAAAAATCCTTGCCAATGGTTTCTGTACGGGGTCGTTCCCCTGACTTGAAATCGGCCGCGTGCCTGCGGGAAGCGCTACGTGTTCGGGAATGAAATCTACCCCAATATGTATCGAGTCTGTCTAATAACGATTCATTCGGTTAAAGCCTGCTTATTTGGTTGAAAATTTCATTCTTATCCCGATCTGATCCTATAGCTTGCGGGCTTGGAGCTAGGTGAATCCAGTCGTGTGTCTCGTTGATAAGGCTGGTGGTAATAAGGTGTAAAATTGAGTAGATTCCATGGTTAGAGTACACAAAGCATTTGTATACTGTTCAATATAAATGTTCATTGAAGCCTATACTTATCCCTGAATGAAAAAAATGCTGGAGAGTAAAAATAAACTTTGGTGATATTTTATGTCCTATGGTACAGATAAAGGAGGAAATGACATGCTATGACCAAGTATTTTTCATTTCTGACCGCCAAGGACTTCAAAGTTCTCCTGCTAAATATTATTCATTTTATTAAATATCTTTATACAAACTTAAAATTCATTTGTACAATGGTGCGTAGTAATACTTAAATTTGAATTACGGGGCTTTCGTAGATAATTATGTAGGCATCCTCAGGTCGAAGGTCGATGACGTCAATATCGTCATCAATAGACAACTAACGCGGGGCACCAAAGTAAAATCCCAAAATCAACAATACCTAAAATTCACGCAAGTTTAAATTTAAACGAACAGTAGATAATAGAAAGAAGGCAAAATCATAAACCATTTTCTAAATGTTCTAATTCACAGCTGGAAACAAGCCTATTATAGCCTATGGCTGTGGCCAAAACTGAAATATATGTTGCCATTCAACGTTAAGTGGCGTATATTAGTTAATATTGTTTGATGATGAATATCTGAATGATAATTTATATGACTAAAATTTTCAAATGCTTTGAAAAAACCGCTTTGTGACAGGTATTGCGAGCGATTGCGTTTGTTAATTTATCCTACGTTTTGTTGTTGGCTAATATTTTTCTCCGAAAATTTTCATGCATAATTTTGAAATTGTTTAAATGCCATTATAGAGGAGGCGGTAGAATTGTATTTATTTTAGTTCCATCCGGCAGATATTTTTAATTCAATGATTAACGGACAATATAGAAAATTTAATAGTCGCTCAACGCAAAATTTAATTTGTTCCTTCTCTTACAAATATGGATTTTTTAGGTTTTACACGATAAAATATAGATGTGCTGCCGGTCCTATAACTTTTAACGAAGAAACATAACGAATTGAATTTGTGCAAGCATTTTTTCATTCGACGAGAAAAACAGCACCAAAGCCATAAGCAATTAGTATCAACGAGTTGGATGCCTGTTTTAGTGATGACAGAATCTGTTGTAGATATGCGCCCGTGACAACATGTAAATGACAGTTAGTGAAGAGTTGCTTCAAGGCTACCATTATGCTGACTGTAGGAATGTTCATTAATTATTTGGATATCACATAAGCCAGACTTAAGTTCGAAGATAATATTTCCTATGGTCAAGCGCTGATATTATAAATTGAATAGTTAAGTTTAGAGGAGTTAATTAAACCTCCTCTTCTCTCTGAAGTCGGAACGTGTTGTGATTAAAGCATAATCTTAACTCCTAATTATTCAATTCAAGTTCAATACGCACTCATCATGGACTAAAACAGAAGGTTCTTCTTTCCATTTACATATTTCAGGGATTTTCAACAGCCAGAGCAGCTTTTTACATCCCCGGTCCATGTGTTTTATTCCAATTCTATTAAAGCCATTGCGTCGACAATATCATTCCTAGAACTTCTAGATCTCCTTCTCTTTCTTCTTTCGTGCTGTACCGTTCCAAAACTCGATTTGGTAATCTCGTGCCTTTCATTCTTTATACGTACCAAAACCTTTAGAGTTGTTTCATTTGGATCTCCTCTATTCATTCTTTGAAGTATTCTTCCGGTTATGATAAAAATTCTGATGGTATATATTCATATTTCTTGTAATAGTTTCTTTTGATAAACATCCTTTTCCTATCGTGAATACGGGAATAGTTTTATTTAAGTACTTAACTAGTTAAGGGAGTAAATAGGGGTGTCAAAGCGTCACCTGTCAAGTTTTAACTCCTTTATTATTTTACACATCGTAATGTGAATTTGTGAACGTATAAATGAGAATATTATCTTCCGTCCATAGCCTTTTATATAACTTCATGTGTGCGGCCAGGTATTAGCCAAGCTTCTCCATATTTCTCTGCCTTTCCATATTTTCTCTTTGCACACTTCATCCCAGGATAAGTGTAACTTATTTTGTTCTCTTTTCACGTCATCGTTTACGTGGTCTTCCCCTGGGTCGCTTCCCACTTGTATCCCGGAATCACGGACCTCCACTGTCCTTCATTCTTTTTAACCACCCCAGCTATCTTAATATGTTACCTCATACCTTGTTTGTCAAGCTTCTACCTCCATTTAATTTCTGATGCCTGCGTCTTTCTTTCCCTGTCCATTCTCCTCTTTCCCGTTACACTTTTCAAGAAGCTGATTTCCCCTGCTTGCGGTCTTCCTTATGTCTTAATCTTATCTTACATTTTTAATTTCAGTATTCAATATATATTAAACAAGAAGATGTTGCCCGCTAAATTTAAACGAGGAGGAGGAAAAAATAAAATTGTAGCATCGAATTCAAAGAATCCTCCCAACATGAGTTTCAATATGCTATGCATATACCATGTAGCAGTTATTAACCACACACGGAGAGGTTGTGGTGAAAAAACTAAAATATCGCTGTATATCTTCTATAATTTAATATTAGACGTAGGTGACTCGGGCATCAGTTTTCATTCCAAACCTATGCTGCGGGTTCTATGTAAATAAAAAATTTTAAAGTTGATGTATTTAAAAAATTTACGATTTTGGATCCAAATGCTCAAATTTTAGGAAACAACGAAGCGCATTGGACAATTGAATGCAAAAATAAAAATCTTTGTTCTGTCAGTCATCCAATATAAAAAATTCATGAGTACAAGTAATTTAAAAGCAAAAAAGAAACATTTGTACAAAATCCGGTACTTTTCTCATGGAAGTAAACGTTTAAAAATGGGGCCCACATGGTGGCCCCTGGGGCACTTGGGTCTTTATAATTTACCATAGTAATCTTTCTAGGTCCTAATACGCACGCGTGCCAAATTTTCTTCACATCCGTCAAGGGGTTTGAAGGTCTATTGTGTTAAAAGAATATAAAAACCGTGTGAAGGCTTCCGCGGCTTAATGAATTTGAAGATGTATGTCTTCCGGGTTTCTTTCAGCGTAGGTCCCAGCACAATTGATCTACGCGGAAAGAAAACGGAAGACATACATCTTCAAACAGAATATCAGTTTATTAAGATTAATACCGCGAGCCTTAGCTGCAATTTCTTGCATATTTGGGTCCACTGACGTGTTTCTTTTCTTTCCAGTGAGCTCGGTTGCGGTGGAAGCAGTGGTGGGGCGGAGTGTCGCTTTGCCGTGCGATATTGAGCCGGCGGAGAAGGATGACCGCGTCTACATGGTGCTGTGGTTCAGGGAGGCAGCTGGGAAGCCGATGTACAGGTAGGCGGGCGATCGTCCATCCAGAAACAGATACAACTTTGGATGTGTAGTCCTAGAGAGTATAACTCGGACATCTTCATCGGCCTCCTTTGTGTTCAGAGGGTTCGACTCGTGGAGAAATTATAGAAAATCCACTGTCCGCAGTCAGTTGCGACGGTTACCATGCAGAACAGAATATCAGCATTTTAGTCTTTCTCGTTCTTCCACACGGATTGTAGGAATGTTTGAATTCTTCAAAGTGAGAGTTCGCCAATTGTGCTCATTGTGGACGCGGTCTTGCACGACTTTAGATAGTTCATTGGTGGGCTTCCAAGAGCCCTTTTCCCTTTCAGGTGTCGGCTCAGGTGTCGTCTGATTGGCTGATGTTCCTTGGAAATCTTTTCTGTTCTTTCCTACAACTGAGACAACAGATTTTTAAGGCCCTAAGTAATTCCAATACGAAACAGGCGAGTTGCCCGGGGGAGCCGCCTGAAAACCATTAACCAAAGCTTTAATCCCTTATGTTTTAACCATATCTGGCAAGATTCACCGCATTCTACGACGGTACAACATCCAAACTATCCACCTACCACCACCTAAATTAGGGCACCGACTGGTGAAGGTGAAGGATCCTATCGGCCTGAAGACACCAGGGGTTTACCAGATTCCATGCGAGTGCGGAAAAATATATGTGGGTGAGACAGGCCAAACGATTGAGACGAGGCTGAAAAAGCACCTAAGGCATTTTAGATTAGCGCAACCAGAGAAGTCGGCAGTGGCCGAACATAACAACAATGAATATCATGCCTTTCGATGAGGAGATGCAAAACTTATTTGCCGCTCACAACGCTACTGGGACCGCATAATCAAGGAAGCCATCGAAATCCGCCATAATCCAAAAACATTCAATCGGGATACGGGCTTTCATCTGAGCAATACTTGGGCACCTATAATAAATTGCATGAAAGACATAAGGAATGAACAGACAAGTTTTCAAAGGAACATCAGCCAATCAGACGACACCTGAGCTTCATTGTTGGACTCGTCAAACGGTCAATTCAATTCAGTGTAAAAACCTACATAGAGAGAGTAACACGCCTTGAGAATGGAAAACAAGTCGTTTTCCGAAACGTCGGCCAATATGAAGCCAATTACCTGGTGCAGAGCCCGAGAACAATACCTGAATATTATTCATCGGGAAAAACTTAAATTGTATAGCCCTTGCAATTGATTTTATCAATGCAGTAGGCCACATGATTATAGTAAAAAAGAGGTTGAAAATCTGGAGACTCATACATTTTGAAAGTGATCCTCAGTAATCTTTCTCCCTCTGTATCGGAAAAAAACTCAGAAACAATTTTTTTTCAGAAATACTTTTTTTTAGATACAAAATCCTTTTTTAACTTGGTCATTGCCACGGACGTTGGATTTCCTCCAAACTCTTGATAAGTTTTATTTGACATTAATTTACTATCCAAAGTGACGCGGTGAATTTTATTACTTTTTCGGAGTCATGTAAAAATAAAGTTATATTTTTTTCTAGTTTGCATAAGGAAATGCGTCTATAAATTCTCATGATAAATGCTGAAAAAATGATCGAATGGATGAGATAATTCGTGAAGTTTTGCACTCATAATATGTTTGTATATTAATATGGGTGGGGCCAATCCTATAACGATGGATGAGAGATAAAGAGACAACAATTAAATGACCATGTAGCTATTTCATTGGAATGAGATTATGGAAGAAGCAATTTGGGGTAAAATAAAAGTATTTAATGGCGGGATCTGTATCATTCTAAAAATGAAAATGCAATACCAATTTGCCGTAAGAGTAAAAATAATTTTAAGAATGCTCAACCATATGATGTAATTAGCTCTAATTTAAATTATGAACAATACATTCAAGAATTTCCATTTTTGTACCTAGTTAACCTATTCAATTAAGAAATACCCATAAATACATAGTTATCACAATAGAGGATCTACAGCTTATGGAGCTATTTAAAGCGTAATATATTTAGTTTTTATGAATTATTCATATAAAAATGGTTAACTTCATTGTTGAAAGGAGATCATTGTTCATTCGTACAGCGTGCCAACAGCATTAATTATGAATTCATATTATGGCTTGCATACTATCGTGCTCATAAAAGGATACTGTAACACTCACGCCGGACTCCCATTTCATGAATCACGCCGACTCATATCTTTGACAAGTGTTTTCTTGTTCCTCGTTACAAAAGTTCTTAGAATACTGCCTGCATAAATAGACAACTCAACGTGAAAATGATATATTCTTACATGCAACTACTGATATACGCGTCAGATTTTTCCCTTTAAAATTAATAATTCAAATGTTAATCTTCATGAGGTTTCTTGCCATCATGTGATCAAGAGAAAGGCTTAAAAATAACCTGAGATGTATAATTTTTTTTTCTGGTTATAATGCTCCTTCTATCTCCGGAAAGGATACTTGCCTTTCACGGAAATTGTTTTGCCTGTTTAATCGATTCAGCAAACGTGTACGCCATTGATCTTGATGGAGGAGTCACTGTTTACATATTCATCACTTTTTTGTTGGCATTAATGGTATGAGGTTCGAATGGATTGGCTTACCGGCCTAAAGACTGTTTGCCACTTTGCACGTGTTTCCTTTTATAACCGCCAAAAAATCACGTGAGGTTTTTGCTACGCTATCTGAAAAAATCATGCCCACGATCGCATTTATCTACATCAACGTAAAGAAAAGTCTTAACGCAAGGGTTGCTCTTCAACGAACGCCAAAGGAAACACGTTAAATCCCGCTGCCTAATTAGCAGCCTCACGAATAATCCCTAACCCAATCCCACCCAATTTTGCTGCTCTGATTAAGTGGATTTTCTAGATCTAGCCTTATCCTTTGACGCTTCCTCTTACATCCTCCGGACCAATGAACTGTAGAAAAAGGTACTTCCTAATGTGTAGGTACCAGTATTATCTCAGCTCACCCCTGTACTTAAATCACTTTGCAATCACCGCAAAATTTTTTCAGTGCTTAATTGTTGGCTTCCAATAGTCCTTGTGTAAAAGTTGAGTGCATGCATATATTAATTTACCCCAGCGTTGCAACATACGAAAGCCGCAAATTAAAAAGGATACTCTTCCGAACAAATAGGTTTTCACGCACCATGTGTAACTACACCATAAACAGAACTAGGCGATAATGTACGCAAGCAGACCTTAATTTTTACCAGACATATTTACATTCTTTACATAAATTCCCATCACGCCGTTCTTTTTCGGGGAAGGCACAATTAAAAAATATTAATTCATGGTAGTATATCTGTAAAGCTACCTATACTTCAATAATTTCCTGCATACTACTATATCCTTGCATATCTATTTTGCTTCAGTTGACTCTTGCATTTCTTCATGCACGCCCTCCTGTCACTTAGACTCCTAATATTCCTCCTCTATAGAGTCTCTCCTGCCACATTCACCCAAGTCTTTCTCTGTCAACCCCTTCCTCTCACATCAATTACATCTCTGTCATAAATCTGCGTCGTTATTCCATTCTCATCCATTTTCTCGACAAGGTTAAGCCAACGAAGCACACATGTCTATAATTACTTTAGTACCTATTCCATATAATTTCGTCATCCACTCATTCCTAACCCTATCCCTTCTGATACCACTGCAAACAACTCTCAATTACCCCATACCCATCGCTTTTAGGCTGCTCTAATACTCTTCCTGGCATACCAAAATTACGTCGCCAAGCAATAAATTGGGAAACAGTACACTTGTTGCACTTTAATTCTCGCTTTCTTACACCAACATTCATTCCTTGATATTCTCCACATGCTAATTACGACTTTCCTTTCAGCATCTGCACGCCTTGTAATTTCAAATGTTCATTTCTTCCTTCTCCCAATTCCTTTTCAATATTTTAAATCGTCTTCATGTTTGGTGTCCTCTTATCACACTATCGGATACAGGATATAATTTGGTTGCAGCTCAACATTTTATGAAGCAGAATGTTGTTCACTTGAAACCTTAAATTACGAACGTCCTTTATAGGTGCCAAATTGTGATCCACTCTATGGATAACTCTTTAAATCATCTCCTTATATTAAAGAATTATAAAAACGTCTCCAAATGACTACTCTTATAAGCAACAAAGGTTTAGTATTCTTTTTATATTTTAAAACACGGCTTGAGAGACTACTGCCGCATAATCATATGAAAACGGCATCACTATTGATACCGATGTGTGATGAAAGACTAAATGACTATCTTAAATACCTCATCATGATAAAGTTTAAATTCAGAATTGGGGCTAAGGAGTTTCGAAGGCGAAGATAAATTTGTCTTTTTTCCTAAATAAATTCATATTCCATGGGAAACGGCATTTATTGGCATTTGTGACATTTTCGAGCTAAAAAATGTTCACGTGCATAATGGAATTTATGGGTATCTCAAATATTTCTCATTATTTCTAACCCCTATTTTGTATAAAAATATACCTGAAAACGTAAATATAGCTACCAATATTTCATCACCGTCAAAGTCTATTACGTAATTGACTTCTGGATTTGCGCTTCTCCGATCATCACCTCGTGATATTTACTGCTGGCGTAGGTACTACAAAGGTCCAAATGATGAATGCCGAATGTATGCCACCGAATTCATCATCAATATACTGTTATATGAAGTTCGACGTCCCTTAATTCTCCGAAGAGCTCATTCCCTTTACTTTCCAATTTCCGTTTTTCCTACCATCCAATTATCCCTACACGCACGCCCACGGATCAATCTTCATTTTACTGAAAGATGTTTATTCATCTCCATTCTCTGCCGAAATTTGCCAAAGAGAAATGCACATTTCGTTTCAATGTAAACGTTATAGCAGCCAGAATCATCTCAATTCCTTCTTGAACCTCGAAAAATTTCTAGGATTTTAAATTATATATATTCCTCATTAGAACATATCTGTCATGACTACAATTTGAGATGCTCTATTTAGGCACTAATATCGTAATATGGCTGAAGTCATAGAAAATTACCATAGCCACTCCCAGGCAGTATTTTAATCATGAGTAAAACATTGACGCTGAATATAAATTATTCTGAATATCCTGATCTCATACTTTGAGTGAATATGTTACGTAGTGGATATGTTACGTACCGGCTTCATGCTTGAAAAAGTCCGCATACTGTAAACAATACAATTCACCAGTACATATTAATTGGATCATTAGGATCCTTTCACTCCAGAACAGTCGAATAGAATTCGTCAGTCTTCGATTGAAATTTTAACATTTGAACCGGTAGCTCTAATTATAAATAGGTTGGCTATTCTGTGAAACAGCTGTTACATCACGAACCTCAAGCTTTCCAGCATCAATAATTGGAAGTAAATTTATCCAGTAAAAATATTTTCGTCTTATTATGAATCACATTTATTTTGGACTTCTCATTTTCTGTTGGTCCCTTCGAAATGTGGCGTCTTTGATTGTCTGTTCAATATATCTATCCTCAGCTACATTAAATTCTAAAAAAAGCTCCTAATGGTGATTGACTTTAAAATTTAAAGTTATACATATCTTCTACCGTATTTTCTTCTCTATATATTTTTAAAATCACCTGTAGACTTATATTGATAATTTCCTCATAGCTGCCACTGCATCCTATGATCACGCGTTCTGTATTTCATTCTGAAAAGGAAGTCCTTTCCTGCTTTTTTTTCTTCAGCGAACTTGAATCCCTTAAATTGCCTAGGAACTGTCGTGCAAACAGCCTTATCCGCCTCCTCGGAAATCGGTAAGTAACCCCCGTGGTTGTAAACAGTAATTTATGGCTAAAGAATCACGTAAACATTTAACCTCAAGGCAAAAAAGGTATCCGCAAAGTCAAACACGAAAACAAACACGCCGCACTCGGGAGCGAAAATGAAATAAAACTAAATGAGGCCAAAGCTACACACTTTGAAGCTGAGCCGAAGAGAGTGTGGACTAGGGTGACAATAGTCGCCTTTAAAATGTTCACATCCAGATAAAAACTCTCAAATTGGTGGGTGAAATACCGAACTCCGCCAAAAGGCATTCTTGCCTCACTAATTTACTTGCTTCGAAGTCAAAAGGTGATCGAATTTCATGGTGGACCCCGAGGTATCAGGGGACAACGTTCCCGTGTAAGCTTTCCTGGATGCCGTTATCGCACGGTTTTAAGGGGTTTACATTAAGCGATATGTGATGGAAAATCAATGAGGTGACGCGAGGCATGCGAACGCAGCGGAGTTGGTAGGGTAGAGATGCCTTCCACACACGCGTGCGAATTGGTCTTTGTTGAATATGGAAAGGCATGTGGGAGAGCGTAAAAGCTTGAAGCAAAGGCGCCCGGACTGATTAAAACGGGAAATGAATATGAAATTCATAAATGAAAGGCAGCAGGAAATGAAGCCGAGCAGCGTGGGAATCAGCAGCGTATAAATGATTTTAATGTGTGTTTCTAAAGCCAAATTGGCAACAGCATTCGCATATGTATTTCACGCATTATTACTAACGCTTCGTGCTCTCGGAATGAGGGATGAATTTGATCTAAATGTTCTTGGAAAATTTATCAGTTTGGATTGTTTTGCTGGGGGAAGAGGAGAGCATGCCCCACTGCTTAATTTATTCAGGCAAATTTTGGAATTCCGATAGAAGTTCATGATCGGGGCTGGAATCCTCATTTAATAAACAAAGTTGAGCGAAGTATATATTAAAACGAAAATAATTGGATTTTCGATATGAAATTGCTCTCTCATTATCATTTCGTATTTACTATTTTGAGTGAGGTATTGGAAGGCTTCTTTTAAATACGTAAAACATCCATTTTGGCAAATGCTAGAAAGGATATGGTATGTTTAGGGCTTTCATCTGTTTTAGTTTTCATAAGTTTATTTTATAAGTTTATTTTATTACAATAATTCTAATTTTGAATGCAATATAGAGTATAATGACACGCTACAAGGTATATATTATATGACAGAGGTCCCAAGGATGATGTGAAACATAAAAAAAGAGTCGTACCGATTATAATCTCAACTAGTGATGCCATTTTCCACATCAGCCGAAGTATCATCAATTATCTTAAGGGTCATCAGTTATCCTTCATTTTTAAATGAAGTTATCGTCTTGTGGTCAAGAGATATGATTAACACTCAGGGTCAAATCTAATACTGCAGATTGAGAAGTAGGAGAATGTGCTTGTGGAGCATTTGGATATGCTTCAATGAAAAAATATAAATATGGTAACCGATTTCACAAATTGTGCACAACCCTACTAAATATCTTGGCCAATTGATACCCCTAATGCAATTAGTCATTTTTTAAATATGAGTCCAGGTGATATTGTAGGCATGGAAGGTTTTCATTAATTTCATTCTATCTGTAGTGCTTTATTCACATTAAATTATTATATTATCACATTAAAATATTCATGCAAAACGACAATGAGTTATAAATTATTTCTAAAATATACATAACATTTATTCTACCTGGTAGTTAATTTTTTAGTATGTAGCCATGATTTGTTAAGAGAGCGTAAATGAATTTTCTGTGGTGGAATTTTTATTAACCCGTGTTATCGAAATATTGGTTTTTTCATCAGGGGACAAAACGTTGCTCTCACGCCGATAATTTAGACTCTATACGTTTCGCAATATTATTTTGTATTTTTATTATAATTGGCTACTGGCTGTTTAGTAAAAAATAACATCATATCACAAATAGTCAGATAAAAATATTTTTCTCATTTTCATCAGCATTTTACTGTTACTGAACCAGAAACGCTTCATTATGAGATTTAATTCGGAAAACGCTTAAATTTCAGTTTTCTGATTACAGGGTGCCCACTTTCTGGAAAAACAGGGAGAACAGGGAAAACACAGGGAATTTTTTTTGGGAGGAAATCACAGGGAAAACACAGGGAAAATCGGCAATCGTTGCACTAAGAGTTGTTTTGAGCTCCACCCGCAACATAAATTTTAAATTTTCAGAACTAAGGTAAGCTGCGAGCTCTCAGTTCAAAGAGAACAAAATTATGTTCTCAATTCTTGCATAATGAAGAGCAATGGGGCATTTTAGATGTAGGAAGGGTAACTTTAAAATATATCTTCATTGACATTATATAATAAACTCTACGTACAGAATCTTGGATTTCTCTTCTATTTCTTTTTTATAAATATTTTTTTATTGAGAACTACTGAATGGATGTCGAAGTTCTTCTAGCGTATAGTGACACATGCAGCAAAAACTCGATTATCTTTTACATTGAGGGGGTGTAGTGAGCGGGTGTCAATATGAGATATTAACTCTTGTATTGACAGATAAAGATAATTCATTGTTTCACTCACTGTATATTGTGGTAGAAAAAGATTAATGAGTCTCACTCGTTTATCCAGGGCAAGTTACAACATCAATTCGCAGTCATGAAATTGAATTTGTTTCAAGTCAATACATTTTGAAATTCATTAATTTTTATGTCATAAATTCTGCACAATAATATACTTCATTTCATAACATATTCTAAGAGCCATGTAACTTCACTTTAAAGTCGACAGCTGTCTGCTTCATCACGTGATAGCTGTCTATGTTCTCATTGGCTTGGGGAATATTTAGCGGACTGTTCTTTCATACTTATACTTTCATACTTAACTTTTCAAACTTATAGTTTTCATGCGAGAATCTCGTTTCCTCATCCGAGAAATCCTTCTGACCCCCCAGTTACTTAATTGCGCGAGACAAGAAGGACCGGAAAGAACTAGGTGGGCGGCAATTCTAACTTCGAAGTAAATAATAGCCCTTCAGCGCGCATTTAGGGAAACTCGATACGGGTGCGATATTCCTTTTGCAGGCGATAGTACAGCAGCGAGCGCAGTATCTCAGCCCTCAAGGGGACAGTGGTAGGAAAGGGCAAATCGCAAGCTATAATTAGTTATTTGATGGTGAATAATCTAAACTGAAAGCATTATCGACTTATTTTTCACGTAGCTGGATTTTATGCGGTATGGTCTGTTTTCAGTGTTACAATGTTTTATTCTATTCTATTGCATTGAAAAACTTAATTAACTGAAATGCGTTTCTTAGGGAACGTCGGTCACCAGTGCTGCGTTAGATGTTCGTTGCGCTGACATCCAGTCGTCGACGGCTACGAATGATTCAGCTCCTCCCGCAACTGAATTTTCGCTCCCTTCCAGCACGGCGGCGTCCTCGACCTCCGCGTCCACCTCTCAAGCTGCATCCACCTCGGGCCTTGGTTTCTTACCTGACAGTGATGTTAAGGCGGCCGAAGACATTGATGCAGAAAAATACCGTTCAGAGGCCAAGAACTGCTTGGCAGAGACCCTGATAGCCCTCAGAAGAGCATGGGAAGGCATACAAGATGCAGGGGGTGAGCATGCTATTGTTGTTGACCAAGAAATGGTCCGCTAAGCTTGCGGCACTAGCTCAAAATATAAGGAAGCACTGGAAATTATGAGAAAAAAGGAGAGTTAATTAGAAAAGCTAAGCAGATATGAGTGAGAGGAGAACAAAAGGAAGAAGGAAAAATTGGAAGACTTTGAGAAGTAAGAGAAAGAGCTCGAAGTGAAACAGCGTGAGTTAGAATCAAAGATTAAGAAACTTAGAAAGAAGTGAGATTCTTAAAATGGTTACATACCTACCTCGTGCGAGTAGGAAATCAGAGGGCTAATGTCAAAAAGCTTTGCTTTGATTGATTTAGAAACCAAAGATGGTAATTACGAGTTTCCCAATGGTTACCAGCACTTGTTCAGTTTTTGATAAGATGTTTTAACCATGATTAAATTTTTTAAAATTTCAGTTTTGCTTTTATTATTCTTCCAAAAATGCCTTCCTTCCTAAAATGATAACCGAAATGTTTCTTTCATACCTAAAAATATCCCAATTTACTATCAACATTGTGAAAAATGGGCTATAAAAAAGACAGGGAAAGTCAGTCGAAGACAGGGAAACACAGAGAAAACGCAGGGAAAAGAGGAAAAGAGAACTGGTGGGCACCCTGGATTACCATTTCAAGGTGTAGTTCTTAACGCCGTTTTCAATTCACTCACTGATGGCACAATTCATTTGGCTTCGTATTAAATGCATATTTACTCTTAAAGAGCAAGTATACATAAAACTATAGGTATTTAAATTCACAGATTTAATCAACTGGTCATGCACTTAATACACTATTTCGTTTATAATTATTCTATTTACATTAATGTTAACGCCGTATTTCGATGATATGGAAAGTATGATATCGCCACCACTGATAAAGTTACAAGAATATTTAATTATTTTTAAAATCATAAATTAAAATAGCCTTTTTTATATTAAATTGTTAACACAATAACTAACGTTTGAATCGCTTACCACTTACAGTAATTCGGACCACTTAGAGTGTTGCAATGCTTTACTTTAGAATTAATTGTAATTTGCATGAATCACAAACGGAGAGAAAATCCCTGGACCCTGGGAGCAATAGATGACGCATTTATTTGAGTTAAAGGTGCGCCATGTTTCACTATATTCAAGAAACAGCAAGAAAGTTTCACAAATATAGCTTTAGGCAAATAACTATTGCAACAGGAAACATGTTTTGAAAGTGGGTAGGACAACTTTCTCATCTGATTTCATCTTATCTGATCTGAATCAACTGATTTCGTACTTTTTTCTATCTAGCATAGTGAAATTTAGTGCATTATAGGAATAAATAGGGCACCGATTCCCGATCATTCACCGAAGTTAAGCATCGTTGGGCTAGGCTCGAGTTTGGAGGGGTGATCCTCCGATTCGTCCGAGTGCTGTTGCACCTATCTGCACGTGGCAGACAGTGTGTGTGAAATAACCTTAGCCGTCGAAGCACGTGAAACTAAAAATACTACTAAGGGAATAAATATTACAGTAGAGTTAAATTTATTCGAAGCAGACAACGAAAGCTCCACTATTACTTTTAAAGAAGAGAAAGTTGTCCTACCCACTTTCAAAACATTTTTCCTGTTGCAATAGTTATTGGCCTAAAGCTATATTTGTAAAACGTTCTTTCTCTTTCTTGAATATAGTGAAAAATGGCGCACCTTTAACTCAAATAAATGCGTCATCTATTGCTCCCAGGGTCCACGCTTTCTTTCTAAGCTGGTGTGGGTAGATCATATGATCTTTCCCCGCTAAACTAATACTATTTAAATCAATTTGAGTACACCTACGTTCATTTTAATAACTTTTCTTGGCTGCCTATAAAATTTCCATCATTGTGTGAAAAACTATTTTTGTTATAAGGGTATCCAATTCCATCTTATTTTTTACCGTGATTCTGTGATATGATCATTACTTAATTAGCATAAGTAGTTGATCATTTCCAATAATTTACCTGGTATGAATTAACTTCGTTTTCCAACGTTTAATCCATCAAAATTTGGGGAAATATATCTTTGAAGGGGTAATTTAATCGTCATTAGTCAAGAGGGCCCATGAATGAAAGGGGATAACCGTTTTAGCATTAATTTTTCAGTTGCGTTCCTGTTAACGGTAATTTAATTATTAATGAAATGTTTTAAATAAATTCAAGCCTTTGACTTTTTTCTATATTTTAATGCTTTCTCATTGTTATTCTGTGAACATGCTTTTTTTTAAATATTATATAATGAGATGAATAATTTTACTCCTTAAAAAGTACATCATATTCACGGAACGCATTAAAACTATCTAAAGTATTGATCAAAGCATTGGCAGTGATCATTACGGATGGAGTTTTCTATCCCCCGAATATTTCATTTTTATTAATTTATTAATATTTACACCTAAGTATCTTGCTAAAGGCAAAGAAAAAATCATAAATTGTTTTATACTCTTAGTTGTAACATTGTCGATTGTCGAATCATTTACAACAAGATAAGGATCAGAGAGTGAAATCGGAATTCCGCCTAGCTCAAAGATTACCTAAAAAATGAATAATAATTAAACTTATTAACCCCATATTGGATATAGCGGTCATATTAAAAAACGCTGCGGTTGTGATGTTGTTTGTCACCGCTAAAAATTATCATAAGTCAACTAGCTTTGAATATTTAATTTCCCTTTTCGAAATTTGTGAAAAAAAAAATATATATCTACATCAAAGCGGCCGAAATTATGCCCCGGTACTTCGACCGGAAGACGCCTGTTGGAATACAGGTGAAACTGTTGTCTGAAAAAGCAACCTACGCGGTGGAAACCCAAAAACGGAGAAAAATTCATGTGAACGCCGCGGAAACCTACAGTGGAATGTAATTTATTTACACTTCTTTCCACAATGGTGTTTTATTATTTAAAATGACTCAATGTGAAAGCGTCCTCATAAGTAAGACATTTATTCTACCAATATCCCTGTTTTGAGATACCTACCACTGTTGATTCTTTTACTCATGACTTGTTTTATTTTTATCAAGTTAGTACAAATCTTAAAATGAAATATAATATTTACTTCTTTTGTCACTATTTCCCCTAAGAGTTAATAGATACTGCGCGCTACAACCAGGAGTCAAGGTTGCCAAAAATCTGAAATGCTAAATGACGCGGCGTGTTCGTTGAAATCAATATCCTGCTAAATGTTTCCAACGCTTGGTGCATAATATTTCGCTTCCTTTTTTTCGTTTATTCTTATTATTTTGCTCCTCATACCCATAGAGGATGTGAAAAGGTTGTGGAGAGAGACGTTTCATCCCATTTATTAAAAGTAATGCCGAAGTCTCTCGACATGCAAGGGAAAAACAATATCCGAATCCCTCGAGGGTTTCATTCTTCTCTTATCGTTCACCAAAAAGGATGCAGGAGCTCATCAAAGTCAAGAAAGGGAGGCCTTCACTTGTTTCTCAGCACAAAAATACGAAGGAGATCGCGGGTGGCGTGGCGGGGGGGGGGGGAGGACCTGGGGGAGTATTTTCCTCGAAGTGTTTTCCAAAAATGTGTTGGGATGCCGTAGGTAGTTGGTGAGGGTGAAGTACCTTCTTTAGGTTGTTTCTTCACGACTAAAAAAAAGCGATTTCACGTTTTCTTTTATGCCGTTGAAGATACGCTGCTTGCGATGGTGATACTCCCTTGCTATTGTAAATTAAAACTAAATTACTAAATGTGGTATATATTCGACGCATTTGTTTTTTAAATACATTTTTCAACCCAATGTGCTCAATTATCTATATAACATACAAAACAACCCAAAGCGCCATTTCCATTGCAATAACCCATTTTTACTTCAATAGCTGCACGACTTTGCTATCAACACAAAAAATTCAGAATTGATTTGTTCCTTTATTTTAAAGACACCCTATTTCCTATTCTTACTCGCATAACTAATCAATTCTTTGTTTAAACGAGATGGAAACGAGCTTCACTTTGTGAAAGTACGATAGAAGAAATACCTTTTTTCCAGTGTTTCACCGATTATAATCTTGGATCACATTAAGTTTAAGCTTTATTTTTTTAAAGATAGTAGTTCTGAGTGATAGGCTTTTGTTGAGGTAAACAGATTTAGGTAATTGTCTTTAAAAGTAAATTTACAAAATACATTAACCTCATCCTACGGTGATGAGGATGAGGTACCACGTTCACCCAACCCTCAGCGCAGCCGAGCCTATCATGGAGGAAAAGGTTAAATAAGGAACTCGCGTGCACTAAGTCCCATTTCCCCATCACTTCTCTCCCCCTCTCAACCTCTCACCTCCCCCCCCCCTATTCCTTACTGGATCTCACACCACACCTAGAGGGGCCTTCCAGCTCCTCCAGCCTCTTGCTCCGGCTTTTTCCCCATTTCGAATTATCGAAAGTGTTTGTGGGGATCATTCCGAGGCGTCTGCGCTTACGGTTAGCCTTTCCCTTCGCGGAAGGAGTTCCGTCCCTGGGAACCTCTCTGCGAGGCCGATAGAAGGCCGAAGCTTCCTCTTCCTCCTCTACTACTATCTCCTCCCAGCACACCAAAATCCATCCCATTTTCACGAAGCCGCTCTCACTCTCTCGCTCTCACTTTCACAGCCCAGCTACAGACATCACTTTCACTTTTCACCACGGGCATCAGGGCCGCTTCCCCATTTTCCCGCACCCTTAACCCGCTCCCGCACCACACATCACTCCCCCACGGAGGGATGTGGGTGTCCCTCTCGCGTACTTCTCTCCAAATCCCAGGAGTCGGCGCTTTCTCTCTTTCACACAGCCGGTCGGTGGGTGCGGGTGGGTGCTTGGTGAGAGGAGAGACAGAGAGAGAGAGGCGTTGGGGGGTGCGGGAAGGGTGCGGGGAGGGGTGCGGGTAGGGGAGAAAGGTAACCCGAAAAATTTTCGGAAGCGGTGTCTCTCTCTTTCTTTCTTTCCCTTTTTCGGAGCCAGGGTGCGAAGCATCGCGGTGCGGTACTCCTTGCCGCAGCAATGAGTTGTTTTCGTTTGCCTTGTGCGGGGGTGGGTGTTTTTTTTCCGAAGGGAGCGATGGTGAAAAAATAAATATATGTACACAAGTGCGAGCGCTCGTCGGGCCTTGAAAAAGCACAGAGAGACTTCCCTTTCTCCTCTTCAAACGGTCCCCGGGAAAGTTAAGTTTTTTAAGCCTTTTTTTAATTTATTTTTGACTTTCCCGCGGCCCTCGCAGGCAGGTGATGGAAGAAGGGAGTGCTTTCACGGTGATTCTCAGGCGATATTAAACGTATAACATGGCTACCAGGATCAGTTCCCAAAACACCTTTCTCCTCTTATTCTGTTTTTCCTTTATGAAGCTCGCACACGTTACCTGGACTTTAACTGTGTTTTTCAAATCAACGGCCTCGTAGATGGTGATGTTATAGTCAAAGTAAACGTTGAAAAAATTCTTTTAGCGAAATGAAAAAAGTGACTCAATTTATCTTGGATTATTCATTCGATTAACATTTATTTGCATTTTTTTTGCTCCTTAATTAAACGGAATTTAGATTAGACCAGAAAAATTAGGTTGAGCCTTGTAGGTAGGTAGATACTTGACTATTAGGGCACATGAAAGCATGAACTTTGAAGATTTAAAAAAATTGTACCCATAGTATATACTAAAAAGAAACGTCTGCCAGTTTATATGCTAATAGCCTAAAACGGCCATTTTATGAAAGATGGTAGTGGGATTTCATCAGAATAATCGTCAATACTATGGTTTTCTTAATGTTATTTGATGGTACTTGGGCGTTGTTTGAGGAAGTAGTTGAGGTTTAGATACTTTGAATAATCCCAAAGGCGACCATTGTTCCCTGGATGTGGGATAAATGCATTAATATGATGTAGTAGTAGCACCTTATGTAGTTGTATCACTTTTGGCTGTAAGATAATACTTTTAGTTTTTGTTGTAATTGGACAGGAATGAAGAAAAATTGATGGTACAACCTTTGCTTTATGTACTTGGCTTTGTTTGCAGCGAAGACAGTTCAGCCATTAATATAACAGAGTTATTAAGTACTCCTTATATGTCTGAATTATAGCTGTGTTCCTTCCGTGAAATTAATTTCTTTGCTGATGGAAGAGAAATCACAAATGAATTGCTTCTTGCTCTCGGGAATATCTGCGCCTTTATAGTTTTTAAGTAGCTTTCGAGAACATGTTCTCAGCGATAAATTCTATCCCAAAGCCGCTATAATTTGTATCTGCCTTACAGCTTGTCTAAAAACTAGTAGGTTCGTTAAGAAATGTGTATACAGGTTGGTTTATTTACAATCATTAGTGGTTACTTTGCTTTATATTTTCTTTTTGCCACGTTCTCCGAGGCCACCGTGAGGCTTAATTATATCGATTTTTACATAATCAAGTTTTTCTCAGACAATGTTGCATACTTTACGTAGAAGCTTCATATTACTTTTTTTAACAATTAGCTGTGCCCGGCATACGTTTCAATGCCTCTTTTTCTTTCTAAGTAGGCACACATATACAAAGCAGACACTTTTACATGTCCAAAATAGATGAAAGAAAATTATTTTTTGTGTATTAAAATAGAGTTGAAAATTGTATTTGAGTGCTTTCGGATATTCATATTTTTGGTCTTACCACCCACTGCTAAAACAAATAAATGTTTCGGCTGTCCTACTCGTGAGCATGCAACATATAATTGACCGTGTGAAAAGCTTGGATTTTTCAGATATAATCCAGCCTTGTTTATTGTCATTGAAAATGCAAAGAAAACGGGGAACTGTAGTCGTTTGAAATCAAATGGCATGTCGGTGAGAATGATGGGAATACGCGTGGAATAAGCACATCTTCTCCTTGTGTCTTGCCATTCTGAATTGTCTCTTTGATGACGTTGGGTAGCAGATATTTGACAGTGAGTCTGGTTCAATCATAGTGCATAAATATTACACAAAAGAATTGTTGGTGCGCCGAATTTGAGTGACAATTTGTGTGGTAGTACACCAGAAAGATACTACGAATTTAAAATCTCAATTGGATAATTAAAAATCTCGTCCGCATTCATGACGCTGTCAATCGATTTGTAGGGGGACAGACTTGCCCGAAACTTTTTCGTGGATGGCGTAGTTGATTGCATTGACGTCTGTGTTTTTTGCTGCCATAATAGCGCGTTCGCAAAGCCCTTGGTGATGTTTGTAATTGGTACCAATTTGTGGAAAAACTTTCTGAATTAATTGTTCAATCGATGGTACAATGACACAAAAGTTCAATGGAATTGAAATATATTTTGTGTCGGCATCAACTGGTACTTTGCCTTTACCAATGTCTAATAGCTTTTTGAAAATATGTGTGACACATTGCGCTGCAGATTTACGCGCATATTGGTCGTAAACGTGAGTTACTGCACATGTCTCTAAATATGCGGCTCTATGAGGCAAGCGTTGAGTTCATCAGCTGGTGTTGAATTTGGTATTACTGGTCTGTCCAACTCGTGAGCATGCAACATATAATTGACCACGTGAAAACCATTGATTTTCCATATTTAATCCGCGCTATTGCGATTGACCTTGCGCCTTGTTGATGGTCATTGAGAAGGCAATGCGAACGGGGAACTCGAGTCCTTTGACTACAACTATCAAATTAGTTAGTCACTGGATCTGGCCTTTAAATGCTGCAAGAATGAATAGCCATTCACTCTTGTAGCAATAAAATGGATATTCAAGCCTCGTTGCCAAGAATATTTCTATTGTTGAAAAGGAAGAAATAATGATGAATTTCGAGATTAAAACGCAATACTTGGACAAAAACGAAGCGTATAAGAAAATTGAATGAAATAATTAAATACTACATTCACTTTTGCGTTCTATGATACAAAGTTTCATCCAATATCTTGAGTGCATGTAATATATTAACATTTGATGCAGTGTACTACCTCCTCCTCTCCTCATCCATCTCCTTCTCATCATTACCATCTCCTCAGCTCCATGTGATTGATTTGAATATTAAAACATCGTCATTCAGTGCAAAATAATCTGGATTGACCGAAATTTAACAGATTTTTTTTCCATACCCCTGAAAATTAAAAATCGGCTAACTGTATAGCCATGAGGGTTGATCTCTATGGAGGTTTGAGCGATTGCGATGCTCACGATGCACTTTGATGCGCTTTGAGATAAATGATGCTTGAAAGTTCACTTCAGGGAAATCGATACTTATCACTTCAATCGAGGTGAACTATTACCCAGCTATTCCATGGGAATTGGTTCAAAGAGCATAAGAGAGTTAGCAGTCCTCCCCAGAGGTGTAATTTAATGCACCAAGAGGGGGATATGATCATTTATGCAGTCCCACTCATCACATAAGGTGTAACATCCTGTGACACAATCTTTCGTATTTTTAATTAATGCAAATCTAAGACATACTTAAAGCAGATTTTGTGGTCATAAATCATGCATTTGTAAATTGAAATCTTACGGATGAGATAGAAATTTAAAATTTCGCAAAAAAATACCCAATATATTCTGAAAAAGGTAGGAAAAACTTTCGCCAAAAATACCCAATATATTCTGAAAAAGAGTAGAAACAACGAATAACCATTTTACGGGGTCGTTTTTACTCCATATTTGTTAACTTTTACTACCATAAGAAATACAAAAGAGTGCTGTTGTTCCTTTCTTATCTTTTTTAATTACTTGGACTCAAGATGTTCGATTGGAATATTCACTGTTATGTGTGATGAAACTATATTATATTGATTCCATTATTGCATTTATTCTTTATATAATTCGTTTAGCATTTTGATTTTTCCTTCAAATAACCTTTTCAGCTCCAAAATCATCCCTGCATATAGTTTTTCAATAATTTCATTTTCAGGCATTTTAATTATCTTTGCCACCTGAGTATTGCATTAAGTGGATATTTAGCAACTAAGTGAAACCCCAGTGTGGCACACACTCCGATTAACACAAAACGTATCATATTAACAATAATACATATTCATGAAAATAATAATTAACATTAACTCTTGGTTGATGCCAGGTATAATCCGCGTCTGTACGGAATATATTGTTTCTGTGAAAATACTTTTAATTCATACTTCTCAACATTTCCTCCTCTAATACAAGCCTTTATTAGCTTTATTGGAGGTGTAATATTTATCCAAGAGGATTAATTATTAAATTTGGTCGGAGATTTAGGTAAAATAATTAGTTTTCCAATGCTATTGAGCTTTTTACTCTTCATAGAAATTTTGAAAGTGTGATAATAATAAGAACTAAGAGGATGCAATTTTTTATTTAAATTTTTTATTATGTTCATATTCCAGAACATATCGCCTGATTCTTCCCTTTTTGTGTGATAATAACGTGTATTTGGAAGTGGCCGAGATTTACGAGCACTAAAAGCCTTGAATGCAATACTTTTCTAATCCTGATAATTACTGATTTTTGTAGCTTTAATTGCATCAGATAGGTGACGAAATTGGGGATAATTAATATTCATTTTATAGCTTAATCTCTTGTCGAATTAACTCTAAGGCGAATAATTGATTCTGGCACGAATTCGTCTCATTGTGAGCGATAAGAAAACTGATATTTCATCGATATTAGTTTGCTTCCTTGTCTGAATTTATGTGTACTGAGGTAGTGGTTTCAAATTTAAAGGAGTCCAAATTTTAGCGTATAGCCAGAATGGAAACGTTACAAAATATTTCATTAATACAATAAGAAGTAACAGTGTACTTTATGGTTGTCGGTAGTCTGAGTTGTGGCGATGCCGACAAATTTATGGCAAAGTCCGCTCGTATAGATATGGAATATAATATTTTTTATTCCTATAAAAAACAATAATTCATTTTTTTGCATATATATTCATTTGTGAGTATTTAAATGATCGTTCTGAGTTTATTTTTGTATTTACTGTTCATAAACGATTTCAACAACAAATTAAATGGATTATTTGTATCCCAAGCAACGCTAACAGTGTTTTCTTCCCCGCATCGAAATTCAACGGGTTTCAAACCAATAGTTAGCGATATGAATGGACGAAATGGTAGGTTTGTTTGAAATTATACCGCAATCCGAAGTTGCTTCTTAATTGAAGTAAACCATCTTTGTTGGTATCAACATGACCGTGGCAAGATATTCTCATTTTTTCGATGAACGGAAAAGAATGTGTTAAAAGGGTCTAAAAGAATAAGAGGCCATAACGTCATTTAAATGATAGCAATACTAACTACTATTTAGGCAAACAATAAACTACGAACTTTATTGCTGTTCAGTAAGTCCATATTTGCTACTTTGAAGTCGCAGAGATGTAATTGGTTTGGTGGCTGGGTACAGTTTCCCATCCCCAGGGCCCGGCTTCTAATCCCGGCAAAGACAGTCTTTTGCGTGGAATACCAATCCCTACTTGGGTTGAGGCGCAGTACAAGCACAGTAGTTCATCGGACGGAAAGTTGAACCCTTGTACCCTTTTTAAGAGAAGACCAATGCGCAAGGTTTTTTCTCCACCTGCCGCCAATTCTTCAAATAATTAATAATCCTTCTCTTTGACAGCCCATCCACCTATCTTAAATGGCAAAGATGACTTCATTTGTCAGCAGCAGATATTATTGATAAAACAATTTAGGAGTGGAAAATTATTCTATACGCATGAAAAATTATTTTATGGAATTCATTCAGTGTCTAGTTATAGGATCGTGCATTTGTATTGTTTTAGGGATATACCTACTTAAATTTTATCTCTAACCCCTTTCAAGTGGTGCCTCTTTTTGCCTAAAATTACACCTGCAGATTTTTCGGCGTTCAATTTGTTTTCCCTCCCATTTTCCGCCGTTCCCTCGCCCCATTTCAGCGCGCGTATATCTTATTCAAATTTCATTTCCCCCGTTCCTTTCATCCGCCCGGCGCCCTCTTTTCACGGCCGACTACCCGCTCTCCAACTTTCTTCCTCCTCCTCATCGCCGTCTTCCCCACCGGCGCCCGTCTTCCCACAATTCCCTCCCGTCGTCATCTGCCTCCAACTGTGTCATTTCCTTGCCCATTCACCTGCACGTCAACCTCAATTCGACCGCCGTGATTCAAATGCCTCCGCAGACCATTTGTGCAGGCGTTGTGTTTATCTATGCGGCGCGGTCTCCGACTATGCATTCTCTCTCCCAGCTGACGGTCGTATTCCGTGACACAATGACTCGGAGCTATCTTGATCGTGGCTTTCCGGTGACTACGGGAGCTATTGCCCGGTCAAATTTCCGTTATGTTCAAGAGCGCTGGCTTCTCTTTGGGAAAAATCATTCGAACTCTATGCCTCAAAGAGACACTTCAAAAATTATATAAGTATTTAAATATAGTGTTTAGTATACTATTTTGTGAAATATTATTATTATTACTAAAGGAAATGAGGGGAATAGGTAAAATAATAGTTTAGTTTTGACGCCACGGAGGAAGTTAAGAAGTACCTATGATAAATTAAGGGTGAGAGCAATGCAGGACTTCCGCAGATTCTATTGAGGTCTTTGGATGTAAATAGACAAATGTTATAAAGGTTGGAAGATAGGCAGTCCTTAACTTATAAATATTATTTTTTAATACGCCTTGATAGATTCGCCATACAGCTTTGCTGCGGCGTGTTGCTGTTAACGATACTTTAGGGATATCTGTTTTAGTGTATTTTTGTCACTGCGTTTCTCCTATGTTGCATTGAGCGTCGTTAGGTACGAATAAGGAGTAAGAATGTTGGTTTGTGCGTTAAATATAAACTGAAGACTTGAGTTCTTAGTGCTTGGAATGCTTAGGTGACAACTTGTCCCTATGGTTTTGATGGCATGACATCACTTAAATCCATGCCCAAGGTCTCCTCTCAAGAACTGTGACATGCAGGCCGGATCACGTGAATACATACGTTTTTGTGAAAGCCAACGGAATTGGAAGGAAAACACAATTTTAATTTTTTGAGTAATTAACGTAGCATTCTAAAGAGAAAATAATCTCCGCTCAATAGAATCGATTCCAATCATGAGCTACGCATTAGTAATTCATTGTGAAGGAGGTAGATTGAAATGGCAAATAAAACCAATACAATTTACAATGAATGGCTAATATCGATCAGAAGTATCGAGAAAGATTGCATATTTCTTTTGTTTGGCGATTTATTTTTTAGTGCGGTACTTTGTCTCATGAGCTATATCAGTACAAAAAATAAACAAATACTATTTCCTATGAATGAAAACTATCGGTCAAAAATATCGTTAGCCAAAACCTATTTTTTTGTTGGACGAATTTTTTTTTTTACCACGGAAGTCTTAAGCGTCATTTTTGTTATCTTAGGCTTTCAACGAGATCATATTTTACCCTTTTGACGCTAGTAGGGCGTTTTGCCAATTGCTCATAAAAAACACCCTCTTCCGAGAGGCTTCCTCTTAGACTTTTAAATTAACTGTCCTTGTCCCGATGCACTCCAGATAAAACTTATTTCTGGCAAAGGTACCTGTTGTGTACAACATGTAGTCATCATTTCTCGCGCAATACTTCCGGACGGGGGGCTGGCGTTGAATATTTTTTATCTATCTACCATCCTCTCATCTATCCCTCACGATACACTTGCACGATTCTTTTCCACTTGTTAAAAAATTTAAGCCCCACCCAGTACCCAACCCCCCCCCCCCCCCCACCAACCCCATAGATTCTCATTGACATTCAGACCTTTGCATCAAAAAGGGCGAAGCCGTCTTTGACTTAAAGCGGGCCTCGCGAACTCCTTCCCTTCTCCATCTTATTCCCCTCTGCCACCACGTACGTAGGTACGGGTCGGCCTCCGATATCAGCATTCAGCCCCACGCTTCCCATTCCCGCTGCCTCCACCCACCCCTCTCCACCACCACCCTGCCCCCAACCCCCTCCAAGAACCGAAGGCTGCCACCCACCCACCGTGACCATTTCCCCTTTACTCTCTGCTTCCTCTCTCCCTCTATATATATATACACGTCAGTTCTTTCTCTTCCCTTTCCCCACATTTCTCCGTCTCTATCTTTTCGCGTGCAAGACGTAGGGCCCCATAGCGGGCAGAGATGGTAACGCTGGAGGAAGTGCCCAGAAGGAGAAGGGTGGTATGGGGGGAAGTTGGTCGGTTTTTGGGACAGGGGGTGCGGTGTGTTGTAGGAGGGGGTGGAGAGGGGCGATAAGGGGGAATAATGGTGGTAGTTGGAAAGAGGTGGTGGGAGGGCGGTCGGGGGGAGGGGGAAAGGGTGATGTGTAAGGGCCAAAGGGTCCAAGAGTGAAACATATGAGGATAAAGAAAGGTTTTACCGCAGATGGGGGAGGGTTGGGAGTTAACCGGGGTGAGGGACGAAATTGAAAAGAAAGTCAATTGGCCTCATGAATATACAGGGTTTGTTCCGCTCGGAATTATGTCCATTAAAGGTTCCGATACCGCCTATTAAAGTCCTTTTGATGGGATAACGATTTGGAATTGGGATTAGCCGTTTATATAACCATAAATTAATGCATATTTTCCGAAAGAAATGCAAGTCTCTGTACATTTATGACAGGGAGAGTTGATTTTAGGGTACGTACATGCAGTAAATTGCGATAAAATATTCAAACCAAGAGTCTTAGTTAAATTATTAGTCAATTTTGGTATGTGTCGGATCCCATAGGGCATGTCTGACATGATGTTGAATCTAAGTGGAAAAATCTCATAACACTCAGGCCTTGTTTTTCAAATAATAATATTATTTATTTGCGGAGACATTTGAGTAAAATATTTGCTTCAGGGAGGATGCTCACGTTTTCAATTTATTGTATAGAATTTGGGGACAAAATTAATATTACGACCTCAAACAATTTGCCGTATTCTTTCGAAGGAACGGATACTATTAAGTTCCTGATGTTGTCGTTAAATCTCTGACCAAAGATCTTCATGAAATTTATTTTAAAAACTACTTAACTGACTAATTAAACATTATCTTGGTTAAGGTTGACGATATTTGAATTATGAATTAGATATGTGGTAGTAGAATAAATGGTGTGAGAGGATATAGTGGACTACGAAAGTCATGGGTGAATGTGGCTGAAGATACTCTAAATAGGAGGGGTATTAGGAGTCTTAAGAGTAGGAGATCGTGCATGAAGTAATGCAAGAGTGTAATTAGCGCGAAAGTGGCTAGAAAAAATAGGTCATTATGGCGGAAAGCATTAAAAGGGAACCGCCAGTTTTCTACGGCTATTGGCAATAGGTAAATGCTTTGATTTTACCAACCCTGAAAGGGAATGGTGATGTGGGTTTTTATGTATGTAAGTTGACGACATGAGTGTGTCATATGATAGGGAAATATTTATGGTGTTACAATAATAGCTTGTGATGAATTTTATAAACAATTTGGATGTAACTAAATAAAAACAACCATTTACTTTTCCTTTCATAAAGTAATGGTTACATTCCTTACTATTGGCATTTGATCTGAAATAACTTTTATTTCTAAAAATGCTTCATCACGATATTTTTAGAAGTACAAAATAAATGTTCCGTGAATATGCTTTTCCCAAGAATAACGCTGACTGAATTAGAAATAAAGAGTTCCAATTAATAAACATAGCAAAGAAGAAATAAAATGATTATTTATCATTTTATATCGGTGAGAGTAAAATATTTCAATAGTTTATCGTGCCGAGGGTATGATTCGGTGTTCGTATTATTAAATGTATGTGGTTTTCCATGGTTTATAGTTTTATGTCAATATTTATTCAGCCTAGGTCATAATTTGATAAGTTACTGATGGAACAATAAATACAACTTTTTACGGCGTTATTTTTCGATTTCTACTGTTCTGCTCCGAAAATTTATTATTCCATGAAATAGTTTCTCGTACATGAATATTTTTTGGGAAACAGGATTACAGCAAACAGTTTTATTGTGGTATGCATTAAACGTTTTCAGAGGTTCCATTGCAGACCTTTGTTTACAATTGAAACGTATGCTCCAATAATATTCAGCATAGTTTATTTTAATGGGGCAAGTTACCGAAAATTAATTGGAAGTGTAAATATGCGACTACTTTGCGTCACCGCAGATTTATTGGTTTTCAAGTTTAAAAATTGGTCTGCAGGGGAAATCACTGCGTTTCCATGAATTTTGTCCTGGTACCTACATTTTAATGCTAAGAGCGTTACCAGCCATCCGATAAATCATATGTGATTTTATTACGACTAAGTTTATTGGAATGTATTAAAGTTATCCCGCCGTACTGAAAAACAACACTTTATAAAGGCATCCATCAATTCGCCACCGTAAATGATTTTTCAATTTTGCATAAATTTCAGAGTTTCAAGGCCTGGAAAATTTATGTTTCCACTTTCCCCCGCCTACATTTCCTCGTAATTTCCTTCCATCCTGATCTCATTTCCGCGCCTGGCTATCTGCTCTCACCCCTGTCCACCGCACAAACTGACCACCTCGAACTTCGAACTCTTACTGCTGCGCGCTGCCCGCCATAACGTCCCGCCCGCCTGTGTTTGAATAAGCTTCACTGGCACGTATAATCCACCCAAACACGCTGCCTCGTGCATTTACGTTTGCGAATCTATGGTCGACATCGTGCACGATTCGCGGAAATTTTGAAATTGACACGCTAGGAAATGTGGGGTCTAAAGTTTAGTATTCGTGCCTGTCCAACCCTATGGAACTCATCTGAATTTGCATGGTAATGATCGTTCCCGGATTTTCCTTCACCAAAACATTTGTTCTAAAAATTATATAATGTCCTTCTGTAACGCCTTAGATACGTTTTCCGCTCAATATATTAGAGAATAGCATAGGATAAGATACAGTAAAATGTACAACGTGCTATGCCCAAGGAAAGCACGGCTTAGTACTCCTGGAGGCAAGTTTTAAGAATTGCTAGTTGTGGCAACTATAACTATATTGGCGAAATTTTAGGTGGATAAGCCGTTTTTTCATAATAAATAATATTATATTATGATATGTAAGTTTTTTCAATGAAAGAATTTTATATAGTTTCTTTTAGGAAGCTACTCCGACGGATTTATATTTCGACATAACGTGGTAATAATGGAACAGCGAGCATAAACTCTATTTGGTTTAATAAATTAGAAATTAAGTTATTTTACAGGACCATTAAGGCATTAAACACGTCATAATTTACCTATAACAGTTATAGCTAATTTGAATCTTTTTGTATTATGCACCTGAATGAAAGAAGTGCAATCTAGGATTTTAAATCCAGAAAAACCCAATCATTTGAAATTGTTAGCATATACGATTACTCGAGTACGAGAGCATCGATTACTCTGGTTCGGATTTCCCATGGCTGTGGAGTATGTGAATCGAGAGGGGAATATATTTACTTATGAAAAATTGGCTCTTTCCGGAACTACGAACCTGGCGTGGTGGAAGGGCTTGTGCGTTCCAATGACCCCTAGAGCTGGACTGGCAGGAGCAAATACTATTGCTCCTAGTAGGGCCACCCATGCTAGACAGATCGAAGGGTAGGAGCCAGACGAAAGGTAGTTCCGTGTTGGTGTCACGTTAAAAATACCGTTGAGTGGCGTGGGAATACCTCTCAACTATCACTTCCAGGAATATGAAAATCATTCAAAGAGAATTGATTCCTGTCAACTACGGCACGCCGCCCACTAGTGCGGATGTCGTACCCGGCAGCGGGGGAGGCAAGTCCTCCGCGGTCGTAATCACACGAAATCCTTGCACAACAGCATCATCATCGACGAATACAAGGGATAAACTGCAGCTATACAAAACTGGGGTGTAATTACAACTAGAGGCGGTACCTGGCCATCAGACCTTACCCGCAGAATCTCTAGAGGTGGGAAAGGATAAAAGGTTATGGGAATAGGAAATTAAAGAAAACGACACCAAAGCCCCATAATTAGAGGAGTCAACGTCTAAGCGAATCCATTCACCGAGACGTCCGAAGTCTCGGTTAGCGAATTTATTCTCCCGAAGAGTTTATATATGAATACAAGGGATAGGAGGAAGATGAAGAAGAAAAAGAGAAAGAGGAGGAGTAAAACAGCGGTAAAATAGGAATTTGGAACGTAAGGACCATCATGAGGGCCGGGAAGATTGAAAATATTAAACGAGAAATGGTAAAAGGAAAAATAGATGGTTTAGGATTGTGCGAGGTGAGATGGAAGGATAACGGGGACTATTGAAGTGATAGTAACAGCGTAATCTATAGTGGTTGAGATGAGAGTCAACGTGGGGTAGGTATGGTACTGAACACAAAATTGGGGCTTAGGGTGGTAAACATTGAACAGGTGAGCGAGAAGATACTAGTGGTAGAAATAAAAGCACCCCCGACGAATTTCGTACTGATCCAGGTATACTTACCTACAAGCAACCATAGGGAGGAAGAGGTGGAAGAGGTGTACGAGCAAGTAGAAGAAATAATTAGAGAAGTGCCGGGAAAGAAATACCTGATGGCGATGGGTGACTGGAAAACAGTGGTGGGGCAAGGGAGGGACGGATTAGAAGTGGGAGGGTTTTGGCTAGGAAGAATAAATGACCGCGGTGAAAAGGCAGTTGAATTTTGTAGAAGAAATGAATTAGTAGTGACAAACACTTGGTTTAAATATCACCCCAGGCGTAGGTACACATGGAAAATGCAGGGTAATACTGGGAGATACCAAATTGATTATATAATGGTGAGGCAGAGATTTAGGAACAGTGTAAAAAACTCGCGTAGCTATCCAGGGGTGGATTCGGACTCAGATCATAACTTGGTGATGATGAAGTGTGAAGTTAGATTCAAAAGGCTTTATAAAGGTAGGAAGATAAAGAGGTGGAACCTTGAAGCATTGAAAGGATTGAAAATGAGGGAATACAAAGAGCTGGTAGAAAGGAACATAGTTGAAGCAAGTGGATGGGAGCAATAGAGAGAAGATGGGAAATTATAAAAACAGGCATCGTAGGAGCGGTATAAAAAACAATAGGAACGGTGGAAAAGAAGTGGGTTAAGAAGTAATGGGTTACGGAAGAAATGATTAAGAAAATGGAGGAGAGAAGGCTATGGAAAAACGTCTACACCAACGTAGGCAAGAGGAAGTACAAGGAATTGAAAAATAAACTCCGGCGAGTGACCAATCAGGCAAAAGAAAACTGGTGGATGGGACAATGCGAGGAAATGGAAAAGCTGCAGGAGGAGGGGGAAGTGGGCGCTTTGTACGCCAAGGTAAAAATGTTATCGGGTGGTAAGAGAGGGCAAACGATACCAAAGGTTAAGGACAAAACAGGGAAAATATTAATCGAACAGGAAGATACCCAGTAAAGGTGGAGATAATACGTAGAGGAGTTATATGACAGCGAGAATAGACCATTGAGCCTAGATCTAGAGGATGAAGGATCAATAGATAAGGAGAACCTCGGACCAGAGTTACTTGACAGCGAAATAGAGAGGGCATTAAGAGAGATGAAGTGTAGAAAAGCCGTGGGAATCGATAACCTACCTTCGGAGCTACTGAAGAATCTAGGCAGTAAGGGGAGAGAATCCTTCTTCGAACTTATTCGCAGGATCTACGAGGAAGGAGTAGGGCCAGAGGATTTCGTGAAAATTGTATTAATACCTATCCCGAAGAAGAATAAAGAGTGAGAATGCGAGGAGTATAGAACACTCAGTTTAATTTCGCACGCAGTAAAAGTTTTATTCAGAATAATAAGTAGAAGGTTGGAGAGCAGAGCAAATTACTATTTAGGCGATGACCAATTTGGGTTCAGGAAGGGAAGGGGAATCAGAGACGCGATTGCGGTAACGAGGACACCTACAGAAATAAGCATAGAGTATAATCAGGATGTTTTCGCTTGCTTTTTGGATTTCGAAAAGGCATTTGATAGAGTAAACTCGGAGAAACTACGGGGCAGATACTGGGGAAAATAGGAATAGATTGGCGTGATAGGAGACTAATACGTAACTCATCATGGGGCAGAGGGCTCAGGTGAGGGTAACTGAGGGTGAATCAGGGTGGGTAGTTGTAGGTCGCGGGGTCCGGCAAGGGTGCCCATTGTCGCCTTTGCTTTTTAACATCTATGCTGAGGAAATGGTAAGAGAGGCATGGGATGAGCTAGGTGTGGGAATGAAAGTAGGAGGCCAGCGGATAAAGACGGTTAGATTCGCGGACGACCAGGCGTTGGTCAGTCGGTCATCGAAAGAATTGAAATCACAAACTGGAGCAAGTAGACAAATTAAATTACTTAGGTAGTACGCTAGAAGAAACAGGACATAGTGGCAAAGACATTAGGAGGAGAATAAGCGAAGCGTTCAGTAATAGATGGAAGCTGACGACGGGGACCTTAAGTAAGGATGTAAAAAAGAGGCTGATGAAGAGCTTGATATGGAGTGTGGCGTTGTATGAGGCTGAAACGTGGACATTGAGAAAGGAAGACGAAAGTAAGCTGAAGGCTTTCGAGATGTGGGTGTGGAGGAGGATAGATAAGGTGCGTTGAACGGAAAGGAAGACAAATGAGGAAGTGCTTGACATGTTGGGCGAGGAGAGGAAACTTATGGAGGAAATTAGGTGAAGGCAGGGTAGGTGGCTGGAAACGACAATGAGGGGTGCTGATGGTTTGCTGAAGACCGTGATCGAGGGAAGGATGTTGGGTAAGCGGGGAAGGGGAAGAAAGAGATTAGGTTTTATGGACGGGATGGAAAAAGGTAGGACTTATGCTAAGATGAAGAAAGAAATACTAGATGTAGATAGGACACGGCACGTGTAAGAGTCCGTTGGATATTATCTTACTTTCATCATAACCTACCTCTAACCGGTAGATTACTCTAATGAATGAATGTAAAATTGGATCGCATATGACGTATTGCGTAGGTTAACTAAGTACAGTTAAGTAGCCTAGTTTCATTTACCGACAACTTTATTTATTTCTCTGTTTATTATTTTCTGCTGAAAAATTTTATTGCACTCTGCTGAAAAATGTAATCGGAGCGCAACTTTATTCATGTCTTTTATTCTTTGGACTTCCGCGTAAACGTATGCATTGACTTAATAACTTGCTTGAAGGTTTAGTTTAACCTACGGGAGTAAGGATTATTTCGATGATCCCTTTTCATGACTTCTTTTATTATTATTATTAAAACATTGTAAACTATATTCTATTGATTTCAAAACGCCCCATATTTTCATTGTAAGCCAGATGAAGCATAGATAAAAATGCAAAACGTTGCTAATGAGTAATAAATAAAATAGTAAAAAATCAACATTTTTGACCTATATCTCCTGAAAGAAGAAGAAGAAAAAATTAATAGTAAGGATTATTGTTACAATTTTATTATTTTTAATTTAAACCTCAAATTAAGTGACATGCTTTTATTTCCTGCCTCTTGTTATCAAGCGGTTTTTATGTAACATCGGAATTAATTGGCCTAACCACCGACGAGCCGTGAGCGAACGATGAAGTTCTCTAGGAAAGACTAGTTGTAAGTTTGGTAATTAATATTCTCCTGTGCCGTGATCAAACTGGATTCCAAAGCTACGGGCTTTGCATGGTTACATATTTGCATGGTTACATATTTGCATGGTTACATATTTCGGGCCATCTCTCCATTCAAGTCCATAAATGTTAAATGAGCGGAGGTATTGCTGGTAGTTGGTTTCTCAACATACGGTTCTCAGAGTAATAATTTTTTATCGTTACAAGAAAGTCAATTTTCGGTGGTTGTATTAATTAACATTAAAAAGGACCTCTATTATCGTTTTGATTTGTACATTTTGCATTAGCTGAGTAATTTTGATATCGTTTAGTGTTACTTTCAATCCACATTTACACAGTAGTAAACGCAATCTTAGAAAATGATTTACAATTTACATTACTTACTTTGCTGCATATTGTTACTTAGATTGCCAATTAAAATTCGTAGTGAACCTTGGTAGCATAAATATTTACCGCTTGCTCGTTCTTAACCTAGAATTAGTTTCGTAGTGGATTGAAAATACAAATTTATGCGCCAATGTTGATGATGTTTAATGAGATAAAACTGAAAAGTTTGGATAATTTTATCTACGTAAATAACTATGAGGATAATGTGCCAACAATTGAACACGCGCCAACATTTGCGTCGAAATATTTCTCCTTGACTAAAAAATTCAATAGCTTTATCAATAATGTGAACATTTTATAGATGGGAGTGAATGTCAGTTATTTTACATAGCTCAAAATTCCACTTAAATATTCGAGCAGCCATCGAAATCCTTTTATTGGTCATTTTTGTAGCTAATGAAATTCCTCTCTCATGAATTCTGCGTTTGGTGAACAATGATTGTCAGAAGGGGTAATATCGTTATGGTGTACGGAAGTTAGTTTATCATTTAATCCGGTCCTATACACCGGAGATTAGGAAGCACTATGACATCAATGACGATCTTGCCGCTCGTCGGGTACCCTAGTGGGGATCCCTTTTGTGGGTGTATGAGCCATCCGTCTGGAAAATGCTGTGGTGAAGCAGTACACGTTGGGATAGCGTGGGTTGGTTGAGCGGGAACCCTAAGCTCTGCACTCGGATGCCCGTTGAGGAGTTAATTACCCTCTCCTTTGCTCCCTCTAACAACCCGTAACTCTGTGTGCCTTCTTAGCCTCCCATATTGGTCATCTTTGTGAGCAGCTAAAAAGGTAATTCCATCGTTAAAGGTCTTAGGTTTTCATCATTAAGCATTTCTTCGCTCATTTTCCTTTGGACGCATTGATTTATTTACCTTGCCCCGAAGAAAAACTTTTGACGATATCTCTGGCGGGTCGAGGAGCAAACTTTGCGTTGAATTTTCCAAGGGCCTATCACCACCTCATCAAAAAGTCCCCCTAAAACTTCCCCCTAATGCATATTTGCCCCACGGATTTCAAAATGATAAAGTTGTGCCATAATGAGAGAAGCTTCAGTCAACGGAATATTTGAGATTTGATCTCATATTGACATAATTTACATTATGTCAATAATTACCAATTTGGAGCTTGTAACATTTTCCAAGACACTGCAGCCAGCTTCGTTGACATCTTAGAGGTAAAATATTTGCTAATAAGATTTCGTATTTCATTGGATATTGATCACGAAAAACACTTCAAGAAGTTTCCATCTTTTTTGCATCTGATAGAAGGCTGAGACATGAATTCGGTATCATAAAATAATGACGCATGTATCTAAAATTAATTGTCACGACGAGGCATTACAGACCTAATGTAAGCAAATAATGATCAATTGTGTCAGCGGTGTTGGAATAAATTTTCATTTTTGTACAAAAATTCAGGCACTAAAAAACACTCGTTCACCAAATGCATCATACGTTGTATTTTTTGTTTATGTGTATACCAGACAAAGTTTGAAAAGCTATGCGGGACTAAGAGCTTCAACGCTGATAAGAATATCCCCTACTCAACAGGCTTTTCCAATATTTCAGGTTTAAAATTGTGGATCCCCCTCATATACTGATTCATCCATCACACTTGTAGCGCACTCCTTTATTCTTTCTTTGGTGGTACGATGGGTCGGTTACTGAATCCCTCCGAAACACCTGTCTTACCTTCTTCAATCTGTAAGTTACCGGTGTGGCCTTTCTTAGCACACTACTCTCCTTACTGATAGCTTTTAGCCTCGCCCTGGCTATTAACTCCGAACACACGGGTAACGTTTGCAAAGGAATTTATTCACCAGCTTAAGCATATTTAAAACTTATATTATATTCAAGGATTAATCCTTTGAATATTCGGTTCTTGACCTTGAATTATTATCATATGACTCTTGCGAAGTTAACTTTACAAACAACTTAAGTTCACGTACCAACTCTTGAACAAATACAAAGAAATAAATACCTTTAACAAATGCACCAAACAGCCTTTATATTAAGTTAGCAAGCATAGAATGGCCTATTATGATCACACTTGAGACAATATGCTTGTCTGGGCCGTTGATGAACGTCGGGTGTGCGATCTGTGCAGACTGCTCATTGCTCAACGCCCCTGTAGTCTGCCTGGTATCAATCCGCGTCAGCTGATCTCCTTTCTCCGGGCGATGCATTGTCATTGTTCACACAGGGTTATCATTGTGTACAATTAACTGGCTTACGGAATTCAGGGCTGAGCTGGCGTGGAGACGTTCCACACAAGTCAGCAATTGTTAATGTAAGACCCCCGCGGCGTGATAGCATCGCGTTTAAATACTCCACAGCTAAGTGCAATGTTATCACCCACATGGCGTCTAGAATACTGTAATGAATACCTGTGCTCGGTGTGGCGATCCTCTCAAGTATTGTTGTTTGAAGTAACGTGATAGGCGATTCCTAATTTTTGCGTGGTTCCATTTGCTCGTAGTTTTGATTCGCTCCTAATTTTTACTAGTCGAGCTGCGCTGCGATAGACCGGTTTCGTAATCCGAGACTTCTGATTCGATCGCAATACCTACAACCTCTCATCGGCACTAAAAATGCAATTCCACGTGGAGCCATGCCATATGTAGTGTATTTTTTATGTTACCAACTTTTGATCGGCATATGGTAGCTATTTTTTAAACTATTCATCATTCTAGGGACGAATGTTTTTTATTCAGCCTTTTGCATAACATTGACTTTCATTGGTTATTGTTAATTTATCTCTGTCCGTCGCGTTATGATTCACTTTTGCAGATTCCTTTCCTGATCAATAATTTATTACGCTTATTCATTTTAATTTCGCATAGTAAACCTATCTCCACCAATCAAACATTCCCAGACCGTCAATAAAACAGAGTTCAGGTTCATGAGCAACGGTGTACTGCTCTAATCATCCAGATAAATAAAAAAATAACTCAGATTTAAACGTATGCATTAAGGCATTCTTATCTATGTTGGTAAGGTTTTATGCTCTTTTCAATTTAAGGTCGTTAGTTTTACATCTGTAGGTATTTATATTGTAAAACGCTTAGTTTTCATTTTTAATTCATTAAGTGATTGGGCCTGTTGTGAAAATTATTTAATGCATTACATCATCCATTTACATCATCGATTGAGTCATGAAACACATAGGATATTCATATTTTTATGACTCATCATATATTTTAACGACATATTTCTTTCTCGAATCATGACGTGTTTTATGTATCGTTTTCTTTGATACATCAAGAGCTGTATTTCGTCCTAGTTATCCAGATACCTATTCTTGTGTTTCGTACTGAACTTTTAGTGATAAGTTATAAAATGCCATCAATCATCAAAATGCCACTGAGGTTAACATATTTGCATGTTATATCTAGATTCCAGATTAACCTTGGTGCTATAATTTTTCCCTGCTAACATTCCCTCCCCACAAAGTCTTCTTTTGTTGTAATTCGGGCATTGGTTCTCCGCTGCTCTCTGAATCATTCGCTATCAAGCTGGCCGTCTATTATTTCGGAATTTCTCAACCTCATGACTTCTCATTCTACGCATTCATTCCTACGGCTTCTTCTCTTCTCTCGACCGTTGTGTTACAGCCTGCAGCCTTCTGCTCCGACTTGGAATTAATTCATTGAATTCGTCTTTTCCGAGTAGAGTCGTTTCATCTGCTTTCACAACAACTCCATCTGTTACCTCATTGGATCTCCATCATCTTTGACCCACATCTGGGTTTCTTCTACTTCTGTATTCATTATCTTTTCTACTTTTCAAACTCTCATTCCTATAAAATAGTATGCTCCATGATGAATTCTGGGCAATACCTTTTACAATTATTTGGCTTCTTCTTACAAGAGATTTTTATTCAAATAATCTCTGAACTACGATAAATTGGGAAAATAATATCTTTTATCATACCTTGTCTGTAGCGTTGGATCAAAGAAATCCGTTTATCTCCCCAGATTTTAGGCGCCTCGAGCGATCGCTATCTCTTTCTTAATGGTTTCAATATATTCTTTTCCCACGCAACAAACCAGTCTAAATTACTGGACTTACTCTCGTTTGTAATTCAGTATCTGAGAATGTCAATTATTCTTTGCAGCGCATAAACGGTATGGTTAGGTATATTTGCTAAAGGACACATACTCCATCTCCAAAAATATCTCAAATAGGAAGCAACATTGCCAAACGACCTCTATTATTAAAATAAGTCATTAAGACATACTCTAACCATCCATTATAAACGGTGCATGATGATTTCTATAATTTAAAGTGCTCAAAAATGAGCTTGGTAGGTATAAAATCCGAAGATTCTCACGAAATTGAGTGGTACACAATGAATAAATAACGCGTGCAATTTTTCACAAATGCAAAAATTATTTCCTACCCGGGTTTCAACGTTGATACGCCATCTTCAGGTTATTGATCTTTGTATTAAAATTTAAACCCGAGTCAAAAATTGCAGACTTTATTTCTTCATTAAGTCGGTAGGTAAATTATGTGAAGCTCGTTGCTAGGTATGAGTTGATACAATATTTAATTTAAAAAATGCAGTCTTTATTATGTGTAATAATGAGTGGGATTATTAAGAGTACTGATATGAAATGCAGTAACGAATGGGGAGGAATTATTAAGTTATCTGGAAATATGATAAAGAAATAGAACCAGCCCTCATGAAAAGGCTTGAAGAATATAGAAAGTAAATGATTTAGTTCATAGTGGGTGGAGTGCGATGAAATGCTACCAAATTCCGTAACACATTCGTTAGCTTTTTATTGAAAGACCAAAAACATTTCCGTATTTGGTAGAATATATTTGATCAAGATGCACCCCCCCCTTGCGTATTTTTGCCGTCTTATTCAACCCCGGCGCCTCTGCCCTTATTTGCCATTCACATTCTTTCTGTCGCTCCACCATTCCCTGCACCCTGTGAATTCTTCCCTCCCGTGGAGTCTGCCCTTCTGTTCACCAGTCAATCCTGTACACACCCCCTCTTCTCTTCAGCCAGCCTCGCTAACCCTCCCTCCCACCCTCAGCAGTCAGCCAGTCTTCGCAACTCCAACCCCTCTTCCCGGCCAAAGTTCACTCTTCGTCCCGAGGTCTGTATACAGAAGATATTACGGAGGGATTCGGGAAGATCGCAAGCACGGGTTTGGGGTCGTGGGAAATGAACCGGAGTTTCCAGTCTTAGGGCTTCTTCGTCTGCGCGGAGGAGTGGCGGGGGGGGGGGGGGGCAGGCGGGAGGCACGGAGGAGGAGGAAGGGGCTTTTTGTGGGGGAATACGGAAGGGGAGCAGGTGAATTCAGGGGAGAGAGGTGAGGCAGTATCAGGGGATCGCAACCGGGGTTCTTCGGGCCCCCGGGATCCCCATCGTACTTCTTCCACCCCTTTCCTCATTGAGGAGTAACAGAGAGCATCCTATTGGTTAGTCGGGTCAACACTTTAGTGCCTTTACGCTTATCTCCCGGCACGTCTGCTCGGCGCCGCCTCCTCTACCTCCTCCCGCTGCCTTCGTCAAACGTCGTGTCACTTCCTCGTTCCCTTTTTGGTTCGCGTAATCTCTCCTCACTGGCTTTCCACGTTCATCAAAAACGTTCAAAAGCACTCTAGTTAGAGGCCATATCTCGAGTGAAACACATACGTTTGGGACCCTGAACGGAAGGATTTAATCATCAACATCAGTTTTCATCACTGCAAAGATTGGCCAGCTGCTTCTCTCCACTCCTCTTCTCAAATAACCTCTTTAATTCCTTCTTCTTCTTCTTCTCTTTTATTCGGCCATCTAGGGAGCACGTACCAATTTCAATTGCTTATTCTGTGTTTTTCCAATTTTATAAACAGTTTCGACTCCATTCATTCTTTTTTCGTTATTCGAACCGCTTTTGGCCTATTTTCTCTCGTATACATTGGAATTCATTTTATTTTAGCAATTTATCTCTAAAAATGTTTTTTCTGTTGACTCTTAATTCGTTCATAAATCCTCATTATGACATCCTTAATAATTTCATTGCATTTTGTCTTTGGTTGTCTGTGACTATTCTTCCCTTTAGTTGCTCCTTACATACACAGATTTCGGGTTGCTGCTGTGTCTCACAATGAGTCCAATTAAAAGGTTTATATGAGAACTAAACAAAATGCTAAAGAAAATTGCCCATACTGTTAACAGTTGCCTGGAGCAAACAGAGAGTGTAGCACAGCTGATGAATGGACTAGGTTAACAACCGCTAGACACTCGGAGGTTGCAGAGAAAGCTAGATTGCTTGAAATATTCAGGTCACTCGAGTTTCACGGAGTCACGGAGGATATCACAATATATTAACACTACATACCTATTTTTGGTGAAAGCGAAAAAATAAGAGAGAGGCAATTGGATACAAAAATCAATTCTCGTTACGAAATGTTAATGACTACAACAAGAACAATGATAGAACATATCCATTTAAAAAATCTCATTTTACGTCACTCCAATTCCCTTTTAACGGCGTAGACTAGTGGGTTTTTGAGATGACTAGGGTACAGGTTCCCCGTACCCGGGACATGGGATCGAATGCCGGACATCTTTCAGTGAATACCAATTCCTTATTGAATGCTGTTGGTGAGTGGCGATTAGAACAGCGTGCGGACATGGCGGTCCCCAAACGGTTTATGAACCCGGAGGGGCCCACATAATTCTAAGCAGATAAATCTTAATATATCTAGAATTATGATTGTGTGGAGAGCACTTGGAATGCATTACTCTGCTGGTCAGTTGAACATAAACTGTGATCCGGTAACCACCTTTCGTGAGAAATAGGCTTATACCCATGCCAGGTTTTACTTCATCCTTCTTCCAACTCCTACATAATATTTCCTTTATCTACTTGTCCTCAGTGGGGCAAATGACCTCATGCTTCGGTTGGCCACTCCAAATTACGAAACAGCCAACCCTGAGGCGGTCGCAGGGTAGCATTTAGGCGAAGAAACTCTTATTCCCATCCCTCGGTACCTTTTTCCCTTTTGGCGATTTTGTGAGAGCCCGACGCAGGAGGGGCTTCCGCAAACTGAAATATTTAAAAGACATACTGAAGAGAGCGAGTGAAAGACTAATTGGGAGATGCGGCGAGGTAGTGACTCCAATCATCATCATTCGTACCTGGTTCTATATTTAAATCTCCGATGTGGGTTCTGGATCTTCCTGGAAAAGCAAACTGGGATTGCCTTTTAAATTTAAAAACACGGAAAAATATTTTAATTTGAGAGAAAATACTGCCGTTGATGACGGAAAATGGTCGTTTAAAGTAGATAGTTGAGTGTTTTGACTTGCTCTTCTACCGGCGAAACCTCTGTAATCTGGACATGGACTTAGCGGAGAGCGGATGAGAAAATATTCAAGGCATTTGGGACATTAGTTTTGCGAAGGAAATTCGGTATACTGTGAGCTGTCGATGTGGGATGTAAAGGCTTTGCGGCTGAAAGCTGTCGACGAAGTTTAAAGCATAACCTGAGGAAAAGAGTTGCTGAAGGAAATTCTAGGAGTACGAAAGCTTTATGACAGAGTTTAAGAAGTAGTGGTGTTGTGGAAAATGTAATTCTAAATGGAAGGCTTGAAAAGCGAGGGAAAGAGGAGGAAAAAAGAATTGAACTGCAGATATATGGAGGTACTGATTGCGCAGGTTTAACAATCCCGATATGTCACAGGCTTTAAGGAAAAATAAGCATTGCAGGGAGAAAGCAGCGTAGAAATAGCCCATTGAAACCTATCGTTTAGTGGTAAAATAAAGAAAATAATAATTTACTTGAAGAGTCTAAGTCACAGAGAACCTACAGTACAATATCAGGTTTTATTACTATTTCATCAATAATGTGTTTGTTAGAGTGAAAAAAAAGATGAATCGCTCCGATAATTACCTAATGCTATCTAAACGTGCCCATGTTTTGGTAATCCGTTCACGAGTCACTTCTGTTAGTTAATTTATAGTACCTTAAAATCTTGTATAAAGGTTGAGATACATTAATCATTTATCATTTAATTTATCGAACTCATGTAATCTTTTTGTTTGTTACTCCAAGATAACGAATTGAAAAGAATAAATACCGGCGTGCATTTTTAATCTAAACTGATCTCGTTACTACTAATAAATTGACGTAGCTTATGAAAAGTTTCAATAATGGGAAGTTTCAGTTTCAAAATTGCTCGTGTAATAGCCCGAAGAAGGTCCTAAACATAGTTCAGAGCAGTAAACGTTACATCATAATGCAATATTAAGGACCTGGGCTAGATTTATGCTCGGGATTGTCGGAGATTTTAGAAAGCATATGCTAACTTTACGGGTAATGAGACTAGCAGGGAAAGGCTTTCCCCTAAAGGCTCAGATATTGCATATAGCAGAGCTAACCTCTGCTTCCTTTAAGATTGTTGGTAGTTTGAACGCTTTCGTACCTTGGGTTCCCATACGCGCAGTCTATTCCCTAAGATGCACACAACCTTTCGATCCGAAAACGTTTCCTAAATGTGCAGCACAGCGATCATCCCTCGGCTACCTCCCGTTTATATCGCTTCTTCCAGGCCTCACCTCCCACATTACCCTCATCCCTCCATGCTCCCTTTATGCCCAGCAGTTCAACCTTAAGCCTTCTCCCACCCCCGTCCCTCCCCATCCACCCGTCCTTTTGTCCGCGTTTGCTCAACTTTCCTTTTCACTTAATCCTCGTCCTTTGCAGACATCCCCTTTTACTGCGTCCTTTACCAGAGCCTACCACTTCCCTTGTTCCCTTTTGCCGAGGGAAAAGTGACCGTGATGCGGGCCAACGATGCCCTGCGTCTTACGTATACTCGTATCAATGCCTCAAAGGTATGCTCTTGGGGATTACAATAAAGACAAGGACTTCAAGACTAACCCCTCCTGAGTTAAACTAGTGTATAAGTTCGTCCTGGTTAAGGAAAGCAATTAGCAGAGTAATCAGACAGCACCACCCTAGTTCTTCTCATCGCTAGGGATTCAGTTCACCAATCAGGCTTTCTTAGAGGTCTTTGTGACGACCCCATTGAAAGTGGTGGACCTTGTGTTTTGGGTTAAAACCCGACCTTAGCACTGTTTCGGTCGGAGGACCGAAGTCATTATTCTGAGGCGTTTTGGAAAAGATGCATATTTTCTTGAGGGAAAATAAAAGTATATTGCTGTAGCTGGTGTTGATTGATTAAGAGCCTGATCAAGGCTAACCTAGGGCGGAAATCTGCATGTGATTTAAATTATTAAATGTACTACATATCTTGTGAAATTGTAATTTCCTGAGCTATTTTCTGTAAACACAGTGACCACCTGTTTATACTGGCTATTTTATATAGGTTTCAAATGTATTGAAATGCATTTGATATTGGTTCAGGGATATGGTACACTAGTGCAAATAAATAAACACTAGAAGAAACTTTTTGATAGTCAATAATGTTCCCATGAGGAAAAATTCATAAGGATGTGGAAATTAGTTTAGAGATTATAGTCACCTTATCGTTAAATTATATAGGTATATCGCAATTACTTGCACAATGAGCTTTATATTTGTACGGTGATATTTTGATGTAATTCACATGGTCTTGTATTTTTTACATTTAGCAGTATATTATCGTGTTAATATTTACTCTAGTAGCCCAAATATATAATAAGTACCTATGTATTACATGTGAAACATTTGCTTCAGAACCAAGCCGTTTGTCATTCTACCTTGTTACGCCTCTAACTAAGTATAAAAATAACTGTGGAAATGAAAACATAGCTCTACTGAGCTCTTTCATTATATCACTACAGTTTAATCGATTGATTATTTAAATAAATGAATTCACTAACACTAGGCACTCACTTTGCATGTATAACTTAAAAAGTTTTATCTATCCATCGGCGTACATTAGCAGCGCTGTAGTAGCAATACGTAGTATTAGGTTTTTTTTTCGAGAATTAGAGAATTTTTTTCAAGTTTATTTAATGCCTTTTCGTTATGGTCCTTCTCTCCCTTTATCCTTGGTTCATCTCACCCATAGCATATGGGTGAGATGGACCAATGAAAAAAAAAATTAATTGATTTTTTAAAGGTATTTCCCATTTAAATTTCACTTATTTCTTATGAAATACTAATGACGTTATCTATGATATTATAGGACAACAAACGATTGAACGGATTATACCATAATTAAAAAAAATATGAACACTTAAAAAAAGTGGGGCCATCTCTCCCGGACTTACCCTATGTTGATAACATTTATGATAGCGATTTAATTGATAGTTGTACTTGTTAAATGCTTTTTTAGAATAGAAATAGAGTTTGTATTAATTATGCATTATATCACGCCTTCAAAGTATTGTCTATTTCTCTTTAAAAAGTGAAATACGTTTAAAGTTATATTACAAAGGTTATACATTACTAGGTATGTTATAGTATTTGGTTTTCGTCACTTTGTATTTCGAGCTACAGTAATTCGTATAAATATGAAACAATATTAGCTTCATGATAAATCATGAGGAAACAAGGATTATGTACTTGGGAAACTTTTAAATATGATATTCATCTTAACGTAAAATGTATTTCTCTGAGTTGTTTGCTTGATACAGTACATAGAAGGACTTGTTGATGTAGTTTTCACTGTAAAATTCAAGTCAGTAATTCATGGCACTTAATTTTATGCTATAAAACTTTGTATTTACTCTTCTCTAGCAATCCGCTAAATATTATCCGAATTGTAAATCATGACTTGTAAATGAGACTTCTTTCATACTTCCTCCCGATATTAATCCTTTGTAGCCCGAAACATGATTCTGGTCGTTCCTCACTAAATTTATAACCTCAGTGTGCCACCAAAAAAAAATACTTGACGTGAATGTTAAGGAATCAGCTGTAACATTGTTGAAAGTCGTGTTCGTAGCCGTAAATGGAGAGGGAGTTAAAAATAATGGCAAGAAACTGGTCGCACGTGTCTCAACCGTGAAATGAGAATTAGAGATTGCGCGGCCTTCATGAAAGTATTAATTTAAGTATCGCCTGTGCTATTTTTAAATTTTAGTTTTCTCCATGTAAAATGGTTTATAAATATGGCAATCAAGCGTAGTAAAATATTATGCATTGCTTGCTTATTTTTGGGTTCTGACGGAAGGAAGTATATCATAAAAAAGAAGTCATTAATCTCCTGTTTGCATAGAGCGATTGGTAATTTGAAAATATGCCTATAGGAAATTGCTGTTGTAATAATACCGTAATTGTAATGTTTCTCAATCTCAGAGTCGAAATACATTTTCTTATCCACCGTCTTATTTATCTATTTTTATTTTTTTATTGACTATTTTAGAGAATTTCCAACACTATTGCATTTTCTGTGCCATAATAGTTATTTAATCAATAAATTTTACGATACTATATGTATATATACGTAAAAATGCTTTTTCTTCATGGAATGGCAATTATTTATTTTTTTCAATATTTTTAAATTTAAATTCATGATTTCACTGGTCCAGGGTTAAAGATTATTTCGCAGAATTAGAAATGTGTCTCTCATTTTTTTACGCTTTGTACGCGATGACCCTCACTACTGAACTGTAATCTCGAATGGCAATTTGGAGATTGATACTCAATTATGAAAATTAGCCATTCACTTAGGTAATGATAAGGGAGACAAGAGAATGCGACCTCATTTTAGGCTTTTCACTCCTCGTAATGAAGGTTTCAGGATGTCACACGTAGTTCTCCAACCTTCCCGTCTCTGGGTCCCAATGGCGTATACAACAACCTTACAGCTCTTACACTGCACCTACTTTCATGTAGGACATCTTTCTCAGTGAAAATGAAGCGACATTTCTCCCGCGTCCCCCCCCCCCCTAACACCACCAGCACAACCACTATCTCCTCAGTGAAGGAGAAAGAGACGCCGATAAATAAAACAAAACTTGTCTTCGCCCCCAACAAGGGGAAGAACACCCGCCCTCCTTCTTTAAATGCCTCCTTGGTTTCCCCACAATGCACTGCTCTCTCCGACCCACACCTCCTTACAACGGGGGGAAAAATACGAGAGAGGAGAACGAAGCTACTACCCCTTCTTCCTCCTCTGCTGCTTCTCTCCCTCCTCTAGCCACACTAACCCCCAAAGACCTGCACATGGCCTTTTCTATCCCACAAACACATTCGCACACAACCTTACGGATACACACACACACACAAAGGCGAACACAGACCGGCGCACGTATATGCCCCCCCCCTCCATCCCCCATATCCCCACCACGTTCTCTCTTCATTCCGCACTCCATTCTACGGACTCAAAAACCCTTCTCCTCCTCCTCCCGCAGTTCCTACGTCTCCCGTATCCCGGCACCACCCCCAGAGGTTCACGGAGCAAAACCTCGCCGACCCAACCCTATCCCACCTCCTTGCCTTCCCTCACACACTCACTCCCTCACCCTACCCTTCCATCCTCCCCAGACACCCCATTCTTCCCACAAGTCACCTTTCTTATTTCTCTCCCTCCCATTCCTCCTCTGCCTCTCCCCTGGACCTTTTCATCCCTTCACCAACCCGTCCGACCAACCCCCAACTTTCAACCCCCCTCACCAAACGGGTCCCGATCCGCCAACGTCGACGCCACCCCCTCAGATCCTTTTCTCAGCCTCTCCCTAACCCTTTTCCTCATCTGCTCCCTCTCCCCACTTTCTTTTCCCCCTCTCTTCCCTCATTCCTTTTTCAGCTCTGCTCTCTTCTCACGCTATTTCCCATGTGTCCTCTTCTCCATCCCTGGGTCCCACATCTCCCCACTACTCACTCCCAACCCGACACGATTCCTTATCTCCCCACAACACACCCCCTTCCTTCCCTTCCCCCCTCCATCCCGTTCCCTCATTTGCTTTCTCCGGCCTCTCGCTCTCTTCTACTTTCATCCTGTTTATTTTTTCGTCTATCTCTCCCCAAACATTACCTACCCTTTCTATCCCTAATACTCTCCTCCTATCCTCCATATCCTTCAGGCCTCTCTTTCCGTTTGGTTTACCTCCTCCCACTCTTTCCCTTTCTCTTGATTAAGCTGATATGGTCTGATCCAGTACGGCTCCCAGGCCAGGCCACCCCCAATACCCTCGTAAAAACAAATTATTTCTCTTAAGCGCCAATTTTTGTGTTCGTCCGGGCGCGTTTCCCTCTCTCTCTCTCTCGCTTTATTTAGTGAGGCACCAGTTTAATTGGCGCGGCCGCCGCTGCTGAGCGCTGTTGTGCGAGTCCCCTGGAGAGAGGGTTGGGGGGTGAGAGGGAGGGAAGGGTGGGGTGGGAAGGGGCGTGTTGAAAAATTCGTGCGTCACGCGCATCCTGCCACTCTACTTTGGCGTGCGTAAAATGGTTTTGCCTGATGATTTTATTTGACGCCATTCGAGGAGTCCTTTCCGTGGAAGCGTTAAATATTCTTGCGTCACAGACTCCTTTTGAAACGAACATCAGCGTGTTTGTAATTACCCGAAGTGAGCCGTCACGGTTTATGGAAATGTTCATACCTTTATGTATGCATTTTTTGTCATTTACTCTATTAAATTCTATGCTCATGAAAAGTAATCCCTTTCCCTCCCTTGGGAGCGATGGACCTCCATGTTCATGGAAAAGTGCAAAATAGGAATTTTGTGAAGCATCTACTTATTCCCAGGATGGCAAAAATGGTGGGAATAACTCTGGTGAATTTTGGAGTAAATGCTACCTATGGCATGGAACTTATTTAATATTTAGGTGACTCGGTGTGTTGATGTTATTTCAGTAAGTCACTTAAAATAAAAAAAAACTAAACTGCCCTACGTCTAGTTTATTTTGAGAATAATGTCATCGTTATGCTTTCGTTCAAAAGCTACATGCTGTCCAAAAATGGGGGAAAATTCAAGGTGCCCTTTTATGACTCATTACAAATATCATTAAAGTTTGGTCAAATATTGACAAATTAAATATTTCTCGAAAGTTGAATACCTTGCTGTTTACGAGCCGAGAAGTAAATCCTTTGACTGAGCAGCATAGGTAAGCTACTCGGACAATAGATGTTAGCGTGAGTGATAATAAGGGTATCATATCTGGCTTTAGGTTTTGGTACGTGGAAGCCATATTAGAAAGTCATCGTGATACTGTGCCCAAGGCTTAATGACTGGGATAAATCAATAAATAAATTCATTCGCCATTTATTTAATTTTCCATCTGGTCTCTATCGTTTCAAATAATGTTTTGCTTAAATAAAAGTTCTGGTGTTGGACAAGGGAAAGTGATTTTTTCAATGTTAAATAAATAGGTGGTTGTACGTTTTCAGCTTTTTTTCATAGCCAAAATTTCTGGTTTTTGACTAGGGAAAGTGATTTTATAAATAGTTGGTTGTCCGTTTTTCAGCTTTCTACGACACAAGACGTGAAATATTACAAGGTTATTTTGTTTTTTTATTAAGAAAGTTAAGCCTAAATCAATCTTTTATTTTTTCCTTTATCTTAGCGACAAGACTCATACCTTAGGTACTCTTTAATGTAGAAGTGACGAAGTTAAACAATGCGATTTCCTAATATTGATAATGACGATAGCTTTCAAAATGTTTAAGAAATACGATGCATCTAGCTTCTAACACTTGCCAATTTTAGCTAAGAATTAGCCCACTATTTTCTAAGTATATAAGTATTGACTTACTCGTTAAGTATTTAAGGAGACATGACTTTGGTAATGGAAATCGTGAGACTGATTTAAAATCGGTTTCAAATTTTATAAATATCTAAATATATTCTATGATCTTACGGACAAAGAGTAAACATTACTATGAAACTTGTTTTTAACTACATTTTTTTAAATAATAGTTTTTCTTTTCTCAAAATAGCTTCATGATATGGAGTTGATGCGTAAACATTTCGAGGTAATTTCATTACTTATGTGATAAAGCTCAAAAGGTCTTCACCTACCAGAATTCTTTGGTCAAATTCAAACTTCAAAGTCATTTATCACTCTGGCTTTGCTTGCTGAGCGTGGCTACCCAATGCAGCAATCCTTGAGGTATAAGATACGATATCTCTCAGGCATCTTTTCATTATTTCTCATCTGAGTTTTACCCAAGTTTCGTAGAGCACTGAACTAGGGTGGACCATAAAATAGATTTCCGTTTATATGCCGTGTATATTACCGGGTGAGACTTCTTTTTATGAGAAATTATTGTGGTCTAATTGTGGTCTAATTTGCTGAGTGAATTCAAATATGCCAAGGAAATGAAGACAAGAGGCAAAGGTTATATAATTCATTAGACTTCTGTGGACAGCTCATGTAAATTGCTTCTTTATAGAATAAAAAGAGAAATATCTCATTCATTATTATTCTATTTAATGTAGAAATGCATCAGACCTTATGGTGCCGGAACAGAGTTTCCTATGCAAAAGGTTTCATTAGAATAGTGGGCTATTACTACTTAACATCAGGGAAATCCACTTACTTATAATTTAAAGTTTTGGTTTAATGTGATGATGAAATATTAATACACGCTGCGTGGGGACCAAATTATCAAACACACTCGAATTTCATAGCCAAGAGTTTCAGTTTGTATTCGCGATTAAATTTACGAACTGGCTACTGGAATGTATTTTGTAACATTCTAACAATATCTAACGAACATGATCAAACGCGGAGTAACTATGGAAGAGATTATGCAATAAAACGAGCAATCAGTGTTCTTTCTGTGAATCTGTGAGGAGGTTAATAGTAGTGATAAATAAGTGATAACTGCACATATTATACAAATGACACTTTTTCAACTAGGTAGTTGTTAAAATATGAATTCATTACTGGCCTTCATTTATCATTATTTATGTCTAATTTGCTTAAAAAGTTCTTGATAAAGATATAATGGAATGGAATGCTCAAATTATATGTGCATGTACCATACAGAATTTGATGTGAGAATAGATTAAGGGATTTGAATGGAACACTGAATGTCATTACTTAGAACAAAAACCAAAGATAGCCTTAGAGGGATGGAATTAATGAATTTAGGTTTTTTTGTGGTCAAGAATGGTAAGTTGTAAAAGAGAGTGAAGTTATTTCTTTACTCGCTCTGCATAAGAACGCTTTACTACTTGTTATTTTTCTCTCTAGACACACGTTTTCCGTAAACTCACCTGCACAAAACGGTTTTTTATTCCATGGAATCCGTTAAGATGACTTTATTGATTCTTTGATTTGAACCGAGACTATCTTATATATTGCTTTAAAAAATATATTTCGCTGAATTTTATGATTTTACGCCCAAATGGTATTTTACATTCATTACAAATGCGGTGTCGTCTTTTTTCAATATTATAATGACCATTTTTGGAATCTGGGATGTGTTATCACAGGAGAAAATTGTTCACTAAGGTTTTCCTTGTGTCTCCTTGTACAACCTTCCATTAACTTATTAGGTAGTCGCTCCTCCTGCCAGCATATATCCATAAATTGCACTTGAATTACCATGTCGAGGAAAATAAGTGGGCTCCTGTGATAGGAGACCTTATTAAAAGGTTATATTTCCTCAGCTATACTTGACTTTTAGGATCTTTATTTAGGTAAGATTTCTGGAGGAATAAAATGTAATTGGCCATGATAGAAGATCCTGTTCAAGGACAAAAATAGAGAGCCAGCTTAGTTTTTGGAAATTTCACATTTAAGAGCTAAATTATTGGATGCCTTAAATTGAATTTGTTTCTGATTTGATCTCTTTGTTGGGGCTCCTTAGTCCGAAGGATTTCAGATTAATCTAGAGTAGAAACAGATAGAAATACTTGTGCATCTCGCGAAGCTTCCTGTTGGGGATGATTGGGATAGATTTGGAATGTAAATTTTCAGGAACTGTCCAATCCTGGAATAAACAATGAAAATGTAATTTATTTAAAAAATAGCTGTTCTAAATTGAATTAATTTCATTAAATTTTACGCTTGTTACTATGAATTTTCCTAAAATGTTACAAAATCCACAGTATCCTGTTATTACATGAGGTTGTTTTTTACCTAGAACTCGTGTTGTTACATACAGTGCCGACTATTATTTTGGAACATAATTAAATGGGTTCATTTTACATTGTCCTCTCTAAGTATTTGACCGTAGTAAGGTCTACCATTTAACTATATATTTCTCTATCGAACTAATTGCATGCCATTTTCTACGGAAAACAGTGTTTTGGTCTGCGGTTTACTTTGAATTTTCCATGTTTTTTCCCAACTACCTCAACGAAAACCCCGATAAGGTAGACGAAATCCACGACATGGTTCCAGTTTTTCTCAAGACAGTAAAAATACATGAACATATAATGTGATAATGTTACCCAATGCATACTTACGCAATGGACTCGTGATCAGAAGTAGCCTAAGTGAATACCGGTTCTTTGATAGTGCTTAAAGTATTTAAGTGAAATAAAAAAAAGTATTCCTAGAAGTGGAAGGTACTCCTGGCTTTTATTTTAAACAGAGTTGCTAATCTATGCAATGTAATATTTTTCCAATTTGTATTTAATTAATTATGGACTTATCATGCCATCAGATTATTTAAAATATTACCCTGGTTGACAATGAGTCCGTCCATAAACAAAGGGTCGTGTATCTCCGGATTGAGTGTTGTTCAGCCTTTTGGCGAGTGGGAATTCAATAAAACACGGGGGCTCACAGGACCCACTAACCATCAATAATGACCGGCAGAGAAAGAAATGTACCACCTCGGATGTGAAACTCCGTTGAACAATGGCTCAGAATCCACCCATTTTGGTGCACGAGTGGATTTCATCATAAAAGTATTCTAAAAATTTATTGTGGATTAGTGTGTGGGGTTAATTTTTCAGGCATCTTTAATTCGCGAATGTTTTCGCCAAAACTTGTGAAAGTTTGGAGTGAAGGCTTTAACAAAATCACCATACAAATTTAATGTCACCACATACTGCAATAATACTTCATCTTTTTACCATTACTGTGTAACTTAAGAGGTTAGTCAGACTCCAGTATGACTTATTCAACTACACATGGCTAAATCCTCATAAATATGTAAAGTTTTCGGAAAAATTTAACGTATTCCGTATAATATCTTATCCCACATCTTTCTCAGAAAACAACCCGCAACGTTTTCCTCTGATCTCTAAAAAAAACTACAGCATAAATGGGAAATAAAATATTTAAAAGGTACCAACTAGTAGTAGAGACTCCCATACAAGTTCTTAAGAATAATTTAAAAAAACACTATAACTATTGATGGAATTCACTCCTCATTGGACCAAAATATGTTTCAAATAAACTAAACTGCCTCATTCTGGAGTTAAATATGTTTTAAGATGATTACCTATATTAGATATTGACACTAGAAATCCATTGGAAAATCTCTTAAATTTCTTAAGTGGAAGAATTTAATGTATTCCGTCCTCAGGGCTACATGCATAGAATATTTGAGGGTACAACAACTTTCATGAAACATTCAACACACTATATATATATACACAAAAAATACAGTTTCCTTACTATTAACTTAGAATTAACGATTGAATATTTAATCCATCTACTCATAAATTAAAAACAAAGTTGCTATCATCATTATTTTGAATAAATAAGTCATTAAACATACATATTATGATAATCAGCATTGTCAAGTTAAAGAGATATCTGGTAAGGATATATATTCGGTACATTTTAAAATATCCTTACCAGATGTCTCTTTTACTTGACAGTGCTGATCATCATAATATGAATGTTTTATGATTCTTTTATTCAAAATAATAATGATCGCAACTTTGTTTTTAATTTATGAGCAGATGGATTAAATACCCAATCGTAAATTCTAAGGTAATAGTAAGGAAACTGTAATTGGTATTTATATATTTTGTGTGTGTGTGTTGAATGTTTCATGAAAGTTGTTTTCCCCTCCAATATTCTTTGTATGTAGCCCTGAGAATGGAATAGAGTATATTCCAAAACGTTGGCTGAGAAGAGTTTTTTTTTAATTTATATGGACCGATACTCGCGATCCTGAATGAATTATTAAGGAAGCGGTTGAAAACAAAAAGGCTGTTTCATATTACCCCAAGTTCAAACCCATTGCCAATTAAAACGCATAATCGAGGATTCGTGATCGCAGTGTAGCTGCAGATTTTCGGGCATTTTGGAGTGCAGCATGTACTATTGGACTTCAGACTTCCCGATATCCTAGCAGTTGCAGTTAGTTACAGCTCTCCTGCGGTGAAGTTTCTGTGCCTCACAAATTGTCGCATGTCCTACTGCAATACCCTGTATAGGTCATTCCAGGGTTTGTCCTGTAACTCTCTGTAAGTTCACGGGCCTGAGGGTTTTCCACAAAATCCACAATGTGTCACGTAAGCTATAAAAATGGATTGACATAGATGCGATTCGTTATTTCTTTAAACCGTGTTGCATGTGTTAACATATTATGGAGATCGTGGATGAGTAAGCGTGCGTGTAGAAATTACTCTTTGTCGACTTCATTTATCACATTTTAGGGCATGGTACTACTAATACAAGGTAGAAAATAGGTCCGTTCTGAGAATTACGTCATCCGGATGACGAGCAGCCAACGACTCTAGAATTATCATTTGGAATAATGGATGAAAACTCTAATAATTTAGATTTTTGGGCGAAAGATTGGAGTCAAGTAGATATTTGTATCCTTAATTTCTGTTTCTGATTACAGCAAAAATAACCCTGTCAAAAATATATTCACAAATGAAATTCGAAACTCATATCATTTTCAACTTTAAAGCTGTCTTGTCTCCGGAAAACCTGGACCCACCTCGCCCATGTAGATGCATGAATGGTGAACATAAAAAAGGTATCTTTCCTCATGTGTTTCCTCGAATTGCTGTTGAATGCAAATACCACAAAATTATCAGATAAAAAATGCACTCCGTACCTAGCTAGTGCTTGATGTAATCCAGACGACGTCACAAGGTTCGACAAGGTAAAACTATATTCAACGACTTACCTTGTATTAGTAGTAACATGTTTTAGGATTACTCAAAACACATAATCGTTGAATGGGGAAATATTTGCCCGAGTTTGTGCCCATTCATATAAAATCCTATAAAATAACAATTTTATATTAATTATAATTATAGCTCTTCATTATTATTAGGAGTTGCGGTTCCCAAACTGCAACCAAAGAAAAATCACAGAGTGTGACACAGCTGGTGTAAGAACTAGTTTTGGAGCAGCTAGGTGTTCGGATAATACTCGCTAGGCTAAGGTTGCTGGGAATAACCTTATAATTTTTCAGTTTGTGTTAAACGGATGATATTAATATTTTATCTACGCTCTAAATCTCTGATAAAGATTAATTATAGAGAAACTAAGAGAGATATAGAGTCAAAATAGAGCCAAAGAGAGCTGAACCGAAAAAACAAACGTTCCTTCTTCCTAAGTACCATAAGTGACTGCAACAAAAACAGAAAAACACTAAAATAGTCCAGAAATATTAAAAATGAATTCACTTAATGAAAATGTTCTCATCGTACGATACCACATTTCCCTTTGAAGTGGCTCGCCGGGCAGTACATATATATATTAGTATTCCCGAAAAAAAGTTGTAGTCTAAGATATGTGTGATCAGCTGTCAAGTCATAAATCGTAGTTATATGCAAAGGGCACCATATCTGTCTGGAAGACCCCTTCCTTGTTCCTCTCAGTCACATTCCAATTTTTTCTCTCCCCTTTTTATATCATCTTTCTCACCTTCCTCCTTCTCACAGCCTCCTTTATTCCACATCCACTTCACATGTGCAACCACACGCGGCCACGCACAAACACGCTTTCGCACGCACAGCCTCCGTCCTCGCTGTGTACGTGTTTCTTCGATGCTGAGATATTGCCTCCTCCACCTCCTTCCCGCATACCCCCTTATCTCGCCTCCCACTCTCTCTTTCCTCCTCTCAATCATCTCTCTACCTCTCCCTCTCCATGTCATCTCTTTCCCCCAACTACGTTTTTTCTTTTGCGTTGAAGACGCTGAAACCATGAATCATAATGCTTGGGCCAGGTATATCGAGGGAATGTTAAGGAGCAATATATGTATACGTATGAGTTCATAAGCCAACAAAAGCGTGATGCATGGTTTAAGCGTGATGCATGATTATATATGTTAAAATAAGCGCGTTACGAAAACATTCACGTACATACTACCTTCCTTATGACGCCTACAATATAGGCTCTTCCGTTGAAATGTTAATTGAGCATACTAAGGAAGTAAGCAATTCTTTAAAATGTGCATATTATACAGTAGTTTATTTAATTATAATTAGGAACATCCTTTATACAGGAATCCACAGCCCGTTCACAGAATCCTTTCTCTCCTCCCACACTCCAAAAATACCCCCTTTCTTCATCGTCAACAACCCCTTCACAACCAATCCTCCAAAAAAAAACATTGCAACTATTTACGAAACATAAACTCCTTTCAAGTATTGGACTAGTAAGGTCGTGAAGGCAAATCACTCTCCAATCTATTTTCCTGCATGTTTAGCTTTGACTTTGATTCAATTATCCGATTGTTCATAACGCCGTGGTTTACCTGTCCATAAAAACACTATTTAAATTATTAGAACAAGTCCAAAAATATAACATCAAAGCATCAAGTGTTACACCTTTAACATTCATTTTAATTTATTTATCGATGGTTGTTCTAGTGAGGGTGAATATTTTCCTGATGTAAGTTTCTGCAAAGGCATCACACTATTAATAATTCCAGATTCATGGATAACCAAGGCCATTTAGACAATATGCATGTAATATTTTTAATTAGTTTAGTATCATTCCAATGCAGCGTATGTGTCAGTAATATTTGCACAAGTACCTTTTGGCATTTACACTTAAACACTCATATTTGATGCTTATCCATAACCATTAATTTGGTTAGATAGAAAGTTATAAGCCGTATGCATAAGCCACTTAAAATATCTGTTAACTAGAATAATGGAAAAATTAATTAGGATATACTTCTAATTTTATTTTATGTATGAATTTTATGTAGCGACTCATTTTATTTTACGATTAGAATCAAGTGAGGGGTAATAGAGTTGAAAACGTATCCCCGATCCTAATAACTTTAAAATACGGCGAAAATGATGGGCTTTATTAAGGGATTAACGTTTTATGTGTGTGCCTGCATACAGTTTTGACGATGGAAATAGCATTGCGCACCACTGAACAGTGGGAAATATTTGTAATGGGAAATGATTCGCTCACAGCCAGTTTTTTAGGCCGGTTTCGGATGTGAGAAGCATTATACAGAGCCATTGTACTAGAAATTTCCCTCTGCCACACTTTTGGGCTAAATGATACGGCAGCAGAGAGGGAGATAGATGCGTGGGAAATATCTGTTTTATTAAACTCCCTCTCGGATAGGGAGTGAGTGAGTGGAGGGAGTATCCCGGAGTTATATTGGTGGCTCTCTCCAACCCCCCCACACCACGCCATGCAATTGCAACATCGCGTCTATTTCTTCTCCTCCGCCGTCTCACTGTTATCGGCGCGTAAGGACACGTCCACCCCACGTACCCACCGAAGTCCTCTTGTTACCCCTTTCCTCTCCTTACACCACCCTCCTTCCTACGCTACCCAACCTTCCTCCCTCCCTCCCTCCCCACCTCCCCTCTCTCCAGTGTCCCTCTGCGCCCTCATCTTTTACTCATTCTGGGAGTGCTCTCGAAGCAAATTGTCTTCGCCAACAAACGCGCCTTCCTCTCTTGTGGCCACCGCACCACACTCCCTCCCTCTTCTTCCAGCCCTGTTTTTTTTCTTCTTCGTCTCCTTCTCTCTCTTCCCCCCTGACTTATTTTCAACCCTGCTCACATTCAGCTGGCGAATTTTCCCTCTCTCTATTTTACTCCCTCCTTTCTCCTCCTCCCATATCTCACCCCCTTCCTTCCCAATCCCCCGTCGCCACCCCAACGCCCCTCTCTCCCCTCCGTCGCACCCGCTGTCCCCAACACTCACAACTGCCCGCTCACTCCCCTTCGTGTCCTTTCGTCTACTTTTATCTCTCCGTGCGATTCCGCTATCTCTCATTCTCCTCCCCATCATTCTTTTTGCTTTATATTTCGCTTCTCTCACTACCCATGCATACTCCTTAACGTTATTAGTCAAGATTACCGAGGTATGCCACCTATCAACAAGTACCGCGTGCCGTCAACTGGCGGTCGGTGGCATTTCTCAATAATTAACCCCTCTTGGACCAAATTTATTCATGTTAAAACTGATGATATCAGGTCTGACTTGGGAAAAACTATGGATATCCGTACTGAAGGAACAAACATAGTAGTTTCCGCAAACTTGAATTATCCTGGCACGACGCGCGTTTCACCACGCTGTGGCATATTCATGTGAACTATGCCATAGTATACGCACGTCATGCCGGAATAATTAAACTACAATGTTTGTTCTTTCAATATGTACTTTTTTTCGTAAGGAGAGGATTTTTTCCTCCTTATCTACCATATAAAAGGCTATAATGCGTACGTACGTATGATAAAGTTGCCAGGCGTAGTGATACAGATGTTCGCCAATAGATGCCAAGCGAGCTCCCATTTACGTTCTCCACGTAACTGACACATTGCGCGGGCGTATGCATTGTTCAAAACACTCTAGGGAAACTGCTTAGTGATAGCTCCGCCTGCTTCACCAAAATGTTGTATACAAAGTTATATTAGAGTTTACAAATTATATATTGATTACCATAGTTACATATATTATTTTAATGAAAAATAAAAAATTTCACATTAATTTCTATGTACTTATCTACTTTTTTCATTCCTTTTTGACTATTTCGCCGATATTTTAGCCTGTTTTAGCAGGCTTTTCAACTTTTCATTAAATAATGGAAGATACAGAAAAAAATTGAAACATTTCAAAGTTTACTATTTGAAGTTGGTTTATAGTTTTACTTTGTTGCCAAATTCGGTAAATTGTACATTGGTAAATGAGCCAAGACGCCTCCAGAATTATGAACCTAAAATTCACACCTAATATTAAAGGATTAATTAGAATGTATGTATGGTTTATTTTATGCAGGATATTTCAGATGGAATCCACGTAACCTCTGGAGGTGAATAAGTACTTTATTACCAGTACTTACTTATCTAATGGAAATGGAATCACCATTCCTTGATTTCGGAATTATAGAAACGTAATCGTTTTATCGAGCTTTAAAGTTGCTATGATAACGCCGAAAAAGGTAAACCCTGCCGATTGACGTGATCTGAAACTTTTCTCAGTGGTGCATAAGATTAGTACCTTTCTTTCAATATTCGTAAAATATCGAACTTTCATCCATATTCGTCTTCATGAAGCCCAAATATAAGATAAATATGTTTAAAACAATTTTTTTTTTGTTTTTATAAAGATCAATACTTTGAAAATAAAGTAAAATTATACTTTTATTGATCACCCTCACTCAAGTATTGTGAGAAAAATATATCGTCAGTAGAGACGCTTTTTGGTAAAGTTAATGAAATATTATTTAATAGACCCTGAAAAATTTAATATGCAGTCTTTGGAGTGCAATAAAAGACATCAATAAAATATTTAAGGAATGGAATTTTGAGATTCCAGTAATTTATATTTATAGTGCTGAGAGCATTAAAAACTTGGAAACCTTCGATTGACGACACGCGGTATATCTATTATAAGGAAACATTAAAGCCTTATTCATTAAATTCATGGATTGCAATGGATATATAGTGTATATTTTTAAAAAGACTAATAGAGTTCATGAGTGTACCCAGCGCGGGGCAGGGGGGAGGGGCAGCAGCCCTACCCCCCTAGAGACTCAATAATAGAACCGATTTTATAAAAAAAGCGATTTTATAAAAACATTGCCTCAAATCGTGTTTCTTGTCGTTGCAGGTAGGAAGACAACATATCTTATTTCTGTACTTAGAAACACTAAGAATAAGCAGACAGATGACACATTCTATAGCATAAAGTTCCTCTACGTAATCGAATTCATCTTAAATATGTTTCGTTGGTTCAGTCGTCCTGACAAAATGGCTGTATATATTAAACGGTGATTTCTTAAACAGCGGATTATGAAGAACAAGAGAATGAAAGAAGCAATGCGTGAAGGAGACTGTTGCGTTTTGTGTTTAGTCGGAGGAGTGTGGAGGGATGTACCATTTTATTAATAATGATAACTTTTATGTGAACCTCATGAGGATGCATCAGATACACCGGCATTCAAGTTTAGCGGGCAGCATTACATTAAGAAAAATTAGCTGTTGTACTTACTTACAATTAGCGTTATCTCTTTTTGTTCGTTTTTAATATAAACTAAACATAATAACGCAAAAATTACCCATAACTCATCGAATTACGTATTCGTCAATGCTTTCCATGTGCGAGTGTTGGAGCTGCTATGTAGCGGCCGATCGTTTCGAGTAGCCACGTAAGGCGGAAAGGACGTAACAAAGCGGGAAGGTTCACGACCTTGAGCTTTGCAAGGCCGATTTATTAGATGTATCACATCATCATCGACTCTAAGATGCAAATAATCTAGACATCGAACGACCTTGGAGCGTTGGGAATTTACGACTCGATTCTGGTGACAAACAATTGAAGAATCTGCTCGAGACGTGCCGTAGAAATGCAGTTTACACCTCGCCAAAAATAAAAAAAAAACATTAATTAGTTTATGTGGTGAAGTTTTAAGGAAAAAGTGATCAGTAATGTTTAAAAAGCTATAGCTTATGCAGTCTTAGCTGATGAAACAGCGAACATAGCAGGGAAAGAACAGCTATCAATCGGCTTGCGTTTGTATGATGACATCCAAGGGAAAATTCGAGAAGAATGAAGAATGGAAATGAAAGCACAAGATGCCCCATCAATCGCCAGAGCAATCGACAATGTCTTGGTTACCAATAATCTTCCATCAGAATATTGTATCAGATTTGGTTTTGACGTCTGTTCTGCAATGGCAGGCAAAGACGGTGGTGTACAGGCGATTTTAGGGAAAAAATATTCGCGAGCATTATTTTTCAATTGCTCAAACCACAAACTCACACTTGTGGTGAACGACACAAATAATGTACCGGAAATCAGAAACACTATTGCCACTGTAAAGGATACTATTTAGTTTTTCAGGGAATCGACTGCTCTTAGGAGTTTTGCTCTCAATCTATCACGAATGTGCAAGACTAGATGGTCTGAAAAACACAAAAGCATTCGAGCATTCTCCCAAAATTAGCCCGAGCTAGTCAAAGCCCTGGAAACACTATTAATCGAGGAAAACTATGTGACAAGAAAAGCGACGTACCTGCTGCATTCAGCAGTAACGAAACCTTCGTTCATCACTGTCCTAGTTACCATTGCAAAATACTCGGAAGTATTAGAACCAGTGGCTAATGCCCTGCAAGCAAAGGGCATGGATATGATAAAGGTAGTAGAACACATTATTGGAATCCTTGAAGTAATCAAAAAAGACCCTGAAGACGCATACAGAGTCTCTGACGAATTACTTTAAAAAGCGTAAGGCATTGCAATGGAATCGATAATAGACAATGATTAGAATATGATATTTCTGTTCTACGTCTTGCTCCTAAGCAAAAATACCGAATAATCCTCCAGCTGACTGTGGTAATTACCACTGAAGGCGTTTACTATTTATATCATATCTTGATTCTCTTGCATCATCATTAAAAAATTGATTTACCCAAGAAAATAGCCCAGCTTTTGTCTTGACAAAACTACATCCTTTGTATATGCCCAAAAAGAGTGTCAGGGACTCTCCAAAGAACGCAGAAATCTTTTGAGTCTTTTATAAATTAGAAGATGTGGCCGGAGAGCTGGACCTATGGTATAACTTGTGGAAGAAGAAAAATTTAACCGAGAACAAGTTAAAGAATTATAAAGTCGTTGGTCTTTTAAACGATATCAATATTTTTTCCCCGTCCCTGATGCAGAAGGGAGGGGATGCAGCAGGGAGGGCTCCCTCTCTTCTCCACTCTCAATATTAATCGCAATCCCAACTACTACGACGACTGTAGAACGGTCCATTAATAATCTACGAAGAGTAAAGACAGGGCTTAGGAGCAATATGGGAGAGGAAAGAATGACTGGATTATGTCTGATGAGCGTGCGTCTAAATTTCGTGAAAGAAAATCGTGAAATGGTCGAGAAGAATGTTAGAGAAATATTTTCACCAAATCCAAGAAAATTATTATTAGCCTAAAACTAAAACAATTGAGTGGCTAAGCTGATATAAATATGGAGGTAATGAATTGTTAAGGTATTTCTAATGCTACTAAAAAAAATTCTTTCCAAAACCAGTCATTTTAATTTGCTTTAACCCCCCCACCGACCGAACATGAGCCTAACCTATTTCAAATCCTGGGTACGCCCTTGATGGGGTTTATTTTACATAAAACAGTTTGGATTTTTTACTACTAAATGTTTCCGTTTCCGCATGCATAGCATTCTTGGTTTAAGCAATATATGTAAGCAATGTGCATAGGTCCCAAATGCAATTGTTGGTAATTTATTTTTGCATTTTAAAATTTTCATTCCGGTGTTATTTAGGAATAAATCAAGTCGTACTAATATTAATGACTTGAGGTCAATGTTATTCATTATGTTTAAAAGAATGATAGTAGATACTTTTTACAGCAAAATTGGGAAATTCCATATTGCTCATGTTTTCAAGCGATTACCGCCAGTGTTATAACTATTTGAACAAAATATTTATGCCCTTATTTGGCATTACTCGCTCCATCAACTGTCAGTTCTATTCCTGTTTCTTAACTCTACTTTCCCTTCTCCGTGCTATTCCGCATCTCGTTCTTCCCATCTTCCCATTCCTTTCCCGGCCGATTCGCTCTCCAACTCTAGCCCCTCCCATACTCCTCGCAGCCGGCCGCAGCCAAGTGCTCGAGTCTCCAGCAGCCTCTCCCATCCTCTCCCTCATCGGGGCTCATCCCCGCCTCCAGTCCCTTCTCTCTGTCACTCGCTCCTGGGTGGTGATCCCTCTTTACTGATTAGCCGACATTTTGGGCCCTTAGAAAACAATTAAGTCTTCTATTTCGTGAAAAATCTTTTCCAAGAATGGGTTGTTATGGATATATTTTAGGATTAAGAATTAGCTTATTTTTTCCGCCTATGACTTTGAATTGTGATTCCCAGTGGTACTTCTGTTTTAATTAAGTGTTCAAGCTAAAGCCATGTGGGGAAAAGGTAAAAATAAGAGATATGTTTTTATCATTATTCCATGGCAACTTAACACCATTTGTTCGTCATTCAAAATGAAATCCTTGCAATTTAAAGGTTTATTTACTGAAAAAATAATATAATATTTCAATGTTCTCGTTTTATTCACGTTTACTGCATTTTAAACCTACTTTTTTGATTTCATATTGACACTTGAATTATACAGAATTTAAATTATCTCTATACTCTATTGATATTGAATAACTTTACATAAAAAGTATGGATTAATAGCCGAGGAAAACGTTTATAACGCATGCACGTTGAAAAGGTTTGTTGCATTAGAACTTAAATTGGAAATGAACATCATGAGGAATGTAGTAAAATGCAATACATAACAATATATTCCATTTCAATTCACCGAACTTTTCGAGAACTCAGTGACTTATGCTGGGTAAATATGACTTTATATTGAAATTAGGGATTAATAACCGAGGAAAGATGTTATAACGCATCCGCATTGAAAACGTTTGCTTATTTGCGCTGCATTGGAACATATTCATTATTAATATATGGCATGCGAGATTTGCGCGTCAAAAAAGAAAGACCATAAAAAATATCTATGTTCTCTCCTACTGTCCTATTAATCAGTGCTATCTGTGATGGCGTTGAAATTTCATTCTGAGCGTGGACATTTGTTAAGTTACATGGGATATCTCATAGTTTTCTGCTATAAGTTTCATTAATGTTTTGCGGTACGAAGAAATCAGCAAAAAACTGACATTTAATTTAATTGTCATCCGCTGCATTCCTGCTGAAAATATCCCATACATCGCATTTTTAAACTTAACTCAATACTCCAAGTCTTATAGAAGCAATTTTGCAGCTAAACATTGGGGAGATTGATGCACAAAATATTAAAAACAAAACATCTTATGCAGGGGTGAAGATAAAGACTTATTTAAATTAATAATGTCACCTTTTATAAAATCATGTTGCAATTCTATGAAAATATACCTCTGCGAGATAAAATTATAGGTAAAAAACATAACTTTAATGTTTTGTATGGAATTAATTCCAAAGTTAACATGTACTTGCCTTAGCAATGCTGCTGCAGCGCCATTTGGTAAATTTTGGATTAGCTACTGAATAATTTACATGGAAATCATTTAAATTTCAGCTAAAGGACAAGCTCTTGGCACTAAGTGAGATTAGGCACAAATTGAATCAATCTTTGATTAATATGGCCTCTAGTCTTTCACGATACGTTACTCCCGCGTATGATAGCCACTCCGTCCGCTGCCTCGCACCATTGGTAGCACGCAGGATACGATGTAGATGTCCCTCCTTGACTTGCCTCTCCCCAGAACCTCAATTACTTCTCCCTACAACCCATCCACTCTCCTATCTCTCCTCCCAAGGTTCAAACTCCCTCTCTCTCCTATCTCCCAGTTCGGCCCAGTCTCCCTCTCCTCCCTGGACCTCATTTTCTAGTCCGGGGCGAATGCCTTGCCTTCGCCGCCTCATACCTCCTATCTTCCTCCCCACGGGGCTCGTACCACCCGCCCGACGATGCCAACCCCCTTCCCCAAAGAGCATCTCCTTTCGTCTTTTCCTCCCGGAGTGACCACATCTCTCGTCTTTTTCTTCTCTTTGCCCACCGTAGGAAGCGACTCAAATGGTAGAGGCGGAGCAGGAGGAGAAGACGGTTTGAGATAGGCCGAGCCTGAGAGAGAGGAGGAGATATATAGAGAGGTTGTGGGGGCGTGCAGTCTGCAAGGAAGGAAGGGGGGAGGGAACGGTGGTGGGAGAGTGGGGAGGTGAGGTGCCCCCTTTGCGTGACCTGGTTGTCTATTTTGTCGAGAGATGGGGTGAGCGTTCCTTTTTCTTTGAAGGGAGGGTGTGGTACAGGGCAAGGTTTTGGGACCCACGTGTGTGCGACTCGGGTAAGTGTGTTTGTGTGGGTGATGGAGGAGGGGGTGGGTTGGCTGGGTGGAAAGTGTTGCTGCGCACTCTCCGTCTGTCTGTACCCCGGGTTCTCTCTCCCTCTCTTTCTCTGCCGACTGACGTGTGATTGGCGTGGGTCGAGTAGGATTAAGTGGGGACTCTCCCGGGTGGGCGGGGATAAGGAAAGGGCCCCCCCCGGCCCGGTGGGTGGTTGGTCGGTCGGTGTTTAAAGTTTCTTGTTTTTTTCCCCGTCTTGTTCTTTTTCTTATTCCTCCTCCACCTTCGTCGCCCACCTCCTCCTTCCGAAAGGCCGTTGGGTGGAGGCGATGAAATGACCGCTCGGGGTCGTATTTGAGGTCAAATTTGTGTCGCTCGTTCTTCCCTCCCTGCCTGCCTTTTTCTTTTTTTCTTTTTTTTATATTCTCCGTCAGCATGATTGATGAGGCGGAAGGATTTTGCAACATTAGCTGCCTTGTGGGGGTACATAATGGAGCGTAGTGTTTTTTGCAATTCTTCCTTTCTCTCTTTTACACCTCCTTAAAAACCTCAACGTCGCCCATCAGCAATCAATGAATCAATGTTTCTGTGCATGTCGACTCGTTAATGCGCTCACACCACACATTTTGAGCATCATTGAAGTTATTTTTAGGTTTTACTGGAGCCTTTCTGGAAAGATGGCCATCAAGTGAAAAATTATATCTTAATACTTTTCATGAATACGTATCTCATATATTTATAGGAATATGGATGAATATTCACGAGTTAACTGCGTAAATGGGTCTTAATTTTGAAATTTTAAACTTAAATACAAAAAGGGTTTATTAGTTGAATTTGAATTTTTACTATTTTTACTACTTAATTTGAGTAAATGTTTTTGACGTGCAGAACGTTTTGAGCACTCGTAGTAGAAACAATAATTATAACTGAGAGCAGTTATTTTGAATATTAATAAATTTTTCTTGTGTTGATATACCAGAAACCAATTTTGCAAATGCAATCCAGTCTAGTATCATTGTGTTTTGTTTGAATATTTTATGGTAAACTTTGTGTCACTTTCTTCTTTCAATTGAATGTGTGCAATTCCTTGTTTTATCGTTATAAATCCAATAATTCAATGAATATAACTTGTCTTTCTATCCTCAGGACAGTTTTGATAAAAGAAATCGACCCTCTATTACGCAAAATATTTTGTCGCGATTGGCGTTAAACAGTGTATTTCTTGGGACGGCCCGATAATCATACTGGCCGCAACGTTCTATGTCTTCTGCAGATGTTGGTAAACATCTAGGCTGATGATTTAAACTGAGTGAAGATAAATATGCGATGGTAGACTTCATGTCGTACTTACCACCTACTGAAATTGCGTTGGATTTTCTCATACTCAGGGTAGTAGTTAGGGGCGGTCATTTAACACCTTTTTTCGAAATTGTAAGTTGTACAGACGGCAAAATGTAGCCCGTAGTTCCCAAGGAATAGAGAAAAAATGTAGTTTCGGTAGGATGACTTCCTACGGTGCCGCCGAGGTCATTTATGTTGAGGGTAGGCGACCCACAACGCACGCCCACTTTTTGCGCTATTTCATCTGTAAATGTCGCGATTCAAGCATTTTTTCAGTCGATGCTGTACCAGTCATCCTACCGAAATAAATATTTGCTATGTTTCTTGGGTACTACGGGCTACACTTTGCCGTCTGTCGAACTCAGAATTTCGAAAAAAGTTGTTCCATGACCGCCACTAGTAGTGGTCTTCCTAAAACTTTCAATTTGATGAGTCACTCTTCTAGATGTATGTGTAAGCGATCTCAGAAATCCCCTTCTCTCATGAAAAAGATTATAAACAATTTACAAAATATCATGCACGTCCTTAGCCTTCTTTTATCGTTTACTTTACAAAATTGGCTCCTAACTATAGCTAGTGAGGATCAACATCTTCGTGCCGCCATGAATTCGCCATTGATTCATTGTGCTGAGATAATGGCTCTAACGTTCTCCCCAATATTCCAAGTTCAGGCCTTCAGAGAGGTTTCTCTAAATCTTATGAAGTGTTAAAGAGTTCAAGAGCAATTACCCTACAGTCTTAAGTTAACTGCCGAACATTCCAGCCGTTGAAATACCAAACTGGTAGTCAAATAGAAATATGTACTTCCCTTTTGATATTGGAAGCGCCTACAGTTTAGGCAATTCACAACACGCAAATGTATTCGCCGTGCTGCCTAACATACAGGATAATCCCCAACTCTGCCATCTAGAGAACAGTCACTTTTGCATCAGAGGAACGAATAGTGCGAGCGAACAAGTGATCTCGCCCTAAAGCATTAATCATTAATAATTAATCCGCTTAAGTCCTTGCAAAAGCGCTACCGTTAGGCTAAATTATGTTTTGTGCAAATTTCAAACCCTTGTCATTAGGGTAATTCTTCTTCACTACGTAAAACATGTTACCTCTACTAAGTAATTACTCTAGTAGACTTCAATTAGCTCGTCTAAAATCTTATGGCTTTCTCTAATAATTCGTTTTTTTCTCTCTGATATCAGGCATTTAATTCATTCTAAAAAAGTTGATATAAGAGCAAGATGAATCTGTTATTTCACTTCTCTATTTTCGGGAGTAATTACTACATTTGTTAATTATTATTTTACGTTTAAGTACGGTTATTTAACTTAGCTATATATTTTCAAAAACAGACAATGCTGCGTGAAGGGCTTAAGCTTTGTTCATCTTTTTGTATGTGAGTTTCTTTCCACATCAGAAAATCAGCACCAGTGTATAAATACAAAACTGAGTTACATTAGTTTTTTGAAAATGTTTAACTGTTTTATAAGTAGTGTAATATAACTAAGTAATACCCTAATAAATATTATACGGATATAAGTACTGTTTGATTCAGAAGTAAATAATTCGCCCGTCAAAACGAGCACAACAGGCATTTCCTGAATTATCTCCTGGGATGCAGAAGCAACTTTGAATGTTTAAGGCATCAGAAAATACCTGTTCGTCACTATAAATAAAACTTCATAGAGCGTTGACGTAAGCATTCCGAGCGCGTCGAAAAGCTACGCTCTAGGATACAAGTCGGCTCACACCACTTTTGGTCGTCACATATTCACTGCTTGTGCAGGCAACATTTCGACAATTTATATTATTGTCTAATATTGATATGGGCACATGTAAGAGTAGAGACTACTTTGCCACGAAAATTGATTGATAGAAATTTGACTTTTGGGTGTATAATTTAAAATTTCCAAATGTGTTTCTGCAAGTAAGTTTTTTGAAGGATATGTTGGCTCAGACGTTATTTGTTTTACGTCTTTCCTTATATTAATTCGTGGTATTCGTCTGTAAATATGTATGTTTGCAGCGCTCAGGGTCAGTCCATTAATTTGAGGTAATCTCCGAAGATACCGGTCAAATCGATGCGAGAGCGGGGTCGTTCAAAAGAGGAAAGATGGGCGCATTGCTTAGGCGCATTTTTATTTACGTCGACTGATCGGAAAGTGTAAAAATTCAAGCATGAAAAAAAGGTGTTTTCCCTATCTTTTAACGTGGGGAACGAGTAGCTATGCAAATTTGTTCGCGTAGCTAAGTAAATAAATGTGTTTACCTTTTTGGTTATGGGACAAAAGGTGAATTAACGAAGCTGAAGAAAGTGGAAATAGTATATCTAATTTCTTGAAATAACGAAACAAATCAGTCGTGTATAGACGCTATTGGTCGTCAACTGATAGAATGGCCGTGTATTTTACAAAACCTTTTATTGCGGTTTTCAATCAGTATTACTGGTTGACTTGTTGTTGTTTCGTAAGTATAAAATAAAATGCTATAAATACTTAACTGATAACCGGTGAAATAAATAAATTTAAATAATTTTTGAGTGGTGAACGTACGTCGGGAGGATGAGATAACGTGGCCAGTGAAACTCCACGAAAAGTAACCAAAATGGAACGACAAAATCAAGAAAGGGAGTTCCATTGAACGTCCAAAAATATTAATGTTTGTACATGTAAACCTACAAAACGTGTAAATAATTTTTCTAGGACGAAAACCCCCGTGTAAATACAACAACGTTTAGATAAAATGACCTAACGTACTAGAAATAGTCGTTTATTTGAATCTGACGAATATAGAAAAGAACGTCTTAGGAATATAGGTATCAACATAATATGTTATATAACATCGTGATGAAGAGTCTGAGGTTGAGCAACAGTAGCGTCTAGGTATGACGTCCCATAGGGATAAAGAGCAACGGGACGATGAGACTGGCATTGAGCGTGCCAAATGGCTCAGAAATTGTCACTACGTGTTCAATCATCACGTGACAATGAAATACCTATGGAACGTGAAGAACGCTGGAATCGTGATAGAATTCGACATGCGGATCAACGATCACAGGAAAGCGAGGCCGCTCGCACCGAACGAGTTGATGAGTAGGTGGCTGGAAGACAGTCTAATTTGACATTGTCAGTTGACTAATGTTGACTAAAATTTTTCATGTTTTTATTACACACTTTTGATAAGTGTAAATTTATTGTTTCCGTTGTTATTAACAGAATATAAGGTAGTTGATGCTTATCATTTGAGGTTCTTATTTAGATATTAATTTATTTTCGGTAATGGATTAATGTTTTTTGCTATATCAGCACATTATTTTGAAAATATATTATACCAACCTCTCCACACCCACCATTATAACATTATCAATAGCTTTCCTATACCCAATCCATTTCGAGTTTCATCAATCTCAATCAATACATTAACTTATATACCCACCTAAAATATCTCCAAAAGCTCAAAGGACCATTTCTGTTTTAAAACCAACCAGACGATTCCCGAAAAATATTACATCAACCTACCTATACCCAAACCATTCGATCGACTGTACTAAAACCTCCCAGACCATCCCGGGGGCACCGCTACAGCGGGGGATAGAGGTTCAACGCGCGCAGCGCGTATTGAACCTCTAGTATATAATAGTTACCAGCACTATACACTTTGAAAGACTAATTCGTGCTCGATGTTTAATAAAAGTGCTTTATACCTACGAAAAGTATTTGAAGAACAATAAATGATGAGGAGGATCTCTAGCGCATGACAAAGGATCATACCGGTTGAATTCTGAAGGATAACATGTAGAATGAACATATTTTAATGCTGCATGTTTTACTTGAGATTAATCTACAAAATAGTGAATTTATACAAAATATAAACGGATATTTGTGCCTTTCTGGCTGAGTTCTGAAGCAAGCAAGTAGGTAAATTTATATTAAGCTAAAATTGGCCAATTTCTTTTAAGTGTATCTTTGAGATGAGTCAGTCAGTTTCATTTAAGATTATATTTCATTATTTGTAAAACAGATTTTGAGTAGCTAAAATACAGAAATTACCAAACAATTTAGTTACACATTCTTATGATTATGTTGTGGTAATGCCTTGGGTACCGGAGCAAAGACTAAGAGATGAATTAGGATGCCTCGATTCCGCTTCACTTCTACAAATTCAACTTGAATTTCTCAAACTCTCCGAAATTTATTTTGATGAAGATTATTGATTAAATTAAACGTAATGCACGAATAGTTAGGATATTTGGTGCTCCTCACAATACCTGGTATAACATTCAGATAAGATTATGAAGAAGAATAAAGCGGTTATTTTTAATGAAACTTAGACCCCATTCAATCAATTTTTTTATAGATTGTTTAGGTTTGCTTACCAGCGTTACTGACCGTGCCTCTCAAACATTAAACTAGTTTTCCTTTTTAAGTTAAAAAATACCGTCATAATCTTAAGTCCGCTTGTATGAACTGTGAAGTAGTATATAAAATATAGTAGAATTCCATTACCTATGTCAATTTATTTGCATTATTCTATGAATTTACTCGTGATTAGTAGTATATATCATATGAGGAATGATTTAGCAATTTTAGATCTCATTTATCTTGCTCTAATATAAAAAAAAAATTCCTTGAAGTAAGATGTGTTTGTTTTACGATAGATGCTCAAAGTAAGGCACAAATCGCCAGAAAACAGATGTTTTTATCAAATATTGCTCTAATGGAGAATGAAAAGATGCTGAAAATTACTAAAGTTAGAGTTTTTACTAAATATTTAAGTAAGGTATCACGCTCATTGACGTGAGAGTGCTGTAGTAACTGACATGTTAACCATATTAATAACATTTACAGTAAAACACTTTTCAATCGTTAAAAGGTATTCTTTGAGATAAGAAAGGAGGTTGCCGCATTTAAAAGAATACCTTTTCACCCAAAGCACCATCATGTCAATGATCGTATTTTATGTCAAAAGTAGTAATTTTCAAATGCTGCGCTACTGATTGGCTCTCGAAACAAAATACACATTCAAAAGGACCACAACCTATGCAGGGGAATTGTTTTTGGGTGTTGGAGAACGCTAAAGAGGAACTTGCGGGAGCAGTAGTGAATAATTCTTGTGTAGATGATCCTTGGAAGTAACATAAAAAGGTAATGACTTCTCAAGCATTTCTCAAAGCAGTTATTTGCGCATGTTATTTCAGATCATCAAGTAATTAATTGCATAAGAGTAGCAAGAGTAACCTTTAAAGGTGTCACTAAAAATATCATCCGTTTGAGTGACGGTGCTGCACAAAAGAACCCCGTGGATGATCACTCACTCAGTGATTCAACCCGAAGGTTGGTTTGGATAGTTGAGGGTAGAGCTCTCCCCAGACTAGGCCACAGGCGTGTAAATTCCACACGAAAGTACTGAAAGTTTTCAATAGTAAAAACAGCAAATTAAGTAAAAGTAGTAAGTTCCACATGAAAGTTTTCAATAGTAAAAACAGCAAATTGTACTACTCAGTAGACCAAAAGGTTGAAATACTTGTAGAGAGAAAGGAACTCCAAACTAAACCTTACTATATATTCAGCTTTCCACTGTTTCTAAGCTTTTTAGCCTTCTGGCAACGACCATTGATTACTTGCCCTTTCCTTCAAAGGCGGCCCTGTGTTTCTCAGAGTTCACGACCTTTGATTGAATGGCTATCTCGAATTATATCACTCTATGTACATGTGCATCTTAAAGCGGTTTTAACGTGTAATTTTTATTACTTCTTGGAATAAAGGAGAGTTCTGAAGTGTTTATGATGGAAAAATATAATCTAAAATCCTTATTGCTTTAGTTAAAGCTTAAAATACCAAAAATGTTACCGAAAGTGATTTTAGAGACCAAATATTTTGTTTAGAGTTGAAATATATACATTAAATTAGCTTAATTTTAGTTATCCACGGGAATACCTAATATGTCAAGGATGAATCTTTTTCTTTGAAATTAGTTTTCCTACAAATCAGGAGGCACGTTGAAACAGGAAGTCACCGCGGGAACCCTATACATATTTTTAATATTTTGTAGGTCGTCATAAATGCTTAATGCCGTTGAAGGAACTAGAAAGTTTTCTTCAACATGAAACACAGCTTAAATATTGATTTCTTATAAGATTTGTAAAATAAAATGACTTGTCAGCTTATGTAGTACCATAATTGGTTTCTGTATAGTACTCTAAGTTGTATGTGCTTTGCTGGTTTCCCTATGGTAATACATCGTATTGCATGCTCTTACTTAGTTCTAATTACCTAATGTCGAGGAGAGGAGCATTAGTTCTGGGGGTAATTCTTATGAAGGGATGTAGCTTGCCTGCCAACTTCATTCATCTCTCCTCACAGTTTCCCCAATCGCAGATCGGCATTACAAGGATGGCGGTGACCCATCGGCGGGGGTAGAACAACGTAATCGGCGTGGCGAAAAGCCGGGCGTCGTGTTATGGAGCACTTTGCCCCGAAGCGCTGCCGGTGTGCCCATTCGGCGTGTTTCAAACGAACCGAATCATCCTTTCACTCGCCGGTCCTCTTCGCCCTTTTCCACCATCTCCACTTCTGTCCCCCTCGCGACTCTCTCCTCTTCAACATGAGTCGTGGCGGGAATCGAGATAAACAGAGAAAGATTCCTGGGAATGAAGGAATATATAAGAGTGAGAGAGATGAGGATAATAACGGACGAGGCCCCACGAGATACTAATTAACTCACCCCGGTAGGCGCCAGCTTGTTGTTTCCCGTCGAATTCCGCCTGATCGCTGTTTAAATGGCTCGGCTCATGATATTACGTGTACGGAGCGAGTGCGAGAGTGAGAGAGGAAACAAGAGCATTTTGAAGTAAGGCTGAAGGTGAGGGTGGTGGCGAGTCGGCGTACAGTGGAATAGGAAGATGGCGAAAGGCTAGAACGCCTCTTGATAGACTAAGGAGATATTCGGGTGTGTGCGGGTTGAGAGAGAATGACTAAAAGTAAAGCAGAGGTAAAGGTGTGCAGTCATGGGTTAGGAAGATGAGAGAGAGAGTGAGGGAAGGGAGGGGGCATGGGAAAGTGGGCGGGATAAATTTAATCAATTTCTGTGTTTGCCTGGCCTAGGGCGGTTAGGGAACGTTATCCTCACTTTCATTAGCATCTGTCCGAGAGCAGAAGTTGCTCAAAATTCTCAACACCGGTATTAACACCTCATCTCGGGAAATTAATCAAGACATTTCTGTGTACCACGCCTATCTTCTGTGAGGTATTCCTTTAGGGTGAAAAGGGTTGATTTAAATTTCTTGAAAACGTGGAAAAAAATTATCCAACTCTTAAGGCAAAAGTAAAAATAAAAAGAGAATTAAATTAAATTTCATAATAACTGAATTTCTCATTTTAATATTTGTAAAGTAAATTCGATCAAAGTTTTTACGAAAAAATATCAAGTAGAGTAGAAATAAAAAATAGTGTTGTAGAGAATAGTAGTCATAGTGAGTACGTGAGTTCTTCCAAATGCTCGCCAGCATCATGCTTTTAGGAGCCTAATTTCTTACGACGTAATACAACCTTAAAGAATAAACTGACTGGAAAAAAGTTTGTATATAGACACTGATGCAATTGAATCCCATATGTTGTCAAAAGATAACATCGTGCTAGCAGAATAAAATACTGGACCAGGATAAAAATGTTTGGTTGCCACTCAGCAAAGAATCCATTACATGTGCACTCCCCTGTGTCAATCGGGCGATCAAATTAAATTATTTAGTTTATTATAACCAACCTAGTTTAATACTTGAGAAAACACATTGGCACTTTTGTAATAATTATTTTTAAGGGCATGACCTTCAACATAACTTTAGTTAAATTAGCTTAAAAACTTGGCTTAGGTTAAATATTCAATGAGACGTAGTAATGAGATTTGATCTTGAGTTTCGTTGTTATGAGAGGGACAGAGAAGTTGAAATTTCTCCCAGTGCATAAAAAACCCCCTTTATTTGGGCCAGAGAATGAGAAACTAGCGTTTCAGGAGTAAACGTTGGAGGAGAAAGTGCGCGTTGTAGTTAACATGATTTACACTGGGGCCTCTTGGCCGGAGTGGGATGTTAACGCGATGGAATGGTTTTGCCAGACTCCAATCAGGTGGAAAGGATTGAAGTCCGAGGATGTGGTGTGGAGGGAATGGGCAAACGGTGAAGCACTCTCGAAAACATCACTTAATTTCTCCTCGCACGCCGGCAACCGTTGTGTCCCTTATTCCCAGAAACGTTCTGGAACTGCCACCAGACTCACTATATCTCTCTCCCGTCTCCCATCCCGTGACTCTCATCTGGTTGTGCCTGGGAGCTGCTAAGTGTTCGACGTTGAACTCGAGTGGGGAACATCTTGATTCAGCCAATGTCGATTGCTTCACCACACGGTCCAACGCTCGCCCCCGCCTGTCGTGCTTTAGAGAAGTCCTTTTTACCAGTCACCACGTCGTCCTGTCTGGAAAAATAGGATTCATTTGAACTGTGGACTTTCCTGTTATTTTCTAATGGGATATTCTAGGGAAAAGATTATTGGAACTCACAAGAGACCGCAAAGTCAATGCTAAATTTCATAAAAATTCAAATTTACAAAGAATGTTTTTAGTATAAAATTGACAGTCTCAGGCGAGATAAAACGGTGGATGTGGTGGTAGGAAAAGAGATGCTATTAAAACGAAAGTGCACTTTTATACGAAAAAATGTGTTCATAAATAGCAGTTTATGGAACCTTCCCTAGGAGATAAATGTTATCCTCCCCCTCCTTTGGACAAAATTTTGTGCGCGGTCACCTGAAGATGTATAAGTAAGCCGATATGCGAAGCGGCAATAATTTATTTTCGTGGAAAAATGCCATTTTATTTTAATACAAAAACGTTTAGTAAATGACTTCAATACTAACAAGTAAACCTAAGTGTCCTTAGTGAAAATAATTAGGTAATTTCACGTGTTAGAGGAGTGTTATTTTTGCGGTGAATTAATTGCTATTGCAAAGCATTATGAGCAATAAGGTTATTTAGTTTTGTTCTCACGTCTTGATTAAGAATTATTATGGAGTGAGTAATGATGTGATGCATAGTGTGAAAATGTTTGATAAATGGGTCGTCGGTGGTGAAAATCTCCAGAGTGAGTCGCGGTGAGCAAAAAAGCTTCGCCTGTTGGGAAACTTTGCTGATGCGCTTGTGTGCTCTGGGGAGAAAGTCCGTGGATTTAATCTTCTCAAGATGAAACGGGGGCTGATGACGGAGGCAGAACCCCGAGAATGTGAGCTCCAGTGGAGGCCTATGGCACCTTCCCCGCTGAAAAATAGCTTCCTCCTTTGTATTCAGACGTCCTTTAGTGCATATATGTATATTCTATGTTTCTATGATTAATTAATGAAATGAATTCTAAAAATCATTTTCTGATTCTTGATACCGTTATCATGTAACTTAAATGACTAATTTATACAATAATAGTTTTCTCATATTATAATTTGCTTCATTTTTATTTCCTGTTTTATTTTACCCCAATTATTTTACATATTTTTTTATTTTTTTGCCTTCCTACCCTGTGTCTCTCAATCATACATCTATCTATTAATGTTCTAAATCCATATGCCTGTTAATATAACAAGACCCGTCCTGTACGCTAAAATGTAATCCTTAAGCTAACTATAACACTTGCTGAGCGTATAACTATGGTGCATTAATAGTTAATGTATCTATCTAGACGTATTTACTCATAGGGAAACCGAAGTATGGAATAAATTTGACCAAGGGACTTTGTATATACTATACTTCACAGAAGCGCATGATAGAATTTATGTATCACTGTACAAATGGCAAAAATGTGTGGTGCAAAAGTCTATTCTTATGCATTAAGGTTCCACTATGCTCCGAATATTTGACAAAATAATAGGTACAATATAACACTATATGAATTACATCGATTGACTTGTTTTCAATGCTACATGAGTGCATTTAAGAGAATAAAAAATCGTAAATAAATAAATATTAATAAGTAAATAATAATAAATAGCGTGAGTAATATTTAAGAAGATAAAAGTTGAACTCCCCTGGAGTTAAAACCTAAGTTAAAGCCAATCATGGCTAAAAGGAATAATAGTAATAAGATAAATAAATAGAATCAAAAAATAAATGGCTGGTTTCTCCTTTGTGACTGTTAAAGGAGCGCAAACCTAGCACAATCCCTTCAGTGAAAGGAAAATGGTGTCTCCTCTGGAGTAAAAGCCACTCGCGGCACACAATTAAAAGTACAAAGTGAAGTAGGTAAAACATAGAACTTGTCTTTGCTGGAGCGCAAGCACAAGTCTATGGATCCAGTTTCTTAAGGCCTGCTCCTTCACTATTTTTCTCCCGTCCAACTCAGAGAGTGAGCTGAGGAGATCGTCGATATCCACAAGTTGTTCTTTTGCCTTTTTGCGCGGATCTAATCTCTTTACGCTAGATAAATATTTCTCTAGAGTAGTAAAAGGAATGGCGCTAAAATCAGGATTGTCTATATAAAACTCCTCTATATGGCGAAAGCCCTCGACATCCTTGGTTTTCGCCTTAACACCCCTCTTTCGATCTGGCGATACAGCGGTCTCCTTGTTACTCTCCTCCTCGATCCATTTCTTCCTCTTACCTATTCTCTCACTCGTTCCAGCGACAGGATCTTCAAACAGGTCGTCGACACTAGTTGGGAGAGAAAATGAGGAAAAGGCTTGAGAATCGAAGTCTTACGATTCACTGAGAGAATCATCGGCAGGAAAGTGGGTGTCCGATGTAAAGGGCGAGAGTGCAGGGATAGATGAGATATCATCGGCCGCGGCCAGGTACATCAGAAACTGACGATTTCGAGGTTGTTGGAAGAGGGGAGGGTTTTTCGTGTGGGGTAGAAGGTGGTACTACTTCCTGAGTAGAGTAGTCTGGGAGAAGGGGTGGTTGAGGAGGTGAGGGAATATTCTCTGCGTGCTGTTGCTGTTCTTGATAGGACTCGGCAATCATCTCCTCCAGCTCCTCCTGTGTGTGGCCGGGAGGGTTGTTTGAGGTGGAAGGTTCAGCGTCCATTGGCCAAGATTTAGAGGCAGGAAGTTGTACAGGCAAGGGTGCGGTGCCCGAAACGGAGAGGGATGGAGGTTGGGGTGGTTGTGGAGGAGGAAGGGGAGGGACTTCCTCCTGCTGGGCGTCAATACGCTCCTCGTCACCATTGACATCTCCTTCTTCCTGCAAAAATAGGATTTGAGGACAGACCCTCGAAATGTGGCTATGTCGATTACAGGTGTTACATCTGTTATCATTATATTCAATAAAAATACGGTGTGGTGTGTCCTCGATTTCCACAAGGAAGGAATCAGGGGGAATGATTCCATTAGATGAAATGTGGAACACGGGGACAGATTTTGCTATATTTAGGCATTTTGATAAAATAAATATCTGGTTGTATCATATGCTATATTAAAAAGCCCTAAGGACCCCCAAAGGCCCCCGAAGGTCCCCCCTAGGGCTCCATGCGAAGCATTGTGTTCGATGCAGTGGTTTCATATTTTGCTTTTTAAAGTACTTTCACTCTATATTTAGGGCTGGAATTTTTTTTATCGGATGGCTGAATAAATGAAATTTCTAATTTTATCAATCGATTTTCTTCTACGCTCCATATTTTTCTGAAATTCATGTTTTCAGTTGAAAAATCTCACAGTTTTCTCTGAAATCAACAATAACATATTTCCTTGGCAACCAGAGATTTTATTTTCATAGAATATTCACGCCTCTAGCATTTAAATATCACGTTTTCCTGCTGGCCCATGATAGTATGAAGAAAGAAAATCCATATAAGAAGGGCTCAGAGTCCCAAGGACCCCATGATAGATTGCTTCGGGGAGTAATCAATAAATTCAATGCATATTTACAACAAGTATACTCTTCAACGTCTATTCTCAAAGTAACTGTCAAAGGGGCATTGTATGTATATGGGAGACCACTTACGTAGTAAACTTTACACATAAAGGAATTAAATAGAATACACACTTAAGTAAATGTACAAGAATATTTACGTGCAACTAATAGCAATGGTAATAATGCCTCTTTTGCTACAACAAACACGGCGTTGTTTATTATCGTTTAATACTCAGGTGTATTACACGTAGTGGAACCGTCTGCCTCTAATTACGATTGCGAACTGTTTTTAGACCAATTCCCACATCATTAACGTCACGAGTTATTTATATATGTTTAAAAGTGTTCATACATATATTTATATGTTTTTATATATATTTAAAAGGGTTCAAAATCAAAAGTGCAGTTAACTTAAGTACATTCACTCAATCATCGAGTTGCCTAATCAAGACTCACACTTGCCGATGTGTTTCCATTCCTTGGGCTTAAAGATATATCCATCAACATGCCTAAAAGAAAAATGAGTAACCTTTCGAAAAATCTTCTAAAGCAAAATGACTGTCTTATTGTGATAAAATGAGCCCTTGAAAGAAAAACGACAAAGGTTAGACTTGGATGGTCAAAGGCATGCCCACTAGCGATCTCATGAGCATCTCCCCGTGGTGTTTCTGGAGTTGCGTTAAGAACCACACAAATTTCATCCTTACCCTACCTACGGACGGGTAACCAGCTCTAAATCTGGTTCAAACATAGACGCATCTGTTTCAAACCTTCAATCTATTTTAAGATGGTGGAAATTATACTGACGTCACTACATGATTCTTACTCGAAAGAAGAACGGAAATTCTGCGCAATTAACGACATCCGTGCATGAAAATCGACAAGTGCACTAAGAATCGCCATAGATTTTTTATTTAGCAACCGAAACCAATGGTTATGGCTATGCCGAAGGCGCATTTCGGGTGATGGAGGATTCATAGGTGAAATAGACATAGCTGATGCTGCAAATGCTCCTTTTGACGTTGTCAACCGCTGTATTGTACCATACTCTCCAATCCTGATTAAGATACTCAACGCACATATCTACGTTGAATAGTGCAACTGAATTAAGTCATTGGATGCAAATATATGTATGTACACAAGGGAAGCGATTATGCTGTTAATCACTCAGAAGACGGCTCAAGAGAACCGTAGGGACGAGGTGACCATCTATCAATATTTGTTATTTGAGTAGTAATGAGTCTGCATGGCCGATTTTTGGGTTTCCCGTGCCTGAAAGTGGACCAATAGTCAATCATCTCTCCGTGCACCTGAAAAAACGGTCAGCGTGTCTACTACAACGATTACAACATACAAGATAGGTTACGAACTCCTCAAATGACCATGCATACAGTTTTTATTCAGGCTTTGCGGTTTTCTTATGAAATAAGTTTATTGTTTTTCACACCCTTTGAATTTCAACGGGTACCTTCCGCTAGTAGGATATGAAAAGCCACCTTAACGTCGCCCTTTGCTCAGTAGCCATTTTGCCTTTTTTAGAGGCTTAAAAACATTACCAGTAAATGCGTAAAGGAAACTTTGAATGCCGTACGGTATCATTCAATAAGTCTTAATAACAATGCAGGATATCAAGAGAGCCACGGCAAGGTAATAGTGGCCTGCATGCATATTATACCCATGAGGCTGAGGCGGAGATGTTTGGGAAATCCAGGCATTACCCTCGCCAAAAATATTTTCTCTTGATCAAAGTTTACATCCCGTCGCTAAGTTTCCTCTCGCTGCCGTATTGTTTGGAAGCGCATTAACTACTAAGGTCGTTATCGTTAATAGGATAGAAAGGAGACGAAGGCAGGCGGATTCCGGGCGTTGGCATAAGCCTACTACTTGCCACAGGATCCAAACTGTCATAGCTCTTAACTTTCCGAGGGACGGAATGAGAACACTACCTGGCCCTAGTCTTTGTAACTCTCTCAAACTAGGGGCATAGCAGCCTAGGTTTGAAAGGCATACCTCACGGAATTGACGGGGAAGAGGTCTCGCAATTATACTTTTACTTTTTCACGAGAAACGTCCATGAATGTTAAGTTCCATGGGTGAGAGAGGTAAACGTAAATTCGATTTTTGTCTTCATGGACAGGCTTGCTTCCTAATACTTAAAGTAACTTATAGAGCAGAAAAGAAAGCCTCATTTTACGAAACCTTCCTTTCCTTTTGATGGTCATGCACTTATCAATTATTTATCCAATTTAATCACTCATCCTAATTAAAAATTATTTTCCAGATAATTCTTTTTATTGCATGTAATATGTTGAAGAAATCTAGGTCTTTCTAACTACATTTGTCGTAGGTTATAGTTTACTAATCCTCTTTCTGTTCTTCACATACTAATGTATGTATTTTATAGTTCGTAATTACTTATTTTTTTTCTTTTTTAAGTAACAGCAAGTAATACTACTGCATCAAAGTAATTCTCAGATGACGAACTATCTTTCTGAGAAAAATGATGCCCATAGCCTGTTTTATTTAAGATATATTATGTAAGAAAATTATTGAGCGGAAATTGGGAAAGTAAAAATTTAATAGAACTTTAATATCGTTTTTACTCTGAGAACTTTACTGCGAATGACATTTTTCAAATAATAATTTGCTGCAAATTTGGGTAATTCTCTTTTGGAATCATTGGTTACTGATGTATGACTGTAGGTTTTCCCGGCGAATGATGTGAATGAAGAGCTCTTGCGTTTCACACCTGGTCAGGTTCTCCATAACTTCCGACGCTTCGACGAGCGACTCTCCTATCGCCTTAGATTCCTGAAGGCGATGGGAGAGTCGCTCGTGGAAACGTCGGAAGTTATGGAGAAGCTGACCCGGTGAGAAACCCGTGTGCTCTTCATTCTCATGGGTTAATTATTAAATTTGGTGTCATATTTCTTCAGAGATGAGGAATTCTAATACCATATGTTATTCCCTATAGTATCTAATAAAAATCCTTAGTCAGTAGGCGTCATACATAAACGTAGAGTTCATTTCTTGAGTTATCGGAAGCCGGCGGGGGATGTAATATAATTTTGTTTGTAATATTTGGTTACTTAAGATTTCATTGGCTGCACTCAAGGCTTAGCCATTTTATTATAAATCACTTCTCTTTGCTTTGACCTTAACCAAAGAACCTGGACTATTATCGCTCAAGCGTTTATACTATGACATGATGTAAAAGTGGCAAGAATACCCTGATAAATTCATCCTAAAAATACACGTATTAATTCAGCCTCTATCTTGTGATTCATATTGTCTGTTATCTTTCTTATTTCATTAAAAGTAATTGTTTAGTGTCCTATCATTGGCCAATTCTTTCGGAAAAAAATTCCATAATTCGATATCTATTTAAAATTATGTACTCCTTGTTTCCTAGAATGATTAATGACATCTGCTTTAGTTCTTAGCGAAGATGATTAATAATTCCTTAGAACTATCACTAACAAATATCATTGTTGGCAATAAGAACCAGTAATAGCATATCATAGCATATTTTCTCTTTTCTTCTCTGCAAGAAAAGTTTGATGCCTTGCCATGCTTGTTAACATGGTCAACATTCATCTAAGTTAATTCCTGGCTATATTTCAATGAAAACTATGCGTGTCCCTCCCAGTCTCCCTCATCATCTTTTGTATTCTCTCAATTGCAATACCTCCAGGAAAAAAAAGTCGTACAACGCAACGGCTTCCATTCCTTTGCAATTTGTGGGGACTAATTATTCTTCGCCATCAATATTCGTAAAATATCGTACTTTCTTACTCATGCTCATGTGAGACTAGAGGCTATTATTTATTTATTTATTTGAAAAGTTGATCACATACAGCATTTCTGCCAATTTACAGTGACATAGTTATCTGGTTCAATGGTGATTCATTCATCACCAGCTTGTACGATACTGGCTCCTATTATCATTTAGAATTGTTAAGTTGACTAATTTTGGGTTTATGTTCTATTAAATGTTTAGCAAAAGATATTTTTTTATTTATACATTAAATATTACTTTTCAAGCTATTCACCTATGATCAATTTTTATGATGTTCCCCCAATTTCAGAATCAATTTAATTCAAATCATGACTTGTTGGCACATAATTGTATTATTTTAGTAATTGAAAACAATACTCGCTCTCCGAGGAGAAAAGCGGTCATTTGAATTGAAATAATATTGGATTTATATTCTCTTTTTTATTATCTTGCGTCCAAAATAGTAGAAAGGGCATATTCAAGGATACCCATACTTTTTTGCGTCGTATGGTACTAAACTTTCCCCTCCCGCATTCCCAGGGCAACACACAACGTTTTACTCCTGAAAATAAAAGTCAGCATCCATTTTGTTGAAATCTAAATTCTCTCTCTTCTTACGCCACGCTAGGAACTTGACGGAAAGTAGAGCAACTGCTCCCGCCCGCATGGACGCAATTTGTCCTGATCCTCCACCATGCTCTCGACATTCATTTCACCTCCCCCTCTCAACTCCCACCCCCTTCTCAACGTCTCCTCCCCACCTTTGAAAATTGCAGCCTTCTCTTCCTTCCTACATCTCCCAAGGCTTTTCCTTCACTTACCCCCCTTCAACGAACGTCTTCCCTCCTCGTCCTCCCCTACACCACCCTACTCTCACTCATCCCCTGGCCTCGCACTTTACTCTGCCCTCACCCACCCAACCATCTCGCCTTTCTCTCCTCATTCCATTCCACATCCATTTCGACACACTCGCTTTTCGCACGGCGAGAAACTCAAAAGTACTCCTCCCTCCTTCCTTTCCTTGCCCTCAGCCCTATTCCCTCTCCTCCACCTCCTCTTCCACTCCCATCAAAAGTTTTAAGGAGATCTTCCTCGGCACTGCGGGTGGTGTCTCGAAGCTGATACCTCGTCACACCGTGTTTAGAGCTTGAATCCCGCTCTTCCTACGTGGTTCCTGCGTTGGAGAATTCCACCTGGCTGGACTTTTGGTTGGGAGCTCTTAGCGCCGGAAATTTATCTCTGCATTTCGCTGCTTGAGCGAATTCTGTTCGTTCATTCAAGGTTTTAAACAAATCTGTATTTTCGTTTTGACTCCTTCGTTTTCATCTGAGGACACCCGCTACACTCGTGATTTCCCCACAGTTTTACCGGGCTGTACTCTTTTTTTAAGATTTATGTGAACGGAATATTCTTTGCTCTTAGCTGTATGAATTATTTAGGTCTAAAAAAAGTGCGTGATTAATTCATTTTTTCAAGTTAACTTAAGATAAGAATCCCATTTCCGGAGTGCAACTCATTTCATTAAGAGAATTTGATACGATGAGAGTAGTGTGCATAAAAATATTGATTGAAACACAAGCACTGAAACTAATGAGTCAAGTTTCTCCACTATACCTGACCTGATTGTTGAATCCCAGAATAGTGCTAACAAGAACCCCCTTAAACAAGTTTCACTGCGAAATTCAGTGTAACTATCATTAATTGTTTTAGAAATGCTGCATTGACCATGTCGATGGCTATGCAATATTTCTTATATTTTATGTAAGGGCTAATTTTCTGTTCCCAAATGAGTTTTATTTACTATTATTAGGAATGTATTTAATAAATTTTAGTATTATCCTCCATCATCATCATACTGTACAGAAATTACATCAGGTATATTTTATGAGATTACGTGCTATAAGTATCATACATACTACAGTTATATGGGTAAGATTGAACGTCATGTTATCATACGGCCCTCTTCTGTTTGTGTTCTGAGCTTTCGCAGGTATATTGGCCTGTTTCTTATGCCTTTTGGTATGATTTACCGCCCCAGGGTCTCCATTATGACGACCTCACTTCACGTGTAACCTTCGAAGTGTTGCCGACCTGAAAGGTCTCTCATATTCAGGTAGCCTGTCGAAGTGAAAGCACTCACCAGCGGTCAGACGCACAAATTTCACCGCTGCATAGATTACCGGACTTCCTACGCCACGATTATGCCTTAATATACACGAATAAAGCCTTTTCCGCAGGTGCCTCCCGGACACAATTCCCGTCCCTTCTCGATTCCTTCCCATCTCCTCACCTCCCACAGTAGCGTTCGGATCCTGCCGGCGGCCAGCTTTCCCTCACGCACATTTCACACCCCTTAGTCCCAACGCGCTGCCGGCCCTGCTTCTCCCCCCATCCTCCCCTGCCACCCCTGGCCGCCCATCACTCTCCACCGTTCTCCGATACTCTCTACCGCCCCATGGGTGGGTGGGATGTGCTCCTCTGCTAGCGCACATATGGATACATGAACGCATGTAACGCATACTTTTACATGTGCTGAGGTGTTCGTTTTAAATGTGCTGAACGGCTGAGGTGTTTCGATTTTAGGATAGTCCAAGATTGAAATACATGTAACAATTTAAGATGGGACAAAATCGGATGGATTCCTTGAGAACAACTTCAGTAAATGAGATTTAGGAGACTAATTCCTGCATAAGAAAATGATAATAGCTACAATAAGATAACCCTTATCGTTATTAGAGATGATTAGTTATCGTGTAAGCCTTAGAATTTTGTAATATTTGTGCTGTATATAGCCTTGCGAAGTCAGAGTAAGTTAAGTTCGATTTATCAATATCTTACATCTTTAATGTAGGATTTATCAAGATGTAATGACTTTTTGGGAAATTGTGCAAGAAGGAATGATTTCAGGTGTACGAGGAATATATATAGAAATAAAACTTACTAAAATGTTACAGATATAAAATGACCATTACGATAAAGAGTTATCGTACTAACCCAAGAAGACTGCAATATATATGTGTGCATAGTGTTACAAATTCAGAGTACGTGGTTAATGTAGAATTTATCAATATCCTAAATCTTAAATATAGGATTAACCAAGATGCCTTGAGATTTTGGAAGGCCCTCACGCACATTTCACACCCTCCGGTCACCACGCTGCCGGCCCTACTTCTCCTCCCTTTCTACCCCCTGTGCCACCCCTGGCCGCCCATCACTCCGCCGCCCTCCGATATGCTCGGGTCCGCCCCGTGGCATGGAATCCCCGCGCCTCCCAGTGCTACTCCTCCTCCCACGAACCCAGCCACCCGCCCGCCTACACTATCTTCCCTTCGGGGACTTGAGTAGGGAGAAGCAAGGTCGTTTAAATATGCATGGCCCTTGTGCTTTATGGGGTTGTCTCACGCTGTCCTCTCCTTCTCCCCCCCCCTCATGCCTCCGCCGCGTACCTTCGTCTTCCCGATCCTCTGCGCCCCCCCTGCCTCCCCCTGAGCAATCCCCACACCCGCTCCCCGGCACTCCTCGGGGACCGTGGGAGACAAGAGGCGGGTGCAGGGAGCCGTGTTGGGAGCGGTGTGGGGGTAGAGCGGTGTGGGCAGAAACAGATATTGAGGGGAGGAGGAGGAATGGTTGATGTAGATGCGACCACTTTGGTCGTCGAAAACGGGTAAAGGGAGCTTACCAAACGAGAGGTGGAAGATGGATAAAAATACTGGGAGAGGAAATAAAAGTGAGCCGAGATGGGGAGGTGGAAAAAAAACGTATATATATTCTTTCGGGTGGAGAAATGGCAGTTGGTCTCCCCTAACCCATTGGACCCTTACAGCCTTTATCTCCACCCTTACCATCGGCGCCACCAGTCAGGGAGAGACAGTATGGCTCAAATGGACCGATTTTTAGAATTCCGTTCTCGTCGGGTTTGGTCGGGGGGAGTGTGGTGGGAAGAGGAAGAATATTCTTCCTTTTGCCACCACCTACAAAAAAAACAACCCTCCCACCCCAATACCACACCATTCGTGAACGACCCATCGAACCCTACCCACACCCTTTCTCGCATTAGTCGTTTGTATTCCCCCCTCCAATTTATTCCACTTCTTTTCTTTTATGTTTTAAATATTTTTTCACGCCCGCGGATTTGGGTAAACGCGAGGTTATTTTTTTCCATTGTTTTACGGGCTAAAGCGAGGTAATTTACGGCAAAAAGGGCGTGGGGAGGGCAAGGGGGAAGGGATAGTGAGTGTGGGGTGGGGTTAGAAGCTTGGGTAAAGTGCCATGATGAGAAGGTCCGGGGAGATGGTGGGGTGTCGGTACCACGGTTGGGATTGCCCCCCTTCCTTTCCACGTGGGACGGGCGGTGGGGGAGTTACAGGGGATTGCATGTAGGCGCATGGGAATGCTCGCAATTAGCAGGAAAGTGTGATTATGCAGCAGGTGAGAGCCTCTTTATACATTCCCTTTTTCTCGACGCCCACCTCTACGCCTACCTACCTCCCTTTTACCTCCAACCCCCCACCCCAACACCATTCTCCCTCTTCAGTCTCCCCCCCCTCTCTATATCCCCCCGTTCTACGCATGCGCGAATGGAATCAAGGGATTTTTGGCCTTTTTTATTTATGCTATTTTTGGGCTCCGTGCTTAGCGTTTTTAATTCCGGGGCCGTATCTCGTGATTAGCATAATTACGATCATTGGCCGAAGGGAACAGCTAGCGGAACGTGTTCCGGGCGATATTATTTCGGGAAATTGAAGGAATTGGTATGCAATGAAAGTTTGGTGCGTTACGGATGCGGTAGGAAGTGGTGTAACTCTTTTTTTTCTTTAATCAAGTGGGCCAAAGTTTTAATTCTTCCTGGCTCCCGGTGATTTCCAATGGGTGGCATGTAGAAATAAATAATTCTTGGCGATTTATAACTTAAAGGTGTGGTGGTGGTGTTAGAAGACGAATTTCATTTTCACCGTAGTACATATCATTCCTTACAGCTGTAATTACGAATTGCCCATGGGTATCTTAGGAATGCATCTGTAGCAGTGAGGGAAAGCAAGCATTGATTTCCTTTCTTCCAAATTATATTTGCTAGGTCAAAATTCTGGCTTTAGTGGAAAACCCCGTGCTTTATTTACTACTAATTTCAAGGGAAATCTGCTACGGATTACGCCTCTCGGTTGCCACCTGATGCTCAGAGTTCGAATTAGGAGGCATTCAATGTGGATTGATGAAATGAGAATGGAAAATGACAAGCTAAGCAGGAGGAAAACTACACTGCTAATGAGCATATTGATGCATGAAGGCATAGTTTAAAAGTGCTAGACTGACCGGATGTGGTTTTTAAATTTAATAAAATACCGAAAGACGAGTATAAATAATATGTCACAATTTTAGAATGGACAACATTGGATGGATCAATGAAAGAAACGACTGAAAAAGAAGATTTCGGAGTCTAATTCCAGCCTAAACAAAGAATTATAGTTATAAGAAGATGAACTTTATCGTTTTTACTGATAAATTATGATGAGTTATCATCTTAGCTCAAGGAGGTCGCAACATTTGTGTTTTGGAATCTTTCACGACATCAATGTAGTTGTCATTGTAATTTTATCGAGATCTTAAATGTTAGAATTAATCAAGATGCCTTAATATTTTCTAGGTACTTAATTGAAGTAATAATTTAAGGTAAACGAGGAATTGAGATAAATAAAGTAGACTATTAATATTAAATGGAGAGAAGAAGGATTTTTCCTGAAAGAAGACTGAAAAGATTTACGCAAGAGTATTGAGTTGAAGAAGATCTTTCAGAAGTAGCTTTTTTAGTTCATTTTAGTCATTATAATCGTTGGAGTTACCTTAACTGGAGGCAAGAGGAAACATTATGCAACAGAATTTTAATAATGGCACAAAATATACAATATATTCAGTTTTCTCAACACCCGCATTAAATAAATCTACAAGGCACTTTACCCCAATCATGGCACCGGGTGACGATGATAGATACGCGAGACATCGCAATGCTATGTATCATGCCTGAGGTTATTTTCATTGTTGTTTCTTTAATTGTTTTTATATCTAATTATTTTTCCCTGAATGGTTACCAATTCACCACATAAGAATAAGTAGGTAAAATGTCAGTGCTTTCCATTCGTAAATTAACTTAAAATTGGACGCCGGTCGATTAAATCACCGGAACTTTTTGCGTGTACTTAAGAAGTCATATAAATCCTCGGAGGCGCAATCATTCATACCTAACTGTTATTCCTTCAGTCATCATCAAATGGTATAAATATTGGCTTGCATTTACATTTTCATGTAAACATCATTGAATCAATAGGCTTTTTCCCTGAAGTTTGAGCTGCACTAAGCCTTATGTCAAATAAAATATATTTTGAACCATCAAAATGTTATATTCCGCTTTCTGACAGTTGTGATAATGGAGCTGTTAATTGTTTCAGCAGTCTTACGCTCGGGGACGCTACTGGGACTCATAAAACGCAGGAGTTAGTTGGTTTAGCTATAGTTATACGAAAAAATATGCATTTCCTGAATTCAATTGTCATGTAGAGAAAATATGATTTATCTTCTAATTTACCGTCATATCCTATACCTATTATAGCAAAACGTTTCTTACATTCTACATTTTGGTATTAATATTAGAAAAATAAACATTCAACCACTAACTGGTTATACTCATTGGTTTATATTAAATTCAAGTTAAATTTTAAAGAACAGATTCTTGTTTTTCCGTAATTTACAATGTAAATGATTATTACTGCTCTATTAAAACATTTTGTTATGTTGAAACGTTATATGTATGCCAGTACTTTATGGTATTTATGTGTTTAGCATGGTACTCTAAAATTATTTATGTACAAATACTACGGATGGATATTATTCCGCACTTAAATAGACTTTGGTGAAATTGCGAAAAGGCACCCCTATTGCTTATAGCCATGAACCACTCCCATAATTACCATTATATTATTTACTATGCACCTGTATGACCGTGATCATCAAAGGCCTAAGAAGTATTATGAGGTGTTCACGTTTTAGCCATTGTATCGTAATGCCCGTTGCCAAAGAGTCATAACGTGAAGAGTCTTATGCGTCTTTTGACATATCACCTCTCAGTGATTAGTTCATTGATGGAAGATTATTGGAATGGTGACACGTTTTTTATTTTGTGTCCGTAAAAAAAATGCCAAGGAAAAGGAATATCAATCGTACAATTCTCGTAAAAGTCGTAAAATGAGACAACGTTAAGAATGACCGGAATATCTCCGTTTTCCTTGATATTCCGATGGTGTTCGCAGCCCATTTCCGCGTGTCCACCGTAAAAATTCGGAGAAATTATTTCCGGAGAACGTGCAAAAAACATTTTTTTTCTGCCGTTTGCTTTTACCCCCCCCTTAACTACTGAAAACTTGGATGTTGCCGACCGTCTGAAATTAATGGCGCGGGTGATCTGCCGCATTTGCTCTCGCGGCCATAGTAATGCAACTGGGCCAACTTTCCCCCGTCCTCCGCCTCTCTTCCACGGGAGGAAACAACTCGTTAAAAGCAAAGTTTTTAAGCTCCCTGCGAACGACAGAATCTAAACATTTTCGAGACCCGGATTCATCTCCTCTCGTTGCCCGTGACTCGAACACTTGTTACGATTTCGGGGCGGTGGTTGGGAATGGGGGGAGGAGTTATAAATATATGAACAATGGCCGTCCGTCTCCCCGTGTTTTTTTTTCAATGACAGACGGCACCAACAAAAGACAGTAAATCACACGGGATGCGTGTAAAAAAAAGCGAGAGAGAGAGAGGGGTCAGATTAATCGCGACGGCCCGTTTGTATATATCACACGATTGCTGAATTTGTCATTCCGGAGACGCGAATTCCTTGATATCATTTTTATTGCGCGGTCGTAACCTCGCCCACCACTGCTCACAGCGCCATTTCACGCCCCTCTCTACCCCTGCCCTCCCCGCCTCTACCCCAGTTTTACCCCCCTCCCACCATATAAAAAAATCTCTCCTCTCCCCAACAGCTGTGCGGCAGCGTCGAATGCCATTTCAATGCCGCTACGCTCCGCGATGTAGATGCAAAAGATACATTCATTCCTTGTGAGAGCCCCCCACCCCGCCCCCCAAACCTTCCCCCCCCATCTCTTTCTTTCTCTCTCCCTCGCCATATATTTCCATTCGCATGCCTTCCTCAAGTGGTTCGAAACGCGCCACTAAATATAGAGTCATTCTTTTAATCCCTTTCCTCTTCCGACGCTGTGCCACTTTGTTACGCCGCTCGTATTTCAACTGTCACGGCAACGCGTTCGGGACGCCTCCTTCCTCCTCCTCTCCCTCCCTCACAACCTCTCTCTCCTCTCTCTACCTTCTTCTTTCTTTTCACCCAACCCGCCTACCCTCTTCCTACCTCCCACCCTCGTCCTCCACCCGGAAAGCCTCCTGCTTTTCGTCCCTACCTTTTAATCTCCCGTTCCTTCTCCCTTTAGGCCTTCCTTCCATCTCTCTCTCTCTTGAAACCCCATCTTTTTTCCTTTTCCCTCTATACCTCCCCACACTTCCTTCCCTGCCAATCCTACCTCCTCATCCTCCCTCTTTCCTACCTCAACCACCTCCCCAAAAACTCCGTCCCAACCGCTCCTCCCCGCAAATAGTCCTTCTCACTTTCTAAAACACTGCCTTTCGGACCAATCCTTTTTCTCCTCCCACTTCGCAGTTTTCTTTCACTCGCCCTGATTCAAATTCCATCACCACCATTCTTGCCAGGGGCTCCTCCTGTTCCCCCTCCCCCCTTGAGGGCCACTCCTTCTTCCCGTCCTCTCAAGCAACTCTTTCCGCACATTCTTTCCTCATTCTTCTTACTTTTAATCCCCTCTTCCTTTTTTTCATCTTTTCCCATCTATATATGTGTTTGGCTGGTCCGTTTTTTCTTTCTGGGAGAATCCTGGGGTCATTTGCGCCGCGAAGGATAGGTGTGCGCGTTGGCGAGGTAAGAATTACTTTGGGGAATAGAAAATAGCGTGGAGATAGACCCGGCGATAGCATTAACCTATTACTAACGAAAGTAGCTGACAGTTTATCGAATAGAGGCATAAAACGTTCCTCATGTGGTTGACAGTATGGGCTCTTATGGAGATTCGTTTTCGGTGTAAATATCCATGGGGGCGAAGTTGCAATGTGGCCAAGAGCCGTTGTAAAGTTAACGTCGTGCTATGCGTAATATTTTGCTAATCCTATTTTCTTAATAATTAATGTATTTTAAATTTCATAATTAACTCTCTTTTCTATTTTTATGTTACAAGAATTACTACTGCATCAAAATAATTCCCTGATGACGAACAATGTCTTTGAGTAAAATGATGCCTATTGTTTGTTTTATAGGTTTGTTTAGGTATATTGTTTGAGGAAATAATTGAACTATAATTGGGATGGTAAAAAGTTAATATAGTTTTTAGTGCTTATCATTTTGACTCAATGTTTAGACTGAGAAGTTCACTGCGAATGACCTTTTTTAAATAATTTATTTCGGCAAGTTTGGGTAATTCTCATTTGAAACCACTGGATAGAGACTTGATATATTTGGTGAAATATTTCCTTATAGATGGGGAATATAACCAAATATACAACCTATAGTAACAAAACCTACACTAAATAATATAACAAACGTATACTATCTAATGTAACTAACAAAACCTATAATAGCCATTAAAAGTATACTTACTGCACACCTACGAGTAATCTAATATGCAAAAAAATTCCTTTATTAATTCATTTATATTTAGCGCGGTGTTTAAAATGGTTACCCACACGGCCAAGAGATAAGCTTACAGAGCGTTAGTTTGGAAACAGCATTATACATAAGGCCCCTACTGTCAACTAAACGCGGAACGCTCTATAACAAAATTCGGTGGCAGTTGCGCAGAAGAACCTTTTAATTGGAGGGTTCCATTGCCTAAGAACTTGGTTTGCACGCCGGAGTATATAAGACTTCTCTTTTGACTGCCAGGGATTCATGAGATCTCTAACATTCGTTACAATCCTCAAGATGTTCAGTCAGTTATTTGCATCAGATTTATAGCTCACTAAGACTTGCTGTTGCTTCCTCTACGCTCTTTTACCGACCCCTTCCATGCAAGCCTTCCCTACATAAACGAAACACTACGTGCTGGGCACTGTCACTTAGTGGCGGTACCACTATATCATCCTAGGGAGGGATTTTGGTGCTCTTCACTTATCATCCTTGTGAGGGCTGAAATCAGGGTCCACTAGATGGAATGATAGTGTTATAGCCACCACACCAACTGTATGCAGCTCGGGTCGGACGGTTTGGCCCAAGGTGTAGGATATATCGCATTAATTTTAATGTTATGAATAGATGAGTAATTCGCTCACTTACCTTTATAACAGATGCTTCACTAAAGAGTAACTTTTCCATCACGAAATCTGATTTAAAGGCTCTTTGGATTATGACTTAAATTGGTACTAATACCTCTATCAAAATATTTCGATTGGGATTTAAAAAATAATCCCACTCAAAGTACCAAAAAACATGGGTATCATCTGAGAAATATCAATATTCCAAAGAATTATAGCTTCAAAATATTTATTCGTGTGTTATATCCAATGGAATTTTCGGAAATAGGTGATCATGTTGGCAAGATAAGGATTATTTTGGGAATTGAGAAAGGTCGATTTAGCTCACTCTAAACTGAAGACGCGAAGGAGTCTCGAGTATAATGACACGTTTGACGCAGTACTAAACTTGAGGAATTATCCACATGGCGTTACACCAAAGAAATCGACTTAGCCATGAAAATATAGTTTGACTTTACCGAGATTCAAACCCAGATCTCCCAATTGCCGGAAAGGTGTGTTCGTCAGTTATATCTCCAAGCCTCTTAGTTCGTGCTGATTTTCAGCAGGGTTTAATACCAACTAGATTTTCTCATCTCAAGTTTGCAAAATAGTAAAAAGTACTTCCCCTTGGATCCACTCCCCCTTGGAGCACTCCTGTCAACATACCAACCCGATCACACATATATATTCCAATCCATCAAATATGATGACTATATGCGAAAAGCGTATATCATATCATACAAGAATGATTTATGAGTATCAGATAATAAGCTAAGAGCTTACAACTAAAAGTTGAAAAGAAATAGGTAAATACGCCATGAGTGAGAAAGTACGCAATGAAATAATAATTTAACTTGATGCAGATATGAGCGCGGATATCCCAAATTACAGCAAGGTGTTGTAGTCTGTCATATTACCAATCTCCGCCCCGTTTATCCGTTCAGTCATCGTCTTTCATTGTCTCTGCAGCGCATCCTTTCGTTGTGTTCTTTTCGTTCATTCCCGCGGGCTAAACCCTTGGCGAGGCGTGGCCATCTCGGTCGCCCAGCCCACCATAGCGCACGTCTTTTGCTCTTTGTATGGAAATCGGAGCTCGTGGAAACACGGCAGCTAGTCGTGACAATGGAGATCTCCCTGAAATGGCTTGTCGCATTGTCTGCTTTGATAGTGGCCGGTTTCCCTCCAATGCCCGTCTTCCTTCAGTGGCTGACGGTACTCCGAACGTCATCTAGGTCAGCGGATTTTCACCGCGTTGAAGCCCCTTTGAGATTGTTGTCCCAAGTCCCTGGTCTTAGACATACATTCCATCCTTGCTTGGGCAATGATGTGGCTTATCCCATTAGCGCATTCTTACAGTCAATATTCTCCGAACGGATGTCACGCTGGGAGTAAACAATAGTAGTTGTCAGCTCACTCAAATTCTAATTTCAAAGTCTTTTCAAAATCCTTTCCTTATCCTGAACGATGTCGTCAGTTTTTACTTTAATAGTTTGTATTTTAAAACTTCTTTCCATTGACATAGGCTGCCTCATCATAAAATTGAATCAATTTTTAACTGATTGCGTAATGTTTTAGTTTTTATTCCCATGTTACGTCAATTTTTCGACGACTCCTTGAGAAGGCTGAGAGGTATATCTGAAGAGATATGTATTTAATTGAATTTCACCTCCCTGAGGGACCTAAGAGCCTAAAAACGGATATCGAAGCCATACGCTAGGTTTATATGCACTGTCTTGTTGAATTTCAATCGTCATCATCTTTTTTTTTGAAGTTTCAAAAATGGAGAAATTGGAATGAGATTTGCGTTGAAATGTACCATTATGTTTTCATTGCACCTTTTAATTAGAATTTTGTATGCTATTATGCCTCACAATTTGTTCCAATCTACCACAGTTTAACTTATATCTAAGATGTACTGGGCCTTACCATCAATCGGATTTTATCTCATTATAGTATTTCAAGAAAATATCTATTTAATACCTTGTTCCATGCGCCACACAGTGAAAGTTGAGCATGTGGAATGTCGTAAATACTATGTCCATATTGGATTAAAACTGACACAAATATGACGTTAGCTTCATTGCTGAACATATATTCTCCAAACCTCAGAGATATGGTGCTGCTATTCTGTTTAAAATGTTGGATCAATTATCCTGGACGTTAATCCTATTTTAAAGCTCTCTGTTTGCTTATAAAAGCTATGGATGCTTAATTTGAGAAGCATAATTAACGGTAATGTAGCCAGTGAGATAATAGCTACTGCAAAAGTATGTTCACGCCTCTTCACAAAAATGAATAAAATGATCCATAAAGGAATTGTCGCGTCGTAACAGCAATTTTTAAAGGATTTTTGCTGATCCATTCATTTGATAATCCATTTTGATGACATCCAAATTTGGTTTGTATTGCTTTGACACCAAATGTCGTAACGCTGAAGCATATTTATTGATGGGGTAACTGTCATGAAATAAAACGCGTTCATCATATGCGCACTTTAACACGATAAGTTTTTCAGGTTATTGTAAATAAATTCATAGCTTAATAAGGTTTACAATTGGTATAATATTCGCAGGAAAATTGTAAGCACTGCGTTGCTTGTATATAAGTTTATATAAAGTGAATATTTATTGTTTTACTCGGAATTGGAGACGAAGTATCTGTAAGAACTATAATCAATTTAAGTCTTCGGTAAAACTCCCTGAAATTACTTTCCAATCCCTTCCCATCCACTCTTCTCTCCTCTCTCTAGTTCCCTGTGCTTCATCCGATTCCCCATTATCAACCGGATCCCTGTATTCATTGCCTTTCTCAGCATCCTTCGGCAACCTCCTGCTCTCCCTCCCACTCGTCTGCAAACAACCATTTCCTACTCACCACGCCCTCCATCCTTTTCAATTTATTTCCTTGTTTTCCGATAGATCTAATTTTATTTTAATTTATAAGTGCGCTTCCCTCTACGCTCTCCTTTATTTAGGAGGCTAATGAACTACCAGATGATATTTTATGTTTTATGCAGTCTCCTTAATGCTAGTGTGGGGGTTTAATTTCCCTGGGATGGTGCAGAATATTTTAATTATTCGTAATGAATTCTTTTGAAGACTACGTTATTCCACCATCTAATATATATTCGTCTATATCTAAAATAATCGTGTTTTTTCTTCAACTTTTTCAATCGTTGGTAAAAGGGTTGAAAATTACGATAGGTGTTTTATAAAGCATAGTTCTGTCTTTTCCCTAATCCAGAAAATTGTTTTACTCCCATAAATTGTAAACTTCTACAATTTTTACCTCATGTACTCAGGCTTATCATCTAGTATATGGCCTGCATCATTTTATTCTCCGTGTGCATTTTCTGGTAAAGGAGAGTTTTTTGACGAAGTTATCGCCGTCTCGTAAAGTTCATGCAAGAATATTTTTGAGGTTAAAATATTGCGTTTTCTTCAAATATGTTAAGGGTAGTAGAGTTGACCTGATTGCTTATTCTACTACTATTGCGTGCTAAAATACTAAATTCCTAAATAGTTACTCTTTGAAAATTTCACATCGGCGTGTAATGTCATTAATTAAAAACTAGTTTGATCACACACCCTTTGATTTCCTGTAAAAAAATAAACGGTATGACAAAACTATTCGCTTTTATATCACTGTTATAGTTGCTTTGAATTTCACCGTAGGTCATAAAAGACTAAAAAATTACGAAAATTGGAATTTTGAATTCATTAAATCGTTTTCTTCCTTTCATACATGAGTCTGAGTAAACTGTAAGCATATAGAGAACATTAGCACCAATTCCCATGTGTATCATGCATTTCTGGGATTCATTTCAATATAAACCTTATAATTGAGGAAATGATGGTGCACATACGTACTCTGAGGAACAAGATGAGATTATGAAGTTAGCCTCCAATATACATTTTATTTTTGCAGTTGCTTCGTTATTCATCACCTTCTTCTAGTTTCATATTTTAGTTACTCTTTCGTCGATTTTGGATTTCAGAAAATAATTCAATGGGAAAATTCATATTTAAATCATAATTGGGTCATTACGTTGGACGCTGAATGGACGAGGTGAGAAAGGAAGGCGGAATTTATTTTTTAAATTAGCCTCGCCGGATTTCGAATGCTCCTATTTTCCACTCGTTCCAAATCGTCTTGTGCTTTTCCATCTCGTTCGCCTTTCCTCCGGAGGTCTGATTTATCTTGCTCCTTCCTATACCCTAATGATCCATTCCTATATTTGCCATACTTTCCATTGCTGTTAAAAAATATGTATTTCTCATAGTTGAGGAATTCAAGTTGTACATACGTATCTTGAGGTGATGGTATTACATCATGATGCGTAATTGCTCGCTCCAATATATATTTTCTGTGGAAGTTTCTTTGTTTTCTTTCTCCTCCAAGTTCTATATTTTGGTGAAAAACTACTTCTTAGATATCAGAATATAATTCAATGGGATAATCAATGGATAAATCATGATTGGACGAGATGAGAAAGGGAGATGAATTATTTTTAAAATTAGCCTCGCCGTATTTCGAATGCTCCTATTTTATACTCGTTCCCAATCGCCTTATGCTTTCCCATCTCATTCGCCTTTCCTCCGCAGGCTTGTCTTCTCCTGCTCCATCCCATTTCATCCCCTTTCCTCACGACACCCTCAACCCTGTGGCCTTTCTTCCATTTCCTCCCTCCTTATCTCCGCCCCGGCCTCTCCCTCTCTTCCTCCCCAACTTCCAACGCCCCTCTTCCTCCCTACCCGTCCCCTAACGGATACTTGCTCCCCAAAACCCCCCTCTTTAACCCTCTCCCTCCGTTTCATTCAATTCCTGACATCACTTTTTTCACTCCCTCCCCCCTCAACCATCATCCCCATGCTCCACGGCGCTTTCTCTTTCAATTCCCTGCCTCTCGTGGTCCACATCTGACCTCCAGATGCACACACTCCACCTCGACTCGACCACCCACACATTTCGCCTCCCTTCCTTTCCTTTGGAGACCATCCCATAACTTCCCATTCCCTCAGAAATTGTCCCTGCCATTCCTTGTCCTACCCCTGCCCAACTATTGCCCTTCCCTCCTCTCTCGTAGCACATCTCTTCCGCACCCCTCCACCTACGTCTTCAAGCCTTCCTTATCCTCTCCCCCCTCGCCATTCCATCCTAATCCTCCTTTCAGCTAACCCTAACCCTTTGGCTTCACTCTGGCACATCAATTCTCCTCCGGCCTCCCTCCTCCCCTCCCTCCTCCTCTCCTACACCACTCCTTCCTCAAAAACCTTCAATTCTCCTTCCTCCCTCTCCTCTCTTGAACTCACTCACACACATTTCCGCGCACACAATACCCACTTTCCCAATGGGCGGAGAGATCTGGACGGCGACAAAGGACGTCTCTTTGCCGCCCCTGCTCCCCCCTTTTACCCTTCCTCCCTTTACCCACACGCCTCTTCTTCCGTCCCTTCTTTTAAAGCTACCACCACTACCTCCGTTTCCCTCCCATGAAACCCCCCCACATCAGATCCTCCTCCTCCCCGCAGACCCCCATTTCGATTAAATCCGCCCGTCTTCTCCTCTTCTGAGGCAATCTTTTCTTCGTAATCCGACCGTGTCTTTTGTCACCGTGCCGCTTCTCGGCTGCTGCTGCTAGCTGGCTTGCTGGCTGGTTGGTTGGCGTCCGCGCTTCCTCTTCTTCTGGAGCGCACATTCCCATCTCGCCCGATCCCATCCCCCCACCGTGTGCCTGCCTTGCCGCTCCAAATCCCCCTTCACCCTTCCAGAAATTCAATCCATCTATACTTTTCATCGTTCCACCGAGAATTATCTGGTCCGGGCACACCTCGGGTTTGTCCTCTCTGCGGCGGTGTGGGCGGAAGATGGGTTTTGTCCCCTACAACGCTTCCCCCCTTTCGAGAGCTGCTGCTGCGGGCGAAGAGATCCATCGGGAGAGATTGTTCATTAGATATCGCGGTAATGTATCACGGGGATTTTCAAGTTGAGTTTTGACGATACGCAGGGTGTGTGAGCTCTTATGCAAGGTGGGAGGTTCGGGTTTTGTGACCGGAAACGAATTTCGACCGGTCACGTGAAGGCTGTACAGATTTTCGAATGTGATTAATCCTTAATGGGTTGGCCATTTCGCCCACAGAGTATTTTCAGCGGCTTGCCGAGGAGGAAGAACATCTGATACGAAGCGGACACTTCCTAGTGAAAGAGGAGAGTGGTAATATGCGCTGTTCTGCCTAAGGTTTCTTAATTTTCCTAATAGTGGGAATTTGGCTTCCTCCTTTATCAAGTAAATACTTTCCTGTTTTATTAAAAAAATGCGCTTTTACTCCAAGGAAGCTTTACTTTTGAATCTCTCAAAAATACCAAATCTTTAGTCTTCAGGCACAAAGCTATCAGCTACAGGTATTAAGCTACCAATTACTTATTTTATTCGTTTAAAAGTATAGAACTTCCTTTGGATGGATTTTATAATTTTTATGTTGCAACTATAGACTCGGATTTCTGGTATTTTATTGTAATACGTTTCTATTAGTTTATGCAATTGAATGATGTAATATTGTGGTTTTTAAAAATTTCGAATAAAACTAGTGGAAAGATCACACCGGTAGAGTGGAGAGTAATTACTAGGCCGAAAAGAATTAGAGGACTTTTGAGGAACCTTAAGGAGGCGTCTGTAATGAAAGTCTAAGCATCAGAATAGCTTTTTTGCTGAGGTATCAGGCAGATTGTTATAATGATTCTATTTATTGTAAAAATAGTGTGACTGCAGTGATGATTGGTCCTTAAATTTAAAGCACCTTTCAGTAATGGTCGTCTAGTAACAAGATAGGTATGGTAAATTAAAATTGGGGGAAATAAGCGGATTAGTGAATATAGTATGACACATTTGTGGTATTTTTGATAAAAATATAGATGCAGAGGAGATAAGATGTTTTAGGCATATTAGGGAAAAGAGGTAGTTGTCACAGGAAATTGGAAGCCGGTACAAGGGTCAAATAAAGGGAATGGTAGGAGTGATGGAGCAAGAAGGGGAGAATAGAGGGAAGCCTTGACTGTGGAAGGAACAATTTTTATGAATTTACTAACGATACAAAATATTGAGAAATAAGAGTTGAGCTTAAATATGATATGATATTGGGCGGTATCATAATACATAAAGTTACTTCTTGAGAAATTTAATAACCCATCCCAGTGATACCTACAATTGGATGAAAGATATCTTAAAATGATGAGCAATGATTGGAAACTTAACTTTTTGTTAATGCGTTATAACGTCATGATTCATTTATTGATTAACCTATTGCAAATTTAAGGCATTATAATATGTAATTATGAACACCTGACTCGTAAGTGTAAGGAATACAGTCTTTAAAGTACAAGTCAATAACGTTGTGGCCTTAAGCAATAAATGTCTATGCATGTATTTTAACATTTGAGTCTCAGGTAGCGTAGGGGGCTTATGTTTTGAGATTCGCTGGCCTTATCAGTAATGTTTGTGTTGCAATGAAAAACAGTTGTAATAAGTATACATAAGGATATTTAGTAGATAACAATTCATTTATGATTACACCATTTTAAGCAAGATTCTTGTTGGTATTTCCCAGATGAACTGTCAAAAAACCTTTTTCCTTCTACTTCCCTTTGACATTATTGACAGATTTAAATTTAATTGTAATGATTAAAATCAAAGAACAAATTTATGTTATAATGATAATTAACTTCCGCAATAAAAATTATAAACATCTGAAGCAACGCATTTAATAATGTTCTCTCATGACTGAAGGGGTGAAACTTGTGCATGATGAAATAATAACTATTTTTACAATTTTACTCTGTGATAAATATAAATACAATTGGAAAGGGCTACAAAATGATGTAATGCATCGAACCGATCGTATTAAATATTTATCACAGAAGAAACTTGCAAAGAGAGTTCTCCATTCGAAAGGAATGCCGTTGAATTTTGAAGATCATGCATACCGTGTATTTGCCAAACGAAATTAATTAAATAGGCTGCGTTAGGTGTTGCGACTATCAATTTCCCTGCACGATAACCGTATCAGCCCATTTTTGATTCCCTAAATTCTATTTTTAAGTTGTTTATCCTGCTGAAGAGGAGATGTTCATGTCCGTTGTTGTGATGGGATAAATTTAAAAAAATGTATGAAGCACGTCATCTTCAAGTATAATGGCTGGCGTACACACGATTATTGAGAGCCTCATGAAATAAAAGTGGCGTCGACATTGTTTTTAACTCACACTTTTAGCTTTTAGAGAGATGATTATTTTTGCTCCCACTTGAACTCATTCTCTCAACGGCAATCATTTTCGATGCTCAGGTTTCAATGAGCGACTAAAATCTACAGTGATTAATGAAACTTTCGAGTAGAAGGTATATTTTTTGAAAAAAAAAAATAAAAAAATAAAAATATATTTATTCATAAGGAATGGAGGATTCCCGTTTGTTGTATTTTCATTTCTTTTTCCCGCTTCCCTTCGCCGTGTATAATGATTAATTCTTCATATTTTTTATTATTTTGTTTGAGAAACAAGGGCGCTCATTCTTCCAGGCAATTTCCTCTTCCATCTCTCTCTCTCTCTCCGGGAACTCTGCGCGCCCGTGTTATCGAAAATCATACAAGGCCCCACTCCTGCGAATGAAAACCGCCTTTCGCTTTAGCCCATTTTAATTTCCTGTCTTCACCGCCTCATAAAGCGATGAGAGAGCACATAAAAATGCAAATGCCACTTTCTCTCTCCCCCCGCCCTCTTCTCTCCTGCTCCCGCTCCTCCGTACCCTGTCGTCGATATCCCCCTTCCCTCCCTCCCCCCCCTCATACCGGCCGTTTCGTCACCGCCAGTAGTCCAACGAAACTTGTCTCCCCTCCCTCTGACTCCTCAGCCTCCGTCCCATCATCACAGATCCGTACCTCTCTCTGAACCTCCGTCCCTGCCTCGTCAACTCATCTCGCGATCTCTGTACAAGTGGCTGCCGACTCCCTCCCCTCTCTCTTTTGTCGTACCTGGGGTAAATAATTCGTGGTGAATGGAGGAAGGGATGAAAGCGTTAATTCCACAACCAGCATGCAGTCTGAATTTTTTCCTGTTATTGCGCAGAAAATGATAATTTGAATTCATGCTCTTAATTTGGGGAATCGTTCTTAGCCTAGCACTAATATCGAATCTTCATTAAAATCCTAGATTCTCTCGAATGCCATGACGCAAGAACTATAAATGATGTATTAAATATTAATAAAAAATCATCGTAATTTTGAAGAGGGGGCATTTCTAAATTTTTTCAATTCCTTCCAATGTAAAAATGCAAAATACTTCGATTCCATTGCAAAAAGGTGGTGTCATTTAATTATTATTAATTAATACAAGTGGAAAATCAATTGCCGAAATCTATTTTTTAAATTTATCGAATATGTGATAATTATTACTGTTACTGTACACCAGGAATAACGGCCAACTTCCATTGAAGAATAATTATTTGTGCCTTTATTTGCAATTTTAGATGCAAATCACACAACTTGAATGGAGCATCAGTGTTTAGGAGTTGCACCCATTGCCATCTATTGCAATATTAGGCTACCTTTTCTGATTATTAAGATTTACTGCGAGAGGTGTATTAGGCGAATAGGCAGTAATGGCTATTGAATGGCAGTGCTTTCACGTATTCTACGTGCACCTTTGAGTAAGACCCCATCCAATAAAATCCAATAAACGTGCCGCGATTTGGCGCATGGATATCGCCAGTAAAATGGCCCCAATAACCCGGAAAATTGAAGGCAGACATCCTTTATGGGAGTCAGAATAGAGGCCACTGTAGTTGGTAGAGCAGCAGTCATATCACCTCGGGCGGAATATTATGTCAAACCTGTTGTGCTATGGCGTAGCATAGCACAGCATAAACAACACGGTTTACCCGAATAGTTACAGCTCAAGGCTTCATTTTCACCGCGTTCGTTGGTTCAGTAACATGCATGATATAGGTCTCAGGAAAATAGGAAAGTTTACCGGCCTAAAAATCTCTAAAACAACAATATACTGTGGATATAAGTAATAATAATTACGACAGGGAGTACGCGGACCTACAATGACTTAAGGAAGGCTAACAAGTTTGAAAAAAAAACTGTGTATAAAGTGCGTAAATGTCGTTGGAATGTACAATTTTCAGCAAAAAATGGAGGTAATTATGTATATTTTACGTACACATGTGAAACATACACGGAAAAAATGTCATAATAAAGATAGATAATGATATTGACCAGCGCTAGAGTTTGTGGTAATACTTTAGCGATTTTCTTATTGCCGATACAAATAATCACTCGGACGCCGTTATGTTACAAATAAAGAAGCCTAAGAAGTTGTAGAAATTTTTCATGCGAAGGAAAACGAAATTTATTGCGATTAAGACACGAATTGAAAGATATTTTTAATTACAACTGAAAACAAGTGGAAGACAGTTTTTTAGTAACTGTCACTAACGCCCGTGAGCGCATTAGTTACTTTTTTGTAATTGGAGAATGTTTTGGAGTTTTGTAATTGTTTGGATCCACAAGTTATTTAAGGGCATGGTATTTGATATTGCTACTAATTATGTATCTGAAGAAAACCCAGCTGCGTTAAGCAAAAAAAATTGTTGAAGATTAAATTCTTTAAATGTTTATAGGTAACTTTAGCTGTATATTTTTTTAATATTTGTTTCTGGTGACAAATTAAATGAAATACGAAGAATGATTAAAACAATTTTGAATGGAAATTCGGAATTGTTTTAATCATTCGTATCTTATGTACTTGAGAGTAACAAAACTATGGAAGTACAAAACTAGATTCAACCACCATGTTCCACCATATGTCTCAAAAATGTAACATACTACGGGTCACAACGTTACAGATTCATATAGCTGCGATATAAGTATTTTTTTTTTACATTTCGTCTCCTCGGAGAAACATTCTCATGTGTTTCTTATGCATTAAGATACTCAGATAATCATTTGGTTTGAGTTCAGCTGAGGATTTCCACGGGTTTTTCTGCGACCTGAAACTAGGAGAAAAACGACAAAACTTAGAGATTAGATCGAGATTTTGTCCTTGGGATTCATTCATTGAGACAGCCTTTTTTTATTATGTCTAACGTGAGAACATTTTGAAATCACAGGAGTAAATTATGAACAAATGCAAGAAATAACATAACCTCTACAGCAGCACATGTGTAAACTAAAAGCTGAAAATTAGAAGCATTTCAATAAAATTAAAAACCTTATATTGGGATATGCGGTAATAGTATGTACAGCACCAACGTTAAAGAGGCAGTAAGATAATAATGGCTATAATTACATCATTATTGTAATTGCAAAAGAAAGGTGACCCTACGGTTCTCTCTTAAGTTCCGAATGTCAGACGGGATTCAAAGAGAGCAACAAAAAATCTTATATATTTTTTTTAATAGCATTTAGAAAATGAAATGGGAATAATTAGAAGGGGACTTAAACCGTATATGCGAGTGTAACAAGATCCAGTCTAATCTTGTGTTATAATGAAAGATTTAATAGTTTGTAGAATTTTTCACATGTCATTATATTAAAATTTAATCAAATATAGAATACGATGTTCGCACATCAAAACAAGAACACCATCTCAAGTTAAATAGAGGTGAAGTGAAGTGCAAGAATGAAGTCTAAGAACGGAGCTTATTTAATTGATATTAGATTTGTTGATCGGAGAGTAGGAATAAAAAGGCCTATGATTGATCTGACTGACATCAAGACATCCTTTCCTCATTGTTTCACTATTGTATAATTTTTCAATTTTGCTCGTTTTATTCTTCCACTCAATTTATTTGTGTCTTTCTTCTTTGGATTTTAAACAAGTAAATTTTGTCTCACGAAACAAATAACTCGTTGGACTTGGTAGGTACATATTTACTGGTCTACATATAAAATTAATTTATTAATTTTATTAAATTTTTAGAGAAATAAGTTTTCCGACCATGCTTTTGAAATGGCTGTGCGCTAGCTGGTTGTGTTGATAATCTGTACATTTTATCTATCTATTAATAGTTATTTAGTTAGCGGTTCACACCGAGAGATTCTTGACGCACCCTCTCATTATCCTTACTCAGTTTATCCAGTATACATTGCGGTTGAGTGGCTCTTTTTTACGTCCTGGGGCTTCCATTACGTGCGAATATTCTCCGTTAATTTCACGCTGAAACATTTCGTGACTACCAAGTACTTAAGTGATTATTGCGTCATGAATATTATTACCTAAGGTATTTTTAAAAATAGAACCTTGCAAAATTCTTGCTGTGGATGATAATAACTGATATAGACTTATAGTTAGGTCGTATACTATTGGTATTAGGCAATGTAGCCTTGACAAAGAAAATGAATTGGATGCTGCTCTGGTCTCGGGATCTGTTTGTTCATCAATGCGCACATTTTCTTTGGAGGGGAGTTGATTCTTATTCTAACAATAGCTGATCGGTTATTTGTTTGAGCTGTGTCGAATGAACCTGCAAATGGTTTTGTTATAATAATAGTAAAAACATAAAACATTATAATCAATTTCCTACATCTTTATATTTATCCTATCGTTATGGCTTAAGAAAGTCTACCTTCATATCTCCCATAATTGTTTGGAATAACTAGTGAAACAATATTGAACTGCAGTTTTACATTGGAGTACTTCCATTTATGCACACATGCATGAGTATGCTTCGTATTTACGGTTAATGATGATTAAAGTGGCATCCGATGTTTTGTGAATTGGAATTCTCACTGTGCATAATATTGTAATTCTACAAATTTTCCCTCTAAATCATTCATTTATGCCACGCTAAGTTTTATTTGTATTCGACCAACCTTTAAACTTTTAGAAGTTTAAAATGTAGGTGAGAGTTCACTTATAATTGGAATAACGTGTTTGTATTTCATTATTTAAGTTTGAGTAGACTGAATATTTAATAATGACCAATTTTAATAAACCAAACTCATATTGGGATTGTTTATCGAGAAAAATATAACACTTCGCTTTTTCGACATAGACTAATAAATAGCAAATTAACTCTTATTAAAGATAACATTTTGTTTACTTTTTATTAAAACTTAAATTGTTGAATTAATTGTTATTAAAAGTGGCTCAATTGGGCTGGACTTGAGTCTAACGATCGAGGATATCCATACACAATTTAATGATGTAATTCTGGATTTATTAGAGAGTGAAGGAATCCTTTTCATCATAGAATACTATTTGTTTCGCCGTGGGTGAAAGTACAAATTTTAATATAAATATGAACGGATGATGCTTATTACAATAATTATTTACTTAATGAAGGATATCATGTTTTTCCAAACAGTTTTTCACCTAATTGTCTGGAAACTCAGTACGCATAACCTTGAATGAATGTTCTCTAGAAAGTATTATAAATGGGTAAATATCCTTTCTCCTGGAATAGTTTGTCTGTGATTGAAAGTCTATAAACATACATTGCAATAAATATACCTTGGAATAATACCATTGGAGTTTAGGACCCGGAAGGCTTTCTTGTTTATAGAACTTTGTTGTAGTTTTCCGCGGTATTTATAGAATACATCACTTAAGGAATGTCTGTGAAATATTTCCCGTGGCCTTGGGAGCATCATCCGTTAATTTTTCGGGAGCGCATAACTGCGACGACAAAGTGAAGAGGTGGTTAAAACGAGGAGCGCCCTCTCGCCATTAGAGATTTCCTGGGCGGAAACTGGTGTGCTCGACCGTTGAGCCCTGACATGTGTCCTCCTCTGTTGCCGGGGCATACATCAAGCCTCACGTCGCCGCTCTTGGGCCAAAGGTCAAAGTGGGCCGGACCCCTTGCTGGAATTTAAGCACGCTCGGACGCAATAAGTGAAGGGATGATAATATTTCGAAAGCAAAGGGATAGAGCAAACTTTAAGCCTGCAGTTTTGCACAGCACTTGAGTTCTTTGGCTTTAACCCTCCACCGGAAATGCCACACGGATAAGCAGGTTGACGAAGAATACGATATGAAATAGTGCATTATTTCTACGTGAATTATTTTATTTGAAAATCCGGTCTTTGTATCGCCGTATCTATTTTCAATACTTTTTCATTTTTCAATCTTAAAGATTTAGTACGTATACCCTTAGTTATATATAGCTCAATGAGCTTCCTTGAACAAATGCTTTATTTTTTCAAAAGGTTAAGTTATCTTAGCTGGTTTGAATGCGATTACCATTGTTTGAATGACGTAAAGGTCAATTGAAAAGTTTTCAGGGGCTTTAATTGCTTGCATTTTATTTCATCTGGGTAAGAATTCTTTTCTCCGATTTAAGAATGGCGTTTACGTTTACTTACCAGAATCTAGGTGTCCAAGTAAGTATTTTTTCCTTAATTTGAGACAGTTGGGCACTTGGACGTTAATGGATTACGTAATTGATCAATGGTTTCAGCCTTTACTTACGGAAGTAATTACTTTGGATTATTCGGAGAATTTTATTTTGTAGGTACGTTATGTAATAGCATCATGATATTATTTGTGTATATTCCCGTTATGTTTCTTATTTCATTGAGAACAGCGTCCTTGTTTTTTTATATACTTTGCTTCATCGTCCTTTGCTTTCAACAATTAAATAAAAGATTTTATTCGTTAAAGAGTACAAAGAATTTGGAATGGTCTAATGCCGTTGTACGTATAGTTGATGGGTGCGCAATCCAAGCATCTGGAAACGCTACACTGAAAAATATATGGAAATCTTCCGTCGAGTGAAATGAAATGCACCTTTGATTTGATTTTGCATCTTTTTGGTACAAATTAGGAAGACTTTTCTCTTACCTAGACAATTCCCTCACTGAGGTCATTTATCATTAATTAATATCGTGAGGTCTACTGTGTTAGGGAATTTTTAAAGGCTACCGATGGTAGCCTACCACCCTTTAATGCAGCCCTAAATCCATACAGATCAGGAAGGAACGCATTCTCTAACTATTAGCTACGTCACCTAATACGTTACACTAAATATTTTTGAATTTCTTTTCAACCGATCTGACTCTGATGATGAGTATTCATAAATTTTAGATCAATCAGTGATAAGCGCTTTAACTTACCTTCGTGTTATTCCAATTTCACACACAAACATAGTGTAGTACGAAATATTTTATTTATAGTTTATTATATTTCATTGTAATTCATTACATTACATAACCGATATGAAAGATACACGGCTATCAAAATACTTCAGAGGAAAAATAAGTAAAAAAGGTCTTTCTTACAAGTTTTACCCTTCATGTACCGAAAAGAAACATGGAAGCTGGTTCCAATGGATCGATAAATGATCAAAATATTGATTGCTGATTGAAGGAATGCATAACATTAATCCTGGAATGATTTGCAACTGTGTGCTTTACATGGTGTACTAAATTTTTATTAGCTCAGGTGGCGACATCACCTTTCCATCGACCAAAGTATGAACTACCAAGCGCCCGAAGCTGGAAAGGAAAATTTGGATTCACTCCTAACTATTGTTCACCAGTTTTTAATCTGTCATCCCCGCCAGCCAAAACACTTTTCCTAAGCGTTTTAAATGATCCTCAATTGTCGCATCACATAATGTAGTAAGGAATTCTGATATCTAATTAGCAACTGTATACCTGCTCTGGCTAATGGCTACGGATTACGGTTTTTGTACACCAAATTTGCGAAAGATACCTAATATGAATTTTTATCACGTTTCAATAAATAGGTATGGCCTCAAAGTAATGAAAGGGAACATTTTTAACATCTATTACCGTACTCCAAATTGGCGAAAGCTTCCCAAAATGAATTTTAACCACCTTTCAATAAGTACGTATGGCCTTGAAGTAATGAAAGGAAACATTTCTAGCATATATTTTTTGTTTGATTTAATTGTAAAAATTTTACTATTTTTACTCACACCACTCTTTTTCATTGAATGAAACTCATTAATAGAAAAAATGAAAAGCACTTATCATACATTGTAAAAGTATCATTATCAATCCCAAATCAATCTCAGTATTTTTTTTCTAAGGATATAAAATACAGAATATGAAATGCATTATTTTTCATGAAAGATTTCACTAAATCTACTTAATTGGATTTATAAATTTCAGATCAGCTTCATTGTGGAATTTGATTCAAATGTCTCAGCCATGTATACAATGCAGAAGGCATTTTAGGATAATACGTTGTGCTGTTGCGAGAATACTTTTTCATTGAGTTAAAGCATTTGAATTAGGTATATATCTGCTCATATTTCACAAATTAAGCCTATAATTTTCCCTAAAATGTGATATGATATATCCTAGAACATAGAGTCATTCGTCAACCCTATGAACAGCAATTGTTTTAGCATCATTACCTCGTAGTAGAAACTTTAACTTAAGTAAAGATGGAAATACATAATTAATATCACTTATCGGTTTTATCTTATTGTAACATTTTGAGGCTTTTACCATGAAGCTGCAGGTGGTTTTCAATAAAAAATGGCTTGAAGTAAGGTATAAACTGCATATCATCTTCTGGATGACTATATGTTGCGTTAAATTTTCCGGACATTATATCATAAAATGCATGCAATTGCATTGAATGCAACCTATTATCTGTCTAAACTGCAAAGGTTTTGCCTCTATACTTTTGATAAGCGCTTAAAAATACTGTTGAAAATATGATTGTCAGAAAAATAAAATTGCAGTGTTAGGGGTTTGAAGATACGTGTTTGATATTGTTTAGATAAATAATTAATGCAAATAATGAGTATATTGTCTTAGATGATATGTTGAAAAATATATGCCGTATTTCTCCAAATATAAGCCGCACATTTTTTCCCGATTTTGGGGCCTCAAAATCGGAGTGCGGCTTATATTCGAGATGCAGCTTAAATTTGCGAAATTTCTTTAAAAATCGTAAAAATTACCGATTTGAGTAAACCAGCCATTCGGATTCACTTGGACACCAGCTAAACCTGCCTAAGCCACGGTGAAAGAAAGAAATAACGCTGAAAAAGTTCAAATTGGTGCACAATTTATTCATATATTAAAGGATAATATAGGTAAAATTGTGCCACACTTACATAGGTAATGTTTGTAAACAGATATAAAATTCTAATGCCTAATACTGTAAATAGTACAAGATGCACCAAAAATGAGTACGGCTTAAATTCGCATATTAACTTTTTTCCGTTTGAGACCCCAAAAACGGAGTGCGGCTTATATTCGGAGAAATACGGTATTTAATTCACATTATGGATTTCATTTTAAGCAAACACTTTTGGAGGTACACAGTTTGTAATATTTTAACTGGTTATGAAATCAAAAAAGTGTATCCTACGCGATAATTGGTATTTTATTCAGGTTTTTCCTTATATTTATATGTTATATCTAATCCTTTACATTTTATGATTTCTTTAAAAATGGTTCACTAAACCGCATGCTTATAAACATTTTTAACTACCTTCCCTTCATTACAAATTATGTGAATGCGGTTTAAAAAATGCAATTTACAATGTTTTTAATTGTTTGGAAATGATGAGGAGAATTATTGTTCTTAGGGGGCAATGAAATATCCTTGATAAATCTTGTAGCATGGATAAAACTTTTACATGTGCGAAAAAGGTGGGAATTTTCCACTTGCGTAGGAAATAATTACCAAAATATCTAGCCCAATATTTTTTAGAGAAAAGTGATGAGCCTCGTAAAAATAGAAAAAAAATACTGGCATGGGTTTCTTGAACGGCAAATACTTCTCAAATGGCAAGCTACTCGATATGTTGAATCAATGTAGCTCACTAGAATTTCTCAATTGTGTTCGAAAAAGGTCTATATAATGTATCGTTTAAATTCCCCTCTCAGAGAATTAAAAAAATATGATCCTGACTTCGGATTAAATCATAGTTTGTTAACCAGTGTTTAAAATAAATTTTTTCCGTGGATAATTGCTCATCGAATAAAGTAATATCAGAAAGGAAACACATTAAAACTTCTTCTGACGCAAACACTTTGGCCACCATTTGACTATAAATCTTTTGCACAAACGTTTTTGATAGTATAAATACCTACATTGAACAATCTGTAAAAATGGTGAATTTCATCCTCTTTGAACTTAACTTTTTAATAGTAAAAACAAAGCCTTTTATCATACCAATGCATTTTACTAAAAAAACTCACCTTTTTTATCGAAAATGAATAAAAACCTCCGAACTACGTTGAATTGTGTGTATAAGAAATGTAAGAAAATCGGGCCCGTTTGTGATCCTGCCAACAAGCTAAATATGCCTCTCCGCAATAGCATAGTTCCTACTCCAAAAAATGAGACCTCTTTTAACAGGATTTAACACTTTAAAATTATATTTGGCATTAAATTTTTTACATGATGCGCCGGCAGTTTTTTTCCGGCAGTTTTAAATTATTCTTCACTCGGAACGCGTGAGTACGTGGTACGCATTTATAACGGTAAGTAAAGACACTTAAAACCTATTCCCCGAAATAATATGGACAAAATATTTGACTTTTATCTTTAACTTTAGAAGATAGTGAAAATGATATATGTTGTGTTAGGAGAAGAAAGGTTTTGCTTTATAAAAAAGGTTGATTAAGCCGTATCGCTTTGATCAAAAGATGAGAGAGATTTTCTTTTAAGCTTGCGACGTAATTAGTAGGGAACCGCTGTAAAATTTGGCCCTCTTGAGCTGTTACTGAGACGGCGTGAGATTTTATTCTGTCCCGGTGGTACTGAGTTCGTCTTTCCTACAAATCACCTTCATCGTTTCTAAAGTGATACCTCTGTTGGAGAAAATGAGGTTTTTAAATTGCCTTTTGGGTGTTGAAATGGGTTTACATTACTCAAAGCCTTAGGTCGGATATCAAAGGACCTTTGATGCGTAAAACGATATCGATAAATTTTAATTTTACTCTTTATATTTTTAGCGAGGTTTAGACGTTTTTCCTGATTGAAGCAGCATTCTGTCTTATTTTAAAATGAGAACCGTATACAATAATTGATGCTAGCTTTTGATGCTTTATCGTGAATTTAAAATTGTCTTGGTTAAAAAAGGATGAACGAAAAAGTTATTTGTACTGTTAGAAATGTTTGAACTGCCCAAGGGCTCGTGGGGTGGACCAACAAAAACAACACGCGTAGGCCAGACAATTTATTTAAATTATAACGACAAGCGAGCTCGCTAAGGCGGAAGGAGAGGAGGGTGATCGCTGGAAACCAGAGGAAAAGGGGCAATGGAGGGGGAGAGGTGAGGCGGCGATACCTTCAGAGGACCGGACAGCCGATGACCGTGCACAGAGGCGTCGTGCCGTTGACGAGGGGGAGCTCCTCTGGGCGTCTCGGCAACACAAGCTCGACAGCAAGACTCCCCCGAGCGCGGACTCCGCCTCCACTTAAATACTGGAGGTCCCATTGGACTCGGGGTCCATGCCCCACCAGAAAGACCGAAAGCCCTCGGCCCAGGCGCACCGCTCCCGACTCCCCCCCAGGGAGGAGGGGGGGCTCGCTATCGGGCGAGGTGGACGGCTCGTCCTTGCGTAGCACCACCACGGAAACCACTTTCCGGAGGATGGCTGGGGGGGGGGCGCTCGCCAACGGGCGAGGCGGACGGCTCATCCTCCCTCCCTGCCGGCGAACCAAAGCACAGGGTGGTTTGGCACGGCGATGCGGTCGTTTTCTCTCCTCGCGACGCGCCCGCACTCTTCTTCATTTAGGATAAGGTAGGAGTGGGGGGGGGGGGGGAAGGTTATGTTTGCCTTAGCCCGCTCAATACATGTATATGCAATTATTTTTCTCTTTTACAGTCATAAATCCTCAATTGGTATCAATGGTAAAGACCAGTAAAACATCACATTTATGAACACCCTTGGGCGAAAAGCACCACAATTTGGTAACAAGCCAGACATAGGTTTTAACAACCAGTCGTAACAACCGTGCAAGCAAAGGGAGTCAATGCTATGGCAACAGTAGCCTTCAACATTAGCGATGGTGACAATTTTTCTGCCCTCCGAGGACGGTACATGAGAACAAAATACCCCTCCACTGAACACAGCAATGAACCAAGGCACTTCACTCAGATAAGTCCTTCACAGAATGGCTGATACGTAAAAAGAAAAAAAAAAAAAAAAAAAAACAAATTCCAATACCATTTCCAGATTATAAATGATATTTTTAAATACCCGATGGAATTTTCATTATCAATGACCTCCCTCGTGCACCAGCATGAACAAAAGAAACATGCATGGTTAGAAAAACACATCGCATATGTTCAAAATAACATTCTTTGTTGAAGAAAGCACAAACGAAATAAAATTCATAACGAGATGACAAGGAAAGCAGGCAAAATACCTGTCCCTTTAAAATCATAAAATCTAAAGGTTCAATGTTTCACTTACTTAACATTGAGCAACAAATCAACGGTTCGTGACATGAAAGGTTTTGAAACGCACAAAAAAAACAAATGACACGAAACACAAATCTTGGTCACAAAATCAGCATTTTTAAGTTATTTAAAACCAAACTTTTCAAAACTTTTCACACGATAGCATACTTAGATTCTTACGTTGTCACCAGAGAAAAGAACAGAATAACAACTAAATAATATGGCAACAATAACAGGAAGAAAACGAAATATCGGAGACGATAAGATTGTACTCACGCCTCCAAGTCTTAAAAAAAAGGCGAAGAACAACAAAGGGCAAAACCCTTCTAACAGAAAGAGAGACGAAGAACAATAAACCAGCCAAGAAAACAACTATAGCATCAAAGTAGAAAAAGAGAAATCCGCCAGGCTCCCACAACTAGGAGGGGGGGAGGCCAAAGACTATCACCCTTTGAGGTGAAGTAGTCAGCAGTACCAAAAGGAAAGGAGAAAAAAAAACAAAGGAGACCAAAAAGCCTCACTAAAAATTAATACGCGCGAAGAACAACCAGTCCCTGCTGGTCACTGACAACGGCCGCCCGCTCCGAGGCTGGTATCCCGCCGGGTAGGGGATGAGGGAGTCTGAGGTTGGGAGGAATGGGACAGGAATTTACCTCTCATAGAAAGGTTTGATTTGCGAGACGTGGCACCGTCGCTTGGCCATGCTATTTTCTAAGTCTCCTAATTCTACCGTTACCGGTCCGGTAAATCTAATTATTTTCCGTGGACCAGACCACTTGGGCAGCAATTTAGCGGAAACTTTATTGACCGCTGAACTTATCGGGTGCGTTTTGTAAGCGACTGTCTGCCCAACATAAAAAGGCTGGCTCAATCTATTTGCATTGTAACGCGACGCCACCCGTTTGTTGGCACGTTTTAAACATCTGAGGGCATCTGCCCATTTTTCCTCTAGATTTTCATCACCTGAAGGTTGAGTGAGGTTTTCGTCAATCCCCCATTGAATGGCCAGAGGATGGTTGAGTTCGCGCCCGAGGAAAAGGCTGGCGGGTGTAGATCCGGTGCTCTCATGCTGAGCTGAGTTAAATGCAATCATCAGCGTGCCCAAGTCTTCATCCCACCGAAGTTGACTATCGTGGTGATACACCGTTAATGCGGCCTTTAAGTTCCTATTAAAGCGCTCTACGTGCGAAGGGTTAGGGTAATATGGCGAAGTGGTGACGTGCTTGATTCCCCATTTAAAGCATGTGTCTTTAAATTCTTTCGAAGTGAACACCGTAGCGTTGTCCGAAACCAAGATCTTCGGGAACCCGGCAAAGGCAAATACTCTATTATTCAGACACCGTACTGTCGCTGCGGCCGTCATGTTCCGCATGGGAATAAGTATCACGAATTTGCTAAAGGCATCGAGAACGGCGAGAATTACCGTATTGCCTGAGCGTGTTCGTGTCATAGGACCCATGAAATCAATATATATTTTCTCCCACGGCTTGGTTGCCACGTCGGCGGAATGGTACCCTACTTGAGTGTTTCTAGCGGGCTTTGCTCTTTGGCAATCAGGACAGGATTTAACATAACTCAATATGTCTTGGTGCATTTTTGGCCAGTAGAACTCACGTGAGACCTTTTCTCTGGATTTTTTATATCCCAGGTGGCCGCCCAGTTCCGAATCGTGAAAATACGATATAACCATACGCCTTATTTCTTTCGGAACATATACACGATTACGCTTCCCTTTCAGACCGCGAAAAACCAATACGTCCCGATTCATTTTGAAGTTTTTTATATTCTCTCCAAGAGTAATTTTTTTTATTAACTCGTGGCATTCTGGGTCCCTACGCTGGTGATCAATTATAGAGGTAAACGCTATGGGCGTGTTAAATAATACGCTAATTTGGGGACCAACGTCTTCTTCTCCTCGGGGTTCGTTGTCGAATATTCTCGACAAACAATCGGCCACAACATTGTCGCTTCCCCTGACGTGTTTGGTGCGAAATTTGTACGGGGACAAACGAAGTATCCACCGCCCGACTTTCCCTAATTGCTTGGGATGGCTGCGCATCCACGATAACGCCTCGTTATCGGTGTGTAGCTCAAACTCTCTCCCCCGTAAATACTGGTCGAATTTCTCGACCGCAAAAATCACCGCTAAGCATTCCGCTTCATAGGTGGTATATTTCCTTTCGGCCTCTGTCAACGTGCGGCTGGCGAAGGCAACGGGGGCGAGGCTGTCACCTTCCCATTGCGATAATACCCCGGCAACACCATTCGACGAAGCGTCGGTATGCAATACGAAATCCTTACTGAAATCCGGGACCCGCAATACGGGTGGTCTGGCCATTTTATATTTGAGCTTTTCGAACGCGTTTTGTTGCGCCCGCCCCCACACGAAGGGAGTATTCCTCTTTTTCAACTGGTTAAGTGGCGCGGAGACTTCAGAGAAGGACGGTATGAAACGTGCGTAAAAGCTACACATCCCCAAGAAACGCTTTACCGACTTCAAGTTCCGGGGGGTAGGGAACTCACGAATCACTTGAGCCCTCTCCGGATCAACTCTGATACCTTGGTTAGTGATGACATGTCCTAAATACTTAATTTGTTTCGCCGCCACTAATATCTTGGTCGGATTTACCGTCAGTTTAGCCTTTCTTAATCTATTTAAGACCTCCTCTAGGTGTTTAAGGTGATCGCTAAAATTCTCGCTATATATGACGACGTCGTCTAAGTAATTGAAAACGTATTTATATTTGATGTCACCAAATATTTTGTCGATCAACCTTGACAAAATCTGCCCTCCCGTACATATCCCGAAGGGTAATCTGTTATATTGAAATAATCCGAAGGGTGTAGTGAAGGCTGTTAACCGCTTACTCTCCGGTGTAAGAGGAATCTGGTGGTAGGCCTCATTCAAATCGAGGACACTAAAAAATTTTGCCTTTCCGAAGTGCATTAGAGCATTTTCTACGGTGGGCAAAGGGAATGCGTCAAAGACCACCTTTCGGTTAAGTGCTCTGTAATCTACCACTAGACGAGACTTAGAATTCTTTTTGGGGACCAAAAAGGCTGGGCTGGCATAGGGTGAATCGGATTCAGTAATGACCTTGTTTCGCAAGAGTTTTTGAACGTACTCTTTCATTTCTATCATTTTAACTGGGCTGACTTGGTAAGGAGGAGAACGAACCGGTACGCTATCACTCAAAAGTATACTGTATTCCATGATATCGGTGCAACCCAGTACTTCTGTAACGACGTCTCCGTAGCTCGCCAACAGGTCATCCAGTCGCCGCCGTTGGGCGTTGTTTAACTGATGATATGCCTCGTCTCTACTCTCGGGTACTTCAAAAGGGGTTTGACAGGACATAGCGGCAATCGGCTTCGGTTGGAACGCGAAGGAGAAGGTTCTTTCGAAGAAATTGATACCCATACCCGACCGCGACATAAAATCGGCGCCCAGGACAACATCCACTGGACTTTTGGGTAATACCAAAAACTCGTGTTCCCACGCTAGCCCTTCGATTTTGATGTCGAGCTTAACCTTTTCCGAAACTGTAAAATTCGTGGAATCAATCGCTTGGCATGTTGTGTCAACCCTGACTCTTTGTCTGGGGGAAAGTTTTATGTTGCGCAAGAAGGGCTCTGACACGCAGGAGTGGAAGGCTCCCGTATCTAGAAGGGCCGAAACGGTTACCTTGTTTACGCAAATGGATACCATGGGCGAGAAATTAGTACGAGAAAGGAGGGAGGGGCGGGTGGAGAAGGCCACTAAGTACCCGCGGTGCCTTCGTGGCTTTATAGCTCCGCGGGGTACTCGTTTCCCGGTCGATTACCGTTTTCTCTCAAGGCACCGAGGGGTCGGTCTTCCCTACTCCTCCAAGTTTGAGACGAATTTTGACCTCCCGAGCGTTGCCCCTGTGGCCGCCAGCCGCGTTGCGGACCCCAGCGTTGAGTTTGACTCGCGCGCGGCCAGCGTCGATTTCTGTCCCCAAACTCTGGGTCGACCATGTCTTCGCTCGACGGCGGTTCCCTATAACACTCCGCCATTGCTCTTTTCTCGTCTAGATTGCGCCCCCATTGGACGAGTTGATCGAAATTAAGGGGTATGTGGGCAAGGTGCCACAAATATTTCGGATTCAAATTGCCACATACGACTTCTAATAATTCGTTTTGCTCGAGAGGTTTATCGAGCCTAGCGTTCATGTTTTTCATCACGATAACATATTCGACCAGGGTTTCATAGCTCCCTTGGGTCCTGTTATAAAGATCTCTTTTAAGACGCAATTGGTAATTGGCTGCGCCAAAATTTGCCTTGCATTCCGTTTGGAATTCTTTAAGATCCCGAAAACGGTTGGCCCAAAACCAATCCCTTGCCTTTCCTCTCACGATTTCGGGTAGCAGCTTGAGTTGAACCTCATGGCTTAGTTGGAAATGATTGACGAACCTCGTTAGATTTTCTAGAAAGTTCATTACGCTTTCCCCTGATTCGCCACCGAATCCCAGCTCCCAACGTCGCGCGGCTACCACCACGGACTCGAGGCCCTTGAGATCGCAGCTGACGTTCGAAACGTTAATTCCTACATTGGCGGCCTCCTGATGGTGATCGGAATCTATAGCTATTTCCGTCGCCTCCTCTTCGTCGTTAAAAGAACGGATATACTCGCGGACCCTCTTTCGTAATTCATCCAACGTACCCTCTGACTCGATGCCGAACCTCGTGGACAAGTCAGCGAGCTCTACTTTGGGAAGTCGATTTACCCACGCGGTTCCTGGTGGGAATTTATCCGCCATGACGGTAACGCGCCTACGGGTATTGGTCCAAACCACGCTCTGCTACCAATTTTGAACTGCCCAAGGGCTCGTGGGGTGGACCAACAAAAACAACACGCGTAGGCCAGACAATTTATTTAAATTATAACGACAAGCGAACTCGCTAAGGCGGAAGGAGAGGAGGGTGATCGCTGGAAACCAGAGGAAAAGGGGCAATGGAGGGGGAGAGGTGAGGCGGCGATACCTTCAGAGGACCGGACAGCCGATGACCGTGCACAGAGGCGTCGTGCCGTTGACGAGGGGGAGCTCCTCTAGGCGTCTCGGCAACACAAGCTCGACAGCAAGACTCCCCCGAGCGCGGACTCCGCCTCCACTTAAATACTGGAGGTCCCATTGGACTCGGGGTCCATGCCCCACCAGAAAGACCGAAAGCCCTCGGCCCAGGCGCACCGCTCCCGACTCCCCCCCAGGGAGGAGGGGGGGCTCGCTATCGGGCGAGGTGGACGGCTCGTCCTTGCGTAGCACCACCACGGAAACCACTTTCCGGAGGATGGCAGGGGGGGGGGCGCTCGCCAACGGGCGAGGCGGACGGCTCATCCTCCCTCCCTGCCGGCGAACCAAAGCACAGGGTGGTTTGGCACGGCGATGCGGTCGTTTTCTCTCCTCACGACGCGCCCGCACTCTTCTTCATTTAGGATAAGGTAGGAGTGGGGGGGGGGAAGGTTATGTTTGCCTTAGCCCGCTCAATACATGTATATGCAATTATTTTTCTCTTTTACAGTCATAAATCCTCAATTGGTATCAATGGTAAAGACCAGTAAAACATCACATTTATGAACACCCTTGGGCGAAAAGCACCACAATTTGGTAACAAGCCAGACATAGGTTTTAACAACCAGTCGTAACAACCGTGCAAGCAAAGGGAGTCAATGCTATGGCAACAGTAGCCTTCAACATTAGCGATGGTGACAATTTTTCTGCCCTCCGAGGACGGTACATGAGAACAAAATACCCCTCCACTGAACACAGCAATGAACCAAGGCACTTCACTCAGATAAGTCCTTCACAGAATGGCTGATACGTAAAAAGAAAAAAAAAAAAAAAAAAACAAATTCCAATACCATTTCCAGATTATAAATGATATTTTTAAATACCCGATGGAATTTTCATTATCAATGACCTCCCTCGTGCACCAGCATGAACAAAAGAAACATGCATGGTTAGAAAAACACATCGCATATGTTCAAAATAACATTCTTTGTTGAAGAAAGCACAAACGAAATAAAATTCATAACGAGATGACAAGGAAAGCAGGCAAAATACCTGTCCCTTTAAAATCATAAAATCTAAAGGTTCAATGTTTCACTTACTTAACATTGAGCAACAAATCAACGGTTCGTGACATGAAAGGTTTTGAAACGCACAAAAAAAACAAATGACACGAAACACAAATCTTGGTCACAAAATCAGCATTTTTAAGTTATTTAAAACCAAACTTTTCAAAACTTTTCACACGATAGCATACTTAGATTCTTACGTTGTCACCAGAGAAAAGAACAGAATAACAACTAAATAATATGGCAACAATAACAGGAAGAAAACGAAATATCGGAGACGATAAGATTGTACTCACGCCTCCAAGTCTTAAAAAAAAGGCGAAGAACAACAAAGGGCAAAACCCTTCTAACAGAAAGAGAGACGAAGAACAATAAACCAGCCAAGAAAACAACTATAGCATCAAAGTAGAAAAAGAGAAATCCGCCAGGCTCCCACAACTAGGAGGGGGGGAGGCCAAAGACTATCACCCTTTGAGGTGAAGTAGTCAGCAGTACCAAAAGGAAAGGAGAAAAAAAAACAAAGGAGACCAAAAAGCCTCACTAAAAATTAATACGCGCGAAGAACAACCAGTCCCTGCTGGTCACTGACAACGGCCGCCCGCTCCGAGGCTGGTATCCCGCCGGGTAGGGGATGAGGGAGTCTGAGGTTGGGAGGAATGGGACAGGAATTTACCTCTCATAGAAAGGTTTGATTTGCGAGACGTGGCACCGTCGCTTGGCCATGCTATTTTCTAAGTCTCCTAATTCTACCGTTACCGGTCCGGTAAATCTAATTATTTTCCGTGGACCAGACCACTTGGGCAGCAATTTAGCGGAAACTTTATTGACCGCTGAACTTATCGGGTGCGTTTTGTAAGCGACTGTCTGCCCAACATAAAAAGGCTGGCTCAATCTATTTGCATTGTAACGCGACGCCACCCGTTTGTTGGCACGTTTTAAACATCTGAGGGCATCTGCCCATTTTTCCTCTAGATTTTCATCACCTGAAGGTTGAGTGAGGTTTTCGTCAATCCCCCATTGAATGGCCAGAGGATGGTTGAGTTCGCGCCCGAGGAAAAGGCTGGCGGGTGTAGATCCGGTGCTCTCATGCTGAGCTGAGTTAAATGCAATCATCAGCGTGCCCAAGTCTTCATCCCACCGAAGTTGACTATCGTGGTGATACACCGTTAATGCGGCCTTTAAGTTCCTATTAAAGCGCTCTACGTGCGAAGGGTTAGGGTAATATGGCGAAGTGGTGACGTGCTTGATTCCCCATTTAAAGCATGTGTCTTTAAATTCTTTCGAAGTGAACACCGTAGCGTTGTCCGAAACCAAGATCTTCGGGAACCCGGCAAAGGCAAATACTCTATTATTCAGACACCGTACTGTCGCTGCGGCCGTCATGTTCCGCATGGGAATAAGTATCACGAATTTGCTAAAGGCATCGAGAACGGCGAGAATTACCGTATTGCCTGAGCGTGTTCGTGTCATAGGACCCATGAAATCAATATATATTTTCTCCCACGGCTTGGTTGCCACGTCGGCGGAATGGTACCCTACTTGAGTGTTTCTAGCGGGCTTTGCTCTTTGGCAATCAGGACAGGATTTAACATAACTCAATATGTCTTGGTGCATTTTTGGCCAGTAGAACTCACGTGAGACCTTTTCTCTGGATTTTTTATATCCCAGGTGGCCGCCCAGTTCCGAATCGTGAAAATACGATATAACCATACGCCTTATTTCTTTCGGAACATATACACGATTACGCTTCCCTTTCAGACCGCGAAAAACCAATACGTCCCGATTCATTTTGAAGTTTTTTATATTCTCTCCAAGAGTAATTTTTTTTATTAACTCGTGGCATTCTGGGTCCCTACGCTGGTGATCAATTATAGAGGTAAACGCTATGGGCGTGTTAAATAATACGCTAATTTGGGGACCAACGTCTTCTTCTCCTCGGGGTTCGTTGTCGAATATTCTCGACAAACAATCGGCCACAACATTGTCGCTTCCCCTGACGTGTTTGGTGCGAAATTTGTACGGGGACAAACGAAGTATCCACCGCCCGACTTTCCCTAATTGCTTGGGATGGCTGCGCATCCACGATAACGCCTCGTTATCGGTGTGTAGCTCAAACTCTCTCCCCCGTAAATACTGGTCGAATTTCTCGACCGCAAAAATCACCGCTAAGCATTCCGCTTCATAGGTGGTATATTTCCTTTCGGCCTCTGTCAACGTGCGGCTGGCGAAGGCAACGGGGGCGAGGCTGTCACCTTCCCATTGCGATAATACCCCGGCAACACCATTCGACGAAGCGTCGGTATGCAATACGAAATCCTTACTGAAATCCGGGACCCGCAATACGGGTGGTCTGGCCATTTTATATTTGAGCTTTTCGAACGCGTTTTGTTGCGCCCGCCCCCACACGAAGGGAGTATTCCTCTTTTTCAACTGGTTAAGTGGCGCGGAGACTTCAGAGAAGGACGGTATGAAACGTGCGTAAAAGCTACACATCCCCAAGAAACGCTTTACCGACTTCAAGTTCCGGGGGGTAGGGAACTCACGAATCACTTGAGCCCTCTCCGGATCAACTCTGATACCTTGGTTAGTGATGACATGTCCTAAATACTTAATTTGTTTCGCCGCCACTAATATCTTGGTCGAATTTACCGTCAGTTTAGCCTTTCTTAATCTATTTAAGACCTCCTCTAGGTGTTTAAGGTGATCGCTAAAATTCTCGCTATATATGACGACGTCGTCTAAGTAATTGAAAACGTATTTATATTTGATGTCACCAAATATTTTGTCGATCAACCTTGACAAAATCTGCCCTCCCGTACATATCCCGAAGGGTAATCTGTTATATTGAAATAATCCGAAGGGTGTAGTGAAGGCTGTTAACCGCTTACTCTCCGGTGTAAGAGGAATCTGGTGGTAGGCCTCATTCAAATCGAGGACACTAAAAAATTTTGCCTTTCCGAAGTGCATTAGAGCATTTTCTACGGTGGGCAAAGGGAATGCGTCAAAGACCACCTTTCGGTTAAGTGCTCTGTAATCTACCACTAGACGAGACTTAGAATTCTTTTTGGGGACCAAAAAGGCTGGGCTGGCATAGGGTGAATCGGATTCAGTAATGACCTTGTTTCGCAAGAGTTTTTGAACGTACTCTTTCATTTCTATCATTTTAACTGGGCTGACTTGGTAAGGAGGAGAACGAACCGGTACGCTATCACTCAAAAGTATACTGTATTCCATGATATCGGTGCAACCCAGTACTTCTGTAACGACGTCTCCGTAGCTCGCCAACAGGTCATCCAGTCGCCGCCGTTGGGCGTTGTTTAACTGATGATATGCCTCGTCTCTACTCTCGGGTACTTCAAAAGGGGTTTGACAGGACATAGCGGCAATCGGCTTCGGTTGGAACGCGAAGGAGAAGGTTCTTTCGAAGAAATTGATACCCATACCCGACCGCGACATAAAATCGGCGCCCAGGACAACATCCACTGGACTTTTGGGTAATACCAAAAACTCGTGTTCCCACGCTAGCCCTTCGATTTTGATGTCGAGCTTAACCTTTTCCGAAACTGTAAAATTCGTGGAATCAATCGCTTGGCATGTTGTGTCAACCCTGACTCTTTGTCTGGGGGAAAGTTTTATGTTGCGCAAGAAGGGCTCTGACACGCAGGAGTGGAAGGCTCCCGTATCTAGAAGGGCCGAAACGGTTACCTTGTTTACGCAAATGGATACCATGGGCGAGAAATTAGTACGAGAAAGGAGGGAGGGGCGGGTGGAGAAGGCCACTAAGTACCCGCGGTGCCTTCGTGGCTTTATAGCTCCGCGGGGTACTCGTTTCCCGGTCGATTACCGTTTTCTCTCAAGGCACCGAGGGGTCGGTCTTCCCTACTCCTCCAAGTTTGAGACGAATTTTGACCTCCCGAGCGTTGCCCCTGTGGCCGCCAGCCGCGTTGCGGACCCCAGCGTTGAGTTTGACTCGCGCGCGGCCAGCGTCGATTTCTGTCCCCAAACTCTGGGTCGACCATGTCTTCGCTCGACGGCGGTTCCCTATAACACTCCGCCATTGCTCTTTTCTCGTCTAGATTGCGCCCCCATTGGACGAGTTGATCGAAATTAAGGGGTATGTGGGCAAGGTGCCACAAATATTTCGGATTCAAATTGCCACATACGACTTCTAATAATTCGTTTTGCTCGAGAGGTTTATCGAGCCTAGCGTTCATGTTTTTCATCACGATAACATATTCGACCAGGGTTTCATAGCTCCCTTGGGTCCTGTTATAAAGATCTCTTTTAAGACGCAATTGGTAATTGGCTGCGCCAAAATTTGCCTTGCATTCCGTTTGGAATTCTTTAAGATCCCGAAAACGGTTGGCCCAAAACCAATCCCTTGCCTTTCCTCTCACGATTTCGGGTAGCAGCTTGAGTTGAACCTCATGGCTTAGTTGGAAATGATTGACGAACCTCGTTAGATTTTCTAGAAAGTTCATTACGCTTTCCCCTGATTCGCCACCGAATCCCAGCTCCCAACGTCGCGCGGCTACCACCACGGACTCGAGGCCCTTGAGATCGCAGCTGACGTTCGAAACGTTAATTCCTACATTGGCGGCCTCCTGATGGTGATCGGAATCTATAGCTATTTCCGTCGCCTCCTCTTCGTCGTTAAAAGAACGGATATACTCGCGGACCCTCTTTCGTAATTCATCCAACGTACCCTCTGACTCGATGCCGAACCTCGTGGACAAGTCAGCGAGCTCTACTTTGGGAAGTCGATTTACCCACGCGGTTCCTGGTGGGAATTTATCCGCCATGACGGTAACGCGCCTACGGGTATTGGTCCAAACCACGCTCTGCTACCAATTTTGAACTGCCCAAGGGCTCGTGGGGTGGACCAACAAAAACAACACGCGTAGGCCAGACAATTTATTTAAATTATAACGACAAGCGAGCTCGCTAAGGCGGAAGGAGAGGAGGGTGATCGCTGGAAACCAGAGGAAAAGGGGCAATGGAGGGGGAGAGGTGAGGCGGCGATACCTTCAGAGGACCGGACAGCCGATGACCGTGCACAGAGGCGTCGTGCCGTTGACGAGGGGGAGCTCCTCTAGGCGTCTCGGCAACACAAGCTCGACAGCAAGACTCCCCCGAGCGCGGACTCCGCCTCCACTTAAATACTGGAGGTCCCATTGGACTCGGGGTCCATGCCCCACCAGAAAGACCGAAAGCCCTCGGCCCAGGCGCACCGCTCCCGACTCCCCCCCAGGGAGGAGGGGGGGCTCGCTATCGGGCGAGGTGGACGGCTCGTCCTTGCGTAGCACCACCACGGAAACCACTTTCCGGAGGATGGCTGGGGGGGGGGGGCGCTCGCCAACGGGCGAGGCGGACGGCTCATGTTTTTCTCGGAAAATGTGTTTGTTTACTTTTCAGATAAATGACCTTTATTTACTGCATCTGAAATATTGTGCATATCTTCCACTATTTCTGTTTCATTCACTTAGTACAACCCTCGAATTTTAACTTATTAATTATTATTGTGATTTATCCCAGCTATATAATGAGAAAAACTGTCTCGATGTTATGCGAGGCGGAGAACGCCAATCTCATGATTAAGTAATTTTTATCATAACTTGTGCGGAGGCTGTTACGCTGACGACGATGGAGAGATTGGTTGCACGTCATCCTTGACTACAAAAACATGGAGATTTAAAGCTCTTCTCGGGCTTGAATGTTATGTATGTCATAGGTCTTATGTTTGTTGTATGCTGAATTCAAGGCTTAGTTTACCAGACATAGTTGTTGCATTAAGCATTCAGCGAAACCTGTTGCCCACTTCCATGAGAAATTACAATGATTCATATACATATTGTAGAGGAGATTCACACCACCGAGACCCGAAGTGTCAGATTTCCATGTTTTAGTAACCCTTGTTTTTTCACTGTAATTGCATTGAAATTTTTAAGTTGTTATTGCTTTCATTCACATTACATGAGTACTTTTCTTACAACGCAAATATATTTTACAATAGTATTGTAAAAATTTTTTTTGTGCTCATGATGAATGAAAAATTAGGCAATAGTAACTAACATTTCCCCGTACAATAAGTATTGCAAATAGCCTTAACTACAATATTACTTTCATCTCTAATTGGTATGACAACTGCAATTTACCGAAGTAAATTATGCTTGACTAATTGTTTGACTTACCTGTATTTGCCTTTCAATTTATGTAATACAGGAAAAGTAATCAGTATTGCACTTTACTGATACATTTAAGAATGCTTTTATGTGAAGAAATGTGAGAATGTGAAGAAATATTCTCTTATGAAGAAATAGGAAAAAAATTTCTCTAAATCAATCTCTTGAGGAAATCTTTTCGGTTTAGTTTCCTCATGGTAAAATAACCTTTAGATCTGGTAAAGATACCACAAAGCACCAATAAATAAATATTTAACTTTAAATTCTCAATTTAGCAATGTTCAAAACACCAAATGTGCCAAAAACAATGAAAACGGCCAACGCAAACTCTAGCGCTTCATTTGAACTAGTTTTCCAAGTCTTGTTTCCTCATCTTATGGCGATTGTGTTTATTTTCTCTTCCCGATGCAGTTTCGACGTGAGGGGACGACCACTGGGCAAAGCCCGCCTCTGGCCAGACGAAGTTGCTCTCGGACCCCGTGCCTACTTCGTCACAATATCACGGCCGGCTCAACTGAACCTAGACTCAGTGGTCGAAGAAGATGAGGGATCATATAGGTGCCGTGTGGACTTCCACAACTCGCCTACCAGAAATTCCTTGGTCAACCTCACGGTCATAGGTAAGTCCTATCACTTTCAGCTGTACTTCGTTGTAGCCTCCCTTTGCTAGAAATACAAGTTATGTATTATTTAATTATGTATTATTTAATGATAAATATTTTTATTTTATTTTATTTAGATGGACAAACAAAGCGTGCTTAGTGTGACTGGGTTACAATTTGAGTATTTAAAATCGATGTGCATTGTGTTGAAATACTCAGCACCATTCCTGAGTCAATTGCTGCGAGTGAAAAAGTCGAGTATAATAGACGAGGTAAAATATTATCATTGAGCTATCATTTTGGGCTATGTCAGTGTATAATCTCATATTACCAATTATCGTTCTTTTTTCGGCAAAAAATTCGATCATAAGTGTGAATTGTTTTGAAATAATTGTGTTAAAGTAATTATTTTCTCATAAATGTTGATAAGAGTAATTTCTGCATAATTTAAAAGACATATCTTGTGACATCCTAAAATCATATTTATGTGTGTATCATGTTCAAGTTTTGTTCCTTAATACCAGCATTCAAAATAAGTATTATACGAGGCATACTATGTACTGTGTGTGAATCATTCTTAATAAGAAACTTAAAACTCACCAGGGGAATTGGAATCACTGTATAAGGAATACTCTTTGTCGTCATTATCTTATTGCTTTCAAATACTTGGAATCATGCTTGGTTATGGCGTTACCCTCATGATGCTATGTATTTTAAACGCTGACGTTAGAAATTTTTTAAATCAGAGAACGTGCTAATTTTCATCCAAAATTGCGCCTTTATTTGTCTGAGAAATCGCTTATGCAAAGCAGTAAAAGATATTTGATTTCTAACAGTAATGAACATGAGAACCACTTTTCCCTGATAGTAAAGACAAATGCATATCATAAATATTATTTATTCACACTATCGATATTTAAAAACCATAAATTTAGCAAAAACGCAATTTTCAGGGTAAGAAAAAGGCAAGGAAATCATTGTTTTCAAGTTATCCGTTGCAACACTGGTCGGTAAATTATAGTTTGACTGTGATAAATGGGACTAACAAGTTTTTATTTTGTTCCTACGATACAAAAATTCAACAAAGTTAAGCCATCGAAATTGAATGGTCTTTGAATATTTATCACATTTATTTCTGGAAAATATTTTCAAAATCAATTTTATCATCCTTTTGTAAATTATGAAACAAAAATATCTTCTCTTCATATGCAGTGGGCATTGGTTTCATGATTATACCAAAATCATTTCACTGTACTTTTTATATTAGTTTACTGATATTCTGATGTTAAATTTTCCATCAGCTGTCTTTCCAAATGAAGATTTTTTATTGTACTTAACTAAAGGTAAGGAAATTGAAAGAGGAAAATAAAAGGCAGCTTGCTTCTGTAAACTTTCTTCATTAAAAATAGATTCATAAGTGCATTAACAGGTTGTGACTTATAAAATGAAAGGGAGACTTTTATTTCTTTAGCTATTTTGAGATTCATGACCGCACTTTATTACCACATTCTCGTGTTATTCTAATTGCGAAAGGAAAAATGTTGTGCATTTATCAGCAAAGTCATCAAGGAATGCAAGCAGTTAAATGTCGCTTACGAGTCTTCGAAATCATTACGTTCGTGATATGCGAGTTGCATTTGTCTGTCTTTAGAGTTAAAGTGGCTGCAATTTTAAAGCACTTAAAAGGATTCCTAGGTGAGGTAACTTCGTTTCTTTGCTGACATTACGGTGCAACAATTTGGTGGAAAGTAATTCCCTTAAAAACGGTTCTTCCAAAAAGATGCCTGCTCTTCTCGTACATTAAATCACAGAGCATAAGGTTTTTTTCCAATTATAATCTTGCGCAAGAGCCACTTACGCTAACGCTAACATTATTTCTTGAGTGAGTTTTAATTACCCGTCCCAGCTTAAGGTATACTGTGAGTCATATCAGGTCGTGAGTGCTTGAATACAGCATAAAATATTTACGCTAGCTAATAATTTTTTAACTAACATAATGTAAATTCTTAATGCATACTTATTTGGTCAGTTAAACATTAGTTTAAATAACTGACTTTTAAAAAAACCTATTAATCGAATGCAGAAGGTGCTGAATACTTACAACACTACACTTTACCACGAAGTCAAACTACAATGACCCTGAAAAAATGTTTTTTATTCATTGCAAAACAATATCTCAAAGCAATGAACCTACAAATTAGCAGGATTTAGGCGTAGTTGGATTTATAGTACATCCTGATTTATAGTTATAAAGGTGATTATTATGCCAGGCTAATCATAGATTTTCAGAATTTTTCTTTATGTCAAGTAAAATAATTGTACTTGGGAAATAGTATTAGTTATGAATACAAAATATTCCTATTTTTAGTACTCCATGGTTTATTTTTAACACGATTTTCACTTAACTGACGATTTTCGATGCTGGATGTGTGCCCTACCTCGCGTTACATCCTAGATTCTTGCCACTGCTTTGCAATTGATACTGATAAATAATACATGACTTCGGGCCCATTAATTAGCATAATGCATATGGTGTGTTTTAAATTACATCCAGTGAGTTTATTTAGCTACACTTTTAAGGGCGAAACGTGCCTAAAGCTGCCAAAAATCTCTGTTTCCTGAACTACTTAGATTTTATAAATTTAATTGTTTCAGGCTTGACTTCGTGGAAGTGATAGATATCCATTTTTAATAAAAAACTTTGTACTTTTCCACACTTTATTTCACAACTGCGACCGGTTTCACCATAATATGGCATCTTCTGGCACCATAATATGGCATCTTCTGGCACCATAATATGGCATCTTCTGGCCTGGCCAGAAGATGCCATATTATGGTGAAACCGGTCGCAGTTGTGAAATAAAGTGTGGAAAAGTACAAAGTTTTTTTATTAAAAATGGATACTTAGATTTTGCTCCTTTAAACGCTTACATTGATAGCATTCCACCTCGCAAGAATTGGTTAATAAAATCTAACTCAATAAATTACAGCTCTTCCTATCATACTAGTATTTCGTGTTTGTTTAAGAAGAAAATAGTACACCTAAAAGAGTTTCTCTTAAAATGTTGAGCATAAAAATGAAACTATCAACGAGTTAGCACCCTGCTTGCTCTAGTAAGACAAAGCTATCAGCTTCTCAGTGTAGCAATCCTTTTTGCTTGAAGTTGTGTGTGGCATCGCATGCAACAAAAGGAAAAAAGAGCATCGAATTTTCACCCTTTTTAAGGCTAAATATTTCATGAATTATTTCACTTAGAAATTTAATGGCAATGGACCAGGGGTAACCAACAAGGTTGCATAAACGTTTTCTCTTCAGATAATATGGTAAATGTTGTACTAAGTTTTGATAATTGGAGCTTGGTAGGTTTTAAATGCTCCCTGAATTCCATACATCATTGTATAAAGGCAGTCAATGTTCTGATAACTAAATTATTAATATCATTGGTAGCTAAATCCAATGATATTAATAATGATGAGAAAAGGCAAATAGATAGTCGTTAATTATACGAATGACATGGATGCCAAGCCCTAATTGCTATTACTCTATCGATGTTGTTTTGTAGGTGATCTAATGTTGCATGTTAACAATAATATATTGTTTCATTTTTGGTTAGAACAAACACAGTCTCTTAATGCAATTCATTTTGTTTATTAAGAAAATATAATAGAGGCAATCATATACAATAGGTATATTGTGGCAAGACTTCTTTCTTGGTTAGAATGAAATGTAACTAGTAAAATGACTGATTAAATACTTCAGCTCTCGAATTTTGTTTCCGGAAATCATATGAGTAAGAGTATAATTTGCAATTTAAATAATATAACATATGCATAATGCATAATTTATAAACATCCATATGCAAGTACTATTACCATATTAAAAAATGAATGGCACTCGGTTTACATAAATGAGTTTTTTTTGTGGTTCTCATGGAGGTTAACAATATTCAGGCTTTTTGTTCAATCATCTTGATGAGCAGTGCAAAATTCATTGCAAACAAGGCTGTGAATGAAGTGCATTGGTATGTCAGTGAAATGTATTCCCTAGGAATGTTCTACATAAGTTCTTCGGACATGCACACAGTCGTTGCTTTAGTTACTAGTTTTCTCCCGCAGATCCTCTCATGAATTTTCAGTCCAAATGAAAAAGACGCATCGCCACTGCTTTCGTTTGTCTGGAAGTGCTTGTTCATGCATCTACCTCGTACAATATTCGCAGCTGCGCATTTCTGGAAACCACTTGACGCATTTATTTTCAAAACTAAAGGAATAACTGAAAAGGTTAGGAGACATTATGAATTACACGTAGGTACGCTGATTTTCGTTAAAAATAATGTTTTTATACCGCAATACGTTTTGCTTCTACGAAATGGTCTTAGTTCATTATTTAACCACTCTGTGTGATTTTGCGCCACAATGCTTAAAGGATTTACTCTAGCAGCATTTCCGTCGGTCAGATGTGCAACTTCTGTTGAGCAAGTTGTTACGGAAGTATTATGGTTAGAAATTTCAGATTAAATTACAACCTGCGGATGGTGAAAAGTGAAAAACACTGACTTCTAACTCAAAATTGGAACTTCGTTGTTATAAACGACAGGAACTGATGGTACAGTTACTTATGATCCTACCGAAAATAGCGGTAAATATTTTGCTATAGTGGCGATCCGCAGGTCTTTTCCTTAAATCAGTAGCTCCCTCTCTTTACTCCCTGGCTCTTTCGACTCTTGATCCATTTAATTCGCCATCCGTTCGGATGAGAGTTTTTTGCAATCCGAAATTTTGCTTTGCTATCCATCGGTTGATCATAATTTCCAACGAAGACTCCCCCAAGAAAGAAAAGGAAGACCTTGTTAAAGAACTACGCAAAAATGGCTACCGGAAAGATATGGTCCTGAAAAGGACCTTTTGGAGAGACTGGTGGAAGAAAAACCAGATAAGGATCCCAGAAAGAAAAGCCATCCGCTTATGCCACATTGCAACACGCTTCGGGAACAACAGAGAATATCGCTAGGATTCTCACGAAGGCCAATAACCGACCCAGGTTCAACTGGTGCAGAAAGACGGGAGGCCACCTGCCGAAGCCAAAAGATAAACCCCCTCTCGCACTCTTTGAGGGTGTGTACGAGTTGGAATATATTCCTGCGGAAAATCCTACATCGGGAAGACAAGAAGATCGATTTGGTGCAGAGTACGAGAACATGAACGAGCTACCGAGAAGAAACAGTTCCGACTCTCCGCCGTCTCGGAACACGTTTGTTCGGAACCTGGCCACATGGTGGACGTCGAAAATCCAAGGATTCTGTGAAGGGGAAGCTGGTACTACCCCAGATTGAGTCGGGAAGCCATTGAGATCAAGGAACTACAACCAGAAGGGCGGATATTTATCATTCCTCCACCTCTATTGCTAGCGTCCACGTGGAGTACTGAAATTTCTAGAGAAAACCCCGTATTCACCGTCGTTTCTATTAGGTATTGTTATTTTATAGTACGCGATTGGCTCCATTTAAATTTAGGGTGCTTTCATTTGATGGTTTGATTTACCACTCCAGCCGTGTTGCGATTCGTTGGTTTCATGTTTTGTTCGCCGGTTCACCCATACGTTCACCCGTTACCTGTGTTAAGTGCACATGCACTTAAGCAATCTGGGGTCGTTATGTTACGCTACAACGACCTTTGCATATTTAAATAAATATGAGATAAATTGATTGATTAATTGTTTGACAATTGTATGTCGTGCGAAAAATAATTCATTAAACTGAATGACACGATCTCCTCTTGTTATTTTGTTATGCTATTCACATTTTTTCTTGAAAAGTGATCGATAATGTATGTATCTCCTCTTAATAGATTTTAATATTAATTGCTGCTAGAATCATGTATCTAAAACCTGAAAATAGCTGGAAATATTATCAGGGCCTTTTTTTTATTATTCCTCTTTCAAGTCTTCATATTAGTTTTAGAAAATGAAAATGCAAAGTCATTGCTTTTATGTTTAAATTCACCCAATGGTAGGCTTTTGAAGAGAAAAGTTATAGTTTCCTTGACGGTTTTAAGAATGAAGCATCACATACACACTTTCTGATGATACCTCAGGAGTTCCGCCAGAACCTTTAATTTTCCGTGACTGACGCACTTTTTCCAATACTGTGTCTCACGCTTCAGTGTTTTTTTTCGAAATCTATTGGAATGTTTTATTTTAACGCCGCTGGTAAAATGGGAGGAATATCGGTGTACACACCTGCCATTAATCGGTCACCTCCACAGCAGAAGACACGCCCATCGAACGAAAACGTCATATTACATAGGGTCACGTGTGCGGCCATGTGCGATTAAAATTTCTCATCGCAGAGAAAGAAGCCATCAATTCCGGGATATCTCTCGGCGTGTCATTGCTAAGCAGTGCTTCAATATTTCACACGACGAGGATCGACTGTGAGGGAGAAAATATTTAATCCCGCCTTCCACGCCTCACCTATCCTCTTTCGAACGATTAATTGATGGAGATTGGCGTATTGAATTTTTTTCGCATATTTCTTGAAGAGCGCGCGTTGCCGTTTGTGACATTGATTGAGGGCGTAGCACGAGGTGGTAATCCCTCCAGCAAAAGCCATTTGAAGAGGCATTTTCTCTTCCTGTTTTTACTTCATTCCGCCAGATGGCAAGTGGGATTTATCTCTCGTAGAGTACGCGTCAGAACGCGATACCTGGCACCTTTTCCATTCTGCTTCGCGCTCCACTAAAAACTCGTCGGCGTCGACGAGGATTTCGTCCAACGGAGGTAAAACTGAAGTCTCTTTAGAATGGTTGGCATAGTTTCTGCAATTCCTTTGTAATTCTACACCAACGACGACTGATGGGTTTTCAGGAATACTAAGCGTAAGAGTGCCAGGACGATAACACTTTAACCAACCGATTCCAGTTTACGTTCTCTAAATGTGAGTACTAAAGGCGGCTAGATAAAGCGGGAAGTTATCTTTCGTTTGGATCCCTTATGGTACATAATTTTCCGAGTTCACTGGGCGGGCGGAATTCTTTACTCTCAATCTGATCTCACATCATCACTTTTCTAAACTATATTGGCCGATCACATTGCATTTAGTAAAATGTCACTAACGGAAATATTTGATACCTTTGGTATAATATCTAAAAGAGCTGCTAATTATCGACACTTTTACACTTCCATCCCCCCGAGCAGTTTTTCCCTAGCCAACCTATTGTTCAATGCGGCGGTATTCAAATTGTGTTCCACGAGTCCTAGGCTTCCTCGCAAACTTCCCAAGTGTTCTACAAATTGTTGTTTATCTTACTCTGTATTAGTGACTGTTTTCACGTTTTACAAGAATCATCATCCGCAGTCATCAATCCGGAGATTGGATTACTGCAGCTCTCCGTTCCTCTCCTATCAACCAACCGCTTCATTCCGCAACCCAACGTACTCAAAAATTCATTAATATTCCGCGATCATCAAGGTTAGATGTCATAATTAAATAAAAATAGCAATATTTATAATAATTAATATTATAAATATTGCTATATATATACAAAACAAAATTAGGGTGTATAGGTAAATCACAACTAATATGGCGATACTAAGATAGTAAAAGAATAATAAACAAGTAACAATTCGTGTTAAGAGATATAAGAAAGCGAGAAGCGCGAAAGAAGGACGAATGGGAGAAGAAACGGAGAAAAAATACGGCGTAGAGGGAGAGAATTACAGATAAAAGTGTTTCCAAAGAAGTAAAACACGCAATATCGGGTTATCGTAGGAAGAACTGTGGAAATAATGAAATAATGATGGGAAGAATTAAAGACGAGTAGGAACCTGAGGAGGCAGAGAATGCGGAGTAGAAGAGTACATCCGGGGGACATCAGATTCCGAGTCACGATAAGTTATATTATGAAACCTAATTTTGAGAAATAATTAGAGGAATTCCAATTCAGACATTCATAAAACAGAAATACATGCAGTGGCCAAAGACATTTGATGAGAATCTTGTAAATTAAAGCAGACCTAACTAATTTAAATCCCCAGAGTTAAAGATTTGTATATGTCAATGGCTAATGATCAGTTTTAAAATATGTTAGTTCTAAACAGACCGAAAGGTTAAAGTGCATGAATAAATTTCTAATTCTCTGATGAATAAATGTGCATGTTCAATGTTTTATATGTACGAGTTATGATTTAATGTATCTGGTATTATATTTTATGTATTTTCTACCGATGAGTAGCCGGAAATTGGTAGGTTAAGGTAGGTTGAATTATATGTGATCGGTAGCTTCAAGGCATCAAATACTACGGTTGCATAATTGGCTCTCAACGCGGCGCAGAATTCTTATTTGAAAAATTGTGACCGGGCTAGGTTACAATTCCTACATAATTCTTCACTTTGACGTCCTCCATAACTTGCCTTATTTATGCCATTCTCGGTCTTCCTATGTATCTATTCACTTCTGATTTGCCTTCGATTACTGTTTTCAGTAAGCAGTTGCATCACATATCATATCCACTAAGTTTAACTCTTTTTCTTCTCAGAAATTTCATTACGCTTCTATTCTCTTCATTTTTCGTAGGGCTTCTTCGTTGGTGATTCTTCCCGTCCATTTTATCTTAATTATTCTTGAATAGCATAACATCTCCATTACTAACCACCTCTTTCTCTCTGCAGCAGTTTTTTTCCAGGTTTCTCTGCGGTATAGAAGCATGCTCCAAATATATGTTTTAACAAAGCGCTTCCTTACTTCAACGATGCGTTGCCAGCTGTGAGGAGACTCCTTTTTCTAGTAGAATGTCTTCTTTGCTTGGGTTATCCTGCTCACAATATCTTTCATGCTTCTTCCATCACTGGAGATCCTGTTTCCCAGATAACACAATTCCTCCAATCGCGCAAGTTTTGCTGCCCAGGTTTGACGGTGATTCCATCATCTTGATTTCTTCCAGAAACCATAATCTTAGTTCTCTTAACATTAATATTCACGCTGTTTTTCTCCATAGTTTTTTTCCATTCGCGAAAAAAGCGTAGCATTCCGATTTTTCTCTCCATTCACTTTTAATCCTGTTTTTAATTGTTCCATTGCTTCCCGTATTGCTTTTATTTATTTACAAAAATATTGAAATTAAAATATTTTCTTATATACACTAGAATATATAATTTTTTACAAGAACGTTTGGTGACCACTGTTTTAAGGCAGTTACGTCTTATTTCAGTCACGTCCACACGAGAAATTATAAATTATTTGATGAAAATATTAGACGTTTAATTTTTGTCTATAGTAACGCTATTCATCCAAACAACTCTGGAATACCCGTACATAAAATGTATAATTGGAGATCCTGTTTTTATCTGGTGAAGTTATTCGCTTTATTGCTCTTTCAAATGAGTGATTGCCGTCTCAAGCATTTTTCTTCTAGTGTGTGACAGAAAATGTCTACGTCATATTGAGCGACCTCCAATTGCCAAAGTATTCCTGTCAATGTGTACTCTAGATTAAATAAGATTAAATAAGAGAATTAATTTAATTTAACGATGAACCCAAATTTCCTCTGATCGGTGAGGATAGATATGCTTTAGAATATGAATAGATGGCTTTTTGAATCATCAATCGGTGTTCATCAATCATTCTTTAGCCCTAGGAGGCAAGGCACTAGTCATGACAACGATCATTTGTCTTTGCAGTTTTTACGGGTATATTTTAGGCAAACCTGTTAACTGAAAGGTGATGACCCTCAAATGCATTGCTAAGGCTTTCTATTAACCTTTCATTCCCTCATGTTTCCATACAATTATTTCATAGAATATAAAGTGCTCATTTTTACTCAAGAAAGCTTTAACTTCGTTCCGACAATTATTTGATATTATCATTACAACAAGTACTCACGATGCAGATGGCATAAAATCTAATTATTTCCCAACTTGATCAATGCTGCATCATAAATAACAGATTTTCTAACGTTTTCTCTGTGAGAAACAAAGTGAAGTTAGTGCGTCATTGGACGAGGTGGTGGGCAGCTAATCCCATCATTTATGTTTCAGACGTGGCTGCCAAGTCTTTCCACCGGACTTAATGTCAGTGTAGACCCGCGGCTTAGGGACTTGATGGAGGGTCGGCGTATTCTTCTTGAAAGGAGGGAGTGGGGGCAAGTATTCGCCTTTTGACCTCTCACCCTCTCGCTAAGAGAGGCCCATAACTTCATCAATTTTTGACCGATGGAGAATTTTTCCCGAATGACCAGCCTACGACCGCTTATTCGACGAATGGGAACCTCGTAACAGGTGATCTTAGGCGAGGAGTGTTTTAAAATCGAGGTGAACGAAGGTGTTGATCTGCACAACTAATACTCATAATCATCGTTGAGATAGACATCTGATTGAGATATCTCTTACCTATTTGCACGTCTTTCATCCATATATTCTGCCTTCCCAAATCTCCGCCACCAACTTTCTCGTATCTCTCATTACATCCAGCACCTCCTCGTTTAACTTGCTCACTTCCCAGCTCAGCCTCTCCATTCTTCTCAAAACCTTCGTCTCGCATGTCTCCAGTCTATCTACATCCCCTCTCCGCAATGACCAAGTTTCCGACCCATAACGCATCAGGCTCCTCATTAATGATTTTCACCAATTTTGTCATGAGGTATCTCTATAGGCATCCCTCATCAATACCCTTCCCATTGACAATAATTTTCCCATTACATAAACAAATATTGTAGCGCTATCGGGAGAAGGAGCAGATTTTCTCGCCGATAACACTCTTGAAAACACAAACTCTTTCCAAGCTCGGGTGAGAAAAATGAGGAAAACGAACGAAACACAAGTATTATCAATCATAAACTTAACTTATCAATATATTTTACAAATCACAAAATAGAACCAAACCAATTACAATAATTTACCCATAGGTCGAGTGCCAGGCGACCGTAGTTAAAGTTACCAGTCGGAAAATAGTTTAAGTTTAACAAGTACGAGAGGTTGAACTTCTCTCTTAAGTACAAAAGTGACTTAGTCAGCAGGCTCACACAACGGTGTTACCCGGTCGGCGTCTCGGAAGCAATAGAGGGCGAGCTTAGACACGAGTCAGCTGAGGAGGGGGTCTGTCGACAAGGACGAAGGTGGAATGGGTAAGGTCAGGAGGTTGGCGATTGGTAGCCTTGGAGGGGAGGAAATAATGGGATGGGTGATAGATAGGGTGGCAGTTTTTAATTGGAGCGCCAGGAACTGTTTTCTGGCGTCGGCCGCAGAATACAGGATCACAGCCTTTGAGCCTTGGTCAGGATGACCGCATTTTTGGTATCCTTCCTCACTTTACTGGCTATAAAAGCGGGGCAGGACCTGGTGAGGGAATGGTGCGGCGAATGGTGCGGCGAATGGTGCGGCGAATGGTGCGGCGAAAGGTGTGGCAGAAGTCGTGGCAGAAGTCGCTGGCAGTAGTCGCTGCATTTTGTAGTCGTAGGCATTTTGGCCGTCGTTGGCGCACATGTCGTTAGCGCGCATGTCGTTCGGGCAAGTCCTTCGGCTAAGTCCGGAGGATAAACAGTCCGCAGAGGAGAAACTGTCCAAAGAGGAGAATTGCCCAAAAAACGGGGGGGGGAAAATGCCACATCCACTGGGGGAAATCAGGCACAGAATTGACTCCCGGATGAGGAATGATGATTGAATCAATGACACCTTTTTTCTTGCTAGAGGGACACTTTCACTGAATTCACAATGCCAGTTTATGGCTTAAGAGGCAATTTACTGAACAATATTGCCAAGATACTGAGCACACACACCCACAGACAAGAACCTCCTCTCCTTTCTGGACCACAAAGGTGGAACAGCTGATAATTCAGTGTAGAAGGATAATCACTAATAAACATCTTGAAGTTAATAACCCAGTTTAGTAACATTTCAGATTCATACAATCTTTCAGTATGACACTGGTTCACACAGCCATAGCCAACCATAGAGGGAGAGACACTCCTCGAAAGTTGCCAAGTGCAGGAAACATGAGAGCAGTATACCACAGCTGTGATTCCAGGCGACAGGTGAAGATTGCAGATAAACACATTAAACAATAGATTTTAAGTATTCAACAGCCTTCAAACAAATGATGAAAGTATATTCTGACTGTCACAAACATGGACCAGTAGAATGATATGATAGCATCTTTGATATCAATTATCATAAATAATTTGGATGTCCAGCTGGCAACATCCAACAAATGAGAAATAAATCTAAGTAACAAAAAACCAACACCGAGTAGACGAAACATCTGACTCGTCAGGTGTAATGAATTAACTAGAAAGAGAATATTGCATAAGACAAAGCAAATATTCTTGAAGGCAGGATTATACAATTGTTCAATGAAAGTAGACTTGTATTCATTGAAAGTAATAGTATGCAATTGTGTGACATCAGTTAAATATACTTTAGAAAATTATAATAATCACATATATACCAATATTATTTTATATTCAAAGTTCACCCTAGTATTAATAATATCAATGATCATTTAAGTATAACAATATCTTTTAGTATTTCAAGTTCACCCTAGTATTAACAATATTAATGATAATTCAAGTATAACAATAATTCTGTATTCCAAGTTCACCCTAGTATTAATAATATTAATGATTAATTCAAAATTTGTGAGTGGATCCCCCATATTCATGAACCTTAAAAACTAATTACATGGTTTTATGCAACCACTTGGGTTGCACTGTTAAGCATAAACACAGTCATTGAAGAAGTTGGGTTGATAGAATGACTCAGAATGAGAGGACAATCAATTTCATGGACCTTAAAACTAATTAAATGTTTTCGCACAACCAATTGGGTTGTACTGTTAAGCATTGATAACTCAATGAAGGAATTTGGGTTGATAGAAATGACTCAGGATAAGATTTGAGTCATTTTAATGACAAATTAGATTGATATCTCTTTAATGTCACTACCCATATGTAAGAAATTGTTTTCCATGAAAAAACAGCAAAAAATGGAAAATTAATTTGGGTAAGATGAGAGATTCAATCAGTTCTCGGGCCAGGTTAAGTCAAACGTGTTAGAAAAAGCTAATAAATAGAAAAATAATTTAGTGGCCACCGTCATAGATAATTCAATTCAAAATTTGTTGGGGGTTGGAACCCCAGACCAGCTAAGCATGATACAAGAGCTGGGTACTGTTTGCGACAATCAATATAATTGCCGGGCGATGGGATCGCACCCCCTACGCCAGATACATGACCTAACAACCCAATATTCAACATACATAACCTGACTACAGAAATTAGATAGCCAGGTAGAGACAGAAAATGATAATGTTTGCAATTACACAGTTAATCACCATAAAGAAAGCACTAATCACCCTGGGAGGACAATGGATATAATCACTGTCGATGTCACACACATGAATCTTAACAGCCATTGACCCTCCGCAACTTATCTGGAAGCGAGTCACCTCGGGAATGTTCCTGGCTGTTCTCCCCACATCCCATTCCAATCAGACCATTCGTCCTCCAACAGATTTCACAATTTGCACACTTTGAGAGGAAGACAACATTAAGTATGGTGATCACTGTGTTCACATCATTAAGTATTAGTATAATAATATATTAATAGAATAGTACATATTGATCAACTAAAAGGCAACAAATAACAGTGTGTTTAAATAGAATCATAGTATTTCATTGAGTTAATTTGAAAAATGCAATAGTCACACCATATTGAGCTAATGAGAATTCACAGAGTCACGATGATAAATTTTTAACTGAGAGACATGGCATATTTTTTCTTTATCATGTGATAGCTCAAGAACAACTGTTACAGGAGAGACAAATTTTTTAATAATGAAAGGACCTTCCCAAGGAGGCATTAGCTTGGCTGTTCTCTTGTCTGCCTTTGAGCTAATAGGATGATTTTTACAAAGAACTAAATCCCCAGGGGCAAAATTTACTGGAGAGTGGAGTTTGTTAAAAGCCTCCCCATGTTTTGCCCTTGCCTTTTTAAGATTGGCGACCACTTGTTGCAAGTAGGCTTTCCTCTGATCATCCTTAATTTTATCCTCGAACAGCTCAATAGGAATTGACCACTGATTTGTAAGAGGATGTGGCAGTTGTCTACCAAACATTATTTTGGCAGGAGATTGGCCAGTGCTACCATGTACAGCAGTATTGAAAGCAAAGTTTAGATCATAGAGGAAAAGGTCCCATGTAGAGTGAACATTGTTACATAAAATTGTCAAGGCAGATTTTAAATTTCGATGAAGTCTTTCGACTTGGTTAGCACAAGGGTAATATGGAGATGTGAAAACTTGTTTTATACCAAGTTGTAAACACATCTCCCTAAGCAGGTGTGACTTAAAAACTGAAGCATTATCAGAGACCAGATATTTTGGAAAACCAAACTTGGAGAAAACTCTTTGAGTGAGGACAGACACAACAGCACCAGCTGTAGCCTTTCGTACAGGCTCCAATATACAAAATTTAGAGAACCCATCAATCAGTGTTAAAATATACTGATTACTACCCTTTGTGGATGGGAATGGGCCGACAAAATCGATATAAATTCTTTCCCAGACATCAGAAGGGATGTTAGAAGATAACATACCAGGCGAAGAACAATTTCTAGGTTTACATGTCTGACATAAGTGGCAATTTCTGACCATGTCAAAAATTTCCCTTTTCATATCCTTCCACCAATATTCCCTGCTAATTTTCTCATAAGTTTTGGACATTCCCAGGTGAGCGCCAAAACTAGAGCAATGAAAATATTGGAATATCATTGGTCGAAGCACGACAGGTAAAACAACCTTCCCTCTAAGAGTTTTTGAATTGCCAAAACATAGCAGCTGGTTCTTAACAAAATAATTTGCACAAGACAAGGGATCTTTCTGCAATTTCTGGAGAACATCCCTCAAAGTAGGATCTGACCTTTGATGGTCTCTAATATTAACAAATGATAAAGGAACATTATTCAATACACAAGCCATTGGTGGAAATAGATCATCACCAACTTTAGATGAATCAATATCACTAGCAACATTATCACTAGACACAGGAACGACACGAGAAAGGCAATCAGCTACATTATTGGCAGTTCCCCGTACATGATGGATGGTGAACTTATAAGAAGAGAGTTTAAGAACCATTCTACCCAACTTTCCCAGCTGTTTGGGATGTGAAAATAACCAAGACAATGCTCCATTATCAGTATACAAATGAAAAGGTTTTACTTGAAGGTACACATTGAATTTCTCGACACCCCAGCATATAGCCATACATTCTAACTCGTAAGTCGAAAACTTTCTTTCATGGTCCAATAATGCTTTACTAGCGAATGCCACAGGTATGAAATCACCGTTTACTTTATGGTTTAACACTGCAGCTAATGCGAGGCTACTAGCATCAACAAATAAGTGAAATTCATCCTCGAAACGAGGGAAAGACAGCACCGGGGGCTTAATCAAAGCTTGCTTTAACTGAATAAAAGCTTCATTCTCTGCCGTTGACCAGTGAAAGGGAACATTCTTACGTTTAAGGCGATTTAAAGGAATAGAAATTTCAGAATACCTTGGAATGAACTTGGAATAAAAACCACATAACCCCAGAAATCTCGCTACTTCCTTCAAACTCTTTGGAGCAGGGAAATTTTCGATTGGCTTAACTCTATCAGGATCAACTTGAAGTTTTCCATGGGATATCAAGTGGCCCAGGAAGGTGAGAGACGTAGTGCCAAGTTTAACCTTCTCCTCACATACAGTAAGTCCAGCCAAACGAAGTCTCTTAAGGACAGCATCGACGTGATTAATATGATCCCTGGAATTTTTTGAATAGATACACAAATCATCGATATAAGGATACACACAAGAATACTTTAGATCTCCCAGTACCTCGTTAATTAAGCGAGTGAATACTTGGGGAGAATTGGCAAACCCGAATGGCAAACGAGTATATTGATATATCCCGAACGGTGTGACAAAAGCAGTATATTTCTTCGAATTTTCAGACAAAGGAATTTGGTGAAAAGCAGAATTAAGATCAAGTATGGTAAAGTATTTTGCGTCAGCTAAATATTGAAATGCATGTTCGACCGACGGAGTGGGATAACCGTCTATTTGAACCTGCTTATTAAGCTTACGATAATCCACAACTAACCTCTCCGTACCATCCTTCTTGGGAATTAAAAAGGCTGGAGAAGACCAATTTGAGTTAGAATTCTCAATAATTCCCTTGTCGAGCAGCGACTGCACATGTTTTTTCATGATCTGTGCCTTAACGGGAGATAAAGAGAACGGATGACTCCGAATCGGGTTACAGTCAGTTAATTCTATTTCGTAAGTCATAAGCGATGTGGTCCCCAAATCGTGGGTAATGACATCGGGATATTGCGACAACAAATATTTTAACTCACTTATCAAATTATCCGAAGAATTAGATCCATTTTCAATGAGAAAAGGATTGCTGCAAGAATCTGTCGACCGACTGCTGCTTGGCACTTCGGGATACGCACTCGATGCGCAATTGTCAACTGAATAAGCGATAAAATTTAACTTAGTAGCGGGAGACGTTTCAAAAGAGACAGCTTTCGGATGAACAATCATATTGGATTTCCGAATAAAATCAAGGCCTAGAAGAATTGGAAATGGAATATTGGCTACATAAAATGTATGCTGCCAGGAAAATTTGTCGATTTGCACCTTAAGTTGGATCGACATCCTTAATTGAAACGGTTGACCAGAAACTGTCAATAGCTCGATAGAGTCGGAAGACTTTTGAGATTTGCCACCGCGAATTTTAAGAGTTTTGAAGAACTTTTCGTCGCAAATAGAAACGGAACAACCAGTATCAATGAGGGCATTGCAAGAAACAGACTGAAGTTTTATCGGAAGAAGGGGCAAATTACTGTTACAATTTTGACGTACGCTCATGAAACTCACGGCTGGTTGGCGTGTTTCACGGGCTTTCTTCCGACATTCCCTTGCATGATGCCCAATTTTACGACAATACGAACAAATTATTTGCCTTGCGGCAACTGGGGAGACATTAGGAGAAATACTATGAAATGTATTGGCGTACTCGGCACAATCCATCAAATGCTTTGACGCCTGGGTTATGACAGAGTCTAGCTCCTCAAAGGTCGTGGGCTGGCGAGCAAACATTACAGCGGATTTCGTGAGAGGATTTAACCCTTGAATAATTAACCGAACGGTTTGGCACTCGGTGAACTCTAACGCCAACACTTGAATCGCGTTACGAACAGAACATACGAAATCATTAGGAGTTTCACGGGGGAACTGAAATCTCTTTACTTTAGTGGTAACAAGACGGTCAAACTCTCGATCACTTACAATTCTTCCCCAAACTCGTTTGGTAATTTCGGCCCACGAAAGATTCTGATTTAACATAGAGAGCCAAAACTGATGAGAACTAGCTGGCAGCTTGGTAATGACTAAATACAACAACGTAGACAAAGGAACTAGCGAAAGAGAGACAATTTCTTTCAGTTTCAACATGAAATTATACCAATTTTCTGTATTGGAAACCTCGAATGGTGGAAAATCAGCGATCAGCTGCTTCACTATGACCAGACCTTCAGACAGCGGCAGAACAGGTTGCATTGGGACTGGCAGTGCGACATGGGTTGGATTCTGCTCGTACACCTGGCCTCGGGGAACCACGTTGGGTGTGGATTCCGCCGGAACACCAGAAGTTTCAAGTGTAAGCACAGATCCCCCATTAGATCTAGCACGCCTGTCCTCGGCCGTGGTCAAGTAAGCCCTTGCGTACTGATCGACTGAATCACCAGGCATACTGACGAAACTCCACTCAAATTGCCGGAAGATAAGACGAAAAAACTTCGTCACACAAGAATTCACACACTAAACTCCGACAGGAATTTACAATGACCTATTCTAGGGCCTCGAACTGGAAACCAGGAACACGAAATAAATTACGAAAAAGAAAACCATTTCCTATTTAGATTGTCGTTAGCGGCAGAGACAAAACTTCCGTGAAGGAAGAAAATGAAATACCAGAAATAATGACGATCACAGATCCTCATACATCACTCACCAACTGCGTTGGAAAGACAGGAAAAGAACAACCACGCTCTGCTACCAGTTTGTAGCGCTATCGGGAGAAGGAGCAGATTTTCTCGCCGATAACACTCTTGAAAACACAAACTCTTTCCAAGCTCGGGTGAGAAAAATGAGGAAAACGAACGAAACACAAGTATTATCAATCATAAACTTAACTTATCAATATATTTTACAAATCACAAAATAGAACCAAACCAATTACAATAATTTACCCATAGGTCGAGTGCCAGGCGACCGTAGTTAAAGTTACCAGTCGGAAAATAGTTTAAGTTTAACAAGTACGAGAGGTTGAACTTCTCTCTTAAGTACAAAAGTGACTTAGTCAGCAGGCTCACACAACGGTGTTACCCGGTCGGCGTCTCGGAAGCAATAGAGGGCGAGCTTAGACACGAGTCAGCTGAGGAGGGGGTCTGTCGACAAGGACGAAGGTGGAATGGGTAAGGTCAGGAGGTTGGCGATTGGTAGCCTTGGAGGGGAGGAAATAATGGGATGGGTGATAGATAGGGTGGCAGTTTTTAATTGGAGCGCCAGGAACTGTTTTCTGGCGTCGGCCGCAGAATACAGGATCACAGCCTTTGAGCCTTGGTCAGGATGACCGCATTTTTGGTATCCTTCCTCACTTTACTGGCTATAAAAGCGGGGCAGGACCTGGTGAGGGAATGGTGCGGCGAATGGTGCGGCGAATGGTGCGGCGAATGGTGCGGCGAATGGTGCGGCGAAAGGTGTGGCAGAAGTCGTGGCAGAAGTCGCTGGCAGTAGTCGCTGCATTTTGTAGTCGTAGGCATTTTGGCCGTCGTTGGCGCACATGTCGTTAGCGCGCATGTCGTTCGGGCAAGTCCTTCGGCTAAGTCCGGAGGATAAACAGTCCGCAGAGGAGAAACTGTCCAAAGAGGAGAATTGCCCAAAAAACGGGGGGGGGAAAATGCCACAATATTTTATGAGAGAAATCTCAGTATGCGTTCTAGTACGCTTCATTCCATACATAAAACTTATTCCCACCTTCACCGTTTACCCAAAATCTTTCATTCTCATCACGGCCTTCAGCAACCCTTTGCCCCATGTTATTTATTCCAACCACCTTTGCCTCCTCCTAATCTCTTCCAGAAATTTCCTCTCCTCAATCAGCATAGTAAGAGTGTCCTCGTTTGTCTTACTTTCCTTGCAACGCTCTTTCTCCATCCTCCTTCAAAGCCACATATAAAACGCCTGTCGTCATTCTCACCTCGAGTCCATATATCTGCACCATAAACCAATATTCTTTACATTAAACTCTTCGCCATTCTCTCCTGTATATCCTTACCGTCCCCGACATCAGCTCCAATCTTTCTCATATTGTTACAAACAAATATATAGTGGTTTTCATTTGTTCATTTACTCGAGAAAAAGCATATGGAAAAACTTGCCTCAAACTGCGATAGGGTTTGAAAACAGTCCACCTTACCGCGCATCATGCTTCCCGCTCGTAATCAAAGGGAGAGTAACTGAACATGTCCTCTTTTCTTTCATTATTCTCGCATTATTATTCCCGCACCACTCATCTTCCCTTGAACCTTCTCCAACGATGACCTTTTCGGCCAAACACACTGCCCTTCTCCCCCTCCTCCCTTGCCCTCTCCATCACCCTCCTCCCTTTCTCCCCGTCCCTCCCTTCACCCAACCCGGTGGGCTCAACACTTAATTGCGCTCGTCCGATGCTCTCCTGTTTTCTGCTCCGTGGCGCGCGGACGTTCAAGGATTCCGCATTTGAAGTGTGTCAGACGAGGGTTGGGTGCGAAGGCAAAAGGGGGGATATATGATGGGGAGCGAAGGGTATTAACCGCTCCTCGGCCGTCAGAGTCGACGTGGGAAATGGTTTTCACGTGTGCGTTGTGTGCGTATATGTGGGTGTGTGGTGAGGATAGGGAGGGATGTGTATGTGAAATGGGTAGCGATACATGTGGTTTCGTGCGGGCATGGTCCCTGAAGGGGTGTGACTGGGAAGGAAGGACGGAGGTCGAAGTCGATTATTTGGTAGGGAGACCGCGAGCGATTAGGAGTGGGTGCCGATGGTCCTGGCTGGAGAGGAGGATAAGGGAAAGGAGAGAGGTAAGAAAAGTGAAAAGGTAATTAGAAGCGGCCTCAATGAGAGAAAGGGGGCCACGGCCTCCCCGAACTCGTGAGGTATCGAATTACGCGGTTCAATGCGTCTGTTACGATGGTGGGCGATTTAAAATTTCATACCCACCCAGGTCGGACGATTGGGAAATCGGTGTGGGATTAGATGAACTTGACTGCCTATTCATCTTGCCTGGGTATAATTATTCATGACTCTCACCATTTGTATTTTGTTAAACAAAGGTGAACACTTTAAATTAATTTTTCCAAATTCATTGGAAAGTTTGTTGCTATGATAGAATGCCCGGCTGTTTTGAACATTATTGCTCTCTATGAAACACTTAATTGGCTATAAAGATTGATTCTCAATGATTTTTGAATGTAAAATGATGTTCTTATAATTTATTTTTACATTTTTGATTCAGCTATGATTTTGAAATAAGAGTAAATAGTAAGTATTTACATTGTTATACACGAATAAAACAGAACGGATAATATCAGACCATACATGCAAAGTATCAAATACTCAGAATAGATTCATTATGTTGAGACAAAAGTAAGCTCCTGGATTCATGGGATATTTCGTCATCTTTAGCGAAGCGGGTACCCAGTAGCTAAGGGCGTTCAGCGCGAGGGTAAATATTTGATGCTCCTAAGTTCCCCGATCTCTGAGGTCAGTTTACATTCTGCCATGTGTTTGATATCATCACCAATAGTTCACCCACAATCCGTGTGTGTAGTGGGATAGCTGGCAAACACGTTAATCATCCCGTCAAACCGGCTGAGTCCGTGAAGTCAATGTACCACTGTAAATGGTATTAAAATATAGGCTCTTTGCTAATGATGCCATATGAAAGAAAATACCTCTTTGCTCTCGTCACGTATGTATTTCATACCTTCCCTCCAATGATCAAGGAAATGTATTTTTGGGGTAATACGTGCAAAGTATTTGTAACATAAAGCTACTTAATTCTTATCATCCAGGATTTTGAAGCGTTATTTCAAATGTATTTCGTTGAGGGAGACATGGCTGATATTCCGGTAACATTATTTTCCCGGGATCTCATTTTCAGCATCTACTAATACCCTGCGTTCCGCCGCAGGGGCTTTTGGCAGGGGGAGTTAGGATAACAACCATGCATAAGGGCGATGAATGGGAAATGAAACTGAACGAGGGAAAGGGCGAAAGAGAACTGTAAGTAAACAGTTAGCTCCGTTTTTGCTAAAGTCAGTAGTGGTGCGAGGAAAGGAGAATATTTCGTGCTTGACTATCAGTTCGGCAGAGTATATCACTTATTTTGTCGCTTCAATCATTCCTTGACATATAACATGGGGTTGAAATGATAGTCCTCCTGTCAACCTCAAATTCGCGTCATCTAAAATTCTCAAACAAACTAAGCCTAGTCCCTAGAGTGTAGCCAAGTCTCTCTATCAACTGTGTTACACATTCTGTTCAACTGTTATTGTTTTTAACGAAACGTCTGCCTTTCCTTGGTAATTTATTTGCGTATTAATTCTTTCTGTGCATAGTCCTAAATGCTTGAGGAATACTCGAGATGTGGTATAATAAGAACATTCATGCATGTCTTATTCCATGTTTTTATTTGAGCACCTTCATTCTTTTCACTCGAAAAATCTTAGTCTCTTTAAATATGCGCCGGAAATGTTTTAAATGAGTTTCCTCACGTTATGTCTGAAGTTATGATTATTCCCTGATGCTGGAGAATCATATTGTACATTGTATTATACACTACTTTAAATTTATAAACATACTGCTGGCATGATTTATTTCACAAGAAGTGTACAGTTGTGAATTTTATAAATTCAAGTTCGAACCTACACACATTACACCTCAGTTGATGTTGTTGAGAACCGTTGAGTGAGCCTCTAAGTTTACGCCTGTAGCAATTTCTTCGTAGATGACTGTATTATCTGCAAAACGTCTAAATTTACAGCTAACTATACATAGTATATATAATTTATATAAATAAAAGATAATATCGCGCTGATTACGATTCCTTTGGAACGCCTAGTGTCACCGTATCCATGTCAGAACTGATGCTGTCGATCATTACATTATGTTTGCGATAATCTAGTAAGCCTTGAACCAAATTTGCTTTTTTCGTTCAATGTGCATCTGTATACATTGTTAATAGAATATTAGTTTGATGAGAGGATCATTGTCCAATGATTTATTGAAATACCAGGAAAGTGTGTGAACTTGCTTTTTATTCTCACATCATAATGCGATATCATGGGGTTATCTGGGCTTGATTGCTGTAGTGAACTTTTTCATTTTTCAGGAAGCTGATAATCTTACAATTATGTGCCCGAATATCTTGGATAAAAGGGATGTTAACAATATTGGCCTGTAAAATCATGGGTCTTGTTTTTTTCTGTTTTTGAATATTGAAGTAGTATGGGCTATTTTACAGTATTTTGATTTTTTACCTTCAAATAGAGACTTATTTTTTTCGATTTCTTTAGAAATTTATATGCACCAGTATTGCGAGTCATTTCCAATGCACGTATTGTCTTCAATATTTTAGTGCAGGTAGCATATTATTTCCGAGGTTTATCATCAATGGGGGAAAATAGGGTTTCCGTCATTTATGGAAAAGGGTCACTTACTTGTAATGCTAATATTTTGCCCAATTGTTGGTGCAACGCATGAAAACGTACCGATCAATGTACAAAGTAAATATTCTTCATGCTAAATTATCGTGTTTCCTTGATTTAAATATTTCTTTCACATTTTTATATTCGTAGATTGATATCAAGAAACATTATATAAAGTGATTTAACTCCATTAGTTTAAGACCGAAATATATCTGTCGAGGCCGAAGGAAATAGTATAGTATGCGTCAAAGGCTGCCTCAGAACGCCATTTTTAGTGAATATAATTTAACCATGATGAGAAAACCACCTTTGTTATTTCCTCAAACTTTCTTACGCTGGAACGACGCCCGTTTCACCACACTGTGGCATACTCGTGTGAGGCACATGAGTATGCCACAGTAGTGTGGTGAAACGCGCGTCATGCCAGCGTAAGAAAGTTTGTGGAAATAACAAAGGTGGTTTTCTCATCATGGATATCCATTATTTCCACGAGGTCAGGCCTGAGATCATCAGTTTTATATAATATAATTTAACTTTTCAGTTTTGCTTCAAATCCAGGTAAAATTATTACCTCTGGCCATGTTTTGAATATTTTTTTATTTATTAATTGGGCTCCAACTTCATCATTATTACAAAAATTAAAGCTACCTAAAAACACAGTTCATATTAATGATAATACTCTTGCATAATGAACTTAATCTGAGCAATGTTTAAGAAAATAATTTTAAGCATTGTAATCAATTGTTTTAATCGGATATGTTGTAGAAGTGTATTCATTATTCAGTATCATGATAGATAAAGTCACATAATGAAATACCTCTCAATTTATTAGAATGTATTATTTCCTCACTTTCCGGAAGAGGCACAAATATTTAACATTTTATTTGACATAATAGCCTCCCGAAGACAAATTATGTTATTTTCAGGGATGTAAAATTAAGGAATAATCAAGGGAATTGCTGAAAATACGATGTTGTGGAGATCTGTATCCAGCCAACCAATCACTGTATTGGTAGCTGAAAGTAATAATGACTGCAAGCATCCTTTAATTCTGATAACAGAAAGAAGAATGTTGTCCATAATGTACGCGGGGCAATAAAAAATTCAGGCTTCGGTAACCCCTTAGTGTTCTTCAATTCAACCCAGAGGCTAGTGGCAGGTTCATTTCGCCGAACGACGATTATAGACGAGAGAAATAGTGAGAAAGAGAGAGAGTTAATAACGTGCAATGGTGCGTATCCAAACACACACGGTATAGCGTTCATTTCGCTGAGCCCTACGCTCCGGTATATTGCTCTGCTGCCCGCGGTTCCGTCTCCGAAATTGCGCGCGGGAAAGATGCAAAAATGGAACATCGGGGATCATTGAAAAAAATGGGGGACTGGGCATTAGGGTGGTCTGTGGCGAACGGATGTTTATTCTGCTTTCACCACCCTTTCTCATCTGCTTTCGCTCTTCCTCAGCCTTTTATGGGAAAATTGGGAGCTGAGGGTGTATGTAGAGTGTGTGTGTGAGGTGGGGTGTGGATCGGGAAATTTAGGGAATTGGACTCTGGGATGTGAGAGAATTTTGCAAGGTTGGATTCAGGTTACGGTGGTGACATAAGGGTCTCCTCCAGAGCCTGCGAGAGGGAGAGAAAAAATACTTTGGGGACTGGAAGCAAAGAGCTTAGGACGAGTTGGAGAAAGGGTAAATTGAGAGGGTGACTGAGGGGATTGTTCGAGGGGAGTGAAGTTTTCAGCGGTGCCAGAAAGAGAGCATTTGCCAATTCTCTCAAGGAAGAGAGAGAGAGAGAGAGGGAGGCACGAAAGTTTGACTCGACAGTGATTCGGGTGGGTGCGGATTGCCGTTCTCCTTTTAGCTCGAGCAACACACCCTCTCTCTCTCTCTCCATTTTCAGGTAATTAGCCGTTGATATATTGGTTGGGCTCTAATGGCCTCGATCAGCACTTGCTAATCACTGAGATGAATCCGCTGCGAGGCAGCTCTTATCTGGTGTTATATCTCTCCGCTATGATTGATGAAAATGAAGTCGGAATGCGGGCGCTAGTATCGGGGCAATCAATTTCATTTAGTGTAGAAAGTACTCCGGTAATCAGTCATGGTCGTCGTAAAAACTTAATTTTCCCTCAGAACATCTTGTGAAACAGTGGCGCCAACGGCTTTGTGAGTGGTTGGGTACAAAATTGCGCATCCCCTGACTCTCTTGCTTATTTGGTTTCACTATGTTATCCTGTCCCTAACCCTTCGTATAGTAAAAGCCTTATTAAAGATAGATAACTTGGCGATGCAAACTCTTATGCTCAGGTTTTGGAAAAACAATCTTGAAATAAATTAATGAAGGATTTTTATCTCTCCCCCTCTTTCGATTTAATTGTTAAATCATACACTCATCGATAAGTTGAATGATTGTTGGTATTTGAGTGTCTGTTGAAGTTAATTCTTATGTAAAGCACTACTCCATCCGTGAATAAGGGCCGCATATTTCATTACTTCCGCAATAGTACTTATTTTGTCAACCTTAGTGACAAATTATGCACGCCATGACGAAGTGACCTTATATGAAAACGTTTCTACATCTAAGTGTAACGTGATATATTTTGTAGACCGTATTGCTACCTTAACAATTAATTGTATATTGATTCAGTAGCAATATTTTTAACTGCACCTTCTGTTAATGATATAGGGGTTATTTTTATATGATACGAGCGGAAGGTACCCGTTGAAATTCAACGGGTGTGAAAAACGTTAAACTTATTTTATAAGAAAACTGCAAACCCTGAAGAAAAACTGTATGCGTGGACATTCGAGGAGTTCGTAACCTATCTTGTATGTTGTGTTCGTTGTAGTAGACACGCTGACCGTTTTCCAGGTGCACGGAGAGATGTGTGACTATTGGTCCACTTTCATGCAAAGGAAACCCAAAAATCGGCCATTCAGACTCATTACTACTTAAATAGCAAAGATTGATAGATGGTCACCTCGTCCCTACAGTTCTCTTGAGCAGTCTTGTGAGTGAATAACAGCTTGATCGCTTCCCTTGTGTACAATACATATATTTGCATTCAATGAATTATTTCAGTTGCACTATTCAACGTTGATATGTGCGTTGAGTTATTAATTTACTTGAGATTTATTAATTATATTATAATTCCCGCCATCTTAAACAGATTGAAGGTTCGAAACAGATGGGTCTGTATTTGAACCAGGTTTATAGCTGGTTACCCGTCCGTACGTTGGGTGAGGATGAAATTTGTGCGGATATTAGCGTAACCCAAGAAACACCACGGGGAGATTCTCATGAGATCGCTGGTGGGCATGTCTTTGACCATCCAAGTCTAACCTTTGTCGTTTTTATTTCAAGGGCTCATTTTCTCGCAAATAAGACATTCATTTTGCATTAGAAGATTTTTTCGAAAGGTTACTCTTTTCTATTAGGCATTTTGATGGATATATTTTTAAGTCCAAGGAACGGAAACACAGTGGCAAGTGAGAGTCTAGAATAGGCAACTCGATGATTGAGGGAATGTACCTAAGTTAACTGCACATTAACACTTTTAAACGCATAAATAATTCGTGACGTTACTGATGTGGGAATTGGTCTAAAAACAGTTCGCGAATGTACTGAGAGGCAGACGGTTTCACTATGTGTAATACACCTGAGTACTAAACGATAATAAACAACGCCGTGTTTGTTGTAGCAACAGAGGCATTATTACCATTGATATTCGCTGCACGTATATATTCTTTTAAGTGTGTAGTCTATTAATTCCTTTACGTGTATCGTTTACTACATAAGTGCTCTCTCATATACATGCAGGTATCCTATGAGAGCCACTTTGAGAACAGACGTTGAAGAGTATACTTGTTGTAAATACGTATTGAATCGTATCGATTACCTCCCGAATCAATCTATCATGGGGTCCTTGTGACTCTGGGCCCTCTTTATTCAGATTTGCTTTCTACATGCTATCATGGGCCTGTAGGAAAACGTGATATTTAATAGTTAAGAGGCGTGTATATCCTTTGAAAATCAAATCTATGGTTGTCAAGGAAATATGTTATTGTTGATTTCAGATAAAAATGTGATATTTTTCAACTGAAAACATGAACAGCAGACAAATACGGAGCGTAGAAGAAAATCGATTGATAAAATTAGAAATTATATTTATTCAGCCATCCGATAAAAAAAATTCCAGCCCTATATCTTGAGTGAAAGTACTTTTAAAAAGTAAAACATTAAACCACTGCACCGAACCCAATGCTTGCCATTGACCACCAGGGGGGACCTTCTGGGGGCCTTTGGGGGCCCTGAGGGCTTTTTGATATAGTATATGTTACAACCAGATATGTCTTCAATCTGCATGCCAAATTTTAGCTCAATCGGTCCAGTAGTTTTTGCGTGATGGAGCAACAGACAGACAGGGACCATTACATTTTTATACATATTAGTAAGGATCACACCCTTAACCCTGAAAAAATAGGGATTCGGTTAATTGAACCCTACAGTGTTTGTTGTCTATCAGTGACAAACTCGTGTTCCAAATTTCATCAAAATCGGTCCTGTGGTTTAGGAGGAGATGTGGAACATACATACATACATACATTGACTTTTATATATATAAAGATGTCCATTTTTTATAATTTACATATTCTTTTTTACTCCATTCTGAAAATATTTACTTAACTTTCTATTTTTAACAGTTCCAAATACGCATGTATTGAATTAAATATTGGCATACTTTCCAGGTGAATAAATATTTGGAGTGGTATTAGATTATGTCTGGGGCCCGTTGGCAGCTTGTAATTAGAACCTTAGAACAAGCCGGCGAATTAGGGATTCTAGCCTCTGTGACGCACTCTAAGTGACCGTGGTGCTGGGATTCTCCGTGTATAGTCCGTTTTATAAGAATTCTTTGGTGATGGAAAAGTGATCTAAGAGTAGGGATGCAAAGAGGGCAGCGTACGTAAGTTTAGACCCTAGGCATTGCTAATTTCTTTGGTGCGATGTCGAAAATTCCTCGGATAAGTCCACTTGGTATGTTATCCTGGGGCCCTATTCTGTTTTTTTTCTGGCTAAAGATCGAACCGAGCGTAAATCATCCGACAGAGCCTCCGCCATCCAAATAAATTTGATTGCAGACTATATGGTTTTCCATAGGGGCTGATGGACGCTTGAGAAGAATACAAAGGGAAATTGTCCCAGAAGGACAAATGGGAACAACTCTCACTGCTCTGAAATGACTTACCGGGGGCTTAGAAAACAGTCCCCGATTGGAAAAAGGTTTTAATATGACTTAAACGTATAAAGTATAGACTATTGTTTGATTACTAAAATCATCGTGAAAATTTATTAGGTTTTTAATGCTTACTACCAATGTAATTCGCCGTTAGATAAATGTTAGATAAATACATCCCGTCTTTCTCTTCTGCAGTGGGTGTTAACGGGAAAAATTTACCTAAGTGCACATTGTGACTTATTAACTATAATTTCTCTATTGTGGGAATGATAACCTCGATGGTTAACGTAGGCCTCTTCGTTATGTTGTGGCCTTATTATAGCAATGTGCGTACAGTCAGCGCATCTAATGATGCCTTTCATTTGGCGAGCTCCTCAAAACCTATATTTGGGTCAGAAATGATTATGTTAACCAAGTTCTTAGATTCAGCAGGAATTGTTAGCATTACGAATACCTACTTAGGACTGGTGATTCGTGTCACAAGGGAGAGAATGGTCAAACTTGCACGATTACCTTAGAACATACATATTGATACTTTGATTAACCATTACTCTAGCAAATAATAGTACAAGAAAAATTAAAAATTTATGCAACCTTCTCCTAATCTGAATTATTTTTTCTTCATTAGTTAGGAATCTGAGCAATTCACCACCAATAACATCCACCAGCGCTTTATCGACTTGATTTATTGCGCGGCTGGTGGATGGCTGAGAAATTGAAATCAGCCACCCCCGGCCAATAGCTCGCAGATCATTGGCGGCCCCAAAGGTAAGGGCAATAATTCATACAAACCTTCGAAATCCGTACCACACCTTGCTTTCTTCGTTGAGACAATGAGATCGCCGACGCTGTAAATTAAATCCTAAGACATTGATAGAGTATACCTTACTAATTATTTTGTTAGTGGGAAATAAACTATAAATCTTTCCTCAGGAAGATCAAATGCCTTGCTTCCATCTCTAAGAGAACGCATAATTGCAGCCTCTTCATTCTCTTGGACCTCGATTGCAACTGAATGTTAGATTGCAAGCAATGCAGAAATTCTAGTCTAATAAACAGAAAAAACAAGTTAAGGGTAGGTTTTACTTCATTGAATTCCTAACAACCCTTATTGTAAGACCTCTTTTGCCTTACCTGCTACCATTGATATTTGATGAGTATTACATTTGAAAATACTTTGTAATAGAAGTACGAGAGTTTCACAATACCTAGAAGGACGACAAAGGGTAATTTGTCCCCTAACGTTTTCTGATCATTTGTGCAGCATTTAACATGGGTTTTAAACGGGCTCCGACAGCTGAAGTTATATCCCATCGAGTTGAGAATCTTAATTCTGAGACAAGCTCATTTTCCATTCCCCTGGCTGAATTCGAACCCACGACCATTATAGTCGAGTCGTAGAGCCGGAAAGTTGCTACTGCAGTCGGCTTACCATTTAAGTGCCTCATACTTCTCCAAAAGATTTACTTGATTGTAAATATTTGTTAAATGTTGATACATTTGAAACGTGTTCTTTTTTATGCTTAGTGGTGATGCACATTCTGCTGTACGCCAGACATTATTACTATCGCGGTTCGATGAGGTTTTTATTCCCATCCATCGCGGCCTGAATTCTTGTAAGACTCAATCAAATGCAATAAAATTTATTCCTCCTTTGCCTGGCTTGATCTTCATGTTTTACAGAACAAGGAAATGTATTCTGGTAAACGTTGATTTGTATGCGTCAAACACAAAAAAATAATTTTCCCGTTTATTGTCATTTTATAATTCAATGAGATTTTAGTTGTCGACAGATCGTCACAAAAATATTTTCAAAGCGTCAAAATATTACAGCCACCCACCTGATTCCCAATATGGGACAGGCACTGACCCATCTCTTCCGCGAATTTATTCATAGGGGGCGGAAACGGAAGGATAGTCTTTTCTCCACGTTTCTGACTCCCAAGGAAAGATTATCCACTACATAGGTTTCGGAAAGCTAGATGTAAATAGTTTTGAACTCGCATACATTACACACTCCCGAAGGCAGATGATAAAAGATCGAAGCCGGACACGCTAGTTACGAGAATGGTTGATTTATGCAATGTAATTTACTAATGTAGAAAGTAGTGGCATGTCTTCTTCATGAATTCAATCGGCCTTTAAATAATTAAGAACGCGAAAATACACTTCTGTAAAATATGCCCTTAATATTACCTCTCCAACACTGATAATAGGGTCATTGCACATGGTACTAACGGTAATCCAGTATCTCCTGCGTACGAAAACGTGATTTAGAAATTATGCTTTCATTGGAATATATAAATATATAAGCATTTAGCTCTAATAATGAGAGATCAAGAAGCCAGAAGCTGATGTTTCCGATCAAAAACAGTAAAGAGAGGAAAATTTCACTAAATTCAATACAATAAATATTAATTTAATTAAATAACGGATACACCACCTAGTAGTAATTCTTCATTAAATATAATACGTAGAAGCATTATTAAAGTACAAAATATCATTTCCCAACCTCCTACACGCCGGACAAAATCCCATCCATTCATTCGCTACGCGTCAGAGCGATGTCTTCCCCTTCGATAGTGAAACTCTCCGTTGGCGAATGCTTACTTTCGCCAAAGGAGAACGAGAATAACTTTTTCTTCGCCAGAGGGCCGAAGCCCTCGCTAGCGAAATCCCTGGCAAAAGACCGCTAGCGAAATCACTGGCGCATGGGAACGAGAATAGGGCTGGCGAAGCTTTCGCCAATTCTGTCGCCAAATCAGCCCGGGCTATAGCCAGAAAGAACCAGAATAGGGCCCCGGTGGACTTTCTTTCCTGAGTGTGCACTTCTACGCTTTTCATAGGCGTATTTTCTGTTGAAGTAAAACACCTCATTTCCGCTGGACTAATTGTCCGTAGAGGGGAACAAATCCAAACAGTGGCCAGAGAGGGAGTTGCTGTAAATGCCTCAAAGTTGATAATTTTGTTCCACTTACTAATTATCTGTCGAATCATTCGTGAATTATTGTTGTTGCAAGATCAGTCAAATGAAATCATCAATAAAATATCAAGGTCATAAAATTTTCTGCTGGTTTAATCACTTTCTTCTTTTCGTTTCTCTCCTATAGCTCCACAATCTGGGGTCATAATATACAGGTTATGTTTTGTAACCACGCGACGACATGCATAGAATGATCCTGATTGGAATTGTAACTTAATCAATTGAAGCTTATTTACTCCGGTTGCCTCTGATATAATGTAAATAAACTTGCAAACTCATCACATGATGATCTGTCTGATGAACATACTGTCCACACTCGTACGCCAAAACCTTAAGGTCCGTCACCTCCTGGTTCTTCTTGGTAAGAATTATTCTCCTTCACCCTAAGCTTCGTCTCCTCGATGTTTACAAAGTTTCCCGCTGCTGCCCACGATTGCTTTGCTATGAAAAAAAGGATTTTTCCTTTTTCAAGGCCCTGAATTCCCTTTCATATTGCATCCGACGAATCTATATACCTGGACGATGTAGGTATGTTTTTCTACAGGACAGGGGACAGTCAAACCATGCTCTCCCTATACTACGCGCGAGGCGTTATTCGATATTCATGTATGATAACTCTGCAGCTTCACGAGGTCCTGCTTCATTGTGAATTTCCGAGTGCGAAATGCGGCTGAAACCCGAATCTTCATCCACTCCGGCTCTCAACTTCCTAACCCGCCCACTTCCTTTTCCTCCACTCTCTTTGATTCGCTCTTTTAATTCCTCCGGCGGGATTCTTGTCGACTTATGGTGGCAACACCGAGTAAGGAGTCGTTTTGCGGGAATGCTCTCAAGGGAACTTGGTCCCTACGCAGCCCTGCGAAGGAAAGGGAAGAAAATGAGTGGGTGTGCGAGGCGTTTGTAGGCTTGGGGTGGAGTGCATCCACGCATTCAACAGACCGAGGTGGAAGTTGGCGGAGGAAGTCAAGGCGGTGAGGGAGTGGCGTGAAGGCGTTGCCTGAAGGGATGTTGTGCATTGTCGAATGAGTGCTTGGGAATGGAAGGGGAGTGTGGTTTGCAGAAGCACTTGAGGAGGAAACCAGCGGAAGGAAAGCAACGTAGAGGTGGTGAGACCGAGCGTGCATTAGTGTGACCTGCGAGCAAAAGCCACCCTCTAGGCTACTTGGTCGGAGAAAGCTGAAAACATTACGTACACGCACAAACAACATTCCCACAATTAGGTGAACTTTAATACACAAGGGTTTCCTGGATGTTAAAATAAGGGCGAAAAAGTTCAAGCTATGTCATTGTTCGTGGGAGGATCACAAGAAAATATATTTGGTTAATTAGGGAAGGCCACCGACAACTAAGATCATTTACAAGTACGCCATTGAGGAGAGGTGGGTAGTTTGTTTAGGAAAGGATTAACTTTGAAGTTTGGAGAGGGTGAAGAAAACCCGGCGTCGACTCTTAATGAATGACTCCAAAGAGACCAGAGTATAACATCCAATCCTATGGGCGGAGAAAACCTCTTGAAGTGTTCTTCAAGAAGCACTCAAATAAGGATCGGCATATTCCAGTAAAGAAATTCCCGTCACGCCGAGATTTACACCCGGGCCCTTGGGGTGGAAAGCTAGTACTCAAGCCGTCAAACCAACCATTGTCATCTACGAAATGTATTGAAAAAAATAAATCATCCACGTGCTACGTGTGTGCCATGTGACGTGCATGTAGTATACATATATCTACTGAAGGTTGGAAACGTATTGCAATGAACGATGTGATTGTTAATTGAGATATCGGGGTACCTTCTTCTTCTTTCGTCCCAGATAAGTCTATATGCCTGTTCCGGTTCACTTTCACCATCTGGTCCTTGGTCTTCCTACTCTTCTCTTTCTTGATGGATTTTTATGGCTTTCTTTGGAATTCTCTGTCTTGGCATCTGAATTAAATGTTTCTTCTATTTTGCTTAGAATTTTTCAACTTATTTGTAATTATGGTGTACCAAACTCTACTGTTATGCCAGTTTATCTGGATATCTGTCTCTTATATCTGGGTATAAAAATCGGAAATTTGGAGCACAATTTAAATAACTCTTATTGTTAGATGATAAATTTGCTTGTCTGTGGCTGTTTTGACGTTAAAGAGCTGACTGATCTTTGAGTCGTAGATTTTCAATTTATGAATTAACATTTCAAATTTCGTGCATTGATGCAATCTGATCAGCGGAGCGTGCTGTTCTCGTAAGGAACAACGGTAAAAAGATGATAGTTGGGAGAACGTATACAAAAATATAGGAGCAACATGAAAGAAAGTTAGGGTTATAATCTATTAATTAATCAAGAACGCAATTTCTGGGGGATATCCTTCACCAATTTAATGGTGGCCCGTATCTCTTAAAGCGTAATCGGTTGATACAAAGGCAGTCACGAGAAAACATGGAATCCGCCGACTAATATATGTAGTACTGCCTTGTAACAGCGCGATGTTGTTGGGTTCCTCAGATCGGGGCTGCAATTATGTCTCACTGTGATGGATTAACCACGCGGCGGTAGCAAGTGCTGATTGTGATGTCCGTCGCGTAATGACGTTTTGCTCGCTGCCTGGCACGGCGTCACTTACAATTAGTTCGAAAATTTTAGCACAATACCAGTCGATTAGTGACTGAAACCAGCCGAAGATCTCCTCTTTTAAAATACTACCATATTTCATAGGGCGTCAATACTACCCTGTTAGACGTTCATTGCAGTGACCGAAATGTTGATCTGAAATTTTGCGGAAATAGTCTTGAAACCGTACTTTTTGGTTCCAAAGAAGGAATTTCCTTCAATTCCCAAAACACCATCACGAATTAAGAAAATAAAATCAGATATTAAATTGGTTGACATTAGATTTTTTCAAAGTACATTAATAATCTGCTAACGAGAAAATTGGATGTTTAGTATGACTTGAATTTGTTACGTATAAACTTCACCAAGATGTTCAACATTAGGGAAATATTTTGTTATTGCAGAAGTTTATTGGCTGGATTTGTGATTCATTTAAGACCTCTTCATTTGCCATGCCATAAATATATGGGAAGAAGAGGTTTGTCGTGAGCAGAAGTGAGTAAGAAATAAAAGGATTGAGAAGCCAATTAACGCAATTGCTTTCTTACGCCGACGAGATGATGCATAGGGGTTGTTTGACGAGTGATAGTCGAGAAGGGCTGGACTTGGGAACGAGTGTAGCGTAGGAGCTGATTAGGTCGGGCTCCGGCTCGTGGATGCGGCTAACCATCGTTCTTCTTATGAGGGATAGATACTGCACTCAGAAATTACGAGGACTACTTATAAGATCCCAGTCATGCTAGCATGCAAAATCTTTTTTTTAATATTAGAGACTCATAATGCAAAAAAATCACAAGCCGAAATTGAAAAATGAAAAAAAATAAAATAAAACAAAAAAGAATATGACACTTTTCCCCGCCATTAACATAATTGGCGGCATCGATCAGTTTTTGTGATTCCATTATCGTATGCGGAAAAAGGTCGTTTTAAACCTGAGGTTACTACAATATATCACTCAAATGTCATGCATGTGATTGAACTTACCATTGTAGCGCGGCGTTTTTGAATGTGTACTTAATGTCTTTAGAGAAGTAATTAGCCATAATTTTACTCTTGATATAATTCCTGTTACTTATTGACCTGTTCTTAGTGATAGCGTTCCCCACCTCAATGACTTTAACTACCTCGACACTCCACTAGACTTATCAAAACATCTGTGTTCAAGCGTAGTCTTCGTCGCTGACTTGAGCGCGCAGGGGAATAATGATGGACTGTCCTGTGAAAATGCTTCCTCTGTAATAATGTGTGCGTTGTATTTGAAAAAATTAAAATCAGAAAGTATCGAGGAAGATTTTTATTTGTCGTATTTTGCTTGTCGCCATTTACGATACGATTCAACAAATGACATAGGAAGTCACTGAGGTTTAACATATTGCTGAGGGTTCTCATATTTACTATTTCTAAGGAAATATTTACATGATTACATTCTATCTAACCCTCCACGTATGGAAATTAGATGAATGTAAGGTTTATTAAGGTTTTGAAGTGAGCAGTTGCTGACGACTGAATATTTACCAAAATAAGTTTAATTTTTGGCGAAGTCTAGTAGCACTTGGAATGAAAGCAATGCAGAGTCAAGCGGCTTCATTTTTCATCCATTCACCGCTCCGTGGACCTGGCGACCTACTCCGGAACCTCGGCATCCTGAAAGAGAGCTCCCTTGCGAATGTTAATCATTTCCGCCCAAGCGTTTCAATCGGTCCCTCCCAGTACTTCACCCACACCCTTCTTCAGCCATTCCCGGATCCAATCCACTCCGAGAGGCGCTGAATCGCTCACTCGTGCAGCTGAGGTGGGAATGAGGAGAGGATTAGAACGAGGTCGGAAATCATTCTTATTTCTTCCGCCTTTCTAGTCTCCGTTTTAATGCACGTAGCCCACTCGGCACTCGAGTGAATTCGCTGATTCGCGACTCGGAGAGCACAGATCGCTCCTTTAAAAAAAAGGCAGATGAGATGCAGGGTGGGGACAGACTAAGTTGAGTCTGAACCTTGTCTACGCTCTGTGTGTGTACCTACTTGCATCTGGGTGAGAGCTGAAGCTGTGTGTGGGAACAGAGGACGGAGGTATGGGGAAGAGAAGCTGTTTGATGGACGCACTCGGGGGAATGAGGGATTCCAATTAATCTCCGCTAGCTGGGCGGAAAGTGGTCCAGCGCCGTATCCCACCCCCACCGCTGGTTTTTCCCCCCACGCCCCCTCTACACGGATAATTCCCAAACTCCTCCATTCCTACCTCCTCTCTCCACTGCCTCCGAAACTCTTGCTTCCCTCCTACCCTAACTGCTCCCTCCACTTCCGCCCTATGTCCACCCTTCCTATCGTCTCCCTCCCTATATCCTCTCTCCGCTTCCATCCTATCTCCTCCCGTCTCTCATCTCCGTTTTTTCTCCCTTCCCTCCTCCCCTATTTCTTCCTCCATCTCATCCGCCGATTTCCCCTCTGTCTACCTCCCTATCTCATCTATCCCAATCTCCTACCTCCCTATCTCTTCCATCTCTATCTCCTCCATCCCTCTATCCTACCTTCCTTATTCCTCCTACCCTATCTCCTCCCTCCCTATTCCTTCCTTTCTCACTTCCCTCCCCTCCATATCCGTCCTCAATTGCTCCCATATCTCCTATTTCTTATCTATCTTTTCTTCCCTCCTTTTCTATCTCCTATCTTCTCCTCTCTTCCTGTCTACTCTAATTCATATACCTTCTCCCTCCCCTCCCCTCTATCTCCTCCCTCTCTATCTCCTTCCCTATCTCCTATGCTGTCCTTCCTTCCTCTCTAATCCGTCCCTATCTCTCCTATCTTATCCCTCTTGTTCCCCACTTTCTCCTCCCTCCCATTATCCTCTCTCCCCTCCTTCCCTGTCTCCTCTGCTCTCCTCCATTCGTTTCTCATCCATTCCTATCACCCTTATCTCTTCCCTCCCATTTCCCACTTTCTTCTCCCTACCCATTTTTTCTCTCTATTTCCTCCCTCCCCTTCCCCTTTGTCTCCTCACCTCCCCCTCCCTCCCTATCTCCTCTGTCATCCACTTTCCTCTCTCCTCAGTTCTCCATCCTCCCTTCTCTCATCCATTCCTATCTCCCTTATCTCTTCCCTCCCGTTCCCCACTTTCTTCTCCCTACCCTTTTTCTCTCTCCTTTTTCTCTCTATTTTCTCCCTCCACTTCCCCTTTGTCTCCCCACTACTCCTCCCTTCCTATCTCCTCTCTCCCCTCCTCCCCTATCTCCTACCCCTTTCCTGTCTCATCTAGCCTCGTCTTTACCCTCCCTACCTTATCCCTCCCCATCTTCCCTATCTCCTACTACACTTAACTTTTCCCTTCCCCTCCCTTTAATTCGACGATTCCTTCTCTTTCGGCATAGGCATCAAATCGCCCCACCGTGCCTCTCAAACGGCGCGGCGCGGCGTTCCCGCACTCGAGGGGAGCACAAGGGATCTCTTCTTTGCCGCGTCGTCTCTCTCTCTTCTGTCAGAGTCGCCGCCGACCGGAAGGAACGAGAACGTTCAGTGCCGTCGATGGAGTGACGACGACAAGCATTAATTAATTCATTGCTCTCTCTCTCTCTTAATCACACACGAGGAGGAGAACACTCAAACCGAACGACTTGAAGCGCGGAAGTCGCAGTCATGGGAATCAATTGAACTCCGTCGTAATTTCGCAATTTTTCCCTCTTTATTTCATGGTTACATTTATTCTTTTTATTTTATTCATTTGGTAACCGGCTCACATACCTTGCCAATTTCGATTCCGATTCCGGTGAAAAGAAATAATTCTTTCACGAGAATTCCCATCTTATTTTGGCTGTTCTATCTTTGCACACGTACGCGCGACTGCATTTTATTATGTTTGTTTTTGGAATGAACGTGGTCTTATAACCGTGGAGAGGGAACGTGGTCCATTTATAAGTATGTACCATTCCCTTCGATTGTTGATTACTAGCCTGCAGTTATTCCCTTGTCATTATTCCCTTCTGTTCTCCTGTCTACATTGCCTCAATTTAGATATCCAATCATAGGACCTCCTCCACGAGATATCAAGCATCATCCAGAAGTGTCACTAGGTAGCACCACATAGCCATGTCGTATCCCCTCCCGTCGGTCCGCGTCGTTTTCACTTAAGTCAGTCATCTATTCCGGAATCCTGATCCGCATCTGAGCTCTCATTGCAGCCCTTCCTCGTTTTCATTTAATCAGCGGTTGGTAGCGACCCCTGAGGAAAGTCTATTAAGGATCGTTGTTCGAGCTTAGGCAGTGGAAACGAGGATGCTAGGGGCTTAAATATTCCTGACCTTTAACCCATAATACACACACCCACAATGCTTTGAGTTCAATAATTAAATATATCTTGGAGTTTTTTTCTTTTCCTTATTTTTTTGAACAATAAGTTAAGGATAAATACTGCACGTAAATATCTAGAACCTAGATATGATCCTTGGTTATAAAAAGTGTCAAGTTAAGTTGTTTCTTAAATAGCAGTGGATTTTCTGTTAACAGAGTACAATTTTTGTAGTTGAAGCAAAGAATATTTTTTTGCAAGAAATATGAGGCTTTGAGGTTAAGATTTTATGCTATATATTTATAACTTATATCATATTTTATTTTACAAGAGGAGTCTTGGAATTTTAATGCAAATGTTTTAAATTATAAATGCATTCATAATTTTTCTGCATGAGGTATTATTAAATGCACAAATAAAGTCTCTTCGTCACCGGGTGTGAGTTCTTCATGAGATCAGGAGAAATACCAAAGATCGAGAACAAGGAAAGGAAGATTCTCAGAAAAATTCTGGGACTGCTAAAAACAGAGAAAGGCGAGTTTAGACCCAGGAAGAATAAATAATGCAAAAAATGTCAGATGAGATTAGGAAAAGAGGAGTTGGGTTCCGTGACAACATTATGAGGATTGTCAATAGTAGACTTATTAAACGGATTTTCAATCATGTTTCAAAGATGAATAATGGCAACCAGTGGGACCAAGGGATGTAAAAAAGAAATGTAAGAGATGGGGATAACGGAAGACATAATACAGGATAAAACTACATTTACATGATTGATACGAAACTTCAAGGGTTTCCTGGAAGAAAGAAAAGAAGAATGGAAAGGACATCTGGATGTAAGAGAGGAGGTGAAAGCAAAGTGATAGGATGAAAAATTATTGGAGAGCAAGAATAAAAGCGGAAAATAATAAATAAAAATGGGTTATTTTATGTGGTCTTTAGAAGGCCAAAGTCGGAGTCGTAGGGAAGAAGAAGAAAACACAAGTATTTGCTATGCAGATTGAATTAAGCAGTGTGGGAACGGCGCTAATGAGGCTATGAAGTTAAAGAAAATATGTTTGGAATATACATGCTGAGATATTAGGTGGATCTAATAGCCCCACTTAATCTACTTTTTCATGTAAATTGTTTAAGGATCCCATGCATAGTACAAAGTTGAACAATTTCGTCTATGATTGATCATAGATATATAATGTCAATGGAGGCAGGCGATACTTTGTGGAATTTAGTTGCACTGAACATGTTAAATGAAAGACTTTGTACTATTCCACGATATGATGCATATTTTTTTTTATTCCCAATCGATTTCAACGTCTTAGCGTCATTGTCAAGGTATATGTATACCTTGACAATGACGCTAAGACGTTGAAATCGATTGGGAATAAAATATAATTCACATGTTCATAGATATATAAGATAAGATCAAGAAAAAGTTTATTTACTCTGGGGATATTATAGTTAAATGAAGCACAAGTACATGGTATTTATATTTATTTATATTTTAAGCTGCTGATACTATATGATGTACAAAAATAAAGTAAAGTAATAGCTACATAATAACATTCAGGAAACATAATAATAGAGGTAGGAATTGTCTCAGGAAAAATGGCATAAACAGGTTAAAGGCAATGATTTGTATATACAGCCACAAGTATTATATGATTTACCCAAAATAAAACAAAGAAATAAGTAAATATTACATTTGATATACTAATATTTAGAACATAAATACCTACTGTTTCAGACCTCTCTTGAATGTATACACATCTGTAAACGTCTTTATATTCAGAGGAAGAGAATTCCAAAATTTGCACGATGTTACGTAAAATGAGTTGTTGTAAGTAATTGTTCTATGGCATTATATAATTAAGTTCGTATTGTTTCTAGTCATTCACTTTTTTATCCTGATTATATACATATTGTTCATATAAATGCAATGGAATCTTTACATTTAATAATTTAAATGTAAATATACCCATTTGCAGCATACGTCTTTCTTCAATTTTTAACCAATTTAACATTCTATAATACGGGCTGACATGTTCATCGCGTAAGATATCATATATATACATTGTTTACAACAAAGGAGGAGCTAATGAGTATATATCGTATAGGAGAAGTTAATTAGGTGAAAGACAATAATAATAATAAACGAAAACTTTAATGTATGTTATAGTACTGTGTAGGAAAAATGCATATTTGAGGATTATGAACTGTTTTGTATGAAGTGTGTGTGGAGTGAAACGAGTGTGGAAAAAATAATGAGAATGAGTGATAAGTGGAAAGAGAAGTTTTCAATTTGGTAAGGCCAGGAAAAGATTGCTGGTAGTGAATATTCGAACGTAGAATTTGATCGAAATAGATAGTGGATTGAGTACGCGACTTTTTCCGACCTTCATAGACCTTCCTGTGCTCATTTCACATTCTAGCTGTTCCATATTTTCCCGCGATTTTTGGAGTATCCTTTTCCTTGCGTCTTGAAGGTGGTATTAATCTTTCCTCTTGACGTTATCCGGAATTATAACGATCTCTATAGCCTTCATAATTATTTTAGGATAATATTGCCTTTCCTTGACTTTAACCTTGGTGTCTTTAAACGTAATTTCGTGTACTTACATGCTTCAAGCATGATCATAGGTGACAATATAAACTGCTTTTTCTGCGCTGCCTTATGGTGCTTCTCCATTGAAACCCTCATTGATCAGCAGATCTCACCCGTATGCGTATGATTTCACACAGGAACTAGGCACACGGTATACGCCTTCGTCCTTATTTCGTGGAAAGGAAGAGAGGAGTGCACTGGACCCCTTCTCTTTCATCTCCTTCCTCAGCCAGGTTGGCCTCCCTCCGTCCACTATTGTCCTCCCGGTCAGTCACTGTGTTTACCTCCTCCTAAACCCAAATTGACCTGCTCTACTGACTCACTCCCCTTCATCGCACCCTAAAGGTCGACGAGAAGCCAATTTCTCGCCCATGATCCTCCGTTGGCTGCGCCCTCCCTGAGCGCGGACCAAATGAGTCTAAGGTCACGCTCCCCAGGATGCGGGAGTGGTGCCTCCTTTGACCCTCTTCGACCATGCGTCCCTAGCGAGCGTAATTCTGGGCTCTCGTGTGTGGGTTCCCGGATTTTCCCCGATTGACTAATGGGGCCACGGTGGAGGAGAAAAGATGGGAGGAAAAGGAGATGCGAGTTTCTCGACGGTCAGAACGGTTATTGCCGCTTTGAGTTCTGACATTGCGCTATGGTATAATCTTAGATAGATGGCCTCTATGTAGGAACACACGGATAAATAAATCTATCATCTTCAGCAGCCATCAAACGGAAGATTGGTTTGCTATAGCTCTACACTCCACTATCCTATCTGCTTACCGCTTTATTTCTACGTATTTTAGGTATTTTTACTTACGACCGAGCCTGATGTATTCAATTATTGTTCTTCCCCTGTAATTAGTCTTCAGAAGTGACAATATGAACTGCTTTTTCGGCGCTGCCTTATGATGCTTCTCCATTGAAACCCTCATTGATCATCAGATCTCACCCGTATGCGTATGACTTCACACAGGATCTAGGCACACGGTAGACGCCTTCGTCATTATTCTTCCTCTGTAATTAGTCTTTCTCTTATCAGAGTCTTCATTATACTTCTTTTCACTCCAACTCATCATAGGCTTCTGCGTTGGTTATTCTCTCCATCCATTTGATCTCCAAAATCTCCATTGCCTCCAATTTCTTTTGCTCGACAGTCCAGAAAACTATCCAATGACCATAAAATGTTTGACGCTCCACACGCCAGAAATGAAAAATATTCGCGATTGACCTAACCTTGGTGGTTCACGGGGAAACTATTTCCTCACCAGGGGCCACTGGGCACAAACACTCCACCCAACAAGGGGACCCTTGACTGGGCTGTTAGGGGTCCAGTTCAGGACGCCGGGGTTATGATGACTAAGCTTGTCCGTCTGTGGTTGCTTATGGGAATGAGATATCGTGCCAGGGAAAATCACAGAGCGCATTCACGTCACCTATCAGCAGTACCTTGTTCGTAAAGGATACATGCTGATAGGTCACTCAATATTAAAGTTTTCGAAGAAATTAATCCTTCTCTGGAAATCAATCCCTTCACAGGGATCTCACAAACGCTCACATAAATACTTGCTCCTACTCTCAATCAGGAACTACTTCCGTTGGAAAATACGCTCACAAAGAGCGATGTCAAAAGGAGCGGCAAGGCCAAAGTCAATAGAAGGTCGTCGAAGGATTGGGACGAAGACACAAAGAGCAGGCTTACATTGCTGATAACACTTCAGCATTTAAAATTATTGCCTTGAAAGTTACATGCCAGTATATATCTTCATCTAAATACAAGTACTACTGAGCAAGCCACCTCAGAGGCGTGTGGCAGTAGGTGACAGCTACGGAAAGAAAGAATTGTAGGGAAAAGGAGGGAAATTATACTGGTGAATTGTATGCTAAAGAAGTCCCTTACGTTAGCGTAACGCTGTTTTTGTTATAACCTATAATGGTGCATGGATAGAAGGAATTTCCTATAGAAGGAATCCTATTTCGTCACTTCTATCAGCTCTAGTGATACAGCACAGGGGCCAAAATCATATCCTCCGTGTCGTACTGAAACTTGCCTGATTGAAAATTTTCAGGTAATCCAAACCTAGTGTCTGGCCTCCCTAGTAGAGTCTCTCATGATTCCCAACCTAATCTTTTAATCATCTCTGTAATATTTTGTGTTCATTTGGGTATATTTGCGTGAGATGGATATGGAAAAGAGCTTCGGGAGGAAGGCATTTTGCGCTGGCCGTAGAGTTTCTGATAGGGAGGAGGAATTAGATGTTAATTGCACTTGTAAAAGCGTCACGCGGGACAATGCGCGTAGAAGCCGTAATATGGAACGGAGCAGAGGCACTTAGCTGGAGCAATTCCCGTGGCTAATGATAAAATTCTTGCCGAGCCAAGGGTCGTCCATTATCCAATTGAGTATCCTTTCCTCGTTAACGCAAAATGCGGAGCAAAGGAGCATGGCGTGCCCTACGATAACTTTTGAAGTAGTGTTGCCGTGCTGCCGTTTGCGGAGTCGGTTTTGTAATGGCCGGCAGATGATTTTTCATCACCATTCATTATTTTGCATAATAAAATGTGGTCTATGGAATATTAGGAAAAGGGATGAGGTTTGTAATATGCTTGGTTTTAGTTTCGATTCTGGAGAGGGAACGATCAGAAGTTACTTTTTATTGGATTCCTCCAACCAATAAGGTACACCAGTACTTGCTCTAAAGTTCATAGTGCGTAGTTAAACCGCGTTGCCACCTAGTGAGGTTTCGCAAAAGAGACGCTGGAGCTAGTAGGAACGTATTAATTCTATTTTATCCCTGTCTGCTTCTCAACCCGCATATGCTGGTCTCCCCACGGTCGTAGAAGATTTGCATGTAAAGCATATTCCAGCAATCATGCATATTTATTAATTTTCTCCTCCATTATGGAAGAAAAAAACTTGGCAGGAGTTGTGGTCACGTATATGTGCATTAAGAATGAAACTACAACGTTTCATTTCCTATTAGTGAGGGAACTCTGTCGGCAAAATGCATTGCCATTTGAAGTGAGAGGCAAAAGTGCGCGGCAAGTGAGACGGTCTGCTGGAAAAATAGCCGAGGTGTGTGTAAAAGCCATCGTGGATTACACTCGAGGAAAGCCGCGTTTTTCTATGCAACGGCTGTTTTAGGCAGAGTCAACGCTTCCACGCCATTGAGATTCAAATGAAAAAACCCTTCTTGCCTCCCTCCCTTTCTCTCTTTTTTATTTTGGAACACACGAAGTGAGTTGACTGAACGGGAAATGTATCGTTTCCTCTTGTTTCTGGGAGTTGCATTCTGTGGCGTTGGGATGAAATTGGTGCTGGAATGCATTCGGGGATTACTTGAGCCTTTGGATGGGTTAAGAGACAACGGAATAACTTTCGACTTGAGGCAAGAGGTCGAGGAGTGAGTAAAAATGCACGGCAGTATGGAACACACTCTCCGTTCTTCGTTTTGGGTTAAAAGACTTTTCTGCCCCCCCTCCTTGTCATCCCTCCCCTTGGGCGGCTGCTTTGCCTGCCAAAAAAAAACATTTGCTTGGGAATTCACGGTGTGCTAATGGATATGATAGGACGGAGGGATTAATTAGGGTCAATTTGAGCAGAGGCGCGAAAGAGGTTTATGGGGCATTCAAATCATTAAGGATTTAACGATCTTGGAGCGATCACAGAATCGGAAAACCCTTTTTAAAATGTAGTTCAGAATTTTATTTTTCAATTTCATAAAAAAGATTGATTCACGTCAGAGTAATTAAGATTTTCCAGTAAAATGGAAATGAATCTGCGCTGCAGAAAATACTGAGTTGGCTGCGGTTGCATTCAATGCGTTGCCACTTTTGTGTTTCATGTGTTTTAGTTATTTAAATTTGTTTGTAGGTCTAGATTTTAAGGATACGATATATTCGCATTTGCAACGAATAAAAACTAGGTAGTGTATGTGAAGGAGTTGGGAGGCAAAAAAGATTTTTTTCATTGGCTGCAATGGATAAACGTGAACCTTATTTTTTTCGCTATGATTTTGAAAACTTGTACGTACCGAATAGCATTTGTTTTCATGTAAAGAGTGGAAAACCCCTTTGAAAATTTAATTTTTTCCTCCTTCTCCACTTCAAACTTTCAATTGGTGACTCATGAATGATAAACAAGTGCCTAGTGCCTCATTACTCACTAATTATCTACATTTAATTTTTTTTTAAGTGGCTCGTGGAAAACAATGGCTTTGCATCGGTTGACAGGTGAATAATGTCTGATCTCAGGGTGTCAAGATACCTCTGACCTTATTACGATGGGGCTCAAGGCGTTTGATCCTTTTTGAAAAGATTAAGCAGAGAATGAGGCTAACAATGGGAAGGAGAGGTCTTGAAGAGGTAGGAAAAAGGGGAAGGAGACTGAGGAGACTCAAGAAAACTCTCGCGGATTCGCCGTTCCTATCTTATGTGTGTGTGTGCCTTAACTCTCTCCCTTCGTTCCGATCCTTCGTTCACCAGCCTTATTTTTTCCATCCAGCTGAATCTGAATGAGTTTAAGGAGGAGAACCTCGCCAGATGTCGCCAGTCTGAAAGTATGGGTAAGGAGGGGTATAAGGGGATCCTGGCTATTTTTCTTTCATTATCTGGAGCACGTTCTCCGCCCTTCTACTCTCGGGGAATAAATGGAACGACGGCAGTGCAGCTGGAGCCCCCTGGTGGAAGAAGGTGGGCGCAGGAAGGGTAGTCATTACGTTTTTAATTAGGTCCGACCATCATACACGGCGGGGCGATCAGGACGAGAAACTCGAACCCTCTTGCGCCTTGCTCTTTTCATCTGCATTCTTCCCGACGCGATATTAAGATTTCCTCGGGATAGCGCTCTGGTTGAGGATCTTGCATTCTTTCTGCTTCATCGTGGAAGAATGAGTTTTTAATTAGTTCATCACGAACGGTAGGCATAAAGTGACTACCAATGGACATTTTGATAACCGTCTTGGTTTGGTCACAGGATATTTGTGTAGGTAGTTGATACGATGATATGGATATGTAAACAACATACATACGTTTTAGGTGGTTTATTTAAAAAATAATGTACCTACCCAGGGTGTCATTGCAGGCTTTGTCAATGGTAAATGCACCAGAGCTCTGGTATAAAGATTTTATTAATGCGTTAAGTGTTTCTGTTGCAGACATTGCATTCTATTCATGACCTCGATTAATTTTGTCACGCGTATCCTTAGGCAATTACGAACGATTTGATTATTTACTTTTAAAGAAAAAAGGTTACTGGTTTTACATTTCTCACCTGGGTTTTGCCAAATTATACGGATCTTTATGCTAATAGATATTCTTCCTTCAGCAGTTATTAAGATTGGTTTGGTTTGATATTTATTATTTTTTTTTCTAAATCGGCAACTATGAAAATAAAACTGATCTATTTGACTTCTGCTTTCTCTACTTACGCTTCTATTTTAATTATTTTGTAAATCTTTGTAAAGTTTCCTTCAGATATTTTGTTTATCATATATCTATTCGATAATGTATAGTAAAAATAACGCATTTTTTAATTAATGACTAATATATTTTAACTGAAAAAGGCTTTTGATAAAAATATGAAAATTATAATGTGCTCAAATGAACCCATAAATATTCGCACTTCGTTTTCATATTTTTATTACGCGTCCATCGCAAAGTAATTTTTAAAAGTTTTGTATTTCACTTAACCAATATAAAGACAAGATCAGTCTACATAAGTACCAATATAAAGACAAGTCATAAAACTTGTGTACTTCTACTAATATTGAAAGAAGATTGACGGATAGGCATATATCATGTGACTATAAGTCACATGCACGAAAAACTTTATTTAATGATTTAGTATTTAATAATAATGTGAAAGATTTTAAATTTCTAGCCAAGATTTTACTCAACCAATATAGAGACAATATGGGAGTTTTAAAAACAGTGTATTTCAACTGATAATTAAGTACATTGATGGCAATGCATATATCATATGGCCATTTGTCGTAAATAATTTTGAATTTACATCTTCTGAGTTTAATCTTTAAATATATGGCCATCTGGTAAAACGTTGATTTCAGATGTTTATTATCGAATGCCCTCAGATATAGCTACACATCGGATGATTTTTTTGTTCGTTCTGAAAGCTGTATTAAACAGTCATGAATGGCAGTAGAAGAGAAATTTCATCCATAAAGATCCATAAGGAGATATCCATCATAAAGACGATATTATAGCGAGAAGTCGATGCAACGTTATCATGCGCCAGGTAATAGACGCACATCAAAATGGCCATCTCTGCGGGTACTTTCGTAATCCCTGTGTCGGATGAATGCATTTTCATTTGAATATGGAACGGACTCATGGTCTGAGCATATTCTTGGGAGTAACATGTCATTTCATTTGCATAACTGGCATCAGAAAGTATAAGGTAACAGTTCTCCAAAATGTTATGGGAAAATTGCTTCATTGCCTTGTGCCATTAACAATTGACATTTCCTTTTCTGTGGTTTACGAAATGAGAGAAAATTTTTCATGGGGTAAGTAATTACCACGCAAACTAACTTGATTACTAGCAGTAAAAAAAGAAATACAATTAAAGATCGTTTTGTTATATAGGAATCGGAAATAGGCATGGCCAGGTTTTAGTATAAAAAAAAATATTTTCCCAAATCTCGGGGGATAATTTTACCAATAAAATAAAAAGGAAAAAATATATTAATAAAATAAATCTCTTCTTCACGCTATGAAACAATTACTCATTGTAATTAACCGTATTGAAAATAACGTTTTTGCGTTTCCATAAATGTCAAAACGTTTTTGTTCTCCACCTGCATTAAATTAGCTTGAAAAATGCTGTAAAATTCTCATATATTGGTAAAAACGGGATCCGTTTGGGATAAATGTGGAAGAGAATGTTGAAAGTACATAAAAATTAAATTTGTAGCTCAGGAAAGACTGTGGTTGTCGTTGGTCACCTTTTCCTTACTTATATTCCATTAGATACCACTTAAAAGAGTATTTCAATGTAAAGTAATGGAACACACGTTGCTAGTTACCAATGGCTAAAAAGGAAGTTAAATTATCTTTATATTTTCTTTTTTATATAAACGTCAATATATGTAGGTATGTGGGTATATTCCACATCTCCTCCTAAACCACTGGACCGATTTTGATGAAATTTAGAACACGAGTTTGTCACTGATAGAGAACAAACCATGTAGGGTTCAATTAACCAAAACCCTATTTTTTCAGGGTGAAGGGTGTGATCCTTAGTAATAAATATGAAAATGTATTGGTCTCTGTCTGACTGTTGCTCCATCACGCAAAAACTACGGGACCGATTGAGCTGAAATTTGGCACGTAGATAGAAAACATGTATGGTTGTAATATATGCTATATTAAAAAGCCCTCAGGGTCCCCAAAGGCCCCCGAAGGTCACCCCTGGTGGTCCATGCTAAGTATTGGGTTCGGTGCAGTGGTTTCATTTTTTTGCTTTTTAAAAGTACTTTCAGTGCTGGGAATAGGGCTGGGAATATTTTTATCGAATGGCTGAATAAATGAATTTTCTAATTATTTTAAATGATTTTCATCTACGCTCCGAATTTGTCTGAAATTCATGTTTTTAGCTGAAATATATAACATTTTTATATGAAATCAACAATAGCATATTTCCTAGACAACCAGAGATCTGATTTTTACAGGATATTCACGCCTCTAGTATTTAAATATCACGTTTTCCTGCAGGCCCATGAGAGCACGTAGAAAGAAAATCTCTATCAGAGGGGCCCAGAGTCCCAAGGGCCCCATGATAGATTGCTTCAGGGGGTAATCGATAAATTCAATGAATATTTACAACAAGTATACTCTTTAACGTCTATTCTCAAAGTATCTCTCAAAGGGAGATCGCATGTATATGAAAGAACACTTACGTAGTAAACGATACACATAAAGGAATTAAATAGATTACACATGCAATTAAACGTGCAAGAATATTAACGTTCAGCGAATAATAATGGTAATAATTCCTCTGTTGCTACAACAAACGCGGCGTTGTGTTTTATCGTTTAATACTCAGATAAATTACACGTGGTAGAACTGTCTGCATCTGCCTCTCATTACGATTGCGAACTTTTTTTTGACAAATTCCCACATCATAAACGTTACGAGTAATTTATTATACTAATTATATTATACTTATATAAAAGTGTTTAATTTCAGCTAACTAAGGTATATTCACTCAATCATCGAGTTGCCTATTCAAGACTCTCACTAGCCGCTGTGTTTCCCCTCCTTGGAATTGAAAATATATCCCAACATGACTAATAGAAGAAAGAGTTACCTAAAAAAATCTTCTAAAGAAGAATGAATGTGTTATTTGCAAGAAAATGAGCCTTTGAATGAAAAACGACATAGGTTAGACATGGATGGTCAAAGACATGCCCAACAGCGGTCTCATGAGTATCTCCCCGTGGTGTTTCTCGGGTTACGCTAAGAACCGCACAAATTTTATCCTTACCCTACCTACGGATGGGTAACCAGCTATAAATCTGGTTCAAATATAGACGCATCTGTTACGAAACTTCAGTCTATTTTAAGATGGCGGAAATTATACTGACGTCACTACATTCTTCTTACCCGAAAGACGGACGGATATTCTGCGCAATTGACGACATCCGTGTATGAAAATCGTCAAGTGCACTAAGAATCACCATAGATTTTTTATTTAGTAACCGAAACCAATCATTATGGCTATCCTTTATGCCGAAGGGGCAGTCCGGGCGTCGGAGGATTCATAGGTCAAATAAACATGGCTGCTGCTGTAAATGCTCCTTTTGACGTTGTCAACCACTGGATTGTATCCTACTCTCCAATCCTGATTAAGTTACTCAACGGACATATCAACGTTGAGTAATGCAACTCAATTATGTCATTGAATGCAAATATATGTATGTACACAAGGGAAGCGATCAAGCTGTTAATATCTCAGAAGACGGCTCAAGAGAACCAGAGGGACGTGGTGATCAACTATCAACCTTTGCTATTTAAGTAGTAATGAGTCTGCGAGGCCGAGTTTAGGGTTTCCCGTGGATGAAAGTGGACTAAAAGTCTCTCATCTCTCCGTGCACCTGGAAAACGGTCAGCGTGTCTACTACAACGAACACAACATTCTATAGGTTACGAACTCCTCAAATGACCACGCTGACAGTATTTCTTCAGACTTTGTGGTTTTCTTATAAAATAAATTCAACCATTTTCTCACCCGTTGAATTTCAACGGGTACCTTCCGCTCGTACATTATATTTGTTTTGCCATTATAGTTCTTCTAAATTCGGGAACTTGGGAGTGGTATTAATATTTTTATCATTAAAAGTGAGCTACTGGCTCCTACCATCAGAATTTCCAACCCTCAGTGCTTGGAATGGTAAATATTATTAGGAAACTGTGTATGAATCTCCTGTATTTATTTCACAGCTCAGGGTATTAAGTTTGAAAGTGATATTCTTATTGTATGTATTTGTATAAAAATGGGTTGTTATCAAGATGTGTATGATGCTGTAGGTTTCAGGAATTGTTGTGCGAAATATATTTATATGTATTTTTTTACTGTGATAGAACAAAAAAAATTTTATTCATATAAGTAGGTGACAAAAGAATATTTGACCCAAAAGTATGATTATTGTGATATATACCTAAATGGTAAAAATAAAAGTTTTGGGTACATTGTATCCTATTTATTTTATAATCACATTCTGGTATGGAATGGGATATCATCCAACGAATCCACTGGGGATTCTTTTCTTTTATATATCCCTGTACCAAATGTTGGACCACGATAAATTTTTAATCTAACTAGATTCAATAGACATGTGAAATGAATTTAAAGTTAATGTTGATATACCGATTTTGATCTCACTTGGAGTTTCCTATCCCGCCTTATAAATTTTTTTCCACTCCGGTGACACAATGGATCGCATTGAAATTCAGGCGATGGAGACTCTTTCCAAATCTCTCGGCTTAAATTACGCTTCCCAATGAATGCGTAATTTACACCGAGTAAATGAAAATAAAATTTTCTTATGGTACACGTTGACTCACTTGAAATTCGATTCTTTGCAGTTCCACCACGAGAGGTCAAGGTCATGGGACCGACGGGCGACGAGGTCAGCGGGTCAGTACTTGGCCCCCTTTCCGAGGGAGACGACGTCCTTCTGGAATGCCACGTTTTTGGAGGCAAGTACTCATGAACACGGATTTTAATAAGTGGCTGGAGACTGAGGGGACATAAGTAGCCACCGTCCATCCACTCGGCTCCATTGCCCTAGCCAAGGATGAAACAATCACTTAAGTATGGCGGTGGCTTTTTAAGTAGCTAACTGCCGCTCGAGTATCTAGACTAGAATATGGAATATATAGACTAAGATACCAATTGCTATGTTAACGTTAACACACATAACCCATTCACATTACACAACGCAGTATAAAAACGTACTTTAAAATTATAGCTTTAGATTTCATGTGTTGAAGGGTGAAGATCCAATGTGAAGAACGAAGAAGAAGGAAGTCAACTCAAGTTCTCAACCTAACTGCGTTACTAACTTAACAACTCGTGCGCAGCTCCTATTTTAGATATCTTCTAGAGTAATTCACAGGAAAAAATCGTTATAAAATTTATAAATTTATCAGCTCAGGTAAGTAAGAAAAAACTACCATTGGCAACAAAAACATTGTAACATAGATTTAAGCTATGAATGAAATATTAACAAAAGATTATTTCTTATTACGGCAAACGTGTGTGTGCTAAATATGGTAAGTGAACAAAAGGAGAATTATCAGGCGTGATATGGTGGAAGTTCAGCATAATGAATAACAGAAATGGCAATTATCCACTAGATAAGGTTTATTACGACCATGGTTGCGATGCACTGCACCATCATCAGGTACATCAGGTAAATATACAGGTATGTACCTGATGATGATGCAGTGCATCGAAACCATGTTCTTAATAAACTCTCCTCCCTACCCCACCTCCTCCTCCTCCTCTGCAAAAATGTTGTATATATACCCTTTCTGTTTTTGTGTATATACCTGATGATGATGCAGTGCATCGAAATCATAGTCGTAATAAAACTTATCTAGTGGAAAATTGCCATTTCTGCTATTCATTATGGTAAGTGAAATTTCATTCTAAAAGAGATAACTGTGGGATCCAGTAGGGTTAATAAGAGAATACGAGAAAAATTTCTGCAACTTGTATAGATGTAGTTCATCATATCAAAATGTATAAATTCGCCCTGAAAACATTTTTATTAAATTAAAACTAGTACTTATTCCTGCCACTTTCCGTTTGATAATTTATTTTTTACTGTGCATTTCCTCGCGTTGGTGTTTTTAAAAGTCATTATCGTACACAAATAGGGCAACAAATGTAAAACTTCACCATAGCAGAATGTTATTATCGGCTCATTGCAAACATAAACATTCCAGTTGATAAATAATTATTTTAATTCTCAAGTTAATCATTTATAATTTAAAGCATGAGTAATATCAAAACCTTTCTATTTCATCGAGATAGATTTACCTCAACAATTGGGCAAGCAGATAGCGGGTTTTTAGGCAGTGGTTTGAGGAAGAAAGTGGACAAAGATGGTCAATTAATTTATGATACATTTTAAGAAACCATTGTAAATTGGTCGAAGCATAGTCACTGGATGGCTTAGACATAGCTAAGGATAGGCAGCTGAGGTAAGAAAATAATGATTAAAGTTAATAATAATAATAATATAATTTTATTGTTCGCAGATTTATATCCGATTTGAACAATGAGCATGAATCACATTTGAGCACAAAGTAACGCTGAGGATGAGTGTGTTTTCGCAAGCAGCCTACGTTATTTCCGGTAAACTGCATAAAATATCAATCAGCATGCTGTGGGAGGAGCAATCAATGTTTTGAAATAATCCAATGAGGTAGTAGTTTATTGACCTTCATAATCCTCAGGGAATGATGCGAGTAAAATAGGAAGCTCTGCTCAAAAGAAAATTAATGTGTATTGATCAATAGGTACATTTCTGTTCTTGCATTATGACAAAAACTATTACCACGTATTCAGTTTTGCAAAAGGTTATTAACTGATTTTTAAATCTTGTTTTAAGTTCACATTTCTCAGAAGATACAGAAAAAGTGATAATAAACCGTAGCAATAGTAATTAAATAAGGGTACGAAAGCCTGACCACCAGCCTCCCAATGGCGTACCGGGTAACGGGTTTTGCCGGCTAATGGTGGACGTCTACTTGTGGGGCTAACCACCCCACACGCGGTTAAACTGGTTGCAAAAAAGATAACCAGGAAAGCCACCCACAACCGGCCCCTCTCGGATGGGGGCCCTAGTAGGGTTGGGTGTGGCAATGAAAATTCACCACCTCAGAAGGGAGTTCGTATGCAGTGGGCGGAAGCCCTAAGGGGCGACCTCCTCGCATGCCATGCTGCCAGCGAGGCCGATTGCAGGGGGTATATGGCAAGGATGCACTCTTTGTGGTATGAGATGACTCCGGAACACGACCATCTATCGCAGCAGAATCTGCGCAACTATGCCAACTACCTGCAAAAAAGGAAACTCCCCACCAACCGCCACTTCAGAGGAACACACCACCGGCCAGACCACTCTCCCCGACACAGGCAGCCTCTCCACCGCCTGAGGTGAGAACGAAATTTGTGTCAGTCTCTCGGCCAAATGGGGAGGAAGCCGTCTCTGAATTACGAACGCGGTTGTTAAGCACTATTAACTATGACGAAGGACAACCTAGGTAGATAGACATCCACCGTAATGATCTCTCTGCGGAATAACCACCTGCCCCAGTTGAATGGTCTTATCGACGAAATCCTGACGCAAACCTTGGACCTTTGGACGGTAAATTGCATGGGCTACGCTGCTACCAAAATTATGGCTCACTCCCAAAAGAACACCTCTTGGGAGGACAAAGCAGCAAAGAGGCTGGAACAGTTGGAGGCCAAGATCACGCAGGCGAGACGGCAGACGTCGAGAATCCAGTGTGTGATGGAATACATATTATCTGGGTGAACTGTCACTCCCAAAGTTTAGCACGTAGCGCGCAGTCTCAGATACAACCATTACGTACTGAATAAAAGCGTTCTGCTTAACATTAGGCAGCACGCGGTCGATTGAGTACGAGCACTCACCACTGTCCAGAAAAAAAAGTCTTCAAGAGGAGTAGGGCCGTGAGGGAAAATTCCACCTTTCTCCTTCACCCGTCCCGTCTCTTTCGACCACCTCCGCCTGTTGTTGAATCTCCGCCACCCATCCAAGAGGTTGATGGTTTCTGGAAGGAGATCTACGAAACGTCGAAGCCATTCAACGGAGACACTCCGCCCATAGGCCTCTTTAAAGAGTTATGTGACCACCACCTACATGATGTGGATGGACCTCTTTCAGTCACCGTCAGTGACGTAAAGACGGCCATCTCTGGCAATAAGAACTTCTTGGCTCCAAGAATGGGTGCCGTGAATAACTTCTGGTGGAAGAAGTTTACTTCCACCCACTAAAACCTTGCCAGAATCGTCACGTCCTTTCTGATGGGTAGAGATCCTATTCCACCTTGGCTGACTAAGGGACGCACGGTTCTAATACCTAAGAAGGGAGACTTGTCCAATTCAAGGAACTGCCGCCCTATAACCTGCCTCAACACTGTATACAAGGCGTTCACCTCGGTCTTGAACAACCTTATCCTCCACTACCTGTGTGGGAGGAGGTGTACGAGCAGAGGGGCTCAAAGCGTGGAATCGCGGGATGCAAGGACAACCTGCTCATTGATAGGTGCATATGCCAGGATGCCATTCGGCATAAGCGAAACCTATCAATGGCCTGGATGGACTACAAGAAGGCTTTTGACGACTCTTCGCATGAACAGTTGATCACCATGCTGAATCAGATATATGTCCACCCAGAGGTAGTGTCCTGCATCCAACGGCTGTTACTACTCTGGAATATTCCCTATGTACTGACTTCAGGCAAGCGGTTAGTTTCCACAGTGTTGGTACCACATACAAACCGTGGCGTTTTCCAAGTTGACAGCTTGAGCCCCTTACTGTTTTGTATTTTCCCCTACCCCTGTCCCTTAGGCTGCGACGAGGTAGAGGATACATGTATGGTGTTCCGGGTGACAGGAAGCATAAGGTCACCCATTTATTATATTTGGATGACATGAAGATTTTTGCTTCTAATGCAAAAGACCTTCGCACTGCCCTTGACACCTTACATGAATACAGTGAGGCTATAGGGATGGATTTCAGATTGGACAAGTGTGCATCCATCCACTTAGCGAGAGTAAGATTTTCGGAGATCAAGGAAGACGTGCAACTTGTTGACGGGAGCATCTTTCCTCACCTCGAGGACGATAATAGCTATGAATACCTTGGCGCCCCCAGCGCCGAATGCAGGACGTTGAAGCAGTGAAGGAAAGGCTTGTCGCAAAATAGAGGCAGACTCTCAGGAACATCTGGAGTTCTGAGCTGTCTGGCAAGAACAAGGTATTCCAGGTGACAGGAAGCATAAGGTCACCCATTTGTTATATTTGGATGACATGAAGATTCTTCTACAAGGTTCTTGCCACATACATGTTCGCGGTTCCTACACTGCTGTGTACCTTCGGATGCATGAAGTGGAACGCCAACGAATTGCAGAACCTCGATAGGGGAACGAAAAAGATGATGACCATCTATAGAAATCTTCATCCGAAATCTTCTGTCGCCAGATTTCATCTCCCTCGCAATGTAGTTGGTAGAGGACTATTGAGTCTGGAGTCTCTCCACAACAGAGTTGTTCTGGGTACAGCATGCCGAGTGTTGAAAAGCAGGGATCCCCTGCTCAATCTCGTGAGAGCGCACAAGATTGCGGGAGCAGGGGCGTTTCTGTTCCAAGCGGCAAAGAGGGCAGCGGGCGAAACCGGACTTGAGTTTGACCCGTCATCCGACGGAAGCGACAATGACACAACCATCTCGTCTTTGAAGGTAGACGTCTTCAAGCTCGAAATAAAAAAAGCCGAGCAGAAGGCCTTGCTCAAGGCTCATATCGATAAGCCAATGCATGAAGGTTTCTATCGAAACATTGAAAAGCATGGGTTATCGAAGGAGCTTGCCTTCCTACGCTCCGCCGGTCTGAAGTCCGAGACCGGGGGCTTTTTCCTCACGTGCCAGGATGGTGTCATAAACACACTCGTCTACCGCCGCATTATATTATAGGCGGAGGTCGCGGACACGAGATGCAGGGCGTGCCGTGCCCAGCCGGAGTGTTTGAGTCATCTTCTCTCCGGCTGTAGTTATTACGCCAGGTCAGCGTATCTAGCTCGGCACAACGTGGCCCTGCGGGTGCTTTACTATCTCCTTTGACACCATTATGGCATCGACAAAATCCTGTACGGCCCTATGCCCCTGGAGATATTGAGTCCGTCGTGGAGAACGATACATGCACAATATGGTGGAATTAATCCTGCTCCACCACCTTTTGGAGGCGACCAAGCCTGATATCGTTCTCCTCGACCACCTCACACGCTCCATGTTCTTGATCGAGTTTCCGGCTCCGTCTGAAACTAACATGGATGCGAAAGAGGTGGAAAAATGGACAAAATATCAAGACCTTCATTTTTGAACTTCGATATATGTACCCCGGACACTGTGAAACTAGTGGTCCTCATCGTAGGTGTGCTCGATGGAGTCAAGGGCTCGCTGCTTAATAACATCAAGTGCTTTCCGTCCTGGGTGGAACAGGCGGAATCACTAGTCGCACGAATGCAGAAGGCCGTCATCGTGTGGTCACTCCGTCTACTGCGTACGCATGACCCGACAGCAGCGTAGCCACACATCCGATGGGCGTCGGACGTGGCTGCGATTACTGCACAACCCCTCTCGAGTCTCCGGCCCTTATGACGGCAATGAAACCTGAGGCTTGCCGGGGACTCGGAGGGGAGTGTTACAACTGCAACAAATAATAATAATAAGGAAATTAACCATAACATGCATTCTTTTATTTTATGTTCCTCTCTAAGTTGCAAATATTCACTGCTAAATGTCATTTAAACAGGTTAATGCGATTATATAGTGATGCCACCCTATAGAATAAACAAGTAATAAAGATAAAGTGGCCATTCAAGAGTCTTTTTAACCTAATGTTTGGTCCAATGTTTGGAGAAACATTGTTCGTAGAATAAGTCTCTCTCAATCATTTCATAAATATTTGGTTTGTTGAAAATCTATTCTTATTATAAATATGAAAGCCATGACACAGGATACTAAACTGGACAACACATGAATTTAAATTGAACTCGAACTTGTAGTAAAGTTTCTTTGCAACCTTGATATTGGGGATCTGGAAAAGTCTATAGGGTTAATGCACTATAGCTCATATTATCTAATGAATGGAAACACTTCGTTGATTTTCGTGTTATTTAATTTAATGAACTTATGGAAACAGATTAGAAAGCTGTCATGGACTCGAAAGAAATGAACTAATACATATTTTTAGACGATTCCCCTTCAAAGAGCATATTCGCATAAAAATGCGAAACGTTCGTAAAGAGAAATAAAGAAATTAAACGATTAATGGACCACTTGAGTAAAAAAATATGATTATGAATAATTTTAACATTTCGCTTGATATACTTCGAGTAACTCTACAAAAGTGCTTGTGACGTGGTGCATCCGAATAAAGTGATGATATAATCGAAAGTAAGAACGTTTATTGGGTTCAAAAAGGGTCTTTTTAACACTGCGAGCTACTAGCTTAAAGTTATTAAAATTATTTTCTGGAAAACAGTGAGTAGATACATAAAAGTGCTGTATGGCTGCTTCACTGAGAGCAACGAGCGCTTTACCGAATATGGGTAACGCTTTACGCGTGGCACCGATAAGAGATGGCTCGCGTCGTTCTTCCCTTGAATGGCCATTGAAGCCTAGCTCACTTCGAAAATTCAACCCTAAAGTTAATCCTTTTTATGGAGACGATAACGGCCTCAATTGCACCACTTCACAACTTCGGATGAAAAGGAGGATTAAGTCAATTTTTCCGGAGTTGTGTTCAGGGTAGTAAAGGCTCGTTGTTCCGGTTTCTCTTTACTGGGAAGGTTAAAGGACGTATTGAATATTTCTTCCAAGATGCATACGTATTTAAACGTTGATTCTTTTTTGAAAAATATGAACATTTAGCCTGTCATGAAGTTAGTACCCTGTTTTGAGGTTCAATCTAATGCCAGGGTTAGTTATATATAGGTAATGTGTATGTTATCATAATGGATGTTATTTAATATAATTTCGGTTTTGACCAAGGTTATAGCTTTTTCCTGGATTTCTGTTCAGCAAAAACTCCTTATTCAAACTTAAAATAATGATTTGTAATTCGTGAAATAATACTATCTGTGAGTTTCTAATGAACACTCCTATTCATGCACAACATGTATTTGGCCTAGTACTGTACATTAAAGTGCGGGAAAGTTCAGGTAACGTAAAGTTAATTTCTAATCTTGAATTTGGCGTGAGGAGAGTAATAATGTTTTACGCCATGCGTACATTGCAACTAACAACAGCTTCGGAAGAATAAGTTTGAAAAATCCAAGACGTCTGCTAAAGAGGATTTTTCCAGATGGTGATGGTGAAGAATCTAGGCACGATATGGACTTAATGGGCTGTTAACTTGGGCGAGTATATCTAATTTTGCGTACGGGAAATCCGCTCCCTTTTCTTACATATGTATTTCTTGTCCTTATGTAATTTGATCGCGTGTTTTCCTCTGGAGTAATTTATGCAGGCTCATGCTCCTGCTAACCCAAATTCATTATTCAAGCCAACACATTGCACTTATTAAAACGGATGTGATGAGAGGTAAATATCACCGGTCGATGTTTTCCTCGTAACATATAAGAGAAGGAAAACAAAGAAAAGGATCATGTATCCTGTTAGTTATTAAAACAAGGAAGTGAATAATAAGTTTTCGGGCTTTATTAAAAGTCTTATGTAGACGTATTAATAGAGTTTTTTCAATACTTCTTAATGGGAATGCTGACTGACTTAGAATATTCACTGCGGTAAAATACAGAGAATGCTTTTATAAAAGCAATTGAGGGAATTATTTAATTCATTGCTCATTGAAAAACTGTATTTCTTAATACTTTATAAAATTTGAAGGCATGACAGTAAATTTAGAATTTTGTACGACACGCCTAATATTAGTACTAAATTAACCAATGAAATTCTACAATAATTAAAATGTTTAAGATCTTACAAATTGGTAATTATATTAAATGTAACATGCTCAAGGTGATTCTACTGTACTTGCTCCATTCATCGCACGAAATAGTTGACATTGTCATTCAGCACTGGGAAAAGTATGGGAAGTAGAAAATAGATAAAAATGTTTAAAAGTTACGCTATCCTTTCAATAAAGCCAAGACTTAGTATAATCTATTTAATAGGCATTTAGTCCTTTCCGGTTAATAATAGGCACCTTTGATAGAATTTTAATGATTCGTTAGTGGTTAATAATATACACCTTTGATGAAATTTCGGCTGAATGTTCGATGAACGTTAACTGCTATCTAGTGATAAACTTTTACTGGCACGCTAGGCGCTCCATCTACTCAGTCGGTCATTCGCTCTGTCTATATTATGGCATTAACTAAAGGCAAACATAATAACCATTTTCTAGGCAAGAATTTAACCCGCGGCCTCTGTCAGATGTGTAGGTACTTCAAACGCACTGAGTTGCGGAATTAATAATATTGATAGAATTAATTACGCACAAGCTATTCAAAATAAATACCTAATAATTAAAATTACAAAGACTGTAAAGGAAGCAACGAAAATGATAAGATGTAAAGTGATGTTACAAAAACAGCAAACATTCCTCGTGTCACTACAATTTTCAAAAATTCACTGTCACCTTCAATACCCACACATTTTTGGCTATCAAAATTTAGCCTGGCCATTTTGTATTATTAATATTGACATTTTGCAGATAGAAACCATAGTTTTTCTTTTTTTAAGCATTATCCGATGTTTAGCATTTTTTATTACTGATGATATGGAGTTAGAAAATAAAAATTAACATAAAAAGTGAGCACTATCTTGACGTCTTCTTTAACATAGGGCGGTGGAAATAACTATGTAATCTTGTAACTTAATTGCGCAATTCATTGTAATACGTGTAAACTTAGTACAAATATTTAGTTGAAAAAGAAGAATCCCAAAAGCCGTAAAGTTTAATGGCACTGGTTGTGAAAGAGGCAGGTAGAGACGTGACGAACAACCTAAAATTTAAAGCGCACAATCACGCGGGTGTGTCGGGAGGCAGTGACCCTTGTGAACTACTCTCACGCGCACATTCAGGGTGTCCCAGGATCTATCCTATGCCAGGGACCCACTAATCTCACAAAAAATATATAAATAGGAAATAAATAAATAAATACACACTCACAATCACTCAATCACTGGGGTGTACCCCTTATGAATCACACGCGCAGACTCTGGGTTTGCAAGGATCTCTCCTATGCCAGGGACCCACCATTCACACCAAAAAGTATCAAAATAGGAAACAAATAAATAAATGCACACTGATTATCACTCAATCTCTGGGGTGTACCCCGTATGAATCACACGCGCAGACTCAGGGTTTGCAAGTATCTATCCTATGCCAGGAACCTGTCAATCACACAGGAAAGGTAGTAGGTGAAAGTTCATTAGAGCTAACGACCTTTGAGTTTCTTTTTCCGCTGCTTCAGAGCCGTAGGTACGATTATTTTACATTTTACAAATATTGAAGCATTAAACGAGTTTTAATATTATGTATGCGTTGTAATCTAAGACTTGCCTGATATACATCCATTGAAGCGTTTTTAGGCAACGTAATTTCTAGTTAAATAATGAAAAACTAACCAAAGGTGGTATCGTATCAAAACAAAAATGAGTCTCTCAAATATATTTTAACTTAGAAATATAAAAAAGTGAGTTCCATAGTCGGCGCTCTTATTGACTCTCTGAAAGCGTTCGCCTGAAAGGAGTTTGGGATCGAGTCTGTATCTCATTCTTTCTTCTCTTCAGTAGGGAGGGCTTGCTTCCCGGAAGAACGGCGGCGAGATATGTTTTTGTGTCTTGAGCGCTAATGAGTGCTCTAGGAGTGCGATAGTGTCTGTGCTTGCGTGTGTGTGTGCTATCGGCTGGTTGCATTGTTAGTTCTAGCGATGGGGGAGAAAGGGCGCTGATGCTGGAATCCTCACTTTTCCCGCCGTTCGTAAGGCTCTGGGCACGGAGGTTAAATCCCCTTAGGAGATAATACAGTACTGGAGAACACAGGATCACAGTGCCTAGAGCAGTTAGTAGAAAGAACGACTTTTTTATGGCAGGAGAATAAAGGGTACCTCAGGAAGAGCATAAATTAGGCTAAATTAAGTAAGAATACCTGAGAAATGTTTTCGGCAAAAGTAGATTGGATAGGGTTGGGTATGAGTGGGTTATGAAATAATGCAGGTTGAATGCTTCGGTAATGGAAATATATAAAAGAAGTGTGCTGCGTTTGTTTGGCTATGTTGAGAGAATGAATAAGAGTTGAATTAGGAAACAAATATATGATAGTAGAGTGAATTTTGTGAAAGGAAGGGGAAGACCGCGAAAGCCGTGGGTGAATGTGATGCAAAGAGACCCTAAAGAGGAAGAAAATTAAGTCTTTATAGAATTAGATCGTTGATGGAGTATTGCGTGGGCGTAAGAGAAGCGAAAAAATATGCAAAGGTAAGGATTATGGAGGAACTTAGTTAAAGAGAGCCAGAGCCAGTCCTAAGGGAAAACATATGTTTCTTGGACTTTGCCTACTCCATTAGAAAATGGGTTGGTATGTACGAATGAGGAGAGCCTTAGAATGAACACGGCCTACAGTCGAGGGTAACATTGTAACTGTTGGTGTAAGTATTTCGTTACTCAAATTGGAAGTATCAAACTAGCGGCAATCAGTGTCTTGGGTCTCTTTGCCTCTTTCGATGCCAAAGAGAATATTTATTTAGGATGAACATTTTTGTTACCATATCATGAGTGTCCAATTTCTCGATCCTATATTATCTTCTTCTAATTATAAACTATTGACTTTCAACCTCATTGCAATCTCTTGCATCATTAGTGCTTTATTTATTTAACATTATATTTTTAAATATTACGCTAAATTTACTGAAAATCCAGGTCGATACAACCTAAGAACCAGTTATGCGCTACCAAGGCTACTTAGGCTACGCTACTTATTGTATTTATGCGCTACTATGTTAATATGGGACTTCAAATCTTCAATCTGTTACCGGATGAAATACATGTTATTAGTAACATTTAGTCTTACTCACGGCACATGAAATGGTTATTAAATAATGAAAGTTTAGAAAACTTCTTTTAATCTCTTGCTGTGAAAAATTCGTTTTCATTTACGTGCTGGAAACGTTATTCCTAATGGTAGAGCTTTTGATATGATAAAAATTTTAAATGTTGCTTGAAAATTTTAATGTAGTTTTATTTTCTACAGGTTTTTTCTAATCTGTCAGTTGAGTGGTTATTCTCTTAGTTATTAGGATTATGCTTTTGACCAGGTATCCTGTTAAATGATAGTGTCCCAAATACAGGCTAGCCTTATGGGGTCCCTAAAGCACCAGTATCTATTATTTATATTAGTTTTAAGTTGCACCATATACCACTGTTCTATTATTTTGAAGAAATTGTGACACTGATATGGAGTATTTCTTGTTATTATATCAATGAAGAGCAATATATATTCATTCATAATTCATCTCTCTATATTCGTATGCCTCCGAAAAGTCCATTCACCGCGCAGTGAAATGTTATCAAGGTGTACGTAGTATTTCCTCCCCCAACACCCCATTTGTCCATCAAAATTCAATTTCTGATGACTTCGTCCCTTTTATTTCCATTAATGACTTCGATAATGGAGAAGGGAGTGAATAGGGGTGCATTGTATGTTTACAAAGTCTCTTATGACTCTCTCACGCCGTTTTCGTTATAATTACTAATGGTGCGTGGCTGTAAAGATCAGATTTTTCAATTGGCTAGATGTCCTCGTGAATGTGTTAGCGAGTCCCGTTTAGTCAATTAAAGTAGAAGAGATGCAAATGTACGATCTGTTGGTGGCTTGTCTAGTGTTTGACATGGCAACTTGCTCTTATAAATATAAAAATAGTTTAAGCTTTTTTCAGTGGTACGAAAACATAGTATTCGTTCGAAGCTCTTAAAGTTTTTAAGTTTCCTGTCCCTATCTGATGTGTGTTATGTATATACCCTTTCTCTTATAGTTGGCTACATGTTGCATTCCAGCCTCGTTGTACCATTATTTTTTTATTGAAAACTATAGCAGGATTCCTCATTATTTACGTTTTACCAGTTGAACAGTTTAGAAAATAGTAATTACAACGTCCTTAACGTGAATAAAAAAATATATCTTGTAACTTAACGTGAATGTAAATTACTTTTGATCAACGTATTATAAGGATATATGTCTATTCTAAAATCAATTACAAAGGTGTGGGTACGAATATGGTACTCTTTGATGAAGCGAGTGATCAAATCAATTTAAATTTGATGCATGGAATTTGATTACTTTTGGAATAAATTCTGCCGGGAAGCAATGATATTAAGGGAGAATGTTTTTGACAATTTTCATGTTAGGTGAGTTATAACTCAGTCGAAGCGTGGAACTGCGGAGCAAGTGACCAAGACCACGCTGGAGTTAGGTTTCTCTGGCGACGGCTGCCACCTGCTTGGCCACTGAGTCACGGGATAGACGCCCCGGGCGTGGACCTCGTGTAAACTCGGGTGAATAATTCCATACCCTCGTGGTCGGATCCCTGGGAAACCTGAGGGCTAGCGTCGGCTTAGGGTGGAAGGGGGGGGGGGGAAACCTAATGTAACGTAATATTCCACTAAAGGCGTTAGCATGTTTACTTTATGGTTTACTCTGCTAACGCAGCTTCGCAAATGCGAAACTCTGATTATGATTACGTCTCTCTTTTAAAGTTCCGTAGGCAGATTCATTTAAATACTTTGCTTTTGGAAGTCTCTATATTGATTTAGTATAGATACCTGCTTTTAAAGTGATTGATACATTTTTGCATTCACCATGGACCTGCGTGTACTTGATATTTAAAATTTAGATTGAGTATGAAATGTGTCGTTATTGACTGAGGAAATTATCCAAATTTTTACATTTTCCTGTTGTTCTAACGTGAATACTTCCGCAACCTAATAATTGTATGTCTACTGAAACTGCCATCAATAACATATTTTTAAACCTCTCCTATTGTGGATTCTTAACAGTCTCCTATGATAGGAACAATGCCTGGTAATATTTAGAGGCTTTGTAAAGAAGCATAATTTTCCCAACCAGTTATTTATGAAAACAAGCTAAAGTGCTAAATTTATTAAATAAAATAAATTTTTACTGAATAGAATTTAATATAAGCAGTTGTGATACATCATCCTTTGCCACAAAATTCTAGAGGATTCACATATTAGCTGATCTAAGTTCATGCTACCAATGTAATTTTGAATTCTAATTCTCGGTACTCTACAAAGGTATTATCTATGTAGTTACTAGTCGAGTCTATTGTAATAAAACAACAAATTTTCTTACCAAACGATAGTTATGGATAATTAGTATACATGATATAAATTTAATGATATAAAGAATTTCGTTTGCAAGTGTCTTCAATACAATTTAGTTTCATTGTCTATGCATTGATTTCTTTAATTATTTACAGTTTAATATACCGAGATGACACAACTGGGAGTGATGTGCTTAAGGTGCATTGTTTTTCTTCCGATTAATTTATAGATTGAATTCTGGGTATCAAATGTGATGCATGAAAATGGCAGCAGCAATTTAAGGAAAATTAACGATTCATATGGTGTATATATAGCGGACCAGCTGCCATTTTTAGGAAAACTTACGTGCAGAATCTTGAAGGTTATGCGGGTGAATAATTATAACATGTCAATTTATGACCCCTTAACCATAGATATATAAAATGTTATCCAGCACTTAAGATTACTATGACAATCCAGACAAGACTAGAGTATATGCATTAAATTGTCATTCATATAACGCAAGGTATACTATCCAAAGATAATGGAAGATTACTGCTATAATATATGAATTGCTTTGAAACGAGCGATGCATCTTCTATCTTTTCTAAACATTTATTAGAGCATGAGCATGCAAGTAACTTTGAACCTGATTTGTACATGTACTGGGTAAAGTAAAATAATCTAATTTCTACTGCAATATGATATTGTATGTGGAGAAGATAATTTTAATCTGGTTTACGATTTTACTTTTGACTTCACATTCACTTTCGAAGTCCAATAAATTTTATAAGAATAGTTTGGTCGTTTCTGTATTTATTTCATACCCCCCGGTCTTATTATGCTGCGTGATTCTTCTTCACCTCCCCTCTCCAGTCTTTCATCATGAAAAACAAATATCCCCACTTTAATCAATGACCTTCCACTCCCCCTTCCTTCCCTTCGCCTCTACCTCCTTCTCTCCACTCCCCCCCCTGTTGAGTGCACATAGACACTTAAATATGGAATATGCACCTTAATAATGACGTTTACTACGTCGAAATCATGGTCAGAAGAAATAAAAAAGTGCGGAAGTTACAAAGTGAGATATCATGTCATGAAATTTGATCGTCAAAATACAATATGCATGTAATTTCGCCGCAGGCAAGCCCCCACCCACGGTGTCCTGGTTTGTTGGTGACAAGTTGGTGGACGGTCTGACGGAGGAGCGGCTCACGGGTCTGGCGGTCAATCGCCTTGAAGTGCGCGACGTGCGAAGGAGACACCTGAATGCGAGTCTGAGATGCCAGGCGTCGAACACCAAATTGGCCCTGCCCGTGGAACGATCCCTTCGCCTTGACCTCCTACGTGAGCTCCTTACTTCATAAGTTGCCATACATTCACTGTTTCGTTCAATGTTTGTCTTTATGTGATTGATTTTACATATTTTCCTTTGATTTATACTCATTAAATTGCCATTACATAGGTTTACTCTCAGTATGTATTCAACTCAACCTTGTCAAATAATTTTCACCCAACATAGTAGACTCATCAAGGCATTAATTATGTCTGTAGCTAAGGTTTACGGCGTAACTGCATGGAGTTAACAAGTCACTAAATGAATTTTTTCTTGGTAGTTTCCATTCCAATGTGTGTATTATACATCGTACAAATTCATTTATTGGTATTGTTCAATGGAAATGTAATGAATAGATGAGTATTAGTTATGCATCTACTAGTAATTAAGAACCAGTACCAAGGAAGTTATTTAATTTTCAGAAACAGCTGAATTCGGATTTAAACTAGGTACTGTCTTAGCTTCAATTATGCTCCATATACTTTGGGATCAGTGCCTCTTTTAATTAAAAAACGAATTGCTTTATATTTTCGTATCCGAGTCAGTTTGTCTTATTTATTACATTTTTTCAATGAAGATTTGCTTATTTTATTCATTATTTGGAATAAAGTATATTAAAAAGTAGGAACACATAATAGTTATAGTACGCAACTCACAACCAATCAGGAAAAAGAAATCTATGTTAATAAAAAAAAATATGATACACACTGGTATTGAGGTTCGGTAAAATTTTGTATTTATCCACTTCATTCCATTATGATTTTCTTTTAGTTTGTTGTGAATTTCTCCAGAAGTTAATAATAAAATAGAACATTCATTCTCCGGAATGTTTTCTCTTCCAAAACCTCCAAGGGCAAAAACTCCCTTTGCTCATACATGAATCGCTTTTACTATTCTATGTGCTGCAGTGAAGCCGCTGTCAGTGCGACTTGTGACCAAGCCACGTGTGCTCCGGGCCGACCAGCAGTACGACATTATTTGCGAGACATTCGGCTCAAGACCAAGGCCGATGTTCGAGTGGTGGCAGGACGCCGTCAAGATAAAGCCGAGCAAGGTAGGATTATGTCAAAATACCAGTCCTCTATCGGCTTGCAAAGACTCTATGCCAACTTTTATATTTTTGTGTCCACCCATTATTCATTTGTGTTTGTCATAGTGCTGAACGTGCTGTGTTGAAACCTTCGTGAGCCTCAAATGCCAAAGCCTCCTAATTTAAAGCGAGTACAAACGAAAGAGTTTCTTTATTACGGAGCGAAAGTAAATTTTTAATGACAATTGCAGTGTTTTATATTTGGTTTCCTATATTAGAGGACAAAGATCTCATGTTTACCATATTAATGGTTGAAATTATTAATTCCTTTTGTGTGCCATATTGCCGCTGTATCTTTCCCGTCACTCGAAGTTCATAGCAAAACACATTATGTTTTTCAGTACGAAATCCTGGTTTTCGACGACACTCTCCGTGGCTTAACACGTTGAGTGCGGGTAAGATATGGCTTTCACTTCCCAGTATCCTAAAATTTTCAATGTAGCTCTTTAAATAACTAACTGCCGTCACTCATGAGTGACACCCGCACTCAACTTGTGAAGGAATTACACGGTTTAATTACCTGTCCACCTGCTGATGTGAGGCATTGGCTGGGAAATGGTGAATCAGAATTCCACCACATTTATACTGATTATGCTGAAATTATGAAAATAAGTATTTGTGATCTCTTATTTACGGATTTAAAGTGAGAAATATATTCTGGTTGTTCAGAGAATGGACAAATAAATAAATAGTATCAGTTTGTACAGAAATTTACCGTCAGCTTGAAAATGGATGGACTGAATGTGGATGAACGTCCCATTTACAGTAAATGTATGACTTACTCTCCCTCTACTGGCAAATGAGTTTATACAAAAATCACCCGCCAAGTTCACCTAAGTATACATTCTTTAACCTTATTTATTTAAATTGAAATACTTATCTGTTTTATTGATTTTATAACTTAATTTCTATGATATGATAAAAATAGATATCTTTTTCTTAAAATGGACCAGTTTTTTTGAGGAATCAAGGTTGAAATAAAATTTCTGCTGGAGTGTTGTAAAGTCTGCCGGATGACTTCTAGATGATATGGCGTTCATCCTTTGGATCTCACCTATTTCCATGTTCCTATATGTTTGTATATTAATTCATATCTTTCTAAACTAATGTTAATATTCTCTAAAATTATTTTAAACATAAGGCTAGATAAAGAAAACTGTCGGATTCTATAATAAAAATTTCAATTTTCTCGAAGAGACAAATGGGGAAACATTACATGAAAGTTATGGTATGTAAATGAACTTACAACATGTTTTAAATAGTTTCGATTTGCATTGAAATGACTATTTAAAATAACGAAACCATATGTTTGCAATAAACCATCATTCCAAATATTGCTGTCTTCGATATTACAGATGCTTTTACATATTAGAGTTACTTATCTAATTTCAATGGCGAATTCTTGAACATCAACATCTTTTTGCATAAACGCAGTTTTCCAATTTGTTCGCTTTTTCACGCTTTACATACGCGATTACACGCTTCCCACATGCTTCTCAAAGATCATACGCAAATGTGATATATCCGGTAATATGACACTCTTAAGTATGAGGAAAATGACTATTTTCCTAATTCCTGTGCTAGAAAGGAATATTTATTGTCCTCTTTAAATTAAATCGTAAGATTTAATATGAATTGTTTTACGAATCATTGTTTTGAATAAAATAACAGGCAGTTAAGTTCAATGGCATTGGCTCTCAGAAAAGTTGACCAATAAAGATCAAATCACAGGGCTCTATTTAGCTGGGCGTTCTCGGAGGCTTCTTCTGTTCTTTATCTCGCTACCACAGGTTGGAAGTCTAACGTTCCTTTTGGCTACCTCACCTTCTGCAAATGCATACATTCATTACAGCTGAATGGTACCTTTTTTTAATATTTAGAGACGCACGAATGCTTGGAGGAAAGTGTTGGTAGCATGTGGATCATGTCGAGGAATTACCTCCTAAGAATGCGAAAATAGTATTGTACTAAAGTTTTTCAGAATTTTCTTTTTCAACAATGAAACTTGATTATACTATGGTAAACATAAGTGTAGGATGGACTAAATACAGTGAGCATTAGTTATCTGCGAAGAATTTGCGATTAGAGTAGGATAAATAGGGTTAGAGATGAATGGTTGATGAAATTGTGTGGAATGGAAGCTCCAGTAATGGACGTATATGAAAAGAGCGTGCTTTTTTATTTTAGTTAGGTTAAGAGAATGGGATTAACTGAGAAAATATGTGATGGTAAGTGGATGGCGTGAGAGGAACGGGTGGAAATCGAGAAAGTGATGGATGAATGTGGTGGAAGGAAGAGTAATAATGGGTAAATGCGGATATGAAGCAGTGCGTGAATATGGTAGGACCAAAGAAGACTTGCATGGATTCAGAAGTACCTACGGAGTAAATTTAAAAATTGAAGCCATTTTTTTTCGGTATCTACCAGAGAACTCAGCATTTTTGACTATATCAACCCAGAAACGGAACCTCGTGACGGGTGTGAAAGTATGAACGTGCGTAACATTTTATCGCTAATATTTTTACAATTATAATAAGTTCATTATTAATAATGTATATTTTATTATATACGTACTCATCAAGAAGAGCCTCGTCCCATTTACAATCATTTAACGGATCACAAATCTACTCTTTTCATGCCTCAATAATGTGATCTCGGAGGAAATTTAAACAAAAGGGCAAAACAGCAAATGAGCCTGTCGCATCGACATGTAGTGAATCGGAGGGCCGCACGGTGGGGACTCATTTTTTCCCGAAATGAGGACTAGTCAATTAAGGGACATTAATCAAATTACATACAACGGGAAAAATTCCCCACCGTAGGATTAATTAATAAGGAAAAATTCCGTTAAATGGAAGGAGAAAGAAATTGGTCAGTAACGAAAAACATGCCTCATTAGAGGGCGGGTCATGGTAATTAACGCAGCAATTATTTTGTTCCGCATGAGAAGTTTGTCGATTGCTTTTGTAATTAATTTTTTTGTCAGTCCGAGCAACAAATAACTAGTCATGAGCGATATTAATGATGCGATCACAAAAGCTTTTTGTCTGCTGTTATTTTTCAATGAGATTGCATTACATTTCACATACCTTGGGTAATGTGGTGACCTGGCCACAACAAGTGTGGCTTGCCTCAAATAACATATCCATTGGTATCCGAGGTCTTGTTCAATTGAAATAACCTGAATGCCAATTAAAACTCCAAGTGAATGTATTTTCACAGGAAATAGTCGATGTTTGTAGTGTTTTAACTATTAATGATGTAAAGTTTAAAGGAAAATTTAATTTATTGATTTATTTGGATAAAAATGTATTTTTGAACGTTATTTGCTCAAGCTAACTTGAGAATCGATATCTTCTGCGAAGATTCTCCGTTTAAGTATAAGGCATGAAGATAAAGTTCATTGTAGTTCGTGTTCACTCTCGTGGTTACACTGTGAAAGCATCAGATTTACCAATTACAAGTAAAATTACCTCATGCACAATGCTCCCACTATATTACAAGCGTTTAAAATTCAATGTGCGGCATTATCAATGGTTTTAATGGGACCTTTCCAGTTTTAAAGGAACCGTCAGGCAATGCGTCCTACTCCAGTATACTTTATATAAGAGTAGATAGGTACTGAAATCCGTGAGAAAAAAAACTTAACTTAAAGATTACCTTCATTTGATTTGACTTTGAATTTATTCATCGAGGTTGTATTTAATTAATCAAATGTTGAAAGATATTGCGATTTAGATAAATAATTTTCTCAAATTTAGTTCTAAAATGTTAGAACTAATTCCTTCCCATCGAATCGTTTTTATATACTTACACAAGATTATTTAAAATGGAAAGAAGAATCCCGAGTAGTGGCTTTGTTGGGACAGGGCTTTAGATTATTGAAAATGCCTATCTTTCCTGTGACGGTCCAATGAATCATTTATTAGATAAATTCTTCGTTAATGATCCCCCTATTTTCGGCTTCAAACCTAATGAAAGTATTTTTAATGGAACAGGTACCGCATTTATCATGCGAATAGTAAGTTAACGTTGGATCTACCCACTCATGCGTGCTCTGGATCCTCGTGGTGATCCCTCTCTCATGGCGGTCCCGAGTTCTTGGAATCGCTGGGTCATCTTTCGTAGCGGACTTCACCGTCGAAGAATCATTTTCTCGAGAACTTTCTCTTCTTATATTCTTCACCGTAACATGAACTGACATCGTGTCCCACCAATTATGCCTACATAAAAATACCACTAGTTTGTTCATAATTTCATCTGAATTGTAGCGCGGGTTTAAATGGTCATAAGAAAATTGTGTCTTGCAGTTAAAGAGGAAGTTGTAACTTTCTGCCCGTTTATAATAAAAAAATGACGTGCGCAGGAACCAGGGGAAATAACTGGGTTTTGGGGTTTCTCCGGTCATTCGTTCATTCTATCCCCTAACCCAGACGTCTCGAACACTTCTCCGCGGCAAGCCTTCCTGATTTCCATCCATGCCTTCTTAATATAGTTTTACTAGTTTCTCCTTGCAACTTACCCTACCAATGATCTCCCTGCCAGCCATCCTAAGTTCATATCCCTCCGCCGTCCGGGTCCTAGCCAATCTCGTCCACCACGCTCGACCTTATCTTGTGCTCTCTTTTCTGTACTCTTTGCCTCCATCTGAAGAATTTAGCCTTTCTCTTCGTATCCCTTTTCTCCCAGGGAAAACATATACACACTCCGCGTAATGACCTACAGTAGAATTAAAGGATTTTGGCTGTCAGAAAATATGAACAATAGGAATTAAATCGCAGCCATTATTTGGAAGGTTTCTTTCATTGGAGAGGGTAGACTCAACAAGTACACAGCCAAGCATAGTCCTCACAATGATACCTGCGACTTCTCTTTAAGACCTTGTGCTCAGGGTATCACACAATTGATTTAACTGGACATGCTCGGTCGCTGACCTGAACACTTCGCAGCGGCAATCCTCCCTGATTTTGTCTTCTTTTGAAATAGTTTTTCAAGTCTCCCCCTTCCACTTTCCCCAACTATGATCTGCCTGCCAGCCAACCCGAATAATATCCCTTCGCCGTCCTAGCTAATCACGTTTTTCGACCTTATCTTTCGCTATCCCTTCTGAACTCTTTACCTCGCTCTGCACTCTTCTTAAAGAAGTAAGCCTTCCTCTTCGTAGACCCTCCCCTTCCCAGAAACAACTCTCCTGCCCTCTCCTCCCTTCCCTCTCCTCACCTCTCTCACTCTGTGCGTATTCGGAACATTCCCCGCTCCAACTCTTTGCCTCCCCGAAACTTCACAATCCCCATTCTTCTCATCCTCTCTTATCCGCAAATGGTCCATATCTCCAAGCCATATATCACTGCTCCTCCTCCCCGATACATATATCCCCTCCCTTATGCCCCTTCAGAGGTCTCCTCCTCCTCCCCTTTGTCCTTCCCGCCTCCATCCTCCGAGTTCCCACTGACCGCTGCTTCCCCTTGCCCTCCGACCTCCCTTCACCACCTCCACTTCCAACTCAAAACCCTTTCATCCGTCCCCTATCCCCTCCTCCATTCCTCGGCGCATGTCAAGGGAGAGAAGGGGTGTCTTCCTCCCCTCTGTCTCCCTCCCCCTCTTCCTCCCAACTCCCTATCGCTTTCTCTCTCCTTGCCTCAAGGAGCGGATTTGTGAGGGAGTGAGAGAGTGCTAAGATTTGTACACGTGAAAAGGGATGGATGTGAAGACGAGCGGAGAGAAGAATGGGATCCATATCTCGCTTCGCTGGACTTTTTCCTCCAGCCAACCTCCATCGGTCATGGCTCGCTAATTCCTTATATCATTACTTCCCACTTGACTCTTATTCTTGTAGCAATAAAAAGACAGTGAAAGTTTGCTGGCGTTTACGGTCTCAGTAAAGGTAGTCTAAATCGAATCCGCATTTGCACCTAATGTTTGCGAAAGCTCTTGAAGAGCATTTGGCATTCCGGTGAATTTCTTTTGATCTTGTAGTCATTGTTTATTTTCCTAAAAATGAGCGCATAAATCTTTTTTCCATGACTTTCCCGTTTTTCCACAATAGTCCTCTACTTTTTTGCAAAATAATTGTGAATTATTCCATCATTTACTTCCCTCTATTTAATACTCAATCACTTATAACCACAAATGTGCTTACATTGTGATTACTGTTTATAATATAGTCATATCTTATGACTAAAAACGAGTAATTGGAAATTTATACCGAAGATAATATCAATTTAATAACCTTCGGAAGCTACGATCAACAGTAAGACTATTTGTAACAAACCCATTATACTAAGGGATGCCTCGAAAAATTTCGTTCAGATCTATTCGGATGCAGAATAGGACGTGAGAATAAAGTGGCTTTATATAATTTATCAAGTAAAATAAGGAAATGAGGGAATCTTGTTCTAAGCTGGAAGAAGGAACCCTTGTTTAAGAATCTTATTTTTCTTATTTTATGGTAGACTCCTGTAGCTTGTTTCTTCTTTAATTGCGGCGTTCTCTAGTTAAGGTTATCGTACCGCCTTTTTCTTGACCACCCGACGTTTTTCCCACCTGTATGCAGTTTATCTCTTGCGATATATACATATCTTCCAAGTGACTTTTGTTATATATATACTCGCTCCGTTCTTGTTTTTTAGAGTAGCCATTCAATTATGGTGGAGCGTGTTGGCCTAGTGGGTAGAGTGCTTGGCTACTGATCGAAGGGTCCCGGGTTCAAATCCGGGTGAAGCCTTTGGACGCCCCCGAACAAAAAATCCTCGGAGTGTTGCCCAGGGAACGGAATTGGCCCCCCTACCCTGAATGTGTGAAATTCACACGCCTGTGGCTTAGTCCGGGGTGAGCTCTACCCTCAACTATCCAAACCAACCTCCGGGTTGAATCACTGAGTGAGTGATATACAGGGTGCGGCATTCAATTATAGTTTCTATTTCACATGGTTTCTTCACATTTTAAACTTCTTTCTCTGTCTAACATTACGTTGCAGATAATCTTTCCAAGTATTTTCATCGCTGGAGTTTCTAACAATATTCTCGAGTTTGATATGGATATCTGGTCTCGTCTCTACTTAATGCGTCATAATTGATCTTATATGTGTTTTATAAGTTCTGGATTATAATAATCGATTTTCCGAAGTAAATGAAATCGTGTGAAACCTTTGAAATATCAAACAACACACGGATTAACATTCTCTTTAGCAATGTTTCCATTCTATCAATCTCTTCGGCACGTAGTTTAATAGTCGGCGAAGCTTTTAGGCCAACGCCTGATGTAACAGTACGCAACAGCTTTCTATTGGCAGTCGTTCCGCGTAAATGTAAAGGCTCTCGCGTCCATGGGTCAATTGCCGTTAAGCAGGCGGGAGCCTACAACACACGACGCTTGGCTCTGTAATAGCGGTGGCAAACGTCCCGGGGGCACAAAACTCTCCCTCCGCTGGTCGGCGGAAAGGAAGGGAGAGATAGCAGGTGTGGTTGCCACATGGGCGGATGTTCACATGTCGCTGGAATAGGAGTCAGAATGAGAGTGAGAGAGATAAGCCGGTTGCCGGATTAAAAGAGGAGATGGGACGATGAAGTGGAAAGGGTTGAGGACGGTACCAGCCATCTAAGTGTGCATTCCAACCACACAATGTTACCACTTCCATGTACAAGATGGCCAATACGCCGTTTGCAGGACCAGCCCATCTTCCGTCGTAAAGCAAATGTTTCCTGAGGGTTTGTCCTTGAATAGGGGCAACTCGGATGCACTGGGGTGGGGGGATATCAGGACTATGGGAGGAGTGAAGTTGACGTGAAGATGTTAAAGAGGGTGCAAGTTCTTTGGGTGTCATATAGGGAGCAGAAAGAAGGTCTTTTGAAGTGGAGGGAAATATAAAAGTCACTCTTTGAATGAAATGGAATGATTCGGGAAACCTTATTTTGGAAGTGGTGTTAGATGCGGAAAATGACTGTTGCTGTGAAATTAGGACCGCAACCACGCCACGAATATTTTACCTCCAGTTCTCTCCGTCGAAACATTTGCGGAGGAATAAATGCTAGAAAAAAAGAAGAGTAAATACTTGTGACGAGACTTTGGAGTAACACAAAGGATAATGCAAAAAACAGAGCGTGGCATGCTGATAATTAATATGTAAGAATAGAGTTAGCAATTATCATCCATCAGCAATATTCATTCAAAATGAATTTATTTATTTATTTATTTATCCCTAAATATGCGAATGTCTATTTTTTGGAGTGTTAACGCAACAGTGCCTAAATTATCTGTGATTATTGCTGGGTATAATACCGCTTATTTTATGTAAGAAATGTTTTGAAACTCAGGAGCAATGCATGAATAATGCATTGAAGAATCTTTATATTAGTACACCAACAACTATAAGTGATTCAGCTTCCGTACACTATACCCTACTTTACTTAATCCAACGAAATGTTTTGAAAGTAGAAATATACTCTCTTCAAAATGCTGCGGTGTACTGAATGCTTGAGTAAATGTCCCTCATTTTCCACAAAATTATTATGAACCCTAGCTTAATGCGGAAATGGTTTTTCAATTCGGAAAGAACTACAGTTCACTGAGCTATTATCCGTACCTGCGCATCAATAGTGGAACTCAAGTTAATAGTTAAATTTAATGAATATGCTTGAGCAAAATATTGAAGTTAGTTCTATATGCAGGCAGTGATATGACAACAGCCATTCCTTTAGAAATAAAATACAATATTTTATTTTTCCACTTCATCGTTAAATATAAACCAAAGCAATTTTACATACATTCTACTGCAAGTTGATAACTGACTAAATGACATACCTAAACGTTAGGAATCATCGAACTCGAAACCTTTTCACCCGGATTCAATTTCCTTTGGGACCTCTGTACTTAAATCAGTATTGGATGGCATTAATTTTAAATAACAGTTTCATTCGATTCATTAATGGTATTTAAAATATTGAAATATTTTGATCTTTTTGGTAGTAAAAATGCTTTAGAGCATTTTGGCAAAAATTACTTTCAAAGTTTTAGACCTGAAATACCAATTTTATCATAATGATGATGCCTACGATGGTCAGATGGGGTGATATTAACTCCCATGGTACATGTGCATTCTAAAAAAACAAAGAAAAATATTGATTGCTATTTAATTGCAACCAATCAAACCCTTAGCAAGAAAATCTGTTTACTAATCATAACTTTAGTAAAGCAGGGTGTCTTGAATGATAAACATTTTCCTTTGATGTATCAGAGATTGACAATCTTTTCTAAATGTATCGTAATGATTTTAGTAGTTTTCCAGTATTTAAGTATGGAAGGAAAGAATAAGCGTGTGAGAATTTTTCAGTGGTTGAGGAAACTTCTCACCAAGCCTTGGAAATCTTTCACATGAATGGATCGTAAAATTGAAATGGTGATTTTTTTCATTTCAGTATTTATAATAAGCAACAGTAAATTCTTTTAATTTTCCTTAATCAGAACAATTCTTTACTGTTTCACCACATTTAAAAATTGAAATTGATAATAACAATGGATTTTAAATATTATAGTACCACTTTCATATAATTAATAATTAGCACTACGGTATGTGAAAATTTGCTTAATAAGAAATAAATTTAATGCTAAAGTTTGCTGCAGCTTACAATTTACTAGTAAATTACTGATGTAATTACCGGAAATTTAAGATAAAAAATAAAATAAAAGCGCTTCAGTCGATTCCTCTCTCCGGGTATAAATAAGCAAGAGCACTAAAAAATATGTTTTAGAATTTACTTTCTCTTTAAATTCTTTTTTATAAAGGCTCCGCATTTTTTACAGTATTTTTTATTTGTAGCAACCTTGCTTTCATTATTTAGGGCAAATTAATCAAAGCTGATCACAGAAGTAGGAGAGAGCAGCCTAGATCAATGAACAAAATACTTAAGTAGTAATTTATTGGTGAATGAGCTCAGTAGCAAAGACATTAGAAAGAGAACTACTCAGGCTTAAAAGGGAATAGAAGTTAGCTGATAACGGGGGCCTTATGTCTGAATGAAGTTATTTTTGGATGTATCAAAGGCTTTTAATAAAGTCTGGCATGAGGGATTATTTTATAAAATGATTTTAACAAAATCGCCAAGATGGCTAGTTAAATGGACAGCATCCTATCTAAAAAACAGGACTTTTGAAGTTAAATGGAAAAACGAAAATAGTTCGGAGAGATCGATCAAAGCCGGCGTACTACAGGGTTCAAGTCTTAGGACCAACCCTCTTTAATATATATATGTCAGATTTTCCTAGAACCCTAGACAACTGGCTGACAGGTTTAGCATTATATGCAGACGATGTAGCCATGCTAACTAAAAGTAAACAAGCGGATAAAGCTGAGGAATACGCCCAGGATTGGCTAGATGAGGCGGTTGCGTGGTACAGAAAGTGGCGACTGACCTTAAATACAGATAAGACGCAGGCAATTATTATTAGCAGGCCAAAAACTAAAAACCCGACATGTTCGTGCCTGCGAATAGGGGAGCAGCCGATAGAGTGGGCATCCGAGGTAACGTACCTGGGAGTAAAATTGGACAATAAAACGTCAATGAGGGAACATATAAAAAGTTTTTCAGGGAAAGCAATGGGCATGAGAGCAAATCTATCGGTCATTTTAAGAAATAACTCGACACCGAAGGACTTTAAGGTTAAAATACATGAAATATTCCTCAGACCGGTAGTAATTTACGTAGTACAAGCCAGGGGAGGTCTTTTAAATAAAGGAGCAACGAAAAAAGTTGAAATATATGAAAGAAAATGTATTAGATCCATATTATTTTACCAAAAGAGAATTAAAAACGAGGATGTCTAAAAAAATCCGGTATAACGTCAATAGGTGATATCATGATAAAACTAAAAAAGGATTATACCGAAAATCTAAAAAGGTCGTAGAATTAAATCCTGAATGAGCTAATTATAGATAGGGAAAGAAATAAGGATATATGTCGTAGACCATCATACGACATTATTTCAATGTAAGACTGATGGCTTCCGAAATTGAAAGATTACACTTTAAAACAGAGCTTTAAAGGTAACAAAATTATTGACTGGGAAAGTCAAAAATATGACAGGGCAAAAGCCACTAGGTTGGCGTCCCCTGAAAAAATGCTGCTTTGCAGCATGGACACTATGATGATGTTATGGAGTGTGATGTTATATGGTGCAGAAATTTGGAGTCAGAAAATAAGACGAGAATAAGCTGCGTGTACACTCAATGTTGCTGTGGGGGAGAATGGAGGAAGTACAGTTGACAGAAAAGAATACAAACGACAAAAGTGCTTGGTATGGTGGTTGAGGAGAGAAAACTGCTGAGGGAATTGGAGGCAAATTAGGTGGTTGGAAGAGGTAACGAGGAGTGAAAGGATTATGATGGCTGTGGTAAAAGGGAGGATGTTTGGCAAGCTGAAAAGAGAAACAAAGATAACAGGCACTATAGACTTCATGGACGGGATAGAGAGAGTTAGAAAGTGTGCTGAACTGAAGGACCAAATCTTATAGAGAGATAGGGATCTGCACCAGTCACAGTCTACAAAATATTTATTCTCGTCCATTAAAGCCTACCCTTACCAGTAGATTACTCAAAAAACAAACTGAAGGAGTTGGAATTGTAATCTGGGGTGAGAACAAGGTTCCATATTTCTCGTTGTCGTTATCGGACCAAAACGCAAACCGCTAGAGAAGGGTCGAGAAGGAACAGTAACCACGTGCTAGATTAGCTCGTGGTTACTGTTCAAGGAACGAACTACATCAATGAAAACCAGTGGTTTGACGCACTTGACAAATGTTGAAGAGCGACGATCACGTCCCTGCTTTAATGAGGGCAATTGAAAAATAAGATTAATACGAGCGTACATGTTATGGAGAACCTTGTTGCGCCCCCGTTGTGACTCACACAGCCGAAATTCCCGCCTGAAATAATGAATTATTTAAATGGGCTGAGAGAAATATCGTTGGAGACGATCCAGTGTTTGCAGAAAGTAAGGAAAGAGGGCGATTCAGATGAGGAAGGTGGTCCAGATTCTAGGGGAGGATGGTTGGGCTTGGAGGGTGGAGGCAGAGTTTGGCCGGTCGTTAGGGGGGAGGGAGGCGGTGACAGAGGGGGATTCTCGACTGCTTAGTCGGAAGAGGGGAAGGGAGAGGGGTTGTGGAGTGGATCCCCTCTTGAGCGGTGAGGGTGGGCGGGTAGGGATCGCAGTTAGGGGCGTAGTAATAGCGGAAGCTGCAGCTACGGGGGCAAGGATACCTCCCCCTCTCTGTCCCATCCCTCCCCTACCCCGTCCAAGCCAAACACAATCGCTTCCATGCACACACACACACTTGACTCTGCTGAACAGCTGAATCCCTTCCAGGAGGAGCAGAGAGAGAGAGACACATCCTATTCTGGAGCATTACACGAGACTCGAGCACAACAATGGGAGTCGGAAGGGTTGCGTTGCTCTCCCCGTCTTCCGGTGTAGTCAAACTGTTTTGATGGCCCAATAGCCCTTCGAGGAGAGAAGGAGAAGGAAGGAGGTAAAGGTCAGGATTAGGGTGGAGGAAAGAGGCTTTTTTTATTTAAAGGGTTTAGGAGAAGAAGGATATCGCTTGAGAGTTTTGCATTCGGGGCGTTTGGGGTCGGGTAGGTCTCAATACGAGTTAGGGCTACGAATTCCTCGTGGAGTTTTAGATCGCTTTGAACAGATAAGTCCCAGCAACCGGAACCTCATTTGCGTTGCATGCACTCGTCACAGCGGTAAACTTTGGTCCTTCCAAACCCACTGAAGCTGTTGCGCAGAAAAATTCCACATCCAAAGCATACATTCCTTTTTTAGGTGACACATTACTGGTCAGCGATCATTATTTGAGTTTTTTTTTCATTTCAGACTTTTCAGTGGTAAGAGATGAAACACGCATGATTGAAAAGGAGTTTTTGTTAACTCTTCAAGTTTTACTTATTTACTCAATTTTTAGTCATCCGTAATGCCTACTCTTTTACTTCCGTATAAGTGGTCTTGGTACTGATTCTTATACATTATCTAATTGAACTTTAATGAGTATTACTTACTATACCAATACCATCAAAAGGACACCATCCCGGAACAATTAATGTAGCACCGAAATGGCTATTCCACTAATTACTTTCTCAAGTCAATTTTTAATTGTCTATCTCCATTTCTTTCAAAACTCCGCTAGGTGCTATTTAATTTTTTTTAAACTCTCAAACCATTTTCACGCTATGTACCTTAGTTTCCGTGCGCTATCTAAAAAATACTTATTGGATATGTCAATGCCAGATATTGAAAATTCTACAGAGGAAAAATGATTTATTATTTAATCATGTGAATTATTAAAATATTCACAGTGACATCAATGCAATCACTCAGATAATCATTCTCTTGAACTATTGCACTTATGCGCACTTGAGGATGACGCCGTGGAGGCAGCGTCTAATTCGCGTTGTATTTGCTATTTGTGAAAGTCGAAATGTGTATGCATGTATGTGATGAGCCATTTGCTTGATACCCTTTCAACGTCATTACGTCTACTCCTTCCTCATCTTGCTCTTTAAAATACGGTTGCCACGCAACTTCCGGCTCATTTAGAATCTTTCTTCTGGTACTTGGACACTGATGCACTTCTTTTTTCAAAAGATATTTCTACTTTTTCCGACTTTCCAACTTTATATATAGTTTTCACATAAAATTTTATTTGAAAAAATTCATCTTTTTGTTACAATGTTTCTACTCTGATGTCTCAACTTATATCTTGCACCCTACTGCCAGTACGCTTTGTCCATTGATTGCCCTGTGGCGACGAGGATTTATCAATGCATGTTGAAATGGCAAATACCTACATTACTTACTTTTATTTCCTCATTAGTAAATATTCCTTTTGTCATATTGACGTCAAAATTTAAAGATCCTCTATTTTTTTAAAAGAAAGTTATCTTATCTGTTTTCTTATTCAGCGCATAGTTTCTGATTTGCGTTGAATAAGAGCCTAAATCTTGTATGACTGACATAGCATTAAGTATAGTCATTGAATTGTTTATTTAATCAGCTGTTCAGATGTATTTATCCCTAACTCTTATTCTTTGGCGCATTTACTATTATTTCCTCTTTGTACACATAATTGTTCCCGATAGGAAAGGATTCCCTTCCTTTTTCCTTTATTACATCTGTTCACAACCTTCGTTCAACAATATTATTTTGGAGCCTATTTCAGGAATCCTTTTGGAAACTCCCTTCAGTCGATCTGTATGTTATGCAGAGCTTGCAATTAGTCTTGTTTATCTGCTCCTTTAAACGCTTTCCCAATTTACTTAAATTATAGTATACTATAATAATAGATCGCAATGCTGTTTTTTTTCCTAACACTTATAGCTTCTAGTGTCTCCTGTCATTCAGGCTTCTTGCCAGCTTTCAGTTGTTTTGAGGCCGTCGGCCTTATACGCCTCCTTTCTTTTAATGAACTATTTCCAAATGCTTTGAATGAATTATCCTTGGAATGAAATTCAGATTTAAAAAAGCAATATCTTCCTTTTTTATCACAATTGAAGCAACAATTATTCCCATGCGGAAGAGATTTTACCTCAAATTTGCTCTACTGTCAGTTTTTATTGTTTTGATTTGCCCTAAATTTAAGCTTGGATTTCAGATTTAATTTTTTTCATAGTATTTTATTTTTATTTAATATGACTAAAAAATTATTTCACCCTTTTTACTAGTTCTTCGTTTAATAATAATATATTCGCTAATATATTCGCCACTAACAGCATAGTGCTGCTCTCTCCACCGTGTTTCCGCAGTAGATATTGTTATCTACTATGAAGCCCTACTTACCTGTATAATTTCTTCTCCTCAAATCCATGCATCTCCTTGCCACTCTTCTTTTCCTGATAATACTATTCCTATTAAGTAGTCACTATTATGTTTTTTGTCTTCCATGTTTTCTCTAATTGGTGTGCTTTTCAGGGTGTTTTTACGCCTTCTGTTTTCTTTGAAGACGCATATATCACTTAGAGCGATATAATGGTTACGGAAATTGTGATAGGGTACTATTTTTATCATTTATATTTTTATCTAATGATGGGTTAAATATAAAAGACGTTGACCGAAGAAAAGATTAACAAGTTTGTGGTGGTAGAGGTGAGAAAGATACTGGGGAATATTTTGGAAGTGGAGTTTCTTGTTGCTAAAAATTCCTTCTGGGAGTTAATTCCAATAATAGGTCACTGAGTCCATTCTTGGATTTATTAGACCATTTACGATGTATATGAATTCGAAGTGTCTGATGGTGAAATATTTTCCTATTCAAATATGTATCCTGAAGTTCTTGCTCTCCTGGTTTGAACCATTTTGTTGGGAGCCTACTAATATAAAAATTCACTGAACAACTTATGGACTTATGCGACATTGTATCCTACGTCCCGTTGCATACCTTACTTGTTTAAGGACAAGGGATCTTATCCAGGGTTAAGACCTTTGCACTTAAGAAGATTACCTTCATACATCTTCAAATGAATCGGTAACGCCTTCTTTATTACACTAATGAGGTGTGCAGAGAGAAGGTAGGATGGCGTGTGGAGAGGCCCTCGCTATATAAATGGGGGGACTTTCCCAGGGGGCTCTGTGGAAACAGGGGGAGGGGTTTTTGAGTTAGGCAAGGGGTTGCCTGAAGAGGGAAGGAAATCACGGCGCTGTGGTATTGGAGGGGCAAGCCGAGTGGATGGAGGGGTGAGGATTATGATGATGGACCGAGGACGGAACAGAAGCTTCCCGGACGCACAATCGAGAGTCGCGGTGAGAACGCCATTGTTCTTCCTCCATCCTCCTCCATTCTGCCCTCCCACCCCTGCAACCTCGTTGGCACTAAAAGGGAGTTCGCTCCCTGCATCGAACACGCATCCTTCTTCCGTCGCCTCCCCTCATGCAGGCCGAGACATAAAGAGAGGCCCCTGAACCACCAAAAACGCCCTCTTACTCTCGTCCTCGCTTCCTCTTGAAACCCCTGCCGCTCCCCTTTACCTCGAATCCATTCCGATTATTATCCGTGCAACGCTCCTAACAGGGTCAAAAAAATACACCTAGTCTTTAAAGGGGTGAATTTGACGAAGGTGTAGGTACCTAAATGCACTAGAATCGAAGTGAGTGCAGCTCAAGGAATCCCACAACAGTTGTGGAGGAATGGCATCCCTTTGCATGCTGCATATTTTTTTATTTCCCCTTTAGATCGGATGCTTCCACGGATAGTTCGAAAACATTACTTTAGATTCATTTGTTTTTTACTCGGAGCACTGGTTGCTGCAGCTATTCATTCCATCTGTTCCATACCAGAGGAATCCGTGCATAATTTGGCATGTCACCATTTTTTATTTCACCATTCAACTAAAGTTTAAGCAATGTTTTGTGTTTAATAAAAAATTACAATTTATGACTTCTATGACGTTGTAACGTACAGAGGGCTTGAAAACTACTTCATTTGGATAATCATGATCTGTTAGCGGCAGTTAGATGAACGATGTATGCTAAAATATGAGAGGTTGTCTCGCTCGGAACATATTAATAGTGCTCAATGCTATATCAATTTATACATTATAACTCGTTTTAACATTTTTAAAATGTACATATAAACAAATCTATGAATTAAGCAGCATTAAGTCAGTGAACGGGCATCAGGCTATAGTAGATGTAAGAACTAATATCTCACGACCTTCTATTGACATCGTAAGCAATATTATTTTAAGTATCAGATGGCTTAATATTCAAGAGCGTCTCGGAAATAGCACGGCGTTATCTCAGATTGAGGATTTTTACTAACCTGTTGAGGATCATAATGTTTCCGACGCTTGGGGTATTTCTTTGGTCGTTTCTATCTACTTTGGAGAATGCCTACGTCCACATAGAATTGTTGCATTATCAAACGAATCAGAATGCGCTTACGTCACCCATCCTTTTCTCTTGAATTGGTGTTCTTCCGAGCGAAAAATTTATTACTTCATGAATACACCCGGTGCTTGTAAAAACAATTCGTTGCACTTTAACTCTATTGAAATGATTATCTTACCTCTGCTTTCACCGTTAACTCTTGTTTCATTGCGGCCTAATTTATAAGTTTTGGGAAGGTTTTCTTATTCATCGATAGTGCTAACTTGTTCATAGTAACTTTCACTTAAGAGTATTCTTGCTGGAAAATATATCATACTGAGTACCTATATATATATAATTTTTTTTTTGCATTATTCTATCTACTGTTTTAGCACTCCAGTCATCTATTGATTATTTTTAAATAATACCATATACCATTTGCTTGTGTATTAGCAGCATGTTAACTGGCAGTATATTTTATATCCTAAACGATATCTTACATGTTCAAATATTGCTGTCTCGTAGAGCTCTTTCGATTTCGCTATCTAGGATAACTGGTCCGATGCCATTTCTGTCGATATCGTCTTCCCTTTCTATATCTAACCTATTGGTCCTTATTTCTTTACCATACAGCTTATCAACATACTCCGTCCACCTCTCCTGGATCTCTTTCGGTTCTACGATCATCATTCCCGTCCTGTCTGTTATCGTTGTAATTCCCCTTCCCTAAATACCACCCGTCAGTTCCTTTATATTCCTATATAATGCATCTGCTCTTCCCTCTTTTTGGTATTTTTCTAACGAGTCGATCTGTTCTCTCCACCACGCCTCTCTTGCTTTCTTTGTTTCTATTTTATGCCTGTTATTTAATTCTCGTTATTTTCTCTTACCTAGCTCTGAGTTTACGCTCTTCCATTTCCTTCGCTCCTGCATCTCCATTATCATCTCCTTCGTGATCCACGGTTTTCTAATTTTAGTTGCACTCACTACGCCTTCCGTTGCTTTCGCCGCTTCTACAATTCCATTTTTCAAACTTCCCCATTCATCTTCCACTGATCTAACTTAATGATCCTCACCCATTATCTCATCCACCGTTTTTCGATACTTCTTCTTCATGGCCCTTGTTAATTCCTCCGTATTCCACTTTCGTACCCTCCTTCCCATTCTTATCATTTTCAGTTTTACCCGACATTTCATGACTAATAAGTTGTGGTCTGTGTCTGCATCAGCTCCTGGATAAGTATGCGAGTTTTTAACGCTATTTCTGTATCTGTGACGAACCATTATATAATCTATCTGGAACCTATCTGTGTCTCCAGGCTTCTTCCAAGTGTACCTACGTCGAGGATGATGTCTGAACCATGTATTCGTAATTACTAGGTTATTTCTGCGGCAAAACTCCACAGCTTTCTCGCCGCGGTCGTTTCTCCTTCCTAACCCGTAGTCGCTCACCTCCCGCCCATCTTTTCCTTCACCCACCACCGCGTTCCAATCCCTTTACCAATTACTACCAAGAGCTTACTCTCCGGTCTCCTACCAATTATTTCCTCTAGCTGATCGTATACCACCTTTACCCCTTTCATTTCCCCTTTATCACCTCCACTTTATGATTAGAGGTAGGCATATAAACCTGGATTATAACTAAATTCGTTGGATCTACCTTTAGTTCCTCGACTTTTATCCTATCACTCACCTGTTCTGTAAACACTACTTTTCTACCAAGTTTCCCATTCATTACGAATGCAACCCCGCGCTGACTTTCATTCCCTCCACTTTATATTACTCTATAGCCATCGCTCCACTAGTCCCCGTCATCCTTCCATCTTACTTCACCCAGACCCATGATGTCTACATTCACCCTCTCCATTTCTTGCTTTATATTCTCTAACTTCCCGGCCCTCAGCATAGTGCTAACATTCCACGTGCCTATTCTGATTATTTAGTTCCTCTTCTTTATTTTCTTTTTCTCTGCTGCTGTATTTTCTGAACAAGGATTTCGTGTGATGACGACCGCAGGGGCCTTGCTCCCACCGCTGCCGGGCACGACGCATCGGCCCTCTGGGCCGAGTCCCGTAGTTGCCAGGATTCATTATCATTTGAGCACTGTCCATAATTTCAAGTTTTTTGTTTTAATTAAAATGATTTTCCGTGGCCCTACTCAATAGTGTTTTGTTACGTGACACCATCACTTCAGAAGCCCCCCCCCCCCCACTGGGGTCAGACGCCTTTTGTAGGCGCCTCACTGAGGTACAGACGCTGTGTGGACTACCATTCGTCTGTCTCCTAAAATTCGACCAATCGGGCATGGGTGACCCTACCAGGAGCATTGCTCCTGCCAGTGCAACTCTAGGGGTCATCAGAGATCGCAAGCCCTTCCACCACGACAAGGTTGTAGTCCAAGAGAAGAGCGATAATGTATAATACGGTTATTTTATTGGTTCTGTTAACATTAAACTTGATTTTTATGAGTAATCTTGGTATCTGAAGTATATATATTGAATAAGGTTTTGCTAATGAGATATCTCATCAGAGCGCTATATATCCTCCACTTATAAAGATCGGGGCTTAACGTAAGCTTGAATTTAGCTTTTAGAGAAATGACTCACCATTGGAATGAATTTTGTAAAAATGTTACCGAAATAAACTGTTTATTGTCATTCGGAAATTTTACCGAAATAAGTTCAAAATAAAAAAAGCAGCGGATGTTGAATTTTAGCATGCATTAAGATTTACGTCATCTCTTTACAAAAAGTCTATTTCGGTTTCGGAGGAGTAATGAATCGAGCCATGAAAGGCATTAAGAGCTTTCCAATATCCGGCTTACTTCAGCCGGAGGAAAACATAAAAAATATCCGTTTCTCCCTAAAGATTACTTATTTATTTCCAAAAATAGTTGACATGTCCTCGCCCCCTAACACCCCACCCTTCCTTACCTCCTACTCTTGTTGGATCGATATTTGTATGTGTACCTCTCATTTCCGGTGGCAGTGGAAGGAGACCGGAAACGAGACCCTGGCTGTGAGCACACTGTCGCTGACTCCGGGCCCGGAGGATGACCGACAACAGCTCAAGTGCATCTCGTACAACCCGGCCATACAGTCGTCCACCATCGAAGACTCCTTCGTCCTCAACGTGCTGTGTGAGTAATTGCCTGTGGCCTTGTAGGGATCTAGAAAGGAGAGCTGCAAAGCGCGAGCTGCTCCTGGTATGTTTTGCTTTGGTTCCGGAAGTGGCCATTTCGTGGCGTATCTTATCTCTTGGTCTTGTTCAAGGCCACTGTATTGCTACTACTATATGCAGTGTCCATGGCTTTTAACAAGGCCATGGTTGGAAATAGAAAATTTCCGGCAACTCCCGGCGACGCAATGACAATACTGTTGCCCGGAGAAGAAAGAATTAATAGTGATTCGTGGTATATCAGATATTTAGTTAACAGTTCTATAACATGAAAATGGTAAGGTTTTCGTTAAATATTTACTAGAGGATTAATGTGACTTACCTACTTTTTATAATTTGGAGTTGGAAACATAAATTAAGACATAAAGCTGTGGTGACCTTAGTGAAAAAAACATGCGATAAGATCTTCCGATGTTACGTAGATATAATCATTAAAAAATGGTATTAACTCAGTGTAAACTTTTAGTTTTCACTACCTAAAGCACTATTTACGGTAAATCCTACGTTCTTGACTAAAAAGCTGACATTGTGGACAAAGCATATTACTCTGAGACGCAAATGGGATCATGTATTCTGCGAAATGGGAGAATAACTAACAACCTAGCTCAACAAAAACTTAAAGAAACGTCGTAAATAAGAGAGATTGCTGCAACATCAAAAAATATATACTTCTATTTTTAAAATAAACCAGAAAATATGAAGTATACTTTAAAACATGATAAAATTTCAATGAAACTTGTTAATAAAGAGCGACATAGATGTTATTCCTGGAACGAAATTTATCTATCCATGAATTTGCCGTTTTTTGCGCCCCCACGGTACATTTGCTACCAGTCTTGGATCTTCTTCCATATATATTTCAGCTGTATCTCAATGAATCCATTAAAATTGCCTCTTTAAACTGCTTCTTAATTTGATTTCTCGATCCTCGCCATTCTCTAATGTCCCATTCCCAACCATCTTTCACTCTATCGGGGCCAATCAGGACTCTCCTGGTTGACGCACCTACTCCTCACTAAATCCTTCCGTTGAGTTGAGGAGGAGGAGGCAGTTGAGGAGGGACATCGTCCACTCTACCGGCGGGAAGTGTTGAGGCCGAAGGCGCGTCACTGCCGTATACATGTGTATAGAGTAGGAGGAGATGGAGAAGGACACTTGACGATACGCGCTCCAATTAGCGCCGGAGGGGACTCCATTTGGTTTCCATATTCTGACCTCTAAATGGTCAACGTAGCTCATTGAACGGTATTTTAATTTGAATTCCACAGCTCAATCAGGACGGAATTAATTCCTCTTTGCTAAGATTTTCCGGGAATAAGTAGAACGGCTTTCATTTATATCGACATGAAGGAAAATATCATCATTTTAGTATAATTTTTTTTCTTCATAAAAAGATAATGGCAATCTCCCTGTGATTGGTTAAGAATAAACAATTTATGCAGCTTAATATTCCTAAATTAGCATCCCCTTCTGATTTTTTTTAAATTAAAATTAGATTTTATGTGAAAAGTTTTAGTATTACCCGTTTCATCTACTCTTAGGCGCATATAGCTAAACATGGAAGCATGATACTCAGTTGCAGACGCTAAAGGTTGTAAAATGCGTAGTTTTTCTTAATTTAACGGGTAAAATGACATTTATTGTCAACTCAAATAGCCAATACGTAAGAATTTTAATTATCATCAATTTTTATCACAGATTTATTTAAATCTAGCGCGTGGAAATGCATTTCCGGTACAAGTAGAGCATGCGTAAAAAACTAAATATTGAAACTGGCTTTATTTAAGTCCAAAATGATTATGCCTTAGAGATCTAAATATTTTCCTTTTCAATCTATGACAAAACAAGGGCCCATGGCTACCTTTTACGTCCATATTAGTTATATAGGAAGTCAGGAGAAGCCAGGTAATTATGAGGTCATGTGGGTAATTTGTTGCGTTTTTAAATGGATTAATGTATAGTTGTATTTACACTGTACTTTGACCATAAGGTAATTAAAAAAAACTCCTTGGTCATTTTAATGAAACGAAAATCCTTTTATTCTTCCTCATATTTTCATTTAAGCACTGCTTAGATTTCGATGCGTTGCAACACCACCAGGTTACACCCGGGTCGTAATTATATAAAATATATGGAAAAAACCAAGGTATTTTCATTTCATTGCAATGATGAAGTAACTGCACAGATTCACGCCAGACGCCATCAACTTTATTTTTTGTGAACATGGGACATCCAAGTCGTCGTTAATTTACTAAATCATGTTTTATTAAATGCCCTGCAGATTAAAAAGACATTAAGAGACTGTAATGATTCAATTAATTTCACGCACATGTTACCAACTTCCATTTCATTCGTACTATGAATTTAAAAATGCGACTAGCCCAGTGTAAAGCGAAAAGAGAAAGGAAAGGCGTAAGAGAGTTAAATTCAATAGGTGTTTAATTCCGCATTCACGATACAAGAAAAGGAAGAAGTAACTTAATAAGACAACAACGATAACAACTAAAGAGGAAAGCTACAGTAAATTTGGGCCCCGCTATAAACTTCTTTCTACTGCCTCTTATATTTTCATTGCGGGCCAGCCCGAGAATGATCCCAGTGTTTACTTCCCAAGCTCCGCGTAGGCGTATTCGCAAACCATAAATACAGTACAACCTGCTTTAGATCCCTTGTTTTTTATCACATGCTATTTCCCCGTGCGTTTGACTCATATAACCGATATCATTTGAATATCCTCGAGAAAGATTACTCTCAGTTCTTCGAGCCGTATCTACTATAAAGCCGACCTCTCATCGCTCAAGAAGGGACCTTGCTGAGAGTGCGAAAGGAAGGAAACCGCTATTCTAATGCACTGAGAGGAGAACGGGGGGAGGGGGGAGTCGGAAGTGGAAGTGCATATAAAAAATTCATATTTCCTGGTGAAATATTTTCATCCCCATTTTGAGATGTTTTTTTTCTCCCAGCTGTTTTTTTCTCGCAAAATCTTCTCCAATCAGCAGTAGACAAAAATAAAGCAAACGGTTTTAGGGAGCGGGGAAATGGAAGGAATGAGATAAGGACGAGAGAGATGGGCTGTTGATACGGCGGGATTACGAGGGAAAGAGAGTCGAGGAATGCATGGGGGGAGGGAACGGGGTCTGAGGATGGGGGAAGGGAAGAGAGTGGGGGGATAGGAGGCCAGAGGAGTTGGGTTAGGGGTGTGGAACGGTTGAGGAAAAGAAAGCAGAAAGGGTGTCCCAGGCAATAGGGTACGTGGAGGGGTGCGGCGAGAAATTTTTATGGTCGGTGACATAATGGCGTAGAAAAGGTTAAGATGGGGTTGAGGTTAAGGTTGACTTCACTGCTCTCATATAAATGCTCTAACTAACCCCTATGTACTTGCGTACATCTCGAAATGAAAGACTTACACATGGTGATTCCACTGATATTTATTTTTCACCCTGACCGTTCGTTCAACTTCAGACATCTTCATGGAATCTATTCTCGAATTGTGCTGATAATTATCGCATGCAAAACCACGGATTATTGTACGGTTGCGTTCAATCATCGCTCGCTGTGCAACCATTTGACAATTTTCGAGCAATAATTATCACATGCCGAGTGGTACTCAGAAATACTGAATCGACGAAGTCATGCGATAGTATTGTTAATATCGTATTGGATAATTATCACGGCGTTCGAGAATTGACCCCGAGGTCCATCCAACGTTAAACACATTAGTAGTGATTCATAATAAAACTGCTTTAGTGTTTAATTTTAATTATAAATTGCTCTTTACACACATATACGTCTGGGTCCAAGATTGCGTAGAAAGTTTAAAAACTCCTTTTTGCGACGCTCATCTAAGACTAAAGAAACCTAATCGGTTAAGCTAAGGAATATCTGTTTCAATTAAAGTGACGTAAAACCGATGTAAAGATTAAGAGGAACTCCTAAGATTACTCCAAAAATTAGCAGGAAAAAATTGCTAACTATGGAGTACTAAGGTGTTCCATGTATTAAACAATGCCCCTAGGTTGTTACTCCTAAAAGCTTAAGAGACTCCTGAAGCACGTACTTTAAAATAACAGAAATGTTTCTCCTGCAATGAGTACATTGCCTGGCAGAGCTTAAATTGCTTTGACTAGTAATTATGTACCTGTTGGAATTTATTTCTTTTCCTTAACCCTTAAAAATTACCAAATTATGATTGTGCACATTACGCGGAGACAAGTAAATGAAATTCTTTTTGAAGGTGAGGACAAAACGGAGAGGTAGAAAGAGTACTTAGAGAACCTTTACAGCAGCGAAGCACTCAGTAGCAGAATACAAGAGGATGATGACACTGTGGATGAAGATAAAATCGGATACTCCATATTAATATCAGAATTTGATGCTGTAGTAAAGGGTTTGAGAGAGAGAAAAGTGCCAGGAGTTGATAAAATTCCCTTGGAGTTCCTTAAGTATGCAGGAGTAAGGACTCCTGCATGCTTAAGGAACCTTAAGGAGTCCTGAGGAGAATCTATACCAATTGATAAGTGACATTTATTCAAGTGAGAAAATGCCGATTGAGTGTGCCGAACGAAAATAATGTAATAATTCCTATCCCTAAGAATAAAAGAGCCGAGAGATGCGAAGACTTTAAAATAATTAGCCTTACAGCTCATGCCTCAATGATACTGACTAGAATCATCTACAGGAGGACGGAGCAGAAGATGGAAGAATTCCTGGATGTAGGCCAATTCGGTTTCATGAAAAGTAGGGGAACGAGGGAAACTATTTTAGCTCTGAGACACATCATAAAAAAGAGGATTCAAATGGTTCAGCCCCCATATATTTAGTTCAACGACGTAGAGAAAGGATTAGATAGTGTGGATTGAAAGAGGATGCTGACTGCGCTGAAGAGCATAGGATTGTCATTTAATGTCAGTAGAGCAATATGTAGGCAGTATGAGGAACTTCTGGGCCGTGATAAAGTGTGGTGGAAATGTAAAGAAAGCAGAAATGAGGAATGGAACACGACAAGGATGCGCGTTATCGCCAATGATCTTAAAAATTATCATTGACAAAGCCATAAATAAAACAAAGGAAAAATTAAAAACAGTAATACTTATGAATAAGGGTGGCCCCTAACTATTGGTAATGTTTCAACAGTTAAGGTGTTTGCTCCCACCCCCCTTATCCTGTTTCAATCAGCAAAAAATGGACTGTGCAGAATTACAGCTCAATTTAACAGATGCTAGGCGACCCTCCTAGCACCTAGGCCTTGAAGTTGGAGCATAGTATACGGAAAAATTAATTCCGTTAAAAAGTGGTATAATCCTCCCTATCTCGTCAGTTTTATGTTTTCCTCAAAGAAAGATTTATGTGAGCATATTCAGGTGACCCCAGAAAATGTTTTAAAACATTCTGATTTGAATTAGTCAAACGTTAATTTTAAAAAATCCTGATTTTAAATAATAATAGGTTTTAATAACGCAACTAACTTTTACAAGAGAAACGCTTTCTTATTTACAGCAATAATTTCTATAAAATCAAGAAATTATGTGACCTAAATAACATTAAACATTATTTTTCTCTAAAATGTGCTTGGGTATGTTTTACGGTTCCGGCAACATTCTGTAAAACCAATTGTTTCCCAGTTTCATCTTTTGTGAAAATATCATTCTTATCCTGAATTCTACAACTCTATTCAATTCTAATTCTGCAACATCATTCACTTCTGTCTTCTCAAGCTTTTCATTTCCACTTTTGTAATCATTCTTGCATGTTGGAGGGTCTTTGTCGAGGAAATCGGGAGGTACTGATAGAAAATCTCGTGAAGAAATATTTTGTACCAGGAGTTACAAAAGACGAAAACGATGTTCTAAATATAAGAAAAATCCTTTTGGTGTAGAATGTACTTATTTAATTGTTTTTTTTTCTTCTTTATCTTATTCATCTTTGCCTGCTTCCAGCATAACTTGAGCCATATTTGCCTTAACCACTGTTGGAAAATTGTCATCAAACATTGATAGAGTGTCTGGAACTAATTGTAAGTACCAGAGAAGGTTTAAACTTTTTTTTGCACCAGCCTCACTGATTTCGGGATCAATGTTTGGGAGTAAATCATGACAAGGTCATTTAATCTTGCTGCATATTACACCAAAGTGCTTGAATGTTTTCGATTAACCCCCACTTCTTTACTTCTTGGTTAACAGCCGTGGCTTGCCCTTCTCCTGAAGATGTTGAATTTTCAGAGAATCCGAATAATTGGTCCTTGCCTTAAAAAGATATTGTGACTGACAATCTACCAACATTTTAACACCTTAAAGTGCTGGGAGCAGCTTTCCATCCCAGTCCAACATAAATTCTTAACAATCGTTTCGGTAAAATATGTGCTGAATTTTTGTGCCTTGCTCCTTTACATTTTTTATGAGGCGTTGTAAAGACGTCCGATTTCTTACCAGGTTTTAGTATCACGGCTGAAAACTTCAACAGCGGCAATTAATATGTGACCCCCATTTCTATGAGTGATTCTGTAACAATCAAAAGCTTCATAGAGACGGGGAGTAAAAATCTGCAATGTATGTAGTACCTCAAGTTGCTGGATTTGTTGCTGCTGATGCGGTTGAAAAATAGAAACTTCTGGAATCACCAATGCTGCACTTTCCTTCGTTGGAATATTTATTACTCTTACTCTGAAAAAATGCTCAAAATTGCTGGGTCCAATACTGTTTGGTTCCGAAGATTTAATTGGAAATGCAGCCAACAAGAGAGACAAAAACTTTTCCTTAGTTCTGTAACGAACTACCTGAAGAAGTTGATGCCATTTTACAAGTCTTGGAAGAACACGTCATGAAAGGCAGTTTTCACCAGCAGCGCAAACAGTTTTGAATCAGTAAAAAAAAGTGAAAAATTATTATTTATTTATGGAATCAAAATATTAATTACATAGTTATGTGATAAAATTAACGTTATAAAAACGGATACATTCATCTAATAATTGTAATGAAAATCAAACTGCTTAATTCACGCGGAAAATATTCAAAACTTCATGGTCGATGAGGGTTCCCTTGCAGCTGTCCAGTTGAACTAATATTTTGCAGATATCGCTATTTTGCTGATTGAGACAAGATAGGGGGTGGGAGCTAAAATTTTAGAAAGTTGAAACATGGGACATCCTAATATGCATGAAGAAAAAATCAGTATGTTACGCTTTTCTGATGATATAGCAATTATTTTGAGAAGAAAGAAGACCTGACGAGAATGCTGAAATGTGTGGACAAAATTCTGAAGAAATGCTTCTTGAAGATTAATGTTAGGAAAAACAAGGATATGGTTTATGGGAGAAATCACGACGACTGAATAACCATTGAACTTGCAGCAAAAACTCGCGCAAGTGGAGGCATTTTGTTATTTTGGAAGTAGAAATAGACCGTGAGAAATAAAAATTTTACGTGAATACACTTAAGTTTTTTTATTGCTCTTCAATATTCCTCCTGTAGTTTACCTCCTCTTCTTCAATTCAAGGAAAAAAAAGGTCTTCAGTTTAGTATTCTCCCGTCTTTGGATTCCCTTAGTTAGGTACCTCAAAGAGCCCGCACAATTTAACTAAATTGCTGGTCCTAGAGTATGCCACATCATTACAATAATTATTCAGAATCAGTAAATCAAAGCCATTGAAATTAGGTGTTACTCTCGCGTTCTGAATGCTGGTGTATTTTCGTGTCCATTGCTATTTCGCACGATAGTAGGTTTCTGGGTAAACTCTGCCGAATTTGGCTTTCATATTTGGGAGGGTGTTGGAATATGGTGGTGGATTGTAGGCAACTGGTTGCCTACCGATAACCATAAATGTCTTCGGAGTTCTCAGGTGATGCAATATGTGGATCTCTGACGCATGCTACAAGCCAACACGATTAATTACCCTTCATTGAACCCCTTAACTGAAAGGCCATGATGTAAAGGGGATTAGATGTGTACGCTAAACTCTTCGATACATAATATAAATAATGCCAGGAGTCTTGTTGCGCACAGTTATACAATGAATCTAGTGCTGACTAATCCGTATTGATATATATCATCCAGCGAAGTCTCTACGCCTAGGATTTGTATTTTCTGATCCAATATAACACTCAAGCTATGTTAATTAGCGTCCAAGATTTCTTAAGTGCAATATGAATCACTTTTAAGTCTATGAAAGTCTACGAAACACTCATAAATAATTCTTTTAGGTGCAAAATATTTATTATAATAACTTCAGGACTGTACCAATGAAAGATTTACATAGTTCCATAGAAAATCATTACTCAAGTCCACCACTCAGGTGGTGTACCTGAGAAAAAATTTATTTATTACCTTTTCAAAGTTTCATTTGAAATATGAGAATTGCCTCTTGAATTAAATTTGAACTAAATTTAAAAGCTTCAAAAATTGTTTCCCTCGGTGAGACCGTCCATAAGTAAGGAGGTGTGACCCCATGTTCACCAGTCAGAAAATGCTTGAAATAATATCCCATTACACTTCCAGCTGCTCCGCCGAGACCTCCTGAAACAGCCTTCATAGTGCGTGGGTGGGGATGACTAGAGAACTAGGGGTAGTTTATGGTGGGGGTAGTGTTTCTGTGGGGGTGGGAACGAGTAGAAAGAGGGGCGGGCGTGAAAGGTAAGGGGAAAGAAATAGAGCGAGGGCAGGGGGTGTTAGGAAGTCGGCTGATGGGTTGTAGGGGCGAGGCGGATTTGGGGCCAAGCGAACGGCTAATAGCGAGAGTAAATGGGAGATGATGCCGGCTTCGGCGGGGAGAGGGAGAGGCTTCAAGGGATTGGAGAGCCACAACTAGCCCCGGGGTTTTAGGCACCACCTCCTGGCTCTGGGGTTTTGAGGGTCAGGTGGTCGGAGAGTTCATTCACGGAGGTGTCTGGGGGTTGGTGGATGGGAGTGGGAAGTGCTGGGTTATATGGGAGTGAGGAACGGCGTGGAATGAGATGTGGCCAGAAGGGGGGGTGGTTATTATGAAACGCGGAGCGAGCCGGTGTGGATTGGCTCAGGGCCGGCAGATGAGGAGAGCAGGCGTGGAATTGCCCTCTCGTGCGAGAGAGAAAGAGGTTCGGTTTTGCGTTTATTCTGGCCAAGCAGGTGAGGAGGTGGGATGAGGAGAGAGAGGGAGGGAGGTTGGGAGAGAATCTATATGTGATATTGTGTGTGGAAGTTTTTTTTTAAATTGGGTTTTGCGGCGAGGCGGGCGGTGAAGTTCTTATCTCTTCTTGTTGGCCACCTTCCCCCTTCTCTCCCTTTACCTCTTCACCCTTCTCTTCTATATACATCCCTCCCACCTCGCCGTGCCCACAATCAGGGCGCGGATTCTGCCGACTGATATTATTGTGTCGGCCAACGTGTCTCGGACGCTGCTCCAAAAGGAGAATGAAAAAGGGGAAAAAATAGTGGCGGAGCAGGATAAGGCTGGAGTGGTTCAAAACGCTGCAGCCAGAGTTCACTACCTGCTCATTCCCCCCCCCCCCTCCCCGATTTTCATGCGCGGCTGCTCCCCCCTCCCTTCCACTCCTCTCATCTCCTGCCTAATCCGCCCACCGACCAGCCACCCTTACACCCATGGATGTCATTGAGTTCGATTCGATTCCGTTCGGATCCCAAACCTCGTACTCCTTCTCCCTTTACCTCCTGCCACTCGTCCTTCTGCTATCTCTCGTTCGGGTGAACGATCAGGAGACACTGGTGGATTCCAGCAAATATTAAACATGTGGTTGTGATAGAGAGGGAAGAGGCTTTATAATTTTATTTTTTTTCGTTAAGAGATTATATATATTTGGTTAGTGGAAGAATTAGGATGGAAGTCTCAATAAAATTGATGTTTAAAGGATAGGCTCAATTTCCTTTGTAAATTTGTGGCTAATTACTTCTCTGAATACCTAAAGAACGAATTTGAAAACCTATGTTACTTGGGACGATTAGAAAAAATTAATAAAATTAGAGAGATATATTGCAATATGGAAAGTTTTAAAAAGCCATTTTTCCGTGTACAATTAGAGAACACAAATTCTGTTGCCGCAATTAATTTGTATGGTAACCGTGGATGGCATTGTTTTTATAATATTTTTATTTTTTTCATTTCTGCGTCGGATGCTACTTTAATTAATAATATGTTGTGCGTCTGTAGTTTTGCAATCAATTTGCATGTTTTGCATGATAGCTTGTCTGAATTTTAATAGTCAATCCACATAATATATAAGGGCTGCGTGTAAATTTTATGTGTAAAATGGTAGTTATGAGCCTTACTTCATGTAAGATCTTATTATACATGCGCTACGTAATGGTATATTTAGTCAAATGGCTAATCACAGCATGATAGTGCGATTCACGTGTACTGTGTAGTGCATGTTAGGCGTGGTATCACCTCCTACTTGGCACCATTGAGGTGGCTTGTTGGGTACCACGAAGATACCACAAATGCAATATATGAAGACGCACGCGTTTATGAGCAAGCAGGAGTGCTAACTTTGTCTGTGCCTGACTGTTCATGTTTACTTGTGGAATTGAAATATTGTTTAAATATCTTGACGTTAGTATAATAGGAAACAAGCTGAGCTAAACTTTACCGCGGTTACTTGCGTAATGATTGTGGGGATGGGTAACTTATCGACCCTGACACATCTCATAGCCTACACTCGGGTGAAAGAGCCTTTATCTATCCCTTAAATTAAAAATATTTTACCTCGTTTGAAGTGTGTGAGCATGTAGTTTGATGAATCTATGGCAAAATATCAATTCATGAGGAGCTATATACACTTCACAAAGTCGATGAGTGACCGGATCGAGAACGGATAATATTTGATGGTGTTCATGCCTTTATTGCGCAAAGCATTCAGAGTATTTGAATAGTGAGTTTTCTATTTTTTTAGGTACCTTTGAGTTTTTCGGAGGGCTATTTCGAAAAGCGATATCAAAATTCCGCTTGAGTAATCAGAACTGTCCTCGAAATAATCCATATGTTGTTCCCATCACCATATATTTCATATATCTCACAAAATCCATCGCAAAATTTAATTAAAAGTTGAAATTACGAGAGTTTAATACTGTGCAACTGATTTGGATTCTGCTTACATGAACAGGATTTAAATCAATATTTTCGAAATAATGTCAAAAAAAGTACCATATACACCTTATAAAGCTAGTACCATATACACCTTATAAAGAAAGTACCATATACACCTTAAGCTATGCAGACGACCAAGTTATTCTATCACAAGATTATGAATATTTAGAATATATGACCAGAAAAATAATAGAAGAATACCAAAATTGGGGTCTTGATATCAGTATTGACAAAACAAAATATATGTGTATGGGAGGAATGCAACAGAATCTTATTTTAGAAGGTGGGCAACAAATAAGACACTGTAACGAGTATAAAGATCTAGGGATGCAAATTGCAGAAAGTAAAGCCATGGAGGCAGCCATTAGGGATAGATGCAATAAAGGCAAAAAAGCAATAACACTATTAAATAGCTTATTGTGGGACAACATAATATCCAATGAAAACAAAAAGAGAATTTATAATACCATAGTAAAGAGCTTAGTAACCTACAGCTGTGAAGTATGGCCACTAGCGGAGAAATCAGAAAAACTGGTATTGAAGACTGAAATGCACTTCTGGTGAAGAGCAGCCGGAAAATCAAAAAAAGAAAGAGTAAGGAATGAAAGAATTAGGGAAAAAATGAATGTCAATGATACGACAATAGATGAAATAATAATGCAGCAGTTGAGGTGGTATGGGCACGTGAAACGAATGGGAAATGAAAGACTCCCGAAACAAATGCTGCTGTGGAACCCGGAAGGAAGACGGCGGAGAGGCAGACCGAGGAAAAGTTGGATACAAAGGATATTGAAAGAAATGAGAGAAAGAGGATCAGATGAAGAACTCTGGAATGATCGGGAGGCATGGAAATTGGGAATCGGAAGACGAAGAACGTCGTAAACCGATATATATATATATATATATATATATATATATATATATATATATATATATATATATATAAATACACTGTAAAGGGGGTGGGGAAAGAAAAGTAAAAAAGAGTGAAGACTTACAGGGAACGTTTCGGGCATGTAAGCCCTTCCTCAGCTAGAGAAAAAGTGCCTATATATATGTCAAACAAACTTTTTTGCTTACGTACTGCAGGTAGGATCGGGTATTTTATTAGGAATAGGAGTTAAGGGGACTTATGGTTTGCATTAATCGTTTATCATTTAAAAAAAACACAAGCTAAGTGGATGAAACTAGAGCAATAGTATTTTAATTTTTGAAGTTACCGAGGCCTCTTTGAACACGATTAGACTGAGGTAATCTGTTTGCATTGTCATAAATGTACCTGAACATTATCTTGAGTTTCCTTCAAGTGCTACTATACGCGCTCACTAAAAGGGTAATTTGAAAAAAGAACTATGCCATATTTTGTGCATCACTCTTCCAGTAAATTTAGGCTCATACAAAATACATACAACTAGCAATGATTTGTGGCTGTATTGTAGTTATAAATGTCGTCGAAGTCTCAAAATAAGATTTTTTACAGTACCTAAATGTTTCGCGGTGCAATTCTGTGTTGCCCATTGAAATTTACCAGGTCTCCTTCTCTCCCTCTCGCTCCTATCTCATCGGAAGCAATATCGTTGCTCACGTCGGCCGGTGAATCCGCCGCCGCTGCTGCTGTGGCGGCTGTTGGGGCGAACGGAGCGAAACAGCTGCGCATCGATGAGCGTAACGAGGACACGCATAAGAACGCCATTAAGGAAGTTGAGGATTTAAGGGGTTTATGGATGTCGAGATTTTAGCTCGGCGATTTAGGGCGTAAGTTTCGGGTCTAGTTTTGGTCGTTAAAACTGAAAGTTGCACAAGAAATTCTACATCGACTTTGAAATGATACTGATATAGCGCGTGCGGTCAATTTTTCCCGTGTGGCCAGTCGCTTCTCCCCAGGAGTTTAAATGGAAAACACATTATTATAATTCGGGATAAGGTAGCTATCGCGAAATTTTTATTTCACAAAGTGTTGCTTCTCGATGAGCTCCCCGAGGATGGAATTCAACGCTTCAAGTACTTTTGATACAACAACCAAATATTCTACGCTTAACATCCTGCTGTGTTTGATCCCAAGAGAACTATTAACTCATAGATTGCCCAATTATACAGCTACCTAACGTAAATTGCTTCGTTTGCTTAGAACTTTAACGAGATTTAAGTGTCATGGATGAATCATATGATCAAGGGTGCTATCTGCCTGTGTATAGTTTTAGTGGCAGGTGGGTTGAATGTATTCCTCAGCCTAATAATTGTTTAGTCTTCGCGTAAATGCTATTATATGGTCTCCATCGTAAAAAACTTCAAATATTTGACCAAATCTAATGCCGAAAGGATTTAGTTCCATCCCTGTCACACGGATTGATGTGATTTTATTTGGTTTGAATATCTGTCATTACAGTTGATAAACGGTATTATTTAATATTTACTCATAAATCCTAGTACCTATTATATTTTTTAGTTGACATTTTCTTTTTAAGTACCTATTTGAGCTCATAAATTGTTTGAATAATTAATGAATTCTATTAATTTGTGATTCTAAAGAATTAATTTCAATATTTCACATTTTTCAGGTATTTATACCATCATACGAATAAAGTTGGAGTTAGATGTAGTGCTGTTTAACATATCCTGCCACTGATTCATACACTTTAGATCAATGAGAAATTTGCAGGCAGAAATATCTTTCATCACATGGTTGTCTCTTGCCCACTTACCGTGCGACTGTTAGGCCTTACTTTAATTTTCCTTTGATCCGAATTTTCTTCTGCCCTCCGAGTCCCTTAGCTAATGTATAGAGACGAGTAAATGCATCTGTGGCCAATGTGTATGGCTAATGTGGATTGTAAAATATTTGTTATCACTGTCTCTTACACGTAAAACTTAAGTTTACCATTGTTTTTCAAACAATGCTACTAATTCCTCTATTAGTCCTAAATCCTACTGGTGTATTACTATTTTCCCCCGATATTAAAAGATTTTGTGCAGGAATGTACCTCTGTTTTCCCAAAACGCCAGTGGTAAATGGCGTTTAGGATGGAATAACGGACGATAAACATATTTCCTTATCTAGAAACTAAATAGTTCTTGTGTACACAATAAAATCTTATAAAGTTATTTATACATGAAAATTGGAAGCTTCAAATGTTTTTAATCAACGTAACTCTCGATGCTCCACTGCAGTACCTGTATTAATGGTTTACCAAACGCTAATTTCTTTATTGAGTTGGATTTTGTTTGCAACTCAAATTGGTACTTCTATTGGATGTTGTTTTCTAGTATTTATTTTTGTGTACTGAAGCATTTGTATTTCATTTTGTCTGACAATACTCTAAAACTAAGGAAAATAAGCCCAAATATATGGGGACCAAGAGACTTTGGACTGAATTCAACTATTCAGTTTGAGCGTCAAAGTCAGAGGAAGATTTAATTCCAGTCTAACAAATAAGACCAATTGAAATTCTATTCCAAATAAAATGGATTTGCTCTGTTTATATAATGTATGAAGAATAATGAGCAACTATTCCTAATTAACCACTGAACACAGGTTTTCGCTTGAACAATAACTTATCGTTATGATAAGCCGTCGCGTGACTTTTTCATATCACGCTTACGCAGTTTTCTCAGGGAATTATGTAACTCATATTATATAAGCCAATGCCCTGACTTGTAGGTGTTTTTTTACTTTGATACCGTGAAGAAAATGGGCAAAAATGAAGAACATATGGTAGTTTTTATTCTAAATATTTTTCGGTCCCTTAATGATTTAATGTAAATTTAGAGTGTATGTTTTCACCAAATCACAATTACCATGTTCAACGTGGATGTGAGTGTTCAATAAATTCAAGCCATGCCTTTTTGGGAACCTTTAAACTGGCTTTCGTGTGATAGAATATTTAATGAAAATCTTTCTCTCAGGATCCCAGTATTCCTTCTTACTTACCTTACTTAGGGTTTCCTCCTCCCGGATATGAACACGGAAGCTTCCTCAGCGACATTTGCACGGTAGGATGAACATAGTGCGTAATGGTAAACCATCTTCGCGCAGAAGTACGCAGACAGTTAAGTAATTATCTCATTCACCAGACGAAGGGAGTGGAAAGCCTGAATTCCCGACATTACGGGTTCTGTTATGCGCTTGAGACTGTGAACAAGAGTTCACGTTGCTAAATGCTACGATCAAAGGACTGAGTTCAGTGTGTTGTAAGTCGCTTATAACTTAGAGTCCATAGAGGTAGGTGCTCTAAATTTCCATTACTTTGATGCAAAGGCACATTTTATCTCCGACAATTCCTGGATTTCGTCCCTCACCAAAATTAGAACTCTGTAATGGAAGGATTTTAATACTTCTTATCCTTCTCGTACATTTAACGAAGAATTAACTTTCGTAAAAATCATGTTTAAAACATTTATTTCTCTCTTCAATTTTGATGTGGGTAGGAATGGTGATATATTTTAACATTTTTCGTTAAAAAGTAGCATATAGAATTATAACTATGTACTTCTGTAATACCATCTGTGACATTGTTAACTATGACGATACTGTGTAATAGTGGCGTATTGCTTATAAGAATATTGGAAAACCGACCTTCCTTGGTGGTCACACTTAGCTGTAGGAACATTTTCATGTGGCTGGAATATGCAGTCATTTTTCTGACAGAATCAAAACAAACTTTGTAAATTTTACAATGGATTTTATTCAATACCTTTTACGATCAAAGGACTGAGTTCAGTGTGTTGTAAGTCGCTTATAACTTAGAGTCGATAGAGGTAGGTGCTCTAAATTTCCATTACTTTGATGCAAAGGCACATTTTCTCTCCGACAGTTCCTGGATTTCGTCCCTCGTTAATTTTGGAACACTGTAATGGAAGGATTTTCGATGTTTCTAATCCTTCTCGTACATTTAGAGAAGAATTAACTTTCGTAAAAATCTTTCAGTTATCATTTACAATACAAAAGTATTGAATAAAATCCATTGTAAAATTTGCAAAGTTTGTTTTGACTCTGTCATTGAATGGAATTGTACAAAGTAACGCCTGAGAATATCGAGTCATTTTTCTGCCAATTAATACTCCTCAAATAATATGTTTTCCAGATCCGCCGCAAGTGTCGCTGATGCTGGGAAGTTCCCTTCGACCGGATGACATCAAAGAGGGCGACGACGTTTACTTCGAGTGTCACGTGAAGGCCAACCCGAGGGAGTACAAGATCACCTGGATGCACGAGGTAGGTGTCACGGGCTGGTTTTGGTGTTTGACTAAATAGAATAGAAGTTTATTTTGCTTCAGATTATCTACCAATCAATCATTTACACTTCGGTATCAACAAAAAAAATACCTTCACAAAATTCATAAACTTACATACTTTGCCGGCCCAAGGCGTGGGCAACGTGGTAAAAACCCCACAGGCGGCCGGTCGTTGGGGCGACCAGACTGCGACTTGTTACTGAGTGTGAGAAAGGGGCAGAAAGCATGAGATTCGGAAAATTTTAGTAATTTACAGCATTAATTTCCTTCCAGAATCGCCTTCTTTGGTACACCATAAAAGTAATTGACACAAATAACTTTATCAAAGATCACAACGAAACCTACGTACTAACAATTTTATTGATTAGTATTCTTGTCGCCAACCCATTAAAAGGAAATGTGGTGAAACGGTAATACAGTATACGGTTTTTGGTATTGCCAACCAACAAGAATGGGTATTTCTAAATAACCTTATTACCACTTTTTCCCGTAAAACTCCAAGCTTGTTGACAACCTATAGGTAACATTGAGTCTTTAGTGGGAAAGAAAAGTTCAATGATAAGAGAATCGTTCTGAACTCCATGTAGTCCAGTCACTTTATGCACAAAAAGGGGCTCGACCTTGCAAAAGGTCATGTATTTCTAATTTTTTAATATGTTGTTAGAACCTATGCCAATAGTTAAAAACCAAATTTGCAGCCTCGAAAGACCTGTGCAATCTGCGCAGTGCGCAGAAAACTGCGCATTTTTTGCACTTTTTTTTGTTTTTACTCAATATCTCCTAAAATATTTGACCTACAGAAAATAATTCTCTATAATTATTTAAAGAACATACATTATGCTACAATTTAAGCCTAAAACAAACTACGTATTTCGAGAACTTTTTGAGAAACAGCTCTTCAAAAAAAGGCAATTTTTTCCGAAAAGTGAAACTTTTTCATTTTGGTCATGTGTCTTGCCATATATCGGCAAAAGTAATCATCCTACAAGAAAAACTATGAGGACTAAATCTATAGTAAATTTATTTAGCTTTAATTTGAGCTGAAAACGACTCTTGTAGGCCAAATACTTTCTCCAAATATGTCATAAAACAAAATTACGGAAAAATGGATTTTGGGAAAAATCAATGTAAACAGGTCACATACACGTACAGGTCACATATTATAGTATCTAGTTTTAATTTTTTATCACAAAAAATAAAAATTGCAATAGTTAATATTCACATCCTAAGAGCTAATCTGCTACGTTATAATTTCACTTTTTTCGACGGTTCTCGTTCTGAGAAATCCTCGGAGAATCCCTGAGCATGTGGAGAGAGCTGTTCAACTCATTCGACAAAGAAAGAGAGGGGTCTTCGTCGTCGTTGAAATCCTCAATATGAACAGATAGAAGGTTCTGGCATTATTTACCTTAGCAAAATTAACATACTGCTGAGCATTTTAATCCGGCTTTGCGGCAGCTGCATCCCCCCTGCATGTACAAGATATCAAGCGCAACAGATTCTGAGGAGCGGGATCCATGGTGGTAGTGACTGGGATAAGGCCCTGATCGTCGATCTTCCAACCCCATTCTGTACGGTTTTTATTAGCCCCAAACCACTTCTGAAATGGGTGGTAAGTTCTATAAGAATGGTGATTCGCAGCATCGGTCGTTGGAGGCAAACGAGCAAGTTTCACCTTTAGTTGGATGCCGACTTTATGAAAAGGTGGTAGCGGAGGGTATTCAAGGTGTCCCTCTTTATATCACCCCCGTAAAGAACCACGAAGTATTTCTCCCCAGCCATGGCGATGGCCTCATTACTGGAATCGGGCTGCAGGAAAACAGTAGCCAGTTCCATAAGGTGGGGATTTTTCTGAAGGACGCAGGCCAACTTTTTTTTCCTTGCCTGAAAGGGGCGGATGTGGTGTCACACCCACTTAAGGTATGTAGAAAAAGAATTGTCACTTGCGGGTATTGTGTGCTTCCGTGGTTGTAAGATAAGCTTAAGAAATGGAAACACCCAGATTGCCGTCTATCACTTTTTTTTGAGGTAGACGTTCATTGCAGCGGAGCCAAACCATTTAGGAGGACCAGAAGGTCCACGTCTTCTCCAATAACATTAACACGGTCAAATATTTGACTTTTGGATAGTGCTGTGTCAATGATGTCCCAATTAGCGTCTTCTTCGGATACTTTCACTGCAAAACCCTGCTGCTCAAGTGCATTGCGAAGGAGTGCGATGAGGCGCCTCTTGTTGTTAGTATTGGCCAATAGGTTTTCCTGAGGTAATTGGATGATGGAGGACTCTTCAAAAAGCATATCACTGCAGGAGTGAGCAGCACAACGTCGCATTCTTTCAGCACCTTTGGTATTTTTGCTGGTTGCCTCCTCAGGGTAGCCGTAGAAAACAATCGACACATTGCTTCCAAAGTGGCTTTTCACATAGCTGACATAACCTGAGACAATGACCCCTACGAAATTTTTGCGGTTCCGGACAACTTTGTGTAAAAGGTATCCACCATCCACTACTACAAACGTATTGGTGTCCATTGACCTGCTGATGGAGAGTGGAGTAAAAGCAGAGTAGAACCTACACTTGGTTCCCTTTCGCATCCCCTTGTTCATTGAATAATGACAGTGGAAATGGTGCTAATTCATACTTGAAGTGACCTTTTAAATCTTCGTCCGACTGTTTTGTTATGCACACCCTCTGGAAAATTGTAAGTGGATCGATGTCTATTCTCTTGTTTGCCACTTTGACGGAGCTGTTGATGGATGCCAATGTGAGTACTTTGTCCTTACGTTTGAAGGGTACTTTTCCAAATGTATTCCCAACGATTTTCGTCACTCTTTCGGTGGAACAGACATTTCGCTACGGTTATTCACCAATACACTCACATTTCACATAGGTCCGAACACTTCGGTTTCTATGGTAAAACTGACGAAAGAATGCATAGTGTATACCCCTCACGTGCGAGGGTGTCAAATCTATCTTGCAACGATGTGTCAGAATATTACAGGCTTGGGTCTTCTATCAGAGAATTAACTTCGTTCAAGATGCCTCTGACATAGTGAGATGGGCTGGGCTTCTGGGAAGCATTCGTGAGTTCATCACGCCACAATTTGCTTACCCATTAGGCTTTCCAACTCAGCCATTTCGACTCAATAATCACTCGAGATAGGCGGTTGAGTCTGTGCGAGCTCTCCCCCTGACTTCCACTGCCTTGGTGTCATCAAAAGAGCGAAGAAAAAGTTCTCATGTTTAGCCAAGATAATACACTGGAGTCAATTGAAAGGAAGAGAAAACATCGTAACTCTTGATTACCCTTCTAAACCAGACGTGTTCATTACTCCAATCCTAAATGAAGCTGGTTGCAACCACTGCCTTGAAAAAAATGTAGTCACCGAGGGGACGTGTTTATGCTGACCGGTGCTGGAAAAAGTGGCATTATCTTCAACCGAGCACCAAATATGTTTACGCTATTCTTCCAAGTCAAAATATAAAAGATTTTCCTCACAACTTCGAGATAATTAGACGAGAAAACGTTACTTATTTCATGAGGAAGGAATAAAAAATGTCCAAAATATCGATATCTTTTGAGAAAAATTCTCAATTAATAAAACTCAAAGTATAAAATAGACTAGCAAACGTATTTAATAAGCAGGTCAGAAGATATTTCGTAAAAATAGTATTTATTTCCTCAAATAATTCATTAAAACAGCGTACGAGGTCGTTGCACAGCACTTGACGGCTCCGTGGGAAGTTTAAAGGGTCGCGGCCTTTTAAACGACCCTGGACCGCGGTGCAGAGCACATAGGACGGCGTTGTAGGGTCAAAATAATCATAAACATAACACAACACATGCTAAATATACCTCTAAAGTATTTTTTACTGCATAATTGATTACTGTGGTGCTCAAAACTGTTTACGTTGATTTTTCTCAAAATCCATTTTTCCGTAATTTTGTTTAATGACATATTTGGAGAAACTATAGTGCCTACAAGAGTCGTTTTCAGCTAAAATTAAAGCTACATAAATTTAATATAGATTTAGTCCTTATAGATTTTCTTGTTGGATGATTAATTTTGCCGATATATGGCGAACACATGACCAAAATGAAAAAGTTTCACTTTTTGGAAAAAAATTCCTTTTTTTGAAGAGCTGTTTCTCAAAAAGTTCTCGGCATACGTAGTTTGTTTTGGGCTTAAATTGTAGCAAAACGTATCTTCTTTAAATAATCATAGAAAATTATTTTCTGTAGGTCAAATATTTTAGGAGATATCGAGTAAAAACAAAAAAAAGTGCAAAAAATGCGCAGTTTTCTGCGCACTGCGCAGATTGCACAGGTCTTTCGAAGCTGCAAATTTGGTTTTTAACTATTGGCATAGGTCCTAACAACATATTAAAAAATTAGAAATACATGACCTTTTGCAAGGTCGGATGTATAAAGTGACTGGACTAATGGTATCCCAAAAATTAACACACGGTTTAAGAGATCATAATCACTTTACTGGGCCGGCGGAATAAAAGTTTACCTACACTTGTAAAAAAGGTGGGGCCGGCGCTGGATGCATATATTGGAAATAAAATGTTTGTTTAGATGAGAAAATTCTTGGTCTGTTGATTATCTATTATTTAATTTTGCATAAATTAATGTGTTTTCAGTATTTGTGCTATAATGTTGAGTGGCTCTTTCGTTATTGTTACGGGAGGGTAGGAATGCTATCAAAAACGAAAACATTTCTGGGAGAAAAAGGGACCCTTAAAACAGCCTCACGACCAACAAACCATGCGGATTTTTTTTTTAACAGTCTCTCATTCGATTTTTTGGATGACCCTCGAAGTATGGCCTCCCAATTACGAGGCGCAAATTTTCTTCATTCGCGCTTTTCCATGAAAACCTACGTCATCCAAGCATCTGAAGATAGTGTTTAAATGAATTTGTATAGTGCTTATAGTCTTCGATCCCCGCCCGATTGCTCCTCAGCTTGGGAGCTTGAATCTCTGAGACCCCTAAAAGACGCACAAACCAGCGGGGGGCCTAAAAATAACCCTGTTTTTGTGGGTGGGACCTCGGGGGGAGGGAAGAGGGTCGACGTGAATGGGACATAATAATGGTTCGACCCTAGGCCGGAAGAGCAGGTTTGAGGTGTGTTTTGAGAGCGCAAGGGCGTGGAGAGGGAAAGAAGAGTAGGTATCACTGGGCTTCAACTAAGCACCCAACGTTCCCCTTTCATTCTCTTCCACTCGCAGCAGCGGCGCCGTCCGAACGCCAGCTCCGAAATGCGTTCGGTCGTTCTTTGGCTTTGGTTCGCGATTGCGACGGGCAGCGGCCTTTTATGTGGTCCATAAACTCCTCCCTCGATTCGCTTAGCGATCGTGTTTCTTTTTTGTTGTCCGCACACGTGCATATTGGCGCCGAGCGTCATCTCATCCTTTCCCAGCGCGTGACCTTACATCTCCCCTTTTCTGTGCTTTTCGGAAATACGCATACCTATATGTATATAATGAAAGGAATGGATGTAAAGTAAAACCTCTATCTTACGGACAGCGGTGGTCCATGAGAATACGTACTAATGTGAGAGACGTTCTTAAATTAGAGGTTGATAAAGCGATTTGATGTGTACATAATGTCTCACGGATGAAGGTGATGTAGTCGAAACTGAAAGAAATGTGCGACTATCCTATAGGTTTTTTCGTGAAATCTCATTTGAAAACAGGTATGTCAGTTAAAAATTGTAGCAAAACTTTAATTCTATATGGAGCTTTCCCTTCAATGTGTTTAAGTTAGCTCAGATCAGAACACTTTAGCCCACACGAGCAACGTTGAATGGAACGATATAGGTACGCCTGCAAATCGCTTGGTAACTTACCGGTCGGTAGCATTCTCTAGGTGCAGAACAGTCACAGACGTATTTTTTGTGTATAGTTATCAAATTAGTTCCAAATAAGTATAAGAAAACGTTTAAGTATTTTACAACGGAGTAATGAAGAACTTTAAAATATCCATGCTTGACACCTTTACGGAAAATAAACACAAAAATATCGCGGATGCGATTAACAACGTTATTTTGTTATTTAGCGCGTATAAAATCTGCTTCCGATCTGTTTTTGAAGTGCGCTACATAGTGTGCATGGTTTACAACGAATAGAAGGCAAGTGCGCTCTTGTGTTGGGAAGCGATTAGTGCACTGGAGTGAACGGAAAGCTTTCATAGTAAGACACCATACAATTGTTTGAAGAGTTGACTATATTTGAAGAAATCCACCATAATATGGCCGTTTTGTCAACACATATTTCCTAAGGGTGTCCGTGTCCTTGAGTCTGAGTGTCCGTATGTGAAATAGTCCGGACAACAAAAGTCATATGCAACTCAGCCCGGGATTTGAATACTGTCCGCAAGGACAAGGTGTCCGTTTAGAGAGATTTTACCGTATGTCCATAAGTGGATGGCAGAAGAAACCCCTTTCGTGACCCTGCTTGTAGGAACGAGCAAAGTCTACAGTAGAGCATCAGGTCGGGTACGGATGTTTCGTGACTTGCGGGCGACAGGAAGTTGGGCGTGGTGCCGGTTTATGGGAAGTGGAAGTTCACGCAATTGCATTGGAATGCTCTAGAGAAAATCTATCCGTATTTCATTACAATGCTGTTTGTATTTACTCTTGGTGATCTGTGAGCGTCGTCGTCACCCTAAACCGTACCGTATGCTGTCGGCGTGTAAGTTTAGTACACTTTTTAAGGTACAAAGTTCACCGCCTAGGTAGGTATTCCGCCACCGCGTAGGTACTCATTCATTTGTTGATAAAATATAAAACCCTCGCTTTTTGAAACGGCGCGGCGTTCGAGTGTGTAATTGGTCTAGGTATTACGATCTTTGTAGTTAAGAGTGCATTCATGCAATGCGCTAAGTCTTTCCGCTCCCGTCTCGCTTTACGCGTTTATTTAAGCCAAAAGCGAACTTTCGGAAAAGAACGGTGTGAGAAAGATTTTCTTTTCAGGGACAGCATTTATTGCGTAAAACGTGTTCGAGTTTCTTGGGCTGGCAGATAACAGACGGCGTAAAATTTCTCGGAATTTAGCGCTTTGTCTGGGATGGATGTAATTATAGAAGGAAATCTTCTGAATAGGCTTCGTGGAAAACGGGAATCACCTGCTAGTTTGTATTACCCATATTGTTGACCATAAATTTGAAAGGGGAGCGCAATGACAAAAAATATTTTAAACGATCTTATTCCATAAAAAAATCGAGTCCGACTTCATGCTTTTTTTATTTTTGCAGAGAAGAAAGGCAATAAAATCTAGATAGTCGCTATATAAATATGCAAATAAAATTTCAGTTTGAGAAAGACTATTTCGTGAATTTTTACAATATTTCATCTATTTAAAAGTGTGCTTCATTATTAGGCCCTAAAGAAATAAAATTAACTTTATTATCTCTTTAATTAGCATCTCTTTCTCTCAACCCAAATTCCACTGTTCTATTTCAAAACTGTTCTTTAGAGTGGGTGGAGGCAACTTGGGGACGGTAGGCTATTTTAAGCCCTTAATCAAGGAAGGCAATTATTCTGTCAGATTTTCCTTCTCGAAATTCAGTTATAGCCGCTTATTTCTCTTCCACATCCTATTCTTACTTCATGGTATTGAGTTTACTTCAAGGCATATCTACGGAGAGTATAAAGGCGTCCGGGGTTAGTAACTCATGAAAATCCTACAAATATGTATATTTGAAAGCGTTTTTATTTGTTTGTTTCTCCATAACGGATTAACAGATTGTTTTGAAATTTTGTCCGTTAGTAAATGGGGAGGATATATGAAATACGTTAGAAAAGGCCCCACGAGACACGAAATGCGCGAGTAATTCAAGCGATGTGGAATGCTTTAAAGTAATCGTTTCGCACAGTAATGTAAGTATATGTATTAAACCTTTGAAGCTTTAAATATGTCCAATAGCTCAGGAATAAGGGCGAAGCCCTCGTAAGGTTAGTATACATATATAAATTGTGTGAGGGCATGTTGTTGATGATATTAATGTGGTTTTAATTAGTATTATATTTATGGTTTTTCTGTAATTGATTGTTAATGTTGGAGAAACTAAAATAAATAAATAAATAACCCGACTGACCCTATATCTATGGGAAAATATCAATAAGTTCCTTCCGTCAATATGCCTTTCTGCAATTTTTAAACTAAGGAAAAATATGAAATATTTACTAAATACGCCATTGAAGATAATCTTAAAATTAGGACCAATGATTTATGTAATTTATCATGTGTTAAACAGTTGTTTATCTCATAACGCATTAATTTTTTATCAATGGAAAGTTTTTTTCTGTTTTCATAGGTACAAATTATGTGAAGCTACTCTTAGGCAGCCTTCTTAAGTAGCAACTATTTGAGGATTTTCTGTCAATATCTTGAATTTACATAAATACGCTATAATAACGATGATATATATTAAAACTTTTGACCATAGTTTGTATGCCAGAAACTTTTTCTCATAAATTAATTGCATGGAGATGATTATTCTCTCGTAACTAATGAAACTATCTTGGTAGAGTTTATCCAATCTTAACACGTGTGTAACATATTTAACATTTATACTCAAGGAAACAAGTTTCAAAATATCATTGTGTAATTAGTCTAGTTGATTAATTTGATGGTAATTAATGTTCTACTTACTCTCAGAACCGGTTGCTGGTGCAGAATACGTCGGCTGGGGTGATCACCAGCGGCCAGAGTCTGGTGCTGCAGGGGGTGAAACGTCACAACGGTGGTAACTACAGGTGCTTAGCCACCAACACCGAAGGTGAATCTTCGAGTGAGCAAGTCAGGCTCAGGGTGCAATGTAAGTCTAAGATCATGTTCACAGTTTATCTTATTACACTGCTTGTTTGCCGCTGGATTGGCACAGCAATAATGTAAACTGGTTACTTATTTGATGGTGATGATTGACGTAATTAGACCCTTACATATAATATTTACAGAAGAAAAATGACATATTAGAAAAATTGAATAGATTAACAGAGCTATTGTGATTCTTTGGTATTCAACTATTTAAACCGCTTTGACATTGTAAAGAAACTATTCTCTCTAATGATTTATCCCAGTGGAAACAGCTCAGGTCATAATGGGCGCCAAATGAGTCGAGGGTGATTAAATTTTTTATTTTTAAAATGCTTCGCCCCTTTTAACGACGTAATTTGATTTCCCCTGAACGGTAGAATTAGCTATTAAATCGGTGGAAAATAATTATTCGAATTGGGAAACCAGCAAAGAATTTTATTTTCGGGAACGTCGGCCCAGATTTACTCAAGGTTGAAAATCCAATAATCGGACATGGTTCATTAGACGAATATTTTTCATTATAAAAGTGGTGCTATTTGTATTTAATTCAAAATTTATCTTCAAATCACCTTAAATCGATGTTTAATTTGCAAAGTTCTCAAAATTACAACGCATGATACTTTGTAACAGAAGAAGTGGAAAGCAGGTGGAATAAACCAACCAAGGTACTCATCGAACGCATTACATTTTCAAGTACCAATATGGGCGTAGTTAGGTACTTAATTTACCTTAATTTTTTAAGATTTTTTATGTCAATCTGTGCTTTTTCTCGTTTCCTTTGCACTTTGCAATATGGTTCGTTTGCAATTGTCGCATTAGATTTTAATACTTTTACATCTAGTTCAAGAGCTTTTTCTCAATTCAAAACAAATTACGCGCTACTTATAGCATTAAGAAGCATAAAATGTATTACATGCAAATTTTAAGCTGAACAGGATGTAGATGAAGCAGAGGGATAAGCTGATTTCTAACGCATTCTTGTTATAACACTGTATTCATTTTTAAAATGTTTGATGCATTGTGAAAAATTGTAAACATCTTTTCTCATTTCACTTTAGAAAACAAAGATCATCTCATGCTGAAAAATTGATTCTGAGGAAAAGGCGTCCTTCCTTTGATACATATTTGAAGATATAATATGTTTTGCATCTACGTTTTCCTTAAGTTTTATTTGAGTACGTATAATTACACGGAGCTGAGGTATAACCTTATTTTTACTCATTACCTACATTATGAAATTCAATTTATCGAATTGTTTTAGCTTACTCAGTTTTACGGCTTTAGAATTCTTGAGCCACTTACTAATCACATCGTTGCCTTAAAATGATGTTGAATGCGTGTGTTTAGAATCACATAATGTTTTGCATTTACTGAGGAAACAAATGAAAGACATGGAAACTTTACATGGAATGGAAAGAATTGTGGTGTTGCTTCGATGCATTGGACGGTATCCAGTGGCAACACATGCGTAGAGAAAGTTATTGGTTGATGCTCGTCTTTGTAATTTCTCGATGTAAGTTGGGCAATCCGTTTCTCCTTCGCTTAACCGGATCAAGCCTCTGTGATCTTCAGTCTGAATTCCATGATACCTCTTAAACAGGAGGTGAAACTTCTTTGCACGGTAAAAATTGTAAGAAGAATGCCTCATTGCCACGTGTTTTCGTGAACTGTGGAAACAGTGCTGAAAGTCTTGGCTGGATATGTATCTACGCTGACAAATTAAATATATTTTTAGCAAGACTCTTTTTATAACAATCTGCTATTTAGTCTTCTCTCGAGTCTCCAGGGTCTTATCCGCGTGTGCTGCCTTGGGCTGACAACAGTTTCATTGGTGTTTTAACTAGCCTCCTTTGCTGCTGTCTTTATATAGGACATACGTTTTCCTGCAGTGGGTTTTTTTCCAATAAGGACGACAGTCAATATCCTTAGGTTTTTCCCACGTTTTCTCACATCTTTTTACACTTTGCTAACTTATAATTTTGTTTGTTGAATGTAATTCCAAGAGCAACTTGACAATGTATTTAACTGCAATAATTTTATGTTTGACGAGGGGTTAGATGGAAGATGGGACTTTCTAGTCCCAATCTCGCCCAATAAAGACGTTTTATTATTATTATTATTATTATTACTTGCTGCTCTCTGATTGGCTGTTTCTCGGAGAACTCTCTTCCGTGCATTGTGGAAAGGGTATCCGTCTTCTCTGTTGACGTGTGGGAGTTTCTAAAGGGTTGTCGTGATTGAAATTGATTTTTGTCTTAATTAAGCCTTAATTAGTATCGCTTCACTTTTGAAATTATTTTTGCTCCCTCAAAATTATGTCATTGGCACTACAGACATGTTCCATGATGACAGAAATCTGGAATTATTTTTTTCTTCGTAGCCTTTTTGAATTCTTGCTGGCGGATTTGCAGCGAAACTGTTGTCAACCCAAGTTAACGCACGCAGTGCAGACTCGAAAGCTTAGAAAAGGTTTAAAAATTACCGGCTCCGAAAACCTAGAAGGCGAAGTTATTCTGCAGTTTAATAATGTTTGTGTAGCAATAGTGCTGTTGTAGCTATTTAAATTTCCCATGATTATGTTTTCACTTTATTTCCCCAGTTTCCCCGGTGTGCGCGACTACGAGTCATCCTTCGGACGCGGCGTCGACGACACATTCAGCGTCGCTGTTGGTTCCGGGGATGTCGGTGGTGGTGGTGGGGGCGTCGCTGGAGGAGCGGCTGAGCGTTCGGTGCGAGGTGTCGGCCGACCCGCCCGACGTGGCGTTCGCGTGGCAGTTCAGCAACTCGGGCGAGGGCTTCGAGGTGCCCTCTGGGAGGCACGCCTCTTCCAACGGCACCGTCTCCGTCCTCGCCTACACACCCAGGACGGACCACGACTACGGCACGCTCTCCTGCCTCGGCGCCAACTCCATCGGCAGGCAGGCCGCACCGTGCCTCTTCCAAGTGGTCCCCGCAGGTAAATTTGTGTATACACGGTTGGGAGAATGAAGTTCCTCCTCCTCACTCACTTCCCTCATAGTAAACCCTTTACATGCCTAACGTTTCCTTGCTGCCCTTAAATGAGGATGCCGTGAACTAACGCCGAGCTCCAACGCTCTATACAGTCTTTTGGAGGAGAAATCATATTTTTATGGAGTATTTTTAAATATGCTGTACTTCCTCTAATTTAAAATGATAATTTAAAGTTATTTATTGGGATATTATTGCCTTCGAACGTAAAAATTATATTAATGGGCTTATTCTAAAAATCCTGTTAAGGAGTTTAGTATGCATAATTGATATCAAGTGTCCCTCAGTACTTGGTAATCTATTTATTTTCAACATAATCAGGGTTTTATTGTAGTGAGAGGAATTTCAGTTATAGTGTGGTCAGTGCATGACTTAAAGTGCATTGCGGTTCATCAAAACGATAATATTATTTGATTTCCATGCTGTTTCAAATGCTGTAGGAAAGAAAGGTAGAATGCTCTTTTCACATCCTATAGCAATCTAAATACCTTATACTCTAGCTAAAATTATAGTTTGTTTTTCATTACTGGCAGTCATAAGGTAACTTCTATATTCCTTATGAATACCTTTTACCCATAGAGTATTTAGTAATTCTCCAATTGTATCATTTTCATCGAGGCTTCAGCGTTTTCAATAAACCTAGACTCATTCAAATTAAGTTAGTGTTCTTATATATTCATCGTTACCGGTATTAAAATCGATCAAGTAGATTCATTGACAGAAATATTACTCTGTTTACCTTACACCATTAAAAAAATGTACACATGTAGCATCAGCTTTTATAGTCAAGACATTCATGAAAATAATATAGGGATGACATAGTTGATATAATGAAATATGTAAGATGGATTAATTTTTGGAGCTTCTTCGCTCCTTATAATAAGACTTAAGGTCATCTCATTGAAAATGCTATTTCATTAGGTAAATAAAATTATTGGAAATTGTATTTTTTTTAAATGGCTGTTAAGTAGTTATCTTTTTAATATGAAAAATTAATGATTCAAAATCATAACTATTGTTGTTTTATCCTCGTATGTTTAGCGTCATATTTTTAATCAATCCCTTTTTTCCCTGGACTTACACATTTTTCCCTGGAATCGCAAAAAGGTACGTCTAATCTAGGCACGTACGCTTGTGATACCTTACTGGAGATTTCATTATAACTCATGGGTCGATTCTGTCCGAAGGACAAAACAACTTGTGGTTAAGCTCTCTTCGAAGTTTTCTTTATTCCTCCGCTCTCTGTTATTTAGGAAGATTTAATCTGTTTTGAGTTTTCTCGTAAATTGCGCGTTCTCATATCTTTTTCTCTGTGAAACTTAACCCCATTTCATTCCTCGGTCACTTTTTGCCCTTCTGCTGGTGTAACGAACGTATAAGAGCGAAGAAAACCGTAAAATATTTTCACCTGAGTACCTACCTAATCATGATGCGCCTGCGTATCTTCCTTGAATTTTATGGTTTTCACGAGGCAGTATTGAGGACAAGTGTATACACCTGTCAATTATTATGTTGCTTATTTTTACCTCCCTGGTTAGTTAGCATCTTTTATCAAGCCAAAGTACACAAAATGGACGCCACGCTTCCCGTAATGTTTTCTGTCACGCCCACGTGAAACTTTGATGGAATGAAAAATGAGCTCTCGCAAATTGATTCCCTCATTGAGGCAGACGAGCGTGCCCTTGAATTCCGGAGTGGGTGATTAATCTTGACCGAGAGATGTTGATTTATTGTCGACTGGTGTGAATTACGGTATCGGGCCGAATTTGACGTCGCGTCGTTCGGTGGTGTCTGATTCACGTGACTCGTGCTTTGACACTTGAGGTTTTTGCATTATAACTTGCTTGGTTACCTATCTGAGATTGAGGGTATGTATAACGGAATTTGCTTCAACAAAGGTAACATTAAGCTGTCTTAGTCTGATTTGTTAAAACAAAAACTGTTTGAATTTCCGGGTGCATTTTTTTTCCTCTCATTTAGTCCGTGGCGGTGACCGTGATAAACCTGTGGTGTGTATGCGGTCAGTAATATTTATTTTTTCCCTTTCAACACTTGTTGCTCTAGCCATGGGGTTCTCAGCCAGTGGGGAATTCCTCCCCCTGAAGGGAATTTATGGAGTTTAGATGGGAATTAGTACCACTATGTAGAAGAACGTAATTTTATGTAAATTAGGTAAAATCTGTAAAATTGGTGTTTGATTTAATTTACTTACGGATAAAGTGATTAAACATACGAATGTTAATTTGAAATGCATTTTTTGAACTATACTATCATCAAGAGCGGAATCATGCTCTGAACTATAGTGGATGGGGGCAGTAGAGCAGGGGAATGTTGAGACCCACTGCTCTAGCCACACTACAGTGCCTAAACTATGTGTGTAAATTGTTTTAGAGGAAATAAATACTGCTCATATAAAAAATTAATCTCGTGCATTCAGTTATATGAAGCATTTCTGTCGTAGTAGTAAAATGGATGAAAATGTTAACTTAAAAGTTACAGCCAGTGGTTCAGATTTCGTTTCTCGTTTGTTTAGTGGGTAGGTCTATTTAGGACTCACTACTCCCAGAGAAAGTGACATCACTCTCTGCAATCTCTCCCTGTTTCAAAAAGGTCGCCCTTCTCCTCTGAGCAACTGCACGGTGGGCAACCGGAGCGCGGACTGGGCCGAAGTGGAGTGCGCGCCCGGCTTCGACGGTGGCCTCCCTCAGGCCTTCCTCCTCGAGGCTTACGACGCGCGCACCTCGCGCCTCCGCCTCAACGCCACACGACACGACGCGCCGCTCTTCCGACTCACGGACCTCGCCCCCGGCTCTTCCTCCCTGCGCCTCGTGCTCTACGCCGCCAACGCCAAGGGACGCTCGGAAGCCACCGTGCTCGAGGACGTGTCCTTGTGGGACGCCGAGAAGAGAACAGGTGAGGACCTGCGATCATTTTGTTAATTAATTTCTGGCTATTATAGACTACTTCCATAACAGGGTTCAAACCGAAAGTCCATTTACGTAAATGTATGCGCTAGGTAATACGCCAGATTCGCATCTAGAAAAGTATTCACATTTTTATTTTATTCTTATTTATTGGTTCCTCAGCTAAGTACTTGAGAATAAACTAATGCTTCGATACTCCCGGCTTCCCGTTGATGGTAACAGATTGGCAGAAATATCGGTGTAGTTGCTTACACCAAGATAAATCAAATATTGTACTGAGGGTCTTGAAATGAATGTTATTCGGCGTAACTTGGTGGAATTCTCTCATATTGAAATAAAGGAGTAAAACATTACTTTGTAAAGTGTATCAGGTGCGATGACGCGCCCGAACGGTTGAATATGGTCGTACTGTGCGAATAAACTGTTGCGGAATTTTCTAAAGATATTAAATACAACTCTCTTTCACTAAGGATTGTGTACCGTTCTCTCATTCTGAGAACCATGGATCTCTCTTTCTCACATCTGTTCAGGGAACTTCTCTTTCTTTTTTTCATGCTTTCGTTTCCATTGAAAGGGCAAGTCGTGTGAACGGTTACCGATTGTTTATTACTTCAATGATAGTGACGAATGATAGCAGTTGCGCAGAAGAACATTTTCATTCGAAGCGTCTATTGTCTACAAACTAGGTCCACGCGGGTGAGTAGATCAGACTCCGCACTTGACAAGCAGAAATATTTGACTGGCATTTACTAATTCAGGCCTTCCCGGCGAAAGTGTACGTCAGGGAGCTCCCGGGTTTGACACCGGGTACTCCGGTCCATTATGGCCGACGTTTCGAAGCTCGAATTGAGCATCGTTTACAGGGGAGAGGTGAGTCTCACCTCCGCCCTGAGGACGATGCTCGATTTGAGCTTCGAAACGTCGGCCATCATTGACCTGAGTACCCGTCAAACCCGAGAGATCACTGACATATGTACTAATTCCTTTAAAAAATCTGGTTCCCAGAATATCATAAGGCATGAATTTAGCCGGCTTCACCCTTGAATTGACTTGGTCCATCTTGGTTCACCCGATAATTAGCTCCGAAGTGTTTGAAAGTTTCATGGGTCTCTTTTGCTTCACCCGCCAGTGGTCGGCGCTCCCCGGATATTTGCGTAATGTACTTGAATTAGAAGGGAAAGCTTGCCATTATATCGCCAGTACGCGTCACATGGAGTATTATATCAGTCCTCTAGTTGCATTGTTTTAGTATCCGTAGCTTCAATGCGGTTAGCAAAATGCAAAATTGGCTGGGCCAAGCCCGCCGCCTTCCCTCCTCGTTACCATAAGATGTGAAGACTGAGGTCCGAGAGCTGTCTCGTGCAGCCCTGTTATCTCCCGCTACTTTCAGTTCAGTTCATTATATTTATAATTCAGCTATTCGTTACGTTTAAAACATTCAGCAAGCAAAACAATGCTTAAAAACAGCAATAAAATCGGACCCTGCTACAGGCCATCGTCTTTTCAGGGAATGGATATTTATGTAGTATTTGGTTTCTGGCTTAACATCCACCTTACGGGAGTGGTATTGATCCGGAATTCGCCCGACGACGGCAGGAAACTCGCAAAACCACCATTTAGCGACCAAAAATGTACAATAGCACAGTAAATAAATCAAAAGTACGGTCTGTAAAAAACGATCATGTTCTGATAGCTTTTTAAGTTTCACACATAAACCTCAAATTTGTTGTGACATTTATTATTATTATTTGAGAAGTATAGAACTAATTTATTCAACTTCCAAGCGGCATGCATACATTATTTTGTGTACATAAGTTAGATGGAACATATATAAGAGAGTGGAACAGTTTATTTTTTTTAAATTGAAGTGAAATTAAAGAGCGCTTGCAAGGATGTCATTAGAAGGGCTCCATTACTTCAAGTAGCAATATGCTAGAAATGGTAAATGTTGACTGAGCTAGTAGTAAAGAAATAAAATAAGTAGGGAATTCGAGAAGGGGCTTGATTTTTCATGTCCTAGGAATTGCTCTTGAGAAAGTGACTTGTCCTTATGAAATATTCTTGAGTATCGACTCGAGACTCCCGAGTTTGTGGCGTTGAAAAGTGGTTCAGAAAATGAAGTATACCTGGGACGGGTATAAATTATGGGAGAATGCAATGTCAGTGGAAGGACGGTGAGAGGCAAGTGGCGCTTGTAGGAAGGTAGTAATTGAGTTATGGAAAAACCGTGAATGGGGAATTGTACCTTGTTAATGCGTGGAAATTTGAGATAATGTTTGAAATCCCTGAGTAATGCACTTTAACTTTTCAGGAAGTCAAATATATCTCTCATAGGTTTTCTCGCTTGTAATGCGATCGTCAGAAAACCTTATTGAAGTCTATGGCATGTTTTTTCGGAGAGATTTTTGAAGATTCTAGTTTATGCTTGGAAGAGATCCTGGAGTAATTTCAAACAAACTAAAAATCGAATGAAGACGTATCAGTTCCTCTGAGAAATCGTGGAGAAAGCATTAGTTATCCACTCTGGATATTATCTTACTTCATCCGGTGTAGAGACGTGGTTACATCCCAGCCTCACCCAAGTGGGAAAATACTCAAAGCAAACACTAGGCGCGAGGTGAGTAAACGACTGCTTTTTATCGGAGAATAGAACTCCACCCGCGATGACAGAAACTGTACTTTTCTTTCGTGGCAGCACTTGGATCATCTCAGACTGCACAAATAAACTCCTCCTAACGTATGTTGCCTCCTTCCTACCGTTCTCTCCATCTCTCCCCCTCTTCCTAGGAGGAGAGAGTATAAAAAAAGCCCTCGAACGCCAACTTCTCATCCTCCGGTTGACGCATAAAAGCAGTCATTGGGTTCAAATCCCCCTAGGGTAAAAGGGGGAAGAAGAGAGCGCTATTCAAATGACAATGGAGCGACGCAAAAATTGCCTCGCGGAGATTTATCTTCGAGTTGGGAAAACTTCCTTCTCCTCAACTCAGTCAACAGTGGAGAGAGAAAGAGGAGTGGGAGGGTGGGAGGGGAGGAGGAGTGATGCTGGGAGAGGGGGAAGAGAGGGGAGAAGGGAAATCATGCCTTCTTTCTCGGTGTCGGTAGATACTGAAGAGGGATGAGGAATCAGGAAGAAAGGAGGGGCTGGCCTCTACGGCAAAGGAATCTGATACACACATTAAACTCACCTCCCTTCTTTTCTATTTGCTGTGAAATCGGAAAATTTTACCGGCATTCCACGGGTGATGCTGCCGTCAAATTCGTAGTAATCGCCATCCACAACTTTACTCTTCAAAAGAAATTGCTCCAACTAAACAAAAGGTCTATTTCTCGTTTTTGTGTGCGGCGTTCTTTATTTTGATTGGTATGACTTTAACAGTCTTTATCTCAAAGGGATATCAATTTGACTGAACCGTAAGGCGTCAAGTTATTAAGAGCCAAGTTTCTTTCTTTTATTTTGATGAGGCCTTTTTTTGCATGCTTCCAGCAGGTAAAGGAGGAGCATCTTTCAATTAACGCTTGTGATTAAAGTCGAAATAGCACAGGTCGAGCGTGTAATTCCGGTTTTTTACTTTCACAGTACGACCAAGTAGAGTTATTATTTTTTAATTGATTGCTTGATACTTTATAATGTGTTATCTGATTGGGTGATTTACAAAATAAAATTATTGAGGGCTACCATTTATTTATTACCCTATTTTTATTCTGCGAAGGGTCCCCAGGGGGATACCCAGACACTTGGGAGATCTCGACACTTTTAAGAAAAATTGGAGGATTAAGAATAAGTATTACTTCATAGAATGTGTGTGATATACCTATAAGTTGTGCATAAACTGATACAAGGATATTACAGAGGATTCCACCGTTACATTAGCACCGAAGACTAACAAATAAATTGTTCCATGAAAGATGCCTAGAGAATGTACGGGATACAAAACGGGACAAACGGGTCTGCCACAGCTGTAGTAACATGCAAATACAACCAATTGCTCTTTTACTCACTAGTTTTGGAAGCGAATATAATATATTTTTTAAGAAGATTTTTGAGCATGTTGAGAATTCCCTGAGTTCTGGGAGAAGAATATATTTTGCAATTTATTTATTTTGGTATCCTTAAGTATATTTTTATATTTAAACAATCAACATGTATGTTATATGAATAAAAGAAAGCACACCCGATATTTACTCGTAATTTATTATTTTATAAATTAGCATAATTGTACCTGAAATTTAATTTCTTCCCTAAAAGTGTCCGGACCTCCGTTAATTACTATTTAGGTATTTAGCTACGTAGAAACCAAGTGTATACTATATTTAGCCTATAGTATGCAAGTTAACCATCTTTCGTGAGAGACATCAACTATTAACCTCAATTGAATAAAACAGCCGGGAATCCCACATTTCTATACGCTTTCACACTTTAGAAAATTATTTCCAATTTAAACTCTTTACATTGAAAAGGCATACGAAAACATAATCTGAATAACTATGTGACATTGTCCTTTATATATACATAGCATGAAGTTATTAAAATTAAATATTGAAAAAATGTGATGTTATGAAGCCTAAGTGTGGGCTAGGTAAAATACAAAGCTTTCATCACAAGGAAACTATACATCTGCATCAGCATCCGTATGATACCCTGCAAACCATCTCAAGGGTGTTAGGAAGGGGGTGATTAATCACCATCATGTGCTACACCATACCCTAATTTGGAATATAAAACTACGACTATAAATGTATTAGCTAAAATCTGCAAACTAATGTCAGGAGGTCATATTTCACCAACATGTGGTACATGCTACAAATATTAAACTATTTATATTAATGTAATGAGAAACTACATAAATGCACATAAATACAAGATCCATGCAGGAAAGATTAAAATGTTTCTGTTGATATTACGTACCATTATTGCAAGGAAAATGACACGGACATTAACTTGGTTCCACCATCCTCAAAGAGAATACTTCTGGCCATCCCCCTCTCACTTACCGGCTATTTAGGGAGTCGATGCCGAGGCTGTATCTACTTTCCCCGAAATGGATTGACGTCTATGACTGGACGCCAACCACTCATATCTAGTATGTCCGAAGGATTCTGGGTACACGGCCTCTGATTGACAATGGTAATCGACGCGGACGGCATGTTTCTAGCTTCGGAGATAATGGCCTGAGCTAGGCCGTAACAGGCGAAAGCACTCAACCGGAGTAAGTGCGGATACTGCTCGGCATCCTCCGCTGCTTCTGAAGCATGTCGGGAGACAAGTGTGTCGGTACTAGGCTGTCGAGTGGTCTTCTTTTGTTACAGGGATTACCGCTTTTCCTGAGGAACGACGCTGCAAAAAAAAGTAGAGGCGCACTCAACGCGGTCCATAACACTGCGGTGTAGTAGATTGCTGGTCAAGCATTTTAGAACATCGGACTGCAGACCTGGCATCTCGATAATTATCTCACTGATTGTCATCGAGCTATGAGAGAAATGTTTCACAGCCGAGATCACCTAAGACCTTAATAGTAATATAGTTACTTATCATAACTTTAAAAAAACTATTGCATTTTTATGCAAATTTGTATAAAAGTATAAGCAGTTTTTATTCCAATTATGGTTAACTAATAGGGATAATGGCTGCAGCGTTAGATATATCGTCAATCCATACCAAACTGTTAAAATAATATGTGGTTAACTTAAAAAATATAAATATTAAACGCTGATAGCTGTGAGCATTTTAAATGTGAATTAATAATATTTCACATAAAATGATGAATCAATTATGCATTATATAAATGCGCTTTTCCACGATTACGCTGTAGTTTTGTATATCATTATCTTTTTCACCAGATGATTTTCAACTTTACGCTTTTTAGTACTGTTACCTTTTAAATAGATAGATATTTATTTGTTCTTGGACATTATGTCTCTTGGAACATTTACAGAGAACAAGGTGTAGCGATTCACAGTCTCATTAGTGACATTAATGATACAATTTAGTTTTCGTCTGAACATTGACTAAATAATTTACACAAGGTGTGTATAGTAGAACAATAATTCATACAATATAACTAAATAAAAACAATAATATTTTAACAAAACTTAGTAGCACAAAACCATCAGCTGTAAATTTCATAATCATTATATTTTTCAAAGCATTAATTATTTTATTTACATTAATTGATATGAATGTAACCGCTTCTTAAGCATAAATCTTTACAGTAGACAAATTTACATCAGGTAAGGAAGTCCACAACCTACAGATCTTGACTTGTAACTTGGAAATGCGGGATTAATAATAACTCAGTATTTATGGAGTCATTTACTTAATGTTAATTATCAGATTTTAAAGCCACTGTTTACCAGATATATTTGACCTTGAAAGTAGCAAAATTCTGAAAAGTTATATATTTAACCCTGTAAAAATAAATGGAAAGAAAAGTTTGCATCGTATTCCATCCCTTCAATACTGTGGTAGCTCAAAGTCACTAACTATTTCAAATAGCATTTTTTACAGTAACAATGCCGTTGCTGTTTTTTTATGCTTCATTTCGTATTTCGGATATGGGTATGACTTTCATAATGCAGATATAATGAGTAGGCCGTGGAAGTTAAATCTAATTTTAATAGAAAACATTTCTGCCGCCTTCATCATGAGAAATTAACAGGAAACAAAATTTTAGGTGTACCATTGGATGATAACAGTGTTCTACTTTCTTATATATTTTTATTTCTCTATGAAACTGCCCACTACTCAATCTCAACCGCTTAATTATGGACCTGATTCCCCTCATGTGTTCACTTTTTATGTTCATGTTCGTGAAACTTCAATTTCGGTGCTTTTGAAGATACCGCGTCATATCATAAACGGGCCATGTGCAATCGAATGGTATTCAGCCGCAAAAAAATACTCAACATATACAACTCTGTGATTTTCCCAACTTTGTATTAAATCAACCTTGTATGGCTAGCCATCGACATTAATCGTACTCGTGGGAATGTATCCGGTGTTTAAAAAACTGCGAATTATTCCAACGGTGTGGATGTAAAATGACAAAAATATCCGATAATGTAAATGCATAATCGTGTTTCTGAATGCTGTACAGTTTCAGGCGTCATTTTCTGATAGCTTCTTGAGATAGAAAATCAATAAAATGGCACTAATCCACTCAACAAATAAAGTTCTCTTTCACGGCACGTGCCTCACCTTACTCAGTGTCTGACTCATGACGAAACAGTGAATAACTCCCGCAAAATTCATCTTGCAGTGTACTCTATCCATTAGCATAATTTAGATTATTATTTTGCTGGAATTGTCTACCCGCGATGAATAATAACAAAAAATGTTCAAATACGGGTAAAGTGAGTATTATTTGAATCTGAAGTCATCCACGAAAGAGAGAAACTAAGTGCAGAAGAAATGGCGGAATCGTTGAGTTCGCATTTTAAATTTTGAAGCATATTTTGAGATTAATATAAAAATGTACTTCGGAACATGCACCTAAGTGTTATCATATGTTTTTTAAAAAAAGCTTCTATCACAAAATCATTGCTGAACTGTAGAAATTTGTAACGACATGTGTTGGATCGCCTCACTTCGCAAGAAGTCTCCTGACCAAACTTTTCTCTATCTTTAATGTGCAGAGGTGGAGACGGCTGGTCCGAGCGCGCTGGGCGCCCTCACGTTCCTCGCCCTCCTTCTGGGCGCCCTGGCCGCCCTCTTCACCGTGGCGCTGGTCGCCATGATGGTCGTGCGACGGCGGCAGCTCACCGACACCGCGACGCCCAACTCGACCACGCGGCGTCGCCTCTGCTTCTGCCCCTCCACACCGCCGTTCCTCGACTTGATATGTGGCAGGAATTGCTTCTCGGCTGCGGGGGAGAGCCGGAGGAACAGGAGGGGCGCGGGCGACGGAGACGCCACCGCGGGGACCAAGGTCCCGCTTGTGTCCGGGTGCGGCGTGGACTCTGGGGGCAAGGGAGGTGACGGTGCCGGGACGACGACCATCGACGTCAGCCGGGATCAGTACGTGGTGTCGTACGTCATCAAGCAGGACCAGTTGACGCTGAAGAATGGGGGACCGAACTCCAGAATGCCGGGTGACGGGTGCCAGCCGGACATTTTGGCGGAAAAAGCGCACGGTAAGGTTAAAAAGTGTGAGGCCATGGTCCCGCAGTCCATTCGTTGATCTGCATTCACCCGTTTGATTTGGAATCATTGCCTGATGGGAGATAATAACACAGTATGTTTCGACAGCACTGATGATTTTATGTTTCGGTGAAAGGATTTCGGTTGTTGTATTAAATAAACTTGGTCGATATGTGGATATTCACTCAATGATTTAACACGAGGATTGGTTTGTATAGTTGAGGGTAGAGCTTACCCCGGACTAAGCCACCGGCGTGTGAATTACACATAATCAGGGTAGGGGGGGCATTTCCTTTCCCTGGGCCACCTCACACTACGAGGATTTTTTGTTCGAGGGCGTCCAAAGGCTTCACCCGGATTTGAACCCGGGACCCTTCGATCTGTAGCCAAGCGCTCTACCCACTACACCACCACGCTCCCTCATGTGGATATTACGATACAAAAAATTACCTTGGTATTAAACATAGAAATATTTACCTTCTATTCCAATATTTACCTTGGTACCTACTCTAGTCGTTAGCCGTTGTAAACATGTAACGATTTGAGTGATTTCATGTTAGTTTTTAATCTGTTTAGAAAATAGTTTCCCGATGGCTTATTTAACAACTCTTTTCATTTTAAATCTGAAGTTTTTTCGTACCACATGGACCAAGGCATATATCTTTTTCCTTAATTAATACCTTAGATGTTTTACTATGTAACATGTTAAATTAGATTAATCGCAGAATTATTGTGACATTGCCAACATTCCTTTACTCATGGAGTATATATTTATATGGATGCCTTTATAAAGCTAGATCTTTAAGAGATTCTGAATTACAAACATTACACTCTAGCCTTAAGATTTAAAAAGTAATACAACGGCCTGTCCCATGTCATAATATTCCCCCTGCCCCGTGTTATAATTTTCCCCCGATTTTTTCAAAGACGTATAGGATTGGGCTGGGCGTTATTGGCCTGGAGGGCCTCGAATTATTCACACATTATTCTCACTCCGCTAAACGTAACCAGAGTTACTAAAGATAATTTCCTATATGTAATGGATATTTGATGCTTTATTGCTAACTGGATACTTGTGAAATTATTTTTGCAGATCCCTAGGTAATTCAGTGGTGTGATAATTACCCTTTACCTCATCTTCGGCGTGAAACAGGTACCGTGTCAGCCAAGAGGCCAGAGTTTCTGTTCCATAAAAAGAGCGACGAGCATGCGGCTTCAAACTTCCCGCCAGCGCAGTGGGAGTGCACCAGCGAATCGCGGTGGCTGCCACCGCTGTTGTCTCCTACGTCACCGAGGGCAGCGCCGCCTGTTGTCCTGCGCGTGCGCACGTCACCATCTCCACCGCTGCTCCTCGACAGCGATGTTCCCTCGTCGCCTAAAACTGTAAGCACGAGACGCTCTTACGCTTAGATGTTCAACGTAGATAGTGGTATTGCACAGCGAATGTAAACTTTTACCTCATAAGAATTTAAATACTCTGGTGAACTATAAATTTTTGCTATTAGAGATCTGTTTGCTAAGCTACTCAAGTAAATAATATGAAATTAAGGAATTGGAATTTTTGTAAGAGTTTATGGTCCCCACCAGTCATTAAAAATTGTAGTGACATTAAAAAACACATAGTCAAGGGCTTAGCTATTTATTTATAGTAAAATTAAAACTGTATTTAATAGTAAAACAATATTTTTAACTTATTTGGATGTAACGAAACCATTGACACATCTAATAACTTTCTTATTCTTGTCTTATACTAGGGTTTCAACTACATCGTGTAGGTGAATCAGGTAGCCTTTTCACGGTGATGCACTTGTTAAGTTCACTATCACCTTAGTTTAAGTTGCGAATTCAGCTAGTATTCATTATTTTTATTTCTGGTATAATTACCATCATCATGAGTAGTCATAAATCCGAAGATTAGTTTGTAGCAGGTCTCCAATCCTCTCTCCTCTCCGCCAACCACTTCATTCCTAAATAATTATCCACTTACAATTAGATGTCATTAATAATTTACCTGATGCATTTAATTCTTAGTCTTATTCTGTAAATATTCCCATTCATTCTTCGTTCCAATAAACTGTTGCGTCACAAAATGTGCCAGCATTGTCTTCCTCTTCGTCTTCGCAGTTTTTTCATTATATTTCCTTTCTCTCCAACTCTCCGTAAGACTTCTTCGTTTCTGATTCTCTTCGTCCATTTGACCTTCGTCATTCTTCGCTAACATCACATCTCCGTTGCTTCAAATCTATTTTGCTCTGTAGCTGTTACTGTCCAAATTTTACTTATATTTAAGAGTATGCTCTAAATAGATGTTTAAATAAATTATTATTGAAGCATATTATTCCATACCTGTTATTATAATTTCACTACAAGAAATTGTGTATCCGATTTCTGAATTCCCGATCAGGCGGAAAGGGTATCATTGCATCTGTCTAAAAATTTACATTTATCTTTCAGGCCGCATTCAGTCAGGCATACCCACCCGTGAATGTTCAAGGAACAGTAACGCCACAGAAGGACCATTACCAAGACATTCTCCCGGCTTCGGAGAGTAAGAAGACGCCAGAGTACGAATTAAGTGGGAACATAATCGAAGAGAAACTCCGTTCTCGAGAGATCCCGGAGAGTTGTGTGTGAATGACTCAATGTCGAGGGGGTAACAAAGGGAGAAACAGGAAAGATAAAAGACTGTCCTAACTTTAATGAAAGTGAAGGAAAGGAGGTGTAGTTGTTACGCGCCTGACCGAATATGTGGAACTTAATTGTCAAACGAAATCATTTCCTGCTAACGGCTGAGATAACTTGGGCCATTCGTTTGCTATTACAAAGCTCCATTGTTTCAGGCTAATCAAAGCTGACGAATTTTATTACTTCATAGATTGCATAATAAGTTTAATAGGCCGTTGTTTTCTACTCCGTGGTTTTTCTTTTGTACTGAATTTTATACACTTCCAAAATTGGAGTACATAGGCCAGCGCGGAGAGTTGATTACTCTGAAACAATGACGTGTTGAATCGAATAAATCGACTACTACACGACTCATATAGAGAATAAAATGCATGGGAGATTGGTTGTTAAACAATTTGTTGGAAGTAAGCTTCTGATCATATCAGGATTCCAACCTAACTACCGGTTGATGTTAGATAAAAATTTGACATCGAAAGTTTTCATTATGGGGCTGTAATTATGTTTTTTATCCTGATTATTAATTTTAAGCAATGTGTCCTGTTCTTCTGTTAGCTTCTGTTATGATTGTAAAGAATGGTTATGCCTCCTGAGTGATGTGTGGTGTATCGGGTATTTTTTTACAGAGCATGAGTTTTTGGAAACATTTAAGCATTTCGTATTTTATAACCAGTGTAACCTGTGTATGAAGCATATAGAAATCCTACTCTTGTACGCGTCTAAGCATTTTTTCACGAGGAAGAGAAATATTGTGAATTGAAAAGGAGAAGAAAAAATGACAAAGCGGTAGCACATCGATGTTAGTGCGCACCGAAATAAAATTTGCCGTTGTTATAGCAGAAGAAAAGTGAAAATTATTTAATTCGTTTCATGTACATTGATTTTATTTTTAAGTGATTGCCGCTGGAGCGAATAAAATAGTGAAACGATGCAACATTTTTAGAAGATCTTCGCAAGTAATTTTTGTTTTAGTGCATCATTATTTTTGCCTCTAACTCGGTGTTTTCCTTTCCTTCCCATGTAAAATCTTCGAGAACGAGATAATTAAAACTTATGATCCTTTCTTCTCTCCCTATTTCCGCAAAAAAAGTGTTCAAAGTTGTGGGCATTGTGGAGTCGACATTCGAAAGGAAATCTCACGCACCAGCTGTGTCGTTGTTGTGCATGCGACAATACTTCTTTACGGATTCGCTGTTATTGTGTTTCAAGTCGTATTTCCCGTGCCCTCAAAATTGTGTTGTTCTTATTGTTGTTGTTGAGCGGTCGAGCAGATGGGTCTATCCGCCCGGGTCCATTCCAGATCGGAGCAAGTTTTTCGTGTTGTTCACTGGGCAGACCCGCGTGGGAAAAAGCACCGCGCCTAATTATTGTGTCGAGAGTGATGAACTTACCTTGAGTTCGGGCGAATTGTGGGAGAAAAGTGCATCCCTCTATGACATTGAATGTTGCTTTCCAAGTGGTTTCAACTCTGTGGCTGATCATGTGTGTTATCCGAAGGTTGGTGAGAAAATAAATAATTTTGCAACAACTCTTCAGGTATTTAAGATTATTATAAATCCCCTCACAGTTTCTCCAGTCTATACTTTTGCTACCGTCGTTGTAAAATATTATCCGAGCTTGGGGTTGATCATGTAGTAAAAGAAAAGGTTCGTCTTCAACTGACATCCAAGGCCACCTATGTTGCAATAACATAAAAACGATGACACTGCAGAAAGCCTGTGGCAGATAGGCCTGTTACAATACACCACGGAATGATATAGCAGATTGGCAGTGTTAAAGCAATACATAAAGATGGTGATAATATTTATTTTATATTTGTGTCGTGGTCTTATAATATTCTCTGAAACCTCAGCAAGGAAGTACGAATCCCATTGTACCTCAGCCTCTTTTTAATTTTAAAAAACTTTTAATTTTTTGTCAACTTCTTTTTTGTTCGTTTAGTTAATATGAAAGTCGTGTTTTCTGCCCGATTGAAGTTCGTAAGATGGCTGAATAAAACTTCACCCTGTGGATAGTCGGCGTTAGGAGTGCATTATGTTTCCAATAAAGTGCCAGGAAAATGCACTTTTTTATGTGTTGGGAATAAATACCGTAAATTGCAATAATTGGTGCGCAGTAATTGGTCTTAATACACCTTCGGGTGTTTTATTTACGGTTTCTCGGGCGTATAAATGTTTTTATCATTCGGGCGGCTGTGAGTGTTCTGCTTTAGTTGACCATTAAGTATATCTTGCTTATAAAATTAGAACACTGTAAATTTATATTCATATGTTACCTAAGGTGACCAGATTTTAACATTCGTAAAGCGGGACACCATTGACCGGGGGGGGGGGGATCTTCTAGAACTTAACATTCGTAAAGCGGACGGACGGTTTAGGACGGGACGGGACCTTGACGGTGGATCATCGAATCGGCTCCTAAACCGCCAAGGTTTTATGGTTTACCAAAAATCCACAAGGAGGGAATACTTCTACGACCCATCGTGAGCGCCATAGAATCACCAACCCACAAACTTGCCAAATATTTGGCCCGTGAACTGTTGCCTTCCTCCAGAAAGACATCAACATACGTCAAGAATTCCGCCCACTTCATTGAGATTATCAAAAAGGCAAAAATAGGCAAGGAAGACTTCTTAGTGAGTTTTGATGTAGTCTCCCTTTTCACCAACATCCCGATCGAAGACGCTGTGGAAATCATCAAGTCACTCACAACGGAGGGCCTCCCAGAAGACGTCCCGAAGATGGTGGGATTTTGTCTAAAAAACGCCTATTTCCTCTGGAATGGGAAGTTCTACAGACATACGAAAGGCGCCGCCATGGGATCCCCTCTTTCCCCAGTAATCGCTATCCTATATCCTATCGCATGGAAGATTTATAACGCAAAGCCCTGCAGTCATACAGCAAAAAGCCAAAACTCTTTGTGAGGTATGTAGACGACACGTTTGCGATATGGCCCCATGGATTAGGTGAAATGCAGAAGTTCCTAGAACACCTTAATGGACAAAACGCCTCCATAACCTTCACCATGGAAATGAAAATGAACAATCGCCTGCCTTTCCTGGACATCCTGGTTGAGAAGAAAGAAGATGAGTCTTTAGGACATTCCGTTTTCCGGAAAAAGAGCCATACTGACCGATATCTCCACGCAGACTCCCATCATCACCCTCAACAGAAGAACGCAGTTATAAAGACCCTGTTATAGAGAGGCTGTCAGCACGGCTTTCGGAAAGGTAGATCATGTGAAACACAGCTCGCGCTCTTTCTTCATGACGTTCTCAAATCTGGTAAATCGAAAAGACAAGTGGACGCATTATTCCTAGATTTTAAGAAAGCTTTGGATACGGTACCTCACAACAAACTTTTATACAAATTACAGTCATGCGGGCTGAACGAAACAGTAGTAAACTGGATACGCGACTTTCTGAGTGATCGTCAGCAAAAAGTAGTTCTTGACGGAATTAGCTCTGATGTGGTCAAAGTGACATCAGGTGTCCCACAAGGAAGCGTAATCGGCCCCCTTTTGTTCATTATATACATAAATGACCTATGCTCTCGAATTAGCAGTAAAATACTTTTATTTGCTGACGACGCTGTCATCTATCGCGAAATTAGTGATCACTCTGACTTTGAAATTCTATCATCGGATTTAAACAACGTCCATGTGTGGAGCCAAGAGTGGGGACTCGAACTTAATCTGAGCAAATGCACGGCGGTACATTTCTTGCGGAGGTCGTCCAACTATCCCCATGTATATGCTGTGGATTGTGTTAACATGAAGGCGACAGATGAAGTGAAGTATCTGGGAGTTACGATAACCTCGAACCTATCGTGGGGAACACATATAAGAAATATTTGTGGCAGAGGTCTGAAGAAGCTAGGATTCGTCAAGAGTACTGTGGGAAGATTTTCAGATGAAAAAGTAAAAGAGAGGTGCTATTCGCACTCGTCCGGCTACACCTTGAATATGCAGCGAGCATATGGGATCCGGTGCAGAAAGACTTAATTCGGGAACTTAATAAAATAGATGGGAAAGTTGCGCGATTCGTCAAAAACAGCTACGGGCGTACAGACAGCGTTACACAGATGTTAAACGAATTAGATTGGGAGCCGCTAGAGACTCGGAGGCTGCGCGCTAGGCTTAAATTACTTGAGCGATTAAGAATAGATATCTTTAAGAGCGACACGGAGAACATCATATTAGAACCCCACTATATTTCCAGGTCCGACAGAAACGATAAATTAAGAGAGATATTTTGCCGAACGGATAGGTATGGGAATTCGTTTTTCCTCCGAACAATAAGAGCCTTTAATAAATGCTAGGCGTAATTTCATTAGAGCGTTTCCTTTTTATATTTAAACGGCTGGTGTCCTAACACCCCCCGCCACACGCCTATTGAGGCGGCTTGCGGGGTAGTATGTAGATGTTACACCGATCATGCTCCCTATTTGACGCTGCTTCCATAGCCAAAGAAAAATAGCATATCCTGAAAACCTTTCAGATGAATGGCATTCGTCAAGAAACACCTCCATATGAAAAACGATTGAAAAGATCTTAAAAGTGAAAATCTTTTCGGCTGCAACCCTCCGCAGAAGTCTTCGTGACTACGTCACATGCCTGCCTCACGTCAAGTCCCATGCAAGGCGGTGCCCTTTTGGTCATAGGTTTGAATGCCCAAATAGGTACCCTATTATCTTGGACAGAGTCTAGTACATCATTTTTTTCACTTATTTTGCATGTGAAATCGGGGTAAAAATATTTTTTCCCCATCATTTTGTCTCCTGTGGCTTTTTGCATTGTGCCTTCGAATGGAGATGAAAAAGGTACGAACGCCACCATATCTCGTGCAGCTCTGCAGTTGGTGTGTTCCTCTTTTTTCATTTTTCATCTCCTTTTTTTATCCATTCATCCCCATCCCCCAATCCACTCCCGCTTAGGACTAAAGGGCGCTCCGAAAAGAGCTCCCTAGTCTTGCGGAAGAAGCCATGGTTACGGGAACCCAATGGAAAAGCCTTCCGGTTAAATATGTATGCAACCTTGCTTGCTGTTAAATCCACTCGGGGTAGCAAAGCCGGAGCTGGGCTAGGTGTGCCGCTGTCCTTGGGCTGTATCCTCTCATTCCAGAAAAGCCACCACGGCTACCTCGCAATGAGTGCTTCCTTTTTCCTCCTTCTCATTCGCTGAGATACCCTTTAGAATTGTTTCTGGCAATGTTGTTACCGTTTTGCGGTGGTGTAATATTTCTAGATCACCAGTTTTCATAAATATGACACGGTGACATCCATTAACTCGTTCCTTCTCCTGCTTACCTTGCAGTTGGTTAAGCCTTGCCTGAGATAGGCATTATCTTATTTTAGGGTAACTGAATGTCAAATTTTCCAGAGTATGAGAGTCTTTAGAAAATAGGCTACAATTTTATATCGAAATTTGCCGCTATATTTGGCTGACGTAGTTGAGTGATTTAATCATTGATGTCCCAAATAGTAGGTGGATCCTTGTCGTATGCTCGCAGTTAATAATGCATAAAACATATTTTCATAAATTTTATATCTGCAATTTTATTGCCACTTCCCTTATATGGAAATAGAATTACTATTTTCTGATCTTCAAAGGCAGCTCAAGAGTGAATACATCCAGTTTAAGCCTAATCGATAGAAGTGTTTTTTGTGAAAACATGTGAAGAAGTATTTTCACGTGTTATTTTTGCAAAAACATGTGAATAAGTATTTTCAGTTGGGTATTTAAATAAACCGTCAGGTCAGTAAGACCATTTATCGAAATCCTTTGCTACCCGCAACGTGTCTTGCTTTTGAAATGAAGAAAGTTGAACTTAAATAAGTGCCCATGCCGGTAATTTGCGACATATATATAACGTTTTTGCAGAAAGTCGTTAATATCTCTGTGAGGTCGACGTAGTACATTATAGATGCCACAAAATTAAGACTGGAATGCAGAATGTAAAATAATAGCCTCAAGATAGGCGGTTTTAGAACGCTATATGACAAATAATTATCCGTACAGAAGCAGAAGCACGAGACGTAAAGAGCAAAAAGTATCCACGAAAATACTACATCACAGAAAAATAATGAAATTATGATAATTTAGCGTGGTGGAAATCGGTTAAATAATAATACCTGAAGATACATTTCTTCCGGGTATTACACCGCGTAGGTCCATTGTTCAGGGACGACAGTTTCGCCGGCGTTGCAGTCGGCTTCTTCAGGTCAGTGAAGAAGCCGACTGCAACGCCGGCGAAACTGTCGTCCCTGAACAATGGACCTACGCGGTGTAATACCCGGAAGAAATGTATCTTCATACTCATCAACCCGCGGAAGCCTACACAAGGAATAATACCTGAATGTACGAGTATCTACATCGAAGAATTGTGGAAGTATTTTTATCGGAAACGGACTCAAAAACGTTTTCCAAAATTATTAGCAAAATTGGGTATGAAACATGTAAAATTAATTTGGATGATGCTGAATAGCAGCTCATGAATGATGAACTTTAACCCTAATATTTGAACTATCTCTATACTATTTGAATCGATCCTAAATTGCAAACCAAAGTTCTTTGAGGCATACATGTGGTATACAATTCCCCAGATATACGTTTGATAAACGTCAATAGCAAGATGACATAGTCTTTTCATCAACTTTAAGTGAGAGCCAGGGTTTTCGTATAATGCCCCAGGCTGTGGATTAGTTCGCGTGAGAATTATCCTTGGGGAAACGTGTGAACATTGGGTTTCATACCGAGAAAATATTTAACCAGGGATTATAAAACCGAACTCATATGAAACACTTGCGAATGTTTGGAGTTCAAGATGTTCACGCTTTAATGTTTAGTCTCGTAAACGTGGACCTCATCCCATAAATTATAAGTTCTTGGCATACTGATACACCCAAACTTGATCCGTGCTGTGACAGGCATGGACATATCGGAGGTCAGAGTGAATCTGGGATAGTGACATGATTTCAAAGTTAAACCGTGCTCTTGTAAGTCTCAGAGTACTTCAATTGAAATTCCCACCTGTTTGACGGAATCCGTATATCCGCAACGAATTTGCAAGTGGATATCGGCTCGAGTAGGTACCTTTGTATTTTAAGGCCGTATAGCACTTTGATAGATTTGCGAAACGCCTGAATTACTCACTCATGAATTCACCAATTCATGAAATAGCTGTAATTCCCTACGCCCTCGGTTCATACAGGATTCTAATATAGGAGGGCTCACTTAGCGAGGATTAAGGAGGGGGAAAAAAGCTCTGATCTGAAGACCTAGTGAGGCTCGAAGCTGCTTGAGCTATTCCTCTTCGTCATGATCACGTATTATCCTGGCTTCACGGATGTACGAATGTGCAGACGAGAGTTGAGCGTGATTATTGCCTTAATTCAACGCTGCAAATTGATTTTCGCTCACACCAATGCTAATGTGGTTGATAATCATCTTTAAACCCACATTTAAAGCAACATTAAATGCATCATTATCAGAAATTTTGTTTTTAGGGCTATTTGAAAGCATGTTATTTTTACGCGTATTTTTAATAGGTAGCTGAAACTCACCTCTGTCCCATATATTTAGAGATATCTTAGCACCACTTCCTTGTCCTGGAGAGTATTGCACCATGTAATGTCAACCTTTTGGTGTAGCATAGTCAATACAAAATTGAATTTGTAGGAAGAGTGACGCTAATTGTTTGTGGGTGAAAATTTCTTATGCATGGTCATGATACCGCAGCACCTACCCATTTTTTCGTCGAGAAATATACCATCTCCCTAAATTTCCTTTTTATATTATCCAATTAAAAAATTACGGTATGAATCTAATACTCTGCAGCACCGTCACGATTAACATGACCAAGGATTGTTTTTTACCCGACTCCTAGCATACAATCTTGTATCTTTCCGCCTGACCATCTCTTTACACTTCATCTTAATATCTTGTGCATACTATTTCCTCCACCTGTATTTCTCAATGGTTATGCTTGGCCTCCCGTTGTAGTTCTTATTTATCTTAGAGTTTGAGTTGACTTTTGTGCTGCATTTCCTACAAGTAATATTTAAGCTAATTACTGAGCCTTATGAAGTGCTGAGTTTTTTTTCTCTTGCCCTCGCTATATTAAATACTAACAAAGAGTTCCAACATTTATATTTATATGTTCTTTTTTAACCAGTTGTAATTTTATGAGTTTCAATGCTCATGATGAAGTATAGTGAGGAGGGAGGGCATTCTCTTTGATCTCGAGGAAATTTATGATGCAGAATTTTATTCCCTTCGAATTTCCAAAGAATCAAGCTCTATGAGGTCATTACCTGACAGATTTCAGCTGAAGCTTAATAGTGGCGTTGAACTAAATTATATTTGCTTTCAAAAGCAATTAAATTCTCTATCATTTTTGCATGAATTGTGACCATAATCGCTTATATTTTGAAAAAAAAAACTTTCAGTCGATAATTTGCAAAATAAAGAGTTCAAATGAAATTTTGGAGTGATATTTTACGATTACATAATGCATGGCCTAAAAGATCTTTTGCTCCATGTATAGGTAATTTGAACCTGAATGAATCAATGTAGTCATTGCAATTTTTTTATTTTCAAAACATATAATTATGAAAAACTCTGCCGCAAGCAGGGATTTTCATAGTTATATATGTTATATAGTATTATATCTTACACATATAGTTACACCGTGATTTTAAAAACTCTTTTTAATTCCTCTTTTTCGTTGATAACTATCTATTATCTGGCAATACCTTTGGTTGACGCCCATCTCATCCAATTGCTACCACTCGGTTTTTATTTGATGGATCAGGTTTTCAACACTCTAATTTATTCAAAAAGCTACTTTATTTTCCAACTTTTGAGTTGAAACTTACATTAAGATAGCTTCTGGAAGCATGATATTCAAGAAATCAATAATATTTAGTGAAAAGATCCTCATAATAGCAGCTGTAACGCGATAAATTTGTGTTTGCTAGTTCCCCACTGACTGCCATCTGCAAGTTCTAACCTTGGGAAAGTTTATAACTGTTGTAATATAGAAAACGATATATACTTCTTTTACGAATGGTATTTTACTGAAAATTGGTAGATAATTTGTTGCAGTATCTATTGTGTTCTAAATTAAAGTGAGATTTTAACTAAAGAAAGTGAAAATTTCGATGAGGCTAAAAGTTGTATCGGGCTTCGAAATTAATTCAAAACATTATCTTTAGCGAAGAACACCATATGCTCACCTTTCTTTGGAAATATTCTCCCTGGAAAGACTAAATGCATGGACGACTATACGAAAATCTGTTCTGTTAATGGGCATGCCGGAGGAACTTCCTTAGGCCTGGCTTGAGGAAGTTATGAATGCATTCGCAGAACTAGTATTTCTTTTGAATGGGCTTCATTTAAGGTGAGCGGCCAAACGTTGACTCATATATAGGAACGAATGGTGAAATTAAGATGTATGAGTAGACGTGCCAAAGTACTCAAACAATATATTCAATTCACGCCTTCCAAAAAGTTCTGCCCAGAGCCTCGAATTACTATTAGCTCCAAAAGAGCAACCGAACAAAACTGTTTTTCATAGAAACGAATATTTTGGAACAGTAAATGAAATAGTATTACCTTACCTCAAGTGCACATATTTCTTTCAGTAAAATATGCACGTTATCCGCGAAAAAAAAATTCACTTCATGGTACGAGAGGATATAGAAGTAATCATTCCTCCAGCTATCAACGGTACATGGTGTCTATCCGTATACACTGCAAGTATTTGGGAATCGGGACCCATTCAGACACATTCCATCAAAGCATATCTCAATCAACATCGCTGTTTTGCCCAAGTATCTTTTCCTTAGACCCTTCCTTCTATTGCCTGGTAATTCTAACATCCCCTGCCACATGCAATTTGCGGTGTCTCGCAGGATGGTGCATCGATTTAAATGTGTCTAACACAGTAGGTAATGCAAAAGGAGGAAATATTTTTCATTTTCTGTGTCAAGTACATGGAGGCCAGGAAAAAATGGGTGGCCAAGATTTTCAGTTTTTTATATTAATTAGGTCTTTATTTATATATAAGAATTTCCTAATGCCGTCGCTCAGACATAATTTCATATTTTGATGGATATGCACAGAAGAGTGTTAACCATTCGACCGTAGAACAGCATACGTCCCCAACCACGGGAGTTGTACAAGGTCATACATCGAGAATATGTGCTGGCCGTGCTTCGCTTGGAGGTTGTATAACCTGGTAAAGGTTCGCGGAGTTGGATAGCCACGCAGTCGGGAAAGAAAACAAGTGCCAGTGAGTTCTGTCCGCAAAGAAGTTTATTTTCCCTCCTCATTCTTCTTCGAGAGTCATTCTTGAATACTTCGAAGAAGTGGTCGAGAGGACACATCACGGAAGTTTCTCGGGTGATGTTATCAAGCGTGTGCGTGTATGAGGAAGAAGAATCGCTCAGAGGAACATCGGGTGGACACCATGTCTTAAACGGGAGGTCTGCGGCATCCAAGAGCAGGTGAAAATGCCACATCGAAGCCCAAACAGGTAAGAGATGCGTTTGCACTTTCATCGAGAATGGTTTTGCCCGCGATTCTGGAAGAATACAGCAATTGTGTCGTCTTATTGGTGTGAGCGTTGGCAGTGGACGAAAGAATTTGGGGCCGTGCGCGTTATTGGGAATCATCATTTGAATGCTTTTTCGATATCACTGTTGAAATCAAATTTGCAAAGGTTTTTATATAGAGTTACGGAGTTTTTTTTAACATTAAGGTCTAATAACCAATTAACTAATCGTAGAATGTTGCATTTTTTTCTGTTTCTGCAAAACGCCCTCTGACTTCATTTCATCCATCGATCAAATGCCCGTGGTTCGATTCTTGGTGAAGACAGATAATGTTACAACGTATTTTCTAAATCTTTATACTGTTGTATTTCCGGCAAAAGTGGACATCTTCACAAAGGCCTTTCTAAAGCACATATTACATTGAATCGGGAATAAGAGGGAAGAAGCGATGGATGAAATGACGGCCGTTATGGGAAGGTTGTCCTTCCATTCAAGTTTAGAATCCTATATCTGTGGCAATTTTTGAAATATTAAAGAGATTATTTGAAAATGATCATTGTCATGGCCCCCTGCACGACAACGTAAATATCAAAAATCGTGATACACCCCCATTGGAACAGTCCACTCCCTGCCGTGAAAATGTTTGCGGTTGCTGTTGAGCTCCATGGGCAGCCTTTATTCATCATACACTGGCCGTATTTCAATCCGTGTTGTGGTGTCCTGGCGGTACTTTTAAACTTTCCCCATTCAGAAAGTGACGTCACAATCGCAGCCTTCATGCAAACTTCACGACCGCGAAAGGGCTGGTACGGGTTAGTAAGATAAAAATAGTACCCTTGGAAAAGGCTTACCAGATTATACTAATTCATTATGGAGTCCACTATATTAGAGCCGTGAACATCGTCAGAGATCATGAGGGTGAATGTTAATGCATTTGTTAATTATTCTTCCATTACTAAGTGAAAAACTTCTGTAATATTCCTGAATAATCAAATTTTTTTGTTAGTAAAATTAGTTCAAACAAGTTCTTTGCGTTTTCATGAGGTATACCAAGGTGGTGGCGGTCGTCACTCATTTGTTTGACGTATTTTTAGACCACATGTACTATGTTAGAATATAGTTTCCCAACAAACGGAGCATCGCCACTATCGTATTGGGGGAAAATTGCCTTCCTTTCTGATGGAATATTATTCTTAGGTCTCGGCCACGATGAGGGAAATTCAAGCACGGCAAGTTGATGGACTAATCGTTCCAGTCGGTGATGGATTCCTGCCCCAAGCGTGTTTTGCGCTGGCCACGAGGCGCATTAGATAACCTAGTATGCATTTGAAACGTTCCATTGAACTTTCTCACAAGGCTCAACCGAAAACAGACAATGATAAACAGGTTTCCGTAAGCAAAACTCCGTAGGTTAGACCACAGGTAGCTTCTCGCTGAAGCACTCATGGCAGTTGATTGCTAGGTTAGATGGAATGCGGATATGAGTTCATTTGCTTTTGTAGATACGTTATTTTCTCTATGACGACTTCCACGGATATTTAAAAAATTGCCTCAAGTCCCGGAGAGTGAGGATAAATCGATGTGAAAATTGAGTTATGCGCATCTGTCACTCAGATATCGAGGGCAATGGATTTGAATATAAATATTATATTGCAGGCTAAAATGCTACAGGGAGGGGGATGAGACAATGGCAACACAAAAAAGAAGCGGAAATCAAGATGCACGTCTCTAGATGATGATTTCAGCATTCGTTAATATCTTACTGACAATCCTATTACTGCTGGTGGGGTGGCTAAAGAGGACGTTTAACTTAAAAGCACCTGTACAGAGAGTAGCGGCCTCCATGAAGGTGTTATGAGAAATTGCAGGATTTTATTCTAATTTAAAGGTATACAGTAGTGCACTGTGTTATTTTGCTTTCAAAGTCGTCTAAAATATTTATCCTTTGGGGAAATAAGGTATAGTCGTAAATTTCATAATAATTAAATATTGACTCTCCATAAAAATGGCAGACGAGCCCAAACCACTCGGTTAAGTGCTGCTGAACCGTTCAGCATTAATATAGAATGTGCTTATACTCTCCCATCCATGCATTGTCTATGACTGCAGTGCACTATAATTTGTACAAAGAATGATCTTCGGATTGTGGGAGAAGGGGGTTGATGGGTATAAAGAGGATTTTGAAAGTAAATCCCCTTAAATAGCTCCCCTTTACAAATTCAAGCCACTCAAATAAGTTCAACTAATGAATAAATATGCAAAAAAAGTGAGAATTGCAATAGCCCAATCAAGAGAAAAGCTTTTCTCATAAAATTTAGCCACATTTTTTTGTGTTCTTCGTTCCAAAAGATTGACATCCAGCATAAAATTGCACAGCTCTTCAGCATTTTCCTCCCTCTTCTTACAATGCTGCTTATCACTCACTTTTCGGCATTTGGAGTAATACGATCAAAGATTTCTCAGGAATAAACTAAAATATGAAAGTTAACTATTACTTATTCAATTGAGCAAATAATTTACAACTTTGCACATATTTTAATGCATTAATAATCTAATAAATAGTTAGACAAAAAACTGATAAATATACGGAAAGGTTTTATAAGTAGAACCCTCTGAGACGACTTCTGAATTATAAAATAATCATTTCGCTGTGTGCCCGTCATTAGAAATTCCAACAGCCCGAGGAGTGGGATGGTTAAACTGAAGGCCCGATTGCAAAACCACAGCTATTCTTTTAATAGTCTTAAATTCTTTCGTGATTGGACTGAACTAGAACTGTCCGCCTCCCTCTCCGTGGAGAGAAATACCATGGTAATTGGTCGCATTCTATCCATAGTTAACGATATTATTTCTTTCAAGGATTGAAAACATTTATCCTTTCCCAGGACGTGTTGAAGGACCCCGTACAAGTGGATCGGGTAAATACGGATAAATCGGGATTCAAAATTCAATTTAACAGCTTTTTTTGTCGGTCATGCGTTAGCCTTTATCTCGGTGTACACAGAATCAAAGGTTCATCCAACGTGGAGACTGAAAAAAGACCACTAATAGCGTGTGATGTATTCGCTCAGTTTTGTTATTAATTTACAATGTGCATATATTACCGCTTATTGATGAACCCCTGTTATATAATATACTTGCCCACGGTGTTTCCATAAAACCAGTTTCCCCCTGATTCCAAAGGTGCTGAGGAAGGCGTTGAGTTTTATCATTATTAAATAGTTATTTATGAGGTGTCACCCGCTTCTATAATAAGCATCCCTATGGTCTTGGCTATTTGAGGCCGATCAACAATCCGCCACAGACTTGTCATTCAAATCAAATTCGTAGCTTCTGTGAAATAGTACCTATGCACGAGTGAGCGGAAAAGTTTGCTGATTGTAGAAAAACTTGTCCTAAACTTAGTCTTAATTATTTGCTTTGAAGTTATTTCTCCTTCAGTGTCCCCATACACAAATACAAACAATGGGACAAAAAAGGTCACCCCAAAATTTAAAGGGATGGTTCACCTTACCCTCGGAAGGAATCGTAAGTTTTCATGGCAATTTAATTTAGCACCCTGATGATAAATAATTGAAATAGTAGTGGTCGTTTAGTTCTTTGGAAATTCAAAATTTAAAGGGATGGTTCACCTTACTCTCGGAAGGAATAGTAAGTTTTCATGGAAATTTCATTTAGCATCCTGATGATAAATAATTGAAATAGTAGTGATAGTTTAGTTCTTTGGAAATTCCTGAGACATCGATTATAGTCATCTTCTTTGTTCCACTTCATTGCAACTAACGCTGGATATGTCTGTGCTATGGTTTTTACTTTAAGTTTTAACTATCTGTATTATTTTCCCATACTCTTTTTCCTTTTAGCTTTCAAGATGAAAACTCATGTATTTGGTGTTTCATAGATATTGGAAGCAGATGCAATAGACAGTTACATTTTCCTGACATTTTCAATTCCACGTGAAATTTTTTTTGTTAAATGAAGAACTTTAATATTCAAATATCATGATGATTCACAAGCCGCCATTTAGGAGTTACGAGTGATACTATGTATCTGGAAAAAATTAAACCTCCGAGTTGAGCACTATGCACATATTTGGCAATATACTGTACATTTATTAGTGGATTTTCTTCGAATCATAATTAAAACAATATATCTTGCTAAAAATTATATCTGATTGTAACATTAATAGTCTAACTAATGGAAAGTATTTTAAGTGTAACGAAAAGAAAATAAGAAATATGTGAAATGAATAACCAACAATCGCTATCTACTTCCTTGTGTTAATGGAATATTTCGATATGATGGTATCTTCATTTGAAATTAACCGGTGTTGCTTTCTCGCGCAGTCCCAATGATCACCCCTTTTTTCTGCTTAAAATTCTCCAAAACACATCCAATCTACCCAACACAAAATAATGCTCCTTTACGGTGGTCACTTCCTCTAAAGCCCACCCTGATACTCGCCTGCTACCCCTTATTCCTTGCACTTCCTCCCCCCCCACCTTTAACACCTTTCCCCCCCAATGTCTTCCCTTCTGTGAACCCTGCCGCTCGAACCCACTCATCCCCTTCCCAGAATTCCCCACTCTCCTCTTCGCATTCATCCACTACATCCCTTTTTTAAGCTCCTTCCATTTACACCCCCTTTTTCCCCTTGGCGTATTCGCTTTCCTTTATATTTATATATTTATACGCGTATACGGGTTTCTGAAAACACACTTTTCCTCTCTGCCCTCTGCGAGAAGCCGTATCGATATTCCCCAAGCTACGGCATGCAAATTTTACGCAAAAGGCTCCCATATCCCATCTCTTCAGGCGCATGAGACATAGAGAGAGAGAAAAAATTATTATAATACAGCGGGACCTCCCGGGCATTATTATAGCTGTTGTTTTATTTCCGGAAAGCCCTTTTTTATCTCTCGCGAAGCGCTTAAAAAAATCTGATTCGCCTCCTACGATAACCTGGCAATTTTTGGGCAATTTTATTCCCAAGAAATTTCCCGCAGCTTAGAATGGCGTGAAAGTAAAATTTGACGGCAAGGTTTGGGGTTTCGATGAGAGAACATTAGCACCACAAATAGTTAAATCTTTTGTATTCTTAAGTAATGTCATTACCCGCTTCACAATGTTTTCCATCAAAGTGCAATCATACCTTATCTTTGTCGCATCGAGAATGAGAATATCTATTTATTATTTATGTGTAAGTAAACAACATTTTAAATTACATTTAATTTTTTTATTTTATTTTCAACTACCACTGGATTTATCATCACCCAGGGTGGTGAAAAATCCACCCTGGTGGGCCTGAATCGGTAACCTTAGGGTTAGCTGATGCCCCGCCACCAACGAGGCTGGCCAGTTAAATTTTCAGGTTATATTTGAGAGGAAACTCAGAAGATATATATGATGACCGGTGTAAATTATTCTGTTCATGGAGTGGTATTCGTTTAATAAACATGAAATTTCAAAAGGCAGTGAATTGTTTGTGAACGTGGTAGAATAATATGTTACTGCAACTATCACAGGGTATTACGATACTATGGTGTTCAATAAGCTTTTCAAACATGCACCTCCGCTACATTTAAAAGAGGGAAACAAACAAGAGGAAGGAAACTAGTAATCAACTATATTGTTAACATCGCTTGAAACATAATTATCGAGTACATGATCTTTCCAAATATCATGAGGTTCCTGGACACACTGAACTTCTTCTGCAACAGTCATCACGACTTACGGGATAAAAGAACAGTCTTACGGCACTGATCAGACTTACGGGTCAACAGATCATTCGAAACTGGAGAGAGGAAGACAGCTATGGATAAAGCGGTTGATCGAAAGGGATGCAAAGTAAAACGACTGAGCCAGAACAATCAAAGTTTAATCATCGTTTTTATGAAGAAGTATTTGTGTGCGTGCTGTTTCTTAGGTTCAACGCAAGCACATCTATGACAGTAACGTATCCGCACCCATATATATCGCCAGGATAAAGGCGTGTGGCCTATCTCTTTCTCCTCAACACCTCCGATTCCATGCCCCTCATCCGTATCGCTGTCCCTCCGAGATCGCCGAAGGCGGAAGAAAAATAGCTCAACATTACTTCTGGACAAGGATGGGAAACCTCCAAGGAATAGTCGGCAATAACGTCCTCTCTGGATTCTGTGAATATCACGTCGGACACGCCTTCGCACACACTCTCTTTCTCTTGCTGCTTCCATTTTTTTCTCTCTCCAACTCGGAGCTTATCTCTTTCTCAGAATTTCCGTTTTTCCCTCTCGCTCGCTTCTCAATTTTTTTATATCTCTCCCCTCGTCCAATTTCTTACCTCGGCTCTCGCTTTCTCTGGAGAGGGATTAAACGTAAGGAGACACCCACGGTCCTCAGTTTCGCCCGCGGAATATCGCGTTTGGTTTCCTTTACCTCACTCCCTTGTCATACTCTTACTCTTACTCCCAGGGCCATCTTTATCTTAGGCGATATTTAGCCGCATCAACAAATCCCCTCCACCTGGATCGATCTTCTGCCTCTCTTTCTGTTGCACCAATCTTTTGCATATCCGTTCTCACTTGGTCCCACCATCTTAGAATTCTTCCTTCTTCCGTCTTCTTCCTTCAGGACTCCCATTTAGTACCTCCTTCAGCAGACATCCCTCCTCTTTCCTTAGAATATGTCCAGCCCACCCGATTCTTCTTGCCTTTATTTCACTTGTTATGTCAGGATGTTTGTATAGATTCCTGATTCCTCTGTTTTGTTTTTTCTCCATTGTCCTTCTTCGTATGTGGGTCCATAGATTTTTCGCAATATTTTATTCTCGAACACTATTAGTTTTTCTCATCCTTCTTCGACAGCCTCCACGTTTCGGATCCGTATAGTAGTACTGGGGATATTATTGTTTTATGAAGTCTAATTTTGGTTTTGTGTGACAGGGCTTTAGAAGATAGAATTCGGTTGCATGCATGTAGACATCTGTTGGCGAGGTTTAACCTGTTTTGTATTTCTGGCTCTACCGTGTTATCATTTGTTAAAATTACTCATAAATATTTAAAATGGTCTACTTTTTCAAATGCAAGACGATCTATTTGCAGAGGACCTGTATTTCTATTTTGGCGTCTTGAAAAATGCATGTATTTAGTTTTTGTATCATTTATTTTCAGTCCTATTTTTTCCGTTTCCTTCCTAAATACATTTATCAACATTATTAAATATTCTATACTTTCTGGGAATATCGCAACGTTGTCTGCAAAGGCTAAAACGTTCATTTTGGTCCCAATTTTGATGCCATGGTCTATCTCTGCTACTTTTTCCAGTGCTTCCTCAATTGCAATATTAAATAGAATTGGGGAGAGCCTCGGCTCGGAAAACGGAAATATTTCCATTGATCCGTACTAATCCCCTTGATTCTGTGCTGCTCAGCTTTGCTAGATTTATAAATTTTCTTGGGATCCCCATCTTATCCATTTTTCTCCACAATCTATCTCTATTTATACTGTCATATGCCTTTTGGAAGTCGATAAAAATTGCGTAAAATTCTACTCCCTTGTCATACAGTTTCCTTTAATTCTCCTCCGCCATCACCCACTCTCCAAAAACCTTTCTCATCCAGCGTGACCCATCTCTTCTACCCGGCCTTTATCTATCTTTTTTGTACTATGTTTAAACCATACTCTCTTTTCCTTTCCCACCCTTACCATTATTCGTCCCCATTATTCTCTTCACGCTACCATCTGCTTTCAACCTTCTCAGTCTGTGTGTGTCTGTACTGTTAGCATGTCAGCATGACTGTTGAGGTGCAAAAAAGAGACTTAATGTCACTTGGTGGACTAGAATTTGTACTTGTGTTTACTAACTTATCATTATGAACTCGATATTCTCAGGCGTAACTTTGTGAAAATCCATATTGATAGAATCAATACAAGCTTTGAAAATTTCACAATGAAATTTATTTAATGCGACAGGTGTCATCGCATAGGCGACATCTTCAGGTGGTATCATCAGGCATTGATTCTGTTGACTTATCATTATTACTATCCCATCATCCCGCTTAGAATGTTCCACATAATTTTGTCTTCTACACAAATTAATATCTCGTAGTATCCATGAATTAATATTATTTACGTTAATTAGTAGTAGTATGTTAACCCGTGCACTTCATGTTAGCATGTTTGACAACGTTGCACTCCCTTGGTTTCTGGTTTGGCCTTGCCCTGTTTTCCTGACTGCATTTGGTCATCGCTTTTGGGCCGGGGGAGCGTGTGAAGTTTAGTCTTGAACTGGTGTGAAATCACCCCGTGCGACACGCCCTGGAGGTGACTTGCACGGTATTTTGTTGATGTGGAAGTTCTCATCTTCCCTCCCCGTCATTCACATGCAGAAGTTATCCTTGACGCACTGCCCCTTCACCCACTACCATCCTTCCTCTCAGAGGAGGTGTCTGCCTGAGGGCTTATCTCTCCGCCCCCCGCCCCCTCACCTCAACTCGCCCTTGGTTACTATGTAGTTTGACTCCTACCCTTTCATAACTCATTTACGTCTTACCCATTTCTTGGTTTACCAACTCCAAATATTCCGCATTCTAAAACACATTTGAATTGCTGTTATATCTTTACCATCCCACTTAGATTGGTACCACATTTCGGCTAGATCTTTTCCCTAGAAATCTTTCTGGGCTTATTTGAACTCCTTGTCAGATCAGTCAGATGATCATGGTTTCAAAAACATTTTTTCATTCCCATTAGTATATTAAAAAAGTCATTGAGAAGTTTCTCTTGTGAGAGCAAGTTTTTGTTTCTCTTCAAAGTTTCTCTTCTTTGTTTCTCGCGGCTAGAGGGTAAATTCACGATATATAATAATTTTTAGCAAATAAAACGTCATCGCCCCTACGCTTATGTCTTTAAAGCAAATTAGTATCAACCAAATTTACTTTTAATGTCTTTAAATCAAGGATAGTGACGTCTATGCCGGTGACGTATTATCATTTGAATGCTTTGAAAATAAAATTTATGGTGAGCCCAAGTAGGATAGGTCTATCATAATTATCCTATTTCATTAAATCTTTTGAGTGGGTGAATTCAAACCTCCACTCTTTCCTACTCTTTGCTAATTATTCCCTCTTATGTCCTGATTGCTTTTCAATTTCATTTCCCGTTGTAATTCAGAATAACTACAGATGGGTGCAAAAAAGTAATCAGCTAGTATCAGTATGGAAGAGTGGATTGGTGCAGTCTACCACTCTTATGATTGCATATTTATGGTGATGTTGAAAAAAGCATATTTCTTCCATACTTCTTTCACGTGTTCAGTTCCATGCTATACTAATGTAAATCGGTGAGATTTTAGTAGTAGCCTTTATTTGTTTCCGCCGATGAGCATTTTCTAAAATTAGTCGCGGTGAACCCAGTCAGTACCATTGTAGTAAAAATATTGAAAAAAATGGATACATGAAAATATTGAGAAAACTTCAATAACTTCTAAGGAAACCTCGGACTGAGACTGATTGAGAAACTTGTACGGTATTTAAATCGGCTTATGAATTCTAGGCTAGTTATTATCACATACGACCAAACTTGTCTTCACCCAGGTATTCGTTACCGGTATTCGTTATTCGTCACCCAGGTATTCGTTAGCCTTGCTCCCCATCCTCCTATTTAACTGTGAGAACTAATTTTGCCACGTGCTATGTTAAACCTACTGCCCTACAGTCTCCGAATACTTTTACGTTGCTCTTATTCGGTATTGGAACTAACACTGTCTTCATGGATTCCTCCGGCCACTCTCCTTCCTCAATTGTCTTACGAGAAAGAGCAAAATATTTTTGTTTTCCGTTACTCTATGAACTATTGAGAAACTCTGTTGGGATACCATAAATTCCTACAACGCTGTTCCTTTCTATCGTCTGTTAAATTTATTCGTTAACTATGTCAAAGAAACCTGGTCTAAATTTATCGGTTTTACTGTTGCCATCCCTTTATGAGTCTTATGTTCTCACCATTAACCTCTTCAACTTTTCACCTCGTCTGGTTCTCTTTAAGTCCTTCAACCGGCTTTCCTATCTTGTGTTCTATCGCTGAAATTCCCCTTCTCTACTACTTCCATTAATTGTTTTCCTTTCCAATATAAGGCATCTGCTCTTTTTTTCTTAAAATCACTCAGAGGAGTCGATCATTTTTCTCTTTCATGTTTCTTTGGCTTTGTTTCTCTTCTAAATTTGTTTTTTTTTTAAGTTCCGGGAATATCATCCTACCTCGCTTTGTTTTACGTCCATTTCTATTCCTTCACTATTGCAGCTTCCTTTTATCGCAATTCCTTTCTACGCCTGGAATGCTTTCTTCACCTATCGTTAATTTAGCCATACTCCTAATTTTAATGAATAAAACCCTTTTTAATCTTCCACTGATTTATTGAATTGCATGAAGTGTTTCATCACTCTGTGGCATAATCATGTGCCATATCAATCATGGCTTATGGTTATGCCACAGAGTGTCAATGCCACGCGTCGTACCATTCAATAATTCGAGATTATATTAGATGTTAAACGTCGTTTGAGAGGTCCCTTGGTGGACCTTTGAGTAAATCAAAATAAGGATAAACGTTGCTGGGGTGGGAGCATGGCTCCTTCTTTCGCGTTGTCATTATCGTTGTCCAAAACGGAAACCACTGTAGAGGGGCAATGCTCAGAGTAACTTTTTTCCAATAAATGCGATTTTACTGGGTAGACTGGGGACGAGAACAACTTGTTCGCATAAACTTGTTGTTGTTGTTGATGATGAAAATCACACTGAATTAAGATGGCGTGGTGGTGTAATAGGACAACACACCTGACCGGCAATCGGGAGATTCGGGTTCAAATCCCGGTCATGTTAAATGATTGTTTCATGGCGAATTTCACCGTCTTTGGCTTATAACTCATAGTTACTGTGCAAAGAACGCACTCCATCAATGATAACGAGTGATTTTCATTCATTATCATTGAAGTAATCTACCGGGTAAAGGTAGGTTATATTGAAATTAAGATAAAATCCTTTTTTAGAGAAAAAGAGATTTTTACACGTTTATGTCCCTATCTACCGACAATATATCTTTCTTCATCTCAGCCTACGTCCTATTCTTTTTCATTTTGTCCATAAAACCTATTTTCTCTCCAACATCCCTCCCTCTATTACGGCTTTGAGCAACCCATCACCCCTTATTACCTCTTCCATCCACCTACCCCTGATCTCATCCCAAAGTTTGCTCTCTACACCCACCATATCAAGTACTTCTTAAGTTTGCCCTCCTCTCCATCCACCGCACCTTCTCCATCCTCCTCTACATCCACGTCTCAAACGCCTGCAGCCTATTCTCGTCCTCCTCAGAGTCTACATTTCTACCCCATACTGGACTACAATGCATATCAAGCTCTTCACCAGTAGCTCCTCCGCATCCTTCCCCAAGGTGTCCGTTATCAACTCCCTCCTGTTGCTGAACGCTTATTTTGCTAGTGCTATTCTGCTCCTTGTGTCTTTGCTACTATGCCCAATTTCTTCTAGTGCACTACCCAAGTAATTAAATTGCTCTTAAATTAAATTAAATTAAATTAACCTGCTCCAGTTTGTTCCCTCCTAATTTTATGACCAGCATCGGTTTCTTTGTCCTAGCAAATCTCATTACTCATGTTTTATGATGATTTATCTTCATTCCATATTTCCCGCATTGAGCTTATAATGCATCTACCAAAGCTTGTAACCCCTTCGAAATGTACTGATCAACCCTATACTGGTCATATGTGATTCTTACCAACTTAATCAGCTGGCATTCTTTTTTATTCTCTCATCTGGATCTTCCAACGACAAGTAATTTGAAGCACTTGAAAAAATGGAAGTTTTTGTTTACACGATTAAAAAATACGGATAACGCGAGATAACGCATAATGAAGAACCGTGATTGCGCCCCAGCGAAGATTTTACTCATTTTGATTCTTCTAATACTTCTTCATCGTCTCAGTATTCCTCTGCCATTCCCTCCGACCACTTTTATATCAAATTCCTAAATTTGACGAAGAATATTATTTTGCGAAGTTGGAGCCCGATTCCGCATCAGCCTCTTGAAAAAAGGACGATTACAAGACGGGATTCCCAAAACTGTATCTGGTCAGAAATTGATATTGCTGGAGCCTTTATTTATCTCCCGTATTTTTCCATGTTCCACTATGCTTGAAACCATATATGTACTTTCGGCCATTATGTTATTTCTTCTGAAACACTCCACATATAGACATATACTCTTGAATTAAGACTACATTACTTATATCTGTCTAAAACTTGACAAGAATTTCTTTATCGCTTACCTGCTCTTCATTGTACATCTACTGCCTAGTTTCTTGTTCGTTTCTAGAGAAGCAACCTCGAGCAATCTCAAGATTTCTAAAGTAACCTCGAGCTCACTTTCATTTCCTCCGCTAAACTTATATCACTCTAAAAACCATCTAAACAGTAATCCCTGCTATCTTTCCACCAACATCTCCGTTTCTTTTTTTAACATTTTATAATTTCTTCTCTTGAGTATAGTCTTAACAAATATTGAAAATACCTCGGCTTAAGCAATAAAATTGAAGGTAAGTTAAAAAGAACACATTTTAAGGTTAAAGCAGTGTTTTTCCCCCGGAAAATCATTAAGATGCGCATTTTTCCGAGAAATCAAATTTCATCGAAAGTGAGGCAAAAATGGGTACAAGGAGCTCCAGCTTTTTGCTTATGATTGACAGCCAAATGGGTTTAACGAAGACGGCTCTGTAGTCAGCCTCTCCAGCCGAGAAAAGCTATGACTAAAACATTTTTGCATCGGTCTCTATAATTTGATTTCAATGGGTTGGACATGATTACATTGAACGCACTTAGTGACAAACGGGACCCATTTGACCGTAAAAGGCTTGGTACTAAACGTGGTGAGAGGGGGTTTGGCGTCAAAAATTAAATAAACCACACGCTAACAGATCAATTTTAACTTAATCTGAAGCTCACAAACACAACCACGAAACTCAATGTTATGTCATCCAGGTGGATATAAGGGCCACATTAAGAAGCATCAATAAATGAATTTTTTTTATTCATATTATATTCTCTGAGGCACGTTACGGGAAATTGCTTCCACGCCAGGAACTTTAGACGATACTCATGCACCCTATGGTAAGGCCTTCATGTGGATTTAGGGACCACGGTGAGAACTATGTGTACTTACGTCCACATCCCTGGAGGGTGTTAATGGGAGACTGTTTCCGCGTTAGGGATACCCTTGTTGGAGCAGTTGATGACTCCGGAAAGGACACGCCACTTCGGGGAAAAAAGCACTACAGAACTTCACTCATTCCCATAAACATGCTCACTCAGTCTTCATTGATTACGTGAATCAAATACCAGTGATTGCAAGTATTGTTTTGTGAAACTGTAGATAAAAATATGAAATAAATTGAATTTAAAAGACTATCTCTGGCGTTACTCGGTGGAACTTCTTCGTAATAAATGAAAAAAACAAGTACTTGGCTACGATTCCACACTTTAAATAAAGTGTGGAATCATAACAGAGTACTTATTTTTTCATTCAAGATATAAATTGGCTTATTTTGCGTTTGTCAGCCTACCTCCTTAAATGCCTTACAAATATTACACTCTCGCCAATGCCTCTTCCTTTTCAGCGAACCCTTTTCCCTTTCACTGGACCCCACTCCCTCTCACCTGCTCTTCGACTAACCTCCTCCATGTCCTTGGGCACCCCCTCTATTCTTCCTCTCCTTTCCCCACCCACTTCACCTCCGTGTTTGTGTCACACTTTTGCCGATAATCTGGGGTACCTTCTCTGCATCATCCCATATCACACACACCGTGCGCTCTTTTCAATTTAAAAAATCTTTTATCCAATTCAATTCTTCCTTTTTTGTATTCTTCTCCACCACTACTCTCCCAACGTTTTCGCTTGTATTCTCAGGTTTCATAGCTTATTCCTGCACATAATTATTCATGTTATGCATTAATCGTTATTATGTAAGTAGGAGACCGATATTTCAGGCATAGGCACCATGAAGAATATGGGTGTAATTTGGCATACACAGATCGGCTCCATGCAAAGAAGAGTATCGATGTTGAATGCTCGGCGTCGGCAGTAGCCATCTATACACATATCCAAGGTAAATGATTTCATCATCGTGAAATGCCACTCATTGGTGCTTCAGTTGTTTCTTGCCAGGAAAGACACCTTAAGGTCTGGGTTCTGACGACTAATCCGACGTAGGTTTTAATTGCTGCACGTGACTTGCCCGTCGTGCGTCATTGAAATAGGAAATTATCTTCAAACCTAGGGATTATGAACCAGGTTCCTCAGCGCGAGATCCTAGCATTTCATTTTCCTTGAAATTTGATTCCTCCCGAATTTTTTTCTATTCTATCTCCTCCCTCCCTTTCTTTCTTTTCACACCAAAGCATTTTCTTCCCCTTCTCCCCGGTTTCCCTGTTTCAATCTCGCCCGTGTCGCACGCGGGGGCAACCATCTTCCTTTCCCTCCGAATCTCTTTCCGGGGGGAAAAAAATAAGAATCCGCGTATCGCGAGGCCCATTCGTTTCATCGTCCGGGGGGAAAATCCCAGACACCCATCGCGTTAGGGAAGAGGATGGCGGCTTGTGTGGGTGTCTCCGTCTTTCGCGCGCCTTTCGTCTTTCCCGCTCTGCTTACGTTAGAGGGCGGGCGAAGGAGGAAGCACGCTGGCGATGGGCGGGCCGACGAAGTGTGCCTTCGGTGGTGTGGTGGAGGTCCGTGTTTTGGAGGTGGGGTTGGGAGGGAGGGGGATGAGGGCGTGGAAAGAAGCTGCGACAAAAAGGGGAGGACGTGAGGCGAGGATGTTGAAATGGAGGAGATAAAGGGGAGGAAAGGCTTGAGGGAGGGAGGGCGAGGAGAAAAACGAATCGAGAGAGGTGGTGGAAAGATAAGAGGGTGGAGGTGAGACGGTTGAAGCGGAGGAGAAGTGTGTGACAGGAGCGGGATTGGGTGAGAAAGACGGCGGCGGGGATGGAGGAAGAAAACGACATCTCTCGAAATAACAGGGTGGGTGCCTTGACATTTTGTATTTGCATATATATTTTACTGGTACGTCAACTGTTTAAATCATCAGCCACGAAAAGACGCAAATCCTATAGGGCTTAATGCTATAATTATACTCATTGGGTACTGGTTGATGGTGGAACATTGCAGAAGTCTGTTAATGTTTTGTCAGTGCAAGTTGGACCCTAAGTTCCATTTTTGGCCGCAAGAAGAGACTATCTTCGCATTTTCATCGAGAATTTGAAAATAAAACGAGGGATGCAAGCTTAAACCAGCCCATTCTTCTATTGCTCTCATGAGAAATCCATGAATACGGAGAAATATTAATGCTGATTCGTCGTTTTGATGAGTAAAGATATGTCGCTCCTCATCCAAGCAGGGATCTTTCATCTGCTGTCCCATATAGATTAGTTCTTTGGCCAACTTTGGGACCTTGAGCATGGCCTCGTCCGAATGAAGACTCCAATCGGTATAGGGAGCTCTGATCTCTTAATCTCGGCATAGTGATAATTAGGCGGAGAGTTATTTGGACAATTTAATTATTATAAAAGTATCTAGCAATGTGCAAATATACAAACAAAACAAAAATCTTTGATACATTTACTTTGATATCACCCGAACAGGGTGAAAAGTTGGAACTACATATTGGCGAGTGAAAATTAAATTAATGTTCTGATATTGACAGCATAGTGTTATTCACTGATAAGTACCTAAAAACCTCCTGAAAGTGTAAGCTTCAAAATCAACGGTTTGAATTGAGTTTTAACTATATTATCTTAGAGTAAATCACTGATAAATAAATACCTCGAGAAAGTAATAGCTTCAAAATAAACTGTTTGAATTGAGTTTTATCTGTTACTTTTCAACGGGAAAAAACGTTGAATATCTTCCCAAAACCCCACCACTTGAAGACAATCAAAGGAACGCTGAAATGGGATGAGTAAATCAATCATCTAATGGCTCCACTTATCATAATAATGCATTCCGCAACCTATTGAAATTAAAATTTAAGATGACATCAATGGACCTACATAGGGCCTCTAGTTTACAATACAATAAATGTCTCTCTCAGGTCGTGAAATGACGAAGCATTTGCTTTTACGGAGCAATTTCAAAGTCTCCGGATTTTTAAAATAAGCAATCAGCGATCCGCCGAGTGGTGGTGTCCCTACATGAGATTATCAGATTGCGAAGTGGAATTCTTGGTCGTATCTCGTCGCAAGACGATGGATTTATAACCCGTTTGCTTCTGTAATTGTGTCTCGCTGAGAATTTAAGTTCCTATTAGGTATTTGCAGCACGCGCGGCCGTTAAAGAGGAGGATTTATCGCGTAGCCTCAACGCCAAGGCCAAAACTCATCAACTCTACCCCTTGAGTTTTCTTTATTGGTGAGTTTTTCTCTTCTTCCGGTAGAAATGAGAACGAAAAGGATTTTTTTAAATCAAAGACGATAGTGGATCGGTGACCAAAGGGAAAGTAAGGTGGATCTCGGAGGCTGCCAATTGGAATGAATGGACCGGAGTACTGAAGGTTTATTGGCACGATATGTGGAATTCCCAGCTTTGATTTCTCCAAATTCTCATTCTTCTATGAGCCTTGAGCTCGTCCCTCTTGGGAAGCTGACCATCTTAAATTACAAAAAGGGAGGAATCTGGCGTGATGTTGTGGAATATGAACATAATAAGAACCAAGATATTACAATTTTCCACAGATAAATATCTGTGGAAAATTGTAATATCTTAGTTCTTATTATCTTAAATAACTGTGACATATGCATGATGAATGCATGACTTTTTCTCACTTACATTGGTTTCACGTTGTTCATTTTCTGCTCATGAATTTCATAGTTCATTCTATTTCAAACTAGAACTGTATACCTCATTTAATTTGACTGAAGTATATGACGTTTCAAGGATCGTGGAAACGAGAAAGTCACTTTTTCCTCTTTTGTAAAATTTTTCAAGTTTGTCGCCAAATGTTTCTTTTCACGAACAAGACTAGAGAGTATCTTTTTATTTAAGTTTCCTTCTTTTGTGCCACTGCTCATCTAACAATCTATATTTCTAAAGACAAGAATGTAAATAGTTTAGCCGTTGCTGCATTGAGTGTAGTTACCGTGTCTATGGTATTTATGTACACAATTTTCCAAGCGTTGGTTGAGAATAGACAAGCAGGTTTTTACATTTTATGAGCATTGGAAATTCCTACTGTTTTCCTACCTTTTGGCTCGAGAAGGAGAGGCGATTTCAGCCCAACGAGGGCTTGGGGGATCATTCGGTAAAGATTTGGAATAAATTATATTTGCCCAATAATTTCGCAACATTCAAGCAAATTCATTTTTTTTCATTTTTATTTATTTATTTTATTTATTAACTTAAAGGAACCTCATTGCTTTTTAAAAATTAAATAACTGTGAGAAAAATTAGCATGTGATCTCAACTAGGGTGTGACAATTTTACTTTCCTCTTGCATGTATGCGCACGTGTCTTCACATTCTGAGAATTTCAAATTAATTCCGTTAATTTTGGCACATTTTTATGGAATCTGGAATCACTGTCCAGTGGAAATAACCCTGGTTGCAACCTGGACAAAGTTTTGCCTCCCTATCATCTTCTATTACCTCGTTGAATGAATGTTTAAGCACTTTTCCACACTTTTATACACTTTGTCTAAGAAAGGCTTTCCACATTTGGTTTTTTGTACTAAAATATATTACAACTCCTCTATGAGTAAACAGTAAGAAAAAATGAATTTATATTTTGAAAAGTCAATTAAAGAGCCCATTATCCACGGAGACCCATTGGTCTATTGACATTGGAATTGAAAATCACGAATACTTTCATAATGTACACCTTTTTCCTAAATCGAAATTATATCTTCATACTCACCCACTGTCTTTTACTTTCACGAATGAAAAGTATCCAATAGTAGGTTCCAGGTTTTCACTTTACCCCGGTACTTATGGATAGCTGTATTCCGGTTCTACGTAAATATCTCTCTCTCCCCCATTTCCTTTAGTCTTCGGCTCTTGCACTGCCATTGGCAGCCCTACCCATAGATATTGACTCATAATCTAGGTAGAAAAAAAAAATATTAAACCACGGCAGTGCAAGGTATCGTGCAGATGAATTAACGGGCACAAATGAATTCCCTGAACGGGCACGCAAAAATATACGAATCGATGCCTGACGTGACCATTATGACGTGCTAAGTTTCATTATCGTTTACATCTGAAATTTTGAATGTCGAGTCGTGAATTGTTGAAGGTTTGCTGACGATACCTATATTTACTAAAATTCATAATTGTGTAGCTTACGTTTTGATGTTCGATATTGTACTATTAACTATTATAAGCATTATTAGAAGTGAGAACTTTCACCGTGAGAAATAGCCTTGCTTAAATGTGATCAGGCTAAGCTCCTTTGACTCACGGGAATTAAGGAGATCTTCGATTGTGTCTCATGATTCTAAGAAAAAAGTCTACTGAAGAAAGGAAAAATGTTATAGAAGCTTGACGGTTGTATGGTGGAGTTCTGGAAAATCCCGACCTTACTCGGTGCCCTCAAACGCCGTCCCTACACGAGTATATGTCAATAGGCAAGGTGCTTTCCTTCAAATGACCGCTCTCCCTTACTCTAAAAACTCTTCCCTCAAAATGTTGAATGGCCTAATACCAGGGTATAATTCCGTCTCACGTCCCTGCCGCATGCTTTTCCATTTCAGGAGTGTTTTACAGGCGCGCTAAAGTGGAGTTCTCTCAGAGTTGTAAATTATCGAGAAACTCTTATGTAGTTTGCCCACATTAGAGTCACCGCATGCATATGTCCTTTACCCGCCGTTGGTCGCGCTATGAGCTTTTCTCTCACGCCAAATTTAAACATGTGCTCACTTTGTAATCATGAGTTAGGATAAGTTTCCCTTCCTTCTTGCTGACTTTTTATCTCTTCCTATTGACCGACCGTCTCATAAAGTATAAATGAAGCGTCCGCAGCTGTGTAATGATATGTCTGATACCGTCGGCTAAAAGGTGTGAGACTTTTTCTCATCGCGCGACCACTGACGTTAGTGTTTTTGTATCACTCAGTTGCGTTACACTTTCACAACATGCAGGCAAAGTTGATTCATTTCGTGGAGAGCAGATATGTTAAGGCAATTTTACTAGTCATGAGAATACATGTCCTCATAAATAAATATTTCTTCTTGAGAATGGTAATTTCCTTCACTGATACCCAACGATATCATCGCCAGTAACGTTGCAATGATTACTTAATCATATCAGTAATTGTTTATATGTGGGAATGAATGTTTCAAATGAACATTAGGAGAAATAAATAAAATCTAAAGATAGTGTAATATATTGCCAATAAACGCTCTATGATAGAAAATTATCTTCACCAATGATACACCTGAGTGTGAGAAAAAGTCTCACACGCGACCGCTCGCGTGATAAGTAGCTTAGCGACCACTCCTGGGTTGAATCCGAACCATCAGATGACTCATCGGCAGGTAGTGTGGGTCCTGGATGAGAATCTTCGTACAAGAATTGTAAAGAATCGGTGCGTCAGCAAATCTGTCTGCCTCTCAGAGGGGTAAGCACGATATCACCCGAACAGACACAATTGGGAGGACGACTGCATTTTTCCGAAGCGAGAAGGAATAAACTCAGGATAGTGAGAAAGAATTGCCTACTGTACGGCGAGTATGCTTGCAAAAATACGTTTACCTAATCAGAGAAAAATATACAACATTAGGTATTTATTTCAGTGCTAACAAAAAGCAGAATCACGTGAATAACGTCGAAAGGATTTTATTTATATTATGCGATAAATTTTAGTCAAATCTGCTCCTAGTTGTAACATTTTCTCACTCGCTTTCAGAAAAACCACCAAATTCTTTCCATATCCCCTGCCTTACCAGCCTGTCTTCTCAAGTAACGGTTCCATGGCCTGACCCTGCATTATAACAATCCCCTTATCCGGGAAAAACCCTTTGAGCGCTGTCCTATTGTCCAAAAGTTTAGAATCCTATCTCCCTCATTTCTGATCAAAAGACGACAGAGTTTTCACTAAAAACAAAGTCGATGCTTGCTAAATATTTATCTTTAAGTGTTTTTCATAGCATTACCATTGGAATTTTTTTCCCCCTCGCTGAATTATTCCTTGTACGATGATTAACTAAGTGCTCATTTTAAAATGTCAATGTGATATTATCATTTACAAAATCTCGACAAAAATTTAACGAAAATATTTGGGAAAGTATCTGCTCCGAGAAAATTTATAAAAATATAATAATATCAATGTAGAAAATATTTACAAATATTTTGTAAGTTACTAACTAAATGGAGCCTCGTTTTCTCTTTAGGATTGCGATTACTCAATCATTTTGTCACTCTGTAAAAACAGTGCATATCTGGTAAAGCAGCGCTTGGTACGCCCTATGCGTGTACATGGGAAAGGTATCGACATAGTACAGTGAAAAAGTGGAACGCACTTTAGGATAACTACATTTATTCAGGTTTTAAATAAGAGACTTTTACTTTCTCAATTGCAAAGATGTGTTTTTGGAGTCGGACTAATTGTTACCTGTAAAATATAAAAAAATTCTCTACTGTTGTCGTTTAACTACTTATGCTAAGTAACCTTTGAGGACTGTTGAACCTGCAAAAACTATGAACCATGATCCACCATTATTTAAGCGAACAAAAAACATTAACTAGTATCAACGGTCACATTAGCATTAGGGAGAAAGCAAATAGACGTTTAGATCTTTTGGGACGAACTTACGACGAATTTAACCAATTTTTACATGCAAATTCTTATTTAAAGTTTATTTCGATCGATGCGTGGCCATTATTTTCTCCTCATTGGTATTTTGTCTTGAAGAATCAGTATCGTGTCGAGTCTCAGCGCCTCGTTAGTGAACTCCGCAAGTTTTGAATGTGAATTTTCTCACCTTCGCTCCGCGAGAGCTGTTTTCTTGAAACGATTTTTCAAAACTTCAGTTGAGCACGTTCTTACACAGCAGGGAAACAACTACACGAACATAAATAAATTCCCTTGAAGGAACTCTGCCGATGATGATTATTTGTCACTTTAAACATTCCTGCTGCTATTCCGCCAATTTGTCGTCCACCTTAGCAAAACAGCGTGGGAAGATGATCATTATGCCAGAGTATATGCTTCCCTTCGCTAACAGACGGTGATGATAATAATGTAATAATGACAGCAAGGTTATTTGGTAACAGCGGTTTATTTATTTAGTTTATTGTGCAAGGAGTTAGCAAAACATTTATTAAATACTATTAAGGATAGAGTTCTGCGGAAGTGACGGAAATGTTTCTTTTTGTGAACGATGATGCTAAAAATAGTTGTTGACATCAATTGAAGTTCTTGTGTACTGTGTTGGTATATCGGAAAATCATCCAAAAGGAACTGCTGCGGTAGGAAGACTTAGTGTCCTTCCTAAATTTCTTTGAAAAATATCTTGGTGATTTTTTTTTGCTATCGGTGAAACATGATTAGAATTACAGCTTATATACCACCTTAGAAAATTGTTATTACTAGATATAATTTCTCTGGAGTGCTTAATGTCACTATTTCAGTCGCAGATTATTAAGGGAATATTTTCTTTGTTATTGAAACAGGTTTTCCTGGAAGAAAAACCTACTTCAATTAAAGATATATATATACATATGACATTCCCTTGACAAAAAAGTCAATATCTGTGACATTCCCTTGTGCATCGTGGACAAGAGCTTGCCACGACGTACACGCCAATTCTCCCTTGATCATCGAAACTCTCAATCATTGACCCCAACTTGAATTCGGAGGGGTGATCATTCCTTTCGTCCCAATGTTGTTGCCCTTGTCGGAAAGTAGAAGTTAGTTGGTGCAAATGGCCTTTAAGAGTCTAATGACGTTTACTGTAAGCACTACTGAAATATCAATGCCTCGAATAACTCCTAAGGATGACTTTGAAAGATACTTTTGCTAACAATCTTAGCAATTTAGAGAGAGAGTAATTAACAGTACATAAACTATGCAAACAATATAAAGGTAAAGGTTAAAGGACTATTTTCCGTTTCACTCGTAGAGTTTTCATCAAATGAGCCTCATCAGAACATGGAAAAAATAGTATGGAACGAAAAGGAAAAAAATAAGGGAGCACATTTGCTCGGCGCCATTGTTATTTCTTGGCTAAATTATCCAGCAATGCCATCCTCATTCTTTCCTCCCCCTTTCTCTCCAAAGACAACGGAAACTTGAGCCTCTGAATATCCGAACATGCAGTCGCAATCGTTTTCGACTATCGTGCTCAATTTTTCGTGAGCGAAGACTTCTCCAGATTCAATCCAAAGAACGATGAAACATTCAGGGAAAAGGCAGTGGTGGAACTTATTTGCAACAAATGTTTTCTCCTTCTTCCTTCCACTGCCCTTAAGACATATACTGTCGTCTTCCATTCATACTGCCCCTTCTCCTCCTTTCACCAATTTGCTTTCAATTGGAAAATGGAATCTGGAGAAATCGAATTAATCTACGAGCGTTGTATTTTCGAGAAAACCCGTGGAGCTGATGCTCGCTCAGAAGTCGACGATGGATAATCATCCCTCCAACTTTCCGATACTATTACGATACTCGTAAAAGAAGAATAATTTTAGACATGCATAATGAGGCCTTAAAAACTAAGAAAAAAACAATAACTTCAATCGAGACCAGAGACAGAAGATCAGTGACTCGTGGCTACCAATGCTTTTAAGAAGGATCAATAACATCCAGAACGTTTTGCACCCACTCTCAGCCTCTCCCCTTTCGCCTTCATGAGTACATAAAGTTGGATACGCAAAATGCAACAAACATTAACCCTGAGGAGGCCTACAGCAAATGAGAAGAAACGTTGACGTATTGAAATCTAGACGCGGAGAATCACAAATGAAGAAACTGCACTTTATATTTCTCGTGTTCTTACGTCCAGAATATATCACGGGTCCTCAATTCATCGGTACCTGATCGGTAAATGTTCTGTGTGTTAAACCGCGGGAACCCAACTCCGTGTCTTTCCCTAAGACGGTTCTTCTTCCTCTTGGTAAATGCACACCCTCTCCTACTCTAGCTCACGAGAGAAAAACAACGCATTATGGGTGGGAATCAGTGCCCAGTAGCATTTCGTTTCCGTAGATGATTTTGCTTGTCAGATTTACGCGAGAAGCGGGAAAGGGGTGAGAAGTGAGGAAAGAAGGAAGGGGTGGAGACTCGGGACCTCCCCGAGACTGAAAAATGAACGGATTGATGCGAGGATCCAGGGAGGAAGTTGGAAAAGGGGGGGATTTGAACGAAGGTTTTGTGCGTGGGTGCCGGTTTAGAGCCGTGGATGGGAGCGAGGGGGAACGTTAAGGAAGACGGGTAGAGAAGGAGGGGAGTGGGGATAACGAATGGGTGAGGTGCTGATGAGGACGAGGTATGGGCGAAGAGAAGGAAGAATGGAGCAGGAAGTTGTGTGTGAGAGAGAGAGAGGGGAAAGGAAAAGGTTAGTTTCTCATCTCTCCTCCAACGCAACGTGTGCCCGGATGTGTTTTTGCCCCCGGGTTATTCTCGCGTGCTTAAGGAAGTGATGGGCGGGGGAGTGTAAAAAGTGCAATTAATTAGAAGCGAGTGAATCATTCAGGAAGGAGACCCGGGGATGCCTTTAATAAATTAGCGGATGACAAGAAAGGCTCGTTGGAGAGTGAAAGACGGTGACATGGGCGGGGAGGGAGGCATCGGAAGGGGTGGGAAAGGGATTGGAACGAGAAAGGTGAAGTTTGTGTAGGGGAAGATATCATCATTATCATTTTGGAGAGGGTTGGAAGGACTGGATCGGAGGGTGGGTTGCATGAGTGACTCAAGGAGGGGCCGAGAGGGAGGAAGGGGAGGAGGTGTAGGTGAGGGCTCACCGGGGGCGTGTTTTTGAATGGTGGGGTGGATATTTCGTCATCGGCAGCGGAGCGAAATTGAGAACGAGGCATCCTTCCTCGCTCATTTCCTTGGTTGACGCAATTCAGCATGCAATAAATTGGTGAACATTGGATAAAGAGAGACGCTCCTCCTTTTTTGTCTCAATCTTTGATTTTTTTCTGAGATTTTAGCTGCCTTCGCAATGCTTTGCTGGCATCGCAATAAATACTAATCCAACTGGAAGGCAGTTTACAGTCACTTCTATTAAGAGAAATAGCTTTTTCTTATAATTTAATTACTCGGAGAATAAGAAATTTGTTACAGTGCTATCTAATTTGTTGATATAGGTATATTGCATTGGTGATAGCATTTTTTTCTCGAAATCGTAGGACTATTTTCACTATATTCATGTTTAAACACATAAACAGTTTCAGAAGCCATTTATTAACTTTGCACATATGATTTTTTTACTAAAGCAATATCATGGGGCTCTGGGGAAGAATCGATGCTACTGATTGAGGTGTACAAAACTTGACTATTTAATTGTAAATGTTTTTGCCACGAAAATAATTAATTGATTGGAAAAACTGTTGTAATGTATAGATATTTTGATAAATGTCACATCTTTATAGGCATTGGTAAGGTAGTATGTAAGTTTATCGAAGTATTCTCACTTTTAGTGGTCTTTTAGAATATTTAAACTACTAATGTTTAAAATGTGTAAGGCTCAGTTACAACTTAAAGTTATGAGGAATCTATCGGTAGGTGTATAACTTTTGAGGATATATTTTAATTTTGGACTTTGAGATACGGATGAGGATATCATTTCCTCTGCAGTAAAACTTCGTCTTAGAGTTCTGGAGCTTAAATTTCTTACTTAGGTAGAAATGTGCATTTGTTCATTGGGAAGAAGGAGTAAGTACATTTCCTCAACATATTTCAAATTCCAATGGTACCTTGAAATGTAGCACATTGCATGTAATGTTGTTCAGATATATTAGTGAAGTAAATTAGTTCCTCCTCTCTTTCCGCGTAGGTTAATATTGAGCGTTCAGACGTAATTTATGCATGCTTATGGGCCATTTTAAACTGACGATACTAGCGGAAATATCTAATTTATTTAGTAATTTTTATATTTGAAATGTTAGTAAAGTCACGAAAATTTTGCTATTAACTGCATATATGTTTTTACCTAAAATATTGAATTGGTACTACTTACTTTATTCAGTACTACTACTTATTTTAATATAGTTAAATATGCTGTTTCCCCGCTGGGATAAGATCATAACTACATTTATTTTGACTTTCTTTAACTTTTAGCTCAGGTGCATATTAAGTACCTAGATACTTTTTACCAACGGAACATTGCAATTTCTGTCTTCATTATGTTGAGATTCCACCGTATCGCGCTTGATACTTTTCTTTTTGTACTTCGCTTTTTCTAGATACTTTTGTCAAATTTTTAAAATTCTGTCTTTCATGAAAAATAACCGTTGGCACTCGGTTATTAAAACCAACCAAAGAACTAAAGTAACGTATTCTGATGCCTTAATCATACGGAAAAAAGATTAAAAATGTGCATTTTGAGCGTGAGCTTCAGTGGGAAAATGACAGCGACCGCTACTCCAAGTCCTGCATCACTTACTTTTTTTTATTATATATTTTTTTTTGTTTTACCACAACAAATTATAAAAATCGGACGTACTTTTTGTAGCGAATAATTTACGTGCATACCATGTGAACACCAGAAGCCAATTGCATTGCAATTTTCATATATCTTTTCGAGGATGCGATTTTAGAAGAATCCACACTCGTCAACGTTTATCTGGCTGAAAGACGTATTGAATGATTTTAAGAATAATCCCGATAGCACATAGAAAAGTTCCCATGACACAGCCGTCCATGAAGAGTATATACGCTCCCACAAGTATAAGAATTCAAAATATGGTCTCTTTTAAGCGAAGCCGTAAATTCAAATTAGTTTACATTACCATAGAACTCAATCATTCTATAATCGACACCCTTACGCAGGCTTTCAAAACTCACGAGATCAGACGTGAGGCATATTAAATTTAATGACAATAAAATAAGGAGATTTAATACTACTTTTGATATTTGATGACTTTTTTTATGGCTTTCGAGAAGAAGAAAACGCCCTCCTGAGTATAAGCTTTAAATATTTTACTCGCTTGAAAGCGAAATCGTTAAAAAAACTCCGAAATTACCTCGGTGGCGTTTTTGAAGAGTGAAACAAAAAACGACATAAAATGCAGATGGCATCTCACCATCAACTCCTTGCCAAAATGGCAAGATGCAAGTGTGTACCCATCACGCACTGCGGATCAAGGAGGGGTGGGGGAGGGGAGGAACATGGAATGGATAGGAGAGATGAGATGAAGGTGAGGGGGGAACAAATGGTTTGGCTCCCCGCGTCATCACCGCGACTGTTCGGCAGCGGATGCTGAGGAAAGATGGTGAGACAATATGGGAGCAGCAAGAAAGGCAGGAGAAGGAAAAGTAATTTGCTCTGATAGTGGAAGCCTGGAAGGTGGATGGAAGTAGATTTGGAATATTTTCTGGCAGTGAGATGACAGAGGGAGGTCAAAGGATGGCAAAGGTCACAGTGGGGGCGCCATCCAGTTTGATGTTCTCTATAAAATACTGTGTAGCGACAACTATATTTTCTATACACAGACCTACTAACAAACCGTTCTCCCACGTCCTCGTCGTGGCCTCTGGAAAATGTTACCGGCTGGTTATAGGAAACGGGAGAGCATAAGAGCGATTGCTCTGCGCTCACAAACCGGATCCCCCTGTCTATGGAAGCACGCCAAAACAGAAAAGCAGGCAGCTTTAAAGCCCGTGAGATGGCAGCCCAACCACTAAACATTCTCAGAAATGTATGAGTACTCCATTCTGAGGAGACAAACTAAATACTAACCCAGTGGGGAGAGGCCATGCAGAAGACATTCATGAACTAATTCAAAAGTAGTCCACCACTGAATTATCCTGAGCATACAACCATAGAACGTTCATTGAATGTTCAAGTGAGAACTATTCATTTGAGACTGTTCATAGATCGTTCATTTCTAGTCCACGAAGAATTATTCAAAAATGCTCCCTAGTTGTACATTTAAAGAACGTCTTTAAACCATGCATATTTGAATTGCCATAAACGACTATATATTAAATATATATTCTAGGGAATATTCTAACATACCATATGTACATACGATATTATTCCTAAAGCTAATGCCTGCCTGTGATATCTCATTATGTACTTAATGAGTTAAACTGTTGATTTTACGGATGAACACTGAGCGGTAATATGATATGAATCGAGAATCACTTCACGATAACTATTTTTTTAAACATTCCTTCATGGTTCATATGTTATTGATTCAAAACAATTTAGCCGAAATTCATCTACGTTGAGCATTCTATGAAGTATTACAATGAATGTTTTTTGAACTGTCTGTGAGTACCAATTGAACGTTAATTGAATGTCCTTCTTAAATGATCTTTGAACGTTTAAATAGTCTTCACTGAACGTTCTTTGAACATATTTTGGGCATTGAATTCCCCACTGGGTAAGAGAATTCAGAAAATAAGGGGCTAGACTTATATTGCATTGACTACCCACGCAATCGCCAGGACTGAATGTTCAAGGACAGGCCAACTGAAAAATTAGATTGCGGAGGGCCAAAGAACGATTGAGGGCCGGCTTCCGACCTACAGCAGAACAGCCCAAAACACCTTATGCTAAAAAGTTATTGATGATGATGATGAGATGACGAAGGCTAAGGTTTCATGCCCCGGAAATATTTCTACATAAGCCTCATGGGTTGAGACTATTGTGATGGAGAAATGGAGGTCAATGAGTTGCGCGTCTCACGAGGAGGATACCTGCCTTTGGAGAGGCTGAATAATAGAGACTGAGAGGCTGAATGAATGAGGCTGAGGCTTATTCCGACACCTTATTACGACTTCCCTTCGCCATAAATTAGTAGACAGTCTTGTTTTCCCGCATATCGATTACTGCTGTGTGGTATACTCCGACCTAACAAAAGAACTGAATTTAAAACTTCAGAGGATTCAGAACTCCTGTGTGAGGTGTCTTTGACATCAAATATTATGAACACGTGACATCATATTTTGAAAAACTCGGGTGGTTAAAAATACAAAAGAGGCGCTTACTCAATAAGACAACTTTTATATACAAAATAATAGCTACAAAATTCCCCACATACTTGTATCAGAATGTATTGTACAATGCTGCGACAAATAAACGCCAAATGCGCCACATGGAAGAAATCTATGTACCCCTATACCGTTCATCTGTCTAAGTAAATTCTTTCTATGTCACCTCTTGTGATATATGGCACCACTTACCCGAAGATATTAAAAAGTGTAAGATTGCCAATAGGTTTAAAAATGAATATTATAAAATGTTGTTTAATATGCGTTAAAGGATGTGGTACTTCGTGTAACACCTACAATAGTATAGTGTTTTTTTTCTTGATGTGTCTGCTTATTTCATTCCAATAGTATTGTAATATTGTAACAAAACGCTGTCCCAATTTAATTGAATATTGTTTTCTGCAACACCTATGAGGTGTATTTTTCATTGCTTTTTCATTTTCTTGTATTTACTATTCTATGGCAATAATGCCAAATGTGTATTATTAATTTTGTATCACCTATGTATTCAATGATATGATATGTTCCTTGTAATTGAAGGTCTGACTCTAAATTATGTACACCAATTATGTTCTTAAGGGACATTTTGTCCCGGAATAATAAGTCTCATTTCATTTCATAATAAATCTCATTTAATTTCATTTCAAAAAAATAATAGACGAAGGCAGCAGAAATAAGCGCCGACGGGGACTGAGCATTTTGTCTTAAATTATACGGCTAAGTTGGCGTCCACCTACTGATAGGGTCTTATACGAGTTCAGGACTTCAAAATCATTGCAATCATCATAATTTGTTGTTTTTAGTGAGAAATGGTCAAGGAGGCAATCAGTACTGAATATAATTGACTAAATTATTGCCTTATTGCTAATGACTTTGTAACATTTATGCCGAGGAAATGATAATATAGGCATGGTAAGAGCTAGGTGTGGGAGTCAACGTTGAGGGCCTACTGATAAAGTTGGTTAGATTCGCGGATGACCAGGCGTTGGTAAATCTATCATCGAAGAGATTCTACGCTTTAAGTAGATGCATTAGGGAAGCAGTGCGGGAAATACGGAATGAAGGAAAATTACAATAAAACAAATGCAATGAGATTTCCTAGGGCAAAAAAAGCGAGTCTGGTCATAAAAGTAGGCGGGCACAAACTGCCGCTAGTAGAATAATTTAATTACCTTGGCAGTACGCTAAAAATTAGGGTATATGAACAAATACATTAGTAGAGGAATTGAAATAGTGAAGGAATCGTTTAGTAATAGAAGGGAGCTTATGACGGGGAACTTTGATAAGGATATAAATAAGAGCTGGAGAAGAGCTTGATATGGAGTGTAGCTTTGTATGGGGCAGAATCGTGGACTCTTGATAAAGGAAGACGAGAGTAGTCTGCAGGCGTTCGAGATGCGGGTGAGGATGGAGAAAGTGGATGGAAAGGTGGGAAAACGAGGAAGTGCTTTGTATGTTGGGGAGGAAAGGAAGTTTTTGGATGAGATTAGGAAGAGTCAAAGTGGGTGGTAGGAGGAGGTAATGAGGAGCGAAAGGTGGCTTAAGACTATGAGAGAGGGGAGTATAATGGGTGAGCAGACGAGAGGAAGAGATGATACATTTTCAGTGTCAGATGATGAAGGGCAGGACAACACTGAGATGATGGAAGAAATATTATTTGCAGATAGAGTCCTGAACATGTAAAACTATCGATGATTTCCACTCATTTACATTTAAAAGTACCTAAACCGGTATATTACCTAATGATATTAATAAAAAATGTGTGCTAATAATGTATTATACAATGGTAAATAGTGGACTGAGAAAGAACTACTACAGGGTGATTTCAGATGAACCTGATGAAGTACTTCAGGAGGTGGGAGAGGTAATTTTAAGCATTTATCGACCAATGACATGTCGAAACTCCTTAATTACCTAGCTATGACAAGGCAAACATGTTTATTGAAGCATTTTGCTGTCTTTACTCTTACTTACTCCTGTGGCCATTGAAAACCTAAATGGTCTTGGGCCTCGCAAACTACTCGCCTCCATGCCCTTCTGTCCTCTGCTGTGTCGAGTTGAGCTCCCATTTTTTCGAGGTCCTTCTTCACTTCGTCGCTTCAGCGCATTCTTGGTCTCCCTGGTGGTCTGGTGCCTTACGATTTTCCTTTCTATATCATTTTTAACATTGTGCTGTCACTTCTTCTGAGGACATGGCCTAGCCATCTTAGTCGTCTGCTTCTGACTATACCCACAATATCTGGTCCTTTGTATAGTTCCCTCAACTCTTTATTTTTCCTTATCTCCATGTCTCTCCCTCTTTAATGGGGCCGCATATTCGTCTCAACACTTTATTTTCAAACGTTATCAGTTTTTTTGTGATCTTTTTGTAAGCGACCATATTTCGGAACCATACCATTCGGAACCATACATATTACTGGAACTGGTTGGACAATTGTTTTATAGATACGAATTTTTGTGTTTCGTGATAGGAGTTTGCTCTTCAAAAGTTTTACTACGCTCCAGTAGGTTCTCTCAGCTGCCGCAAGTCGGGTGAGAATTTCGGTCTCCTCTTTGTTGTTACTTGTTATTATTCCCCCTAAGTATTTGAACTGATTTGTTTTTTTGAACTTATAATTGAGTATTTCTAAAAAATCCTCTTCCTTTTCATATCTGCTTATTTTCAAGTAGTTGGTTTTGCCTTCATTTACTTGTAGGCCCACTTTCTTGGCTTCCATTAAAAGTATTGTAGTTAGTTCCTTAAGCTCTTCTTTATTTTCGGCCACAATCACTACATCGTCTGCAAAGGCCAACATATTAATTTTTTATGGAATCCTTTGCAGTACAATGAAGCATTTTGCTGTCACCATAAAAAATTCAAAAAGTGGTGAATTGCATTAGTAGTTATGAAATAAAATCCTTCTTATTTGTACTTAACTTTTGTGCCTTCGGCAAAAAAAATTGACATTTTTCTTTTTTAAAACATAACTTTTCAAATATCTTTTTATTTTCAGGGATACTAAAACATTCTCACCATACAAAATATTATATTTCTGTGAAATTCCAATTTTCGAAAGTCTGTATAAATTGTCGTTTTTGGCAAATTCATTTTTCTATATTAATTTTTAGCGGATTCTTTGGACCGTAAGTCATACAGCTCCATGAGCTTATTGAATGACAGCTCTCCTTTACGCATGGCATTTATTAACAGTAAATGAAAATTTAACTTACCAGTTATAGATTACTTATTATCTTTTATTTCGATTCCGCGCCGGCGAAGACATCGGCGGGGTCGGCGTGACGCGTCGGCATCTAACTCTGGCAGGCAGTGCACCGAGGGGAGACCATATTTAGGATGTCGTCGACTCGGGTAACTCCCCGAAATCCTCGATTCTATTCCTCTATATTACTCCCTCTCATCGTGTTCCCTTTTCCCCCACTCTCGTGGGTGGAACAGAGAGGGACGCGATTGACATTTTTTGCCGCCCTACCAGGTCTTTCCTCGCAACCCTCATCTTATCCTTCTCAACCCCGCTCTTGCTTCTTATAACTTCCTGCTAAAAATCTCTCCCAATCCCTGCCTTCCCCTCATCCTTACCGCCACTCCATCTCCTTCATTTTCTCCCCATCTACCCCTTTTATCTCCTCCTCCCTCTCTCTTTACACCTTTCTGAGGTGCACGTTTTCATCCCTAAATTCTGGTGGGTCGTTTTCGAGGAGGTAAGAGCATCAGGGATGAGGTCAGTGGGTGTGGTACAGCTGACGTAAACGAGATGTAGAAGGGCGAAATGGGAGTTTCCGAAGCCCAGAGGAAGAGGTGAAAACAGTGGATAGTGAGGCGTCTCCGGCATGCATGATTCTGGGAAATTCGAGATATTGGTCAGAACATACATCCATGCTCCAAAAATTGTGATATTATCCATAGTGGGAATAGTTCTTTTCTTTCATATACAATTTTCTATCGGAAGAAGGAAAAAAACGGCTATGCTTGCCGCTCTTGCTCGCATTTCCATAATGATAATTGCACCGCTCATTCTCTTGACATTAAAGTCACGACTGTATTAGTAAGAATAATAATCGCAGAAAGGCATTTATCACGCGTGGAATGAGCTCAAAAGAATGAATTTGAAACAGTTTTCAATCGAAGTGATGTATTTTTATTTATGTAAATATATACTGGGAAATTTATCATCTGAGGTCAAAACTGATTGGTAAAAGTCAATAAATAACATCATATCATAACAACAAGTATTTTTAAGTGAACAGAATAAGAAATTGTCAAGGAACGGTTTACAGAACTCAAGCTGTTTGATAACGACAATAGTCGATGAGCATCAGTAAGGAAATAGCGAATATCCACAAAGTAAGCGCATACTTCATACATGACGTCCAGTTCTCATAATTTAGTTAAACGTTTTCTCTCATACAATGAGTTACCTTACGCAATAAGAGCAGTTCAAGGTGATAAATGCAGAAAATATATTATTTCTTTCCTGGTGTCAGTGGATTAAATTGCGTGTCACTTATGGTTCTATGATCTTTAATTTTTTCGTGAGGACGAATTATGAAATGAGAGGGACATCGATGATGCTGGGAAATGGGATCTTCAATTTTAGATCTTCAGTTAAACTCTTTTGAGCAAATGAGATGTCTTGGTGTTTTCATGGCAAGAAGTTAGAGGGTGCTCATGCTACTGGAAAAATGAGATTGCCAAGTAAGATATTAGAGGTGGAATAAGCGTTTTTAAGTCAGATAAAGGGCATCCAGCGATAAAGTCGGTCATTAGAGTCTTATCTTGATATGAAAGGAAAGGGCTTCAGCTAGAATTATTATTGTTAGATAAAGAAGTTGACGGTATTAGAGCCTTAGTGGAAAAAAAGAGTATTAATCATTGAAAATAAAATAATGCATACTATGTCGATCCATAGGGTATATAAAATGGGAATGTACAAAAACTGTAGAAATGTGTAATTTTGAATCTACCAATTCTTATTCACTATTTCTTTTTTTAGCTTCTGCTTCTATGGGGATTACTTATGGGGCTGGAGTACCAATTACATTTTAATGCTTCTGTGAATGCCTTTTACCTGCGTCTACCAATCGTCTACCCCGTCACATATTATTTAGCTCCAAGCTATTTTTGGGGCTAGTGTGCATTGCACACAGCATGAATTATGAAATATTTTGTCCAGTTTACACTCTGCAAAGTTAATTTGACGTGGGTGAGCGTGGGATACACGAAATAAAATACTAATAAAACTTAACTTCAAATAAAATAACTTAGATTAAAATACTTATGTCAAGAAAAATTTAATTCACAAAATTAGTACTAAAAGATTTTCCAATTTACTTAGCTTTACTGGATTATGTATGCTTGAAAAGTAGACGTTTTAAATAGTGAAATTAATATTTGAAAAATTATGCTTTAATGTACAAAAAAATAGGCTCCAAAGTATCTTAATAAATGATAAAATTCGCTTATTACTAATAAAGAATTATAAACAGATAAGAGTTAAGCCATTTACCATTCTTGAACTTTCACGTTTAAAAGCCAAATCTAATTATAACATAGAATTAAGGTTACGTTAATTAGGAAGCAGCATGTTCTTTCTCTCTCGATTCATTTGTAACATTGCTTTATGCTATAGTGTAGAAATAGTATTTTATGATGTGCGTGAATACAGATAAGATACAATAATATCAGTACTTCATAACTATGTAAAGATTTAAAGAATATCTCAGTTTACCTGTATTGGTGTGGTAAATGCTAGCTAGATCTATTGCCATCATTATTAAACCTGTTTTACTGTGGAATCAACCTCCACGAACAGGCATTCCCCATATCTCTCATCAAAATGTTATTCAGTGGTTTTTTACGTTTGACAGTGTAAATATATTTCAATTTTCACCAAACTATGGAAATCAAATTGAGGATATTACATGCACGTCTATATTGAATAAGGAGTTTTGATTTTAGGCTACTTTCAGTCCCATCATCCATGGAACTGAGCAATTTTCCATTAAGTTCATCGCATTGCAAGATTCAGTTATTCTCCCAACAATTATATACATTACTGATTACGCTACATGTATCACCATGTAAAGCGGCCTTTAAACAGTAAGGTAACAATTTTCGCAAGTTGGCAAGGCAAGGTATACCGGCAGTCTTAAATAATCAAAATTGGATTAGTTTTTATCGCACTATGCGGGAAAACAATTTTGTTGCGCTTCACAAAATAAATGTTGTGCATTTAACCTTGTGTATGGGAAAAATGAAAAAAGCAGGGAGAACCAATGTCAATTGTAAACAGAATGTTTTCTTTGATATTTTAATTAGGATATTTTGAATAGTGTGGGAATTTTACTGTGTCAAAACGAGATTTAAACCGCCAGGAGAAAAGATAAATGTAAGTTTACGAATGAAGCCGTAAACGTATATTATAAACGCGTCGCTTGATCCTCGGTAAATTTCTCCCTTTTCGTTACATTTAGCAAAAACTTATCGGGCGCAAATTGGGATATAGGCGCCACTTTTAAGAAAATTAGGGGAGGTCTTCATTTTCTCAAGTGGGAGAATAAAAACTGTTGGAGCAACAGATATGAGGAAAAGAAACTCGTTGAAGTTGGCCGGAAAGAGGAATTAGTGGGTTCGGGGCTGTGCGAAAGGAATTAGGTGTCTAAAGCTAGTCGACGAGAAAAGGATGAAGAGAATGAAATGAAGAAATTTGTAAGACTAATTCGGGAAAGTGTGGAAAATTGGAGTCTTTTCCATCTTAAAAAAGTATAATTAAATAGCTTTAAGGAGATAAAATTAAATAAAAATTAAAGAATATAAAATTAATTTTAGAAGTAATTTAATTTTTAAACGTAAATCGCCGTTGCGTGAACCATCTTGTATAATTCATCACGACATACTTGACGTAATATAGTAGTCCCAATTGATAATTTGCATTATAAATATCCTACATTTGAAAATTTTATAATTAATGTATTTTTATTAGGCATTGAAAATGTAAATAAAAATTATCAACTAAAACTTTAGGACTCTTTGTTTAGTTTTTTCTAAACTTCTGTAGAGCTACCAAGGCTTTTTACCTTTTTTTATGGCAAAGCATATTAGCTTCTAGCTATTTATAGTTGTTCACTAAAGTTCAGTATTTTATCACTAGATAATGGATGGAACAAAAAAGTGGCATTTCCTTGTGTTAAAACCAATTGATCCAACAATACTATGTCAGTAACAATATCTACCTATAAGTAGTAAAAAGTATGAAAGTAGTCTAAAGTACTTTAAAGGACCGTCAGTAAACAAAAGGTTAAGGAGGTTCCGCCGCGACTGTGAGAGTCAAAATAAATACTAAATTCCACATTTTTTACATTTAGTCCAAAAAATCCTGCTTTCACTGATGAAATGCGTTACCTATAGAAACCCAAAAGTAAGCTACAAAATATGCAGATTAATCCACGAATGTGTTTTAAATGAGCACTGCAGCGCCATTTCCAACGAATTACCGCAATTTGACTTCAATTACGGTATTAATTCTTCAATAACTAGAAAAATAAGGTGGTAAGATGCCTATATTACATTTTTATTCATTTTATCTGGATTATTTCCTTCTTATAAATAGTCTTCCGCGAAAATGGCATTTATATTTTATGGAAAAATACTATTTTTCCCCATGTTTCTCTCATACTCCCATTGAACACCATGTAATTTCAAGTTCAATTAGAGAGTAATATAGCGTGGAAAGGTATTATTTTGTTGTTCATATCAGATAGAGGTCAACTTTTTCTATAAGTAGACAGAATATTAATAAAATGATATTTAAGTCATTTTACGGTGGAACCACCTTAAAAAAAGAGGAACAGTTAGAGATGGAAACCTGAGATGTTAGGGCTGGATGGGATGAGGGGAACATGAGAAAGACGGGGACAAAGATTGAAGGTTGGAAGAAAAGAAGTGAAGAAGAAAAGTGACGAGAGTTATTCGGAGAGGAGGAAGAGGTGGAATGAACAAGATAGAAGGAGGGGTGGAAAGGTTCAGAGGGTCAAAGTAGAAGGGTGGAAGAGAATGAGAAGGGAGGAGGGTGTGAGAGGAAGGGCGGAGGGAGTTTTAAGAAGGGCTTTCCTCTCCTCCTTTAGCCTTTCAGCCGCTCCTTCCCTCTCTTCATCCCTTCACGCCTGCCTCGCCAACCTCTCGCCCTTGTCCTTATCTGTCCCTCGGAGGAGGCGCTCTGAGGACGCTGATTCCTTTCCGAGAGCCCTTCCTTGTTGGTTTTGAATGAGGGCCCTGGAATGGAATACCAGACGTTTGAGTGACAAATTGGCGTCGGGGAGTGGTTCTCGCGTGCGGGGGAGGGCAGGAGGAGAGAGAGGGGAATTTTTGGTTTTTGGGGGAAGTGTGGGGGACGGGGAGGGGGAAGAAAGAAGAGACGAAGAGGAGGAGGAGAGGGCGAGAAGTCTTTCTTTCCCTCTCTCTTGCGAGGCGATGACGGATTGAGGTGGATTGAGTGATTCCCGCCTCTCCGAGGGTACTCCTCTTCGATCCCGAAGACTTAACGTAAAAAGGGCGCCGAGGAGCGAACTTCGGTTAAGGGGAGCGGGAATTAGGAATGGGGTCGGGAGCAGGTTGAAGGTAAGGAGGGAGGTCGTGGAATGGAACCAGCTGAGGTGGAGGGTGCGGGCGACTGATTAAACAGGCGCGGTCCGTTCGAAAAAGCTAGCGAAGAAATTTTACTTGGGGAAGATTTTTTCAACATTGTCCACCTGTTCCTTGGATTTGCCTCGTTTCTACAAGTATTAGTTCTACTCTACTATAAAGTGTATGAGAAATCGAAAATATGTTGACATAGCACCGAAAAAAGAGGAGTTTACTCATCAAAGAAGAAGATAGTGATTATTAATAACTCCATGAGTAAATGGTAAATTTCATGAATGGAAAATGTGTTCCTAATGTGATTTAATATATTAAATATCTCACCATTTTTATCCGAATATATTTTCATATTATATGCACATATGAACGGTCGATATATGATGAGAGATGATAGATTCATCGCAGAGTCTTTGTATTGCCTGAAGTGTTCACATATTTTACGAACTCCAATCACCAATTTTCTCCTTCATTGCTTTACGTTGTAGTTCCGTAAAGCCACGAGTTAATTTACATGAACTTTTTTATAACTAGGTTGATGCTTTCTAATTGTTAACTATCAATACATAAAAATATCTACTCATTAATTACTGAGCTTGATGTGATGAATACTGGTCTTTTATTCTCTCGAAATTGTTATTGGGTTGTCATTGGAATTTTTCTTTCAATTTCTAAGAAATGCAGCTTTTTGATCAATTCTATTATTTTTATTTTTCATGGCTTCTTTATTCACTTGTTTACAATATTCACATGGCCTAGATCTATCACGGTGTAGCAATTATTCTACTCCAAAATATATTCCCAATATAATAATAATAAATAGTCCCAGAGTGTTCTGCATGGCGATCTCGCTTGCTCTCAAACTTTCGACCATTATGAGGTATGAAGGGCAAAGGTTCGAAGATGGTCAGGTTGCAGACACAAGATTTGTTCTCCGCAGACCTTCCAGGATCGCAATTTATATCTCTCTTTCTTCTTCCGAGATGGGGAAAAGGATACGGTATTGAAAGGAGAAGCTTTTTGTTCCTTTCGCATTGTCCCTTTGGGTCAAATTGTTCGAGGCCTCGCCAGGGACAATGGACCACAAGGCTTTTTCCCTCGGCCTATCCCTTTGGTGGAAGTTATGAGGAACGAAGAGTCTTGAAACTTGCCATTAACCACTCTCTGTTTACTCGGCGATTGATTTTTAGAGCAGATTGCTTTCTTTGACTAGAAAACGCTTTAACACCTTTGGTGAATTTACTTAAGTGACTTCAGAGTGTTTAAAGTTCAATATTAAAAAGAAATCTCTCATCACACTATTCCAATTAATAATTACTAATTACTTAAAATATTTTTCTTTCAAGGTCAATATTTTAATGGATTCATATTAAAAACATTGATGCATTTTCCTGAGAAACTGGAAAACTAGGATATTTTTAAATATGTTCATTAAGTTTTTACCTTTATCAGTGTGAAGAATATAGCTCCATTCTAAAACAAGCGTCATATTTATGTTAGGTCAAAGCCTTTCTTTATCAAATCTTTTTAAAAATCTCTCTTATCCTCCACAGAGTTTTTTTTACATATTTTTAAATGCAGTTAAAACATTTTCTCAAAGACGGTTCTGCTTTAAAATATTTTTTTTCCATGTTAGATCATTATCTTCGGGCATTCGTTTTTGGAGTCAAATCTTTGGTATTCAATCAAATGAATAATAGGTCTTTGGGGTGTCCAGTCAATAATTTCCACGACCTTCTTTCTACTTCAGGTTACCCTTCTCTTAACGAACTGCTTTTCCACTACTGAATCCCTCTTGACCTCATCATATATTTTTATTCTCTTCAATCTCACGAAACTCCCCACTCATCTTTTCTCTCTTTCGTGCTTATCCAGCATTATTTGCTCTAATCACCTTTTTTTCAATACGTTACGTGCCTCTCAATATGTCCTTAACCCGTTTTCTTCGTCCTTCAAATGTTTCCAACCCACCCCCCTCCCGTCTACCATTTCCAGCACTTTCTCTTCGTTTTGACACGTTCTTTAACCCGTAAGCAGTGCATAATGTGTAAATGTAATTGGAGCATATTAAAATTTCTTTGACAAAAATTTATCCTTTAAAAGCAAAAATGACTTTCATTAAATGTAATCCATCACAACTGTAAGCAGATTATAATTAATTTATATGCATTTAAAACTATTGGAATTACGAAAAAATGGAATTCTAAGAATTCCTATTCTGCATTGTGAATGAAAAAGTGGTGCTTTGTTTTTCTACATACATTTAATACACTACGACTGTGGTTTCGACTTTACGTCATCTTCATACTACGATCACGTATAGTCGAAACCTGAAAGAAAAGGACCTGACTATGACCAAGTCCAAACCATGGTCGTACTGTATTAAATTTGTGTGGAAAAACAAAGCACTGCTTCTTTCATTAACAATGATCAGTAAATTCTACCAAGTCACGCCGTAAACCACCGATTCTAATCTACATTTACAAAGAAAACACAGCGTTGCGGCATAATGTAGCGTGAAAATATTTAAGTATGCACTGATTTGGGTGATGGCCAAAACTATTAGCCGAAATAAACTATTGCGACTGATTGCTCTTTCAGTCGACAGGAATAGGAAACTGGCGTAATTGACAATATCACCGACCGATTACGCGCCGATTACAAACAATCCCGAAAGTAACGTATGCACAAATCTTATGATTAATTTGGCAGTGGACTTCAAGTAAAATTACAATTTGAAAAAAGTAACGTTTACTAGTAAAAGTAAGTTAACTGTATTTGTGACTGGTAATCAGTTACCGGCAACTATTAATCGGATTTCTTGAAATAAAATACTTCCCATCATGACCTGAAGTCATACACACAGTTTTTGCAGCACTAATGCCTACATATAAATCACTAAAAAGAAAACACTATATTTCACTAAATGAGCGTATATTCTGTTTTTGCCTAGTATATACTTTCAGACCGCATGTGGAAGCTGGCGGTTAATTTGGAAATCAGTCATGGAAAACTTTGAAGTATATAAGAAATATAATGAGGTGAAATGGTACCTAATTAGAAGGTGCTGAATTTGGAAGAATTCAGGAATGAGAAAAATATTTAAAACCATCATCATCATTAATATATGGAGCAGTGTCCATGGACCATATCATTTTAATTTATTCATTAATGTCTTTCTAACTTCTTTCCTTCAAAACTCATGCCTTTCTTTACGCCGATGGCTGCCAGATTTTTAAGAAAATAAATAACTCCTCTGACTGCCTTGATCTTTAAGACGCCTTAACACTAGAAGCGCCGTATTTTCCCCATACCTAAAAGCGCCGGCAGCGGTCATTTTTACCGGTGTTTTCTCTCGTTTGGTGGTGTGTTTGAGTAACTTCATGTATATATTCTATTGTGAAGTGAGGTTATTTTATTTTTAACTCAAATTTACATTATTTTAAAGTAATGAATAACATTTATTAACAATTTAGTTTTTCAACTTCAACACAAACTTTGGGATACTCAGATTTATCACCAATTGTACAATATACAATTATAAATTATGGTAGTTTAGTGTATAACATTTTGCAGAGTAATTATAAGTATTTATTTACAATAGTGATATAATGTAAGTAACAGTAATAGACCATGTATATTGCTATCAGTTCTATCGTTCCAAACTTAATTTTTCATGACACATAACACAGAATAAGTATTTCACTTCTTGCTGTGCATTTTCCGCAATCATATTTTTGGCATCTTGAAAATTTTACCATAGTTTTATTCCCCTTACATGCATGTACTTAAAACTGACGTCTTTTTCTACTTTTTGTACCGGAAATGGAAGGTGCTAGCCCTGGCTTTGACTTGATATACTAACTACGTAGTTCTTCAGCTAGCGTCAAAATGAATTTATGGCGGCTGATATTTTGTGAAGTGACCTCTTCGTATACCTCCCATACGTTAATGGCAGCTAAATCTAGGATATTATATAAAACCTGCACAGGCCATCGCACAGTGGGCGAAATCCAGAATCTAGGCAGAAAAAGTGGGAAAACCAACTTTATGGTAAAGGCAATTTTAGGCCTCAAACTTATCCCTAGATAGTGGGAGGAACCTTTTTCGCCCTTGAGGTATCCTCTGAATAATTTCACCGTTAGAGGCAGTCAAAGTAACCCTTACTGCTGAGAAAAGTTTTGGGCCGTGCTCAGTTTCATTTTGACAGTGAAGTGAAAAGCTCGTAGTTTGGTGCATAGTGCTACAAATTTTTCTCCGACTTGGATATTAATTTTTAAGGTATTTACTATGATTAAACGCCATAGTTATTATTCTCTTGTCTATTTATAGTTATTGTTCGTACTTTTAAGCAACCCTTGTAAATTAGAATGTTTTTTTTAGTTTTATTATATTTTATTGGTCTTATAAAGCTCAATGAATCACAAATTTATTTAAGTGAGAATGCATGCAAAGGATATTCTTAATTACGGCTGTGAAAGGATTTAGTGCGGAAAGGTGCGGAATAAATTTCCTGGTGATTTTTAGGTGCCACGCCGAGCATTCCCGTTACGCACAGAGAGCTTTGCCAACTTCTTCATGACAGCATCAAGACGAAGCATTCTCTGTTGGCTTACGTGATCCAGAAATTAAAGTTAGACAAGTGCTCCGAAGATATTAAGTAGTGTGTAAGGGAAGCTATACAGAAGTTTTTCTACAATTACACCAAACGTTGGAAGCTGAGTGGTAGACGCTATGACAGATTTTTGTCTAAATATCACAAGTGGCTTCAGAACCCGTTACCCTTGCCTCAAAAAGTGAAGAACATTTTTACAAATAGCAAGAGTGTAGATTCAGGGCCATCATCGTCCAAGGGAAGCCCAAAAAAATATTCCATCGATGTGCAGACAGAGGTAAACGGGAGAAAGTGCGACAATTGATAGAATCGCACTCTAAAGAAGAAATCGTCCTCGCGGCCCAGAATACTCTTCATACATCTGGGAAACGGGACGCTGGCTCTGCTAAAATAAGTTACCCAAACTACCCCCCGTCGAGCTAATAAAGTGAATAGGACATACAAATTGCTTCCATTGCCACCAACACCATACACTGGAGAGGAAGCATTAGCATTCTTTGCCGAGAACCAGCTCACAAAATTGCAGTACGTCAGCATTAGTAATGGGACAAATGAAAGAAGATGTAATATTTATCCATCTTACGATGCACTGAGAAAGATTAAATTGGAATGCTATCCTCCAAAAGAATGCACCTAAAGTTACAGAAAGATTTTCTGCTGTGAAATTGCAAGCTCTCGTGAACCACACGATCACACGCATTCCGCAAGTGCAGAATGATGATCTCCGACATTATACAATCGGCAGAAAAGCAATGTTTATGGTATTACATATAATTGAGTTGTGATGGTAGCAGTGGTCAGAGCAAGTATAAAACATGCTACGAAACTTCGGACAGCGCTCAAAGCGATTCGTCCATTTCCGTAATATCCCTAGTGCCTCTACAGCTTTACCAAATGCAGTGAAGAGGGGAGAACAGACAAGTGCTATGGAAAAATCCACGACCATCCTCCACAAAATTCTGCCGACCAATTAAAATAATCTTTGAAAAAGAGACAAAGAATATGATTAAAAGGGAAATAGAGTGGGTTGAAATGAAATAAAATCTCTTAGGCCAACGAAGATCACCGTAAACGGAGGAGCGCTTTCAGCGACACCACATCTTATGATGACGACGGTGGATGGAAAAGTATGTAGTGCCATGACAGGAAGTTCATCCCAGACGTGTTACGTGTGTGGAGTCAATCCCACCCAGATGAGCAAAATAGAATCTTATAGGAGAACAGAATCGGATCCTGCTACTTACCGTTTTGGACTTTCGGTACTCCATGCATGGATTCGTTTTTCTGAGTGCCTAATTCTTATTTCTTATAGACTTCAAATAAAAAAATGGCAAGTGAGGACGGCAGAAGAAAACGCCTCTTATGAAAAAGAGAAGCGGCTAATTAGAGAACGTTTTAGTTTAAAAATGGGCCTCCTTGTTGACAACCTTAATCCTGGCGGTAGCGGGACCTCAAACGACGGGAGTACGGCAAGACGTTTCTTCCAAAATCCAGAACTCTTGTCTAAAACAACAAAAATTAACTACAATTTGATTGAACGTTTTGGAATAATTTTAAAAACCATATCGACAGGGCTCCCAATAAACTCAGATAAATTTAAGTTGTATGCTCTTGGTTTAGCAATTCTTTATGTAAAATTGTATCCCTGGTACTTCATGCCTGCAAGTGTCCACGAAGTACGTATACACGGCACCCAAATAATTGAGTCAGCTATTCTTCCTTTTGGTCAGCTGTCAGAAGAAGCACAGGAAGCAAGAAACACGGACATAAACAATTATAGGAATAGACATGGTAGGAAGGTATCTCGCGCCGCAAATATTGAAGATGTGCAATATGCTGCTATTATCTTCAGATCCAGTAATTTCTTCTATATGCCAAAAAGCTAAAAGGAAGAAAAACGGGTTGCCTGCAAACGTTTTGGAGTTATTAAAAGAACCTCCGTCTCTATCTTTAAAAGAAAAGTCTTTATCTCCGGAGAAAGTAAAAAGGATGAGATTAGTTACAGCGAGAGTGACTCCGCGATCTCTGATTATGAATAGGCATCACTATTTATAAATACGATAAGTGTGAATGATTATTTAGTCTCATAAAATTATGCACAATTGAAAATAATATTTTTGTTATCATGCTTCTACAGTGAGTTGCTCTTATTCAAAAATATTCTTTCCACATTTTCTTCTTTTGAATTTTTGTTACCACGCTTTTTAAGATTCTACATTAGCATACCGAATTTCAGTATTAATTATGTTGAACAATCTAATAGTTTGCAGTTAAAGATTAAAAAGTGTTCAAATGTGTAATGTGTGTGTAAAAAGTGTTCAAAAGCGAACCAAGTTGGAGCTGCTCGAATCCGAATTGATGGTTATCTCCTATCTTAGTCCCAGGTACCTCCATATACCCTTTCCCTCTCCCCAAGTAAAAGACCCTTCATCTACCGGATTATGAAATACTAAAGACAGGGTCATAGATCTGGGGACTTAGGGTAAGAAAAAGGAAGAATATTCGTTTTACAGCCGAGAGGCTAGTAGCCATTGCCAAACCACGAGGTTTGAGCCTGCCGTTCAGTTTCCTAAAAATATTGATTATAAATTAAAATGCAGTTTGCAATCAACGATTGCTTTGGAATACAATATAAATAGATATATTTCATGTGTAGATTGACAGATAAAATGATACAGAGCACCTCGTGATCTAAAATTTAAAAAATATTTTTTTTCCGCCTACATTAGGCATTTCTCCCACTTTGCATCGGCGAGATCCAGCGCGCGTGGTGTATTTCCTTGCCATTTGGTTCTCAGAGTCAGTAACTAACAAAAACTCCATAATTTGTGGAGTTTTTGTTAGTTACTGACTCTGGTAATATTATTTTCTGTACTATCTAATTCAATGCTGCGATGCATGGCCCTCAGAACCAATACGTTTTTTTTACCTTGGTATACTGTCATTGTAATATATTCATGTTTTAGAACTATGGTATTGTACAAATTGGCCTTTGACTTCCCAAGTACATCAGGGAACCTCACGTCTGATTCTATTCATTGTGCCGACAATACTAATGCCTTTCTCCTATAATTTTTTAGCCAAAGTCAGTGACGTGAAAAAGTTATCTGTCGTGACATTTCGTCCTGAATTCAGGCACGGACGCAATAAACGTAAAACAACATTTTCGGGGAGACTTTCATTTGGCGGGCGCAACTCATCTTTCCCCAGATACGGAAACCAACTGCAGAAATATTTGGAATTAACATCCGTTAATACCCACGAATTTGTCTGGTTTATTTGCCATATACTATGTGAATCTACACCTAGCTTTATTGGGAAAAGCTACTCGTCCACCTTGAGGTAATCACTTGGTCTAGATATAGCAAGCTATTCAGTTGTCCACAAAGCTATTCCATATTTCGGACGTCAATGCAAATATATCTGTAGTGAGACGCTTAGATCTTGTACTATGAACATCAAAACGCAAGTAGGTACTTCATAAGCCAGCGAAATCTGCTTCGAGACATAGTCTTAGAGAAAAATACTGGCCCCCATTCACTAGTCCACAGCATATCATTATCTAGCGAACCATAACCATATGCTCCTTGTGCGTACATTAGGGTAAAAATAGCTCCAATTTCCTCAACAGTTGTGCCCAATCTCCCTTCACCCAAGCGCACTGCTTCTGCTTTAGTGCATAATTTTATATGCCGGAGCATACGTTCATCAATAAATAAACACCATGCGCTACAAACGTTCTCTTTAGACACTCTTCGTTTGGCTTGTGGTGATGGTCCCGGATTTTCTTTTATAATATTTTGACTCGCAAGCCTACCGATCGTGTTTACGCCACTTGGGGTAACAAACCATCCATTGAGTCCATCCATACCTAATAGCCGAGTTTCGACTACTGGAGCAAACGAACCTTTTTTTCATGCGCTCGACCCTTCCATCACTCTCCCCGTTCTGTTCTTCTTGGAGGGAGGCAACCCTCACCGGAAGCATTTTCGAGGGCAGCATCACTATGTAGTTGGAGATTCCCTTGAATTGCGTCAGCAGCGGTCGGTACTCAGCAGTCCCTTGGACCATCTCTTCCCCCTCTACCAAGCCTCACTCCCTGAGCACCACCGTGACCGATACCTAAGGACAAGTGAGGAACTGTATGCATAAACTACCCAAAATTATGAAGGGAAAGACGCCGAACGATTTTGTAATGAGTTTCATGTGCTGACACCCTCCTTCTAATATACAGGAACGTAGTTATATCGAAAGATAACTCACTAGAGTCAGGAAAAGGTGCTTCCGTCAGATTATCTTGTGGAGACGCGTGTGTCAATGCATCACCGTCTGAATTGCTGCTCCCACTTTTCTCAATGTCACTTGAAGTGCCAGAGAAGAAAGTAATTCCATCATCCAAATCAGATTGCACTGGGCTGAGTTCGTAAATACCAGAATCTTTTTATGACAAATCTTGCAAAATTTGCACAAGTTCTTCCGAAGTGTAAGACTGCATCGCCGGGACATTTCTCAGAGCCTCGGTGTTTTGATCCTACCCAATGCGTGGTCAAAGTTCAATTGACCGTATAGGGATAAAAAAGGGACGAAGAGTGATGTGGAATATCGCATGATGAATGTTGAATCCCTTAGAATAAAAAATAATTATGGACCTATTTCTTAGTGTTTTTTTGTAATCCTTGAGACAATTATGAGAACGTCTATGCAATAATTTTTGTAATATAATTGAACTATAATTAAAAAAAAAATTCTATAGAAAAATGCAGAAATCAGTTGTGAATTCAATCCGTTAACGTAACTGCTACTCATCATACCATAAAAAATCTTAATTGAAAGGAAAAAAATAACTTGCTGAAAAATAATAATATCGGTCAAAATGACCGCTCTGGCGCTTTTAGGTATTTAAAAAATTATTTTATAAATTATGGAGCCTAGAATGAATATCTTTGGCGCGTGTGCGTAAGATATAAATTCATTAAAATTCTCGTAATATAAACAATGTTTAACCATCATGAAGTAAATGAGAACCATTTGAAATTAAAAAACGGTCAAAATAACCGCTCCGGCGCTTCTAGTGTTAAATAAGACCTCAGTTTGGTGCAATGCCTCAAGGCTATATTTAAATCCAAGTAGGTCAAATACTACGTATATTTCTCTTGAAAATCCGCAATTCATTTAACTCCGCTATCAAATCTACTTCATTGAACAGAGTTACACCATTATAAGTGGTTGGTAAAAATAACTGACCAGAAACTCGTTTATTTCGAGCTCATCCAGGCTATTGAAAGTAAATCTATGTCAGTGTTAGCCGGTTCATTGAAATTAAAGATCCCAGAGCACAACTTTACTTCACATCTATAGTTGTTTCCATTACCTCCTATTCCTCCCTGTATGGTCGATGTCTGCCCTAACAAATATCAAATCTCTGTAACACATGGCTCACTTCTTTACAAATATTGTTAAAAACAGATTCCCTCATCTCAGCAACTTATCCTCCGATGCTGTATTGCCTTTTCTTACCGTGTCTAATCTTTCTTAAATGAAAACTTCCTTAAAATTGATTTGGAAGTCATACACAGCACTCAGAACTCGACCATTGACTTCCCTGACCTAATTTCCATATTCAGAATACCTGCCCGACAAACCAGGACCCACTCAATGCTCCATATCCCAACTCCCTCATTTCCAAATAAAATAATCTTTTCTGTCTCGCCACGTATTCCTGGTCTCGCCCTGGGATATAATTTGTTAACTTTCTTCTTGTTAATGTTTTTGAGTATGTCCCCTTTTTTGTTTGTTATTTATATCACTGTATATTAGCAATCAAGATACTATGTGACTTTCACAGTTTATTTGAAAAATAATGACCGGTTTCGGCTGTCAAGCCATCTTCAGGTACGTTGAAAAAACATGGAAAAAACAGGTTTATATATACTATGCATAGATTGCTATGGGAGGGGGTGGGGGTTGGGGGTGAGGTTGGTTGAGCAGGGAGGGGAAAGTGGTGGGGGAACAAAGTATGTGTTGTTCCCGGGAGAGAGGGTGGGGGGTTAATCACTCGGGTTGTGGGGGTGGGGGATTTGGGAGGGTGATGAGTAGTAAGGGGGATGGGTTAGGAAAGGCTTTGTCATTGAGAAGGTGGTTTCCGTGTAGGGTGATCTCCCGAATTTCTAGGGCATCCAACCTCCTTCCTTTCCCGGTAAAATGCAGGATTTCGGGCTCAAAGCTGCTTCGGTCCCCCATCTCCAAAAGGTGTCGGGCGAAAGCTGACGAATCGTGCTTATTCTTCCATCATGCCTTGTGTTCTTTTACTCTTGTCTTGAAATTTCGCCCCGTTTGACCAATATAACAACAATCACAAGTATTACAATTTAACTTATATATACCAGATTTAAAGTTAGGTTTTATTACATCTTTTGCATTGTTAAGCCATCTTCCCAAGGTGTTGTTATTATAAAAAAAATTGTACCTTGTATTTATTTTTCGGTATGGCTTGGGATACAACATAAGATAGGGGGCCGATAAAAGGAAGTAAGAAGGGTCCGATATATAAACTGTGGAAGTCACAAAGTATCTACATTGCTAATATGGAGCCCTTCCACCACGTCATAGCCTCCAATTTCGATTTAATCACCGTTAAATGGTATCATACTATATGTGATCTATTTTCAAAGTAATAAATGAATAAATAAATAAATATTATTTTTAAAAGAGTAGGGATCTGTGGGATGTCTTAGAATACGGGTAAATCAGAGGGTGATCTTAAACCGAAGATGTCAGTGCTGCCGAATTCGACTCATATCTCAGGAATCATTTATACTCATACTTGAGACGAATTTTGTGCAATAAAAATTATAAACTCCTTTTAAAAATATTAAAACCATTTTAATGCTCTTTGTAAAATATTTATTATATACTGAGAAAGAGGAGAAAAATTCTTTATAAATTAAAATAAACGTATATACTAGGTCTAAATACATATATCCAGGAAATAAGGGAAACTATATATTTATTTTACGTCCAGAAACTCAAGCATTTATATTTATTTCGTTTCCAAACAGCTTGACATTGAATAATAGCCGTGAGAGGGCGTAGAGGAATCGAGGTCAGAAAAGTGAATTGCGCTTATACGGTAAACTCAGTTTCGATATTTCATGATGATAAAGCGTGAAAGCAAGCCATAGTGTGGGAGTGAGTAATAAGGTAAATGAATGCTTTCTAGTTTCATGCCGTGATCATATGTGCAAATTTCACTTCTTCAGTCAATTCCCGAACTAATTTTATGCAGGAGATCCACATATTTATGTATTTTTGTAAGAGTGTATTAACGGCTATATTTAATGAAGTAAGCAATAGGTGTTTTTCGTGTTATTAACGGCTGTGAAGCATTAACTTGACATTTAAATTATAGAATTGAGAATGAAACGTGAGCTTGATGAATGAACTATTAATGAACTAAAGGTAATGACCTGATGTTTTCCCGACGAATGCTGAGGGTAAAGAGTACTCTGGTAGCAATCAGGTGAAACTGTTGAACAGCGCCAGAGGAATGATTTGATGACGTAGTTTGTCATCGTCTATAAGATGAAATTTCCATAAATCTGATGGTAGACTACGTTTTAGCAATGTTGAAAAGGGCTGATAATAAAAAAAGTATTCAAAGTAAAAAATTCTAAAACTAATCTTAGTTTTCCATTTCATGCACTACATTTACGATAGTTGCCGTAAAATTTTATGATTCATCATAATATTATTGATATGTGTCGAAATATTGATTCATTGAATCATCAGACTGTTGTCAATGCCCGATTTTTCCTTGCAATGGACTAGTGAAGCTGACTAACGTCAGATTACTTTCCAATCAGTATTTTCCTGTATATTTAGCATTTAATTCTCAATTGAAATGGAAAATAAGTGGTAACCAATAGTTCGTGACGTCATGCTTTACTAGTCCATACATGAAAAATAGCACGAAAAAGCCTAAGCAAAGGTGAAAATCAAGGCTACAGAGTAATTATTTCCAACGCAAAATAAATGTACGCAAAGGAAAATGAAAAGGAAACGATCAATTCCCACTAATTATAAAAATTTGTAAGCTTTAACCTTCAATTACATATTAAAAAACAACTGAATAGGTCGCAGCGCTCAATCAAGACAACAATGTTGCTCGATATTCTTGAGAAGCGTAAGTTGTTCAGTTCAATGTGTCCTAATACTTATGGAAACACTATACCTTAAAATAAATCAGGTGTAATATTTTTTATTTTCTCTTGCTTATAATTTCCATGAGTTTCACTTCCTCGGATTCAAAATTACCTTTTTTACTGAACTTCCTCTTTGATTTTAATCTGGATGGAGATTTATACGAGTTTTGTCGTTTAGGCCTGAAAAATTGTCCAAAACTAAGTTCAAGTGCGCTTGGTGACTGGAGTTATTTTTGCCAATGTACAGATTTGAGTGAAACTTTGTATACATGTTATTATTATCGATATCTATGTACATAACTGAAAAAAATTGCATTTTACCAATAAGGTCTTTATGAAATTCAATGCTATTTTAGCATTTAGCCTAATGGGATATGGGATATATTTCGTAATAATTTGATCATATACGTAAAGATTATCTTCTATGCTCAAAATAATACATTTCATATTAGTTTTTGGTTGCTAACAAACTTCAAGGTTATGCCGAATCAAAGATTCGAAAAGACATATTTAGCCTAAATTTCGAATATTGCACCAAAAGTATAAATAACATGGCAAATATATAATAGATAATTATTGTATCATTTCATTACTACATGTATGGTGGGCTCTACCGCATAAACAGATGTACTTTAATGGAATTTTGTCCTAGTATTTTCTCTACTTACTTGAAAAATTATCAAAATGTGTACTTAATGATCTAAGACGATTACCGCTCCAGCCACCATAATAATAATTTATCTGTCCGAGGTTGCCAGGAGAAGAGGAGATCTCGGCATTGGCCGATGGATACCCCGGAGGCCGCCGGCTGCTAGTATTTCGGCGAGAGGAATGCTGTAGCATTTGATCTGCTGGTGTACTGATTCAATCGAAGTGAGTGCTTGGGCGATCTCAAGTGGGAATGGAAATTCCCGCTGAGCGAAAAAACAGAGGATGATTCAGAGGTTTCCCGGAGAACAACCCGGTAGGGAGCACAACACAGTGGAAGCGTTTGACGGACAACCTAGAAGAAAAAAAACAGGAGTAGTAGAAGGGACAGAGTTTCTTGTTGGGGAAGGGAAATCGATGTTTATTGACGGTTGAGAACCCTGTAATAACAGGAAACTTTATTGCAACAAAGTTGTCCTGTAACCCTGCGTCCAGTCATGTTGGAAGGAATGTTGGCAACCAATGGCGAGCCACAATTCACCACTGTGTATACGTAATGCCTCAGGCAGCGGCCGAGTCGTGGAAAAAATTATGCGTGGGTCACTGCTTTGTGTATCAAATGGATGACGTTCATATTTTACAGGCGATAATTAGCGATATAGTATAACTATGAATTATTTATTACACTAGGGTTAGTTGATCATCACTACTGTTTTTATCATGCTTTGTGACGGGAAACATACATTGTTGACAATGTATTAGTGCATAATTACTCATAACCATAAATTGCAATACAATAATAAAAATTAATGATATTAATACTTGCTGATAAGTTTGATAATTATTCAACACTTCCATATCAATTACATACTCTTCGTACTATTTTATTTCTCTTTTAGCAAATACATAAGGGCAAAAATTCACACAACTTTGCTTCCAGATCGCTAGAAATATTGAATGTATGCTAATCCTTACCAGAGCAAAGAAATCGCAAGCTATTATATCTTATGTCAATAGATGACATGATATTTGGTTGTTCACATGGATAAATTTACCGCTAGTCACATCCCGCACCAGCTCTGGTGCCAGAAATTTTAGTTGGCTATATTAGGCTTAAGAGGCGAAAGGTAAATGAAAGACTAGGCACCCCTTGGCTGGAGAGAGTGATGTGTATAGAAGTAGGGCCGGTCAATTTCGGATCCTACGGAGTGGATCTTTAGGCAAGTGTAGGAAACTTCTCCCGCAACGCAGGAGCAGCAAAGTAAGGGAATACTTGAGGGAGGAAGATTCGTTGCAGGAAGCGGAGAGAGAAAGGGTATGCGAGGAGAAGAAGGGAAGGGTGGACTAATGTGCGGACGGATCTGGGAAAGTGAACTGTTGCTCTGTCCGCCCCTTGAGGGAACCGAGATTTCATCCCCTTAAAGGCGATGCCCCTTTATCAACTTCCTGGACCCACGCTCTTTCATCCTCTTAAGAGGGCAGCCTCTCCTTATCTATTCTCTCTTCTCATTCCTGTCAGGGGCCGGGCCCGTCCTATTCCTTTCCGCGGCTCTGCCCCCTTATACCTCTTCTGCCTCGTCCTCCCGGCCGCCATCTTTGCTGCCTCAAAACTCCTCCCTCCGACCCACACTCTCCACAAAATCTTCTTGTATACCCACCTGTTCCCTAAAACAGTTCCCTCTTGTACTCCTACAAAGGACCTCTAGTGGTTTCATATTCCATATTCATTTTAAAAATGTAATGTGTCACGTTATTAATTCCACTATCATACATCTGTTTATTTATTCGATTCTCTTACATTCTCTAAACGCTCAGTTTGACAAAACACGCTCTTTTCATACACGTCCGTTATTGAAGCATTTATTCCTATTTTTTATCACTCACTTGTTCCTACCCTATTAAAGTCCCTGCTATTTCATTTCATGCGCCTTTAAACTTACATTCTCTTACTTTTACGTCGGTACAAGTTCTGCTCTCATTATCCCATATTAAAGGCCTTTCTTCTACATCTTCCCCACAGCTAATGACCAAGTCCGACCTTAGAAAGCTTTGTAATCTACCGTCTTGGTCACCCAAAGTTCGTGAGTTCAAGTCCGAACGAAATAATGTTATGATTCAGTGTCCGTCTAAGTGCTAAGGTCTTAATTTCAGGTGAAGAGACCTCGAGATATAACCTCGGAATTTTGTGTTTTTAAACCCAAGTCATCCACCAAAGTTACCCATCATGGTCTCCTCTCTTCCACTAGCTCACATTGCCGACTTTATCCCGTTCGATATACAAAAATTTCATGTGTCTACATTTTGTCCTCCGTAGCCACGTTTAGCCCGGAATCATTAGTATATCTATCAACAGCAACTCGTATTGATTCAATTCTGCATGTGTACATACCGAGGTGAGTTGTAGATCCGGTGAATTTATCTGATGGAATTGTTAAAACCTTTTATTTTACATTTAGACAATCGATAATGACCATGCGTTAGGGTCAAGGGTCACATGCGTTAGAGTTTGATGTGGAGTGACTCTGAAGCCCCAATTCCGTAGTGTCTTTCACGAGAATCAGATTGAAAAAAAATCCAAAGAGGGCGAACGAGAGATGTCCAGCATTACGCTCATTTGTTGCCATCTTCCTTTGAATCTTGAATCACTCCCTATATTCTCCGGTGGAATAGAGATTGTATTGTTGTAATGCATTTTAATTATTCGAGGGCATGGTTCCATAAATAACTGATTAGCAAAATTAAAAATATTCATAAAATATGGTTTATGTTTGAAATATTTACCTTAGCCTGTAGTAACAATGTTACTTACATTGTTATATTTAATGGGGCAGTGAAACCATTTCTAAAAATTTCTTTTTTCCGAAAATGATAAATTTTATACGAAGTTATCGTGAATACAAAAGGTCTTGAGCCAACTTAATGCTATGTATGTATATTGCAATGTTTAAATTACTCCCAAACATATGTTACCCATTTCTCAGTAAATGTTACCAACACTGAAAAAATATTGGGTGTCTAATTGCTGAGGATGTAATTCCTACTGTGATATACCCTATGTTTCTTTCAATCCAAGTCGCAGTCCCCGTTTGTTTTTAGATTAGGTAGTGGATGGATTTTTTTAGATTAGGTAGTAGTAGACTCCCAGCTATAAACTACTAGCTATATCCCAGTCGTTTGACAAAAACTAGGTATCTACTCTAAACAGTACCGCTCTCCGTTTCTGAAATAGCTAGGATATTTTACCGCTTTTTGACCGCTAACTTGCTGCAACAAAAAAATTATAGCTTAGCTGTTTGTTAGTAGAAATGCTAAAACATGCCCATCGTTTTCCAATGTACTCTGTTTAAGAGGGTGAGCAGGCCTAGTCAAGCGGACGATAAAGATAATTGACATATCCATTTACTCCGGCAACGACCCCATACAACCATTCCAAGTTTCAATCAATTTCCTTTACACTAAGCTCGTCTCCCTTCTTTCAATATTTCCCTTGTCGTCTCCCTGAAAAACATGCTTCATCTTGGGGTAATTCATCTCTCTGTTCTATGTTCCTGACATTCGATTTCATTAGTTTACGATACAATACTGCGTGGTCCCTCGTTATATTTTGGCAAAGTGAGCAATTCGATGACAGGAGCTTGTGGAATGACTGCGACAGTCTTTCTTGATCGTAATTTATAACGGCCCAGTACCTACTAAAATATCCTAGCATGCCTATAGTATGTCGGTCAAATGTGCTTTTGAAGTGTTCTCTTGGGTTATAGGCAGGATGTAACGTGAGTGGCTGAAATATCCATCTTATGAAAAGAGTATGGGAGTAGGGAGCCCACAAGTAGGTCTTATGGGATGTAGTTGTGCCGGTCAAGCATGTTAACGGTGAAGTTAAACGCTTGGAGCGTAAATAGTTTTAAGGCCACTTGTATTTCTGCAACATACAATAGGGATTTTTTTCTTAATTACTTCCACTAAGCATATGAGCTGACTTTACTGTCGACAAAATAATAGCTCATTAGAATGAAGCCTCTCACATTGTCCCATATAATGGTAAGAAAGTCGGTTTTATTAAAGACATTCCAAAATGAATAATATATTAAACGTTGAATTTCTGCTTAACGTAAATGTAATTCAGGTCACGTTAGTTTATAGGGCTACGAGGAAGATATTATTTTATCCATGCACCTCACCCCTAGAGCTGACAGAAGCGAAAACATAAGGGGAAACTTGAGTAGAACTGATTAGTGAAAAACATCCTTCCCCCATTTGCCATTAGTTATTCTAACAGAAGTAGCGATACTCACTTTATTCTACTCAATCAGTTTGTAACCTACAGACCCTTTTCCCAATTCCCTCCCTCATTCATGGCTGGCGTCCTAAAACCCTATTCCACACGTCCTTGCGGTAGATAGCAGGGTAGTAAGTAGATTTGGGCATAAAGTAACTTGAAATGACAAAAAGAAAATGAAATAAACTTTAAAAAATTCCCTTTCGGCATTGGCCTACAGGCGCAGGTAGATTTAGAAGTTCATATTTTTAATAAATACTAGCGAACAAAACGAATAGCTGAATTGGACTCAGGTGAAGTATGCGCGCAAGTTTCAGCGTAATCAACTTGATATTAGCCGAGTTGTAGCCAGATATGTTTTGCCGCGCGCCACCTGGGTGGTAAAAATGTTTGATTCTGTAACATGATGCATTGGAGGCAAATAAGCACTGTAGTACATGCATGAGCTTTATATGGTGGCAGAAATCAGCCAATGAGTGCATGTCTTTTGAAATCATGACGTCAGGACGCTCTCTGCCGCTGACTAGCGCTGAATCGCCGCAAAATATTCACTCTGACTGAAAGTTTCAGGGGCGGCCGCTTCCTTTCAAAACTGAAACCTCCCTCGGTGACTAGCGAGACGTTATTTGTTCGTGTAGGCTCCATTTTATGAACACTCACTTATTTCTGCGATATATTTTAGATGTTGGAATTTAATTTGTACTGAAACATAAGTTTATTAGCCTGCAATGCGTATTGCAAGGCTGGGTAACAATGAAATAAATACATAGCAACGGAAATGACAAAAACTCTAAAATTGTATAATATTTATGCGAAAAGCTTAAACTTCTCAGTGTTTTGGTCGATGGAGACAAATTGGTTAAATAAATTATAAACTATGAAGATTTATCTTCATTTTAGTCCAAAAAGCAAACTCGTAGCTCAATTATTTCATATTTTAATGAGAAAAAATTGATTTACTCGGAAATTTTTCGTTTATAAGGCAGCGCTAAAAGACTATAGTGCAAGAGTTAAATATTTTATAAGATACCTATTTTAAAATACAAATAGTTAACATTGACACCCTTTGCAATAATAGTACAAAATAAGTTTGAAACAAAAATTGTAGATATTTTTTTGAAAATTTCAGATAACTTTAAACGGAAATTTTACAGTTAATAATGAGGGAGTTATGATTTTTTTCTTCTTCAACCCCTAAAATACAAATAGGTAATATTGGCACCCCTTGAAATATTGGCTGGTTGTACAAAAAAATGTTTGGAACAAAAGTTGTTGATATTGTCTTGACAATTTCAGATAACTTTAAAAGAATTTTGTAATGTAAATTATAAGGGAGTTATGATTTTTTTTGTCCTTCAACCCCTATTTTTTCAACCTCTTGAGTTAATTGTTGGTGCAATCAAAAAACGTTCGGAAAATCATTTGCGATTCTCTGAGAAATTATTATACACTTTAAAAAATTCATTATGTTTTAAACTAAGGGAGATATGGGGGTGTTTCTGATTTAAAAAAAGCCTCCCCATATCTACCCCTTTGGTCCGAATTTGGTCAATAGCAAACATGACCGAGATTTTGCAATCTTAGTTTTTATGTATAAGTTTGAAAGTTATTATAATTGGCATGCGTGTCATAATGTGTGTCATTCAAATGGCCTTACAACACAAAGTATTACGAAGGATGTAAATTGAAATAATTTGTTTATAGTATAAATAAAGCACTTCTCTGTTTGTCCAGTTTTGGTTAAAGTGGGTCTTACAATTTAAATAACGAGAGAGAAAATGAAAATTAGTGGAAAAAATATTCGAAATGTCTCTCGCGTGTTTGTTTCTCTAGTGTTTGAGGGAAACCAGCGTTCGTGCTAAGAGGTCACTTAATCGTTCAACAATCGATAATAGGGTAAGAGTACCTAATAAGAGGAAAATGACTCAACTATGCCTTAGGGAATAATAAGGTATTATTTATGAGAATCGCAAATAATTCTAACATGGGAGTGATCAACAAGCTCTTTGTAAAGATGGTAATAGTTTATCTAAAAGCTAAATTAATAGTTAATCATCACCTCAATGCCGGTAAAGATTTTATCATATCGTGTGGTTAGGTTCTATTTCTTGGTATTTCAGGGAAAATAATAAGTACAGTTAAGAAGCTTTTGATATAAAAGTTTAGGGAATGGCGAAGAACGTAAGATAATCGGAGGGGAATGTAAATGGTGCCTTGTGAGAGAGGAATTGACTATGGAAAGGCAAGGAAAACACAGTATGGGTGTAAAGCATTTGCATTGGTCGATCAATAGGATTTAGAGACTTCATAAGAGATGAGTGTACTGGGTAAGATGTAACAGGGAAGGAACATAATAGAGGTTTTGAACGATATGAGGGAAGACGAGAGTACGAAAAAGTCAAAGGTGGTTAAATGTTTTCGAAGTCATTCTCAGAGAAATCTCGCTGCTACTGTTAGATACCATGCATGACATCCCGCGTTGACCAAATAAAATGGTGTCGTGTGATACAACTATATTAACGTTTTAATAAATAATATTTTTTCTTCAGCTAGAAAATGCCAATGTTTAATAAAATGTCCGAAATATCTCTGAAAAATGAGATGCTGAAAACGAGAAATGTTGAAATATTTCTTCTTGCTACCAACTATTTGAAGATACCATGCATAGAGCTCTGAACGTTCTCTTTAATATCAATCCTGCTTAATCTGCCAAGGCCAAAAGCCACATCCTCAGAACTATGATTCAGGTTTTCACGAACAGCTCATAATGCAGTTTACCAAGATAAATTTCTTATGAGTTTACAAATGCGACAAGTTTGTTTTCTCGCAATGTTTAAATTCGATATTGATAAAAAAATTCACATTTTCTCATATCCTTTTGTCTCATCTGAATCCGAAGAAGTCGCCATCTCTGATACTAAGTCCTTATTCAATCGTAGTATATCCATGAAAAAAAGAGGAAATGCTGCATTCACCGAAGTGGGGGAAATTCAAACCTGTATTGCCACTGACAAAAAGAGAGGTGAATTATTTTCAGAGGAATGTATCTGTCCAATTGACAATTAACCTTTGTTGGGCTCAGAATTAGGACTATTTGGACGAAAAAAGTATATAAATTTGCGGATATAGTCAAAGTTGTTCAATAATCTAAACATCTCAATACTATCAAAATTTCGCTAGTCATCAATTTACCCCGAATCTTTTCCGCCATCAGCCTGGTTTACCCTGGTTCCCTTTTATCATTCATGTTGGGGTGCACCCTTCCTCTTTCAATACGTTTTTTCACCACTATCCCTGCTCGCGGAACACTGTTCGAGGACTAGGCAAGAGAATTCAACTATACTCCGCATCTATTGTCTTTTATTTTGTATTCATTCCCCTTTTCTTCAAGCTTCGTGACCTCAAGATTCCTACCTTTTAGCCTTCGTTAAGAAAGTCTTCGCCCGCCCTCCGATTTCACCTCGTCCTACGTCACGGCACTGCGCCCGGTGAGAAATCGTGCACCTGACGTACCTCTCCTTTTCATAATTTTCCTCCTCTTCCCGTTAACCATCTCATGTCCCGCCCCCACCACCCTGAAAAGTCCTCTTGGGAGTACTATTCTATGCACCTCTAGCGAATGCACCCCGAAGTCTTCCCACGCTCCTTCCTCCCGTTATCCTCTCCTTTGTCTGCTAGCGCCCTGCTTCAGGTTACTTGAGATGGCGATGCGTATTTGATTCCTATGACTCAGCCATATTGGCTCTCCTTTCGAAATGTAAATGCATCCTCCTCCTCCTTAAGTCCTCCTCTTTACATCTTGCATCTAATATTCTCGGCAAAAGCCCGCCTGATATTGGTAGAAAGCCTTGAAGTTCTTATATGTTTAGCGTTATGAGTTCCCAGAAGGCTGATGAGGTAATTGAAATATGGGAAGGAATAGATTGATATTGGAATTATTTTCAATAATATATCGGCTTTGGCTCTCTTGTTTCTCTGCATTCTATGCCTACCGGGTTTCAAATCAATTTTAAAACTGTTCGCTATGGCTATGATCGTTTTACAAACCCTCCTGGATTTGAAAGGCGGTTTTCACACTGACTTCATCAAACGGAAATTGATCGGATCTTCTCATCTAATTCTTTACTTGTGGGAAAAATGTTACAGATGGCTCGTTTCTGCAAGGAACTAGTCTCTTTACTAGTTCTTGAAATAGGAATGAGAAACTTTCCGTGCGAAGACGTATTCTTTGTCTGTTTATGAATATAATTTTAATTTTTCTTTTCAAATTCTTCATTTATATATTCTAAAATACAATGATGCAAAATACAAATAATGTACTAAAATTACAATGCCTAATAAATAAATGAGAATCATATTGAATTTTTTTGAGTTTTCATATTAATGTTACTGTTACCCACAAAAGAGAACAAAAATACCATTAGCAACACCGGCCATAGTTAGCTGCAGGTTACCATCACCCTTACCATTCAATCCGAAGATGTCAGTTTAAGCCTCTTCCACGGGTAATTCTGCGAGCTGCTACTAAAATGGATGATTTAACCATGCAGTGGTCAAGTAACATGGTGATATAGATAGTAAACGACAAAATCACTTTACTACATAGCTTTGGCGATATTTACGTGGCTTTGGTATTAATTACGCATTTAATCCTGGTTAATTAATATCTTGCGTTGCGGTGTTCTAAGCACCATTTGGTGCTGTGGTCTAGAACTTTCCACGGTTATAAATTCAGAAATAATAAATGAATATACGCGGAAATCATAATCAAGAATTTGCACATTGTTTTCATAATATAAATGGTGATATAAGATTGGTGTGGCATTAACACAAGATAATTTTTGTTTAGATTCGGCATTATTAGATATGCATAAAATGTAAGTGAAATGATAAATATATTAATACCCTAATTAAAAACTTTAGATCCGCCTGTATTTTCTCATTTATTATTTTTATGGTTTCTGTTTTTTCCTTCATTCATGACATTCACCAAATTGTTTTAGCTTACGCATTATTTTGAGTGATAGTCATAAATGTCAACCGAAACACTGTATACATTATACTTACAACGCTCTTATCAAACCTCTTCTATGAAGACAAGCTGCATTATTGATTTTCCCTTTAGACCGTATACTGCCAAAAAAATCCCATCAAATGATATAACCTTGAAGCAAGGTGTTGAGACATTTCCAAATATTTCAGTCACATTCCTACAGCTTAAAAAAACTTTACCACTAAATTTGAGAGGAAATATCATTGGAGGTTAACCATTCTATTTGAATAGGAGAATATAGTAGTGTGATACCAAAAGATGATATGTATTTGGCCTTATTGGGTATTAATGCCTATTTAATTGACAAAGCATAAATGTGACAGATTTGCTTGCATATGTTATTTTTAACTGCCATAAAATTCATCTCATCTGAATGGAAAGGAAAACTATAATTTGAGGCTCTTTATTTTTAACATGAATTTCATTACTACTGTCCACTATTGCAATCTTTTTTGTAATGATATCTGATGTTTTTAAAAAATTAAGATAGGCGTGATAATTACAAAAGTTAAACTTCCATTTCAGTGCATTCGGAATCTCTGAAGACTGTGTTCACAATGAATTCCACCGCATTGGACTTATAACCTCCCTCCATCTCCGTTGCTATTACCTTCGAGCACTTGTCTGATGGCCCCAATCTTCTCCCGACGTACTCAAGTATTCAGGAGGCGAGACGTTATTGGGTCACATCTCGACGGAAAACGTCTCGAATGGGTGTCCTCAGTTCCTAATGCGTCTCCACATGCGATGGGTTGCCGAATGTGTCGGCGATCTTGAGAGCCTAAAATTTTCTCCTCGATATCTTCGATTTTCAGCTATTTTTATTTTGGTATTTTATTCCTCTGACGTCATTTACACGAACTCAATAGACATCATAAGGACACAAAATCAAGTCATAATTTGCTATAGTCCCCATTGTTTACAGTCTGGGACTATGGAAATATGTACCATAAGATCTTCATTTAATAAATGTTTCCGGGAGGGACGACCACTCCATTCTTCTTAACCTTCTTCATTTGACATGATGACAGGGAAATTTCCAAGTGTTAGTTTTAAAATATAATTTGAAGAAAATTGCGTATTTATATTTTTAATTCACACCCGTAGCTAACGAGTTCAGAAGTATTTAAAATAATTTAATTCCGACTAAAATGCCATATATATGGTGGCTTCTCCCCTGGAAGGAAAATGTCCTATAAACTGAGAGATGAAAATTAAATTTTTTTCAAATTATCCACTGCAGAATCAACCTCGTGAAAGTGACCATGGTAAGTATAGCACCATTGATGGACGTTAAGAGCACTGAATATCAATAAAATAACAAATCTGTTTACATGCGTCGAATGGATAATGTATCGCGAAAATCTTTTGTGTGTAGAATTAATATAGCATTAACCATTTCAACTGGAGCACCCAACTCACATTTTTTCATCACCCTTCACAATTTTAAAATTCTCAAAATCGTTCACAAGCTCACTTAATTTACCATTTATCCCCATGATACCATCATCATTGAACGAGTAAACGCTCAAAAACAAAGAAAGTAATGAGTACTGCTCTACAGAACTTCAAGAAAAAGGTGCTGGATGATTTATGAGATGAAAATCCTAAAATATTTTGGTCTTACGTAGGAGGCCGTTATCTATGTCAAATACATATACTTTAGGGTTGAAATACTCTGGATAACGTCTATGAAGCAAAAAATGACTTTGATTAAACGATTTAGGTACTTTACACTAACATTTTACAAATACCATCAAAACCCCGAAGAAAAATGATAACCAAAGATGATACCGTAGGAAATGAAGTAATGGATATCCCTGTTCAAATATTTCTTTGTGAATGTTGATTTTCTTACAATTAAAGGCTATATATCTCCGTTTCATGAATATTTTTGGCATTTCTTATTAGGGAAACACTTATCGCAAGCGAATTTCACCTTTTCTGTACCCACCGTAGTAGATCAGCATAAATTGATGTCTAGGTTGAAGGTCTCCTGTCACCTATATAAGCGCTGCTGAATTTACATTTACTCAATAACAAAAGAAACTATTGGTAAGAGATACATGTTCAATGCATGAAAGGCATGAATAAGCCTTCAGTTCCCTTTTGTTATCGCAAACACGAACGCTATACAACATCCGAGTTCATAATATGCGAAGAAGAAAAATGTATTTCACGTTAAAGGATAATTGCATAGATCGCCGATGATCAGTAAGAAAAAAAGAATTCGTTATATTTATGCGCCGAGAGAATTGGGCATTGCACTAAAATTTACTTCTACGTTTGTTCAGAGGAGAATTTTTCTAATCTTGATAAGAAGTTATAGAGTACATATCGTGTTAAACATATCTTTGCCATTACTCCTTGTTCACAGTTTTTTCCCCAAGGAAAGTAATTCGCACCGTTAAGGGTGGTTCCGTTTTCTCTTGCTGTGATTCTCTTGCTGTTATTTTTGGAAAATGCTGCGAGAGCATTTCGTTGCTTCCGATTCGTCACGAGGTGGGTCGCCCTTCAGCATGAGACACTACGGACACTACTCATCGCCGGCCAAACAGGCACGGGCCGTTCATTTCTTCCTCGCTGTCCTTCTCAATGTCTCCATTCCCCCATCTAGCGGACCAGGCTGGACGACTGGTCGCCGATCCGGTGTTTTCTCATTTATAGAACTCACCACAGCAAACACTGGAGATTATATGTTGTTTCGTTTTCCGTTTTCTACCCCTTAGCCTATTCATGACTATGGGGTCGGAAGCTACCCATTCCACTAACCTTCTTTCCCTATCCTTTTTCCCTCCTATTCCCCGCAGCCTTCCGTTCCCCGGTCATGAGCGGAAGCTCGAATACCGGGTGGAGGGTGGTGCCCTGCGCGGACGACCCGCTAATACACTGTCTCCATCCCCCCTCCCTCTTCGCTCCCTCTTTACTTGATTTCCACCCTGACAGAAATTAAAAATAGCCGCATAAATAGTTTTTCCTACAATTTTACATGTGTTTTACGGAAAAGGCCGCAAAAAGTACACCACGTAGTGGGAAACTTGCAACGCTGTTTTTTTGTTGGACAAATAAACTGTATAACGTTATTCTATAGCATTATTTATGTAATTTTAAATTTAATATAAATTATTCGTGGATTTAAAAATGAGAATACATATAGAAACTGGAATAGGAACGTACATAAGGGATAAATGTTGATGAATGACTGGTAAATCAAAACTTGGCCACTAATTACGGCATTAATGCAAGTTACGCTGAAAATGGAGCGTGCGAATTGGTATATTTAAATTTTATATTTATATTTTATATTTTTTTTATAAATTGTTTTAATTAAATAAGACGAATTTTAAAGTTGATTTTTATTTAAACTTTAATATATTTTTCTTTAATATACATTTCTTTAATATACTTATCTTTTTTAATCAATTTCTCTTCTAAATTTTTTTATTCTGTCTTAAAGCCTGTCAAATATTTACCACATCATGAAACCTATGATATGATACTTTCAAGTCAAATGTATATTTTCATTGCATATTATCATTATGACTGTGGAACTAAGAAGGATTAACCATTGAAGGAATCCTCACATGGGAGAGGAAAAAGGACACAATTGTAAACTTGAGGGTTACCAAGTACTTTAGATTCATTGGGAGATTTTTCTATGTTGGAGAATATTTTGCGGCGGAGCTTTTTGACAAACGAACAACAATGAATTTTTGGTTGAATTCGAATATTGGAATCTTTTTTATTGATAAAAATATCTCCTTATTTACAGCTGAAAAATAAGATACTACAACACTACCGTTTTCAACCCAAATATTATTCCGGCAAAGGGGAAAGAAAATGCCTGGTTTATTCAGAGGCAGGACTAATAAAGAGACTAATGGAGGTTGCGTGGGTATAATTTTTTGCCTCCAATTAACTCATAAAATAGTAAATGACTTGTTGGTTTACTGAATAATTAAAATAAATAACTTACTCTGCCTATTTATATGTAGAGTAAGTAGCTTAATAAGGGAAATGTTACTCTTTTCTGCGGCATCACTATTTTTACAGATTTCTAATCGAATTAACCGTACTAAAGTGTCTTACATCATATCTATTAGCACTCGGAATTGTGCTTGGGTATCCTTTAGTGGATTCGTTTTTTAAAAGCATATACCATCTCTAGATTTTTGCGGATGATGACTTAGTCACGTTGAAAATAATTTTTAGCACCGTAGTTCTTAAAAATCAGTTCTTATCTGTTGGAAAATGGCATTTACTTTTGTTTTTTAGTTTCGCTTTATTTATGTTACAGGATTTAGGTGGTACTTATTGACTTAAGGTTCGTAATTAAAGAAAATGTTCATCGTGAATCCAAGGAATGGATCTTCTCAGGCTAAACTACGGAAAATATCACTCATTTCACTTCGTGAAGCATCATTTTACATCTTTCAAGTTGGGACAAAGTGGCGTCTATCCCAGCCAAAGTTGAGGACGTTCCATCTATGTCACTGAGCGTCTCAATACCCCGCTCCCCCCTCTTAATTTGAATCCTTCCCCAAACCCTTCTTCTCACTTTCCCCATCGCTGCCCTCCTTACCACCCCTTCCCCACTCTCACTCACCCTCTCGCCCACATTCCATCCCAGAGCGGCCCTCTGGGAAATCACCTCTGCCGCCGCAGTCACCTTGGACAGCGCCGCCGTCCCCTGTCGCCGTCGCGCGGAGACCCACCTTAAACCCATCTTAGCCCACCCCAACTCACCGCTTCGCCAACATTTCCATCTCCTTGCCACGCCGAAATCTTGACTTCATCCCGGCAACACCCCCTCCTGCCTTCGGCACCCCTGGACCTCTCTCCCGAGCCCACCCCCCGAGGTCCTTCCCCTTGCCAGATTCACCAAACCCCTTTCTCCCTACACCCCCTCTTGGTTACTTCTCCCCTCCGCCCCGTCAACTCTGCTCACGATGTCTGAACGGTGGCCCTCTTGCGGAAAAAGGGTTTAACAAATTCATCCGCAGTTGTTGAGGGGTTCCGAGGTCAGCGGGGCATGTGGACGCGAGAGAATAAAAGGGTTATTTCTCCCCGCCCCTAATCTTACACCATTCGTCCAACCCCCCCCCCCTCCCCCCCCCCGCTATCACATCAGCAAATGGGTCCAATAACTTGTGCCGTCGTGACATTAGGCTGTTATAATAATTTCGGCTTAAACTTTCAAATTCAGTACCAGCGGCTTTAAATATTTCAAGACAAATGAAGAACTACTTATTTATCTTAGAAACCATCGCAATTTATTTTTTTCATTCCCGCTTATCAGAGATACTAGAATTCAAAGTTGAAGTATTTTTATATTGCACATATGGGAAGTGAGCATGACAGACATATATTTTTACTTTCGACGAAAGTTAACTATACGACTCCATAATAAAACTAAATGAAGATGAACTTAATCCTCTCTCACACAAAGTCTACAAACGATAGTCTCTGGAAATGTCGACAAGCAAATTAAATCAACAAGAGAGCAGCAAAACACGTGGAAAAACTTTATAACCCAACTAAACTACTAACTTGAACTAAAACCTAATCGGTTTTTGGTGCCAACAGTACTTGGTATTGAAGTTTTTAATATGCTTTCCAAGTCTCTGGCCTTTCGTGTACTATTTTTAAAGTAAATATTGAAAAGGCATAAATGAAATATCTCTGAAAAACTACATCTTGGAAAGTTACTATGGGTGAATAAGGTACTAATTGCCTGATAACATCCTAGTGTTGCGTATCATAAACATGTTACCTTTAACAGCTCACTTAAATAAACACTAGTGATTCAGTTATTAAACTTGGTAATCATGTGCATCAATTCTCAAAAAATACCGCTTTGAATGCAGTTTTCAGCTGTTACATGAAATTACAAATTTTCCTTGTCTTTTTTTTCTCGTTTATTTAGGTATCGGACGATTTTTTCATCTTCCAAAGTTTTTTCTTAGTTTCCTCAAAAGCGATAATACCAACTTTAAGGAGGATGAATAAGAATACATGCCTAAGGACTGAGTGGTTTATTTGGAATCGGACTTTCTGGGCTGTATGGCAAATAGCGGAAGGCCGGCGATTGGCAAGAGCGGAGTACAGAATGGCCTTCCTTGTGTAGGCTTCCGCGGGTTGATGGATATGAGGATTCATGTCTTCCGGGTTTTACTCCTCGTAGGTCCATATTCTTCGAACGACAGTTTCGCCGGCATTGTAGTCGGCTTCTTCAGGTCAGTGAAATGTTCACTCTTCGCAAAAATCACCTCACTGACCTGAAGAAGCCCACTGCAACGCTGGCGAAACTATTGTTCGAAGAATGTGGACCTACGGGGAGTAAAACCTGGAAGCCATGTATCTTTACAATATGGCCTTGTTAGGTATCGGGCTCAACAGGAGTGGATAAGAATTCCTCGAATGCCGTCACTTCCCAGCTTATGGTCCTATTTCTGGTGTCCAAAGGCAATTTTAACTTAGCCATCGATGACATAGCAAAGCTAAATGCGGACCCTGGAGAGGGGTTAGAGAGAACCCAATGTCACCGCCCTCACGCAACCCCTCCCCGGCATCATCAACGTGGTCGTGGGGACTATCTCCTGTGTCATCACTTATGAGTTGAAGGGAAAGCACGTGAGGGTGGGCGGTAAAGTATTAGAAGATCGAACTATTTCGTGCGATTAAAAACCCTCCGATTGTGACGCCGAGATTGAGAGGGATGTGTGCGGATTTGGGGACGTGTTGGTTGGATCATCAGCTTTGAGCATAAAATATGTTTTCCATGGGTCAGTGTGCGTTCTTTTATTTTGCCCTGCTTGGCTTATCCTACTTGTTTCTAACCCATTATTTTTCACTCCCATACATCTCAAATGGTAGGATAATTCGGTAGAAAAGTAACAACTAAAACAAATATTTTTAGCCCCAATTTCTGAATTAAGCACTAGAAAATTAACGGAGGCTGGCTTATTTATTTATTTACCTTACCCAACCACGCTGTTTAACACCCCTCGCTGTTTAGAGAGGAGGGTGTTTGGGCCGTGGAAAGAGGGATGAAATAATGCTCTCTTGATGGGATGAGGAGTCGTAGGTAGAATACTGAGCTGATAAAAAAGAAAGCGTTGGAGGAAATGAGGCCTACGTCTCAAAAACCTAGAGAAGTTTACTTTGCCTTTCAAACCTACCTTAACAGGAAGTAAACACTAATAATAATTATTTATCTTACATTATATTTAGCCAATTACTAGGAGCTTTATGGACACCAAGGTGAAGTGGATGAAAGCATAGAGTTGAAGATTTTCACTGGATGAGATTAAGCACTTCATCATCTCCCACTAAGTATTACTCAAGGAGAAATATTTCTCAACAAGCTTGAGTTTGAAGAGGATATCTCAGGAAATAGAGATATGGCCCTTATAAAGCCTCTAAATGGTTGTTGTGACTTTTATTGGCCATTGATGACCCGATAAAAATTGGAAATCAGTGTTAATGATAGCTATTTGCGATTATATGGCACATTTTAACTCTGCGGGGATGTACGTATGGTAGAACAATTGGGTCTTAAACTGCAGTTTTCGAACATTATTACCTTTTGACAGAGTTATTATTTTTACAATTTAAACTTTTTATATTTATTTTGTGCAACATTTTTATATGAACTATATTTTATCAAGTTTTCAAGTTCAGTCACGAAGTCTGATGTGCCAAGGTAAGTCAATTAATAACTAATGATCCCTCAACCGACTTTGATGGGATTGGCCTTTGTGCAAATGATTGATCAATATAAAATGACAGCATCAAAAAATATATTGGCAAATATGGGCTTGCGCTTGACATGTCATAATTATAAACAAATTTGATAACTTCTGTTTACACCGAATATGTCATTTACGCTGCTACGTTGAGGTCATCTGTTAATGAATGCGCCCTCCCTCGACATCAATATTAATTTGTTCAATTAGCCACCGCGATTTCCATTTTCTCAGGGGAGATTTTTATTTTCTTTTTTAACTCTTCGGTGATTAACTAATTCGCCTAGAATTTGCATATTGCGATTCCTTCACCTCCCCCCCCCCCCAACCCCATTAATGAAACAGCTGCGACGGCATTTATGGCATGGTGGCACAAATTAAAAAAGATCTTGATTCTCATCTCGCGGGTGAGGAATCGCGGAGGTCTGGGCGATTAAAAACGTTCGTTCCCCGCAGTATCGTACGTGATCGCTTGATTCGCGCCATTCCCAACTTATTGCCATCTCTCTCCCCCGCCACCCTTTCCTCATCCCCTCCCATTCCAGTCCACCTTCTCCGCCAATCCGCTTTGCCCCATCCCCGCACCACCTTCATCTCGCCAGCTCTCATCTCGAGATACGAAATTAATCGACCTATCTTTTGGCAAGAAATATTAAAAAATTTCATCGTTTCCGTGGGTAAGAAAGACTGCGGTGGAGGGGTAACCATCGCCTTACGTCTCCCTCTCTCATCCCTTACCTTATATCCCCTTCCCCTGTTCTCACGCGGGTTGAATGGAAAGTATTAGACCTACTACGAATCCCCCCAAGAATCTTAAACAATTAAAAAGTATTTACTTCTTCATGCTGGGGTTTATTTACATGGAAATTGTTTTCTTATTTTTACGTTGCATTTTTTACGACAACCGAAAGGATATGTTGCTTTATCTCTTAGTAGAATGTACCGGTCAGCTAAAATTGAGTGATTCTTCATCTACAGCTATATACATCTACAAGATACCCTGCAGCTCATTCTCAAGGTTGTGTGACAGGTGGTGTTTTAGCAGCTACATGCACTACGCCATAGCCTAAATACGTTAATGATACTACGAATATTGCAATGTATTAGTAAAATTATGCAATTACTTGCTAGAAGGTAAAATTACACCAACAAGAACTACAGTATAGTATGCTGCCGATTTTTACAGAAACAAGGTATTTTCATTCATGTATTTTGCAACTACATAAATGCACAGAGATGGAAGAGTCATGCAGAAATCATACGAAACGTGCTGTTAATACTTCATTGCAGATTAAGTGGCAAGCATTAGGGAGCAAATAAACAAATTAGCTACACTACCTAACGACAAACCTAGTTTAAAGTCTCATTGGCAGCTATCATGGTCTCCTACAGTTCACGGAAGATTTGACTGTTCAAATCTGTCAGATTTTGACTATACCTACCCCTAATTTTATTCTCATGACCTAATCTGCGGTAGTATGTCGGGTTTTGTAAAGTGTTATTGACGTTGTCTGAAAATAGATTGGCATAAAACTTACGTAAAAGATTAATTCAAAATTGTAACCAACGATCTGACTGCATACTGCAGTTGTGTATAAAAAGTATTGACATCTGATCTTAAAATATTTAAATCATGCGACAAGAGTGAACTTAAAATGGCAACTCAGCTCCATCTTTCTTCTTTTTTGAATTGGGGATGAAAATCGTTTTCATGAAGTCCTCCGGCCATACTTCTGCCTCGTAAAACCTACTAATTAAAAAAAATCAAATTGTTTTCCATTATTTTCCAGTTTCTTCAGTAACTCTCAAGGGATTTTATCTGATTCCGCTGTTCCTACCTTCATCTCTCGTTATATTTCATTTCTAAAACCAAACTTAACTCAGCAACCTTAAAATCGTACAGCATAAAGGGTGTGATTGCATCGAATTACGAAATCGATTTCGATTTTAAGTACTGAAAAGAGAAATAAGTGCGATACTTATTTTCCTTCCGATTCTTAGGTCCAACGGTCATACCATTACCGCATAAAGGGTGTGATTGGCAAACAGACGAGACGATCGTTCCAAGAAAATACCGGTGGTAGCGCTGTATTCTAACAATATAACAAGGCCAACATAATCTCTGAAGGAAGTGTTCAGAACTTTTGGCAAAAGTTGCCAAAACCTATGTCGGTGAAATAAACTCTGTGTGGAAGTTTACAAATTATAATTTTTTGTGATAATGTTACCATGAGTAGTTCAGCTAATGCCCGGAAAGAGCCACTGCGCACTGAAATCAACATCGTGTGAGCACAGGCTCCGAGGCATGGAATTCAATTTAAGTCCCGAATTTTAAGCTCCGAGTTTTTGGCGCTGATTTCAGTACTGAATTCAGTGCTGACCTCAGAATAGTGTTAAACGGCCTTTAGTCTCGTAATAATCCCCGTTCATACGAGAAAAAACCGAAAAAATAACTCCGGCACTATTCCCGCCGTAAGCCGCCTTTACACGTGGAAGTTGACTTCTATGGAAGTAGCAAGTGCAGCGGAGTATCGATTTTTAATGCTACTTGCAGGTCATAGCTCTACATACACATTACTTCCGGCTAATCCGCAAGTAAATGAATAGCGCAACTAAGGAGGAAAAGGAAGTAAAATCAAATCAATGAATTATTGAATCAAAACCCTGCAGGTAATACAATTGTATATTAATACGTAAATGTTAGCATATAATTGTAAAACAGTATTATTATACACATTTCTATAGTTCACTTTGGATCAAATAATTGTTGATTATACCTTCTAATACTTCATGTTATAATCAATTATACATAATATTTTGTTTTCATCAACAGAAATAATTATCTATTGAGTTTTATTAATTTAAACTAATCAAATCAACCCATGGGGTATATGTAAACAAACTTGCCTTCCATGACAACTCTATTGTTTTTCAAATATTAATTTTATTAAAATTTTGACTACTATTTTAGTACTTGAACATTATCAAAACTCAATCTTAAGAAAATTCTTATTTAATATAACTGTGGTTTTTCAATTGAGCTGAAACAGGCAGAATATTTCACCGGATGTTTTGCAATACTATCGCTGAATCGAATTGATACTTGCAGGCAAAATAGAAGCCAGTCTTATTTCCTTGCAAGTGCGAACCGCGGTGAATTAGTTCCGCTATCGACCCCTACTGCCATGGAAGTACGTGCTTACACATTGGAGTACCACTTGCAATCGACTTGCTAGGCTACTGTCATAGAAGTAACTTCCTTGTGTAAAGACGTCTTTAGATGGAACGTTGATCAGTCTTTATCGATGCAAATCCTCTCATATATCCGAAAAATCTCCTGTTCTCTTCTCCACGTAAGGGGAGCTGTCTAACCTCTCTATCGGAGATGAGTAGGGACTCGTATCCCAGCAAGAGTTATTTTGCTCAGGTTGTAAATGGGGTTGTGGTTGCTGCTGGGAAAGGGGTGTCTGAGGAAATGTGCTTGCAAGTAGAGAGTGGGAGTGATTGGGAGACGGAGCACAAATTGCCCCAGTTAGGGAAACGAAACGAGGTAGGTGGAAAATGCGGCAGACCGCGATTTTACCCTCGCCCATGGGGAGGAGGGAAAGGAGGTTGCGCAGCCTGGGGGAGAATCCATCCAACCCGCGCGTAGCATTCTCCGATTCTCTCCTCACGGCCAAAGAAATAGGCGGTAGACACTGGCAGAGTTTAACTCCTCCTACGTTGCATGTTTTCCTGCGCTTGGGTTTTTGTCCTCAACTTTCCGTCACATCGTGACTTCCCCAAGACGAGGGTTTTGAAGAAAGCTTTGCTAGTGTTGGAGACATTTTTTTGGAGGGAACTTTTTTTCCACTTGGAATTGTGACGGAGGGTCGAGAGGAGGTGGACGGGAAAGGGAGCAGGGGTGGGATCACGGTATCTTATTTTGCGTAGTCGTTATCGTTATCAAAAACGCATACCACTCTAGAAAGACAAAGCTCACAGTACCTCTCCTAGGAACTCACTCCATCTATTAAAACTAGTGACTTCATGCACCTGGCCAAAGTTAAAGACCGATGGTCACGTTTTCGCTCTCATGAGAGTAATCGAAAAATAACGATAACGCGAGCGAACGCGTTATAGAGAACAGTGATGGCGCCTCAGATCTGTGCATTTCGAAGCGCCCATCTTGAGTTATCGAGCTCAAAGGGATTCGTGGTGTTGGAATTTTATGGGTTAACAATGAAATCGCGCGAGGTGCAAAAATAAATATGTAATTCTGTTTCTTAACTGTGTAATGGTGTAAGACTTGGTGCTTTCCTGGTGCACGATCTGAATAAATTCTTCACGGGATTCCCACCAGGTTAGATGTTCTGCCAGAGCCGACGTTTCAATGGCTAACTCTGCCATCGTCCTCAGGGAGTTGAGTGCTGGGTCAAAATTTGTCCGGGTTTATATATCTTCCGGCCGTGCGTCAGGTCGTTTCTGATTGGCCGTTGTCGTTCCTGTGGATGTTGTTTTTTCGCGCCGTCTTAATTATCTTTAAAACTGGTTTCCATGCATGGCTGATCGCGTATCCCGTATCGCGGTTGAAGTTTTTATCCGCCAACCTTATCTCAATAGCCTCCTTTGTCAACCGGTCCCAGTATCCGTTTGATCTGCAAAGAAGTTTTGCGTCGTCGAATACGATTCGATGGTCTCGGTTGATACTATGTTCCGCGAGGCTGACTTCTGGGGGTGGGCCAGTCTGATGCAAGTCTTGTGTTCCTTAATCCGGGTCTCGATAGTCCGACCAGTCTCTCCAATGTAGACCTCTCCACATTCGTAGGGGATTTGGTATACTCCTGGCGTCTTCAGTCGAAGATTGTCCTTAACTCTGGTTAGCTTACATTTCAGTTTCCGTGGTGGCTTATGGATTGTCTCAATTTGATGTTTTCCCAGAATTCTCGATATCCTCCCGGATATAGTGGAGATGAATAGGATGCAAGCCCTCGCGACCGGTTTCTCTTTCTTCTCATCAGTTCTTTTCAGGACAATCATGTCTTCATCGGAGGGTTTCTTAAGAGCGCGATGGATGTCTCTCTCACTGTATCCATTCCGCCTGAACGTTTTCCGCAGGTGTTTCAGTTCGCTGGGCAGGCTTTCTTCATCGGCTATGGTTCGGGCGCGATGAACTAAAGTTGTCAGTTGTGGTTTCGGTATGCTGGACATCATTTTTTAGGTTGAAAAGTACTGTAAATCCAAATCCCCAAGAGTCGATTTGCTTTCAGGATGAAATACCCTCATTCATTGCCCGATGCCTGTCTTCTTTGCTGGGATCCACTTATGATTCTTCTGTTGTGCTCAGATTCCTCATTTTTTACACAGGTTACTTCGCCTACGTACTAATTTTTTCAGTGTCTTTTGTATTTGTCAATCAATTTTGACTTAACGGAGAACAGCGCCAAATAACGTTTGCTCTAACACTCGATGCCGTTTATCAACGAACTGAACGAGTCCATTAAATTGCTCAGAAGAGGCTTAGCTAGTAGCCGATCCTTCAATTCCACACCCAAACACCTGTCCACCGCCACCTCTGATCTCTGGATTTCTATATCACAACCTCCTGCCAGGAAAATTGAGAAGACTCTTTAATAGTATTGTATACTTCCTGCTATCGCTGCTCTCTGGTGATGATCCTGCAACTAATACCGCGCGCCCATCATCTTCGATGAAAAACCAGCTTGTTGCCTATGATAAATCATTTTTCTTTAGCCACGCTGTATAAAGATGTGGATGGTACCGCATCCTCAATGACTTCCCTAAAATCTTCCCTAATTCGGTGCATTTAAATCGTCAGTCTCCATACCGAGTAGCTATTGCCATTCAATTACTGAATGAACAGTGCCCCCTCATGCAATCATAGGTTTAGGTTATCAAGAAGAAACTACAGTTGTCCAAGAAGCAGCATACAAAATCGTAATCTATTTATCGTAATCTATTTGTATGCTGTGTCAAGAAGAAACTACAGTTGTCCAAGAAGCAGCATACAAAATCGTAATCTATTTATCGTAATCTATTTGTATGCTGTGTCAGCAATCAAAGCAAGTTGTTTCAATAATGGCGCCAATTAAGATGTATGAATTTTATGAAGCCAAGGGGCTTCATAAAATTCATTCATCGTAAATTACAATTTACATCTAACACCTTCCCGTGCAAATCCGGTTCTCTCCGTGACCTTACTTTGATAAAACTAATCCTTTTATTCCAATATACGCCCACTAACTCTGAGCCCATAGCCAGTTGGATCTTAATGGTTGAATTATGTGTAAAAATATAGGTTCAATGCTTTCCAAAGTTTTTTACAGCTAATATATACGCAGCAGTGACTAAATGTCAAAATATTAGGAACAAAAACATTTGTGCTGAGTGAGGCGTTTGCCAGTACTCGGAACGAGGATATAATGCACTTGATTGTGCGCGAGTGGCCTTTGCCAGGAAGAGGTCAATGGAATATCTTGCGTCTCACTCCTGACACGGCCCTCTCACATCTCACTCTCTCCATTTCGATCGAACGGTGGGATTTAATGTCAGAGGTCACGATTTGAGAAATATAGATCTTACTAGGGCGTGCAAGTGCCTTAATGAATCCTTGATCCACTTTCAAGCCCTTGACGGAAACTAGATTCATCCATTAGATCCAGTCTCGCTGGAAACATTTCGGTGTTTTCCAAATGCATTGTTAAGGGAAATCGATTCATAAATACAGTTATGTGCTCAGTACCAATAGAGTGACTAAAGTTATCAGTTTGAAGCAGTAAAACGAGAAGATACCAAATTTCACTATAGTACCAAGTTTCAGGGAATAATGAAAATGATCATTTGAAACTTCTGTTTCCTCTTGTGTTTCCCAACTCAGTCATTCCTATGCAAACTAAAATAGTAATTTCAATGCAAACGTTTGTTAAAGTAATTAATTATTCAACAATATTAGAATAAGTTTCGACGCAGGGGGTATTTTAAGATTGCCGATTCAAACCTAGCTAATAATACACGACTCTCGAACTGAACATGTTAAATGAAAGACTGTACTATTCCACGATATGGTGTATATTTTATTCACAATCGATTTCAACGTCTTAGCGTCATTGTCAAGGTATACATGTAGATGTAACATGTATACATGTAGATGTATACCTTGAAAATGACGCTTAGACGTTGAAATCGATTGGGAATAAAATATACATCATATCGTGGTATAGTACAAAGTCTTTCATTTAACATGTTCAGTGCAACAAAATTCCACAAAGTATCGCCTGCCTCCATTGTCACGACTCAGAGCGACACGGAGAACATCATATTAGAACCCCACTATATTTCCAGGTCCGATAGAAACGATAAATTAAGAGAGATATTTTGCCGAACGGATAGGTATGGAAATTCGTTTTTCCCTCGAACAATAAGGGACTTCAATAAATGCTAGGCGTAATTTCATTAGAGCGTTTCCTTTTTATCTTTAAGCGGCTGGTGTCCTAACACCCCCCGCCACACGCCTATTGAGGCGGCTTGCGGGGTAATATGTAGATGTAGATGACTCTCGAAGCCTAGCCCATTTTTTTAGAATGGCCAATAACGATTAGATTAAAGAAAAACTTTTGTGCGTTCACTGTTTTAATTTATTGGGACTTCGAAAATTTTCATGCCTCTCTATGTTTTTGCCAGCTACTCTATCGCATGTAAAAGAAGTCACAATTCTAGGTGTATAACACATCACGAGTGATGTGCAACTTCTGTCGCACAACCATGGACGTGCGGTCTGGAAACCCGTGAGATTTTAAGTGTTCATAAAGAGTAATCAAAGTACCTTAAAAATTATAAGTTTTTATCCGGTATCTCTACTGATTCTCTAATTTTAGTTTTTTATTACAAAAGTGTTAAATGGAAATTTTCTCTCTGTAAGTAGCTAAAAGAATGGAAGTTAAAAAAATTGAATGATTAAATGTAACAGTTGAAAGCGTCATATATAAGTCACTCATAAACTGAGCATTAAACTAAGCGTTAAATATTTAATAAAAAATATTAAAAGAAGCTTTAACTAATAACTAAACTATGCTATTTTCTTTAAAGATAACTTTGTATAAAATGTCATAGTTTAAAAAATTTAATTTGTAATTGCAAATGTTGAAGTATAGACTTTTATCGGAGGAAACAGTTGTCGTCTCAATTAAGATGCATCATATAATAATAGATAATGTGCATAACAATCAATCTGTTTTTATCACTTGTAGTGCAGGAACTTATGCAAGAATGTGAACAAAAAAAGGCTTGCAAAAAGTCTAGTATGGAATATATCGTTTTATGGCGCAGAAACATGACCTCTGAAGAAGGACGGTGATAGGCTTCCGTCGTTTTACATATGGGTGCGGAGGAGGATGTAGAAAGTGCGGTGGGCGATATGGAAGACAAATGAGGAAGTGCTTGGTGTGGTGGGTAGAAAATTTCAGGATAAGATTTTGAGAAGGCGGAGTAGGTGGGGGGAAGAAGTGATGAGGGCTGAAGGGATGCAGAAGGTCGTAATGGATGAGAAGATGTTGGGTTTAGCGGGAATAGGGAGGAAAAATAATTGGATTAATGGATGGAGAGAGGTAGGACGTATCATGATATAAAGAAATACATTGGGACATTCCTATATTGGAAACTTCACCTATGAAAACCTTGAGGAATGTTACTACCTTCCATTTCAACCTTACCTACGTAGGCTGTAGATTACCTTAAATAATTAATTAAGCATAGGAAAATAAATGAAATTCCGTTACTTCTGTTTTGGTGTTTGTATACCCTCGGAGGTGGTGGTAAAGGAGAGGTGGTAAATATTACTATTTGTTAAAAATATTTCACTTTCATGTGTAATTTGGCACATTTTCTTGCAAATATTACAAAATACTTCTTTTTAGCTAATGCCATACCAATTTAAGAAATTGAAAGCTCTGTTATTTAGAAAATTTTGCCACTTTTTATATTACCTGATACCAATAGCTCACTATAGGACGACTCATCAGAGTTATATTCTGACTAGTATTGAATTTAATCTATTTGACGTCATTGCTCGACATACAGATGAATAAAGTTATAACTGATAAATAGATTACGATTTTGTATGCTGCGCCAGCAATCAAAGCAATGTTTCATGCCCTGATAATTACCGTACGTTCAAAGGATATTAAAAGCATTTATTTCTCAATGCGTATAATTTTTTGGAATCAGCACAGCACCAGAGTTCATATTTACAGCCGTAATTCTCCTGTTTTTTTTGTTTAAATATGTACATATAATGTTTGCTCTAGCTGTGGCTTACACACAGTTATTTTTCCTCGAAATCACAGTCTGTCGTGAGAAACGTAAAGCATCATCAAGCGGAAACTGATCAATGTCATCTCATTTACTATAAAATACTGAAAAGGCAGCATCTTTATGCTTTAGTTCCTCCAAAGACTGTAAGTACGAACTTAGGTAGTATTCAAGAGACCTAGCAACGAGTCAGTCTCATCTTACAGTCCGTAATTTGACAAGTCGAGCTTATTCGAAATACCTTTAATTAAATAACTGATGTTGATGTACAAATTTGTAGATTTAAACGTTGTCGTATATGAATGGGACAGACCTAGGTGGTCTGGTGTTTATAAATACTTTAAGATAAGGTTGAAAGAAATCGCGAGAGACGGCAAAATCCAAAATTAGACAATTATTAAATATTTCGTATCACGTGTCACAAATTTCACGAATTTAGAATACTTGACATGCATATTCTGGAAAAGGCGTGAAAAAATAATGGCTATTGCGATGGATAAAATGATGTCTTTTTTATTAAAATTATTTGTAATTTATATTCAAAACATAGCCTTTGTAATTTAAAAAACTTTAATTACAAAATTAAAGTAAGTTATGATCTATCTTCGGTAAACGCTATTTTCAGGAAATAATGTCATAGTTTGTGAATCTTAATGACGGCGTCTAAAATGACGGCGTCCAAAAAATGAGTAAAAATGCCAAAAAATTACGAAAGAAATGTTGGATCATTATTTCAGAGATGAATTATTGTTTTGCAATATTCAGAGTGAGGTATACTTTTAATAACCACCTCACCATTTTTCAGCAGAAAAATTAGTAATCAAGAAAGTTATTGAACAAAACAAGAAAGTGATTGATATTCCAACTGCTCTTATCTATACCCCACTTTTCGTTAAATTGCTCTGTTCTACAACGGAAGTGCGTGAGATATACAATATGAGTACAAGCGCATAATTCATAGGTAAGGTTACCAGGTTTCTGACTTTTTATTAATTGAACAGTTGGAAAATTTGTCACCATTGAGTGCCTCAATTTTTCCCTTCGAACTTATTACAATAACTTATTTAGTCAATTTAGAAGAATATAAGAAACAAAATATTAAGGTAAATCATAATTTCATTTCAATTTAAATAAAAAATATTTTTATTTCCCATTTTTAAGTAGATCCATTTCATGAAAAGAGTCAATTTGAAGACCGGTGCAAATTAGCATAATTGTTAAGCCCTTCAGGACATCAGCACAAACACCTCAACATCGGAACTGTTCCGACAAAAAAACGGTACGTATGTTCATCTTATTCATAGATATGAAGAGATACCGCGTTTTGGTGAGCAAAATAGTAGGAAGATTGTGAAGATGATTGAGTTTCCAGAAATGGCTCCGAGGTTGGGAAGAAGCGTCGTGATGAAAATGCGTCTTGGAGGGGAGGAGCAGTTGAGCCGGTGAGAGCGAAATGGGAGGGAAATGTAATTGGGAGAGTGAAAGGAGGAAGAAGGATGAGATGGAGAGAAAGTGGGCGTGAAAATGAAGAGTAGGGTGATTTTTCCAGAGACAGCTTGTGTTAGTAAGACTTGCTTCTAAGAAATTGAATACTTTTTTTGTCCCCCATGAGAAGAAGCGTATTTGAAAAGTTTTGGGCATGTTTTTTGTGATGAAAACTGCCCCGGAGGCAAGAGCTCATTTGGTCAGAGTAAGCTGATATTCGGATGGAGGAGATCTTGTTAGCGTGCGAGTGTAAAAGGGGCAGTTGAACTAGACTAGAAAGGGAAAATGGAGAGGTTGGGATAGAGGGGAGTAAGACGAGAGAGTAGGATAGGTTGGAAGAGCGCCTTTGTCAACAGGGGGAGGACAGGAAGGGATTGGAGGGATGGGAGTTGAAATATATCACTCGAGAGGTAGAGTTAGCTCAAGGTAATGGTTGAAGTAGTGCCACTATGAGGTGTGGTGTGTGCGAAAAGCGGTGCGTCCTTGGTCCAAATGCACCAAATCCTTGCCCGTTTTTTCTAAGATATATTTTTGGAGCCTAAAGTAGACATTGCGTATCCGGAATTGATCAAGTTCATGATTAGAAGATACAAAGTTTGATATGGCCATAACTAAAAATCATTGACTGACTTCTAAATTCGTTGATTCCTCATTCAATTAAATTACATGATGGATTTAATTTGTCTCGGTATATTATTATTTAAATTTTGATTGTATAATTCCGCTCACAAACTTGGCAGTGTTGAACACATATCTAATATTAAAAAAAAATGAAAACAGTGCTTATTATTTACTGTTGGTACTATTGGGAAAACGGGCTTGTGTTTTTTCTACATTTATGAACAGTGTTCATTACGTTTGAATCGCCTTTACAATCCAATTTTATTTATTTTTATATTTAAAAAAAATTGGAAAAGTATGCACTTCTACATTAGTTTACGTTAAATTTTGATCCACCTAAGAACTTCCAAATCATGAGAAAAACAAGCCCCCAATGTTTTGCTTCCAGCATCGTATCAGATAGAAACGGCAAAATAGAGAGAAATACTTCCGAACTGATAGTCAAAGAAATTCCCTCTAAACCTCGTAACGTTAGTGATAAAACAAAGAGCGAGAAACACTAATACACTCAGTTAACATGTAATTCAACTTTGTCATAGCCTTCTTCCCATATCTAATCCTTATTTCATCCCCTTTTCTTGTTTGATGTCCTCACTCCACCTGCCACACGAAGTACGTAGATATATCTGTTCATGTAGAATGACTTATTAAATGTTCCACTTCGTACATCGAATTCCACTCCGTACAAAAATCGTAGTTTGAGCACTAGCTAGTTCACCCTGGAAATCATTAAGTCACGCGCAATTATAAAACGAACCTCAAAGAAGTATTGTATTCCAAATTTCTGCAGTTTCAGTCGTTGTCCCTCACTTCCCATAATCTGAGCTGAACACGTGAAAGACCTGTCTGATGCAACGTAGCCACGTGTCACCGTTATGTGATATAAATTCTTGCGTTCATTGTTAAGTAGTGTTTTCCACTAGTAAAACTTTATCTTGAGGTTCAATCTTTTCCATGACATTGATATATGGAAATATTTTGAGGCACTTTCTTTAGTTTTTTCTACTATAGCATAGCGTCGTTTTTGAAAAATTATTTTGATCCATTACCTCCATGCTGATTTCCAATAATGCCTAAGTGAAATACATGAAATTTTACTTTCCAAATTTTTGTAAGTATTCAATCAAAGATTTAGTGATATCGTATTTTCAGTCGATTGGGAGCTCGTTTTTTTATTCTTGGTGAAAAATCAGTGGTAATAGATTTTCAATTCACCCGTTGAAAAGTAATAGCATATAACCCTCTTAGTACCATAAGCCATTGTATCTGATTCTGCTTCACTGACGAAAAGTAACACGGACCGGTATATCAGATCATCAACGTAGCATTCTTAAATCTTGAATACTAATTAAGATTTGAATTTGTTGCTACTGTGATGAACAATAAGAATATTTTTCACGCTCTAACGAAAATAAGACGGAAAAATTAAACAGTGAATCGATATTTTAAAAGATTACTACCTAGTTTTGTTATTTTCTGAATGGTCACCCATATTTACCCGTACCATTTGGCATTTAAAAAAATGATCCACTGAAAATACATGGCTCTAAGAGGGTAAAAATGTGTAAAATGCTAATATTTACTACCTTAAGTCTTACTTATGTAGTTGGCACACTTATTCAGTAATGAGGAGAAGAGGGAACGTTGGAGTCGTTGGAGGTAATGAGTATGAAATGGAGAGGAAAACGTAATCTAAAAAATTCCTCCTCCCTTCTCTGAAAATAAATGGAGGAATAAAACGTAGAGCGTCGCGAACCGGGATGGAATTGCAGAAACTTCCTTTTTGATTGATGGGGAAAGAACGTCGGAGAGAGATTTGTCCCGTCGAAGAAATAAAGACTAATCGGTGTCGTTGACACAACATTTCAAGAACCACGAAGGATAGCTGACATTATTTCAGGCACGAGTGCACCCAGAACGTTGACGGGAGCCAAAAAGTTTGAAATTGCCTCTAAAAAAATATGCGGGTGAAAGATCAAGTCGTTATGCCATATCCTTTTCCGTCACCGGAATATAGTTTTTCCCTGGTTTCTCTGCCTCGAGGTTGGCTGAAATGAAATGTCACTTCATAATCAATACAAAGCTAGCATTAAAACTATTTCGTTCGACTTACTTCAGCGACTAAGGTTTCCTACACCCTACCCGCAAGAGGGAATTTGTGTGATCTTAAATTTTTCAACTTTATAATAAGTGATTAATGCATTCCACTTTTTATATAAGCAGTGAGTAATATTAGTAATATATTCAGGCTTCTCTATGTGAAACCTCTCCATATCGGAAATAAAAATTACTCTTCGTATTGGTCCACAAAAATGGTTTATTTCTTACGATCCGGGTTTCATCACGTAGTGACATCTTCGGGTTAGATTTCAATATGTGATGAAACCCGGGTCGTAAGAAATAAACCAATTTAGTGGACCATTACGAAGTGTAATTATTATTTCCAGCAGTGAGTAATATTTTCAACCTCTATCGTAGCAAGGGTGGTTGTGAGAATATATCTTCTCTTCCACTTCTAAGTATACCGAGGATGTTTGATTCTGATCCTGGCTTTTAGCTGTAGCACTCAGGAGGGTGAGGAAAAACAAAACTTAATGTCATCATACAGGATACACAGTGTAAATATAAATGAGGATAATATTTAATTTAAAATTAATAGTAAATTAGCCAACTCTTTAGACGGGAACGTTTGTGGTATCACTGAGTGGGATTAAGGACGCCGTATCAGGAAGATATATATAAATATGTCAAAAGATTGGCAAAATGTCAGAGGTGATTGTTTGTTAAGTGAATGATGGAAACTCTATGATGAGAAAACCACCTTTGTTAATTCCACAAACTTTCTTACGCTGGCACTTAAGGTGGTTTTCTCATCATGGATATCCATAACTTCCACGAGGTCAGGCCTGAGATCATCAGTTTGATGGAAACCCTGTGGCATTTTCCCCCCCGTTTTTTTGGGCAATTCTCCTCTTTGGACAGTTTCTCCTCTGCGGACTGTTTATCCTCCGGACTTAGCCGAAGGACTTGCCCGAACGACACGGAATACAATTGAAAATGTCCGGCATGTACCTGGACATCTTGGCTAGGCGATTGGCGAAGCCACCACAAACCATCACCCTTGATGCAGACATGTACTTCCGGTTACCAGAGATGCCAACAAGCGATTACAATAACCGCATCGGCAATAATTCAATTCGCGAATAGGCCGGGAGACTGCGAAGCAGTCCCCGATGTGCCTGAGAGTTAATCAGAAAGTGGAATATCAGTACCTCTGTGGGGTGGATTGGTAATTATCTGACGCCTATTTTACAACAAAGGTTGCTAATAAGGAGTGGTTTTAGCATTATTGACCCTAATATGAGTCAATCTTTCAGCTTCATATATTTACGAATCAAAAACGTGCGTGGAGAGAATAGCAGTAGTTACTTTCAGCTTCGATCACGACACCAATTGGCAAGATTGCCGAGGACGTAATTTGTTATGCGAAGGCATGCCTTGCCAAACGGTAGTGAAATAAATAGAAATAGTAGTACATAGAAAATACATAGAGCCACGCACCTGTCACTTGCCCGGCTAATGCGCACGTCACTATGCATCCAGGATTTTTGATCTAGGAAATTTTGGTGGAATCGAGGGAGCTAGTTTTTGTGCACTTGCAGTCCATGAAGGACGGCAATTCAAGGGAAAATTGGACTCCGAAGAAGTCACATCCCGTGAGATAGGAACATTAAACATAACTGATGAGGAAGCCCAGATAGGGTAGTGGTATACGCATTGACTCGGCAGACACATGCGAAGGGCTATTTACTAAGCTAAAGGGTTATTACTAGGCTATTTACTAAGCTAAAGGGTTATTACTAGGCTAAAGAGAATGACATATCAAACTGTATACATTTAGTAAGCACACGAAATCTTTCATCTCCGCGATCCCCGTTACTGGCCTCTTTTAGTATTAGAGTTGTTGCGACATTTTTTTCCAGCCGGCTCCCATTTTCTCTCTTCCACTCCACTCTAGTGCAACCACCCCAGTGCGTTCGTCCTTCTTCCTTCGTTTTCCATTCTCGTCATTCAATGCGACGGCTCGGCAATGTTCCACGCACCTTCCTATTGTGGTATATGGTGACATTTTAACTGGAAGAGCCATCTTTCAGCTGAGGTACTGCATTTCCGGTGTTGGCGTCTATCAGTATAGGGGCCTTAATTACGAAGGCAATTGCTATGGTATTGAAGCGAATGGTGATGATGGGAATACCGTAAAACCTGGGAATAAGGACAAATTTGCAAGGAGCGGTAGAGGCTGTGAAAACATTACATTTGGGCAGTACAACTTTGGAATTGTAAAATAATTCAGTTACCTCGGTACTAATTTTAACTGTAATAACTCAATGACAGAAGAGATCAACAAGGGGATAATGACCAAAAATAGGGCCTACTTTGCTAATACGAGTCGTATTAAGTTTCTGAAGTCCACCCTGCAATCTAAGGAAATGAAAATCAAGATCTATCAGACCGGTCACCGGTTTCTGCTCCGTATGTCACATACGGAGCAGAAACGTGGACCATCTCTGCTGGAAACCCAACGGTTAGGTCATGTGGAAAGAATGAGTGAAGAAAGGATGCCTAAAAAGCTGCTACATGGAAATATGGATGGAAAGAGAGAAAGAGGAAAACCAAGGAAAAGATAGATGCAGCATTTGGAAGAAGACATAGAGACTATGAGAATTGTAAGATGAAGGGAGAAAGTGCAGAACAGAAGAGAATGAACTGGTGTCTTGAGGGAGGCCAAAGCCCATACCGGGCTGTGGCGCTGAGGAAGTAAGTAAGGAAAGTAGGTAGAGGCTGTGAGGCAATTGGCGGACCTTTTGTTTAAGGACATGGATACTTTTAAAAAATGCTAATGAAAATTCGCAAAAATTCCTAATGATTCCGCAACTGGCCTATAGATGTGGAAAATGGTAGTGAATTCGGGTGGACAGCGGGTCGGGAAAATGGTGCTGCCCGCACGGAAGACCGCTAAAGAAGATGTACGCCATCCTCCTCACCTTGTGAAGGCTTCCAAATCGTGAAGAATGTTAGGATACAGGTCTTGTGTTTTCCTCTGCGTTTTCCCTTCATGGTGGCAATACAATTTTGCCGATGCAACGTTGCAATTGGCTTCTGTAGACCAGCGGAGTTGGACTGAAGAAGCCGACTTCAATACATAGAGAAACCTTTGTTCCAGCATATTGGACAAACGACGAGTAAACCCTGAACACCTGTATCTTGACTTACTCCTCTGCAATCACGATAAAAACTTCAATGAAAATTACATTTTCCTGCATCATACTACTACATCATTGCATGATTCATGTAGTTGATTGTTTTCGTATCACTATGTATGACAGGGTGCTGTTTGATTGAAATATTGTCATTAAAAATTTCAATTTTTTACTAGCGTATGATAAGTATAATTTTTACAAACGTTAAACCCAATGATGCATATTTTAAGTGCCGAATACTGGAAACAGGTTTTCGCATTGTCCAGTTAGCAATCGTTGCAATAAAAACCACAATTTACAAAAAACGTATTTTCTGGCGTAGTAAAAGTCCCTCTTAAACAGGAGTTGGTAAGACAAGACGGGTAGGAAGAGCAGTGTGAGAAAGGAGCAAGGCTGGAGAGACAAGTTGGAAAGTGGGCCCGGTGTGCCTAGGTATGCAAGCTTCTGTATATTAAGATCATCTCCCAGATGAAAGTCAGATTTACTCTTCAGTGAACGGCAAAGTGAAATAGAGACAAGTTGGAAGATGTGATGTGTTTTAAGAACTCGGCTGATGAGAACGCAGGAGATAGAAGGCGAGGCATTGAATGGGAAAGGCGAATGAATTACTTACAAGCGTATGCGGAGGGGAAATCGTGGTAAATGAAGTAGACGTGCTTGGGAAGTAGTGAGTAAATGAGGCAGAAGGAGATTTGGGAAGAATAGAATAAAGGACAAGGTATAATTAGGCGGTTATCAAGGCACCGAGGCTTAATGGGGTGAGATATGCGTCAATTCTAAACCAAAATATAAGTTATTGAATAGATAAAATCATCTTGCGCAGTTCATGTACAGAATTTTTCTATTTGAATATTTGATTGTTTGTTTGGAAGCAATGAACAACTTTACTGATTCTGTTGACTATGTAAAACAGCATTTTAATTTTCCGGAGAAGAGGAGTTCATGAGAAGTAGAGGTATTAGTGGACAGAGCGCATTCCATCATCCATTCTCCACAAGAAAAACATTTCAAGAATCCCTTGCGCAATCCCTCATACGGACTTGAGACAGATTTTTGAATATGTAATTCTAATTGTGTATGAAATGGGAAAATCATTTTGGTTTTACCAACTATGTAAACCAAAGCAGTAATTAACAGAGAGAACATCAGTAGACAGAACTCATTTCAGCTTCCCAGACTTTTAGAAACTCTCTGGTAATTAATTTCTGAACGCAGTTACACTCTAAAGGTGAGCTTAATATCTGTTATGGCAAGTGGAATAAAAGGAAGATAAGATTGAAAAAAAACGGAAATATGCGACTATTATTTTATGAAGATATGGCGATGCTCGTAAAATACAATAAAAAGCATACATTAGTTGGACACTCTCACAGTGAGATCAAAGAAAGAACTAACAGTATGACATGCAGAATACGCAGAGGATAATCATGAACCGGGAGAAGTTGAGCGACAAAGGGATTGCTAAATTAGAGGCAGATGGACCGGCAGAACGCCGGGCACAAAAGAGTCTCCAGTCGAGATAAAGAAATACCTCCTTACGAAAGAGAATGCTTAAGGAGGAGGAAGATGAAGGCCGGGATGGGTGGATTGTGTGGGGGATAAGGAAAAGAAAGTGCGTTGTTGCAGGTGAGGAGTGGAGAAAATGAGAGAAGGAGAAGTATTGGATGATGCTGACGAACAGATATTGAGAGAGAGGAGAGGAGAGAGGTGATATGTGCTGCGGGTAGGCGCCTAGGTGGAGAAGAAGGGAAGGGAAGGTAGCGGAGAGGTAGGGGGTTGGAGGAGGTGAAGGCGCCTCACGGAGGGGAGGTAGACTAAGAATCCAGCCACTCTTACCTCCTGAGAAATCATCCCTCCCTCTCTTCCACGTTCCGAAAAAAGACTCACCTCCACCCCGCTCTGCTTGCTACCCCTCCCGTGGGCCTCTCATCGCCTCCCGCCCCCCACCCCCCGGCCCCCTGCCCACCGCCTGGCGGCGCCGACGGGGACAATTCACCCGGGGGCGTCCCGATGCCGCCATCGCCAGAGCAGTTTCCTCAGCCCCTCTCCGAGAACACTCTCCTCCGAGGAAGCTGTCTCCCTATTCCCTCCACCACAGATAGTATCATCTCCCTCAGGCCACCGCCCTGTCCACCTACTCCGCCTTCTCCCCGTCCCACGATGCATTTCCCCACCACCTCCCGTAACCCCTCCCGCACACACCTCAACGACACATTCCCTCCCTCATGTCCCGTGGAAGAGGGGTCCGCATACACCCCCCAAAATATAGTATCCACACGGGTGAATTATTCGCAAAATGTGGGTTAGAGCCGTGACGTCAGTTATTTTTAAAATGAATTTTGCAATATATTGTGCTGCTACTTCTTTAAAAGCTGATTACCCGTCAATAATAGAGAATACCCAGTCATACAAATATAAATGGTATAGATTTTATTTATATCTGCTTTGTGGTGGTAATTTATCTGTTCGTAGTATAATATCTGGAGTCCGTTACTAATGCTTACAGAATATAACTATACACCTGGAAAATTAGGGATTTATCTTGTTGTGAGTATGGGAGCTTGTCCTGGCTTTACTGCTTCACGTTAAGGAGGTTTCGTTTTGTCAGACCGGTAGCTTCACTTTGTAGTATATTATGTAGGATGTGCTAAAAAAAAGGTACGATTTTGACGGTAGCTACGTGATCACTATGAAAATTTAACATGACCCTGACAAATTTGTTTTAGACGTGAATAAATTTTCAATTAACAATTTATTTGGGTTGGAAATAGATATTCATGGACTTTTAATGTTACATGTACGTGATGCGCTACCATATAAGGGCACCAAAACAAACATAATTGGTTCAGTCGTTTTTTATTTCATTAACAACCCCCCAACCACCCTGGAAATTGGCGTTTATCAGTAAAGCTAATCAGGAGTCACCTTCTTACAGGAGTCCAGAGCACATCCGTTCTCTTTTCCCACACTCCCTACAATACCCCTATTCTTCTTCGTCAACAATCCAGCCAGACAAGACATTGTCAAAATTATCCCGACAACTACTCCTTTAAAATAATAAGAACACGATAAAAAATATTGAAGATCAAGTCCGAAGAATTACATCAAAGCATTCAGCGTTGCAGCGGATCGAGAGGAGGTCTAACTGTGAGTGATGGAAGTCACGAGGGTTTTGAGTTTATGTTTTTCACGAGATGGAGGGGCAATGGGAAGAGGGAGTAATACGTTTGCATTGTAGGAAAGATAGGTGAGAGTGGCATAAGTGTAGTGGGGAGCTGATTTGGGGGAAATTCGATCGCTCGTTTGGGTTGGCTCGAGGTTATTTTCCCCTTCTGATGCATGGCAGGGGATGTGGTTCGCCGGATCGAGGAGTGAGAGTGTATTCGGCCGATGGAGTGGAGCGATGCCGAGGGGAGAAGACGCCCGGGGAGGTCGAGGAGCGAGATGCGGTGGAGTACGGAGCGGGGGATGTGGGTGGGGGAGCTGGGCGGAAGCAATGACGGAGTGGGATAGGGGACGCGTAACACTCGATTGGTTTTGTGGTAACAGTTGCAACAGCCTCGCAGACGGGGCGAAACGAATAAAGACCCCAAACAGTGCAAAAAGAGGAAGTAGTGGAGAGATGTTCATTCATCTGGCTGAAACGCTAATCTCTCAGGCTTCCCGTACAGGAAAGGAAAGTTAGTTTTAAAATGGATAACTTGTGTTGATAACAAAATAGGATTGTGTATTTGAACAGCCATGTACCTAGTCTTATGTTTTTTTATCCAAATTATCCAATTATCCAGGAATATTTGAGCTATGTTTTGAGCAAAAGATTCCCGTATCAGCTTTTGATTACCTCTAGTAACTCCCAATTTATCAATGTAATATCCATGAATTGGATGCACCATCTGGAGAGGACGTGAACTCTCAATCACAGCACTCAACGACTCAGATATCGTCCTCTCAGTTGCTTTCCAAAAAATACATGACTGTAGTCGCACATCGTAAATTCATTTATAATGCACGCGTAAGGAGATCACTAAGTAGGTATTTATTATGTGCGGAAATTTAATTTTTTTCTTCCGCTGGGAAAGAGCCTGCTTAGATAAAACGAAGAATGCACTGCATTACTCAAATCCATGCAAAAGCATATTGAAAATAAAATTTAGTATGGTCGTGTATTGAATTTTACCTGTATTTTTGAAGAAACTGATGCTAATCTGATCAAATCTCTAACTAACACTAGGACGCCCGGACTTCTCGACATCATTCAACGCCCAAACGGGGTCATTTTGACCCACGGTATTTAATAAATATATTTCTCTCGAGGCATGCCAATGTTTATATTTTTTTAGTTTTTATATTAATTAGCACCCTAATTCTTCACATTCATCGATTTCTTTAGTTCGTTTTGTTCATTTTTTTCTTAGTATAATTATTTATTTAAATATCTACTTTGAGTTTTGGTATAATTTTCTCGTTTTCTTTAGTTTTATTTTTTTCTCGCTTAAAATTGTGACACATAATTATGAACAAATATCACCCACTCTAATGAAATTATTTAATTATCCTTGTTGTAGTTTTGTTGCAATTAACATACTCGTAATATTTATTTCTGTATCTAAATAGGAATTTTCCGAAAAATCAAAAGTGATTGGTTGATTATTTTTTATTATTGTAATAGAAATTGTAAAAATATATTACTCCAGTACATTATCATAAATTGTAATTAAATATTTTTATTGTTTAAACCTAATTTTAACAATTCTTTGTTCATACACTTGACACACGTGTATTAAGTTCTTCTAGCACACCACAGGTCGCTATCTTGCGGAATTGACATGTCAAAATTGTTTTATTCACTTTACAGTTTTCTCTATTTTCACATTTCTTTCTTTTTGTATCTATATCTAATTCTGAAGGTGGCGCTTGACTCCTTCGCCTATTCGCGTAATTAGAACGTAGTTCCTCCGCAAGCTGTTGGTTGAAATTCATTCGTGAAATTTTCCTCCCAGTTACGGTTCTATGCATTACTACGACATTTATTGCTGCAATACCTTGTTATAAAAACAATGAACAGGCTACCTCTTTGATGATGCTTAAACTGAGAAATGTCTTTCCATTTTGTAAACAATATCCACACTACAATTCGTTGCATTACAATACGACACAGTTTCTGGAATTATTTTCTTAGAATTAGTCACAATAACGCTTGGGTGAAGAGAACTCAATAGCATGAAATGTTTTCCCATTTTCTCTCGGTACATCGTCAATATAATATTATCACATTACAGTACACTAGTGTAATACAGTTCTTCTCCATATTAAAGCTTACTGAGAGAGATCGGTACATCTCGTTTGGAGCGATATACTGTCCCAACTAAACTGATGCATTTTTCCTTCAGCATATTAGCCAAATTCAGGGATAAAAAGAAGTTATCAGTAGTTACATTTCTGCTATTGTACAGAAAAGGCTGCATAAGACACATCACTACATTATCCGCAATTGGTTGATTATAGGGACGGTTATCAACTTTTTCTAAGTAAGGGAACCCAGTGAGCACATTCTTCAAATCATCATCTACAACGACCCAGTATTTCTGACCGTATTTATCAGGCTTCGAAGCCATAAACTGAGAGAATTGGCACCTAGCTTTGGTAGAGAAAAGTTTTTCGTCAATTGTTATATTTTCCCCCGTTTTGTAATAAAGTTTGCAATTTTCCATAAAATAATTCCAGTCGGAGGAAATCAATGCAAATTTATCAGTTTGCAAGCGAATAGATCTAGTTGATTTTTCATATTCATGATTTCACAGAAGTGGTTCCTAGGCATCTTGTCCTTACAGAAAGACAATCCCCAAGAATGTGAACATATAGAGTGAAGCTCCTTGTTTTTACATTGCAATGAATGCTTCAAATTCGTCAATGCTGACGGACGACTCATTGCTTTCAAGAACTCGGTGGGCCTCTGTCCCAGTACACTTTTTTACATTATTCACCATGAATTTATTTATGAACAAACGCCAAGAACTTGCCACGCTGTTCTCATATATCGTTTAGCATGGATTGTGGGACCTGGCTCTTCCCTCAGAATATTCTGCGAGGAAAGTTGTCCTCGAGGCGTTGAATCCAAAGCCACTTCCTTCCATGTGCTCCCATCTGGCGAAATGTGGTTCTAACGTGAGTGTACGTAGGCATCATTGGCAGATGATCTCTGCCATTGAATTACGATCGACAGCGTGCTGATCTACAGGGAAAGTACATGCAAGTCCACGACGGGGTCAGTGGCCGCGTCGTCCTCATCCCCTCCATACGCTATGTGGGCCTGTTTTCTGATGAATGATTTGTCCTGCCAAAATTATAAATTTCATGGTGACATTCTGAGGATTCTGTTGATTCTTCATAAGTTTCAAGTATCAGCTCGTTGTCGAAATTGTCAAATAAACACGCTCCACCATCTGACTAATTCTCTTGAATCTTATTCAGCTCCGCAAGAATGTTAGCAGAAGGTAATGTTTGTTTTTGAGACATTTTGACCACCTCAAAATAATGATCACATCGCAAATTCAAAAACCACGAACCGTGAAGCCACCCACGATGAACAACGAAGCCACGAACTTCCCTATCAGGAACTGAGAGAAAAACTGTGTCATCCGAAGAAGGATAATCAGAGTTGAAGTCAACAAAGTCTATGCGAAAGCGGGGAACAGTATTGCATTCTCCTCAAACCGTAAATGTGACTATGTATGATGGTATCAAGAAAGTGGTTACTAAATATTCCACACGTAAGCAAGAAGAAAAGTGAGATTACGAGGATTTGAAGGGGAAGGATAACAAAACTGTATATAAATGTGACATGAACTTTGAAGAATACCGAATGAAAAAGATAAGACGATATACCAGTAAACACATGCAAACAAAAGTAGCAGAATAATAACATGAATGCTGACAAAAAAGAACCTTCGATAAAGATAAAACGCGCAAATGTATGCTTGGGTCAAATTGACCCCATTTGGGCGTTCAAGGTAAAATATAATTTCACTGCTGAATGGATTATTTTAGGAAGATAAAAATTTTTGCAAGCAAACAACTATTGAAAATATTAAAAGTCACGGGTGGAAATTTTTCTCTCTTAAAAAATGAGCTCAAAAAATAAGTTTAAAAACACGTTTGGGTCAAAATGACCCCTCTGGGCGTTCTAGTGCTAAACAATGCCGGTAACTACATTTTATTTTAACGCATTTTATGTTTTAACGCTGGTAAGATTGGTGAGGAATGAAACTCCAGGGATGAACATCGCGTAAAATGAGAGCGACACCAACTATGTATTGTTAGGATTAGGAAGGATAGACGAGGGGTTATGCACTGCTGGATGTGAAGGTTTGAGAGGTTGTTTGATGTGAGGGGAAAAAGAGAGAGGGCTAGCTTTCAGAAGAGGAGGAAGATTCATGAGAGGAAGTGCAACGATGACTACATTGGGGAGAAATCGAGAACGCTGGGTCCTCCTCTACTCTCTTTCACTCTCTCCGAGTACACCATAAGAAACAGGAGGGAGAGGGGAAATGTTTTTGGTGCGGTGGGAAAGACTTGGAGGAAAAATATACTCGAGGCATGGATGGAGGGGCTGCGAATATAAGGGAAGGGGACGGACGTGGCGGAGGATTGACAACGTGAGGGGTGGGGATGGAGAAGGGAGTGGGGGATTGTGGGATAAGTGTGGACGGAGTCTTGGGAGCTAAGAGAAGAGGAAAGAGAGGAACTCAGGGGATGTAATTTGGGGATGAGAGGGGGGAGAGGAGGGAGAGGGAGGGGTCTAAGTGGGCGGAGGCGTTAAAGAAATTAGCGAGGAAATGTGGGTGAGACGGAGAAACTGAAAGAGAGAGGGAAAGTTGTAGTTGGATGTGTGTTGGAGTAGCGGTTCACAAAAGTTTTTCGGGTCAGGGTACACGTGGACGGCTTGGACCTCTTTCAAGAGGCAACTTGATATCCAGATATTTCGTTTTCGTCTGTTGGAAATGATTAAATCCTCGCTAAATGGGATCATTCACTCAAGTGCAGCTGCCTGATAGTAGGAAACTTTAATAGCAGTAGTAAATATGTGCATTTATTGGCTTAAAAGATATGAGCCTTTCATCACATATATCACTTCTTGTACAAACATATTTTTAAAAATTTACTCGTCAGTAATTTCCTTAAAAATCACTTCCTCTAGAATATTCTAAAAGTTGTAGAGTCAACAAATATTTTATGGAGGCATTGACTTAACATCGTAATTAAGAACAGTGCAAATATTAAGGAGATAGCATTTGTCCTTCCGTCAAGCACTATAAACCCAGCGGGATTATGGGATAGTTTTTCAATTTATGAAGGGCGATTTTTGATAAAGCATATCCATTATGCAGCTCGTCTTTCGGGATTTCGCTGAGTTATCTTTTGTTTACGATAGTTTCTCCATCATCTTCAGGTCCGGTCACTTCTAATCCTGCAAGCGTAATTCGAAACGCAACGTAAACTGAAGAACCAACATTAACACATCCGTTTCAGCAGTTATTATAACGAATGGTCTTACTCTAGAGTTGAAAACTAGGTAAATTCACTAAGGATATTTAGGTATTCAAACAAATTGATGAATACTTTAAACATGAATATAACGCTTTTTCTAATGCGCTGTTTGCGAGGAAAATATCAATTTATTTTTTATAGAACCTAATGTAAAACCTTAGTTGCTGTCTTTGGTGTTAAATGAAATAAAAATAAAAAGGTTTATAAAAATATCGTTTATTTTCCCCCTGTAACAATTTTAGCCTTCATGGATAATACATATACAAATGCGATGGTCAAACATTTTGTTATTTTATACAAACATCATAGGAAAGTATGGGATTCGCCCATATTACCACGCAGCACCTTGTCTATCTGGGTTGAACACCCAATTTCCTGCTGGCGATAGGGGAGGAAAATTCTATTCGGGAAAGAGGGAGCTGGGATCGCTTCGGGAGAGATCTGGTGACGTGCTAGGGATAGAGAGTTAGGAGTGTCCGTCGTGATGGAGTGAGGGGGAGGAAGAACAAGTGAAGGGGAGTCATCGGAGGTGAGAGATTAAGGGATAAATGGAAGGAGAGTGAGATAGAATGAAGGGAACCTAAGCTGGGTTACATTTCCCACCATTCACCGTCTTCATCTCTCTCCCTTTCCCTCCTCCATCCCCTTTTCCCTTGTCTCACATCATAGCGACGTGAGGGGGGAGCGAGCAAGCTCTCACTTGGCCTAGTGGTGCGTTAGGGGGTTCGAGATTTTCAGGGACAGGGTCTGGGCTGATGGAGGAAAAGGGGGATTAGATAATGTGCCCCGGCCGGGCGAAGCACCGCCATCCCGCGCTGCTGCTGCGGCGGCGTTGTTCAAAGCGAGAAATCGATTTCCACGTTATTTTTTGCGTGAAGTGTGAAGCCGGCCGTTAGCTCAAGTGCATCGGTTGGTCCGTCGAGTCCCGTCTTCACAAACAAGGTCGGCTGCGACCTCGGGAGTGCTCGGGGTGATGGCTTTCGGCGTCGAAAGTCCTGCATGAGTGTTGACCCATCCGAATGGAATGAATGTCAAAGAAGTGAGTAAATCGTCGACGATGGTAGCCAGTGTAATGTCTGCTGGTCATCATAAACACGTCCGTGAGTTTTTATTTCCATACGCGTTCAAAGTTTTTGGAATTAGAAAGGTCAGTCGGTCTAAAAGCTTAAGTTAAGACTGCAGGCGAGGTAGTCAATTGCTATGTGTTAAAAGTTGTGTTAAAAGTTTAAATAAAACTCTGTATTCTTCTATTTTATTTTTTTCGTGCACTCTAAATTGAGATGGAACTGTCATCGAGATGAATTTAAAGAGTAGAGAAATAAATGCTCATTATGTCCTACTTAAAGGGCATTTCTTTCCATTTAGCTTCCGGATAGTAAGTACGACCATCTTTATCAATAATTACCATTCATTGGTTTGCTATAATAGTCTGAATCTAATGAACAAAACATAACGTCCGGGCGAGGTACATCCTTTTTAGAAACGATAAATCTAGGGAATAAAATTATTTGAAGCCGCACAAATTTTTTCACTATCCGAATGCAATCAGGAATATATCGATTATGTCTTCAACTCCGGTGCAAATGAATGGCCATAAATCGAATGAAAACCGCTGCCAGTGGCGATGAGTCCCCTAAAGCACACCTCTCATTCCTATTTGTCGGACAAATGCAGGTCGTCACGATCGAACTCCTTCTCACCCTTTCCACGCTTCGCTCGGACCATTGAGCCCGTCTTTGGGATAAAATCATCTCCGATCATTGGGGAATCATTGCGACGTCCGGATCATATCTCAACCGGTTGCCGAGGGGTTCCTCCTGTCATCCATCTCTGCCTCGCCACCTCTAGCCATCCCCAAGGGTTAAGCACTAAGGGCTCGTTATCTGGCCTCCACACCCCTGGCCCCTTCATACCCTTCCCGTTCCTCCCTCATACTTCCCCCAGACCACTCCTCCTCCCCTCAACAAAAGTGCCCCGCAACAATCCAGCATGTCACTTGGCTGGCTCTCTGTCTCTGGTAGTTGGGGATTGTGGGATACGTCTGCGAGACAGTCGGAAGGAGCTTTGATTCTAAGCGACTCCTTAGAACTCGCTAAAGGAATCTCAAGGGAATCATAGAGCCGAACTTGACAGGGAGTCACGAATTGTGGAAGGAAAAAGCATTCCAGCCCTCAGCCCTTCTAAATGGCCAGTTAGGAGGTATCCTTGGCTCCCTAAAATCGCAAATGCAAGGTTATGAATGACCGCAGGGAATATGGGAATAAAACGAGCTGGAAAATATGTTGCTTTCCCTGTATTTGATTTGAATACAGTGAGAGTTAGAGGAAGAATGGTTTCCTGAATGGATTTGGATTAATATCTGTGTGTCGTAGCTGCGTAGGTTTCCACAGCCATTTAAGGATATCCGTAAATATTTCAAAATCGTCCGATGTGTCTGAATTTCACCCCTGAATATGTTGATTGGAAAACCTAAAAACTGTCATCTTTAATGATGAACCTACGTGGGAGGAACCAGGAAAGCCAAAAGACAATATCTGTCGTTAATTAAAATGATACATTCTAAAGAAAGGTCTTATAATAGCTATTGCTTAAATGAGACTATTTTCGTCTAAAACGATTAAGTATTTGTCCTGCATACCTACTGGTATCAACAAAATACACAAGTTATTATTTACTCATGCAGATTTTCCGCGTTGGAAATAGAATTGCTTTATAATTCAATGACCTTGAAATTAAACTTAAAAAGCATCTATGTGAATCAAGGGTTACTACTAAAATGGTAGTAATTTGACAGGTTCAACAAATTGACTAGATATATTTAACGATAATCGTAATTAGAAAAGACAAGGAAAAGCATTTTCATACGATTGAAAAGTCCTTCTAGTCATTGCGAATGAAAGAGGAGATAGGTACATAAATCATAAAAATCATTTTTTTGTTCGGTAGAGAAATGAAGCAACACTTAAGGCGATTGGATGCACAAATCAAGTAATTCGAAAACGAGTGGAGAGGGAGAGAATCATTGGTTCCGGCATACTGCATAATTTGATGGGAGAAGAATTTCTATTGGGAACGAAAAGGGAGCAAAGCAAAAATATAAATTACTAGTAATAGGGGGAAAAAGCCATTAATTAATAACCTCAAAATTCTGCAGCAAAAACTCATGCCTTGTCATGCCTATTACCAGGGACGGCTGAGGAAGGTTATTACTATCAAATAATTAAAATTAAACTCCATTTTTGACGCTAGACCGCAGTCCTATGGATATTTCCTGCAACAAAATTTGACTATTACATATTGTTCACACTCAACTGAGTTTTAGTTACTGAATCTTATCAGCTAAGTAATTATTAAGGACTCTTAATTTTTTAGGTCAAAATGTAGCCTGATTGTAAAGATACGTCTTACGGAATGTTATTCGTATTGAAATAGTTTTGCGTTCTGAGAGTACCTTAGAATAGCCACTGTGTTTGCTCTTCTTGGTTACCGGTGCAGGTAAAACTTCATCGTATTAACAAAAAATGTTTCATTACAATTTTTATTCAGATTGGGAAATATCAGAACTTATCATGAATATCCTTAATCAATATCAACTTCATTTCTGAATATACTAAGATATTTTCATCCATTTGAATAATTTTTTGGAGCACTCTTCGATTTAGCAATATTAATTGATTGCTTCCTTTCTTCTTTGTGTCTTATTACAATAAAAGCCCCAGGATAAACCTCGCAAATACGTATTCGTTGAGAATCCAATGCCATTCCCCGAAACATTTGAGGACGGAATCGAATTAGTGATTGAAGTTCGATTATCCCTCACGGTTAATCCTCGGCGCGGTCGACTCCGCACAAAAGGACTTAATCCTCAAACGGGATCCCGGCTTTTAATAACTTTCTCATAATCCGTCTCAATAAATATCACGATGGTCATGTGCTATTACATTTCTGAGCCATCTCTCCTCTCGGGCCCCTCGTATTCTGGCCTCGTAAATCGTTTTGTGCCCCGCCCCTCTTCCAAACCCTCCCTCTTCTCCACACTTCCCCTCAATCCCCAAGACCCCTTTTCCCCCCTCACTCTCGGCCACCCCTTCTTTATATTTCTTCTCTTCTTTCCACAGAAATTCCCCTGAACCACCCCCAACCGGCTCTTTTCTCTTTTCTAAAGGAGAGGATGGGGAGCGACCCTTTTGGCTTCGCAACCCCCTCCGCCTCTCCACCCACTTCCTCTTGCCTTCTCACCTCCACCAGCTCCAGCCCACTTCATCCCCTCACTCCCCATCCTATATAAGACCTCCCTTTCTTTCCCTTTTCCTTTATCTCCCCTTCCTGCCGAGATGGTGCTGCCCCCTCCTGCCAGTCCATTTCCGCGACGTGGAGGGGCCCGATCGGCTGGATTCCGCGCGGTTGCTCCGACTTATACGCAGTTCTCAAGAAGATGTCGAAGAGGCGAGGGGGTAGAAGGCGTGGAAGAGAAAGAGACAGGTATATATGGCCGGTGGGCAGAGCGAAAGTTGGGTGGGGTAGCCGGCGAAGGTATAAAAGGGGAGTATAACTAGGGGTTTGGCAGGGGTATCAAAAGGCTCGGGAGGGTGAAGAGACGCATTAAAAGCTATACATCATCTTCATATACATTCACTCTATCATTAACGTCCTCCTCCCTCTGTCTCCTTATCTGAAACCTAACGCCACTCATCTCTCACCTCGGGCAGGGTAGACGCGTAATTTCCCGGGATATGTGCGTTTTTATTCAGATATTTAGTAACCGAGCTGCCTATAATTCCATTTACTTTATTGAACGAATGGCCTAGAAGAGAAAGCTACAATTTTAGATGATAAGTAGGAAGATCTCCTTGAAGAGCATAATTCAGCTTCCTCTTGATGTTGGGCCTCAGCGATTCTCGCGAGATGTAACGGCCATGGGTGTTCACTATTTTAAATATCCAAGACGACAACCAAAAGCGCGAGAGGCCTCCCGTAGTTGAAGCAGCTTTGAGCGTGGTTATCATACAAGCCAGATAAGTGTGGAGAAGCGGGTAACAGAGTTTATGCCTTTCCTTTGGGGAAAAACTCTTGGCGTAGTAAAAAAGTCCATGATCATCTTTACTTCTCAAATGCTCGCTATAATATTTGAACCACTTTATCCAGTATCTAATTACTGTAATTATGAATCAAATTATGAACTTTTTCGTTTTATTTATGCAATGATGTAGAATAGAATAACTTTTATTCATGTAAATACTGCATATAAGTAGGAAATTTTGTTATTAACACAATCTGTTGGCAAGCGAAAGATACCATTTACTTATGTTATATCACCAACATAGTTTTAATCTCAACACTGGTATACTTAATCTCTCCTTAACCTATTATTCATTGCTAATTTAAGTGCATTTTATGAGTTCTTATTTCCTGAATTTATATACATATTATGTATGGATACTGTAATATTTTAACATAAAGAAATCTGCCTCATTTTTTTATCTTTCTTTGAAAGAAAATATTTCCTGAATGCAAGGTACAAGGGATATGTTCTTACAACATGCTACAAGGGATGTGTTATTGTATCAGTATAAAACAGTCTTTAGCAGTAAACAGCTATTTCCTCGTTATTAAAGAGCAAGGGCAGTGAAAGACCTGTTGCAAATTGAAGATCATCTCAGTTCCCTCTTTCACTGTAAGACACTATAGTTGAGGTTTTTAAGCATACTGTGGGAATAATTTGATGGAGATAGTTTTATATGTAAATCGGTCTTTCGTTTAATTTTCATAAAGACAATATTCCTGTGGTTGTTTTTAACACCGAGGTTTTTCTTAATTTAACCTAGTCATCATAAGAGATATTAAAGTTGGTTTTAATAGATTTTCCACTTTCTCATTTATGTAGCTGTCGCTCTAGAAGATTTTTCCCGGAGTAATGGGTAGGTAATGAAAGGGAATTTAAAATGCGGATTGCGTACTTATTTAATAATTAATTTATTACAAAGCCCTTCGCGGAGGAATTGTGCAGCTTACATAGCTTCGTAACCCTGTGAAGCAACAATGCCTCACGCTAATCCCTTTTCCTCCGCGCCGAGGATTATTCACTTTCAGAGATCTTATGGAATAGGGAATGCAATGAATGTGTTGAAACATTTAGGCCCCCCCCCCTTGCCTTAATAATGAAGACCGTTTAATATTTCCATTTCTGAGTGGAAGAGGGAAATATATTTTTATCTCTGGATGGATAAAAACATGCGCAATTTTCCACAAAAAAGAATAGCTTTAATTACGACACGGATTTTTATTCACTGCATTATCATCATCATCTATGACGTCGTTGAAACCCGGGTTGTAACTAAAGATGTAATTCTTGTAAAAGCTGGTGCATTTCTATCCATTCAAATATTTTAATTCCATTCAATTACTCCAGAGTATTCTAAATTTATATTTCTTTCATTGTTAGAATGGAAAGTCCAGCCTTCAAGCGACTACAAAGTGTTTTTTTTTAAGAATTCTATCGGAAAAACGTGTTTATTAAAGCTTTTAAGAGATCTTTGTTGAGTTTTTCAATATTTTATAAGTGATTTAGGCTTCGGTCTTAAAAGACTTCTTCAGTAGTGGGTATTTCTTGGAGGTTTTTTGATAAAGTATATATTTATAGGAACATGAAGAAACAATTGAAACCGGGGACATTTTTCTTGCTATTAACTGAGTCTAAAGATTGGTAGGGAATATTTTTGTGAAATATTTGCAAAATGTGATAATCGCTAAAGAAAGCACGCATTTATAATTTCGTGCATTTTGTGATCTCACTCTCAGATTCTATTCTCTGACAATTTTGCTGATTAAGTCTACGAAGATGGAAGCCTCAGCCATGATAAATATTTCCTCCGAATAATTTAGTTAATTACTTCGATTCATTAGACATAAATATCATCCCAATGAGCATTAAATTAAACCTAGATTAAACTTCTGTGTTTTCCATCACTTATGCATAATTATATTTCAAGTTTAATTACTTTGAAAGATCGCGTTCATGTGACATACTTACTCAGAGGGAGCATTGACAATATGAGTCACACAATAGATGATAACTTACGTAAGTTTAATGGTTATCTACGATAAAATAATTTTATGAACTTTAAATTAGTGAAAAATTACATTCTGTCCATAACCTTGACTATGACATGAAAGGCAAATTTTTCCTCCACTACATATAGTCAGGCAATACGAATCTAATATTAACAGATGGCGGACTTTGGTGTTTAAATGAAATTATGAAGCTACTTTCAGGGAGGGTTTAACGTAGTCATCTCTCCCTGTGTTACGCGCAGTCTTCATATTCCTTGAAATTATTGTGCACATATTTTTCTTTTAATTTTAAAATTATGAGAAAAACCTTGCTATCTTAATTGGTAACAATGAAGACATAAAATAGTTGTTTTCAGAGAATATACATGACTGGTAGGATTATAAATTAATAGATTCTCGTACTACGAGCGTATTAAACGGAAAAGTTAGCATATTAAGTCTTGGTATCTACGCGTGCTACTAGTCCCATATAATTTAGTTTTATTACACAACATGTTAAATCTTGAGTAGTAGGACTACATGGCAGTTGCCTCGAATTCATTTCCTGTTAATCTATGCAATTGTACGTGAACTTTCTTAGTTTCAGCTAGTAAGATTCTTCTGTAATATTTTTCTTAAAATAAATACTGTCCAATCCAGGGTGACTCCGTAAAGGTAACTACCGTGGCAAGTCCCGGTATCATAAAAAAAACTTTCCAGTTTTTTAATCAAAGGGTTCTACCACATGAATGAGAGGATAATTCTCATGTTTCCCTCTTCAGATGACAAATATACTGAGGCATATGTTCAGATAATCACTTGAATGAGCAATGCTGGATCAACGCCGAAATTTACGACGCTTGCGAGTCATTGCCCACATAAATGCGGAACAAAAGCGATGCAAATCTCACCTGGTCATCGAATCACGGAATAGGAACACTCTTGCGGAGAACGATTGAGTTATTGTGCACGAGAAGGGAAGAGAGAGAGGCCAAGAGAAGAGAGCTACGTTCAGGTATCGCAAAAAACAGAAAGGGATGTGACCAAGACGAGAGAAAGACAAAAGACATTCGAAAACAAAGGCACGATGGAATAGCAACCTTAACCCGGTTGAGGCGCGGCTCTTAAGGAGGCGAGGCACGTGTGCCTTCGGAAGAAAGAGAGCGCCCCTTTTTCATATTCATAAGGCGGATTAAGGAAAGGGAAGTGCCTGATAAGGTGGGGGGGAGGAATATGTACAAGAGGAACACTAGTCAGGTGGAGGGAGCGGGGGGGCTGAGGAGGTAGGTGGGTGGGTGGGAGGGTTGGTGGAATGGGTTCGGAATGTGGTTCGTTGAATACCTCAAGCGTGATCGTGTGGCGTGACTCATAGATATACTAAGCCATTGCATTCCTACCTTTGTGCCACCCCTCCTCTCTGATAACTCTGCGACTCTTCCTCCAATTTTACCTTGTATTCCATCTCCAATCCTCACCGTGAACCGCAGAAACTCCTTGAATAAAATTCCTAATACCCATTTTGCAAAAAAATTCACTTTCGTCATGAATTAAAACTTATATATCTGTTTTACCACTGATAATCTTGAAATGAATTGGTTACATGAATATATATTAGCCTTCATCGGTTCATTAACACTAGAATTGATGAATTTTCCGCGCACCAAAAAGCGCCGATAGCGGTCATTTTGACTGCTTCTTGTTTTCTTCCTTTTAGGAACGTTTTAAAAAAAACCATATGAAGTAAATAATAATGACATAATTATTTCATTTTATTGGATTAAAGAACTAAGATTACATACTTTTTTATTAACAGCACTTTTTACTGCATACATATACACATATGCTTCCAGTAGTACGATATTCTATCAGATATTGACGCATGCTATTAAATAGACCATTCTAGAGACCTATGAGCGATGTTTCAATTTTAGTTTTTTCAATAATAATATTCAATTGTTGAAATGAAATTGAGTGAAAAATTATTATTGAATTCTTAAGACTTACTAAGACAATAATTACGAGTGGGATTTCCTACTTTTCTCACTGTAAATTTTACATGAGTAAATTGCTGCCCCCTTGAATATTTACGTAATTGTTTTTCTTCGTCTTTGTATTGTTACACTGGAGTCTAATATTTAAATGTACCCTCTGGTGCAGTGCCCTGCAATGGCTGTGGTATTTCATTGCTTCTGACTATTTCTTCCTTTCACGTATTTCACTTCTTCAAAGTAGATAGGTGCCAACTGGTGTTTTATTGTTGCTACGTCGTACACTTTCCATGGTTTTTCTGAACGATGTTTAATGAATTTGTTTTGATATAACATTACTGGCCGACTGCAATACCCAAAGCGCTCTGCGGACTTCTGCGGACAGTGTAAGGTAGTTTTTTCAGAAGAGATGCCAGCTTGAGTGGAATAGAAACAGCGGGCCAAAGGTATCACCAGCCTTTGGTTTCTCTTGCGGTTCATTGAAAACAAACGTGTCATAAACTATTGGCAGAGCGCTGTATCCGTTAGTAGGATGAGGTGCACGCTGCAACTGGGAACTGCAAAAGCTGGAAACCCTACATACTCTAAAGTAAATTACTGAAAAATCTCAAAGAGACCCTCTTACGGCCAAAGCCAAAATAGGAAGCGGAAGATGTTCAGGACTGCCCCATCAAAATACGAACATGGTATAAAATACTGGACCACCGGTACTGAAAAAATGAGAGGAGACCATGGAAATGAGCTTGAGTAGGTATATTTAAAGTGAATGTGAGATTCTAGTGTGCGCATGTGAAAACAGGAACTGGGGATGGGATGTTGTAACAAATGGTGACAGTGGATTGATATAGTGGTCAGGAGTTGACTATAGTTTCCGCGGCAGTCTAGGTGTAGATTTGGTTTTAAAATAGGGGTTTAGTATTCTTTTATGCATAAGCTATAATGCTTAAGCATGCTTCGGGTTCTCATGAAGGTATCTATACAAAGAGTTATGAAAATGGTATGCCATGAACAGGAAGATTGAGAGAATGGAATCGCGGGAGGCATTAAGGAGTTAAGGGAAAAATTGAGAGGGGTTTTGAATGATTTTGACCCAAGTGAGAGAATGACTGCCGAAAGTGGCACTTCTGAGAAAGTGGTTGGGCAATTTGTTTACCGAGTCAATGATAATGGTGGAAAGTTTTGGTACGTGAATATAAATATGAACTGGCTTGGAATGCACATCTTTGGAGTCGATAAAATAATGTTGGCCTGGGAAAATAACTTCTATTACGACTGATACAGAGTCATTTACTGACAAGGTGACCAGAGGATAGCAAGGAAGGGCATCAATGAAGAAAGAACGGGGAAGAACAGTAAAATCATGCTGGCAGTACAAAGAAAGAACTTGATGACGAAGTCTCAAGGAGAGAGTACGGAGGTGGTCGTTTTATATCTCTACATGCCAACATCCAACCGTACAGAGGAAGAATTGGAAGAAGTATATGGACCACTAGAAAACATTCTATGTAAAGGGAAAGGAGAACCTAATAGACATCGGTGATGGGATCGCAGTTGTGAGTTCAGAAAAAGAAGCAATATAGTGCAGATTGGGCTTGAGATAGCCGTCTAAGATACAAAAAGTTGAAAAGAGTGAAGAACCAACGAAAATGAGGACAGAGGAACAGGAGAATGATGGAATAGACCGACGAAGGCGATTACGTAAGCTAAAATAGGGAAATTGGTGAGTGAGTGAGAAGACAAGACGGTTTTCTATCATGACCGTGATCAGAGATCTTACTGACAAAACAAGGATATAAAAGAGTCCAAAAAAGAAATATAAGATGTTCAAGTACCTATAAGAAACTACTGAACCAAATAATAAGGGAATCCAAGAAGGCCAAGGAAGAGAGGATTGAAAGCTACTGCGAGGATATTGACAGTAACATGAAGAAGGAAAATACCAAGATATCATCCAACCTCGAGGGGTGGTACTTCACGGGAAAAAGGAATAGGTCAATTAATATCATATGTTAGAAGGTTAGAAAGGGGAGTAGCCTAGGAGGCAATAAGATGTGGGCAAAAAATGAAAGGAATTAATAGGAAAGCTGTATGGAGGAACGTATCCGCTTTACAATGGTTTAATAAAGGAGGAAGAGAAGGAAGACGAAATAAACCAAAGTGTTTTTAAGCAGGATTACGGGAAGGCAGCAGAGGGGTTGGTGAAAAACAAAGCGCCTGGATCAGAAAACTTAAACGGATAAATCAACAAAATCTCTTGGAAGTTCACAACAGCTGTACAATGATAGCTATATTGGTGGATTGATGCCGAAGGATTCTGAAAGGGTGTAATGGTTGCAGAACCGAAGAAATTAAAGTGCAAGAGGTGTGATGAGCACAGACTTTTGAGCATGCTGTTGCAGGCGTCTATAAAACACGATTAATAGTGCGAAGAATGGAAGGAAAAATTGATGAAAGCCTCCCAGACACCATATTTGGAATCAAAAAGGACAGATGTTTCAGAGAGCCTATACTCCTACCATCCAAATACTCACAGAAAAGAAGGAACATGTCAACAAACCACTCAATAAGGCATTTGTTGACTTGGAATAGGCCTTTGACTACGTGGAATGGAATAATATATTCAAATTTATTGAAAGAATTGGAAATAATTCCAATGACAGAAGAATAATCCACAAACTCTTAAGGAAAAGAGTCACTATTGCGAAAATGAAGGGCCGAATAAAAATGGAAGCTAAAATATGCATGGGAGTCGGACAAGGATGCAATCTTATTACCAGTACTTTTAAATTCATACATGGAAAAAGCAGTCAAAGAAGCCCAAGGAATGAGAACCAAAGGAAAAAATGTGAATGGAGAGTAAATGAACATTATTCGTTTTACCGATGACATCACATTCATAACAGAAAAGTCATAATCATATGGCCAGCATGAAAATTTTTAACAAAATGGATTGCGTACTAGAAGGATGAAACTTGGAGATAAACGGAAAGAGAACGAAAATCCTAGTAGAGGGAAGAGAGTAGCTAAAGGCAAGTGTAACACTACAAGGAGAGGTGCTAGTACAAATGGAATCTTTCACCTATCAAGGAGGTTTTATCACATGGGAGTGGTATGAGTTCAACGGGTATCCAGCGAAGAGTAGCTCAATCCAAGATAGCAATTATCATAAAAAAGAGACTGTTGTATTCAATGAAAATAAGATTGCCAATATGGAAGCAATGCCTGAAAATGTTTCTGTGGAGTGATGAACTATATAACTTGGTGATATGGGCCATTGGAAAGTTGAAAAAATGAGTACAGAGGCTTTCAAAACTTGGTGCTACACAATACGATTCGTTAAAAACAGTTACGAGCGAGCAAAGAGAGTTTCACTGTTTTTATAGGGATTAGGTTGAAAACCACTAGAGACTCGGAGGCTACACGCTAGGCTTAGATTTGTCTTAGATTTCTTGAGAAATTCCGAACAGGTGTGTTTCAGCGTGACACGGAGAAAATCATTTTGACGCTGCAATACATCTCTAGGCCCGACATGAAATATAAAATAAGAGAGATACATTGCCGAACAGAAATTTGTTATTCCCACGTACTGTGAGTGACCATAATAAAATCTGAGATCCACTGAAAGCACTGCCTACACTTCACCTTTTCACCTCCCTATAACATTCTCACCTTTACACGGCTGGTGTCCTAAAACCCCCTGCCACATGCCCATGTGGCAGCACACAGGGTACTATGTAGATGTAGATACCAAACAATCTCGGAAACTTGGAAGCTTACAGAAGAATAGAAGAAAAGAAAACATATGGAGCACTATCAGGAAGAAAATATTCAAGTGGGTAGGCTACAGCTTCATATTAACGTAATATAGATGAGGTATACGGCCTGTAATGTAAGAATGAAGGGATATAACACTACAATGGCCGCATCAAGTTTATACGGTCGTATTAAGGCCAATTTAATGTGGCCATTGGAGTGTTATGACCCTGTGTTCTCACCGTTTGAGACCCAAAATATTTGTAAGGAACACAATTGAAGCGATGATAGAAGAGAAACCCCCATGAGGAACACCGAGGGACAAATGCATCGGCCAGCTAACACAGGATATGAAAGCCAGGAGATAATATGGACAAAAGAAGTTAGCCTGGGACAGGATGGAATGGAGGGCTGCAGTCAGCTAATTTTAGGATTGAAGTATAGAAGGTAATGATTAAAAACAGTTTATTGTCATATTTTTAATAGAAAGTGTGCTAAAGATATTCTGAAATTACGCCGGTTGTTATCAACTAAAATTGTGTTATCTTGCTCTCTAAGCGTAATATATAATACCGCTAGTTAGGCCAACCATGCGCTATTTGAATTGGCCAAAGACCAGATTTTTTCGTTCAACCCGACGGACGCGAATGCGCGTCCGATGTGCGTTGCCAAGATACCGAAGGACGCGCATTCGCGTCTGTTACTTACTGATCGATTACTGATAACTGACCTTTACGAATTTGCCAAGAAAGCTAAGGACGCGAATTCGCGTCTTTAATAAATAAGCGAGTTTTGTTATTAAACTTTTTTAAAACTAATTTTAAATAATATATAAGTGACTGGCCAAATTAATATGCCAGAAAGCGCTTTCCGTTTTTCGTGATTGCACACTAGAAATATTCCGGGTTGAATGTGTTAAACGATAATTCAAGAAGAGTTTGCGAACTCACATGTAATTAAATTCATACGCTAATTTGAATCGGACCCTACACCCTCTTACGCCACCCTAATGACGTCTCGTATTTCATGTCAATCTTCCCCCACACACTTTGCGGATCGCGAGAAACCCACCGGCTCAAGCAGGGCCTCGCAATTTGACCAGTCCAGTATTTTCTTTCCAATCCGACACTTTCTATACAGGACGCCGCTTCACGCACGTCACCGTTTCCGCCGTTTTCGTTAAATAGTAACTTTTTAAATATTTCAGGCCGTGTTGAAGTTGGTGGGATAGTCTTTATTTTTTGCCTGTCATTTTTTTTGCTAATACGTTTTTACGCCTGTTTGAACTTCATAACATCAGTTACTTAGAAAAATATTTTTTGCTTCATATGATATGCTGCACAAGGTGCTTCCTAAATAGGACCGTAGAATTTGGAATGAATCATATTTGTATCGGACTCCGAACGAGTTTCATGACGCTTGTAGTTTAAGCCTTTAATTTTAAGTATGTGCATTAATTTTCATTATGAAAGCTTTCCATTAAATGTGTTGACTTTAGCCTAGATCGAAACGCAACTTAGGTGCTCAAGAATGAAGATGAATGTAACGATTTGAGCGGGTGAAACTATCGATAACTTGCTGCAAGATGATATTACGTGGGTTTAAAAGAGTTACGGGCGAAATTTTTTATATTTATCGCATTAAAAAAAATATATATTTAAAAAACGTAAGCTAATGAAGGAGTAATTGAAAACTTTACACGAAGTGGATGAAATTCGCCAGGGAACTAATCATTCGACTTGACCGGGAGACCCGCAATCCCGGTTAAGGCATATGTTTTTTTCCTGGCGAGTTTAATCCGTTTTGTGTAAAGTTTTGCACCAGCGTGTTATTGTTACATGTGTTGGCTTTGCTAAGGCTGTAAAATCTCTTCTCATGAAATTTAACACATTTGCCTCGGGCAAAGTAGGACACGCTTTGCTCTTCCTAAGAACTTCAACTTACCTAACTTGCTACTGAGTGGCTTTTGGGCAGCATCCTTGGCTCATTGCATCTACTGAGAAAGATAAGAAGATTTTCTTATTTTAACTACCAAAATCCTGGGAATTTCAAATATTTGAATTCCTCCATGATGCGCCAAAATTGAGAGCATTTCCGGGGATATGAGATCGGATGGCAATGATTTGTCAGGAACTTGGGGAGATGATGGATGGGCTATATTGCTCGTCAAATGGGTTTTGATAAGACTTTTACTGGCACGGTGAAAGGTGAAATGAAAGGTGGAGGTGAAATTAGGCAAAAGGAAAATGAAATAAGGACTAGGGAGCCAGCTAAAACAGACATTTTCCAAGCACGTACATTTACTAAAGGCATTTATAGCACACTAGCGGAAGGTACCCGTTTAAATTCAAGCGGTGTGAAAAACATGGAATTTATTTTATAAGAAAACCACAAAGCCTGAAGTAAAACTGGTGGCGTGGTCATTTGAGGAGTTCGTAACCTATCTTGTATGTTGTGTTCGTTGTAGTAGACACGATGACCGTTTTCCAGGTGCACGGAGAGATGAGTGACTGTTGGTCCTCTTTAATGCACGGGAAACCCAAAAATGAGCCACGCAGACTCATTACTACTTAAATACCACCCAGGTTGACAGATGATCACCTCGTCCCTCCCGTTCTCTTGAGCCATCTTCTGGGTGATTAACAGGGTGATTACATTAATTTGCATTCAATGACTTAATTTAGTTACGCAATTCAACATTGATATGTGCGTTGAGTGTCTTAATCAGATTGGAGAGTAGGGTACAATCCAGCGGTCGACAACGTCAGAATGCGTATTTGTAGTAGCAGCCATGTTTATTTGACCTATGAATCCTCCATCACCCGGACTGCACCTTCGGCATAAAGGGTAGCCATAATCATTGGTTTTGGCTGGTAAATAAAAAATCTATGGTGAATCTTGATGCACTGGGCGATTTTCATGCACGGATGTCGTTCATTGCGCAGAATTTCCGTTCTTCTTTTGGGTAAGAAGGATGTTGTGACGTCATTATAATTTCCGTCATCTTAAATAGAGTAAAGTTTCGAAACAGATGGGTCTATATTTGAACCAGATTTATAGTTGGTTACCCGTCCGTATGTTGGGTAAGGATGAAATTTGTGCGGATCTTAGCGTAACCCGAGAAACACCACGGGGAAATTCTCATGAGATGGCTGGTCATGTCTTTCAGCATCCAAATATAACCTTTGTCGTTTTTATTGAAAGGGCTCTTTTTCTCGGAAAGAAGAAATTTCTCTTGATTTAGAAGGTTGATTAAAAAGGTTACTCTTTTATCTATTAGGCATGTGTTTGATACCTATCCAAGGAGGGGAAACACAGAGGGGAGGGAAAATCATGAATAGGCAACTATATTATTGAGTAAATGTAAGTTTGCTACACTTTAATACTTTTAGACATATGTAAATAACTCGTATCATTTATGATGTGGGAATAGGCCTAATAAACAGTTCGCAATAGTAATGAGAGGCAGGTGGTTCCACTACGTGTAATACATCTGAGTATTAAACGATAATAAACAACGCCGTTTGTTGTAGCAAAAGAGGCATTATTACCATTACTATTCGCCGCACGGAAATATGTTTGCACGTTTCATTCCTTTATTAGTACCGTTTACTACGTAAGTGTTCCTCTGATATAAATGCAGTGCCTTTATTGGAGCTACTTTGAGAATAGACATTGAAGTGTATTGCAAGATGAAGAAGAAGAAGAGTAACTTGTTGTAAATATGCATTGAATATATCAATAATCCCCCTAAGCAATCTATCATGGGGCCCTTGGGGCTCTTGACCCTTCTTATACAGATTATCTTTGCACGTGCTATCATGGGCATGCAAGAAAACATGATATTCGAATGCTAGAGGCGTGAATATCCTTTGAAAATGAAATCTCTGGTTGTCAAGGAAATATGCTATTGTTGATTTCAGAGAAAAATGTGACATTTTTCTGCGAAAAACATAATTTTTAGACAATTACCAAGAGTAAAAGAAAATCGATTGAAATAATTAGAAACTTCATTTATTCAGCCATCCGAAAAAAATCCCAGCCCTCTATCATTTGTAAAAGTAATTTTTAAAAGAAAAAAATGAAACCACTGCACCGAACCAATTGCTTAGCATGGACCACCTGGGACCACCAGTGGGGGCTTTTGGGGACCCTGAGGGCTGTTTAATATAGCATATGTTACACACAGATACATTTTCTCACCACATGCCAAATTTCAGCTCAGTCGGTTTAGTAGTTTTGCGTAATTGAGCAACAGACAGACAGAGAGACAGACGCCATTACATTTATTATATTAGTATGATAATAGTATAAATTTATTGTTCTATGACTCAGGGAGTACTTCGAACCATAATGGGTGTAATAATAAATAACACAAATAAATGTTCATAACGCAGATTAAGTTTGAGCAGATTAAATAGAGGTATAAAAATTATCAGTGCAGTTTCAGAAAATCGGTTTACTTAAGATACATTGTAATTGCAATAAAAATTTTCGTGTATGCTGACGACATAGAATGTTTCAAGTAATGAATATGTTTTGCATTTATTTAATATTCTGGAATATTAGTCCATTCTGTCATTGCTGAATCCATCATTACTCAATAAGAATTATAAGCTCTGCAGATAGTAATTTTAAAGCGTGTTTTACTACTCTTACATATTGTTGGAGCTATAAGAGTTTATAGTTCATATTTAATATATAATATACAGCCAAATAACATTTTGAACATGAATTTAGGATAGATATATTTTCTTCAGTTTTTAATCCTTGTAGTTATTTTAGCTGTTAATACCATATGGAATATTCGTATCTATTCATCTTTTATATCAGATACGAGTTGAGAACAGCAATCAGTGCGTGTATAAACAACGGACCATTTATTTTAAATATTATTTATTATTTAAATAAGTACATTTCTTGGGTGGTATTTTCATTTCAGGCGAGAGCATTATAGCAAGTAATTCACGAATTATGGAGTAAGCGCTGCAGCTCAGTGCCTTCTGATTGCCAGCTCACTTCTCATTTTTACTCTGGAATATATTTCATTGGAACTGAATTTCGAGCGAAAGGAATGAAAACTCGACCACTCATAGTAGCCACCGGGTCGGCGCCGTCGTCCCCGCAATGTAATCACTTTCCTCCGTGGCAAAGTTTCATTAGATTCGCATAATTTACGCCGCCGATTTAATATCGCCGCATCGTCCGGCCGTTGGGAAAAATACGACCCAAAAGAAACTCGCGCCGCGCCGCCCGGAAGTATTTTATTTTTTCTTCCATTCCAAGTGGGCCATCATCCCACGGCTCGCCCCTCGCGCCAAACGTTTCCAGATCGAATCAGGAGATGGCGCGGCGTCTCGCGCGGCCGAGCTGCGAGACACGGTGGCCTATACATCCTCCTGGATGCCGTTCGCTGGTCGGTCAGTCGTCGCAAATCTCGACCATCACCTTCCCTCCTCGCACCAATGGGAAACATGCATGTAAGTTATTCCTCGTAGTTGAGTAGTATACATGACTTAAAATTTTCCGACGTACACCAAAATATAATCCATAATTATATTCCTTAACAGCAGGCATGGATTACCCTTAACAATATCGTCAAAACTTCCTCACCTTTGAAAAGAACATAGCATTTGAAAAATCGCACTATCCAAGAACGCCATTCCAGTGGTTGAGTGCCACCGAAAGGTATCGCTTTTTTACTCTACATCTATTCCCAAGGCTAGAATCTAATTTTACTCATACATTGTCCTTCATGAAGATATGAGCTCGATTATTTTCGGCAAACTAGGATAAACCGGCTCAATCAAGAAAATGAGTATTATCTCAGGAAGATATACCATTTCGTGACGTCATCCGTCAGATTCTCCATTACTTCGCGTTTTCACACCCAAAGCGTTCGTAATTTTAAGCAATGGATATTTTCAAATTACTAAAAATTTCAGAGTCCACGTTTGTAAAGGACTGTTTCGTCTTTAGGGATCACCCGCGTCTAGATTTTTAAATGTCACCGTTCCTTCGCCTTTGCCGGAAACCTCCTCAGGGCTGATGAATATTGCTTCATATGCATCATATGCATCCGAATGTATATAATTTCACTTAGGTGAGAGGGAAGGGAGGGGTTGTGGAACGTTCTGGGTGTTATTTTTTCTTCTTAAAAGTACTGGTAGCCACTATTCACTAACCTCTTGTCCCTTAATGTCCCTGAATTCGAAACTATTCTTTTTCAGTAAAGAATATTTTCATAGAATGACGTAGTTTGTCGCCCAAATTTATTGGTCATGTTTGATAATAAATATGAACTTCGCGGGCAAATAATTGTACATGCATCGATTATTTGCAGCTTGTTGGGACTTCTTAAGTCCCAAACGCCATTTCTTCTCATTGCTCGGTTGCAGCACTCTTCTTTACATTTCAGTCTGAACATGTTGCTTCAATTTTTTCTGTCAGCTTCCCCTCCTGTTTCTTTCCTCTGGAGTATATTTCCAAATCTTCAATGGTTCTTCGTTCATAACCTAAGGTGCCAATAATATTTAAGTTGTTTTTCGGTGATTGTAATATTCAAATAATTATTACAAATTATGTGTAAATTCTAGGATTCTCCAGCCCGGGAGCTTATATACTATACCCCCTCTTCCTGCTCTTCCCAATTTCTCGGCAACTCAGCTCAAGTCTCCCGACTCCGATCGGTCTCTTTCTCATCGGGAAAGACGTCCACCTCCACCACATCACGTCCCATCCCACTGCGCCCCCTCCCGCCCCGCGGTGTCCGAACCAGGACTGATCGATACTCCTCCTCGCCGCCGTCCACTCCTTTGTCTTTTGCCGTTTTTTCACCCCCCCCCCCAACCCCCCTATCCCCCCCCCCAGAAGATGAATAGTTTCCCATTACACGGATCGCCGCATTCTCCCCTTCGTATATACCTCGTCGTCCCGCTTAAAGAATTCCGCCTCCTCTTCCACTAGCATCATCCAAATCCCTACATCCGCTCTCTCTCTCTTTCCTTACCCCGCAGACCATCCCCGCCTTTTGCTTTCCAACCCCCTCAAACTTCTACCACCTCACCTTCTTTACACCCCCGTTTTCCCCACCCGACCCACGAAAAGGTTTTAGGGAGATTGCATTTTTGACCGTTCCAGCCTTGAAACATGGAAATCGATGGGGAAGATGGTCCAATGCATTAAAGCCCGCACCGCGCTCGTGAAATAATGAATAAAAAAAATACATATTTCCCTTTCTCCCCAGCTCTATCTTGCTGGGCCGGACACCTTTCTTAGAGTGATTGAGCTGCCTTGGGTGAATATTTATGAGTTACGCATTTCAACCCCAACTATTTATTAGCGATATTTAATTCTGGGCGTCGTGAAACCGAAAACATAAATAAAACAACACTGTGACAATAAAGCCGTGATATTCCATTGGGGGATTCGAACCAGAATGCGATGGTAATAGTTGTTCCCTTAGCTACCAGTCCTGATTCATTGAGCTTGAAGCAATTTCATGTAGGCAGCATTTGAAATACAAATATTTCTAACATCCTGTGTAGATTTTGGTTTTATTTTTATTCTTCAAGTAAACACTGTTTTCGAGCCAGGTTGAGAAATATTGAAGTGTATATATAAAGACTAACCTGGCTTTGCGATATTATGATCGCGATTAGTTTTCTAATTAAAATTACTCATTCTATTGGAGGAATAAAGACTAAGTAGTCATATTTCAACATTTTGGTACTCACCAAACATTCACTTGTCCAACCATTATTTATCATATTCAATGTTCTAAACGGTGGATTTATTTTATTGATTCAACTTCGTGCTTGTAAAAATGTTTATTATTAAAATGTTAATTTAAAAGGGAGCTGAGAAAAGTTAGGTTATTTTTACCTTGATAAGTAATCATCCCTTGAGAGCGTGGTGGCCTAGTGGGTAGTGCGCTTGGCTACTGATCCAAGGGTCCCGGGTTCTAATTCGGGTGAAGCCTTTGGACGCCCTCGAACAAAAAAAACTCAGAGTGCAAGGTGGGCCAGGGAAAGGAACTGGCCCCCCTACCCTGAATGTGTGAAGTTCACACGCCTGTGGCTTAGTCCGGGTTGAGATCTACCCTCATCCAAACTAACCTTCTACTATCCAAACCAACCTTCGGGTTGAATCACTGATCGAAGTAATCATCAGCCAATCTCAATTTTAATTATCCTTACCATAGAGAAATTAACTGAACCGTTTTCATAAGGCGATTGAGAAGACCTTTATGATAACTCGTATTAGTTAGGTATGGGTAGCAATTTTCGGATATGGAGAAATTTTGAAGAAAATGCTTAAAGGGCTAAGAGATTTCCGAGAAATATAAGTTTATCATTCGACCCACCATTCCTATTTTCTGCGCTATACTGCGCATCTAAATGGAAGAGGAGGGATTAGGCTGATTTATATTCACCTACAACAGACTATGAACCCATTCCCTCGACACAGGAGTCAGTATTTTGCCAAATTAATCCCTAACCTATCTAAGCGCGCAAAGATATAGCTCTTTCAGTGATTGTGGGACAAATCACATTACTTGGGTATTTTGTGTACATTTTGTGCAATTAATGTCAAAAGAAGAGTGTAGTCAGGAGGGGAGTTCGTTTTTACCGGATTATCGCCTTTTTTGCTGGGGCATGGCGGCGGCCTGGTGGACAGGAGTGGAACTACGTTGAAGTGCATTTTCCAGGAGTGCCCCTGTGAACGGATGAATCCAAGCTACGCTAGATCCCCGCTTATGCCGTTCGAGCCTAGCAGATAACTTGTAATGGAAGCGTAATTTTTTAGTTTAACGTTTCGAAATAAAGCGAAGGTTTTCGGACTATGAGATAATAAAATTTCGGAAATAATTTATATTAATCCATAAATTTGCCATCTGTATTTTCTACTCTCTTTTATTCCCCAACATATAATCGGTAGTAACTTGATGATAACAGTGACTGTCATGAAGTACGAATTTTTTGAGAGCTGTAACTATTCTAACTCGTTCCATAATCAAGCCGTTTTTCCTTGTTTATGGATTTAAAAAATGCTTTTGGCAAAGTTAATTGAGAGAAACTACTCGTATATTATGAAAAATAGGGAGAGATTGGAGATGCGTTCAAAACATATGTCGCCAAGTGGCTGCTGGTGAGGGAGGCTGAGGGAGAATCAGGGTGGGAAGTTCTAGGTCGTGGGGTAAGACAATTTTTCCTACTCACACCATTGTTTTCTCAAGATTTTATTTTTTGAACGTTTTTGCCGAGGAAATGTTGTAAGAGGTATGGCGTGAGGTATATTCTGGAATGTGTGTAGTAGGACAGCTGTTTAAGTCGGTTATTTTGTACGACGATCAGGCGTTGGTTAGTCTAGCACCCAGAGGATTGCAAGGATTGGTAAAAAACGAAAAAAATCTCTGTGGGAAATTCGGAATAAATACCAATCATAAGAAAATATAATAATTAGATTTTATTAGACAATAACACTAGGATAACCATAACAGTAGGAGGGATAATTGGAGCAGGTAGAACTATTTAATTCCCTTGGTGATTAGTAGGAGGAAAATGCATAGTATGAAAGATTTTTCAAAGAGGCTAGGCGTTTTTCTGTAAGAAAATATATATATGACTGGATAATAGAATACTAATAGAGTGAAATGACGTACGCCGCAGAAAGATCGAATATGGTGAAAAATATGAGAATAAAGGATTTAAGGTTTTCCCGGCGAATTATATAAGTGAAGGTTTCTCGGGTTTCACACCGGGTAAGATTATTTAAATGGATCAACGTTTCGATGGTTGGCTCAGCCATCGTCATCAGGATAATAAGTCAAGCGAGGATGCTGGCGGTTATATATAGCCGCAGACGCCCCATTGTTGTGGTGGCCGTTACGAATTCTTTGAATTTCGTCAATTACCAGTTCCAAGTCTTACTTAAGTTGAAGCTGTTGTCTCTATTGATGTTATTTTGCTCCATCTCAATATCGCTTCTTTCTAATATTGCTTGCCTTCCTTATATATCATCTATATCTAACAAGATATTGAGGATATTAAAACAACACAGAGTGGAAACGATACATATATACCGCCTGCTAAACTCAAAAATTTCCTGGTCACCTGTAAGGACAACCTCGGTCTGAAAACAACAGGGGTATACCGCATACCATGCGAGTGTGGTAGGGCGTATATGGGCGAGACAGGAAGGACCATCGAGAAAAGAATCAAAAGAGCATGGAAGAAGTATTAGGCTTTTTCAACCGGAAAAGTCTGCATTAGCAGAGCATAGCCTTGACCATTGGCATCGTGTCGATTTCCCAAATTCCACACTACTTTCCCGGGCGTCCAAATATTGGGAAAGAATAACGAAAGAAGCGATATTGATACAGGTGGAGCAAAATAACATTAATAGAGACAACAGCTTCAACGTAAATAGGACCCTGCGCCCAGTAATCGACGAGAACGAAAGAGAGTAATTCAAAGAACTCGTAACGGCTCCCACAGCAATGGGGCATCTGCGGCTATATATAACCGCCAGCATCCTCGCTCGACTCATTATTCTGATGACGATGGCTGAGTCACCTATCGAAACGTTGGTCCATTTAAATAATCTTACCCGGTGTGAATCCCGGGAAACCTTCACTAATATAAGAATAGTTTGAAAGCGTCTGAAATGTAGGCTTGGCGGATAATAGAGGAGTACTTCCTCTATTATCCGCCACGCCTACGGTGGACGGAAACAAAAAAAACGAGTAAGTTGTCACCATGGTGGCATTGGAGTGGAACCCTCTGGGGGAAGTTAGAAGAAGGCAAAGCAGGTAACTGGAGCTTCTAGTAAGAGACGAGGATTTTGAGAACAGTTATAAAGGGGAGGATGTTGGTCAACAATGGAGGAAGAAAAGAGAAGAGGCTATAGGGATGGGATGGAGAGAGGAAGAACGCTTTCCGAGCTAAAAAAAAAAATACTTTGTAGAGATTAGGAGCTTCAGCTGTTAAACGTTAGTATAGGAATTTTTACTTCCTACTAAACCAACCTTTACCGGTAAATAACTTCTGAAAATTAATTAAGTATTACGTTCTTTTCTTGCTGAGGCCTCATCCATATGCATACATATTGTTGCATTTGAGGTGCAAAATGTAAGTACCGCATGAAAAGTTAAGTCTATTTTGAGGCGCACACATGCCATATTCAGTTACTTGATTTAATTTCTTTCGATACCGTTTCAATGCGTATTTCAAAGATTTTTGTAATATTTTAAACTCTTTTTTCGCATTTTTCACATCTATAGAACGTAGCTTGGTCCGATTTGTGAGAAATATGTATTCTACCGTGTAAATAAGAAAATATTTGCTTAAATTACGCTTAAAAAATATTTGAATTTGCTCCAATGGTATATCAAAGGGTAGTTGCCAAGAATATTCTGGGAAAAAATATCGACTGGCTGAGATCGGTTTCAGTGGCTGATCAATGTTGCCCTGTTGTGCGTTTTTGATGGCAGAAATGATGAACTCATCGTGTTAGAGTGTTATCGGGCATGCGGATAAATATCCTTTCGTTTCCAATGGAAATGATGGTATGATGGAGGTGATCCGTTGGATGTTTGTTTGCATCGCTATGTTGCTCAATTCAAAGAGCTGGATCGTGATTGTAATGAACAGAATTATAGCAAACTGGCGAAACCTACCGTTCATTAAGCACGCCCATGGAACATGGGCTGTAATTGGGTGCGGATGTGTAGTTTACCTTGAGTCTCTCATGATGAATTATAAAACAGTTTATGCCTATGGAACTCTGAAACACGTCACGTTTCCAAAATCAATACGTAAGGGGTTAAATTATCCGAATACGCAAAACTCCGATCAGTGGGTCGTGACTCAAAATTTGATTACGAGCATTTTAGACGCGGACGTTCGGTTGGCTAATGGGTGAGCTCTCCAAGAAATAAAATACAATCACACTATTCACATACCACGATATTGCTGTAATAAAACGTGTGAAGGAGAGGACTTCTCGAGATTGAAGTATTTTGGATTCCACTCAATATCTTTACTCTCCTATAATACACTCCTTATTGCTAATTAATAATATTATCCAACTCCTAAGACAGGAGTTCATTATAAAAAATTGCCGCTTTTTCCATCATAATTACGACCTTCTTGAATGCAACGAAACACATTAATGTTTTTTTTTGTTTTATATTTTTATGTTTTTTTGTTACTACTTTAGAACACAAGCTAATTTGTGGAACTGACTCACATTGAATGATTTCTCACTTAGATATTTCCAAAACATTCTATTTTCCAAAGTTGGGATTATATATGTAGGCAATAATTTTGATCTGGTTAGAAATTTGACTTTATAACATAAATTCACCTTTGATGTCAAGAGCCAATTATTAAAATGTTCTAGTTGTTTATGTACACTCCCAACCACATTAGCCTGCGTAATTCTTATCCTGATCTACTCTTCACCTTAGAAAAATCTCCCTACTAATCGAATAATGACTTTATCATCACTCTCCTTTCCTCCTTCCCCCCTTTGTTAAGATATTCAAAAACGGAAAATGTACCTTGTCCATGACATAATTGATGCCAAATCATGGTTGGAGAAAATAAAAAAGTCTGGAATTTGCAATATCAATCCAATTTTATAAGAACTAATTCTTTCCGGGCGAATATTGAATGTTAATTATTCTCGGATCAGGTTCTCCATTTCTGTCTAACTTTTGATGAGCGTCTCGCTCATCGTCTTCGTCTAAGTATGTCTATGATGCTCCTTCGTAAAAACTGCCCAACTCATATACCAATCCTGTTTGAAAATTGACTGACTTATATACCAATTGCATCTCAACAAGGACCATAGGATCAGCTGGCTAAATACTCAATTGCCCGGTCTCTAACTAAGCACCATAAGCGTTAAGCGATCAAAAAAGCACGAAAAATCACATGGAAATGAGAGGGTAAGGGCCAATCAGCAAGCATCTGACCTCACAGGATTGGTAAATGAGTCGGTCAATTTTCTCGGATAAGCATCATAGCCCAGAAGTTGATGAGCGAGACGCACGTCGAAGCATCGGTGGAAACGGACGACTTGACCTGGTGTTTAACTCGAGAAGAATTCACATTCCACTTCTACTCTACCATCGTGGTATATACCTAACCTTCAGCAGATATTGTAAACGTAGTTCACAAAAGGCAATTTGAATCAGGGCTCCTAAAATAGCTAAAGGCTTTTGTTCCGTGATTTTATAAACGACTTGAATAATCAGTTCGATAGGTGATTATGGAAATTATTTTCATTCCAATTTGCAATGGCTTAACTTACTAAAAAAATTCAGTATTGCATATGTGATTCAAACAAATACGAAATTGGTTCTAATTGTTGTTTGAAAAATAATTCAAAAGGTTTCAGTAGCAGTCGAAAATTAGTATTAATTAGCATTGATCTAACTAATGGCGTGCTTTGAAAGCTGTACTCTGAAGGCAAAGATTTTCGGTGAGCCTCCCATATTCCCCTCGAATACATTCTCTGTGAGGCGACATACGACGTATGCGACTCGTGACAAGAACAGACTATACGAGTCTTGAACATTGGAAATGAATGCACGTGTGATTGAGTGCGGCCTGATGTGGTCGAATACTCTATCGCGAGTTTAAAAAGCACAACTCAGGTGTTTGAAATTTCACGTCTCAACCTCGAACGGGTAAAAACAAACTCCTTCGCGTGAGTGAGTGCTCTCTTTGACTTCTGACACGGAGTAACTTCCTCTGGACTAATTAGTGCACGCGGCTTGCTCTTTCAAACTAGGTTATCGTGTGTACTAGCGTGTGTAGCGGAAAATTCGCTCGCTTGGTCTGATGCGTGCTGAGTCATTGAAGCTGCCTAACTTTTCACTGCCATACTAAACCACGAAACGTGAATGGGCTGGCTGATTGTGCGCAAGTGAGCAGCAGTTGCTAATTTTTTTTCGTTTTCCTTCAATCCTCGGAGACCGATCGTAAACGTATGTCACTATAGTTTCTCTCAATCAGTGTTTAATTCAACGCTAGCAAATTGATGCGCGCATCACCGGTTTCCTTAAAACAATAGGAAGTCGCTCCCCTCAGCAATCTTGTTGAAATTACAACTGATGATTACTTCCACCACTTCAATCGATTCCCACCTCGTATTACCTTCCACAGTTTGTGAAAGTATGAATTAATAAGTACGCCGTTTTAGTAATCATCGAGTTCATCAATTATTTTTTGAATTACTTTTTATTCATCTCTTAAATAATTAACAAGGAATTCACTATTACACCGATGCCCATGAAATATTGAGTTACTTAAGAAAAAGGTGCAGCTTGAAAATAAGTATCTGGGCGATACCAAAAACAGATACAAAATTATTCATTGTTTTTAATTAGGTTAATTAATTGCGCTCTGCATTGTTCTTAACTTTTGTGCGAGATGTAATGAGATAAAAATAAAAATAAGTAGCAGGGGAATAAATCAGAATATTAAAGTTTACGTTCTCTTGGTGAGCGAGGAAGAATGTTCTGCGAGGAAGAATGTTCTGTCCGAAAGCATTATGAGAAGTGACAAATATGAGAGAATTAACTGTTTAAAAATGCTAGATCAGCGTCTTTGGGAAATGAGAATCTCGACTAAATTAATATGCACGATTTGAGGGAATCGGATATTAGTTTCCCTTAGAGTTGTTAAAGACCTAAGCTGTTAGAAAATACTTAATAAGCCAAGGGACTCTAAGGGGAGGAATCACCGAAAATAATAACTATATGTACCAGCAATACTCACTTCTGGAACGATTTCTCTTTCCGAATTCCGAAGTACCTTAGTCCGGATTATGTCATGCGGCATGAAATGCTTCTCGCACAAAACTTTATCGGGTTTTAAGCCCAAAAATATCCTTGGTATAACTCTTTGCCATTTTTCTCGCTTCTAGGGTCTATGAGTGCCGAAAAAACGACAAACTTGAGTATTTGGAACCCTAGCCCTCATTGTAACCTGGTGCCACGCAGCTACGCAGCATTTCGATTTTCTTTGAGAGAAAAGTGAATGTACCCGCGTAGTGGATAAGAATCGATATACTTATCTGCTAAATTGCCAACACATACCTTTCAATAGCCTTAAAAATGTCAGCAACTGCAAAATATTGCCTTTAAAGACGGGCTTACGTCACGCTTCCCCGAGTAAAATAGCCTTCACGCGTGAAAACCATGGATGGACCAGTGGCTAGTGGCGCCCGTTGCTCGTCAGAATTCCGCGGCCTCAATTCCGCTCCACCTCAAATACGCGGTGACGATAGAAAGTGTCACTGGCATGGTCTTAGCTCGTTGGATTTGATGCGAGCTTCAAAAGTGAGCACACGTGTTTTTGCACTGGCGCCGAAGAAGCGCGAGGCGTGGGGGTGTTAAACAGAAAACGGGTCGGAGCAGGAAAGTGTGATTGCTTGTGCGTCCACGCTTGTTTGTCGTGAAATTGTTGTTACACTCTCCACTGGTGACAGAGTGACGACGACTGGCCCCTCGCCCTCCCACGTCCCAAACAACCCTCCCTCCCTTTCATCCTCAAACCTCCCTCCTCCGTTTCCTCCTAATCCTCCCCTCCCACGTGAGAGACGAGGTCTCGTGACCTCTGCCCGACTGCCCTGCGAAAGATTAAAAAAAACAGGAGAGGAATAAACAGAATTAGAAGAGCGAAAGGGGAGTTTTTAATATCTACGGGGCAGCATCCTTGGGTGACTTGGGTGCTGCGGGGTGGCTTCGTCTTTTGGCCCGATACCCGACTAGGGCACAGCCGTTGCTCTTATTCAAGGGTTCATTTTCTGTGGCTCGGTGCCTAAGTGGGGGATGTCGCTGTAGGAATTTGTGTTTGTTTGTTTGCCAGTCGTAGCGGAAGGTGTGTGTAAAGTGGTTCGGGGGACGTGAGGATAGTGCAGTCGGGGGTCATAAATTCTCATATGAGCGCTGCGTTAAGCATGTACGGGACATGACGAAGGACATCGAGGAATCGCTTCATCAATAAAGCAGGATATAGCGTCATTCGAAATGAAAAAAAAACTTGAGGGTTTTCTTCTGATTAAATTACATTTCATATATCATGTGTTTCAATGAGAAATATATTTCATCCTTGAGCATATTTCTAATTTTTTTCTGTTCATTTGGCCAATGCAAATCACTTTTCCCTTCTTTAACTTGAAAAATTTAGATTTGGAGAATCTGTGAGGAAAAAATGTGAGCTTATGTAATTCCATATTTTCACGATAGCACATCTCAAACACCTTATTTATTCATTCAGTCACAATATCCAGAGAATTTTGTAAATTAGTCCGAGGGATTTATTTATGAATGATTTTTTGTCACTGCCTACTTACATGCTTGGTAAACGAGTTTGTGTTAAATTTCAGACAATAAGGGCTTCGTACTCGTCCGGGGAGTCCAGTTGACTGAATTTTTTTAAAAAATGACCATTGACAAAGTGCTCTTTTCTGCGGAAGAAAACGTTTTGGAAAACAGCAGAAAATGGCTTGACAAAGAGTTGGCAACTTTTTTCGCGAATATCTATCGTCCTACTCCTGGTTGTGTGAATTCCCGCGTTTTTTTAGCTATTATCGGATGAATTTTATCCTAGTATATAAAAAATACGTAATAGTTGGATACTATAAACAAAACTCTCTCTTCAGTTACTTGGTGGTACTCCATATTTTCATAATTTTTAATCGGAAAAACTTTTACAAGGACCACGTAATAACACAGCTAACACGACCCAGGTTTCAACGATTTATCGTAATCATCAGGTAAGATGACGATAAATCGTTGAAACCACGGTCGTGTTAGATGTGTTGTTAATTAGTCTTTGGAAAAGTTATTTCCAATACTAATTGTCGAAATGTTGGCTACCAGTTTACTCAAAATGCTTAAATAGAAAAAATATTTTTGCGCTCAGACTCCTTAAATTATTTTTAAACAAAATCGAAAATAATGTCGGTAAGTAGGAAGGTGCTAACGTCTATCACTACGTTTACCAATCGATCTCAGATCGATCTGACTGGCTCAGCTCGGTATGGTAAACGGAGCGCGCTGGCCAGATCGATCTGAGAAGCGAGCCGAGTCAGCCCGCTTTCCCTAACCGGTCTGAGATCTCAGATCGATCCGAAGAGGCCGGAGCGTGACGCTCATCGTTCTTCTTTTGGTTGCCGATGGTAAACAAAATATAATCGATATCATTTACGGCGTGACTTGTTGCAAGAAGGGAAAAGAGAGAAGTGTGCGGCTGAAAAATGCAAGAAATCTCAAAATAATTCAAACTACTGAAATCGATAGTTCAATATCGATATTTTCAGACCGTGTTGGTAAACCAGGCGATCAGAGTCAGCTCCGTGCTGAACTTTCAGATCGGTCTGAACTCAGACCGATCTGAGATCGATTGGTAAACGTAGTGTATGCTTAATATGGGAAACAACTAAAATGTTCTCGTTATTTTCTAAGAGAGAAAGATTTAACTAAACACTATTTAAGGAGATCATAAACGGAAATATTTCTCCTCTTTGTTACAAGAGGCGCTCCTCTGATTCAGGTAGGTTTTGATGAAGAGAAGGTTGTATATTAGATTTCATAACATCAGGCGCTCACTTTCTTAAAAAATTCTTTCATAATCTCAAAATACGTATTTCCTCTCTCCCCTAGGGGCCACGGAAATGAAAGTGAGGGCAAACAGGACCATTTTAAGGAACTGTGCAGACCGGGTCCTTTTGACACTGACCAGTGGCCTCCCTTCCTGGAACACTGGTTTGAGCCCCTTCCCGTCTTGAATATTAGACCTCGTGATCGAACTCGCGGCCGGATTCCAAATGAGTGAACGTTACCGGAAGGAACGGGAGGCGTGAGGTCTCCACTCCATTCTGAGAGAGTTTGGACTTCAGTAAGAAGCATAGAAGCATAGATCTAATCGTTCCCTCGTCCTCGTGCTAATGTAATCGTGAACCTTCGACCTTTCACCCCTGTAGGCTCCTCAATCCTTCTTTATCCTCCCTGCTGTACGGGAACAAACCGTGAAGTTAGTAAAAGTACCACCACCAATTTGTTATTTTTTGTCAATACACGGATTTTCTCCACACACATGCCTGTTTTATTGATTGTTTTCACTTAAACTGATTATTCTCTTGCCTTGGGAAGGTGGGGGTAGTTGATATGTTCACTTTTACCAAATACTCTATTGTATTTCTACCTTTTTCCTGCTTCTACGACAGAATTATTTCCGGCCCCACCACCATTATTACAGCCTTCGTAATCCTCTCGCTCATCATTAACTGACCCCATACACTTGCTCTGCCTATTGCTGACCTACTCTAGTGACTTATTCCGGTCACGCTCCATGCCAACCGCTTCATGTTTTGTCTCACTTTTCGTTCAACGCATATTTTTAATTCTTCTTCACACCTGCATCGAAAATATCTTCAATCATCTCTAATCCAATTTGCGTAATGACTGGGTTTCCGCACCAGGCCATTCCACGCTCCACGTTAACTCTACTCATGACTGTTTTTAATATCTTAACACAAGATTTCCCAACATCAGTGTACGCCTCTCTCGCTAGCAAAATTCCCATCATCATCCTGACATTTATGTGCAATTTCCTGAAAAAAATCTAACGAGTTCATTAAATAGATCAGCGTTTATCAATTTATGATCTCCATTAGGTGATTAACCTGGCCTTTTATTTAACTATAGTTTTCTTATCATTTATCTTTTTGCGGAATTTAGCACACTCATTTTTAATGCGTACACCAACGCCCGCAAATATTTGGAAGTACCTCTGAGAAATCCGTGGTAATCAGACAATATTAATACCTCAATTAATACCAACCGTCTTCCTAATTTTGTCCTGAAATTATTTGTTTCCATTTCACTTCCTGTGACATTAATATTAAAATGTAACGGAAATTAAGGGCAGACTAGTCTCACTTTCAGACCTCGAACTGCCCACTCAGATTCTCCATCGGTCACCCGCATTCTCACCACAGCCGTACTCAAAACTCAGATGACTCATCTCCGAGTCCAATTTATTCCTATTTTTATCATCATTCTCATTATATTTCTCAATTTCACTCTGTTATACGAATTTACGAAACTTACAAATAAGTTACGTGTATTGGCTGTCTACTTTTCATGCGTAGTGAGATCGCACCCACTTCGTCTATATTATTGATAACTTGTTTGCAACTTTTCTGAACCTCTCTCCAATCCTTAATCGCAGGTATATTGTTACTCAGACTTCTCAAATTAGCCTGGAGCAAAAAGGATCTGGATCTGTATGCTAACTGTTTTATTATATCCGTTTCTGATGAAAATATTTTACCATCTGCGGAGCATGAGCAAAGAATTCCAAAATATTAGTATTGTATCAAGCGCGTTTTTCCCTAGTTATGTGGCCGTCATAACATATTATTTACTGACTGCAACAGAACTATCACCGAGGTGTATTACTTACACGTGTTTGAGGAGTAGCATAAGAGACCAAACGTTGGCCAAATATATATATGTGTGTGTGTGTTTATGTATTTTATATTTATATATACACACACAACGAAAGGTTTGCAAATAGGCCACACCAATAAAAAATACACTTGACAGGGGGTGGGGAAAGAAAAGTAAAAAGAGAGAAGACTTACAGGGAACGTTTCGGGCATGTAAGCCTTTCCTCAGCTAGAGAAAAAGTCACTTACTATAGATACTTAAAATACTAACGACAATGCAAGAATTTGTCGCTCGAAGGGTAGTAGTGTTGGAGTTTCTTAGATCTTTTTCTCTAGCTGAGGAAGGGCTTACATACCCGAAACGTTCCCTGTAAGTCTTCTCTCATTTTACTTTTATTTCCTCACCCCCTGTCAAGTGTATTTTTTATTATATATAAATATATATATATATATCATTTTGTGCGAAAAAAAATAAAGACGGGGAAAGCAAATTGTCCCTAGATAAAATTAGCCACCCAACGGGATGGATGGAGAGACTCGGATCTTTAGCGGAGGAGAGGAATGGATAGCATTCTTTGACGGCATTCCGAGAACTTAATCAGAGCAAGTAGTCAAAGACTTGAGGCAATAAGTGAGGAAAATGCGGTTTGGAATGGGTGCTGTGGTGAACGGAGATGGGGTTTCGGGAGGGTTGGACAAGGTGGTTGAGAGAGGGCAAGAGGAGAGAATACTCAAAGTAAAAACCAAGGGCAGAAATTGAGGTAAGGCACGAGGGGTCTTGGTAGTGTGAGGAAAGGATAAAAGGGCGGCCAGGCTTGGGTATCAATGGTGGGTGGGTTCGGCAAGTTAACAGAAAATTACCTGTCAAAGTATTGCTTCTGTTTTACTCCAAATGTGTATAATCTTTGTTTTAAATTAACCGATGTCAGGAAATCTTTTAAATAAAAAAGTATATCTCTGTACATGTAAGGAAATATCAAGTTGAGTACATGATACGTACGGAATTCTTGAATGGTTGGAACATATTTCAGTTAACAATTCTGATAAGCGTCGCGGTAAATGTTGACCATCATTTAGCCTCTGAGTGTCTATGAAAGAATGCTGAATTCGTATATACCGGTCAAGTCAAATAATATTTAATGTCGAATTTCACCCCTTTGGTATATGCTGACTTCGTGGCGATTTCGGAAGAGGTTTCAATGGGATTTTAAATCCTCCCGGCGACATTATGGAGATGCGAGTGAGATGACGACTAGTGTGACACAGGGATTGTGGGAGAGAGGAGTTGTGGGCGAGTGATGTCGACCAAGTTCGTGGAAGGTGAAGTGGGTTCGATGCGGGTCATCAACTATGGTTACGCGCCACAGCATATGAGGGTTCGGAACGTCGGGGTACTCAGGGGCGAATTAGGCTGAGGGAAGGCGGCGTGGACGCACGGAATTCAGCCCGGACGCGATTCAAGAGGCCGTGCTGTGACTTGCCCAACTTTGCTAGTCTTTCGGGCGGCTTCTTGTCCTGTGGGTGCGGGCAGAAGGGGAGAGTGAAGGTCCTTGACAAGGGTCGCCGTTTAACGAGCGTTCAACGCGACGAGGTAATTGCGTTGACTGACTCATTCGCTGACTTCAGGAGGATTTTGATCGCTGAAAGTGTGGATATGAAATCGCTTTAGAGGTCTTCGAATTTGGTTTATGGCAGACCGCAGCTATCTATGAGCATTCCTAAGTATAGGGTACACGTTTTTATTGTTTTATTTTTTTCTCGAGCTATTGTTATAAACACATCCCGTTGAAAAAGCAAAATCATTTTTGTTAACTGTCTCAACGTAAATGTTGACTTAGGTTTCATAATCTCTTCGCATGTCTCTCGAAACCATCATAAGAAAATTCTCTTTAATCTATTCATGCGTTTTAGTTCTGAGATAGATGATGAATTTGCATTAAGTTGCGCTCCAACCAAAGTAATTTGATTCCTCCCATAAGCGTATAATTTGAGTAATTCTTATCAACGAGTTCCTTCCTCAATTTCACCTTGAGAACTATTTGTATTAACAATCTGGATCAAGTTGCTCTTGTGCGGTGAAATATATTCCTATTGTACACAATGGTGAAACGGTCTTGAAAAATGACACAACATAAAAATTCCGCCAAATTCAATATTAAGGATAAAGAAATTTACTCCCCCCAATTTTCATTCTATGAAACGACCGCATTCCTGGTTGAGAAGAGTCTTCTGCGGAAGGTATTCTTATAATATGTCTAGTTTAGTTACTGAATGCAACGATTTTTTATTCTGCCAGTCAAAAAGTTATTCACGCTGATTGACAATTAAATCGGTTTCGAGAGCACTAACAACCTGCTCATGCTTGGCGTATCAGCGGAAAATTATAGATGGGGATGACGGAGATGAAATCAATAGGAAATTGCATCCCAAATAAGGAATTGGTTTTAATGGGTATATCATTTTCATAAAACCCTTTGCGTAACTTGAGGACAGAAATAAGAAAGATTGGGAGCTATTTTCTCATCTTCAAATCAATTAACACGCAATTGTTAGTGCTGGAAAGCCCCATGTATGCATATTTTCGTTATGAGTCGTAGTATTCGTCCGCCGAAGTTCATCTTCAATGCAAAAACAAAAAAATTAGAGAATAAAGTGATCCGATAAGAAATGTTGTACAAATGATACCCATGGAAGTTCTAATGGGTTTTAGTTGTTTATTAAGGCAGTGAGAACACTATAATCGGTCTTTTTACAAACGTTAAATTCTTGATCAAAACATTACAAACTCTAGCCCTCAAATTTCTTCTCTTTTACCTGAATTCGTTTAGTTAATGTGTTTTACTTCTTCTTAATAATCTTCTTGTCCTTTTTCTTGAAATGCACCCTTTTCTGTCTGACTTCAGTTTGTTCTCACCCCAGATTGCTCTCGCTCATTTTATTTCAGATGTTTCGTTGTCAGCTCATCAATGATTCATAATTTAATTCTTTTTTAATATAATCTATTATCCTTCATTATATCGCCAAGTCTGATAAAATCGATTTTTTAAAATTTCCTTACGTCACGGAAAATGAACCTTCATATTACCACAAGGGGAACCTACAGAAATCAAATTATCTCCATATACTTAGTTTAGTTTGGCCAAAATTCACTCTTTCCAAGCATTCAATCCCTAAACGCACTAAGAAGGTGAAGGTATATTTTCAAGCTAGTAGTTATACAATGTTTTAGGCTAACGTGAAGATAAATAAAAGGCCAGCGATTGAGAAGTAGCAATGATAATATTCCATTTGAGTCATTGGGCAAAATAAACTATGTACGAAAAACGTATAATATGGTCTGTTAAAAAAAGAATTCGATATTTGCCGTACCATTAATGCCGGCCAAAAACGTGGGCAACGTGTGCCAAAGTCACAGGGGGCTGATCATAGGGTTGGCCAGTCTGCGGTTTATTAATGAATGTGAAAACTGAAAATTGACAAAGTTATGAAAATGTCACTAACTTCCATTATGTATTTACATCCAAAATGGCGTTCTTTAGAGCATAATATAAGTGACTGTCAGTCGTGACTAACTTCACCAAAAATAACAATGAATTCTACGGATTACCTACTTCCTGCATTAGCATGCTTGTCTCCAACCCATTGCAAAATATTCTAGTTAAATTGCGCTGCAATTAATGATTAAAATTACACTACTCACCTTCAAGAAAAATGGATAATGTAAGCAACCCCTGTTAAGATTTTTTTCTTGTAGAGCTCGAAGCTTGTAGAAAACTTGTAGATAAAAAATTGATTTCCTGGAGGGAAATGAAACTGCAATCATAAGGGGATCGTTCTTAATCCCCACCGTGACCCTTAAACTAACGCGCGGTTTAGGAAATCTCAATCGCTAAATAAATTCTACGTTATGGGTGACAAAATGCCCTCTATACCTGTGAAATTGCTTGGACCGGCTCTGCGTACTATGGTGACCGTTTGAGGACCAGTGCCTGAAGGACTGTCCTGCCTCTTGAAAGAGGCATGGCCTGTTAAATGCGGAGTGGCACGCGATGTGGAATGCAATTATGCATGCGATTCGTGGAGGGTGGGTCTCGGAGATTGCGAAGAGTGAATAGAACATTGAGTGGCTTTAAAAGGTTGGCAGGTGCAAGGCATCTCGGCAGTTGGTGAGAAGGTGACTCGTGTTGTGAAAATGCTCAGGGTGGTAAGGAGTTGGTTGGCAAAGAGAAGGTTGTACAGGAGGTGGAAGGGAGAGGAGGAATTGGGGTGGGTTTGCAGGAGGATCGAGGAGTGAGGGAATCGATAGTCAACTGTCTCGCCTCCACCATACCCGAGGGCACGCCAACCGACGGCGCTTCCTTGAATTACGAGGCAGTTGTGGGAAAGGGACGCCGTCGAGGCCAGCGCGCGAGGGAAGGGGAAGAAGTTGGGGGCCACTTCCGAGTCGATGCTTTCTTTCATATCTACTACCATTTTCTCTCTCAGTCCATTCCTTTTCTCCGTCTCTTTCGGACGGACTGGCATAAGTCTAGGGTGCGAGGAAGGGAACTCACTACGAGGGCAGATCCTTTGGTGGAAAAATCCTTTCATTCTATCCTCCTCTTCTTCACACCGGGGCCCTCCGAGCTCTCTCCCGTCATACACTCACACGAATCGCCTCTTAGCAGCGCATCACTCCCTTGCTCTTATCCCAACCCCCTTCCGACAACCTCCTCCCCGCACTATCAATGGGCCCGGGAAAACGTGAAATATTTGTTTGCTGGGACGGCCGACCGCCGTGGACATTAATAAATATCGGGGAAAAAGTTCCGAAGAGAGGAAAGAAAAAGAACGGTTTCCGGATCGGTTGGTCCTGCCATTTTTGTCTCCTGTCCACTAGACTAGGTCGCTGGTCATGACGGATTCGGTCGAAGGAGTGAGAGAGGGAGGTTTGAAGGGGAGAAGTATAGTAGAAGGGATGAGGAGGTCGGGGTTAGTCGAAAGGGTTCGAAAGCCTATTCAGCTGTAAAGGAGGCTTTTCCCCTTTTCTCCCTTTCTCCCGCTCTCCCTCTTCCTCCCCCCTCTTTTCTCTCTTAAGATCCCCTTCTTCCAGTAGTCAGTCGATTCGGTGACCGCTTCAACCCACTGCCTCAGTCCCTTTCCCCCCCAAAGAGACCCGGACTCCCATCTCTCTCCTTCCTTCCCGTCGGCCACCACGAATGCACACTTCCGTACCTTGGGAAAGTGTCCATCCCCAATTCGCCCCCCGCCTTCAAGTAACCGCGTCCCTCCCCACTCGTAGCCCGGGCGAACATATTCTCCTCATTCCCATCTCCACCCACCCACTCTTTCTCCCTCCCACCCCACCATCCCTTATTCCTTCTGCCCCACATTCTGCCTCCGCACCCCGTCTGCCCCCACCCTACCATTCTTCTACACCACAGAAAACGCGATTCCTCCAGAGCGAACGGTCCTTTCCAAGACCACCGCCATCCACTTGCGAGAGATTCGGCGCATTCGTCTTAAGGATGTTGCGAGACCTACTTTGTGAGAGTTGTGGGGGTGATAAGAGGGGGGGGGGGACTTAAATGCGATAAAATCGTGGGAAGAGCATTTATCTTCGGGCAGGACCCGAAATAAAAAAAATAAATTTGAAGGAAATTTGAATTCAATGCCTCCTCGTATAGAGTACTGTCACCTGCCTTTCCCAGTGTCCATTCACACGCGTTTTTCTCCACTATTCATGAATATTTCTTCCGTCGATCCCTGTTACATACCTGCTCCCATTCCTAAGTTATGCATCCCTTCTTCACCTTGAATTTATGCTCTTTAAATTACATTTATTCTCTTGCAGTTTTTTAGTATATTTCACCTCGTTCATATTTCACCTCATTCATATGGTTGAGATTCTTTGTTGTACGAGAAGGAAACTGCTAACTAACTATCAGGACCAGAAGTTGACGTGGCCGTATTTCTTTTAATGATATGTTTTATAAGATACTTAAGTATTTTGAGCCAAATAAAGGCTGAAGGTGTAACCTTAAAAATCAATTTCCTATATTATAACGATACTCTCTATTCTACCAAGAAAATAAATAACACTTTTTCCTTTCTTTATAACTTACGAATTCTATTTATTCAAAGTTGTATTTCCCACCATGTCAAAGGTTAGATATTTGCCCGTACTAACTTATATGAAATACAGCAAGTCATTCAATAAAACATATTATACAGGAATCACAATATCAGGTGTATCTGTCACCTTTGTCAGTGTATCACATTGGTTTATTCGCCCTTTGGGCCACAGCGATAATTCCTCTGGGGAATTTCTATTTGACTTCACGGCTCACTTCACTTTTTCTACACAAATGTATTCACTTGCACAAATAAATACCCTTTACCAATTAATTATGATTACATGCATACATATATATAGTTACTTCTTTCATGGCTGTCGTCATGACACACATTCTTTGCGCTGATCCCTCGACTGGCTAAGGAAATCACGCAGTTAACGTCCACCGCTGTCTCGCTACAGGTACTCGGCCGCAAGGTTGACTGCTCCCTGGTTACATCTCGGGTAGTTCCAGCTGACCTCGGCTTACTTCCTTTTACAGTACGGCTAATACTTCCCTCGTACCGGAAACCACTAATTTATAAATACTTCTTCAGTTTTCTATGGTCTCTATGACGTAATTTCACCGCAGCGAGTGGCGTGGATTCGACCTCTATCTTGGTTGATTGTTTAAATAGAGTAAGTCGCCTATATACATATTCATTTTCTCCCTCCTTCTATTCGAATGTTCACGGAGGAATTTCCCCTCGTTTCCCTTCATGTGCTGGTATTCATAACTTTAAACATTAGTGTTTTTGCGGCTATCGGCTATTGTTTGGTCTCAGTTTGATCACGCGCTCAGGTCGTGGTCGCTGTAGAGTATTTGTTGCTACCTCACACCTGTAACAGTGCGGAGTCTAAAACTAGAACTCACTGCACGTACGTGGTTGCTTTTTAAAATATTTAACCCCGATTTCCTTAAAATATTTAATTTAACCCCGATAACCTTCTTAAAATATTTAACCCCGATAATCAATAGACTTGCTTTATGAAAAACCACCTAGACATTTGTTACACATTCCTTCCCAATTCGTTACACATTCCTTGCAGTGGTGAATGGTGATGTGAAGTTCCATTGCTTGGGGGTTTCTATCAAAATTTTACCACGCAGCGTACCCGCCATGACTGTTTTCATCTGACTTAATACTAACAATATGAAGTATGTTTGATTAATAAATTTGGGGTTTCCGCAGTCTTACGTCATAATTTTCTTTGAATAAGCAGGCAGGCTAATTATCAACTTCACTATAATAGGTCTTCTGCACATTCATAGTTGTAGTATGGTAGAGTTTTGGCTTTCTTTTTTGATTTCTCTCACTTCTCGCGACCAGAAACATTTCTATGAATTCAACATCTAAAATCCATATATTAAATCAAGATAATTGAGACAATTAGAGCATTATGTATCATGATAAAAATATACCGTACCTAAACACCTTGTCAATATGGAAAAAGTGGAACATTTTATTCACTTGGTGCAATTTACTGCAGTATGATGGAAAAAAACGCGTAGGATACCCAAAATCGCTTACCAAATCCACTGAATCAATTTAATTGGCATTTAATTATATACACGTGGGAGTCTCGGTTGAAATAATAACACAAATGCTGGTGTACGGTGTTTATTTAGCGTTACCACAAATACAATTGATGTCACGACACCAATTCGATCGCTCGGCACAACTTGGATGCTACGCATTTCATCACCGAATTTGCGGCAGGTATGAATAGATTCATCAAACTCCAAAATTATACGGCATCTATTAGTTGCTCACATTGATATTTTACAAAATGTAAACAAAAATGCTTAAAATTTGCGTGTAAAATAGTCCATAAAACTCTCTCATGGATATATGAATCAATACACCGTCAATGCAAGAAATAGCTACGACGAAATAAACAATTTATTGAAGCAAAAGGTTAATGTCTGAAAAACTGGCAATAAAAAACATATCAGGAACTAGATAGTGAGATCAGGAACTTGGCAGGTAATGGAAGCTTCCAAGATGCTACTTCTCAGGGCTTGCTGAATATGAAATATAGAAGTTATTGAGTGTAATATCTTGTATGAAAGGCTTGCATAGATATTTTACAATATGTTAATATTACCGCTCGTTGTAGGATTTGAGGAAGAACTGAAATGGAACGAGTTGGTATCAGGGGTTTTAAAAGGTATTATTATCACTTCCATGAATAACTTCACTCATTGTTCAGATCCCAAAGACTGACTCTTCCGGTGCACATACTCTGGCTGTGTGTCTTCTACTGGTCTATTTGAGCCCAGATTCCCTCCAACCCCCTGTCATAGCAAATGCAATATATTCTACAATAATATTTCTGCAATAGTCGACATTGGGCAATCATGCACGCTTACTAAGTTGTAATAAAAGAAGAAAATCAAAGCGAAGGCGATATTAATTGATGAGAGAACAGGAAGAGCGTAGGGGCAACTTGCAAATTATAATTATCAGCAATTAATGTCGTGACACGTATATTTTTCATGAACTGAGTTTCCGGAATTTCCTCTCCGTGCAGATAAAATTTGGATTTGACCACATTAATAAATATACGTTTCCATCATATTTCTGCAGGAAATGCTGCTAAAAAAAGAAGTTAGTTAATTTATTGGGGTGTAAGGGGAAGAGGAACAAAAGCGCTGCTTAATTGAAATCGCTACTGTCTCCCGGAAGCACTTATTCGATAGCTGGAATTTTTTTAATTCAAATCCCCTGGACGTTTCCGCAGATGTCCTGCGGCAAATGGATGAGATGGGGACTTCGACACGACGGTAAAATAGCAGGGCTAAGGAAATAAGGAGGGAAAAGGTATATTGCACAAATCGGGTTGGAATTTTTGTTCAATCGAAAGAGCAAGCAATAACAGGGATCAGGAGTGCAACGAAAGTGGTTGATTGGGCAAGGGGTATGCAGTATATCGGTGTCAATGAGTGGATATTGCCCAAGAAGGGTTTATAAAGTTTCCTTTATTAGGCTGCACCGTGCGGATCCACGTGCTCCTGTGTCAGTTTGTAGGTTTTGTAGAAATATTTGCCGTTGATATTTCTCGTCCAGGCATATCTGGTTTTGCATAAAAATGTATTCAATCACTTCTGATTATTTCTCACTAATAAACCACGTTTTCCATATCTTGTGGATGGGAAAAGAAAGTCATCATATTTCATTCTAAGTCAAGCGTATTTCCGCGCGAATTTTGTCAGCAAGTTATTTTCGCATGCCATTCGGTAAATACAAATGAATAGATGCTCAAATACGTGTTTGTGCCGCAGTTTGGAGGAAAAGTTCGTTAAATCATAAAATTATGGATTCTGGAAGAAAAGAATGAATCAGGATTCGGAAGGAAAAAAGGAATTCTCTTGGGAGTGTTTTCGAAAATCTGGGAACACGAGTGAATGCAAATTGCTGAACGAAGGCGACAACTCGAAAAGAATGAGGAAAGTGAAATTGGAAAGACACATTCCCATTCCACGGTAATTAAATTCTAAAACCTTCATTAAATCTGGCAATCAAAATTTGGGTTTGACTTATGAAAGAAGTTTCGCTAGTGTGATAAGATTTATACCGGTAAAAATGATTAGGCAATTTAAATATTAAATTATGATAGATGTTTCCTCGGCTGATTATTTATGCATGAGAGTCGTAGTTGGAAGGAAAAAATTCAGTGTTCTCCTACTAAACATGAACATAGTTAATTGCATAATTTGTTTGAAAGTATTAAAATTATCCAATCTTAACGGTGGTTGAAATACCTAAAGACGGAATCAACACAAGTTACACTACAACTAGTACACCAGAGCATACGAACATTTGGTACAAGCATCTGCATTAGATTGAATTAATATTTTTTTATTGCCATTATCTAGTAAAAATATAAATTAGTGAATTGAATTTTTTATTTTAATGGCCACATTTTCCAAAGATAAGTACGAAAACGACCAAAATAATAAATCAAGATTTTATGGATGAGATTGGCGATAAAGACTCATTCATTATCAATTGGAGTGGATTAAAAATAGAATTTTATAACATTTTAAAGACAAATGTGATTTGTGTGCTAATAAGTATTTCATCATTTGATGAATGCCGGCGCTATACATTGTTTGGACGAACAGAATTGCTATAAAACATGTATCGCAGTATTTGAATTTTAAGAATTCAAATTGAATCTTAACTGTTCAACATATACTTGGAAGAGGCAATTCGAGAAGCACAAGGTATGGGATTACTCTTGAGTTAAGATTAACGGAGAAGAACTAAACCTGCTCCGCTTCGCAGAAAATATCGCAGTAATTACAGGAAAACGTGGTGGTTCTAACAGCGCTAAACACAATAGACAAAGCATTTCCATGAAATATCATGAAAATATGTATGAATGATAATTAAATACTAGTGGGCGGAAGAAAAGTTATAAGCAGAATGCAGAAGTCTCACTAAGAGGAGATAAATTAGAGCAAAAGTGTTCCTGCACATACCTCGGAAGCACTATCACGTGAGACTGAACACGTTCACGGGGCATCAAAGGCAGAACGCCCAAAGTTAAAAAAGCGTTCATGATGAAAACGATACTACTGTGTTCAAAGAAGATAAGACTATATACGAGGAAGCAGTATGTGAAATTATTCGTGTGGGGCGTGGGTCTCAATGGGCCAGTAACATGGACCATTGGAAAAGCAAGAAAAAAGAAAAGATTAGAAGCATTCGAAACCTGGTGTTGTCGGCGGATGCTGAAGATCGCATTGACGGATAAAATAAGAGATGATGTAGCATGCGGAAGAGCAGAAGAGGGAAGGACTATTTGTAACGCTATACATAAAAGGAGAACCAGACGGATTGGGCTCACTCTTAGGCATAATAAGTTTGTGAGAAATGTAATTGGTGGAAAAAATAGGGAAAAGTCCCATTAGGAACGCCAATGGATAAATACATAGATGAGGTGGTGAGGAAATTCCATAAGAAGAACTATCAGAAAGCAAAGGAGCGAGCATTATATACGGAAGGAAAGAGCACTGCAGTCAACCAATCTTAGGATTGATCGATCGATGAATACTTGAATTTTAAATGCAAGTCTTCTAATTGGCAACTTTGTCTTAATGTCTTTGCCCGATGGCTTTGTTTTGTGTAAGTTTTTTTTATTGGCGTACAACCTTCTGTAAATATTTTGGCATAAAAATCACGTGATATCTGGTAAGCATTTATGTATCTATGAGTCCGCTTGTAGAACAGGCTATAATTTTTATTGACTTTTTATGCAACCATTAATCAAACATATGGAAGGAGATTCAGGGCTATTTGTGGAAGGTAATTGAAGCAATAACATTCTTCAGATAATAACAACATAATCAGAGAAAAAATTACTATAATTTCGGTTGTATAAATGATGTGGAGCGAAGTTACACGCTTGGGTGCAAAGGCTTCTCTGAAATACAACAAAGTGGATGAAATTCACGACGAAAAAATACATTTGATATAGCCGGGACATTCGCTAAAAAGCACTCTGAGTTAAGGTGGCTTGGTTGTGTAACTAGCTAACGCACTTTACCGACAATTGGGACTCCCAAGTTTGTATTCCACTCAAGTAAAATGATTTTTTTCGTTATAACTTCAATCTACTTTGTGGTATTTCAGGGAAGTCCACCTTACAAGGTCTATCTTCTCTTTAGGATATATAGTATTTGAAATTCGTCCATATTTTCATACTCTTGCCATTGGAAGCTGTTGTAAAATAGTGTACGTTGAAGTATTTACCTCACATATCTTCATCAAAACAGATGGATTTAAGCAAAGAGGAGATTATTGAAATTATATGCCAAAGCATTAAGCTAATTTACTTGTAAGCTTCGAGCGTGGGGGAGATAAATGCCAAGGATGGCCATTTAATATGTGGTGAACAATCGTAATTAATCCAGTTTCTTTGTTTTCCGGTTTTCATCCAAGAGGCTTCCGTCACGAGCCCCCATTGGCCCACTAGCAACATTTTCCGTCCCTACCCCCCCCCCCCCCTCCACCCACCACCCTCCCCAACCTACCTCCCACTCCCTTCGCCCTGCGCCTCCCACAGTCTCCTCCCGGCGTCCCACGACCCCTCCCTTGAACTTGCGTTGCTCGCATTTCGAAACGCCGTCTCCCTCTCTTTTGTCTTCCGGCATTGCACCCAGCCTGCTTCACCCCACCCCGTCCCCCGCACTCAATCTGACTCCATCCTACTTCCCCTTGCCGACGAATCCTTCCGCCCGCACAGAGATATCTGGGACACAAGAATGTTCCTTCGCAAATTATCGTGTTCTTCGCGACATTCCCATCCCTTTCATTTCCCTTTTCCTCTTACCTGAATGTAAATTTAGCTCCACTCCCCTCCGCCAACCTCCCCCCCCCCTCACTAAATCTCCCCTGTACACACGTTTCCTTCCTTCCAACCACCCCTCCTCCCCAAACTCTCCCCCTCCGGCATTGTTCAGAAATATAGAAATAAAAACTTCTCCCTCTATCCGTTCTCCTCCGCGTATTTTTTCAGTTCTTGACTCACCGTCGGTTATTCCATTATATTTGCCGTAATAATAACCTCGCCCATCTTTATTCATTTCATTCGCATTTTATTTAAATGTATCATGTTTGATTTTTCGCTTATTTGTGAAAGAAAAATGTGTACTCCCCCCCCCCCCTATTCGTTATATGACAGTGAAAATTGGGTATGCCAGGATAAGCTTAGGTGTAGGCTAGATACAGTGGATATGAGATACCTCACGGAGTGTTTGCTGTACAAATATGCGAGATTATATTAGAATTAGTGGGTGATGAAATAATTTGGAATATATGCTCTGGTTATGGGTTTATGGGGAAGGAGAGTGCTTCGTTGATTTTCCCATGTTAAGAGAATAGACGAGAGTCGAATATTGAAACAAATTTATGATATACTGCTGAATGGTGTGAATGTAAATATTAGACTACGAACAATATGGGTGAATGTGGTAGATGAGAATCTTATGAGGAGGAATTATAGGAGTCTTAGTTTAAATCTACAAGAGATCATATATGAATCAATGCATTAATGTGGCCTAAGCCATGGATTCTTACAAGGATAGGGTAGTATGGGGGAAACTATTGAATCGGAGCCAGTTTTCTAAGTCTAACGCTGAATATTAAGCTCTATTGACTGCCCCTATCCCGAACAGTAATGATATGATGGAGGATTTACGTTTGTAAGTATGCTTCTTAGTTGCGGAGCAATGTTGCCGTACAGTATACACCTAATTCCCTCAATTTCTCTATTTAGAAATAATTTTCAAAATCACTGTCTCAAAATTTCAATCGCCTTTCCGGTTATATCATCAGCAATGCTTGGAAAGGAATGGAATGAACAACGCTATAACTAAGCCTCCGCTGATTTATGGTTACCAGAGTCCACCATCGGCTTTCAATCAATGAAGAAAGATCTAGTGTTAGCATATAAATTGGCTGAAATTTGAGATTTTTGACATGTTTCCCTTGAGAATGAGTGACGAGTCATCTCTCGAATATTAGACAACTATGAATTCTTTAAATCAGTGGAGAGCCCGAAGTGAGTTTACTCTTACTGCCTCGCATGTTTAGATACTTCACGATTGAAGTTTTATTAATGACCTTAAACTTGTAATTGTGGAGTATTATGCAAAGTTTTTAATTTCAATCATGAACCAATTCTATAAAGTTACGCAGGAAATCATCACCTTTAGATTCTTCGTTTGATACAGACAAGTCTATGAGCTAGACCTTACGCAATTCTCCTAGAAAGCTTTCTTCTCTTGCTATTTGAAGTTTACATTCTAGGACATTTTGAGCTAGAAAACGGAGCAGGATTCTCTTACGTCCCAGACCCTCCTCTAACTCTCCTTCAGCTACGTTTCTCGCCTTTCACGTCCCCTTCTCATAATAAATCCCTTACCCTTTGCTCCCTCCGACATTCTTCCAATTTTTCTTCCTCCTCGGACAATCTCCTCCTACCATTTCTTCTTTCTCCAAAAGAACCGTACACCGAGAAACCAGTCCTAAAGGTGGGCGCAGAAATTTTTATCATTCTCAGTATAAAGAGAAAAAATGCACCTGACCCACAAGAAGGGAGAAAAAGGTATGGTCTACTTCCTTTTACGGTGTCTTACTCATAAAAAAGCGATTACTGGGTGTGGAAGACCTTAGGATGTTAGAAACCCTCGGCTCTCTGAGCAGCGTTTCTCGATTTTTCTTGAAGGAAACTTAAGGAATACTTCTTTTGTGATTTAAACGAAGGAGGAGAAGTGTAATGTTTATGGTTGTCATATTTGCTCCATAGAGCATTATAGTTTCAACAAGTAACGATATTAAGTTCACAACAGCAAGTTGAGGTGTAGATTGTAATGTCTTCATTGATGTGTTATTAAATATAGTATTGCTTCTACAATGTTACACCAGAAACTCCTTTGTATAGCGATTCGTTTGGTAAACCTAGCTGCTTGTCTCTTCTAAAAATACTCCTAATTTTCACGCTTTAGCATCTATTTACATGCTTTAAACTATGAAGTTTCTTTAGTGACACCTTCCCATAACGTAGTCGATAACATCAACGAATTTTGCCCGTTATATAGCCTTGTATTTTATTTTCTCTTAGTTTACTCAGAACTTTCAGTGTTTTCCTTGAATGGTCGTCATGCAGATCTATGCTACGTTTTCTGTTGTGTGACTGAGCAGTCGCACATGAACCAGGGTTACGCAAGGGAAGACACCAATGTTTGTATGTCACAACAAAAAAATCATTTGCCTGGACCTGGATACGAACCCAGATTCCTCGAATTGAAGGAACCTATATTCAAATCCCAAGGCAGGCGAAAACAATTGCACTGTTAATATAACACATTACTCTGCTGTTGTTTCTCTGCTTACAAAGAAGAACCATATTAACGCAAATTTTACACTTACAACCTTACTAAATAACAAATTGTAGTAGGACTATGGCGTGTAACCCAATTGTTACAGAGATTACAAATTTCCCGTTGAAAAATCCTTTAATTGCTTTTTTTAAACGGTCATTATTAGCTGTGATTAGCCACTCAGCCTTTTTCATCATCTTTATTCGGAGCATTAAAATACTACAAAACTGCTTTACCAAATTATAAAGGTGAATTATATTGTACCAGTCGGAATGAATCAGTTTCTGACTAATAATTGTCCTGTTATTGAAGTCTGCTTGGGTTCTCCACCGGATAAATCTCTGCATTTCTGCCGGCATCTCGGTGCACGAGTCGTTCATTTATCGTCATCAGGGCATGATGCTCTGATGACGATGCCATAAAGAACTAATTCAAAGCGCTTAACTATCCCTTCCTCCGCTAGTCCATGTCGACGCCTTCAGATGGCAGGCGTGTGCACATTCGTTCAGCTATGTGAGCATTCGGCAGTTGATAGCAATTAGACGTGGCTGATAAGCATCTCCTTGCCCGCGGTAAAAATTCTAAGAGAGAATTTTCTTTAATTACTTGTTTTTAGTAGTTTGTCGTTTTGCTATGCGATAATCTCTTAAGTAGACGTTAACTTCATTCGTTATACAAACCTATGTGTATTGATTTTTCTGTTCATTTGATGAATTTAGGGATTGGATCGGTGTGTTGGTATTTAGGACTGATTTCTCAACTCGATGGCCTAAATTTGAATCACGGCAGTGTTGGAAATTTATTAGTCACATTTTGATCCCCATTTTGGTGTGTCGTTTACTTCAGGAGTAGTACTCTGTTCCTCCTTAGGTACGGTAATTATGGACCCCTTGGTGCTTTTCTTAATAGTAGGCTAATGCCGATGCCGGTTTTCTCTCCTACTTACTCAGCCCACAAACCAACCAGCAATACATTTATTTTAGGATGGGCATGATATTTTATTGTGAATTGAGTATTTATCGGCCATCCCGGCGATTCAGGTCGAAATGTAAGATATTTCTCAATGGACTCGATCAAATTGAATTTGTTTCTTGAATTAATTCTTGCCTCACATTTCTTGCATTTGCGTTGTAGTTCTTGGTGCTGTGTGATTGTAATTTAATAAGGTATTAGCTGCTGAAATACATTTTTCTCCCACGTAAATCACACGTCAAATCATCACCTTGTTTTCCCCAGTATAAAAAAATGGAGTAATTATCGCAACAAATTGCCTTAACTAACTTCAAGGAGTACACAATATCTTTGCTTCAACTAATATTTGTTAATCACATGTTCAGGTAAAGTGTCGATGAGAAATAACAATCTACGCATTGCTTATTGCATTATCTCTAAAGTATGCACTTTGAATAGAGTGAGGGTTTACTTCCTCTCTAGCCGTCGTCAATGCCTATTCTTCTCCTGACATGTCCGCACTATCCTAATATTCTGTCAAAGGTGAAGAAAATCCTTATGCCATGAAAATTGAGTCTTCCATTAAACTTCTCCAACTGATTAATTCCTCCACACTTTCACCATAGCACCTTTATTCCTTCCTCCATCATTTTCTATAACCGACAATATTTGGAAATACGCCTATTATTCCTTATCCTTCATGTAGTATTTCGATTTCTCTCTCCGTCTTCCTCCGCAGCAAGTTTTTCATTTTTATCTCACATTAATAATTGATTCGCTTCGTTGAAGTTTGTTCGATACAGATTTTGACGTTAAATCAATAATTTGGCACAGTTTTCGAGTGATTTTAGGAAAAGAACAATTATAAATTTTCAATGAAGCTGTGCGCAGAGAGAGCCCGAGAAATCATATTTTACTCTTCTTCTCTGCATTCATCATACTCTTTTTATAATTATATAAATTTGAACTTCCTTTCCATTCATTTCGAAATCTTTCTAACATTTTATAGCTTCCCTCGACCTTACATTATGAGCCCGTAGCTGGGATTAAGTCTGACATTTTTTTTCTCCAAGGCACGTGCGGAGAGTCTTGATGGTCTAGATTCGCGAGGATTAAGTCGTTTGAGCATCCTTGACAATGCTGTGTCTCCATCTCAGTTTCAAATTTACATTTTACTCTCTCTCTCATCTGTCTCCCGTCACCCAAAACCCACCTCCCATGTCGTCCATTTCGTCAACAGCCCTCTCACTCCACTCGACCTGCAAGCCCGCTTATCTAACCGATCTTCCAACGCTCTTTTTCCGGCTCCGGTTTCCCCGCTCCTCAAGTGAGGGCGGGAGGGAGAGGGCAAGGCTCTCTCTCTCCCTCTTTCTTTTCCTGTTCTTATGAACCAGCCCTCCCCTCCACACTTCCTCTTTCTCTCGTATCTTCCACCCCAACCCCCTTCCCCACTCTTCCCTTCATTTCCGCATCGCCCTCTGCCTAACCCTTCCCATTCCACCTCCCTTCAAACGTCCCTAAAACCCGCCAAACCTCCCCCTCCCCCGCCCTTCCTGCTTTTTGCCTGCGGTGGAAATAATTCAGTCCCGAGGAGTAATTAATATCTCTCTTAATTTCGTATGAATGGCTCCTTCGCGGGGTGGGCGGAAGAGATGGGGACACGCGTGGGACGGAGTTTTTAAAGGGATGAAGGAAGAGGAGGGTGGCTAGAGGATTTGGATAAGGAGGGAAGGCAGCGAGGCGAAGGTAAGAAAACTCCAAACTGGGAAGGTGAAAATGGGGAAGAGGAATGCGGAGTTTCCTGCCGGGATTTCTTATGAAATTTCGCTCCGCGAAAAATGTGCAAGGTGCTCGTGGAATGCTCGGATAGGAAGCGACAGTAGCTCGGGGAAACTGAATGTGAGGAGATAGTGGTCCTAAAAATCAGTTCCAGATTTCCATAACATACCTTAATTAAGCTGGATGTGTATTGATGATTTGAATTGTTGTCTGGAAGTCTCATAGGAGTTAAATAGCCATCAAATATTCATTCACCAAAAAAATATTTGTTCAGTAAAGAGAAACATAGTTGAGAGTCAATTACGTCAATTTTTTATAAATGAGGCTTAAAGTAAAATAGATTTGAAAAAATAAGCTTGTACTACTTATTAGCAGAAAAATAGCTAGTCTCACACAACACTTGAACAAAACAGAATACAGGAAGAGGAATGCTTCTACGCTCATAACCAAAATTTGACCAAAACTGACCTTCACTACGTAATTTTACTCTCAGCGTCTTGATTTTATAAAATATCTCATGACGACTGTCATGAGATATTTTATAAAATGAAACATTGATAGATTTCTAAAATACTGGCATTCAGATTATTTCCATACCATCAGGGAGATGATTACATTTCTGGTGAAAAATTAAAAAATTGGTTTTGTTACAGTTGACGTTTTTACGTTACGCTTAGAAATACGCGTACCCTGCGCGATAAAGCAAGCGCTTATACCTTAAAGTTTACTTCAAGTTGGGATCGCTTAGAGAGCTTTTTAGAATAGAAAAAGCCTTTTCGAGGTTTTCTCTGGTGGCATCCAGGAAAAAATATACCCTATAATGACTAGAATAATGCCATAACTGCTGGCGAGCAATACTGCAGGTACAGAAAGTTACTTCAAAGAATTATTGACCTTGTATGCCTCAGTTACAGGAGGAAGCATTTAAAGTCTGGCTAATTATTATCGGATATGGTGATATCTTTTGAGAACTCGCTACATAGATTTCGAGCGTTCGGAAAACGGCAGAGGTGAAAAGAATGCAGGAGAGTCTCAACGATGCTTTGTGAGATGGTGAAAATAGGCCTAGACGGGCGTTTTTGGTGACCTGGAAGTATGGTTATGAGTAAATTTCAGTTTTAGCAGCAGATGGAGTTGAGGTTTCATTTATTTTATATATAAATTATCAATGCTCTCAGTTTGTTATCTTAAATATGCTTGTATTTCTGAGGAATCAAAAAACATACTAAGTATATATTTTCACTTTCAAACCTCCTGCTTTCATTCTTTTATTTTATGCAAATCACGTTCTAATTTTCATTCTTCCTCTCTTTCGAAAATATTCTTTCATTTCCCTCTTTTCTTCCGGCAAGCATCACAATGCATTGTCCCGAGCAATTACTATCATTCAAATTCACTTTCCCTGAATACCAAAATATCGTCATCAAAACTCTTCCAAACATCATTCCTTAAACCTCTTTCCTAGATATTTGTCTGTTTAGCCACATTTCGGGTAATTATATTCACCAACGCATCCTCATCACTCAGCAATTTTTCTGGCAACGAGTATATTCTCCAGATCACCTATATATTAACTCAAATGGCAAGTGCGTTTCACTGCCCCTTCTCATCATCTCTATTGAGCCACATATCTCATCAAATTCGACGGACTCAATGTTCTCATAAACCCTTCGCCATACATTAGAATCATTTACTTTCATACTAATATCTTGGATTTAACAAACAGCTATTTTTTTCAGTTCGCAAGCTCATTGAGTTTATAGCGGTATCACGGGCTTTAGAGTACTCATGTACTCTACCCTGTAGTTGCAAGCGTTGCAAATCTTTCCGTGACATTACAAGCAGATAAAATTCAATGGAAGCCACCCACTGTGAAGACAATCAAGAGCGTAAAATAAAAATGGAGTTGGAATAAAGGGGATTTGGGTTGCATCTAAAGTCTGGGTGAGTAATTTTTGCAGTATGTTGTACGAATATTCAAGGGTCGTCATTCTCCTACCTGTTCAATGCATCATCCATTTTAATTTGATTTTGTCAGTTATTTCCAGATTACTACGAATATTAATTGTTTTTACTTCGTAAGCTACTGTAAGTTAACTTTTTCAAATATAATACTTTTTGATGGAAACAAATCACTTGCAATTTTCCGCTAATAAAGGATACAATTCCGACTAGTTTCGATGGGGTAACTCGGTAATTGCTTGATAAGTTGAGGGATAATTTCTTCTGATATCCTATGCTAGCACTACAAATATAAAGTATGGAATCGGGGGTAATGTGGTGGAACTGTTCCACAATGTCAGAAGCAAAGAACTTACTATTTTATTCTGATAAAAGATTTAATTCCGGCTAGTTTCGATGTAACTACATCATCTGGAATATATTCCTCCACATCACGCCCGATTCTGTATTTTAAATTGAACTTTTCAGTCAGCTGTTTTCCTCTCATTATATTCCGGTTGTGATACCATATGCATTACATTATTTCAATTTTAATTCAACGGTATTTCATACCCTTTCATGCATTTTCATCTTCTTGACCACTCTAAAGTATCATATTTTTATTTACAGAAATTGACTAATGTAAGTAATCAAACGTTTGGCCTCTCCGGATCCGTCCTTCTCAAGGTGGAGGCAGACTTCTCATGGTGCAAGTTTATTATTCTATCAAGCTTCTTCCCCATCTTCATGCTGTAAGTACATTCTATATTTGATATTAAAAATCTCATTTCTTTTTACTTCACTCCACCGTGCTTCCGTATCTCCATCACGACAATTATGATTATGGGGATTCAATTTATATAATAACCTAGTCATAGATTTCCCATTTACTCTGCTTTTAAAAGCTCCAATTAAAACTGTCTTGGTCGTTAAAAACTCAGGGTTAATGTAGGAGAGGCAAACGAATTGAATTAGAATCGTCACTTTCTCTCTAACGTTTGATATAATCTACTCGATAAAGCGCTAAACTCATGGTATCGCCCGAAGTTCACCAAAGTAAATGCTTAAAAAAGCTTATTCTAATATCTCGGTGCTCGACCTCCAAGAGGTAAACTTTTTTTCTTCTAGTGGGAAACCCTTAATCTCACACCGTAAGCGTTTACATAATGTTCAAACATTTTTTTCGTTTAAAACGCTTCAACAAAGACTTTCTATTCCCAAGTGAATTGTCATTCATGTATGAATGAAATAACAAAGGCAAATATAAATAGCAGGAAGTTATTTTAGCAAGAAGCGCATTTTTTCTTATCAGTACCCATATCATGTTTTAAATGTTACACTTAATGGGTAATTCATCCACTGTTTAATCTAAATTTTAGCTCTCATTTTTTCGCTTTCTGAGGTGAGGAATCATATCTTTCATAATTTGATTATCAGTTTTAGATACATCGTTGGAAATGTTAACATAATTGTTTTACAATATTCATTTCCCTTACGATCCAATTCCTGAGATTTTTATTGCATACATAACGCTATATTTATTGCACATTTTTACGCTTATGCACTTATGCTTATGCCCTTTGCACACTGCATTTCTTTAGTGTTTGCTAATATTAATGTAGATAATAATGGGATTTATCTAAAATAATTATTAATTTTCATCACAATCTTGAACCACAACTCGCCGTCATCAGTAAGGAAGACGTAGCAAAAATTACAGAATGAACTATTTTTTAAGCTAAAATCTAGGTTATTTATATAAATACATATTTTGGGAGAAACATCTGGATTGGTCCAATAATCATATCCTTATCTTGCACAAATAAATATACGCACTATCCTGCGTCAAACTACCTTGTATAGAATGAGGTAAGGAAAAGTTATCTATCTATTATTTTAATAAAGGAGCAGAAACTCTGAATTCCTAAATGGTAACCTCTCCCGAAAGTGGTTCAAAATTAACCTTAACTTTATATATAACAAATTCTCGACAGTTCTTCGGTAAAAAGTTTTAAAAGGCGCTCCATTATTGAGTTTATGAACGGTTTATTGGAGTAAATTTGATTGTTTCAGTCTTGACTTCGTGGAAGAGGTAGATATCCATTTTGCATAAAAAACTTTGTACTTTTCCACACTTTATTTACAATATATATTTTTGTTAAATAAAGTTGGGAAAAGTACAAAGTTTTTATTCAAAAAGGGTTTATTGGAGGTTTGCGCTGCATTATACAGTCATAGAATCCATTGTATGCGAAAGATAAAAAAAATTCAACTGATGGGGATTCTAGCGGCAATCACCTCCCGTCTTACAAACTGTGGTGTTTATGAAGAGGGTAACGTTGGAACGTTAAATGAAAAACTACGACTTTTTAAATAAACCCGGCGCTTTTAAATAAATAAGGTACCTTTAGTGGGGATAAAAACGAGCATGAAAAAATGTACTAAGAATTTTGGTGGCTACGCTGAAAATGACTAGATGAGTGGGAAAGGTTTCATCAAAAATGAATTACTTGGTCTCGTTCCAACGTATAAAATCTACTTAAAGCAAAATTAACTTCATAATATATTATAGCAAATATTATTCTAAGAATTGTAATGGTTACATAAGAAGCCGGTTTTGTTAATCAACTACTCCTTGCCTGCAGTACCTACATTGCAGTGTTTGTACACCACAATACACTTCCAATCTGCCACGAGAAGAATCTTATATTGCCATAGTGCTCTCTATAATTAGTAATATCATCTAACACGATTGACTTTTTTATGTTTTTCAAATAATCTAGCACTTTGGGCACTAGCACACACAGTGGAGGATCCACTGTTAAATAACTAGTGCTAGGGAAAAGCACGCTTTGTTGTTTATGATGCTGAAACGATTCGATATATAAATAAATATAGAGATGTTTCTGTTCGAGGCTTTCGCAGCGCTGTTGTGCTGGTGTCTCCATGTTTTCGGGCAAAGCTGCGTCGGTGTATCTTTACGATGACGTTTCGTAGCCAATGCAGGCCACATCTTCAGATCAAGCCCGAATGCCAAACGGTGAAATTTGGCCTGTATTTATACCGTCAAGTGGGGCTTCCGTTAGCGCAGCCAAGCAGCGTTGAGCACCCTTCTTTTGGCGCGTTCCTTCTCAGGAGTCTCTTCCAGGTGTTGTGGAGTCTATGCCCATCATCCCTATTGAAATTAGCCTCTACCTTCTCTATTTCAAAAGCCTCCCTGATGAGTCGAGGAAAATAAAACTTTTCCTTGGCTAAGACTCGTGCGTCATTGATGTTAACTTGATGTCCCGGGTTCGAGAAGGCATGCTCTGCGACTGCTGACTGCACGCAGTGCTTGTTTATGAGAGCCCTGCGGTGCTCGCTCAAACGAACGGAGATCGCTCTCTTCGTATGGGCCATTGGAAATATACTCACTTTTTTATTGGTCTTTCCAAAAATCCATATTTTTCTCCACACGCTCCAAATCTGTACCACAAAAGTGGAAATTTGTTCCTTCGGGTACTTTGGAAAGGCTTTTCAACGGCAAGTCTTCATTCGATTGGGGTATAGCTGCATGGAAGGAACGGATACCCTCCAAGGCAGGTGCCTCCCAGAATCTTCTCGCCAGCCTCTTCTTTTCCTCATTCACCTGTTCGTCAGCTACAAACTAAAAATCCATCCCTTTCACGACCGATTTGGCCCATTTGCATAGTCCATCAGGAGTCTGAATTTGTTCCTCGTGTGGGCGCTGTAAACTGGCATGTGTGGCTAGTCGCTTCAGCGTCCCTACAAGTCCGTCACTTGGACCCTTTCCGTAAGATGTGGAATTAAAATACCATTCAGCATCAATTCCGAAATATTCTTGGTGATGCTGCAAATTCAACATATTGTAGTGGTTCTTGTATAGGGCCACAGTACCATCGGAAAAGTAAACAATTTTTCCGAGGTTAGGGACCCTTTTCCGAAGGAAGGCTATAAGCTTTCTTTGAAAGGAGTGAAATGCAGTGACGTTGTGCTCTATACAATCTGAAATAATAACCAGAGTGATAGGCATGATTTGATCGCTCATATTTCTCTGGTAAATTAAAAACGGATGTACTGTAGTCTGGCAGGTACTCCAGTGCTCACCTCGCACTGAATCTTGGTACAGAAACAAAAAATTCTCCAAGAAATCGGCCACAATCACAGCATCACATGATTTAAGATTGTTTCTGACTTCCAAGTAATATGCAATTTGCATACGAAAAATGTAGTCATGCCTCCGTGCTACAATAATATTCTCAGCGAAGGCCTCGCAGAAACTGTCTACATCCTTAATTTGAGTTTTTAAGGTACGTACAGCGATTTTTGTTTGAAACCTGCTTCATCGACACAATTTTCCCTAAAGTACGATGAAATAATCTTTTTTATTCTATCTATACCCCCATATTTTCCAACAATGTCATCGCCGTTTTCGTCATCTCCCCCAGGCAGTATTTCTGAGCACTCGCCCAGGAAGCACATTTATGACGGAAGGCTGCAGAGTGAGAACTCCAGGCAGTCCCGATTAGTGTTGAACACTGGTTTTCCGTTCTCCGACTTTATTTGTTCTAATTCGGCACCGAAGTACTGCAGCTAGAAATTTTTGTAGATCATACAAAAACGCATATGGAGTGTTTTCCAAGTGCACCAGCCAAAACACACTCAGGAGGCCTAAACTATATGCAAATTTGGAGAAACCAATTCTTAAATCAGGATTTTTCACTTTGAAAGCTTCGTAGGCTTCCTTCAGATTGCACGCAGGATTAACATTTTTTGCTTTGCGACTCGCAAATTTCCCTCTTTTACACTCTTCCACTATTAAGCCCATTTTTCTACAAACATCTGGTTCATACTAGAACTCAATGACTTTCAGGTCGGTTTCCTTCGAGAGGGATTTGCCTCGTTTTGCGTTTGTAGAGCAGAGAATTCCTTACTCAGATACATAATAAGTAATATTTTTCACCAAATATGTCTAGGTTTTAAACTCCTGCTGTATCTTCAAAATACTCCAATATTTAGGTAAGACTGATAAAATAAAAAAATGTTCGCTATTTTTGTGGCGTTGGCGAACTTATCCTTCAGCTGCATAATCATTTCTCTACCCGCCTGGCCAAAGTTAACATCCTGTTCTTCAGATGCAGGAATGTTTTCTTGAATTTTTCTTGAATACTTCACCACCAGTCACCTTCTGAAGAGATAATTTCAAAGCAGTGGTAGCTGTTTCATTTTTTTCTACCTGATATTTACTTGATCTATGGCTCACCAGCCGGTCGGCGCGCCAGCCGGACGCCGCGGCGAGCGGCCAGCGCAGCGTTACGCCTACAGTGAAATTTTTTCTTTCTTAAATGAAATATTACCCCTACCAAACTCTTTTAATTTGTAAAGGATGGTTGTATCTAAAATATATAAAAAAATGAGCAAAATCGAAGGTGTAGATACATCGTCAAAAATCGTTATAAAATTAATTAAATCGTAAAATCGTCATAAAATTAATTAAATTGTTTAAATTTTGAAATATAATCCATTATTATACTTTTCTATTTTAAGACCTTTAAAATGAGCTCTTATGCACATTTGTAGCTTAAATATTCTCGGAGATATGCCGTGAAATGTGTAGACAATTTTGTAAAATTCAAATTTTGCGACGCTGCAATATCTCGTAAACGGTTGGATTTATTACAAAACGGCTTCGGAGTTTTCAATATGCTATCAAAAGAGGACGATATGACAAATTTAGTCAAAATCGGTTACCCTAAGGGAAATCACCTTGTCGAGTTGACATGGAATGACTCTGATATTAATTCGGTTTAAAATTGTTTTCGTAGAAGACAATTTAAAACTCTTTTTGCAATTATTTTTAGTTCGAATTTTAGGGTATTACTGCTTCAAAGGCTGGAAATTATAGTTGTTTTTCTTGATTCCATAATGCATTAGCGGTTTTATAGATTCCATCGCGGGAGATATAATATTGCCTCTAGAGACGAAATTCGCAACTTTATCAATGGCATTTTTCTGTGAAAAGTAATACCTAATTTCACTACCAGGCGATTTCACGCAAATAGGCTTACACGTGGCCCAGCTAATTTCGATTCTCACGATTTCTAGCACAAAGAAGATATTAGCTCTTAATATTCTTAAATTTAGTTAGAATATTAATATCTAATATTTTATTTGTGCTAAAAATTGCGAGAATCGAAACCAGCTGGACCTCATATACTCGTGTATATTTAAATGATAGGGCAATTGTAATACATTTCTGAATCACACGTTATTATTTGAATTTAGCACAAAATGGCACGACGGAGTTTAAAACTGTGAACCCCATACAAATTCTGAGGACGGTTTTAGAATGTAACATAAGGAGACAAATCATCTCTTTACTTTTAGCATTTGGACATATAAACATATATTTCAGTCTCTTAGCACTTTCAGTTTAATTTTGCACATTTTTTTATTAATCCATGTTTAGAACCAAATAACTCCTTCATAAATCCTTAGAAAGGGCTAAGCTTTATTTTACTGAACACTCATGGCGCAGGACTCTGCTTGAAATCTTATATTTGCTGCGCAAAACGCGCACTACACGAAGGAGCAACAAAAACGGTTAGGTGAAAATTTCGCAACTTCTGCGGCGTGAAAAACGTGATGTTTGACCAGGTATTCTAGGTTGTGTGTGTACATTTCTGCAGCTCAAAACTTTCAGGCCTGTCAGTTGAACTCGCGCGCGTGTCGGCTTTGAAAATGACTCATAGGGAGATTATGATGGCAGTATGCGCATGTGCCGTATTAAAAATGAGACTTTCCGTGGTTAATAGCCATAAACTCTACAATTATGTACACCGTTATGACGTTATGAATTTTCACGCAAATTATCAAATCTTCTGTAGTAAAACGACGTCTAGCAAATGCTCAAATTCCGAGGTAAGACATTACCGAGATTACAATTTACCACGACGTGGCACATATGCCACCCGAAAAATCATGGTTCGAACCTTTTTTTGAAGGATTCGATAAGATTCGATCGAATCCTCAAAATCTCACCACATCGCTATTTTTTTCTCTGTTTGGGTTATATTGACGGGTTTATTGGTCTGTATTATTATTTTAAATATACTCATTTCATTTATAATTAATGAATTGGTGGGAAATGTATTAAATTCATTGAAAGCATAGGCGTTTTGGTAAAACACTCGTACTTAATTTTGAGGCAGATGTATTTGAGATGCCAACATTCGTTTCTGTAGGAAAAAAATATTTTAGCGAAGCATAAAGTTTTTAGTATAGTGTCTCATTCAGGCAGCAGTGTTTACAATCTTAAACGCGATGGCATGAAGCGGTTGGTATGTTCTGTTAAGGTCCTATTTTTGAAACTGCTTTTGAAGCCATTATTCTATACGCAGAGTGTGTTTTCATGACTAAAAAGGTTTTTGTTCTAACTTTATGAGCGTGAAAAAATTTTGATGAACTGAAGATGCGAAACTGAAGCATTATAAAATTAATTCCGCGAAAATCCACTAGATTATATTTTTTACCTCGTGTGCCATTTACTTCACGTTGTTGGATCAGTTTGCACAGTTTTTTATCCCTCCTCACTCTGCATGTTTTCTTTTTATTATCAAGAATGCTCCTTCTCTTCGCCCATCGCAACAACTAATACCCGTAAACGATCCAATAAATCTGAAGAATGAAATTAAAGGGACATATCAAGGAAATCAAAGTCCCTTTCGAATATTTAATCAGTAAAATTTGAAGGGTGTTTGAAAACTGGTCCACCTTTTACCCAAAATGATATAAATTTTCATATAAAATAACTCCCTTGCCGAGGAGTGGTATATTTTGGATTGAAATCTTAATCTCAATAATAGTTGAAAAGAAACATCTGAAAGTTTGTCTATTCCAATCACCCTGATGAGGAGGGGGATTATGGAATATTTGCAAATAAGAAACCGATTCGTAGAGGAAAACATGTTGACCTTCTTGCGAAAAAGATTTCACAAATACAGAGAGAAAAACCCATCCATAAAGGTCATTTGTTCACGGTACCTAATGGAAAGACTACGAAGATTCTGGAAAGCGGAGTTCATCTTAGCAAACGAGGAATCTGTAGATTTATTTAGACGTTTTCATGTAATTCTTTTCCGTATTCCATATTCAAATGGCATTTCTCTTTTGGTTTGAGGAGGTGATTTTCATAGAATACGTGCAGGCATTTAATTTTCACCATAAAATATTATAACAATATATTATCTATATTTCAAGCAATCTTTGGACGGTGAACGGTAACAGTTTCATTTCCGGAGCTCGTAATATGCAAAAGCCTTTGGATGAGTTCCTGGACTGTCTTTCGAATAACTGTGACTGACCACATCTGATCAATTTAGGGAAACGATGTGTAATTAAAACTCTCATTGCAACGTAAATATCTGAACTCGTGGTTACTGAATTGAAATGGCAATATTGAGGTGATGCAAGGTTTTACACTTTTTGAATAAACTCACACAGCCTTTGAACTGGAATAACTTCTCCCACAAGGGGAATTGCATTAAGGAAAATATAACAAAACACAGCACGCCCTAAGGCGAAACACCGTGATGCACTTGACCCGTTCATGACAGTGTCCAGTAGCAGTGAGCCGCGACGAGTTCCTTTGATGGTCGGGAGTGGAGAGAGAATTCTTCTGGCCGGCAAGTGGAGGTTTAATCCCGGAAACAGGAGTTGGGGGAAGAGAGGGGAAGGCTGCCGCTGAACGATTGCCGCTGTGAATTGGGTGGGAAAAACCACTGTATCTTAGCCACTGTATTAGATTCGCGGTTTATACTCCATTACAGAGGTCACTTCTATCTTTTGCACTATAAAAACGGCTTCATCAACTAACCACGGCCAAGCGATTAGCAAGCTGGGTGATTCGTGGGCTGAAACGGGTCATCCTTTGTGAATTGCGGCCGTTGCCCAAGGCAAGAATGCTGAAATTTTGTCGCACATTTTTACATCGGCGTGTACCCTCATTGGCTGGAATGAGGTTACACTTCCACAGGTACCTCAGCCCTAATAGGCGTGGCCAAAACTCCTTCCGCAGAAATCCATGCGCCCCCAAGTATTTAAGTTCGCTGTGGCCGAGCGGCGCTGGAGAACAAAGGTCATTTGAGCGACTGCGATAAGGAGGGTAATTAGCGCAATGTGTGTGGGGTAAAAAAACTAAAGAAACTGAAGTGTCTGCGTTTAGTACATGCCGCTCTCATGGTTGAAAATTTACGAGTGCACGCCATGCTATATAATTTTATTTCTGGCAAACGGTGGCTTATTCTTTTGTGTGAAAACGCCATCTCTCCTGGTGTAATTTAGCAGTATGTGCCACAGTATTTCACTCACGTGACTTTAACTGGAATTCCTGTTGAATTCGTAGACTGCAGCGAGGAAGCTGCATTTTATTGCCAAAATGATGCCTGAGGTAATGTAACATTTAGATGTAATATTAAGAATCATCCATTGGAAGAGGAAAGCAAACAAATAGCTGTTTCAAAGCATCAAAACTTATGTCAGGTGTAAAGGTCCCGTCCTCGAGGTGTTTCCTGATTATATGAGTACCTTTTTTTGGCCGATTGTTTTTGCTGTTGCTTGATTGATTTTTTCATTGTTTAATATTTTTATATCCCAGGGAACACCAAGACGTTGCTATGCTCACCTCTGCGAGATCGCCCTAGTTTTAACAACTCCAACCAGTCCGTTGTCAGTGCCTGCACCACCCCGTCGCCGTCAAAGGACCCCTGTCCGTCTGAATCAATCCTGTTGTGATGTAAGCCAGTGCCGAATATAATAAATGGAGCAAAAAAGATTTGGGTGCTCATATTGACTCTTCTTTCTGCCAACAAGACATAGGATCCTTTTCAATGAGTTACGTAACCCCGTGACCCTAGCAAGAACACAACAATATTATAATCCTATCCTGGTAAAAACGGTTGCACATTATTTCATAGCAAATCAGCTGTTCTTTTTGGATTTCAAACAAAAACTCATACGGCGGATAAAATAATACAATGAAATATTATACGCATTCCTGTCCTGTAGCTATCACTGAGACATGTACTCAAGACCACATGTCTTCACAATTTCCCCACTGTATCCCAAACCACACAGGGATCATTTGAGGATGCAAAAAACCAACGATCCTCGCTAATGTTGCCTATCATAAAGGGGCAACCATGCCGAACATAGAAATACGTGGTGCCCGGCCGCCTGTGAACATATTGCGCTAATATTTAGTACAGAGCGTTTTCTATTCATTCGCCATCGAATTGAGGATCGGCGTGAAAAATTCAATGACATTCGATTTTTTTGGTCCACCCTATTGTAGAGCTCACCAAGTGGACACGTGGAACGTGGAGTATAAGACTCCGCTACATAGTGAATACTAAACTACTACTAATTGAGTTGTCTATCTAGTTCACTCTGGTGGGATTCAGCGGGAAAAATGGGGAGCACGCTGTTCATAATAGACTTAACTGGGTGGATGTATATGCGAATCGCACCGATGGTAGATTTTAGATACCGCGTCACCACTCCATCAGCTTTGGCACTCTACCCGCGAGTCCTTGGGAAGTGTAACCGATCGATTTCACCCGGAAAATTGGTGGAGGAAGCTAATATTCCACTCCATGTGTATAAGATATATTTCCGGCATCCTCGGATAATGGAGGCTGGTTGGGAGGGCGATGATGATATGGTATATAAATTTCGAGTGGATTAATGGCGGTTGCCCTCGCTTCATCCGCTCCATATCTCTAAACGCGCTTGAGTATCCGTCTCTCTGCAAGAGCGGAGCACCTCCTCTCCATCTCCATCACTCCCACCCTCTTCGGTCACTCTCAAGTCTTCCCCTTTCCCTCTCTAGCACTCTCAATAGCATCTCTCTTCAGAAAGTATATTGTTGGCCCTTTTCATTAAGGCGTCATTTGTTCCGGTAGAGATATGAGGTCCTCGGAAGGTGAATGGTAGCAAAGAAGCAGGAAGGAAGGATGACAAAAGGTGTCTCCAAGGACATATAAAGAGATAAGAGATGAAGTTCGGTGAGAGGAGCGTACGGGAGGGAAGGGATTCTTGCAAGACGCCGGGGATGAAGGGAGGTGAGAAGAAAAAGTGAGGGTTTGGTGAGAGAGTGAGAGAAAACGTGGCAATGTTTGGAAAGGGTGGGAAAAAAAGGGACGCATAGTCTGTGGAGTGAAGGGCGGCTGGTCATTAGGAGGGGGCCGGGTGGAACATATCTCCCTTAGACGGGGTTTAGCGGGGGGAGGAGCAGAGAGGAAGAATGACGACGTTGGGTGCGATGAAAGGAGAGAGGACGCTGCAACAGCATCCAAGTGACGGCAGATGGAGCGGAGTCGGAGGGGTCGCCTCATCATCAGCGGAGGACAGCGGACAAGAATCGAGGAGGCCGTGTATTGGGTGGAGATGAGAAGTTGTTTAAGACGGGGGAGTGCCGAGGGAAGATGGCGCCAGACGACGGGTTGATGAACTTGGCCATCTCGTGCATCTTGGCACCGATGTCGGACTCCTCAACACGAGGTAGAAGAGCTTAGGATATTGGCATTCTGTCCGCTAAAGTTGATGATGATGACCCTGGGCTGAAACATTTAGAGGCGGGAAATTTTATCATTTAAGAACTTTAATGCAGGTATATAGACAATGTCAGTGGCACATAATATATACCCTAATTTCATTGCAAAGTCATATAAAAACAAATAAATGTCTTAATTAAACTATGAACTAAAGTTTTGAAGCAGAAACTATAAAGGATCAAACATACTAATTTTATTTGTTCCAAGCCTACTAGTTTTTATTGGCTCTATCATACATATGTATATTTTCTCTATTATTCATATGTATATGTTCTCAAATTAATTTACACTCTATGGGAAGGGTCCAATGTCTCTCCAGGTACCAGGTTCCGGTCTACATTTATTTTCTTAATAATCGAATATGCCTTAACAAAATAATTTTATTTCTACCCAATTTTTTATTTTCTAAAGCAGTTTTCTTATTTTTTGTTATTTTGGATCTTAATTTGTTTTTAAATTCATGGTCTTCTTTACCCCTGAATTAAGGTTTTTCTACCCCATATCGAAGCTTGTTCCAATCTGCTTCGTAATTCATTATTTTGAACAGACCGCATAGCAAGTTCCTTTTCCCTCTATGTCTCAAATCTTTCTACATTAAAATTTCGAGCTTTTACGTCATGGTTTAAGTCTCCTTTAACCTACTCAAAACAATTTGGCCATCTTTCTTTGAAGTTGGTCCACCTTCATGGTATGTCCCTCCTCCTTTGCGTTCCATACAATAGACAAGTAGTCCATAATAGGCCCTACCAGTAAAATGCCTGCCTTCCCATTTCGTGCTACTCTGCGTCATTTAGAATTCCTCATTGCTCAGTGCAGCACTTTAAAAGACTTCACAGCAACATTCTCTCCTAGTAGTCCTCACCAAAAATCCTTGGTTAAATTTATACCAAATTGTTAGCGAATTTCACTGCGAGTAATAGAATGTGTTCACACAACAGTGTCTAGCGCATGTTTCCTATTTGTAAGAGTAATGCGGCTACTCATACTAATCTCCAACTCATTGCTATTAATCCACTAGGACTGATTATGTATCGATGTCATTTCCGTGGGTCATCTAATTGCAATCCTGATTTGTTTATTTTTTGTTTTACAGTAGTCATACCCATAAAATTTACTTCTGAAATTAGTTAAAAATTGTTGACGTATATTATAAATAGTAATGGACCTAGAACGCTTCTACTTAGGACTTCCCATGTAACATCTACTACCCGTTAAAACGCTTCCTCTTCTTTTACTATATGCATCCTTACGGTTAGGAAATGTTCTACCGATATTTAGATAGGCCTAGGTTGCTGAAGGGGACGTCCATTATTGCCATTGGGTTCTAGCATAACTGATAATGTATTAGTCGCTGATGCATGAAACATTGTTTAAGGGGAAATGGCATGCAATAAAAACATGAAATAATGCTATTTCTAGACTACTATGCTTTAATTTGCAATCCACTCAAAATTAACTGTGTTTATATATTTACTCGGTCTGAGTGATTGATGAGAAGCTCGAAATTTAAGAAGATGAGGCTAACGTGAAAGCTAGGAGTGAATTACATAATAAATAACGGGATTAGCTCTCAATTCAGGACACATCTTGGAAAATGGAATCGTTGAGCAGGGGAGATGGGGAAATGATGTAAAAAATCGTATATGCATAAACAGGAATGTTAGAGAATGGGAAATGTAGATATGCCAGTGGTTTGGCTAAGAATTTAGACAAAAGATTATATTGAAAAAAATCATTAGAAACTATTAGTAAAATCAATTGAGAGAAACGCCTTGGAGGACGACTGATGGAATAATTCGAAAAATAGTCAAGTTTATGCATATAAAGCATTACAAAAGTGCTAAGCCGCAAGCCAAAAAGGAACTGAAAGGTTAGCTACGGATAATAATGGCTTGATAATAATGATGACCGTTATGGATGATTTTTTTTTATTAGACTGACACAGAAGAGTTTTCTCTGCTGCATCCTCATAGTCGAAGTATTCTTTTTTCTCGGAATAGTGAACGTGTATGCACCACCAGATCTTGACGGTTGAGTTGGAATGAGAATAGATTAAATTTAAGAAGGTCCATAGGAATTTAGAGGAATTTCAAATATGTAGATATAGTACGTATTTATCGCCTTTCAAGTATTACACATATGGATAATAATGAGAATCAATGTTTCAGATTATTGCTGCATATACAAATATTTTCCATTCACGAACATAACGAGGTCTTATAACATAAGGCAGAATGCTTCTAATGGCACTAGGGTAAAACCTATTTCCATAATTAATAATTGGATTGCGCCATCTTCAGAACTATTGATATTTCATGAATTCCAATATCGGAATTCCTTGTTGTATATTTTATCAATTAGTTCCAAAGTTGCGATTAATTATAAAAAAATAGAATCTCTCATCATTTAAATTTCAAAAGAGGCAGTGGGTTTAAATATAATACACGATCATAAGCGCTAATAACTAATAGCTCGTCTAAATCGCATATAAAATCCTAGGAATGCACTTCATCAACTATGAGAGCAGATGCATAAAAATTAAAATTTATTTATTTCAATGCGTCATTTGAATTGGTAGAAATCTCGTTTGTACTTGAATCTTATTGAATAGGTGCATTGACTCAGTTGATTTTCAAAATATCAATTGATTTTGAATGCAATGGTCTTTATTTCTTTGAGTGATAAAATTGTCCTTTGCCAAGCTAAAGTATAAATGAAGATTAGGTTAAATGTGGATATTATTTTAGTGGAGGAGCGTATTTTGCTCAAAACTATTGCTCCTAGATTTCTTTTCTCATTTTATCATTCAAAGACGCTTTGCTCCGTTTTACTGCTTTGGCTTTGACATTTTCACCGGTAACGCAGCAGCTTCTTCGTTTGAATTATCGCGACTTCTTCACCGGTAGCGGCTCCCGGATGCGGGAGTCCAATCCGCCTTCTAAGGTGTAACTGTTGCCTTTCCCTGTCCGCTTTGGGTACAGTGGACTAGTGATTCTAGAGATACTTTTGCTGCTATTGTTAATTGAAATATTTCAAAGACCTATTATAAATTAAATATAGTTTATTATTTTGATCGAATCCACTGGCTGAGGTTTCAATATTTCTACAACACTAACGTAGACAAGAATGGTAAAGGTGTCTTATCCATTCATTAGTTACATGATTAAAGAATGGAATAGATAGAACCATACATTACGATATCAGAGAAGAAATGCCATTAAAATGCGAAATCGGCCATATTCGAAGTATTAGTTTCGCAGTTGATACGCCAAAAACATAAACAATTGTTTTATAATTGCCTAGGTACCCTAAGGATTTATCTATATAAATTCAAAATTAAAATTAATGTCCATAATCACTGCATAACTCGTAAATTTTAAGTACAATTCGTGCACGGTAGTCATGTTGGGTTGATCAATTTTTGGGAAAATACAGGCTTCACTTTCACCCACCGAAAAGTCATCTACACTCTTCTTTAAATCTATGTTCAGAAACATACGAGGCCACCGTGGCATATCTTGACATAAATCCACCGTTGTTGGTTCCACACTCTTGGTTCATCCACTCTCGCGTGGATGATCTAGGGATTTGATCCAGGAGGGATGAATGCACCCCACACCCACCTGCTGTGTTAACTCCTGCGGCCTCATGTGGCTTCATTTATCACCCAAAGTGTTCAGTATACGGATGCAAATTCTTCCTCTCCGACCTCTTCTTACCATTGATGTTGAAAAACATTCCTTTTCTTCACCAACACCACACTCCTCGCCGTCTAAAGTCGAGCCAGAGAAACAGTCCTCCCTCCTTGATACATCCATAAAAATGCCGTCATTCAATTAAAACTTATTTTTTCCTCTCTTTTGCATAATTCTCCCATCTCTTATTCTTCTCACATGGAACCAAAGCAGTTGTAACAGACATTTTGAATGAATTTCTGCTCCCGCAAGGTATGTTAGACTTCATGCTGGTGGATGAAATTCCTTTATTATTTTTAGGAATACCTCCACCATAACAAAATAGTGTCCGCCTTGGCAGTGACTCGGTGACAATTCCAACATTACCAATTTGTATTTTGGAAGAACAGAGGAACAATGGAGGCCATACTCTGCCTGAGTAGTACTCCTTCTTCATCAGTGTCAGGTTCTAACTTATGTATTGGAACCAAACATATTTCATGACACAGCCTTTTTCATTGTGTACTTTACTTACGAAGTATTTTTAATTTATTTCGTATAATCATGTTAAATTGCGTAATTGTTCCATATTCTACACTTTAGTGTGTCTCCCGACTGCCTTATGGTCCTCGCTAAGCGGCCAGGATGGTTGTCAGGGATTGATCATGAAGTAAGACGTGTGAATTGCACGCACGGGGTGGATTCACCCCTTGTGATGCACCTATAGGGCAGCGTTTACAGTAATTCGTAGATTTTTTACCTCTGTAGAAGATTCACCCCTTGTGATACACCTATAGGGTAGCGTTTACAGTACTTCGTAGATTTTTTACCTCTATAGAAGTAGAACCTATCTTAGTCCCTTACATTTAACTATTCCTGGAGACAACCAACAACCCACACCCTTCGATTGTACAAATGCACGGACTAATATCTCCCCTTCTTCTAGGTTTTTCAACAGCCTGAGCTTTGATCAAGGGATATACGAGTAAAACCATATCTTAGGCGGGGAAATGAGAATCTGCCTCCCCTCTTTTAAAATAGACACCAGCTGAACAATTAACTTCTTTCGGAACCCGTTCCATATATTCCTCCCTCCCCTTTCGTATCACAAAACTCTTTTCCTTGAGCAGGAAATCCTTCCTCCCCGCTCCTTGGCCCCCTCGTCATGCCCCCACCCCCCCAACCTTCTTCCTCAAAATGAATTTTTCGTTCACTTTATGTGACAAAAACTTTTTTATTAGTTGACGCACGCGGGGAGAGGGTAGGGGTGGGGTGGACTATGCAGGGGGATTGGAGGAGAGGCCGGGGGAAGAAAGGTTTCCGAATGGTGTGGTGGGATGGGGATTTCTTCCTAGTTAAGACACGGACAGCTCCTTCCTGGCCCCTCCCCACCCCCAAACTTCCCCCTCCCCGCTCTCCCCACCCTTCTTCAATCTGTACTACAGGCCTTCCGCCTTTCAAACGTCACCTTCTGCTCCTTCCCTTCAAAATCCTTTTTACCAACAGTTTCACTCCCCACCCCCAAGGCGTTACTTTCTTTATGTATAGTACCAACATGTGAAAATTGTTTTATGCAGCATTCCACCAACTTACGAATTTTTATCCGCCGTATTTTCCTCTCGTTTACCCTTATAAACTGTAAGTAATATGATTACAACATTTCTCGGGTTTCATCCACGTCAGTTCGCAGGTTTCCGCTACGCAGGTTTCCGCAGGTTCGCAGGTTTCCGCAGGAACTAACTGTACGTAATATTTTTATGAACAAAAACTTTTTTCAAAATTGGGCGTTTCCAATAACGTTTTCCTCGACACTATGTAATTTTAATTGGTTTATGTATGTAAACGTATTTAAATTGGTTTATCTGAAAGAGTATTCCGCTGCGGATGTTTGATCTTTGTATACATGGCGTCATGTTCCAACTCTAAAGAATGAACTTAGTTGATTTTATACGAAATTAATTTTCCGTGTGTTTGCTTTCTTCATTTACACTCCATCCAGGTTTTCTATGACTTTGTAACAGATTATGTGATGTTACAGTTATGGCCTTAATAATGTAGTCATAAATTGGGTTCTGGTAGTATATAAAGAAGTGCAATACTTGCCAGTGAAAATAACCCTTATTTTAGCTTGATGTTTAAGAATACTTTAATAATAACTTTTCTAAGTTATTTTAGAATTTTCGAGCAATGACTTTTAGGAAATATGACCCGAAGGTTAGATAATATAAAGTTGTTGATTTAGATGGATCTATATATTTAATTATTCTATACATGTCTAAACCTTAGTAAAAAATATTTAAATAATAATTTGGCAGCAGAGAATATTAAGGTGAATATTGACTATTGCTTAGATGTTGTTAAACCATAACTGAGAGGTTAATTCCAATTATAATATTTTTAAAGATCCAACTTTTGAATTCTTCTCACCGTTAAATTCTGAAAAAAATTATATGCTGTGTAGTAAGATGCAATGCATTCCAATTAATATTGTAGTGATTTCATTTATTTAATTATTTACTGTACCCACAATTTTTATTTTCAGATTTACTGGTAAGGTTAAGGAAAAGAGATGAAATATATAATGAATTGAGCCATGCGTCCGACTGGGTTGATGAGAGGCAACATAATGGGAAAGCAACGTAATAGTTTTATCATTCCCAGGTGTTGCTTATTTTATACCTGTAGCTATCAGTATTTTCCGACACCTTTCCATTTATGAACACAATAACCACCGCGGCCTTCTGTGACTTCTAAGAAGCATACCCTCGTCTCATAAATCTTTTCTTTTGGCATAGATATGGTCTTGGATAAGTGGAACTCCAGCCTATTTTATCCAGGTTCCGGGTGATATTACTGGAAGTTTCGATGATGACGAAACAACCTTCTCCAGGGAAACACACTCACTTCCGCACGTCATGATTGCAGCCACTTGGGAAATCTCATCAACCCTCATAGAAATGTTTTCCGCTACTGTCGAGGCATACACGGTTTAAAATCATACTCTCTGCCAGCAATTACATATATATATATAAGTTGCAGTTTCCTTTTTCAATCAATGTGGAGGGCCCGCCTCGATGGAGATACCAGCTCCCGACCAGTCACCGAAGGTAAACATCGTTGGGCTGGGTTCGAATTGGGAGAGGTGATTCTCTAAATTGTCTAAGTGTTTTTGCCCCCGTCTGCAAGTGGCAGACAGAATATGCGAAATGTTCTTGGGCGTCGAAACACGAACGAAAATACTAATAATACTATCACTGTGGAAATTTCACCCAATTCCGTTTCGATTATTGCAAGCAGGGCGTTATGTAGGAAGTAAAAGTTTATTTACTTACTCTTACTCCTGTGGCCATGCAAATCCCAAGTGATTTTTGGCCTCGCCAACAAGTTGCCTCCACTGGTGTCTGTCTTCTGCCATCTCCAGATCCCCTCCTACTCTCCTTATATCCCCCTTCACCTGGTCACTCCATCTGAGCCTTGGTCTACCTAGTGGTCTCCTCCCTACTGGTTGTCCCGTCCACACTTTTTTCAGTAGCTGGTCCTGCCCTCTACTTTGCACATGTCCCAGCCATCTCAATCTTCTGCTTTTTACACAGTGCTACTATGTCAGGGTCCTTATATAGTGCTCTAAGTTCCCGATTCTTCCTTATTCTCCACACTCCGTTTTCTTCAACTGGTCCAAACACTTAACGTAATATTTAAAAGTGTTTTTAAAAATTCAAAATCTTCGATTAGAGTAAATGGTTTACAATTGTGAATTAATTGCGCAAACGACTTCCAAGGTTCAAGTATCATATCAATTTAAAAAGTTATTATTACGAGGAAAGTACATTTGGTATACATTTTTATTCTATGTATTCTCCAATGGGTAAAATTCACAATTTAATGTTTCATATCATAAAAGTGCAATATTGTCTATTTATTGGTAGTTTTGTTACTTAACAAACGTTGCAAACTAATCAGTTTTGTAAAAAAGTCCCTTAAGTCCTTATTTTAACTTTAATTCACTCAGACAAAGAAAAAAGTAATTTAAAATATCTGCATGTAAAGTTAATACTTAAATGGTAAAAATCACGCATCTGATTGGACGGAGTTCATAATTTGAATACAGGGCCATCTCTAAATTGATAATGTGCCGTACTTCTTCTTGGGGTCGATATAAAACTCGTCTAGACAATCACACACCCGAACGTAGGGTCGGGGATAACATGTATACATGGATTCAGCTTTCCTATATTGGCTCATTCAGTTCTTCTCCCCATACGAGACGTGTCTATAAATAAGCCGTAGCATTATCTGCGGTGAATCATGTGATAATTCTGCTCACCAATCATGTTTCCTCCCCAAAAAGACTTCATTTTCCCGCCGACCCCAATGCTCAAGGTGCACAAACGCCGGGTCACCAGTCTACAACCCCCTCTAAACTGTCCGTTATTCAGTACTTGGTCCTCTCGCTCGAACTTGTATGGATGAAATTTATTTATGCCCCCATGCCGCCTTCACCGTTTATCCCCCGTCCACCCGATGGCCATTCCTTCGAATGTTTCTCCAAAGTCTCGGCGGCAGCAGCTACCGATCGGGACGCAATTCGCATGACAAAGGGATTGTGCGAAGAGGCAGGGGAGATAAAAGGCGAGGTCGCTGCTGTAGCGAGAAATTTAAGAGGCGGCCGCAAGAGCAGCGCCGCGGCGGCCGACGACAGAACTCGGACGTGGGCGCGGCACCTAGTCGCTCGAAGCGCGGTCAAAACAAGTGAAGTTGAATATTATCCGTCAAGCGCGTCCCTAATCAAGTGAGCACTGACTCTGACCACTAAGATCCTTGCTCTAACCTTAGTGCGAGAAAATCAACGCCAAATCCAGCGGGAAAATTTCATTGAAATTTTAATATCAAGTTTTTATTGTGATGACTCTAAACCATGACATTATAGTATCATGACAGTAGGGTTTATAGAAAAAATACTATTCAATCTTTTACATATTCTATATTTCCCTAGTTGTAAATAGACGCTATCCGAAAATTTGCTCTTTCTCTATTTCGAGTCACTATAGAAATATATTAAATAAACTATCGGAAGGCCGACGCTCCCAGGGATGTACCTGTGAAACATATTTTTGTCATCATTGTTTTCTTAAAAATGTTTTCAGGATGCGTCATACATTAATGGTATGCCATAGGTCCATTCTGAGTTCAGGATTCAAACTCGAGAAATACTCATAACTAAATCATGTGAATATGAATATTGTCTTAAAAGGTCACTTGTTTTCCAAAACTTCTTCTCATTATGTTTTTCAATATTAATTAAAGAGAGGAAGCAGCTAGTACCATTTACGTACTAAATTTGCTGCAGTTTGTTGAGGTAATTTTGTTTACATTAAACAGCTCGTTTTTGCATTGGGAGTGTCACCTTCACCATTTAATTAGTAGTCAAATTTTTACCCAGTTTTTTCACAGTGGCAAACGCCGGACTTTGTAATGGCATGATTCCATGTATCTCGTTTTATAATAAAGTTCCATGATTATGAAAAATATAATTTGAAAAGAAAGTGATAAAAAAGGGATAATTATCGCTGAAAAAGGGATTCACAGTTAAAAATGGTGCTCATCATTTGATTTTTAATCCAATAGCGTAGCAACTAAGATGCAAAAAACCCATTAATATTGATGATATTTTTAATTGATTTTTTAATGGTGGTGTATTTTTTATAATTGGTAGATTTTAAAAGAGAGTGATTCCATCCTAATTATTAATTATCAATTCGAAGACTGGTTTGCAGCAGGTCTCCATTCCGCTTTCCTCTCTGCCATCCGTTTCATTCCTACATATTTATTTACATTGACGTCCTTCATGATTTCCTTGTTGTATTCCGTCTCCAGCTCTTCGTAGGACTTTTTCGCTATTGAATCTCTCAATCCATTGAGAGATTCAATATTATCTATCCTTAAGTATCACCACATCTCCATTGCTACCAATCTCCTTGAAGGTGATATAAGTCAGTGATCATTTAGCAGGTCGAAATTTCGTTCAAATGAAAACCTCATTACTTCATTCTGATTACTTGATCTCTTCAAATACGATATATAATTCTTGGTTGAAGCTTTTGCGGGTCATTGTAGCTGTATTGTAGCCCAACGAGCCACATGGAAGAAGTCTATGTACCCCTATACCGTTCATCTGTCTATGCAACTTCTTTCTATGTCACCTCTTGTGATATATGGAACCACTTACCCGAAGATATTAAAAAATGTAAGAATGCCAACAGGATTAAAAATGAATATTATAAAATTTTGTTTAATATGCGTTAATGGATTTGCTACTTCGTGTAACACCTATGATCAATTATTTATAGTGTTTTTTTCTTGATGTCTCTGCTTATTGCATTCCAATAGTATTGTAATATTGTAACAAAACGCTGTCCCATTTCAATTGAATATTGTTTTCTGCAACACCTATGAGGTGTATTTTTTCATTACTTTTTCATTTTCTTGTATTTACTATTCAAATTCTATGGCAATAATGCTAAATGTGTATTATTAATTTTGTATCACCTATGTATTCAATGATATGATATATTCCTTGTAATTGAGGGTCTGACTCTAAATTATGTACACCAATTATGTTCCTAAGGGACATTTTGTCCCGGAATAATAAATCTCATTTCTATTCTATTCTAAGATAAAGTGACCAGAAACGGCCACGAAACTTCGGGTAAAAACACACCTGAATAAGTGCGCGGGGTACACCCGAACATAAAGAGCAATGCAACGATACATAATATTTCCTATAAAAACGCACTTGGTGGATGTAGTACACAAAAAATATAGTTTTGAAAACACAGATACACGAGAATACATTGAAAAGGCACTAAAAAAAAAACTATGGACGTTTCGGTGGTCATGCCTCCACCTTTGGCAGCAAGAAACACTTGAGTAGAAGTGATAAAAAATATGTATTGCTCGCTCATATGCAGAAAATACAATGTTCCTCAGTTATGCACAGACATTTTATCTTGCAAGCAACTTGCTCTAGGTATGCCTGGGAAACGTATGACTATCTTGCATACACGTCGAAACTCTAAAAACTTCTTTACTGTCGTTATGTATTTTACGTTCACGCGCTGTACGAGTCAACACGTTCGCTTGATGAGGGGTTAAGCAAACTCATGAACGACACGTGAAACGACACGGTAAAACGCCAGATGACGTTATATATCTTTGATACTAACTCCAGGGCATTTTCAATAAACCTGTATGGTTCGAATTTTCAAGGAATGTTTCTAATCACCCATTAAGTCGCGAAAATATGGAAAAATCTGAGAATGTCTCCATATTTCGAGCATAGACTGAACTTTGTTCTTCAATGTGATTAAATGGGAGAAACGAACATTTTCCTTGTTTTTTTCATTTCATTCAAAATAATTTTTCTTTCCCTCGTTAAAATATGAAAAAATACACCTACGATGGCGAGACTTAGACTCACATTTGCCTAAAAGATTGTTTTTATTTTCTTGAGTTTTACGTTTCCTTAGTGATATATTAATTGCGAAACTTTTGTTAATGGTTATATTTTTTGCGTTCTTTCTCTCTCTTCCATGTTTAGAACTATGGCAACGAACATTTTTTGCTTCGAATGCACATATCTTTTTATAAAATAGCATTGCGTATTTCTAAGATTGATATGTTTGAGGAACAGATGTTAGAACAGTTTTATGAGCTTAATTTAGATTAAAGAATTCAAAAAGATATGGTATTTTTTCACAGATTTTTATTTCAAGTCGACCGGTTTCGTCGCATAGGCGACATCATCAGGTACATGAATATGGCAAGTGGCAGAATATATACAATGACGTGTCGTGACGTCGTGAATGGTTACGAAGAAAGTGTCATTAGTAAAATGATCGAGAAAAAACGCTCCCTCAGAGCTCAGAAACTCATTTTTTAATCATCCGTCCTGAGTGAAAAGAAAAAACGATGGTGCAAACTAAGTTACTACGGACAGATTACACAGTCAATTGCCAACTTTTTTCCAAAGACTGAATTCAAAATCGCATATTACAACAAGTGTAACTTGAGGGCTGTGTTAAACAAAACCAAGGACAATATTGACATTAATGATAGAAGTGGTATTTATAAGCTCAAATGTGGTGACTGTGAAATATGTTACGTTGGCCAGACTGGGCGGTCGTTCAGAGTGAGAGCAGACGAACTCTCCATTTTGATGACATCTGTAGTGTAGTGTTGCGTGCTTGTGAGGCTTCGCCTCGTGACAAGCATTAGCGATTTGTGCTGATGCATAATTAGTCGTAGTTACACTAACTTTAGGATATAGTGTGATTTATGTTGGTGATTACTCACCCCCTGCCACACACCCCTGAGGTGGCTTGCAGGGTATTTTGTAGATGTAGATGTAGATGAAGACATCTACGAAACGGTGAGTTAAACAGATCCCATTTTGCCAAGCATCTATGGGAAAGTGACCACAAGAGCGACTTTGTCCCGGAGATTCTTCACCTTGAGAAAAAGGGAAGAAGAATGGACTGTTTGGAGGAGCTGGAGATTAGGAGCAATTAAAGGCAGGAAAAATTGCTAACGAAAACATTTTTGTGAGCCATTCCCCCCTCTTGGATATTCCCGTGACTCTCAATACCTGACGCCCCAACCCCCGCTGTGAACAGCGTACCTGACCAAGCGTCCACTTAGCCTACATCCACCACCACCCCCCTCCCATCGAGTCATCCACGTTCCCTCACACACCAACCCCCACCCCTTACCACTGCCTCTTCCAAACCCCTCCCCCCCACCCTATCCCTCCTCTCCCCCCACCCTCTTAAAAATTGTATATATTCTGCCACTTGCCATATTCATGTACCTGATGATGTCACCTATGCGACGAAACCGGTCGACTTGAAATAAAAATCTGTGAAAAAATACCATATCTTTTTGAATTCTTTAGAATGGATTTTCACAAAGTTAAGCCTGAAACCATCGAGTTTATTAATTTAGATTAATTGTTTTTTAGTGTATTTTAAGCGATAACTTTTCTTTTTTACCGTAGATTCGGGCTCAATACAGTGCTTTTTAAATGAAAAGACAATTTTTTTTATTTCCTGTGATTACTATAAACAATTTAATGAGAGTTCCACTCCTGCCATGCGTCCACACATCCCAATAGGTGACAACTTTGATAAATTTCTCAGAACATGTCTCTAGGGAAGTAAAGTCGCAACTTTATAAAAAGTTCATTAGATTTCCCGAATTCCGACCACTCTCTGCCGAACTCAACTTAGGACCGAAATACGACCGCCCTCCCACGAATCAAAAATAGCGGATCACCGGAAGCGGATATATTCCACCCTCGTCCGTGACTCGGGGCACTCGTGACCCTCTCGCATGCCCCATCCCTGACCTGCTCTTCCTCACTCCAATCCCCGCACGACATTTCCTCTCCTTCCACTCCGCTCACAGAGGAGTCCACCCACTCCAAACTCCCAGTGTTCCTTCTCCTCTCACTTCCCCGTTATTTTGCTAGAAGTATAATTCATTCCCATTTCTATTGCCCCAGTTATATTTGTAGGCTTGAATGATGGTTATCACGGTGGCTCGGACCATGCTGCGTACACATGATTTCCATTTTACCGTAGTAGAAATACAGGAGTACGATCACGGTTTTCCATAACGCGCGCGCTCGATCTATCGTTATTTTTCATTACTACTCTTGAGAGCAAAAATATGATCGTCACCCTACCAATTTTTCAGGAGTTAATCACTGTCATTAATTTAACACTCGGAGTCCCAGTGGGAGTCAAAATGACTCCTTGAGGTTTTAAGATTGGTGTATCTTCGATAAAGTGATACATTAGAATATTTCCCTTTGTGACTTTTTAACATTTTGTGATTAGTTTTGGCTGTCTGATATACACAGACATTCATTCATAACCTGTTTAAATATTTCATGATTTACCTCTAAGTTACAATAGAGTCATAGTAACACCTTGCACCTTGGAGTGAGTTTAAGCAGTGTAATTTCCTTATGCAAGTTGCTTCCTTGTATCAGAGTTTTAGTTTCAATCTCAAAAATGCTATTAGAATGTTATCGTTATTTTTTTGTTAAATAACAGCCCAGGTGGTGCCCATCTGGCGGGTGACATGTTCTCTCTTGCTACACGGCGAGTCATTTTCCTACATTGTAAGGGAGGATGGGGAGGAGGAATCAGAGATGAATGATAAGCGAAGATTTCATCCCCGACAGCAGCTCATTAAGCGACTCAGAACCAACTGCGAGAAGATTCCAGGATAAAAAAGATTCGAATTATGGCGTGTTATATTTATTTATTTTTGATTGAAGCTAGTATTGCGTACCTGCAATGATTTTGGTCAAAAAAAATTGTTTGCTCTAATGTTTTCAATTCACGATTTTACCAGGTTGAGTGAATGGGAGACGTATTCGGGCTCGAGGAGGGTGAGAATCCAGAACTGGTACAAGAAATATATCCCAGCAGCGGTAACTGAGCGTGATCGGCGCAGCAGACGAAACTCGGTCAATCCATCTCAACGTGTGATTACTCGCAAATGCAAATGCTCACAATAGTAAAATGTTGGGGTTCAAATTTCTGGTAGACGCGCGAACCAAAACGTCTTGAAGGAAATTCCTGTACCTAAAAGTTATGCTAGGAGAACTGTGGCTCCTGGTAATGCGGTGAGTGCGTGGTATCTGCTTTTTGATTATGTTATGCTGAAACACTTGGAGAAATGCACGGATAGTGAGCGAGCTAAAAAATAATGATTGGAGCCATAGTATTGAGGAGCTTGAAGCTATTGGTATGATATATGGTCGCGGGGTTATTGGTAGGCGTGGTATATCACAAAGTTATCTGTGGAATAATTCTTGTGGTGTCTTCTTTTGTAAAAAAGCAATATTCCGGATTCCTTTATTAGATGTTCTGAAATATTTACGTTTTGATGAAAAATCAACTCGTTCAGAAAGGCTAAAAATGGACAAGTTTGATCTATTCTTGGTAATTTGGAATCTATTTATGAACAACTGCATTGCTTGTTATTGTCCTGGTCCTTACATAACAGTTGATGAAAAACTATTACCAAGCAAACCTCAATGCCCATTTACTCAATTTATGGCTAAGAAACCAGTTAAGTATGGCCAAAAAATACTGGGTAGCAGAGAGAAAATACGTCATAAATGGCTTTCCTTATTTGGGAAAGGACGACATTCGTCCATAAGATGAGCGAGTGTCTGATTACGTAGTAATGAAGCTATTGGAACCACCCTTAGGTAAAGGAAGGAATGTGACTACGAACAATTACTTTACCCATTTTCAACTTGCAAAAACATTGTTGGGACCATGTATAAGATAAGGAGGGAGGTTCCTGCATCTATGAAGACGATGAAGGAGGATTTGCACAAAACTATAGTCCATAAGCACGAAAAAATCACTCTGACCATTTATTAAGGAAAGTTAAAGAAACATCTTACTACTTTGAGCTCTCTACATCCCAGTGTGGATGTTGCAAATAATGTAATAAAACTCCGGAAACTGTAACATTTTACAATGACACAGAATATGGAGTTGATATAGTGGATAAAATGACAAGATGGTACATATTGAAATCTTGCACTCGGCGCTGGCCATTACACTATTTTCAAAACACACTTGATCATGCTGCCGAAAATGCCTGTGTAATTTATAAAGCAGTACCTCGGGAAACAATCTCTATTAAAACATTTCTCCAGCAACTATCCGAGGAAAAAATAGCTAAAAACTTGGTAAAGAGAGTTAGAATAGAAATAGAATTTATTGAGGAAGATACATATCCAACATTAAAGAAAACTGAGTATTGTCAAATTAAGAAAAATTGCAAGAAAATCGGACCTTTGGCCTTTGCGAGGCATACAAGAGAAGTCTATGTACATAAACAATTCTGTACTTTTATGCAAACTGTAGTCATAAATAGAAATTTAAAAATTTCATCAGTCAAATAAATATATACACTTTGAATCAAACTGTTTTACCAAGACATTGTTTCCATCATTTATATTTCCACTTTTAACCTGAAAGAATTCTTGATATGAAATTTTTCTGAGATATTTGTTAAAAAAATTATTGATCTGGTCTGAATGTTGTTCAGTAAATATGATGGTTCTCCAAGTACATGCCCATGTATTTAATCCCTGGAAAACTCTTTTATAATCCCAATAAGGCACACCTCTTATTTGCATAGCATATTTTATCGGACAGTGAACCTAAAGGTAAAAAAAATCATCTATGGAGTCAAAATGACTCCATTGGGTTACTTTAGGTGTACGGCAGTCCGGGTCTCCGAGTGTTAAATCACTATTTTCAATAGATATCCCTTAAATGAATCATCCTTAAGACAGAAACTAAGAGCATTGCCCTGCTACATTGGTTTCCATTTAAAAAACGATAACAAAAATGCAAGAGAAGGTGAATCTCAACCCAGTTGACCTCAGGTATAGACTATGGCATCACTAATAAATCATTTAGGCGACGTACGCGCCTTAAGAAGTACTGGAGTTACCATTGACTTATGGAGAAAGTGGAATGTGATACATTAGCAATTGAAGAAGAAAATGGAGGCTTCGTTATCTTAAAACTCAGTGACTACAATAAATTAATTAACCCTTGCATGCATTTACTGCCATATCCTATCATAAATACTTGCGAATTATTTTAGCAGTAAGACTTATGTAATTCACGTTTCATATGTGTTTAGAATGATAATTCCATCAATGCTTCCTCCTCGGTGGTATATACGTCCGAAATAACTTCAATTTCCTTTTCAGTGTAGTACACACTATCTACTTGACCATCCATTTTCTAACACTTGTTCCAAACAACTTCCATTCGCTCTCATTTCAAATGCTTGAATTCACATGGCAAAATTAATTTTACCGTCCGATTTACCACCTTATTGTAGCGAAGGAGTCATCCAGAGCCTTGGCAACGGTGGCTATTGACGGGAGAGATAATAAAAAAGAGAGGATTCGGGGAACGATGTGTTTGTGAACAACTTTAATGTGACTGTGTGAGCATATTTAGGGAAATAAAGGTATTTCAAGTGTTACGGAAATAAGAACAGTTGTTTTTGCACCCACGCAAGTAACAGTATGTTGGAGTTTTTGAAGGGTGGGTTTTAGTAGCTTGCTTTTTGGTAGTAACTAGTTAGTACGTAGTACGTATGGATGAAATGGCCGGTGACCCGTGGAGTGCCAAGGACAGTGTGTTTTCCAAAATGCTCATTGTCTTTCATTTTTTCCAAAGGGTGGAGCGGAAGGGAAAATCCGGAAATAAAAATGCTAAGTGATTCAAGGTCCGTCATTATTTCTCCACAGAGAGCATATAATGGTTTACATGTCCGCTCAAGTGTTACGGAAATTGGAAGTATTGTTTTTGCACCCACGCACGTAAAAACTGGTGTCAGGTGTGGGGTCAATTAGTAAATGTAAGTGGGTTTTTTTAGTGTTCGCCACGAATTATTTTCATGTGAGGTACGAGCATGTCTTCTAGAGTAGCGATGTTAAGTGAGTTGAAAGTGATGGATTTGAAGCGAAAGTTGGTGGAACGTGACATGGAGACGAAATCGGTACTTCAACTGCGACTTCGTGAGGCACATCAGGCCGAAGGTGTGGACCCCAAAGATTTCCTCTTCAAGATAGAAATCGGAGCGCGCGAATTCACGTAGGTCCTCAGAGTATTTAGAGAAGTGCTTTCCGAAAATTCCAGAACTATGAAAGAACTTGTCAATAATTTCCGAACGATCAAAGAAGAATTGCTGGAGAAGATCTTCGAAATAAAAGGTGAGTTGAGAGACGACGTCAGTGAATTAAAAAGCGAGCTAAAAAATTACGTCAGCGGAGTAAAAGGTGAGCTGAAAGCTGATGTCAACGAAGTGAAGGAACAATTAAAATACGTCACTTCGGAGGTACAAGACGTGAAGGAGAGGTTAAAGAATGTAAAAGAGGACATAAAAATGGTAGAAGTCGACGTAGGGAAGCGTATTGAAGATCGTCTGAAAATCCTCGCACAAGATTTGACACAAACTAGCACCGTAGGACTATTGTCAGGACTAGTTCCTAGTGTCAAGGCCGTGCGTGTGAAACCACCTAAATACGACAGCAAGACTACTCGAAACCATTTGAAGCCGCGGCCAACTCCAACGGGTGGACTAAGGAAGACAGAGCTATGGGCTTGATTTTGGCTCTGCGAAGTGACGCTTTGAATATTCTCCAAGCAATGCCTGACCACGAACACACGAACTACGCCTCTGCACCCCCAATCGGATGGCATGGTCGAGCGTATGAACAGGACGATCGGTCGACACCTCTCCAAGGTGGTCTCGGAGAACCAGCGCGATTGGGATGAATATCTGCCACTATTCCTTCTGGCATATAGATCTTCGGTCCATGAAACTACAAGACAGACCCCAGTTGCATCCTCTTTGGGAGAGAATTACGCCTGTCATGTGACCTGAGGTTTGGCAGCAAACCTGGCGAAGAGCTTATAGCGGGAGAGGATTATGTTAGTCGTTTGAGGGAGAAGATGGACCAAATCCATGATCTAGTCCGTAGAAATATGGAGGAAGCCAGTGACAGAATGAAGAAGAACTACGATGCTCGAGCGCAAGAGGGAGGTTTCCAGGCTAAAGACCAAGTATGGTTCCACAACCCCAAGAGTCGGGGCACAGTGGGCTGAAATCAAGAAAAGCTGGCCAAAAATCCAATTTTCGCCTTTTTTATTTAGAACCGGGAATGAAATATCCAAGTTTTAGAAGGTCCATGTGATGTAAAACTGAAGTTTATTTTTTTTCAAAAGTATACATCAAATTATTACAGCCCGCCAAAAATTAATAAAAATCAATTAAATCTGGAATTCGCAATTTTTACGAAATGTTTCAAAGTTTGTTTCCCAGGCAATGGGATATCATAACGAATTAGACAATTTTTAGAATATATTATTATAGTGTTACTCTTCTAGATATTAGAGAGCTAAATGTTTAGTGGTCAACCCTTTCTTTAATTACTTTATTTTTTGTTTAAAATATCACTGTTTTTTGATAATTTTTTACCTGTTGCTAGGATAAAAGTACTTATCGCCGCTTGCCGCTCCTGAGATTTAAAAACCAGGAGCTAGATTGAAGTCTATATTATTAGACGGAAAAGAAATATCTTGCATCTACTCGCACCCCTTCTTTTTTTTCGCGGTAAAGCAAAATGATGTCGGGCGGGTCTCGCGCCCCTTGACGCACCACACGCGTGGTAGGCACTCAGGAACTTAGCGTTAAATGCGTAGTAGTCTGTTTGATAGGCTGGATTTTCCCTAAATCTTGAGTGCACTGTCCTTACCACTTATTCTTTGCGCTGTCTTCATGGCATGTACTCTCTTCTAATGCTTTTACCCTTGTGTTTAATCCCGCAGCGCGTGCGGGCGGCAATAAACCTAACGGTCCGCGCACTCCCCATGCCCTTTGTCCGCGGCGGCTACTCCCTTATGAACCTAGATTTGTTCTTTCACTTTCAACACGTGCATGTTACCATTCTGCAGACTGTGATTTTCCAAAATATACCCTCTATGCGATTGGCTGGAGTGTTCCGTTCATTTGTGGCCGAGTGCTTGACATCAGCCTCCCTTCAGTATTCATTGTCGAGGTTTGTGCTGAAGGACGTTCTCAGTGTCATTGCCCAGCTATGGATTCAACGAAAGTGACTCGCCAAGATTTACATAGGAAATACATGAGGTCTTGGAAAAAAGAGGAGTGTCCATGGATCAGAAGAAATCGTTCCTGCTAGAGATTTTACACAAGAAACTTAATTTGGAAGGAGACGGGAAATTAAAAACTTTGCTTGTAGCGGAGGAGTCATCCAGAGCCTTGGCAACGGTGGCTATTGACGGGAGAGAAGATAAACAAGAGAGGATTCGGGGAATGATGTATTTGTGAACACCTTTAATGTGACTGTGTGAACATATTTAGGGAAATAAAGGTATTTAAAGTGTTACGGAAACAAGAAGAGTTGTTTTTGCACCCACGCACGTAACTTTATGAAGCTAGTAATGTAAATGAAGCAATCCCTGTTTGGTGATTTATGTCGATGAGGTGGAGGTGGAAAGGGCTAGCGGTAGACCTGAGGGGTAAAACATTGTAGGGGTGGGCGCAAAGGGGGTTTCTGAGGGCGGGAAGTTCCGGGAGCCACAAAGTGGTGAAGGGTTGGACGGAGGATAGTGAAGGGAAGCCTTTGCCAGGGGTATGTTATTAGCGGGGAGAGCCCTGCGGTACTTCTTCTGTGTGAGAAGCATTGGGAGTTAGGGTGGATCGAAAAACATTTTTTTCTAAAGTCAAAATCCTGCTCCATTCAACAGTTTGTACGTTGAATTATTTATAAATATTTGATAAATTGCTGAATATCCTTCGTTTCCGCATATCGCTTGAATCATTAGATATGCTATTATTATAAACCATGACGTAACCAAAAAAATGAGTTCCGGAGGATTCAAATAGCTAATGTAAACATGATAGTGTTATTGAATGCATTAAATGGTTTAACAACTGACTTGGGAATTGATTTTGAGAAAAACTGCCAATGGAGTATTACGCTTTTGAAAAGGAATGCCGTGATAAAAAATGGAACTGATAACAGCAACTCCTTGAGACCACGTAAAGCAATGATAAGATTGTAATAAGAATCCAAAGGTTATGTGGTTCAGATCTCGCCCAGTGGGAGTGAAGGGCAGCTGGCTGGGAAGAGTCGTGTTTCTTCATAAAAAATATCCACACTCCCTCTCATTGCAGGGCTGTGTGGGGTTGAGATGTGAATTTGAAGGGTTTTAGGGGTGTAGGGTCGAGGAGAGACTCTCCTCTGAAGAGTGGGGAGGGAGGGGTTTGGAACGGCGAGACTTGTAATGAAGACGTATTCTCTCTTGCTCATTTCTCGTCCGGAATGACTTCTTCCGAGTCGAAAGAACGAGGAAAGAAACCGGGGCAAAAAACTTTATCTGCCACTGAAGGCGAATTCGTTTCAAGATATGCATGGGACTTATCCGCAAGCGAATGTCTTCCACTTCCAGTCTTCAATGAATAATTAGTAGTCCGGTCACGGGGAGCAGAAAAGACTAATTTATCACATAAAAACTTTCTGAAATGATTGTTCGATCGATGGAACAATGATATAAAAGTTCAATGGAATTGAAGTATTTTTTGTGTCGGCATCAGGTGGTACTTTTCCATTACATATGTCCAACAGCTGTTTTGAAAATATGGTTAACACATTGCGCTCATTCACGCGCATATTGGTCGTTAACGTGAGTTTCTGTCATGTCTCCAAAGTTGCAATGCTTTGAAGCAAGCGTTGTGTTCATCAGCTGGTGTTGAATTTGGCATTACTGATCTGTTCCACTCGTGAGCATGCAACATATAATTGACTACGCGAAAAGCATGGATTTTCCGGATTTAATCCACGCACTAGAAGCGATCGACCCTTGTTGATGTCATTGAGAAGGCAAGGCGAACGGGGAACTGTAGTCGTTTAACTACAATTGTCAAATTAGTCACTGAACCTGGCATTTAAAGTTTGCAGGAGTGAATTGCCTTTAATAAAATCGCTATTAAATGGGTATTCATGCCCGGTTGCCAAGGATATATCTATTGTTGAAAAGGAAGAAAAATTGACGAATTTTGAGATAAAAACGCAGTACCTGGACAAAAACGAAGCGTATAAGAAAATTGAATGAAATACATAAATACTACATTCTTTTATGCGTTCTATGATGCAAATCTCCATCCAATATCTTGAGTGCATGTAATTTAAAAAAGCAAATGAAGAAACACCTGCACCGAATTCAATGCATTTCTTATGGGTGTCAATGTTAACAATATTGGGGTAAAAACATCCCCAAAATTTGCCACCAACCAAACTAAATTTACTACCAAATCACACAAACAGAGTATCCACCTTAATGCACCAAACCTCATTTCTCTATCTCAAAACTTGAGAGAGATATAAACAAAATGGATACAGAATGACCGACTGACTTACTGACACGCTGCAAAATTAATATATATAGACAACTGTCTGAAAATTGTGCATTCGTAGATGAATATCCTTTTATTAAATAAATATTTATTTCACAAAACCTTTTTCAAATAAAAAATATGTATAAAAATCACATCCATACAGACACATACATGTACGCATATATGTAAAGATGTAAGACTCTTTTGCACAACTTACACATATGGTTATTTTTTCAGCACAGTTTCCACAAACAATTCTATTACATTGAGGACATAAATTGGCAGATTTGCTGTTTCAATTTTTCAAAATTTGGCAGTTTTATTTTTTGACCCTATGCGGTAGTAGCGTGCAATTCCCGGGAAGATGAGGGTGTCGTTTCAATTTAAATTCCAACCACTTCTACCAGTTTTTTTCATTCATTCTACTTATTTTGCTATACGTCACTTCTACCTAGCTATTTTTTAATTTCATATTCGTCACTTCTGCTATCCCACATTCCTTTCCGGAAAAACTCCCCGCTCCTAGGAGTACGTGAACGACGCTTGCCGCCAGCCACAACGGAAGGGATCTAGTACATGGCCACCTGCGGCAATAGGAGCCGACGACACAAAGAAAGCATACGGAAGGTTTGGCGAGTTTTTCGGCGTCGGAAAATGTACCCACTAATCCTAGGAAGGACAAAAGCAATAGGCTTTTCTGCTCTCATAAGAGCCAAAACTCTTTCCTCCTCTCTTTTGCATCCCACGGAGTTATTTCTCTAAAGCTAATGAATAGGGGATTCGGAAATGATTTTACAACTTGAGCACGACGCATCCTCCACACGGCTTTCAGAAGTAGTGTGCCGAAAATTCGGCGACAAAAGAGGCCTGGGCGATCGTTCGTATCTCTAGTGAGAGTTAAAAACAATTTGTCGAGCAATGGTTAGGACTATCCTTTTCCATTGTCGCATCACTGACCGCTCGCTGTAACCTCACCTCCTGGGAATGGAAGCAATGCTGATCACTTTCATATCATCTAGCTGTCATATTTTACGCTACATATTTTAATAATTGCACAACGGCAGAATGAAAGTGACATCTTTTCTATCCTATTCTTCTGGCGATTTCAATTGAAAGTCAAATTCAAAGACGATTTGAAAGTGAAAATAAATTTCCATAATTTTGGTAAGGCGATACCAGGAGAGCTCTGCTATCGACAAATGACATTCAAATGAAATATAAAGGCTTCAAGTACTGATCCAAATGTGCAATGAATTTTTTTCGGTGGTGTAAATAAATATCAGTGATGTATAGGAGTAGAAAATGATGAGAAAACTTTACTCCAATACAGAAAGAAGTAATGGGTCAAAATGACCCATAGCCGTCCTTCTAGGTATAATATCAATTTAAAAAATTAAGCAGCAAAAATTACGAAATTTTCTTTCTATATTAGTAAAATATAAGTATAAATGCTCAGTCACAAAATTTAAAAAGAATCTAATCACAAATGAGTAGTTAAATTTGATTTTGAATACGTGTTATGGGTCAAAATGACTCATCCCGTTCTTCTAGTGTCCAAACGCAATTTACCATCTGCCTGCTGTTTATGACACATCTCAATGTGATTTCTGCTGCGGAGAACTTACCACCGCTGGCTGAATGCTTCAACATGGTTAAAAAAACGACCCTGCATCCTAACGAGGCCTCTTTTGGTAAAATCCCAATCATTAGGCGTGAACGACCTTGGTTGCAAAGCGAGAAAAACGGCTTTGAGACGCAAGGTTTAGTGCTTGATACAGTCAGAAGGGAGTAGGATTTCTGAACTGAACGCAGCAGAGAGGCATGCCAACGTGTTGAAGGAGGGCAAGGGAATCATACTTGCAGGTTGAAGGGGAGTGGGTGGCATTCGGGGAGGGAGGAAGGACTACATGAATGAGGAGCAAGGTGATGGCGAGCAATTAATGAGAGAAACATCAAAGTTTCATGAACACAGCCCTGCCATTTCTGTCCGTGAGTTCTCCCATGCAGCAACTCCTTTCCCATTACTACTACGTATATCTCTCTTTTATAACACTGAAGGAATATCGCAGGTTATCCCATCCGTCTTCTCTGTGTTCCTACCTTCAACTCCCGGCTAAGTGCTTCAATAATCTTCCCTCCGCTTCCCTTTTAAGGGCAGGCGATCTTTATAGCAAACACGCCAGCGTAAATCGGTTGACATCACTCCAGCCTTAGAGATTGAGAGAATGTCGCTCAGAGAATGGGGCATATTTTAGCGACATCTAGTTCTCACCTTCAGACTCTTGTCGGGTTGTGATATTTATCATCACTTTTACATAATATGATATTTATTATTTCAGGAGTTTGGCATAAGTATCTCGTTCTTTTTCCTTCTATGGCTGACGGAGTACTTTTGGTTAACGGATACAACAATGGTAAGTGAAACAAATGGTAAATTATACCAACTTTGGATGCAAATTTCCTAAAAATATAAGCTGTTTTGAATGGGATAAATTACGGATGTGCACTCCAGAGGGAGAATACTGAAGGAAATCAGGAATTTATAACACTTAGATTTTGTTAAAAATAAACTGTGTAGTTAGTATGTTTTTTCAACTACTCGTAAAATATAATCAATTACTCAACATTTTAGTTATTATGTTTACAGAATTGCTAGAAACTGTCTGTTGTGAAGGCGTGTACACCGCGCGACATAAAAAAATTAATCAAGTATTGACATGTGTGGACATATTTATTGGATTACTGAGAATGTTTGACATTTATAACTATACTTTTGCGCCATTAATATTACAATATTTACTCCATACTTCTTACAGACGCTGGAATTCAAAAAAATAAAATTCGAATATGGTCTCCATTATGACTAGGGAAAAATCTCGCTCAAACTACCGGCTAAAATTCACAGAAATGGACGAAAAAATGCAAAATGAGAGGAAGGCTAGGCTTATGAGGAAACGAAGATCAAAATCCAGCTTTGTCGTGTGGGCATTTTATATAAGGTTGAGACTCAGACTTTTTAAAGTTTCGAATTCAATTAGCTATTAGATATCGAATATTAAAAATTCTCCCGTACATTTAGAAACTACACTACGCTAGATAATGAAGCGTAACAAGAATTTGTCTGTTTCAACGAAAATGGCAATTAATTCATCAAATTCCTTCATCTAGTATAGCATTTACGTGTGAAATAAACAGACATTTACCTGGGGTATGGACGGAGGAGTGTTAAGGGGAAGAGGAGCAAGGATAAAGAAATATGACTGAAGTCATGAGTTTCATGAGGCATAAAGAAGGAGACAACAAGGACGCTGAATTTTTTTTTAGGATGAGGCATGTAAGTAAGGGTTGAGAGGCTGTGGTGATGCTGAGGATAGATGAGCGGTGGTAATGCAATGCATTCAGAGGACAAATGAGGAGATCTTGCGCTCTGCTTGCTCCCTGAAGCCTCAGCTTAACCACTATATCCCAAATGGTTCGACGCTGGATGCAGAGGGTGCGGTTTAGGGAATGGAAGGGATGGAGATGGGGTAACGGCGTGGATAGGGCACGGTATGGAGGAATCGTCCCAGTTAAAGGGAATCCAACTTAAAATGGCTATATTGCCATTTTATTATATATTTTCGTTTTCACATTTACTTTTGAGTTTTCGGGGAGTTCAACCTTTAAATGACTTCAGTCAGTTTATTCAAATTCTGGATTCTAAAGGATAAACGTGTCCTCTGGTTGATTTAAATCACAAAACCCTACCTTCCCCAGCTATTTTTGGCAAATTAAACTTGAAATTATATTATTTCGATGACAAGAATAGGTGAAGCATGGGATAAATAATATTTCTCTAAATAATACAAATACAATTACTCCAAAACAGTTTTTATAAAGTACCCCAGAAAATTGAATGCTAGTTAAATATAGACGCCAATCCAATTTATTCTATGGGTAATTAGGAAACAATTGCAGGAACTGAAGTCAACATGTGCTAGTTCATTGGAAATGACCCTGCAGTTGGACCGTATGAAAAAAGTATTGCGAAAAAGTATAATCACCGAACATTTTCCATGTTTTGTGTGTTTGTTCTTCTTCTTTCCTATTAGGTAAGGATCCTACATCGCTATTTTAATTAGTAAAAGCGAAAAATTGGGATTCAATATTTGTTTTGATTCTCACATTCGCGACGTAACCTTCCTAAAGTAAAAAAAGAACTGGCTCAAAAGAACATGGTTGCTGCGATTAAACGAGAAAAGTGTGAGCGTTTGAATGGAGGAGGTAGGGGTGCAACGTATAAATGACGAGAACATTCGACTAACAATGGTGCGATCAAGGTTCCTTCTTTGGCCTTGCCATTATCGTTATCCAAAACGCGCACTACTTTAGAAAGGAAATGCTCAGTGTTACTGTCCTAAGAATTCACTCCCATCTATTACCAATAGTGATGCACCTGACAAAGTTTGAAGAATGGTCATCACGTTTTCGCTCTCATGAAACGCAAATGTGTATTTGAAAACGATAAGGCGAGCGCAAGCGTAATGAAGAACTATTTGCGCCCCAGGTTACATAATCACGACATAAAAATATTTTGCCTTCTTGGATTTGATAAGAGTCGCTGCAAACACAAGTGCAGTAGGTATACATAATGCAAGAACGCGAACCAAGGGATCCCGAGGTCGAGTCTTAAGATGCAGATTCGACAAGTAGAATAGATTTCATTTTTCAACAAAAATTCACAACAATTTTCATTTCAGAGTTGTAGAAAAATTAAAAAGAAACAAACCTAACTCATGGCTAAAATGATAAATATTTTGGTTTATTTTTCTCATGCTTTAAATGTCCATTAAAACTCTTTTGTCAGTTTACTCAGAGGTATTATAGGTTCTTATTACATGATTGCGAAGAAAAAATCTTAATATGATTACTTCTTAGTATGGACTTTGGGTCTGATAATAGAATTTATGAAGTGGAAAATGTATGCCAATTGTCTTAGTCATGAAATTCTTCAGCCAAGCAACATTGAAAAGATCTCGTCACACCGTTCTTGTCACGCCAATGATCGAAGATAAATTCCCATAAATGCTGATTTTTACCGGCTGAATATTTTTTTAATTAGAGCGTTTTTACTGTCATTGTGTATTTTACGCCCACTATAGCACCCGCTGTGAAATGTTCGCTTGATAAGAATTAAAATAATCTCATAAACGACTGGCGATGATACGGAAGAACGTCAGATCTGTTTGATTCAAATTCATAAAAAATCCCAAATAAATACATCTGCAACGGCATATCTTGGACTGAAAGACGCTTCAAAGATTATGTATTTATTTTCATACTTCCAAACTTTAGATAGTGATGTATAAGATGCGAAAAATTGTCAAAGCGTTTACTATTAGCGTTTTTCTATTTCATAAATGATTAGAACTACGGCAATAACTATTAATGGCCTTGAATACTCAGATTTATTGATTATATATGATTACGTATGTCTAAGATTAATTTGTTTGAGGAACAGGTAATATACTAATTTTAGGAGATTATTTAATATAAATTGTTTCATCGCTTATTTATGCGATAGAATTACTTTTGCACCGTAAACTCTGGTCCGATACAATAGAAGAAGCTCCACTTCTGTCGTGCGTCCACAACTCGAAACACCCATTTCTCAGATTTTTTTCGGCATTCTAGCCAAAATGTAAAGCACTCCTTTTCATTAAAGACCGTGCACCTCTTATTCAATTTTTTTTAGTAGACTACATCTTGAGCCTGGACTTTGGCCTAATAAAGCAACTTTAAACTCCCATGTGATGATACACCATTTTAGGAAGCATCGATATTTATTCATCCTCAGGCAACTATTTTTCTTTAAATAGTGTAAACCTATTTTTAAAACATATTACCCAACAAAAATTTAAAATACCAGATTTAACTCTACGTATAAAAGGATATTGTACATTTGACAAATTCTTCCAATTCCTTGACTCTATTCGAAATATCCAACGTGCTCCATATTTTGTTGGAGTGCCACGAGGAAAACACGAGTAAAAACTGAATAGATAAAAGGCACTGCGTTTAGTTTTGTGGAACAAATCATTCAACGCCAAGTTCAAATGGAAGATACAGAGTGAAATGCCGCCATACAATCAATAAAAGCCACAGGGTACGCTGGAAATATTTTACCGAGAAAAAAGGATGGGTCGAAATGTCCAAATTAGACGCGTCGCTCAGATCACAGAATGAATATTGCGGAGAGCTTTTTTTTTATCCAAATCCAGACTTTCTGGAACGGAAATGTTTTATATTTCTTCCCTGACGGCGCTCGTGACCTGATTGTCGCGTACTCCCTTAGCTCTGATCACCTCGAACACCGCGCCGTGGGCATCGATCGGCATTCTTCAATCAGGCGAATAACTGGCGCATCAATTATACGACACTGTACATATTCGCAGGTAGGCAACCTGCAGCAGAGAGTGGTATACAGGAGTGGTCGATGGGGAAAGGGGATTGAATGAGGAGTCATGTACAATACGGAAGATAAATTCACGTTCGCACCGTCGTTTCACAAACGATGCAGATTTTTACGCCCACGGGAAAGAGTCCACACTCAATAAAAATGGCAGTCCCTCTCGCCTTTGGCTGTGGGGAAACTATTTCTATCCCTTCCTAGATATTTTGCGCTTTGATCCATCATCCTTGTTACTTTTATTTCATTAGTTTATGGGATTTGATTTCGTGAATCAGAGGTTTTTTCGATGCGCTTGCTTCAGATTTTGGTTACTCTGCAGGGTTAACAAGTGTACAACTTGAAAATTGAAAAAATCGGAGTTGGACCCGGATATTTGCATAATTCTAAGATAAATATCAACAAGTATATATTCTGCTATCTTTTGTACATTTCATAGAATGAAAGAAATGGTAACATGCGTGAAGCGATCGAAAATCATTGCCTACAGATGGCCAGTGATTTGCATGAACTACATTTACTGACAGATAAGTAAGCCACTCCAACGGTATTTAGTGGGTGGTGGTTTGTGCTGATAAAATTACATCCTGGGAAATGTTCCAAATGACTGTTATTTCTGTGGCTTTTGGTCCATGGAATGAGAATATCCGATAGGAAGTTCCCTTTTTCATTACCCAAGTTATTCTACAGTGCTGACACTTTGCGGTTGTATACTTTCATCATCTTAATATTTTCTTCAATTTTTGTTTGCATCTCAATGCTGTATGACTTCATCAATTCGCGGATTCACCGTTCAGTTCTCTCAATTTATTCTTTCTTGTCTCATCAATATTTAAATGATGCTAATTAGAATAAAATGGGTTGTTCCGCGTCTTATTAGATGTTTTATTAAAATTCCAACTTTAATAAATTTTGTGACTTTTATTTTTTGTATAACTACTCTTATTCAGCGTGGCATTTTCTTCGTCGTGTCGGAGACCTAATCATCAAAGGAGTGAGTTTTATAAACAGTGTTAGTCGTAGTTATTTTCTTGGATTTAATAATTTTTTTAGATACCTTATTGTATATTTTTCCCCTATAACCTATCCCAGCTATGGAAATCTTTCACCATCTCATGTTTCCCTAAACAATATTTGGTAAATACGGAATTAAAACAATTTCCACCTGCCCACTGGCGGCGTTTCAGCCGCTTGATAAGCGGCTAATAATTTCTTCTTGTTCTCTAGATTTTACGATAATTTCAGAAACTCCTGCGCGGAAATTGCTAATTCAAAATCTACTTTAATAGGCGTCTCATTTAAAGGCCAGTTATCATAAAATCGCAGTCCATAACCAGTATTACCTAATGCCAACAAGTTAGTATATTGACAGATCATTTGAAAACTTCTTCGCATTTGTGGTAGATATATTTTAGCCTACTAGCGTAGAATATGATCGAAATGGCAACATTATTTCGGCTGGTAATATAAATATATATCCTTAGGTTTATTGAGCAGCTATGTGGTGTGAGTTAATGCAAATAATAAAAAAGTTAAATATCCAGACATAAACGATGGCCTTAAAATAAGAAAAAAGATGGTGAATACTTATTTATATTTACTCGTGGTGATTACTTGACTAACCATCGCGCATAAAGCTTATTTAATCATTGACAATGAAAGGTGAATTAAATGAATTTCATTTGTTACATTCGTAACATTTTCTGTGGATTATCCTCTTTGAGGCAATCGGCCTATTTTTCATTGTTCTTATTTGATTCGTGAAATACATATCAATTCTTAATCCAAAATCGCTAACTCTAAATCTCAGCCTTCTGTTACATACGCTGAGTATATATGTGCGATAGGCGTCATTAGGTTTTTGGTTAGTGTATTTGGATTATGATAGAAAAAAGAATGATAAGGTATTCTCTTCGCCACAGTTCCCATCCGATTGCCAACTCCTCCGTGTCCTTTTGAACCCCACCTGATGGCTTTCATTTCTTGGAACAGTAGCCAACTCCCATGTCCAACCTACTATGTAATTAATCCCTGCCATTTGCTGCCCCCAACAGAGGCCTCTGAAAGTGATCCAGGTACTTGGGTGATACTTCGGCAACGGTCATTTCATTCACCACTGCCCTCAGTCTTTGCTCCCGATACCCCACCTAGCTAACCCTCAGGCTCAGCTTTTCGGGGATCGAGTTGGTGTGGCGGATTGAGTACTGGCTTCACATATCGAAAGATCGGGGTTTGAACCTCGGAAGCGATGGAGTTTTTTGTGTACGATTCTTATCCCTACTAAGTTTCCATGTGGAGAGTACCTGTAGTATTCATTCCGTCTGATGAGACGTTAAAACGTGGTTTTCTCGGCACCTTTTGCCAAGAGCAGTCTAATGCAGACGCTGGCCGGCGTCGGTATTAGACTGCTCTTCACCCAGGTTACTTTCCCTCCTTACGAACACTTCCATGAGCATCCTATCTGCTGCACATCATGGTGTAATTAGTTTCAGTTTTCCATCAACTCCCCTAATAATCATCCAAATCACAAATCAGACTAGGCATGTATTTAAGAGAAGAGAGACGAGACTGAGGAGTTCCATAGCGAAATTGAAATAGCTTCGAAATGGCAAGTTTTAGATTCCACTTTATGTAATTTTTTATTGTTTTAACTAGGTAGTTTCGATACAGTCTAGTATCTTCTGGATGCCTACACCAATAAAATTAGTTCACCGCTTTAAACAAATAGTCTTTCAGAGAGGTTAGGGGGACGGACGGGAGTGGGGAGGGTGATGCACAGGAGTTTACAGGGAAGGGAGGGATTAGGAGGGGGGGGAAGCAAAAGATGGGTGGGTGTGGGGTACGGGTACGGTTCTGACGGTCGGTCGTTATAAAGGAGAGTTTGGAGTGGACTCTTCTTGGGTTTTTTTGTTAGTAGCTGCAGGATGTATAAGTTGGCAGAGTGGAAGGAAAAAATAGCAATAGAAGTATATACATAGTGGAACTGCAAAGCTATTATTTAAAGTTCTCTCGATTATCTAACACAAACACATTGCGCGTGCATATGATAACGGCAAACATTTCTTGTTTCAAATTGCCCTACCTATTGCATTTGTTATTCACGTAATGCGGCTTTTGTAACAATATTACAAAGTATTTTTTCATGTATGTATAAGCCGAAATGTTTGTTTGATTCAATGAAATATATTTTTATCATATGGCTATGCCAATGTGATGACCTGAAAAATATTCCGGTGATAATAGGTTAAGGGAACACTGAAAAAAGAATACATCATGTGGCATAAGGATAAACTGTTTAAACTTATGGAAAAATCAATAGAAAAAATATTTAATAAGATTACAGTATATATTTTTAGCATTTAATCGTATGGGTTGAGATTTTAAAATTAGTGCATCCGTATTAATTACTAAAATATCCACTCAAGCTTGGCGGGATTTAATTCTGTAAAATAAATTTCATGCAGTTCACAGGAAAGATTTTTTCGATTGCCTCCCGAGGCAATCTGACGTGGATAACTTTCGTGGCAGATTGTTTTCCGGGCGGCTGGATGTGATATCTCTGGGGATCCGGCTCTCGCGCTTCGATAAACCTCCCTTAGGACTTAATAGGCAAGTGGACAATGAATGGATTCAGAGGGAGCGGCGGAGGAAGCGAAATTAGCTCCATTCTTCATCACCTCGGTTACGTCGCAATGCGCACGTCAATATTTACAAGCCGAAGGACCGATAGTGCTAGGACAAAATGCCATTCATTCAAACGTCTCCCATGAGTGGGTCCATTATGAAGGCCGGGGGAGCGGTCAGGGCCGTCGCAACTGTCCTGGATCTGCTTTGTGTCACGGAGTTCCACGGAAGCGTGATTATCTGCACCGCTCGACTGGAAGTCTTCGTCTGTAACCTTCATTGAGATTAATATAAGAGAAACAATTGCACTTTATATTATGAAGAACTTCAACGATATCTCGCCTGAATCTGTTGAATTCATTGAGATTCTTGTGCACCCGGAACCACTAAGGAGGAATGCTGGATGTGCAACCCCGTAAATATCAAGCGTTGCATCGGTATGGTTCTATGACTTCGAGAGATGACGTAATTTTACCCCAGGAGTCTTCCATTTACGCGTAGCAAGCAGACTTTTATAATGATTTAGATCATTAAGTAATTCGCAACACATGGAAAATTAAATTTAAATAGTACATCTTACGTCTGAAATTAAATTAAAAGCACATATTTACCCTCTGAATACCCCATCTTTAGTCACTCATTATCTTAATACTAGTTAGACATGATAATGACGGATAACGCTCAATTGCATTTAATAAACAGCTATATTAAAGTAACCAATTATTTTATCACCATTTATTGTTTAAATTCTGGTTATGTTCCTTTGGCAGCATGCTCGACAAGAGGGGATGAGGTTGCTGAAGGTCAGGTGGAAGGAATGATGAGTGTAGGATAAGGATAATGTGCTAAATAGTCATGCAGTGATTTGTGAGTTGAACTCAAATGAGCCAAGGATTCTGAAATTGTCTTGCGTGAAAGTCAAATGCTTACAAAATTAGGTTAGAAGTTTGCTGCGAACATCAACATTTGAATGAATATAGAACCATGTACTTATTGCTTATGAACACAGTTGTAAGAGCAGAAACAGTGCATTCTTATAAAATAATTATACTAGCTTTAATATTCGCTTATTTATGTAATATAGGGAACTTTTTTTAAGAAGAAATGAAATATATATTTAGCTATCTAAACTTTTTGAAGCAATGTGAATGCCCAGTAAAACATTTTTCCGAAAGTTTTCAAGTAAATGAAAGTAGCGAAAAGGGAACTTTATTCTATAAAGAAGATTTTTTAAAGGTTATTAGAGATTATTTAGAATTTCTTTCGGGGAGATTTTAGCACCTGATTACACATGGATACGGACTCTTATCCTTAAATTGAAGTAATATGAGAGACAAAGAAAACAGTTGTAAGCTTCATTTTGTGGAAGTTATCCATTATGGAAGAATTAAAATAACTTAGTTAACTCCACTAATTATTAATATAACTTTATAATTTATAAGTTATATAATTTATATAACTTAGTTAATGCCACTGTAATTAGTGGAGTTAACTAAGTTATTGTAATTCTTACGAAATATAAGGCATATTATTTCCACTAATTATTTATGAAATCTGGAATATACACGATAGTAAAATTGAATACACCTATGCAATGCGTTCCATATTGCTGGCAGTAAAGTGGATGGCTGAAGAGATAAGACAAATCCTGCAAGTGCGAAAGAAAAATCCATCTTTATTTTTTATAAGTAAATTGGCATCTTCGGCTATTAATAATTCTATAAGTATGATAGTCCTCCTGGGCACTCAAGGACAAACTATATTAAATAAACATAGATTGACTAAAATATATGAAGAGATTCTAAACATTGTGTCATTACTTATTGCTTTGAAATCGATATAATTAAAAAATTCTTTCCTTTGATAAGCAGGAGTATGGATTATCAATGGGAAGTAAACAAGTAGAAATATTTCCAATTTCATTCTGAATCTGTCAGTTCTGCGTTATATTAATTACAGTTTCACATTTGGAAGAAAAAAGCACTAGTATCATCTCCTTAGTGTTTTCAATGCATATCGCCCAAAATATCATATCATATTATGTAATTTTCAAGGTGAAAAATACATACAAGAAGTTATCAAGTATATACAGTGTAGATACTAGTACACCTAGAACCATAAATGATAGGGTCCCGGAAACGGAGAGAAAGGCAGGGGTTTATCCTCGGTAAAGGGAAACTGACTGTTTCAATGCTGGTTTGGTGGGGGAAGAATGGTGAAAGTAGGAAGGAAGGGAAGACAGGGATGAAGGTTCAGGAATGCTTACCTCAAGGGTCGTAGGACAGGAGGGAGACTCAAGTTGAAAATTGGGGAGTCATTGGCAAAAAGACAACATCATTACAAATATTTACGTTAGCAAGGGTATTAATAAATTCAAATTACTTAAAGATATCCACCTAGGATCCTTCGGTCACTGCAGTGTAAACCCACTTTTTTTGTTCTGTGGTAATATTTTTGTTTTCTTTTCTGTATTTTAGATTGAATTTTTGTCCAATTTTGATTCTGCTGCTTCTAAAAGTGGACCATCTCTACCAAACGTGATCTCACGACGCGTCGTGCCGAAGTAGATACCATTTACAGGACGCCAATCCCTTCTGCGTTGTGATTTTTGCTCGTCAGAGGGGACTAACCCTAGCTCAGCAAAATCAACTAGCGTTTCTCAGGAGGATGAGAGTTGTCCAAAAGATTGGTACTAAATAAAAATGAGCTTTTTGGGCGATCGGATATTAAAGACGATACAAAAGGGGCAGGCAAACATTCTGGAGAAAATAGATTGTAGACTCACTGCGTCCATTTCCCTCTATGGTCGGAGAGATGAGTAGTTTAAAGAAAATACGGGGAAATCTACGGAGAAATTGCTGAGTGGCCAGACGTGAAAAGTTTCTCTTTTTTCCACAGTGGATGTTTTGTTTATTCTTTGGTATCTTTTTTATATTTACATCGTCGAAGTTGTCCGTTGAAGTACTTAAGAGAATTACGCAGAGAAAGGAAAAGAATTTGCAATACCTATTTCTTCCGGAGTGGTAGGCTTTGCGAAGGAATGTTGCTGTTATCCAGCAGTTTACGACTGGTCACTAAAAATACTTTCAAAATAATTTCGTAGTCAAGAGATTTATAGAGAGTTTGGAATCATTATGGATAAAAACAACGGCAACATCATTCCGGATATCAGATCTAAAGATGTTAAGATTTAAACTCCAATTTTAAAATGGCTGTCAATTCATGAGCATAAAAGTGCTGAGAAAAATATGTGGGCTACGTTTGCCTGAAATACGCAATTCTGGAAACAGATTTTAATATCGTTGCTTCGCAATTGTTCTTTTACCTATACATATTACAAAAACAGGCTAGATGATGTAGTTAGATTTTTTATTTAGGTTTAAGTTTCCTATCGTTATTTATATTATTTTGAAGACTAATTAGAATCATCCTTCAACTAAAACCAAGTGATAGCTTTATTAGAGTCAGGCACCAGAACCGTATATTCAAAGCATCTGAATCTCATCGACATTATAAGCACGGACACACAGCCTGGGATCACCACGGATATTCATAATACTTTGAGTCCTTTGCTGAGAGGCATGTTCAGCTAAAAGATAGTTCACAGGTTATTTAAACTAATTAAATTTATAAAAAATGTTACTTCACATTCACTGCTGAGGTAATTTAAGGTGCAGAATTATTTAGGATTTGTGTTAAAAACAACTAACATGCATGGATCATTGAATTGAGGGTAAAAATCTTATTGTTAGAGTAATTTGAATGTTTTGCGAGAATGAGATTGAGTTCTGAAAATTGAAAAAATAAACAATCACCCCTTGGCTGAAAAGTTGATGTGTCAGCCCCAGTTAAAGCACTAGTGTAGTAGATACCAAGGCTCTATAAGTGAGGGGTGTATTTAAATTGAAGATGCACCCCCAGTTAAAGTGAGCGCAATAATTTTTTCCCTCATTATGGCCGTCGTGCGCTTTTCGTGTTGACAAAGCTTGAACGTGTACTTCGGCCGTCAGTCTATGGCATAAGCTTAAACGGTATTAATCAGAAATGTAAGCTGAATCCAATAATTATCTTTCACTCCTTTTTTAATTCACCTTGAGAGTAACCTGCTGGTCTTTTAACGCCTACCTTTTGTCTGTCACGAATATATCTGATCTGGTTGTTTATTCCCCTGCCGCATTGCAAGACTTACAATAGCACAAGTCCATCGGTAGGTGAATTGCCCTGATTTGGCGCATTCATCTAATTGGTTTTTGAGGAAATATTTTTGGGATAGATTTTAAACGATTTGTAGTCGAATATCTCGATTAGAGTCGCAATAATTAACATATCAGACGCTCAACGTATTCATCCGAATGTTTCAAACTCACCAAAATCGCGAATCTTCGTTATTGTATCACTTTACTCCTAAGTTACGTAAACGAAATTATCTCGTGCAGTTCAAACACAAAAATCCACCAAAATTCGACAAGAGCGAACTCCTAATTGTGCTCCCTGCTACCCTTTGAACTCGTGGACGGTGACGCTCAGCGCACGCCTTGAGTTGCTTCAGAGATATCATATGTCCAGCAGTCCTGAACAACTTGTTCCTTTAAAATCTATGATGGAAAAGGACGTATCGGTAGCTTTACTGGATAAGGAGGGATCTGGGTTCGAGTTCCGTTCAAAGTGAATGATTTTTCGGCTGCGGAACTTTGCACTCGATATCATCAAGCTAGAAAAAGTAGAATGGAAAGCAGCCAGATATATTTCAGGTAAAAGAATTTCAGGTCACTAAATAAGGACGGTGTCACAGCAATAATATAGATCCCAGGCGTGGAATCTCTGAAAGTGAAGAGGGTAATAAATATATGTGTGGAATTAACGGATCGAAAATAAAGAAGAGGTTTGGGAGGATATAGTTAAAAGCCTTGCTACTTAGGACGGAAAGATCGCAACTACGGAATTAAATGTTGGCAACGAGAATATTTTTTTTAAATACTCCTTGAATCGAGAAATTAAAGAATGGAGCATGTTACCTGAAGATATTCTCAAGATCTATCCTCATAATGTGAAAATATTTAGATATAAGCGTATATTATTTTTTAAATGAGTGTTTTTCCTTTTTTCTTTTTTTATTTTTGATTGCAATGAAACGTGTCCAACAAGGTGACTGCCTGATTATAACGAAGATTATTTGAATTTGAAAATTCTTAGGTAATGTTAATTTTTTCAGCAATTCTATTTACTGTTGTACGTGCCTTTTGCCTTCCATTTTCTTCCTGCCAATTACTGCGATAAGTCCTGTTTCATTCTCAGTGATCACTCCTGATGTATTTTTGAATCCATCGTAAGAACACTTAACGCTCAGCCCTGTGAATAGGGAGCTGAAATTCCCATCCACTCCCTTCCCCTTATCAGAGAGGCTAAATTGGAAGCATTTCTTCAAGCAGGAAGCAGGGTCTTCGAGGGTATAAGCCGGTCGCTCTCCTTCAACCGTCACCAACCGATTTTATTGGAGATCCACGGCTCACGTCTCTGACTCTATTGCGTTCTGCGCACATCAATCCACCTCCTAACTATCTTGCTCCCCATCCTCCACCCCCCTTTCACATCCCCCTTCGGCTCTCATGCTCACCTCCCTAAATTCTACTTCATTCCCCGGGTTGTCTTCAGTTCGCGGTTTGAGTGACAAAACGAGACCTTGAGGACCTTCTGTTCCTTCCGAATCCTCCCTTATCCATTTTTTCTTTCATCAGTCATTCTATCTGCTAACGAATAGCGACCTTAAACCTGACATTGAGAACTTGTGACTAGAGTCCATAATAGAGCTGTTGAAACATGGTGATCTGGATTAGTAATGATTGAAAATTAAGCAAATATTTCACGATCTATTTATTTAAACACAGGCCACCGTCATGGATTATTCGGTCACGTGATGCCCTTCCTCATACGAGATTGGGCGTGTTTACGAATTGGATGCATTTCTAACTGTCAACTGCGCTATTATCTTGGACTAGGTTGCTAGACGGGTAGTGTAGCAAATTAGCTGAATTGCTATATAATGCTTATCCATTAGTGTGCTAAGTAGAACATAAAGCACATCCTATCTTTATTCGGACTTCGAAGCTCTCATATCTCTGTACATGTAAGTATTTGCATAATGCATTATGAGTCACACTTTATATTAGGTCTCTTCCACATTTTGTAGTGCGTGTTGGTGAAAATTCAGCTCCTGCCACACATCGTTAAGGTGGCTTAGAGGAGATTATGTAGAGAAAGAGTTTATCTCGCTCCGTTGTATGACTTTTATCTTATCTGAAGTATCTCGTGATTGAAAATAGCTCGGGTTTTCCACCATGTATATCCATATCTTCCAACGTTTAGGTAAGCGACTCACCCATCGTCTCCAGGGATTTGGGAGTCCAATGCCAATCTGTGGCTTTGTTCTCCTGATATAACATATGTCACGTGGTCGGGTGGCCACTGATTGGTTTTTCTCCAACCTTCTTTCCCAGCTTCTCATTCTAGGACGTCCTCATTCTCCCGCTATCTGTTTCATGAAATTATCCCATGTATTGCTAAGTTTGCAGCCCTTGTTCCTGTTCAATTGTTTTTCTGAAGTTGGATCTGTATTAAATCCTTCACAATACGATCCATATATCCCTGAGATCGGCACAGAAGTCTTGTCTCATCCCTGTGGATGGCGTGGTTTTCGTGCAGCATCCCTTCCAATCCAGACCTACCCTCCACACCGCCGCGCTTCGGAACGCCAACTGAGTTTCTCCATCCAACTCTCCCTCTTCACCAAAACCTATTCACCCACCCACCCCCTGCCACGCACACCGCGATCCCTGAACCCTTCATCCCCGGCTCTTCATTGGGCTGAGCTTTGGAGCGTGCTCTCCACGGGGCCGAGGATTTCGTCACACCCACCCCGACAATGGCTCGGAAACCCTTCTCACTCTACCGTGCTCACTCCTCGCCACCCCCACCGTGGCACACCAGGGGGGCTCTTGCGAGGAATCTCCGGGAGGATGTCTTCGATTCGTGGATAGGGCACGGAGAACAACACCCTCGGTTGGCTCCAGATAATACAAGCGCAGCTTCTTCCGAGGTCATTATTTAATTTCGGTCTGAAACAATGGGGGGTCTTCGGGTTGCAGCGCTCGTCGTTTTCAGTCTGGGACTTCTTTTCGCCACTGGAGCTAATGAAGATTTGAAACTGTCACAAATTTAGGGTATACGCGAGCGGATCCCCTTGCGTGCATGACTCAAGCAGATAATTTAACTAAAGTAGCAACTGGCAGTCTTGGAAAACATCAAATTAGTATTACTTAAATTTTCAATGCGCAAACAAGCCATTTGAAGTTTATTAATAATCATTACTCATTTCTGTTTAGAGTGGTGAAATTTCCCTGGCTGGAATAAATTGGACGCATGGAAAACCATTTAACATTCCAGATAAATCTTACCTCCACCATTACGGAGCTAATGAATAATTGAACTGCAAGAATCCGCAGTAATTGTTTGCTGCCTTGGTGGCGGAAAAAATGTTGACATGGGCATAAGTTTTGGAGAAAAATTGATGAGGCTAATTTGACTAATGCCAAAGAATTGTACTGCTTGCTTATAGAAAAAGTACCAAACGTTGTGGAATATAATAAATGACTATATTTCACCAATTGACCTCAAGATATTTGATCATGCGAAATGTTAAAAATGTTTATTTTGAATTTTATTGAATTGTTATATAAGAAGAATGTTTACTTGATTAGGTGAATTATTATGAAAATTTCTGAGAAACTAAATCATTTATGAAGATTCTCATTAGAATTGATTATTATCTTCGTATTAATTTTTCTGTAATTATTAGGGAGACCCTTGAAACAAATTTTCATGAACATAATTTGGTATATTATTTTAGTTTTAGAACTTAACTATCCATTTTACGCGAGATAGTTTCCAGCGTAAATTTGTGGACGTGATTAACTGTTAAATGAATCTCTTGCAGTTTCCAGGAATAAAATTTCATCAAAATTTAATGAGTCGAAAATTTAATCAGTTTTCAATGCTTCTCATCATTATCAGGACCTGATGATAGAGCTAAGCGTTGAAAAGTGGTCGAGGTTAAGTCTCGAGTATGAATACTCCAAATGTTTCAATTAATCATCTTTCCTTATTTGTTTATGGAATATTTATTTACCCTGGAAAGAAATTTATATGACCAAAGAGAACTCAATTATCAGAGATTGTTATTCATATTAGTTCTTACTTTCTCTCTACGGCTGTCACTCTTCTATGGACAAGTTAAACAGATTCAGGCATGGTAAAGTGGAAGTTATTCATAATGAAATAAAACAAAATAGCAATTTTCTACAAAATGTATGCACAATGAATAACGCGTTCCAACTCAAATAGTCATCATCACTTGTCAACTCTGGTGGTGGCGAGGCAAACCTCGCCTGCTAACCTTAGGGTCGCGGGTTTGAGTTCCGCTTGGATGAGATTTTTCACCACACAGGGTATGGATGTGTGTATTTGTCCTTTACTACTTGTTAAATATCCCGATGTAAAAGGTATTTGGTGGTGTTTCCGGTGGTTGAAGAAAAAAAAATAATAAATGAGGTAAATGACTGCCTTGTACCTGATGATGACTCTGTGAATCGAAACGCGTTTTGCATTTTGTAAGAAAATTTGTGAAAAAGTGTAATTCTCTTTGATTTCTTAACCTATAAGTGACAAATTAAATAGAAGTATGTAAATTTGGTTGAAATATTTGCAATTTATACATGCTTCAAAGTCGGCGTCTAATTTCAAGCAACGCATTTTTTACTGAATCATTGGGTAATTTGCTGACTTTTTAGGATGCATTTTTACTGATCAGCTGTTTTATTATAAATATATCAAGATCATATGGAAGGAGTTACTATAATTCTCTTCTCAAATATGAATTGTTTTTTAATCTTTATATCTTAATAGCGAATATTAGTGTACATCAGATAAAATGAAACGCCTTCAAGGTTATCTGTGGATTTAGTTTCAGAGTAATGGTGGAAATCACCTCTGGCTATTTATACGGTGCTAAAGTATGGAAAAGCATCAAGAGGTACGACTGTCTTATGATTGGATACGAAAGTATCCCTTCTTGGACTTCAGATTTTTATAGAAAATATGGCAGCGTTACCGAAAGCCCTCCCTTCTGACTCTTTCCGCATCATATCCTTACCCCGCTATCGTCCAAAATCTGCTCCCTGGCAAACCTTTTCAAGGGTCATTTGGCCTAACCTCTCTGCAATTGCAGTCCCCTTCCTCCGTTTACGGCCCTACCCTCATTCACTTTCCACTAACCAACTCAGCTAAGTTGTGTCTCCATGAGTGTGTATGGTATGTCTGTCTCTGTTCTTAAACCAGATTTCTTTTAGCGTATAAAACTCTTAATCTCGCAAAGACTAAATCCACCACCTTAGAATTGTTTGTATAGCCAAGTCCAATTTTGTTTTTCAAACATTACTGCCAAAGCATAGAAATTAACAGACATGTATGTATGTCCGGTATTCTTAAAGGGTCGATCGTAATAGCGATTCATGCTTGCTAGTTTTAAATGTTGTGAAATGCTATCTGATGTGCTGGTAATATAGCTAAGCTTCTCTGGAAGTATTCCGTTCACATGTGTCTATGATTGAATTAACTTTTAGAAAATACAAATCGCTACTATGTTAACATTGTTCCTCCCTACAGCGATTTAGAAAGGTTATTTCTCGTTATTAATGCTTATGCATAGGTCTGAGACTTATTTCTCCATTGTTTTTCGGATTATCTCTCTTCATTACCCTTTGAGTGAGGTTATTAGATTTCATAGTTTTGAAATGAAAATTTCTTCCTTCACGTTGCCTCTAGTTTGAATTTTTACTTTTTTAAATTAAAATTGTCATTAGTTTCCCTGTTTCAAAAAATATTGCATAATTTAATAAGTTATAAAAATCTCCAATGGCCGTAATAAATTGGCACCATTCGTCAAAATTACAAAATTTCTGTTTGATTCGCGGGAAAAAGAGCAATTCTACACCAGTGACCAACCACAACCTCTCGACTAGAATACCCTCCTGTGGTGGTTTACGGGAAAGTTACTCCCTCGCCAGTGACAACCACAGACACACACACTCAACCCAATTAACGATCCTTCAGTAGGGCTGATTGGACCCCGCTAAGGATGCCTGGGTTATGACCACAAACGCACTCACCAGACACTAAGACAGGAAAAAGAAAAGAGTGTGAATAATTGGAACCACTGCATAATTGGCTTATTTAATACGAAGCATGTTTTTCAAGTAAGTACCGTTTTTATATTCGGCCGATGCAGTGCTGCGGTGGGCATTTGGCATATGCACGCTGTGTATCTACATCTATTAGGAAGCCACAGACGCTGTTACGGAAACATTCGGCCGTGTTTATGTTTGTTTGCGAATATTTAAAATGCCTCCGCCGATTGAGAATCCCGCCGACCTCAATTTACGCGCTGTGATTCGTTTTCTTAGAGCAAAAGGCGTGAAGGTGGCTGAAATTCATCGTCAGATCAGTGAAGTTTATGGTTAAAACAATTTGAGCGATGGAATGGTGCGGAAATGAGTTAGAGCTTTTAGAGATGGCCGCTAAAACGTTAAAATTATCGAAAGTTTGCTCATGCTGGGTACCGAAAATGTTGATTGCTGCATGACAATGCCCGTCCATCAAACTCAAGATCTCATCGGATCAATTTGCTGGTAACAACTTGATCGCCCTTTGTACAGCCCAGATCTAGTGCCTGCTGACTCCTGTATTTGCATTTGAAGATGCATCTGGGTGGTCAGTGCCACGACAATGATGATGAAACCAAAATGACCGTGTTACAGTGGTTGCCAAATCAGGCGGCAGGCTTCTATGAGGAAGGGATTCAAAAGCTGGTTCTACGATACGAGAAGTGGCTTAATATTAGTGTAAATTATTTAGAAAAATAGATTAAGGCATAGGTTTTCACGTAAAAATAAAATAGTTAAGGAAAGTGTACTAGTTTTATTTTAATTTCAAAACGATACTTACTTAAAAAATACGCCTCGTATTTTGTCTCATTTTTATAAGGACAATGCAGAGGACTGGGGTTTTATTCACCCATTTTTCTCTTATTTTGTCGCTCAAAAATTAGTCATTCTAGTTTCAGTAAACCGATTTAGCAGGATTGGCTAAAATATTAATATTTTCTAATTACATAATTCCCTTAAATAGTAAAGGCACTTCCTATTAAGTAGGTACTGCACATGAGTCAAGCATTATAAGAATTTAAATCTGTAAAATACATCAGTATCCTTCAACAAGTGGAGATGGAATTGGCTTCTTTTCCGACCATAGGCTATTTGATATAATTCAATTACATTGTATTGGACTTCTTAATGGGCATAACTTATACGTTATATCGAAAATTTGCTTGGTTAGTTTTCTATGAACCATAGATTTACGGTGCTCCTCATATTTATCAGTTCTTTCTATGCATCTGAACTCACAATGTGATTCCTCAGAGGAATGGATTAGTGAGGTTTAGGCTACAGCCAAACTCAAACCTTAAAAAAAACAAGCTAAAAATTACTCAAAGTTCACACGCTCAACGCACACTGCTTCACCTTAGGCCATTTGTTGTTTTCCCAAGCAATTTTAGTCATCGACTCCTATTGGACAAGAGATTAAGCCATCAGATGCTTCAACGTGATCAGATCTTGGGATGAAAGAACGTTAATAACCGCTCATATCGAAGATCTTATCTTGGGATCTAAGACCATTAATAACAGCTCAAATTATCGATCAAAACTACGTTTCAAATGTAAAGGATTTAAGGTTTTCCCGGCGAATTATATGCGTGAAGGTTTCTCGGGTTTCACATCGGGTTAGATTATTAAAATTGATCAATGTTTCGATGGTTGACTCAGCCTTGTCGTCAGGATTATCCTTGTGACGATGGCTAATTCAACCATCGAAAAGCTGGATCAATTTTAATAACCTTACCCGGCGTGCAACCCGAGAAACCTTCACGCATACGTTTCACATGTTCGAAGATAAAGTAATATCCACCGTTTTAAGATTTTTATTGCTAACAAAGACATTTATATTGGTATACATAGTATGGACAATTGAGCTATGTAGTGAACAAATTTTTATCCGCAAAACACCTTTCTGGCTTCACAGTATACGTTGGTATTCTTTTTATTAAAAATGGCACTGTGATGGAAATCTGAGTGGCTCATATAAGAGAAATTGCATTACTATTGGTTTTACTCATTTCTCTTAGCCTTACTAATGGTTCTTAAAGCAACCCTAAACAGAATTCTCGCTAGAAGGACTGTTGTAAGAACTTGTAGAAGGACTACACTACCAGGATCTTAAGTGTGGGGTCAAATTTAAGACTAAGATTCACTAGAAGGGAAAGTGTAATGGAAAAGTGGCTGGGAAAGGCGAGGTGGGGAAAAGGGAAAAGAGTAGCTGAAGGAAGAAAGGAAGCAAATTTTAGTTTAAATTTAAGTAGCAAATTTAGAAGAAAGTTTAGCCTGTGCTAAAAAGACGGGAAAGATAAGTAAGTAAAATGACTGGAGATGGAGGGAGAGGCTGACCGCAAGCAACGGCGAGACAATGAAACCAAACCACATTGCGAAAGTATACAAAATGTCCCTTAACTGCACTTACTCGGCGCGTGATACAAACAAATGATTCAACATTATTCTAAAAGATCGCAGTCTCCCAGTGAAGAAATTTTCATACGGTTAGTGTAGATAACACCGGCTGAGATACACTCAGGCTTAATTTTATGTAATTAATTCCAAATTTTCTGTTTAGCAAGATATCCTAATGATTATGAAAAGTGTGCACGTGAACCATATTATTTCGCTATGGATAAAATTCAAAGTCGCGAATCACCTAGCTAATAATAGACTATAAAACAGGTTTGTGAACCAAAAATTTACGATAGTTGGTTTAAAACAAAATACAAGGGAATGAATTACTTAAGCTATTATTCGCTATGACGTGACCATATCCTTAAACTCAATGCTATACGACGCATGGGTTTACTGATGAGCTAAAGTACAAAATGAAAACGTTATCAACTTATTGTTAGTAAAATAAGAGTAAATGAAACGGAAATTAAAAAATAAAACTCATGAGAAAGGATGTATAGTTTTAAGTATAACAGATTTCCAAATAGTCTGAATATGAAACCATTGAGAGTTCTAAAAAAAAGTAGCACGTTGTTGTTAAGCATTTCAATCATACAAAAGAGAATCAAGACTTGTGGAGAGGAGCCATGAGGTCGAAGAGGACGCCTGTTTAGGTTTAAGTCAGTTGAGAAAATCGATCAACTGAACATGCAAGCTGCAAAGAAAGAAGCTGGCCGAATCTCTTTTTATCTGACGGTTAGTTTCTTTTTTAAAGGGCTCGCATTAATCATATGTGGTTGATTCCATATCAAAGTCTGCAAAATTAGCTGTTATATCATCCGTTTTTTTTCACATTCACCGATCCGATAAAAAAACTTCAAAATATAGGTAAATGTTTTGCTGGATAATGATAACAATTTTCGATATATCGCGATTCACATTAGGATTGACTAAAAAACACGTGATCTTTAAAAGCCCGATATATCTACTAATTAACGCAAAAACATTGCAATAATGTTTTTGTGTTTTTAGTCGTAAATTCAGGCGGTGCACCGGGGGATCCAGGTTTATAATCCCTTCTGAAAATGGTTAAATAATCCATTATTTTGTATTTTGCGTAGTAAGCTCGAATAATACCTACTCAATATTAACTAGCTTGTTCGAAAAAACGTTACTTTAGCATATTTTCAATATTGAAGAACTATGATAACGAACAATTTGTGATAATTTCTGATCTATTTTGTAAACCATCTTCAACATCACTCTACTAATAGAATGAGGTCACTATCATACTCACGTCCACAGAATTGATGCTCGGTGGAAGACGGCAGCGTTTCTTCCATTACCACTAAGTCCAAACAACTTCAATGGTCAATATCCTTAAGGGTAGCAGAAATTGTTCTAATAAACGGCCATCAAATAATCGCTTTATCTATGAGCTTGCTTCCAAATATTTAACTCGATTAACGTAAGATAAGAAGGGTCGAGTTCATGAAATCTTACTCCACCCATGCTGAGTCAGATTGCAAGGAATGGACTCTTCCTCTGAAAAGTGTCATCTGCGCTGCTGCTACAGTCTCTCGCTACCACTTTACTGTACTTCAGAATAAGGACTGCTAACGAAAGTCTATACCAGATAGCTACCGAGAAGAGAGCCAGATTATTGATGATAAGTGAACAGTACCGGGAAAGTGATTCACCTCATAGGTGCAGCGTTCGGCTGGGTACGGCTACAATTACGATTCTGGACCCCAGTAAACTGCCTGTAACGAGTCATGGAAGTGGATATGGTTATGTATGGATGACAAGCAAAGCAATCACTTACCTTTTGCATACCTCCATCCTTAATCTTAGAGGGAAGCAAATGGGCGTATGTTTGCTCATATCGGCTATTGTTGGCAGCTCTCGTATCGATGGTGCAGCGCTACCACACCCTTTCCTACCTACTCCGTCCACATCTCCTCTCCTCGCTCATTGTCCTCCGTCCTCCTCCTCCCCGAGCGAAATATCTTCTGCTTTGGTCACGAACGGGTGGACGAGGAAGTACCTCCCCCTCCTAACTTCTTCCATCCCCATAGGGGACCTCCTTTTCCCGGCATGATCTCCTCCCTTGCCCCACCTTCATCTTCGTCAAACGGTTGCCGAACGTAGGTGCTACAGCCCACCTTCGCGAGCATCTCTTCCTTCGAGCTCTCATAAGATTCTACCCTCCCGGGCATCCCTCTCCATTTTCCCCCGCATTCTCTCTCCCCCGCTGAGAAAACGGAAGACATATAACCCCTCCTTCGTTTCGCCCCCAAGGGAGGGTGTTCCGAGAAATGATAGGAGTGGAGGGCGGGAGGAAGGAGGGAGAGATTGTGGTCAAGGTGTCCGACGGGAGATGACGGTGAGTGAGGAGAGAAAGTGTTGGGAGGGAGAACGAGATTTTGAGATGTGAATGATGGAGTGGGTATTCGGTAGTTGGATCAGATTGGAGGCTGAGTTGAGGAGGACCGCAGTTGATGGGGCAACGGAGACGGAGCCCTGGGAAGCGAAGAACATTGGAAGGGCCTTGGGAGCCAGGGGCATGGTATAGCTAAATGACCCCACACCTTGATGGCCATGTGCAAGCAACTGTAATCACGTGTTGGATTTGGATAATTAAAGCATGACGCAAGGGAAAGTAATCATAAAGTCGGTTTTTCCCATTTTTAGCTGCGAGTATGCAGGAAGGTATAAAACTATATATAATACACCAATTGTTTTGACGATTTGGTAGTAATATCATAGATAGAGTACATCTAAAGAAGTTCTTTTAACAGTTAAAAATCCTATTTTTGAAGGCATTTAGTAAAGTTATTTGACGCAACAAAAATATAACTGAAAGCTATAGTCCCCATGCATACAAAATTAAGTATGCAGGAAAATCTGCTAGATATTGCCCTTCTTTCATATTTTTTTAATAGTGCAGAATTCTGTATAATGACTAAATAACATAGGAGCTGAGCTTCATCTCAAGCCAGAAATATAAGTACTGACATTTTCTTCTAGTTGTCCAACGCCAAATGCTGCTATTTAGATGTGAAAGGGAAAATTATCTTTTTTTATCTTGTGCTACACAGTTAAGTCTGGTAGGATACAGATAGCACGAGAGGATTAGAGATAAAACAGTCATATTTTGCCACGTAGCATTATTCACCGAGTGGATTTGTAAATTGAAATGCAAATAAAACGTGTTTGTAGGCAACACGAATATAAAACATCGCAGACGTTAACGTGGCTTACGAAGAGGAATTTTGCTTCTACCAAGCACGAGAAAGCCGAATGCAAGCAGAGTATCAAGGATAATAGGAGAAAGTCAGGGCAGAAATGACTTTTAAAGAGTAGGAGAAAAGGATGAAAAAATGTTGCATGACCTCGATTAACATCGTTTTTTTACCTATCAATCGATTAACATCAAGACAAGTTTAATTACCTGATTCTACAAGTCTCTCGGTGACACTCATACCTTTACCAGGTGATTAAACTTCTTTCTGAACGCCCTAGAGCTCTGGCCAATGTGGATGGCAAATATTCTCCATTAAGGCATGGAGTTCTAAAATAATAATGCAAAACAAAATATCACCAAATGCCTAAAGAAGAAAACCTTACTTTATTTTATAAGTATATCAAAATATATACCCGTATGCATGGGGAAGTCAGGTAGGAGATGAGAGGGACTGAGATAAGGGCAGAGCGAAGCTGTGAGTGTTAGGAGTGAGTGAGAGGAGAGGGAGGATTCATGGATGGGAAGGACTGGAAGGTTGGAGAAAAGGTAGGAAGGCAGAGCAATGGGTGCTCATGAACATTAAGGGCCGGTGTGGATGCCGGCAGGGAAGATTGGTCGAGCAGGTGTAGAAATGGATACAACGGAAGAGGATATGGAGGTGGTAAGAGCTTATGAGAAATATAAAGGAAGGGATAAGGCATGTGAAGGCGAAATTGCGAACGCGTGTTGGGGGATTCCAGGGTAGAGATGAGGAGGCAGACGGAAAAGGGATGAAATTCAAGAAAATGGATGAAGCAAGAGATCAGAGAGACGGTGATAGAGAACAAAAAGAGTGCTATGAAGTCGTTTTAATGAAAACTAGGATGTGAATGTAAAAGAAAGCGTCGTGGGTAGTATGTCGTTATCATAGGAATTGAGAGTTAATTACTGGGCTTACGAAGAAATAACTAAACTCCTAACAGTTTCTAACTAACAGATTTCAAACGTTAACTATTCCCCTGATGAAGAAATAATAACGAACCTTCAGCAGAAACCCTGGGGATGGAGGTTGAGTATCAAAAATAAAACGAAAAGATTTGAAATAAACTCTATTGATATCAATATGTTTTTTTGATTTTACGAAAAATTTATTTCAATGTGCTGAAAATGATTTTCATTTGAAGGCCCTTTAGTCATCAACGTAAATTTGCGTTGCTTGTGGTGTTTACGATTTCTTTAAACAATAAAATATGCCATGGACTCCCTTGTATTATATGTTCCATGGACTTACATCTAATGAGGGCTAATTCCCTCTACCACATTATTCTTAATATTTTGTATTACAAAGTCATGTAATTTTTGCCCATAATATATGTTATAACAATTCAGAGAGGATCTTTGAGATAAACTTGCTCACGTTCCTACTTATAATGAGCCTGATTATTGTTACGATTACTTGGGCTTAATCTCCTAACACTTATGAATGAAGCACATAAATTTATACGGATGGTTGTATACCCATTGAGTTTTCCACCCCATTTGTTATAAATTTTGAAAAGAAAAGCATATATGATCAGAAATGTAGACGTCTTCCAGTATTGCATGTAGTTAAAAGATTATTATTCTTCCTTTTTCTGTTAGATTTGCAATTATCTTTATAATAATAAGTAACCCTCTGGATTCCCTTTGTCTCAATTTACAGATTTTTTCATTCATACTGCGAATAATTACGATGCATTCGTCACGGTAATCTTATTTCTTGTCATCCGATGCCTTTGAAATTGAGATAACAGGAATGCGTAAAGTGGGACTCTGCTGTACGCGAGCCGCCGCGGGCGACACCTTCCTGCGGAATGAAGAGATGTCGCATCGCTTTCTTGCTACCAGTGCTCGCGGAGATGAAGAGAAGTATTATTTTGGAATGAAATTGTCCAGTGAAGTCGTCCGAAATAATTGCTTCCCGCAGCGGTGAATAATTGCTCGCAACTCACAAGGATCCCCATGTCCGTCGTCCCGATTACCGAGCAGGCTAATGTTCTACATCTCCTCCCTTAAGTGCCCTCTTCCATCACCCTGCACTCACTTGTCCTCGTCACCCCCAAGCGTTTTCTCTCTTGTAACCCCTCGCGTTCTCTCGTATGCCTGGCCTTCTCCCCCTTTTCAACTCCTCTCCACACTGGTCTTATTCCACAAGGAGGTTTCACTGAGACTGGGTGAGTCAAATCAAAGACCGAGCTTCACATTCTTGTTCGCACTGCTTAAAAATACTCTTTTCGCTATCGACATGCATTTGCTTTAATACAAATTTACTGAAGAATACAATATGCAGATTATTCAACGGATGTATTTTCTACTAACAGCAGCTATTGGAGCCGACCGCGCCACTTTTAACGCATTTTAACTTCAGTTCATCATTATTTTCCTAATAACTCCAAGACTAAAATGTATTTGTGTCTCAATAAGCTCAATTTTTCTTCTAACGATGTGTAATTTTAAAAATCCATTTGCAAAACAATAGCGTGAAAAGGAAGACTGATGTTGTTCATGCCTAATATGAGACAGATTTTCCATTCGGTATACTCGGACATATTTCCGTAGTCTTGAGAGTTAGCCGCTTCGAACAACATATGATTCATGTTTGAATCCGATGACATGACACAAGAAGCGGCCACGGTATTGACTTACATGCGGTTATCGAGGAACTCAAGATTTTGCTATGGATCTTCGATAAAGAAAACTATTATTTCACTGCAAGGAACTTTACTGAATCTGTAACTTGAAAAAAAATTTCTCCAGTGGAGTACACCACATACGGATATCATAACATGCATATCCTAAAAGCAATAGGTTATGCGTTTCAAAATGACCATTGCAATAAAAACAAAGAAATTCGGACCAAGCGATCAAACTTTGCTTTATGGTTCTGACTTTCTAAGAATGAAGGTCTGCCACAATGGCTTCTAAAATCTTGTGTCTTATCTGAAAACTTTGTTATTAATTTCTATTTAAAGATGTGGTTATTTACCTAATCTCAATTCAAGATGGAATCCTAAACTCATCTTACGGCTTTTCCAAAATTTCATTCGCATTTATGCTCCACGTACCAGAATAAGCAGAATCTACTGTTGTTGATACCTATGCAGTAATTAATCTCACACTCGGTATTTTTAGGCGTGAGATAGTGATTGTACTTTCATTTCCATTTTCTGGTTAGTTTCCAGGAGGCGCAGGTTTCTCATATCTCCAATTCAAATCTTAGGAATTTAACATTTATTGAAATTATCAGACAATTTGATGCATTGCATTATTTAAATTCAATTCTCTCAGTTAGCTATTCTTTACTGGTCCTCTTTCACCAACATTACTTCAGAAGGTAAGCATCCATACAGCATACCTACACAAAATTAACTTTCGAACTAAATTCCACGTTACAAATCCGTCTTGTATTTCCATATATAGTCTGTTTTTTCTTACCGATCCTTCATTTCAATTCTCTTTGACAAATGGGATGGGACAAAAGTGGAGGGATTGAAAGATGAACACGGGAGGTATCTATTCTAAAATTCAGGTGTGAATATATAGACGTAGAGAAGTAAAAGTGAAGTACTCCAAAAACGGTATCGCCAACAGAAGGTATGGATATGCATCCTATGCCGCCGTTCTACGAGAGGAAGTTACTTCATGACTCTTCCTACCAAGTATTTTTATCATTAGTCGCCCTCAACCACGTTGACCAGAATTACCTTCCCCTCTCCCCTACGACCCTGCCACTCAACTGAGACAGTCAGCCGAGTCCTTGAGAAATCCTCTCAGCGTTTCATTCATCGTGGAGGAAAGGGCGAAAGTTTCGTAAACCCTCCCAAGTGGGGATTTCCTTTACACGTTCCTCTTCCTTACTGTGCAGAGCATGGCCTTTGACCCGAATAATGAAAGCACCGGCCGTCTTCGTGGCAGGGATTTTAAGAACAATCCCAGGCGGGTCAAAGTGCGGACGACCAGGGAAGGTATATGAGACCTTTTAAGGGCCTCGCCGTCCCCATTTTACTCTTCCAGCACATCTCAATTTCCTACCAAGTATTCCATCGGAAAGGAAAGGGACCTTCCTCCTTCTTTGAAGGAAGGAAAGGGACAATGGATTCGTCGAAGCACGACAACTGAAGCACCGAACCCCATTCGGAGGGGTGACGGTCAACCGTTTAGTCAAATCGCTGTTCGGGGAGGGAAGAATAGGGGTTGCAGGCATTCGAATAAGCTTCAGCGTGAGAACGGAAAGAAAGGAGGAGAATGTCGCCTGAATGGCGTAAAAGTGGTGAGTCCCAACGGGCTCGCTGAATTTAAATTTTCCCTGAGCGTTATGTGAGGTGGGTCGGATCGCAGAGAAGAGCTGCTTCCGATTATGGCTGTTCAGCCACGAGAGGAATATCAGAGCAGCGGAGCTTCGAGAGAAATTCGATAAGGCGTGCAGCCGTGCGGGTTTCGGAAAAATAACCATCTCTAAAATACACTCTTAGGGTCAGTGATTTATGACATCTGCATGGACCCTATATCCGAGTGTGAGTGATAGTTGTATGCATGCAACACTTATTTCAGAAATGGCTGTAAGGGTTTTCACGAGAATAGTTTTGTCAAGGTTTTGTTATTGGGTTTCATAATATTATATTTGTTTAAAGAAATCACGCTTTTATAAAAAATGCACTAAAAAGGAGAAAACTAATTTTGTAAACAGCCACGGTACTACGACTGACCACAGTGTATGCGTATGTCAATAAAAATAAAAACGTGCTAAAAAGCTTCTCCTGTTCACGTGAAGGAAGTATGATACATTGAAACTAAGAAAGTCAAGTTATATCAACCATGTCAGCTCGGCATTATTTAAGTACGATTGTTTATAGAGATTCAAGATAACTGTGGAGTATTTTTCGCTGCTATATTAATATATGTATTAGAGTCATGAGATAATGATATCCTTGATATGGTATTAGCAATTTTTGGTATGCGTTAAACATAACTAAGTATAACTAATAGAATAGAATTGTGATGAGAGAGTTTTACGTATTTATGAGTATATGCATGCAATAGTTGTTTGTGAAGAAAGCACCCCACGATTTTATTTTGACATATACAAATATATATGATATAAAATATTGTCTACCTTTTTAGTCATCATTGCTTAAATATTGTAGTTAATTCTATCCCCACTTGGGTGAAATTATTTAAACTAAATTATAAATCTTACCATTTTCAGTTTTAAAATTAAATCAAAAATTTATTTACATTCTTATGTGTGTATAAGAGGCAAGGGATGTCTTTCTGTCCGTCAATTTACCTGTTATATTGCTATAGTAACTCATCATGTCACCCAGAAATCATTGCCATACGCAACTACTAACTGGACACGGAGGCTAGATTTCATCTAAATAAAATTGGTAAGAGTGAAGAAAACATCTTTGAAGAATGTGGAGTAGGGAACGCAGCAGAAAACAGAGCGGGATCATGCATCAAGGTGGAGAGAAATAAAAATCGAGGTTCAAAATCTGGCAGAGCATGGAAAACGAAGAAGTGGGCTACCAAAATATTGTCCAGTATTGCCTAAGAATGGGAAAAAGAAGCGCTCTTGAGGAAATTATTGAGGCAAAACATTACCTGTTCCATCCCTTCATTTGGGGATGGAGCAAGCACTAGAGCGAAATGGAAAGATCCTAAATTTCAGACTTGACTTCTGCCAACGCTACAATTCTCTCTCATTTTTTCCTCCGGTAAACTTTGTTCTTGTCTTTCCCCACTCCTTCCTGGTCACTGCACTGAAATAACTGAAGAAAGTCAATAGGGTCATTCTATCTCAAAGCACCAACAAAAATGCAAAAATTGCCCTTACTATCTCAAATTTGCACGAAATATTTTGTGTGTTTTCCTTATAAGAACCTTCATTTGCATATTCAATATTTATGAAAAATGTCGAGTTTTTGCAGATGTACGAGGTATGAAAAATTCGGCATTTGTAAAAACAAGTCCCAGAATTTTCCCATTTTTGTCAGATCTAAGAAAGCTAGAAAGTTCCGCAAGAACCATTTTGTACAAAAAACAATAGTGTACCATATTCAACGTACCAAAAACGTACAAATACTCTATTCTTCCCATTCATTTTTCGAACTTTACTGTTTACAGAGCCCCTTGCGACACAAAATGTACCCAATTAGTATGTCACTATTTTCTTCATAGAATTTGTTATCGCGCTACTTTTATATCTAGCAACTAATGAGGTTTATTCATTTGCGATTCTCTAGGCCATTTGATCTTCATCATTCTTCGATAACATTATATTTCGTTGCTTCCAATCTTTTTCTCTCTGCAGCTGTTATTGCATAGGCTTCACTGTCATGTAATATCTTGCTCCAAATAGGTTTATTTATGTCTTACTTAAGTGTTTACTTATTATCATAAAATATTTATTTTTGTCACCATCACTGACAAAATTCGTCATTCCTCTAAGCAATCGTCATCAACGCTAAATCTTACGTTTTATGCTGCTTGAAATAGAACCTTTACTTAAATTTTTGTTAGAATATATAAATTTATGTGCCTTATCCCGCTAGACTTATTTTTACCTCTTTATTCTCAGCAGTTCACCAACAGAATGCAATGTGTCACCCACAGCCATTTTGATTTAACGCGTTTCTGCCTCCCTTTCCTCCAATCTTTTAGGTTTAAATTCTCTTTTGCGGCTTTCCCAAAACGAACGAGTTTGATAATATTTCCGGCCACGTCAAACTTTTCAGATTGTGAGGAAGAACTTCGTCAATTAGGGGATGGAACAATAATATTCCCGGCGGACTATTAATTTATTTCCTTTTCTATATATTGCACCACACCTCAAGAGTACACTCAAATTACTGCACTGCTCACGAAATCCCATGCTACTTCACGCATTGGCTCCATCTGGCGTACTCTCCGAGAAAGTTCTTTCCTGTTCTCGTCATGTAACGACGTCCAGCTGAGGGGAGCCGGCAAACTTTCTGCTCGTATTAAGGGTACAATTAAGTATTGAAAAGCAAATAAAGCCTCTTCCAAAGTAATCAAAAATGTTAAGATATAAGCAACTGAGATGCTGTGGACGAAGAGAACCTCGAGTTGGCTAACATTTAGCACTTATCGCAAATGCTGTAATGTTGATAGGCGAAAAAAGAGGACAGAGAATGACACTGTTGATTGTCTCTGAAAATGAGGAAGTTACAAAATAAATTTTTTTGGATTTAGTCTGAATGAAATGCTCGTTTAGCTGTGATTGTCTAGCCCTGAATTCTTTGGTCCCAATTAAGATATGCTCGCATTATCTGATTTGCCGAAGTCAATAAAACTCTATTGGTGGAAATTTCACTATCAAGTGAAAAACTATCTACACATTCCGAGTTCACCAAACAAAGACCAAGATACAAAGAGAATGCACTGTAATTTTTTGACAAAGAAGACATAAACCACTATAGGCATTTGTTATCATACGCTAAAAATAAGAGTTAAATTGTCTTAGAAGTATAAAAACAATTTTTTAACGATACATATATAAGGCTCTTATAATTTTCAGTCTAAAAAGCGTATCTATATAATTTTGAAGACTACGCTGCCGATTTATAGCATGAGTATATTCGTACAGCTGTTATTAGGAATAACTTGATAGAAATTACTTTCGTTGAGTACCAAGAATAAGAACAAATATGTGACACATGACCAATGACCTAAATATTTAATGATTACTCCGCGAAAAGTAATATTTTAGACACTTCAAGTTTTCAGCATCAATAATTTATGTTGAAAACCAAGCTTTCTTAGAGGCTGTCAGCTGATTTAGGGTTGCAATGCTATCCTGCGCTCATCCAGTGACGGTAGTGTTATTTATTTCCTTCCTATTCATCGGCGGCTTACAATGAGTTACGGTTCGCGCCAGATATATTGAATAGAGAGTCGCTGTGTTGAAATTTCACGCTCTGGAAGATCTCCACTGCGATAGTAAAATAATTTCGGTGCGATGATCGTGTTTTGCATTCTAAAGAGATCAAAGATGGATAAAATGCCGACACAAAAAAGAGGAATTTAGTTTTTCTACAATAAGGTACTCGCTCGACAGGAAATAAATGGAGACGGAGAACATCCTTTCGCTACAAAATCCAGATTCAAGTTGTTACTCCATCCAGAATATATTCGCCGGATTCCCATTTTCTCTGTCCCCCCGTTACCTGCCTCTTTCATCCAAAATATCCCCATGCCTTCAAGCTTGCCACACCAACGGATCCACACCCTATATTTCCTTATTTATTCCCCATACTTCTCTCTCGTTTTGTACAACCTCTTCAATCATCAAGGAATTGTTTGTAAACCCACCCACAGATTTGCTTTTCTTAAAGATAAATCCCACAAACAGATTTGATTTTGCTTTTGCTGCAAGGACCTTGCGAAATTTACATGCCGTTGTAAACCCACCAGAAAATTACTCGCAATTTCTAATCGAAAACAATAATAATTTGTAACAATGAAAACTTTTATTCAAACTTTTATATTTCATTCAAACTGTCTGATGACACCTCTTGAGTTCAAACAATAACTATTAATTATTTAATAATGAAAAAGAAATAGGCCTACAAGTGATACAGATAATAAAACTTTACTTGCATTTATTGTGAAAAGTTAGGCCAATAATCTTAAGCCAAGCCTGAGATTCCAGGTGTGTAAAAAGTATATATTTACCAGCATAGTAGCGACATTTAAAAATACACAAAGTATGAAGGTTTTTCGACATCTTTTTGAAGAAATCGGAGTTTTGCAGCTAGAAAATGCAGGAAAACGTTGTAGCTTTATGATTATCATTTTTTAATAATTTATTGTATTTTTACGAAGCTTTTATATCATATTTGTCAAAATTTACTACCATAAGATAACATTGTATTTTGTGCTTCCCAATATTTTTTTCTCTGGGAGTCACTTGCCCCTAAGATATAAGGTTGAAATTTTCTCTATTAGAAGGCTGAAAGTTTTCCTTTTTGCTTAAGTTTTCCAATGAGCCACGTCTTTCCAAGAACGTTGCATTTGCAACTCCAAAATAGTTAATTTTTCACTAATCAGCAATTGATTTTCCAATTACGCAAAAGTTATGTCAATTTCCTCGAAAATATGGGCTTTATAACATGGGCTTTATTTGGGAACTTATGCTTAAGGTATTTATGACTTAGGTTAAGTGATCAATATGAGAATTGCATTGAGGTATCATTTGCGATATTTTTTCACCCCAACTTCCTCACGAGTAGTTAATGACTCATACATGGTATATAAATTTTGTACGCTACATTGTAAATACACATAACTTTTGATGTTTTCCAACTTCTTGTTGAATTTCAACGATCACTCTTTCTTGGTATTAATTATATCGGTTACATTCATAGAGGAAAGTGTTACGTTGAAGTTTCGAGGCTCCTTCTATGGATCAATATGACGGCTGAGTGGGAGGGGAGGGTGGCAAGCTAAATGTCACGGAGGTCACAAGAGGGTATTCGTGGAATATGGTGTTGCAGGAAAGATTCACGCTCTCATGCATATCAAACTCTAGTGATTGATCGCAGCACACGCGAGACGTGACGGGTGGAATATGCGCCAGTGAGTGTATTCCATGATAAACCGAATAAGCGCATTCCACCTTTATTGCCTGGGGCATGCATGAGTTTTGAACTTGAAGATGAACTGAACGACACCATTCTAAAGGTATCGTCTGCTGGTGAGGGAAATTGCCCACTCTTCTTGGGCAAAGGGAGACGTACTTCGTGTTACAAAAGAGTACGTGGAAATAGTTTCTTGGAAGATGTTACATTTATATTTTGTGCGACACCTAATTGATATACACCCTCAAATTAAAAAAAAATCATTTCTTATATTTTAATAGTTTAATCAGCAATAAAATTGAAGATGACAATCTTCAAAATATCTTCATGGCAGTCATTACAACTCATTCACATTACAACACATTTTGGAATAATTTAAAAAATAAATTTCTGTCTACCTTCTAACTTGATTCAGCATTCGTATACACTATGTAGTGTTCTCAGTTAAATAATCATTTAATATACTCTAGGGTAAGAAATTGGGCGCTATCGTAATTACATATTCAGCAACTAATTACGTAAAATCATGATTAAACACTAAAAACAAAATAAATTATTAGCTTTGCGTAACTTAGTGGTTTAAGTGTATAATTACAAACTCAACTTTGTTCAAATATTATTTCGATAAACCTTTCAATGATTTTGAGTTACAGCAATCTAAATTAATTTTCGTGGTCACCATAATTTTGTATGTTTTTTGACAAAATGCTAGCAACTAATCGGATGATTCAAGATCGAATGGTTTTAATAAATGTCAAAATTATTTTCTCTGATTATTTTTCTGTAAACTCGGACATTACAAAAGCTTTATTCAGGGATGACAAGTTTTTCAGAAAGTTCGAATTAATTGCCAATCAGAAATTTAGTAGTGTGCGCGATATTATGAATTTATTGCGAAATGTGAATGGATGTATATTTTAAAAATGTGGCACGCGATGACTATCACATGCTGATCAACGCAGATATGAAACTTCCACAAAATAATCGAGCAAGGTATTTCTAAGTGCCCATACCAGGGCTTATAATTTTTAGCTCCCTACCCAGATGGTAATCATCGAATGATACCTCTGAACGTGGCATATGCAATTTCAAATGTTATTAGAATTAAGCGTAATGTTGAATTCTTTTAAATTTAAGAAACTAGTTCTTCAGTACACCCACGTACATCTTTATTTCAGTTACTTTCTTACAACAATGCCCCAACAACTTATTTACATTTTGGTTTCTAGACTGTTACATGCCAATGGCATATTCATATTTTTCTTTTTAATATCAACACTTCCTCCAAAAGAAAAATTAAAAAAAAATCTACTCAGATTTAATCTTCTGCACCCCAATCCTTTGACGCAGCATCTCGAATCTGACCCTTTCCAATGGCTTGGTTAGCAGGTCAGCTAGCTGGTTAGACCCCTTGATGTGTTCTAATCATCCTTGTCCTTGATAATAGTAGGTCTAGCCATATACACATAATCTCCACTTGCCATCCATTCTTGTTTCTTCTTTTCGCGTATCCTTCTTTATTTCTCTTCATGTTTTTTTATTACTTCCTCTCTTTTACCTGATACTTCACTTCCTCCGGAACTAAGCGTCGTAACATCTTTTTCTTGTTCACATAAACTTTCTGCCTTCTTGTCATAGCTGACTTCACCTGACTTTTTATTCACGTCGGAAGTTGGATTGGATTGACTCTGACTCATGGTTTCTTCACGATATACTACAAACTCAGCAACGTCGGTGCGTAAATTGCAAACAACTTCAGGCTTGAATTTTACATCGTGGCTTAAAACAATTTTCTTCTGAGATGGAATACACACCCTAAATCCGTCTCTTTCGTTTATGTACCCAACTAAATGTCCATGAACAGCCTTGTCGTCAAACTTCGAGCGGAAATGCTTGTTCACGTGCACATAACATTCTGTTCTAAAGATTCTCAGATGATTCAGGCTTCCTACAGGTCGTCCATACCACAGTTCATAAGGAGGTTTGTTTTCAATGGAGGACTTCCCAGTGCGATTCAAAGGATATGTGGCAGTATTGCATGCTTCTGCCCACAAAGCTTTTGGCAACTTGCCTATACTATAGAAGAAAGTCCATTCGCAGAGGCATCGGCCATTACCCACGCACTGCGTTTCTTCGAGACTTAAAGGTTTAAATGTATGACTCTTGTAATACTAATTAATTGTATAAGACTTCCCTAGCTCTGAAAATTGGATATCGGAAACTTATATATACTCATTCTTAAAAATCACAATAAATAGATATTAATTAGTGAGTTATTACCTTAACAACTACCAATGAGATGAATAAACATTAGGTGTACCATATATTCTGATTATTATAGATTTATAATATATATTTATCTGTATTCATTAATATAAAATATTCCGACATAATAATTCCCAAATAATAAATTCAGACATGAAGCAATATCAAAATGAAAGAATTTTTTAATATTTTGTGCGCACCAATGTGAGAAACTCCGCGAACAAATGTATCCTGTTATACTACATAGGAGAAGTTTATAAATAGAAGCTATACTTCGCGTTTATCATTGCTTGTATTTCAAATAATAATTTTACCTGACACCACAAATCATAGAAGAATATAATGTTAGACCAAATGGAATGTTTTAACTATGGAAAAGCTATAGACTTTTCCATGGTTCAAACATTAAAATGTTACAAAAAATTAAGTGAATAATAGAAGCTGGATTTACAACTACTATCAAAAAGGGAGGAAACAGGCGTGATGTTGTGGAATATGAACATAATAAGAACTAAGATATTACAATTTTCCACAGATAAAGTTTAATCGACCCGTGTTTCGATGCACTGCATCATCATCAGGTGACCTGATGATGAAGTCAAATTTTTCATAGTTTTTTTAAAACACCAATCGTTCCCTGGTTGGCCTCCTGTCAATTGCTGTTCTATTAGGTTCCAGATATATAATATTTTAAACGGTGAATTACACCATTACTTTTCCTTGTAATAATTTGAATATCAAATTAGAAATTTCCCGTGCTCTATAGTAAAATGAGTCTTGAATAATAAATACTCAGAATTTAAATGTAGGATTTATTTTACTATTAAAAGAAAAATTACTCAGAATTTCAGAATATGCTTTGTATTCATTAATTCTAAATTGTATGATGAATTACCACATGCTTGAAAAGGTTTCAAAGAGTTCGCATTCTTCGAAAAAATTATCATTTTGCTTTTTTCAATCAAGAGCATGCAATTTGTCAACCTTAGTGTTAACATATTTTTAATATTGCATTTTTAACATTCATCGTGTGAGCTTCTTGCATGCTTTGGCATTTAATTATTATTTCATCCAAATGCACGTTGATATTAATTTATCCTTCAGTAATTCTGAACTGAATGGCATTTATCTTTTTAACCAATATTTTGATGATAGATTTCATTACGGAGATCAATCAAAGCAGCTTAAAGGTAGCATTATATTTTTTTAAATCTATATTGCATGTTTATGATTTTGAAGGATCAATACCAAGCTTTCGACTATCTATATGAAGCATTCACTTGTAGTATATGTGAGTAAATCAAACACCCGGATTACTACTTCATTTAATTTCTTTGACATGGATTATTTTGCTAGAAGCGTGACAAGCTGCTGGAGTCTCTTAGGAGTCTATTTTTTCCACCATGTGATTATTTGAGGGCGCTCGTGTCGTTCAGGAATTATAATTACTCGAGCAGAGTGCAGCGTGTGCGGAATCAATTGTGAGTGATCGCCCTTTACGCTGCAGTGCGGATATCGATAGTCCTCGAATATCCAGCAAAGAAAGGTAACTGTACGGAAAATTACATTCCGGGGGCCGTTATTGTTGTCATTGTTACCGCCTGTGTGGTTGAAAGAAACGAAAAATAATGAACTATAGTGAACCATGAAAGAGATGAATGTAATAAATGATTGAAGATCAAAAAGATGAATATGATAAATGATTGAAGTTGAGAGGTGTAACGATAGGGTCGAGCCAAGGGAACCAAGAGAGCCAATCCGATTCGGATTATATCCTGGTAACATTCTGAATTTTTATTTATTCTTCATTCACTCGTAATGTCTAACGGGTTGGCTATGGGGCAATACTTTATCCATCAAATTAATAATTCCCGCAAAAGAAGGTGTACCGAGAATATTGCATGAAAGTGATAATTACAATAAAGGGTTGATATTCCCTTAGAAATGTTTATTTTCGCATTGTAAAGACGAGGGTAATTTTTCCAATATTGTCCTAATCGTGAAGATATTTCACTCAACTTGGGGAGTTGTAGCAATTAATCGAGTATTATTTTATTTTTATCCCTTTGCGATGCATAGTAATGTCACTAATCGGTCTATTAATTACCATAATATGGTCATGAGGCTTGTTGCTACGGCGTTCGCTTTTTAAAATAAGTAAAATGTGTGTGCTGCTACCTTGATTCCCTCAGCGTAGGACCAAAATTTTCTCGGGCATTCATCCAAGAGCTTTTCAATAAAATTTCAATGAGAAGAACTCATAACCTCCTTCATTTTTTTAGGTATCTAAAAGTGCATTTCCTTCGACTCTACATATTTAGCGCTTCAAGGTTCACCAGATAACACTTCCATCATGATTACTGTAAAGCTCTTGATTAGAAAAGTGCGGACAATGGTTGTCCTCGACAGATGCCAACAACTTAGGCAAATGGGGGAGATATGTGACGTTAAAACATTGTAGTATTATATAAACGTCACTGCTGATGAAATCACATGGATCAAATTCGCTTAAATGTTTGGCAGTAAATTTTCTCCCGTAGAAACGTATTTCCTCACTATCTTCCCCATGTACCTACTGGATAGATTAATTTTAGTTGCGCTGTCCGTACTTTCCCAGTTTAGAGCTAATGATTACCGCTACAAAAGACTGTGCCTTTCTAGTCATGTTGCACATTCATTCGATTATATTTGGTGAGCCAACGACGGATTTGGGATTGTTCATTTTTAATTTCCGCTTTTTCCCTTTGTAAATTCGAATGAATTCCTCATTCAATAACGGCGCGATTGCGTATGCCTTTCAGCCCATTCCATCCCATTGGTATTCTCTCTTCCTCAATCCACTCAGGTATACCTTCCCGCCCTCTTGCACATGCTAAAGTGAACTTGTGAGTGTTTGTGGATGCGGGAGTGTTCTCGAAAGGGTTAAACACGAGAGGACGAGGGCTATAATCGAGGAAATCCTCTCTACCGACGACACTCGAGTGCTGAATGAGCAGAGTACACACTCGAGGGATGGAGGGACGCCACATGCCCACGAAGAGACTCACAAACACACAAATGAGACCACACTCCCTTTTTCTCCCTACTCTATAGTTCTTTAACCCTTGGAATTTCCCTTACCCTTCCTTGAACGGACACTTCAATTGCCCTTCATCCCGTCTCCTCGCAAGGACGCTCCATGTTTTCCCCCTCGACTCTTCCAACCCAAGCCGAAGGTTTTCTTCTTTGGGGATTTGTTTTGGATGCTACCTTTTCCCGACATAACTCCCTCATTTAAATACCCATCTCTTCCTGCATGCCCCTTCAGCTCCCCACAGTGAGAATACTTTAAGAGTCTCTACCACTTCGCATGTCATTCTTAGACTTATTCTACTACTCCACCATGGATACGTGCAATGCGCCCGAAAACCAGAAATGTTTTCAATCGTCAATGAGAGACTCTTCATTGCGCAGATTCTGCTTATGAATGTGGCTCAATCCTGTGATTACATTCTTTAGTATCAAGGGCCGTGCCGTGAATTTTCAAGGGATGTTTTCACTCGATCATGTTAGTTTAATGGGAGTTTTGTGATTTCTGTAGAGAATCAGCACTGGTTGTTTACTCATTCAATATTTTCAGTTACTTGTGGGTATGTATAACATTGGTTAGAAATCTCAAATTTGATTTCCATAAACTCATTATATACCGGTTGAAATATCATACACTACGCTGCAGCCAACACCTTGTTTTATAGTGTTTAAGGTGGTTCCACCGTAAAATGACTCAAATGTCTTTTTATTCATATTCTGTCTACTTGTAGAAAAAGTTGTCCTCTATCTGATATGAACAACAAAATAATACCTTTCCACGCTATTTTATTCTATATTTGAACTTGAAATTACATGGTGTTCAATGGGGGAATGAGAGAAACACGGGGTAAAATAGTATTTTTCCATAAAATACAAATGCTATTTTCGTGGAAAACTGTCTCTAAGAAGTAAATAATCCAGAAAAAATTGAATAAAAATAAAATATAGGCATCTTACCACCTTATTTTTCTAATTATTGATGAATTAATGCCGTAATTGAAGTCAAAATGAGGTAATTCGTAGGAAATGGCGCTGCAGTCGGCTCCTTTGGCTGAAAAAAAGTGCTCATTTAAAATAAAAACATGGAATAATTTGCATATTTTGTACCTTACTTTTGGGTTTCTAAAGGTAACGCATTGTATCAGTTAAAGTAGGATTTTTTGGACAAAACATAAAAAAATGTGAAATTTAGTATTTGTTTTGAGTTACACAGTCGCGGCGGAACCTCCTTAAAAAGGAATCAACGTAAATTCTAGAGCATGTAGGAAACATGATTTCAAACATTTTTGTGCCTTTTGGATATAGTCGCAACTCCTTATTTACGGCGATATGGTGACGCAAATAAATGACCCAGCACCTTTTGCAGTCGCCGTGAGAAGGACAAATAAAGGTGGGCTATACTGAATGAAGAGAGACATTACTCTGTCACTAGTGGTTAACATATATGTATCATTCTTCCAGTATCGTCACTCATGTTTACCGTAGGTAATGTTCAGGATGGCAACACTATTCGGCGTTTTCATGGCAACTGGAAAATTTGCCCATTAACCTGTTTGCGGTGTAATAGCTCCGTTAGTTAGAAGTGATGATCCCATGCCCATCAGAATTATAGCTTAAAATTACATAATCTATCACTTTCAGAAGTGAAATTGCTAAACGTTTTTAAACACCCTGTTTTGTACATTACTTGGTGGCTCTGCAATAGACATTTATGTTTATTTCGTTTTGCAGTAAGGATAGCGTGGAGAATTATGGTGATTTAAATTCTTTTTTCATGGTTCTTGGTTTTTTAAAACGTACGTAACATTCAAACTGCAATATTCTTTGTGATGAAGATAATAATGACTGCTGCAAATACAGCGATAAAATACGTAAAAATTACCGCGAGAAATAAATCGGCCTGGGCCGGGAATGGAACCTAGGGCGGCCAATGCGCAAACCACTACGTAACCCAAGATTCCTAGTTCCCTTGGCAATTTAGGAGAATACAAGGGATTTGGATTTTAAGCCCTTGCGGTATTTCATCGTATTTGTCGTAATACGTATTTCATCGCCGTTGTTTCGGTAGTCATTGATATCTTCATACGAGGCCTATCACGGCATATGTGTTGACTTAGGATGCAATTACATGGGTTGTGGCTTCTTTGGAGTCTTCTTCTCACTTGCGTTGCTATCTTTAATGGACCGAAAGGCCTTAAAATCTAGTTCCGGTTTATCCTCGTAAATTACAACGGGAACTAGGAAGCCTGGGTAGTGTAGTGGTCTGCGCATTGCCCCGGCAAGTTAATGGTCCGTGGTTCAGGCCAATCTTTTTCTTGTCGAAATTTCTACATATTCTTTTTAATGCTGACGGAATGCCTGTGTCGGCTGTAATTTCCTTTGCATCCCGGGCCCGCAATTGTTTACATTTCAATGCCCATTTTTTCCATTAATCAGTAAAAATCGGGAAACATGCTGCAGATCAGAACAAAATGTGCTATCTTTCCGTATTTTTTCGCAAACACGCGCGATCGTCAATTCAAGATGCGCCACTTAAACGCTTTGGCGCTCAATAGGGCCACACTGGTCATCCGGGGCTGAATGTGTGCTTATGTCTGGAAGGAAGGGGGTGTTGAAGAAGGGGGTAGGGGATTTGAGGGTGGGGGGTGTTACTCGTCAAGAGAGAGACGAAGCCAAGGGGAGACAGACGCACCGCTAATGAGTAAACTCTCCACGAGAGGGCTCCGTACACGCCTCCTCACCCGTGTCGTCTTGCGACCCCATCCCAAGGCACCGATTTTAAACAAGATGGGGCTCTGGTTGCGCTCCCTGCCGTTGTTCCTCGCTGCCCCTTGATCATATACTGAGCACCTCGAGTCGCATCCACAGCTTGGTCGTTCACTCCCAAATTTCTGCCTCCGCCCAAGGGAAAGTGTTTTGTCTGGTGTGAAGAAACAACGCTTACTCCTTGTCGCGTTCCCCTCTAGAAAATTATTAGAAGATTAATAATACAAAAAAATCATCAATTTTACAACATTTATTCAAAGTTTAATGACGGTCTTTGTGTGAATCTAAGCGAGAATTCTCACGGACTGGTCTACTTTGAGGATTGATGAAATTGAAACAAAATGTCTTTGATACCTGTATATTGGCATGGGGGCTAAAAAAATGTGACAAATTGACGGGAACAATTTCATAGACAAAAGAGACGAAGGACGGACGTTACATATTTCTTTTGTTTTAACTAGTGATTTAAGCTGAATCAAATATTCCCGAAACTTCATCTAAGGAACGATGAGTTATTACGAATTACGTATCACAAAATTCAGAGTTCCACTTCCAACCTAATGTAAATTCGTGGAAAAGTACTATCAAATCCTTACCCGGAGTCGTGACTAGCCTACAGTTAACTAAAGGGGCCAAGGGGTCCACAGCTTTACGTCCCAACCGACAGAGGTCTACAATTAAAGTGCACACTCCACAATGCAGCGAAGTATGGATCCCGATTCTAATAAAAAATCTCTACCACTCCTGGATTCCAATCCGTAACTTTGGGATTGGAAGCACCCACATTTAACCCACTCCCTTCTCTTTCCCTCCTTTTCCTCTCATACACATTAGCAGAATATTGTGCCGCGAATGTTGGCCAAATTGTACCTCCTGGAGCAGGGTTGAGCCGTCCGCCTCGCCCGTTGGCGAGCGCCCCCCCCCCCAGCCATCCTCCGGAAAAGTGGTTTCCGTGGTGGTGCTACGCAAGGACGAGCCGTCCACCTCGCCCGATAGCGAGCCCCCCCTCCTCCCTGGGGGGGAGTCGGGAGCGGTGCGCCTGGGCCGAGGGCTTTCGGTCTTTCTGGTGGGGCATGGACCCCGAGTCCAATGGGACCTCCAGTATTTAAGTGGAGGCGGAGTCCGCGCTCGGGGGAGTCTTGCTGTCGAGCTTGTGTTGCCGAGACGCCTAGAGGAGCTCCCCCTCGTCAACGGCACGACGCCTCTGTGCACGGTCATCGGCTGTCCGGTCCTCTGAAGGTATCGCCGCCTCACCTCTCCCCCTCCATTGCCCCTTTTCCTCTGGTTTCCAGCGATCACCCTCCTCTCCTTCCGCCTTAGCGAGCTCGCTTGTCGTTATAATTTAAATAAATTGTCTGGCCTACGCGTGTTGTTTTTGTTGGTCCACCCCACGAGCCCTTGGGCAGTTCAAAATTGGTAGCAGAGCGTGGTTTGGACCAATACCCGTAGGCGCGTTACCGTCATGGCGGATAAATTCCCACCAGGAACCGCGTGGGTAAATCGACTTCCCAAAGTAGAGCTCGCTGACTTGTCCACGAGGTTCGGCATCGAGTCAGAGGGTACGTTGGATGAATTACGAAAGAGGGTCCGCGAGTATATCCGTTCTTTTAACGACGAAGAGGAGGCGACGGAAATAGCTATAGATTCCGATCACCATCAGGAGGCCGCCAATGTAGGAATTAACGTTTCGAACGTCAGCTGCGATCTCAAGGGCCTCGAGTCCGTGGTGGTAGCCGCGCGACGTTGGGAGCTGGGATTCGGTGGCGAATCAGGGGAAAGCGTAATGAACTTTCTAGAAAATCTAACGAGGTTCGTCAATCATTTCCAACTAAGCCATGAGGTTCAACTCAAGCTGCTACCCGAAATCGTGAGAGGAAAGGCAAGGGATTGGTTTTGGGCCAACCGTTTTCGGGATCTTAAAGAATTCCAAACGGAATGCAAGGCAAATTTTGGCGCAGCCAATTACCAATTGCGTCTTAAAAGAGATCTTTATAACAGGACCCAAGGGAGCTATGAAACCCTGGTCGAATATGTTATCGTGATGAAAAACATGAACGCTAGGCTCGATAAACCTCTCGAGCAAAACGAATTATTAGAAGTCGTATGTGGCAATTTGAATCCGAAATATTTGTGGCACCTTGCCCACATACCCCTTAATTTCGATCAACTCGTCCAATGGGGGCGCAATCTAGACGAGAAAAGAGCAATGGCGGAGTGTTATAGGGAACCGCCGTCGAGCGAAGACATGGTCTACCCAGAGTTTGGGGACAGAAATCGACGCTGGCCGCGCGCGAGTCAAACTCAACGCTGGGGTCCGCAACGCGGCTGGCGGCCACAGGGGCAACGCTCGGGAGGTCAAAATTCGTCTCAAACTTGGAGGAGTAGGGAAGACCGACCCCTCGGTGCCTTGAGAGAAAACGGTAATCGACCGGGAAACGAGTACCCCGCGGAGCTATAAAGCCACGAAGGCACCGCGGGTACTTAGTGGCCTTCTCCACCCGCCCCTCCCTCCTTTCTCGTACTAATTTCTCGCCCATGGTATCCATTTGCGTAAACAAGGTAACCGTTTCGGCCCTTCTAGATACGGGAGCCTTCCACTCCTGCGTGTCAGAGCCCTTCTTGCGCAACATAAAACTTTCCCCCAGACAAAGAGTCAGGGTTGACACAACATGCCAAGCGATTGATTCCACGAATTTTACAGTTTCGGAAAAGGTTAAGCTCGACATCAAAATCGAAGGGCTAGCGTGGGAACACGAGTTTTTGGTATTACCCAAAAGTCCAGTGGATGTTGTCCTGGGCGCCGATTTTATGTCGCGGTCGGGTATGGGTATCAATTTCTTCGAAAGAACCTTCTCCTTCGCGTTCCAACCGAAACCGATTGCTTGTCGAGAATATTCGAGAACGAACCCCGAGGAGAAGAAGACGTTGGTCGCCAAATTAGCGTATTATTTAACACGCCCATAGCGTTTACCTCTATAATTGATCACCAGCGTAGGGACCCAGAATGCCACGAGTTAATAAAAAAAATTACTCTTGGAGAGAATATAAAAAACTTCAAAATGAATCGGGACGTATTGGTTTTTCGCGGTCTGAAAGGGAAGCGTAATCGTGTATATGTTCCGAAAGAAATAAGGCGTATGGTTATATCGTATTTTCACGATTCGGAACTGGGCGGCCACCTGGGATATAAAAAATCCAGAGAAAAGGTCTCACGCGAGTTCTACTGGCCAAAAATGCACCAAGACATATTGAGTTATGTTAAATCCTGTCCTGATTGCCAAAGAGCAAAGCCCGCTAGAAACACTCAAGTAGGGTACCATTCCGCCGACGTGGCAACCAAGCCGTGGGAGAAAATATATATTGATTTCATGGGTCCTATGACACGAACACGCTCAGGCAATACGGTAATTCTCGCCGTTCTCGATGCCTTTAGCAAATTCGTGATACTTATTCCCATGCGGAACATGACGGCCGCAGCGACAGTACGGTGTCTGAATAATAGAGTATTTGCCTTTGCCGGGTTCCCGAAGATCTTGGTTTCGGACAACGCTACGGTGTTCACTTCGAAAGAATTTAAAGACACATGCTTTAAATGGGGAATCAAGCACGTCACCACTTCGCCATATTACCCTAACCCTTCGCACGTAGAGCGCTTTAATAGGAACTTAAAGGCCGCATTAACGGTGTATCACCACGATAGTCAACTTCGGTGGGATGAAGACTTGGGCACGCTGATGATTGCATTTAACTCAGCTCAGCATGAGAGCACCGGATCTACACCCGCCAGCCTTTTCCTCGGGCGCGAACTCAACCATCCTCTGGCCATTCAATGGGGGATTGACGAAAACCTCACTCAACCTTCAGGTGATGAAAATCTAGAGGAAAAATGGGCAGATGCCCTCAGATGTTTAAAACGTGCCAACAAACGGGTGGCGTCGCGTTACAATGCAAATAGATTGAGCCAGCCTTTTTATGTTGGGCAGACAGTCGCTTACAAAACGCACCCGATAAGTTCAGCGGTCAATAAAGTTTCCGCTAAATTGCTGCCCAAGTGGTCTGGTCCACGGAAAATAATTAGATTTACCGGACCGGTAACGGTAGAATTAGGAGACTTAGAAAATAGCATGGCCAAGCGACGGTGCCACGTCTCGCAAATCAAACCTTTCTATGAGAGGTAAATTCCTGTCCCATTCCTCCCAACCTCAGACTCCCTCATCCCCTACCCGGCGGGATACCAGCCTCGGAGCGGGCGGCCGTTGTCAGTGACCAGCAGGGACTGGTTGTTCTTCGCGCGTATTAATTTTTAGTGAGGCTTTTTGGTCTCCTTTGTTTTTTTTTCTCCTTTCCTTTTGGTACTGCTGACTACTTCACCTCAAAGGGTGATAGTCTTTGGCCTCCCCCCCTCCTAGTTGTGGGAGCCTGGCGGATTTCTCTTTTTCTACTTTGATGCTATAGTTGTTTTCTTGTTCTTCGTCTCTCTTTCTGTTAGAAGGGTTTTGCCCTTTGTTGTTCTTCGCCTTTTTTTTAAGACTTGGAGGCGTGAGTACAATCTTATCGTCTCCGATATTTTGTTTTCTTCCTGTTATTGTTGCCATATTATTTAGTTGTTATTCTGTTCTTTTCTCTGGTGACAACGTAAGAATCTAAGTATGCTATCGTGTGAAAAGTTTTGAAAAGTTTGGTTTTAAATAACTTAAAAATGCTGATTTTGTGACCAAGATTTGTGTTTCGTGTCATTTGTTTTTTTTTGTGCGTTTCAAAACCTTTCATGTCACGAACCGTTGATTTGTTGCTCAATGTTAAGTAAGTGAAACATTGAACCTTTAGATTTTATGATTTTAAAGGGACAGGTATTTTGCCTGCTTTCCTTGTCATCTCGTTATGAATTTTATTTTGTTTGTGCTTTCTTCAACAAAGAATGTTATTTTGAACATATGCGATGTGTTTTTCTAACCATGCATGTTTCTTTTGTTCATGCTGGTGCACGAGGGAGGTCATTGATAATGAAAATTCCATCGGGTATTTAAAAATATCATTTATAATCTGGAAATGGTATTGGAATTTGTTTTTTTTTTATTTTCTTTTTACGTATCAGCCATTCTGTGAAGGACTTATCTGAGTGAAGTGCCTTGGTTCATTGCTGTGTTCAGTGGAGGGGTATTTTGTTCTCATGTACCGTCCTCGGAGGGCAGAAAAATTGTCACCATCGCTAATGTTGAAGGCTACTGTTGCCATAGCATTGACTCCCTTTGCTTGCACGGTTGTTACGACTGGTTGTTAAAACCTATGTCTGGCTTGTTACCAAATTGTGGTGCTTTTCGCCCAAGGGTGTTCATAAATGTGATGTTTTACTGGTCTTTACCATTGATACCAATTGAGGATTTATGACTGTAAAAGAGAAAAATAATTGCATATACATGTATTGAGCGGGCTAAGGCAAACATAACCTTCCCCCCCCCCCCACTCCTACCTTATCCTAAATGAAGAAGAGTGCGGGCGCGTCGCGAGGAGAGAAAACGACCGCATCGCCGTGCCAAACCACCCTGTGCTTTGGTTCGCCGGCAGGGAGGGAGGATGAGCCGTCCGCCTCGCCCGTTGGCGAGCGCCCCCCCCCCCCCAGCCATCCTCCGGAAAAGTGGTTTCCGTGGTGGTGCTACGCAAGGACGAGCCGTCCACCTCGCCCGATAGCGAGCCCCCCCTCCTCCCTGGGGGGGAGTCGGGAGCGGTGCGCCTGGGCCGAGGGCTTTCGGTCTTTCTGGTGGGGCATGGACCCCGAGTCCAATGGGACCTCCAGTATTTAAGTGGAGGCGGAGTCCGCGCTCGGGGGAGTCTTGCTGTCGAGCTTGTGTTGCCGAGACGCCTAGAGGAGCTCCCCCTCGTCAACGGCACGACGCCTCTGTGCACGGTCATCGGCTGTCCGGTCCTCTGAAGGTATCGCCGCCTCACCTCTCCCCCTCCATTGCCCCTTTTCCTCTGGTTTCCAGCGATCACCCTCCTCTCCTTCCGCCTTAGCGAGCTCGCTTGTCGTTATAATTTAAATAAATTGTCTGGCCTACGCGTGTTGTTTTTGTTGGTCCACCCCACGAGCCCTTGGGCAGTTCAGGGTTTTAGGTTTTTGCTAAATTTTTGTCATTTATACCTTTTTTATTTACATAAATTTATTAAGTATAACAACATTATAGAAATTATTACTTAAATCAAAATAGATGAGATTAAAAATATCAAACACATAATGCAGTCCTGCCAAACCTGGAAAGGTTTGTCAGCAGGTTCCGTTGCGTTAATATAACTCAATCTTAGGCTCCACACCTTAAAATGTCTGCAGATATGCAAATAATTTCAGATTAATATGTTCATTGCTCATAACTGCATGAAGATACAATTATGGCAAAGGCAACAAGGTAGTATAAAACTATGGCATAATACAAGACACTCTTATCATACAATTAGCATAGTTAACAGACAGTTTCTTGATTTTCACATAGCGAACAATACTCTTTAATTCGCATATTATTTTAAATTAATATACTCTCTTCATTTACATTGAATATCACTAATATTTTTTAGTTCCTTAAGGCTATAAGGTAAACTATTAATCATCATAAGTACGTTAATATTTAACCCGTTTTTCCCAGAATTGAGGACCTGAGAGTCAAAGTAATGCAAGTGACATCAACACGAAAAACGATATAAGTAAATATTTTCTAAGTTAGTACCGTCGGGTACCGTCAGGTAGCTACAGGAAAAGGAATACAGGTGTTCGAAAGTATGGTGCTGCGATCTAGCTGCCGAACACTTAAGCTGCTTTGTTTTTTGTCATTTTTACTGGGGTAAAGTGATACAGGTTTCACTGAACTATGTTTGTTATTTGTATCACTTTGACTCTCAGGCCCTCAATTATTTTAATACCTCGATAAACACATTTAGGAATATTCATTTCGCTCACTGAGTGTTTACTTTAATCATACCTTACCAATTTTCTTAAAGTAATTCCCTGTATCTACCACAAATGTTTACAAGTCCCTAACATTAAGTATACCAATTTTTTTCGTACCTATTTTGCCCTGATATGTTGAGGTTGATGATTGTTCGATTTAAATTTAGCACTAATATCATTGTAAAGTGTATGTGTTTCCCTTTTGTTTTGCATAAATTTCACAATTTTATCCTTCTAAGCTTGCAGTTTTGCTTCATAACAATCTGCTGTATTTCCCCATATAGTTGGTTCGTTTAATTGTTAATAGTCCGTCCATCCGTCCGTCTAATATATATTTGTATAATTTATATAATAGTCGCAGTTTCTTTAAATTTAGTTGGCTATATCATAGTGCATGATGGTGAAATATCACCCCAGGCCACACGAAGGTATTTTGTAGGTGTTGACATCTTCGTACCATTCGCAGCTCTCCTTTCTCTTCTTGATTACATTCTCTTACATCTCGGGTCGGGACTCGGGTCCGTACCTTGCACCGTCATTCAGAGGGTTCCCTCATTACGGAGAGCAGCTATTTCCGCTATGCATAACTGCCTCAATCAGTGGACTTTCCACGTCTCTCTCTCTATCTCCCATTCATACCTCTAAACTCTTTTCATCCCAGTCACCCTTTTTTCTGGCGCCACCCTCCGAAATCACTCCTCCTCATTCCCATCCGACGTTCCAATCCGTTATACTTTCTTCTTTCCTTCCTTTGCACAATTACCCATAATTAAGGTCCCTATGAATCCATCTCTCTACCTCCGATAAGTCTCTAGTATTCCTGCTCCATTTCATTCTTCCTTAAAATGTCAGCCAGAATTACCTCCCTCCCTTGGTCATTTCTCCTCCTTTTTCCTAGATGGGCTTTTACTTCTAGTCCAATTCAATGGATAAATTTCACTGTCCTTCTTCCTACCAACATTATGCAGTCATTGTATCTTCCGAAGAAAGAACGCTTTATCATATCCGTAAGCTTAATCTCTTTCATAACAATTGTTTTTGGAATGAATACTCTTTTAAAAAAAGAAATAAATTCTTTTGACTTCAGACTTTAGCTGATAGGGGTTAGGTCATATAATTCAAATATGATAGTCCACAGTAGTGCTTCCCTACAGGCAATTATATTTTGTGAAAAAAACGATTGCAAATACGACCGGTTTAGTGGAAACTTGAAATTCTACGAAAGCAATAACAAATATATTTAAAAAATCCCAGAATTCACTCATAATATATTCAGCGCCCTGTAAACTGGTGTGTTCTATGTTCAAAAATGTTTACCTTTATGCTGGGACTGACTTCTGTGGACTGTCGCAGTTTGATTATTTGACCGCAATACTATATTGATCTCCTCTTACCCTAGCAAAAATAGATCTTTGATATTCATAATGAATAAAAACACTTGGTAATCTTCCACAGCTTTATTTCTTTGGCACTACGCGTTTCACCACACTGTGGCATAATCATGTGCAGCGTTCTTCGGTTTAGGTCAAGCATATATAGCTTTCCCCCAAGGCGTTAGGGAGTGGGGGGGAGAGGGAAGGCTAAAGGAGGAGCGGAGAGGGGGGAGGGGTAAGTGGGGGTGGGAAGAAGGAGAGTGAAACAGCGCGGCGGGGGGAGGGGGAACTAAGGGTTGGAGTGGACAGAGGGCGGAAAGACAGGAGAAACGGACGCAGGGGTTGGGACTGGGTGATGATGGAGGCCTCCTTTCCTTGAGAACTCTGAATGGTGAGGGAAAGGAGGGGGTTCAGAGGGTTTTAAATGGTTAGTGTACTGCCCACACCAGAGCACTGGAGGAGGGGGGGGGGAAGTAGAGTGTGCAAGATTTTGGGATATGTGGCAGGAGTCGGTTGGAAAGAAAACGGTTAATTGCACTGGGCGGAGTGGGTTTCATTCATGGATAGTGTTAAAGAGTGTGTTAGCCGACTTGCCTATCAAAAACGTTGCACATTTGATAAGAAACTCCGTCAACTCTCCCAGGACGATGCAGCAGAGAACCCCCACCTACCCCCTTCCCCCTCTCCGCTCCTCCCTTAGCCTTTCCCCTCCCCCCCACTCCCTAACCCCTTGGGGGAAAGCTATATATGCTTCACCTAAATCGAAGAACCCTGCACATGATTATGCCACAGTGTGGCGAAACGCGTCGTGTCAAAGAAATAAATCTGTGGAAGATTACCAAGTGTTTTTATTCATTATGAATATCGAGAACTTCCACAATATCCAGCCTGAAACAGTTGTATTTAGATCTTTGAATTTATAACGTGACTTTGCCGCTCCAATGTCTCGAAGGAAGCTTTATATGTCATCTGCTGCAGCAATACTCTTATACAAATCTCATATTGAAAACATTATTCACGTATCCGAGACCTCAGTCCAGGTGATCGATTTTATATTTGTGAAGATTTCAACTTTATGTATCTCTTGAGGAGGTAGCTCCAGTTTAATTTACAATTTTTTGGATCACCAATTTACGGAACAGATCTTCTTATTAATTGGGTTAAATTTTAAGTTGGATGTTCGGATACCTCTCGTGTCCGACAACACCTCGACGCACCTCGGTATTGGCTGGCATGATTGCAAACATACGTTTTAAGAGATGATTATGATTTCAGTTATAAATAAATGACTTGCTGATTATTTAACGGGAAAAATTCATTTACAAATTTGCGATCAAAGTCGTTAGGAGTGAGTAATTGAATCTAGAAAGTTACTAGCAGGATACAACGTGGTACACTTGCGTCATTTTTGTACATAGCCAAGATTACAGTGATAATAGGTCTGCTGCTTTCGGCAAGGTGATAGCAATCCTTGGGAAGGGAATCCTACTCAGTTTCTTGAACTTCTTGATAAACGTATCTCTTATTTTGTCTTGAGCGGTGCGAGAGGAATCGTACAGCTCTCGCGAAAGCGTATGGCGTTCGGATGCGCGGCGTTTGTGTTTTTCGCGTCATACAAATTCAGTTTTTTGAAATGCACTCATACATGGCACAAATACTATGTCTTCTCTTTCCCCTACGTCCCTTTTCCCTACCCTTTCCACCAAACATTACCCCTCCCCGACGTTTTCATCTGCACATCCGAACGCCATAAGCTTTTTCTCGAGACCTGTATGTTACACTTTCGATTGTCTCGCAGTCTGAAGCATTACAGACAAAGAACCTGCGAGACGGCCAACACGAAATCTGAACAAAGAATACGTCACTATCCCGTGCTTATCTGGAACGTCTGAAAGAATAGCCCGAGTCTATGGAAGACATGACGTGGGCACGTGTAACCTATAACTGCGTGACGAAGATTGAGAACTTACTTCCATGTACTAAAAATCCCACACATGTGCGAAGGAGTGGACGGACTACCATGCTCGTGTGGGAAAGTGTACATTGATGAGACCTGCAGATCATTTAAATCCGCCTGCTGGAACACAGCCGAGCCACCAAAAAAAAAGCATTTCCAACATTCGGCCATCGCCGAACATGCGTGGAGCGAACCGGGACACGACCATGACTTCCTAGGAGCGCAATTAATAGCCAAGGTGAACTAGCACTACTCTAGGTTAGTACGGGAAGAAATTAATATTTTAAAGACCCCACAACATATCTACGGAGACGACGGCTATTTTCTACACAGAATTTGGAAAAGAGCGTTAAAAAATAAAAAATAAATGACCAATAGCAGAGCAACAATAAGACGGACTGGCTTGCATAAGGCGGCCAAAAATCTATGTCTCTATCTTCGACCTGAAGACGTTGAATGGAATGTCGGCGAAACTGTTGCCCAGAAAAGTCAAGGGACGCGGTGAAATCCCGGAAGCCATGCATACGCCAACTAATCCACGCCGTGGAAACCACCGCACTAACAAGGATAGTGAACTTTCGATTTTCGATCAGAATTCAGCATCGCTCTAAGATATGCCATCGAATATGGTGAAACGGATAGGCTACTACTAGTTGGCAATAAGTGTGCTGCGGTGAATTCGTCAGTTTAACCAGATCTTTTAATTTAAAACGCGTTTTGAGGAGGTCTAGGGATGCCGCATAAAATATTCATTTTGTAGAACGATCATTTTAATACAGGAATATAAAAAACGACTGTATTTTACTCTCGATAGATATGTATTACATTTTGTAAACTTCTCTTTTTTACGCATTTTGAAGGCTATTTCCACTGAATAATTAGTCATCATCCGCCATCCATCTGGTATTTTCGTAATTTTTTCAAGCACAATTAAGTTTTTCTTAACCCATATTTTGGCTAGACAAAACATTTTGATCTTTAACTGTTTCACATTTCAAGGCTTTATTTCATAGTGTATGACGTCATTTAAGGAAAAATGCCGGGTTCTCCAACATATATGACTTCGTATTGGACTTATTTCGTATTGAGGTATTAATTAAAACATTTAAGAAAGAAAATCCTTTAATCACATTCCTAATTATTGATGTTAAATAATGAGCTCATTAAATCACTAAATGTAAAGTCAATGCTTATTTTTTTCTCCATTTGTGCATCACTCCGAGGTAATTTATTATTCTTTCTACGCGTGACTCAGGTTTTTATAACCTCTTTAGTAATATCTAATGTTTCATAATGAAGTGTGTTCTTTGATGCCTCAAATTACCCTTGATCAGTAAACGGCCACTTCTAATAGCTGATGAACCACTGGAGTGAATATTGCGCTAGCTTTATAGTTAGGTAATTATTTTTAAATTGAGTTCATCACTCTAGATTGAATGAACTTCTTCTTCTTCTATCGAATAACCCATTTGAGGGTGCGATAAATCACTTCTGGATATGCCTTTTTTGATTCAATTTTCTTTCTGTCCATATTTCCTTCATCCTTTGAGAGTGCCTTTCCTTTTGTTCTTGCGTCCATTTTCTTCCATCCCTCGATTTTTTTCTTTCCGGAAATTTTGCTGTGTGAATTACTTCTCTAAAAAGAGTTCGGTCATCAATTGTGTCAATCTTTATTCCCAAGTTTTCCATATCTTTTTGAGTTTCAATGAACCAAGTAGGTTTGGATTTGTAGCTGTTTAGTAGGTTGAAGATCTTCTTGGTTAGTCTGGAGTTACTCATTCGAAATATGTGACCATAAAATTGGATTCGTTTTTTTCTTATTACATCGACTAATTTTTCAACTTTTAGAAAAACCTCTCTGTTTGGTCTTAGTTTGTATTCTGCATTACAGTTACTTTTAGGTCCCAATATTTTCCTCAAAATTCTTCTTTCAACCTTTTCTAATTTTTCGAGATCCCCCATTCTTGTTAGTTAAAGTGTTTCTGCTGCATAAAGCGTTTCAGGTCTAACCACTGTTTGGTAGTGTCTTAGTTTAGTGACCCAAGATAGGGTTTTTTATTATATATGTTTTTTTGCCACACAAAATGCCCTTTCCATTTTGTGTATTCGAGTTTCTATTGCTATCTTTTCTTTTGTGTTGTTTGCTATCAATTCCCCTAGGTATTTAAAGCAGTTTGTTTTGGATATTGTGTTTGTATGGATTTAAAGATTTTGAGGGGCATCACTAATGTTTGTCACGAACTGCGTTTTTTCAAAAGATATTTGTAGACCTACTTTGGCTGCTTGTATCTGTAGTTCTTTGATTTGTTCCTGGGCATTTTCCAGTGAGTCAATTACCAATGCTATGTCGTCAGCAAAAGCCAGACAATCTATAATAATTTTATTTGGGTTCCTTCCTAAAGATATTCCTTTAGTGTCAATGGCATTCCTCCATTCCCTGACTACCTTTTCTAACGCACAGTTGAAAAGTAGACGTGATAAACCATCTCCTTGTCTTACTCCAGACTTGATTTCAAAAGAGGCTGAAAGTTCCCCCATAAATTTTATTTTGGTTGTTGTGTTTGTTAAGGTTGCTTCAATTATTTTTGTTGTTTTATTATCGAGTCCCAGTTCTCTTAAAATGATAATCAGTGTGTTTCTGTCCAGTGAATCATAGGCCTTGCTAAAATCTACAAAAGTGACAACATATTTCATATTTCAGATTGATTGCATGATGTTTAATATCGCCCATTGCCATCCACTTGGGTCCTCTGATTATACGTTTGAATTCCTTCCTCTCCTCCGCCGACCCGCTTTCCCACGCGAATCTCCACCTGTTGCGTCTCTCGGAATCACTCGCGGGAAATGCGGCGCCGTCAGTTCCATTTCTCCCCGTTGCACGCACTCATTACACTCAAAATAGTCGTGCAGCTTTGTCCTCACTCCGTGACTCGGTCGAATCGTGGTGCGTGACGTTCTCCATCAATTACGCGAAGTTTAAAGGCATGGGGGAGTACATATGTATCGAATGTTTACTCTTCATGGAAAATTAATGATGCTTTTCGTTTAATTTGCGATTACTTTGCCCGATGACGGCTGCGGTGACTGTAATCACTTTCCCCGACAATTCCGTCGCAATAACAAATATTAATTCGCCTACCATATAACAATGGCGAGTCTTGTACAATTTAAAGAGCTCAAAATTGTCATTTGCCTCTTTTTGTGAACGTTATCATCAATAATAGCTAATATAAATTGATAAAGGTTAAGAAGAAATATATATATATGCATTAACATCACGTAAAATATAAGCTTTAACATCATGTGAAGCAAACTTTTGAACCAGACTCAGCACTATTGTTAATTTAAGAGCTTCAAATAATTCATTCATCTTCGAAATGGTTTTTTAAATCTTCCTGATTGAATGCTTTTGCCATTAAAATGGGACTGTTCGTTGAATTCTATATTCCTTATTGTTTATTGAACTGTTCTAAGAATATTAAATGTGTAGCTACTAACTTGATTTTGTTCTTATTTCGAAATATTTAATTAGGTTTCCCACGATAAGGCAGAATCAACCAAAAACTTATCATTTCTCGGTATTATCTACTGTGTAACACTTATACATTAGCGGTTTTAATTTGGGAGGACAAAAAGTAGTTTAAAATTCTTTGGGTCATGTTCAAACGGTTCAAACAAAAATGAATACTATAATAACTTAAATATTGATAACTTATTCTTTACCGCTATTAATGACTGGTTCTTGTTTACATTGTGTTCCTCGATGACTGTTGCTTGGCCCTTGCAGTGCCCGACCTCAAAGGGCCAATGAAGAATGTTTTGGGCGTAAATCGTTTTCACCTTCAATATTTCAATCTTAAATATTAAAATGTCTCTCAGCGGAGAGACTTATTTCAGTATCCGTCCCTAGTCGTAATGTTATCTCCGCTTTTTCTCCTGCTTGCCCACTGATATGTGAAAGAAAAACGTCAAATAACTTACGGCATTCGGAGTTTTTCTTGCTTTCATAGGATTTATTCAATTTTAAATCCTAGAAATTAAAATAATTGTTATTCTCGTGGCCTTTGCGCAACTAAATGGAGAGTTTCGTAACGATTTTGATTGAAACAGTTCCGACAAATTATGCTCACTCTAAGTTTTCTTTAAGGCCGAAGAGTCTACGAAAACGTGTTGATCATGTATTATATCAGATGTCCTGTGGCATAATTCGGTTCGAAGTTCGCGTGAGAGTAGAAAAGGGAAAACTGGACACCCTGTGCCAAAGAATATTACAAGCATTTTTTTCTCGGACGAAGGGGAAAGTATATCGCGTGTGTTTTTTGAGAAAGAGAATTCCAGATTATCATGGCAACTTTGACAGATATATTTATATAACAAAAGAGCATTTATTTTTAACATGATTTAACAAAAAACATATCAAATGGATAACATTTTTGTGCATACAGTCGACAATAGTACGGTGAAATCTCTTTTCCAATCCATAATATAATTGAATACTATACATTCTATTAGCGTCAAACTGGGTGATTATGTGTTGGTAACTGAGAGCTCGTATTTTATAAATGGTGTAACGCTCTTGGCTGGTATATGTGAGCTTTATTGATGGAGTGTGGATTGTACATTATGATGCGATGTGTTGATGCTGGGCAATATTAAATATAACATAGGATGAAGTTACATAAGTGATTTTTATTTTGTATGACTTTACTGGTTGAATTCAATTTCATATATCAAGGACAGAAGACAAGAAAGGGTCAATATGTGTGCCACCATTCTACAAACATATAATGATTAATCGCTTAGACCACCAGGCGCAGAGACTGGTAATCAGATTCTCTGTTCCTTCTACCGATATAATGAAGGATATTTTAAGGGAAATTGGAATTTTGTCTTATTCATGATTTTCGTAAATGAAGGAGAAGAAGGCGATTAACAGGAAAAAAATCACCCTCCAGGAGTGTATTCCATCTCTATGCATTGAAAAAGGAAAATAATAAAGATTTTGAGAAAAATAAAGGTATACTAAATAAGAAGCAAAAAGAAAATAAATATATATTCATTGGCCAGAAACTTTGAGAAATGAACTTGAAACGGAGTGAATATAGTTGGCACGGCAAAATATCTTCCAATAATTTCATTGGATACCTAGGTTTTAGTATTTCAATATATTTAGATGAAAAGATAAGTACTTTAGGAGTGTTACTCTTGTTCTCAGTTTTTCATAACATCATATTGTAACTTATTCATCGAAATATGAATTTTCTTTTAGCAATTATTAAAGTCAGGTCATTTTAATATTTATATTACACCGAGAACATTGAGGAATATACCATAGTGCCGCCTTTTCCAAAGATACATTTGAGAGAACTTTTCTGTTTCTAAAGACAATTGCTTAAAGTGCTCCAAGAGCCATTACATTGCCTACGTAACTAACTGACATGTTTACTGCATCATTCATTCCACCTAGATGACAAACTTTGGGTCATATTAAATGTTTTTCCAGTTTCAAAACTAAGCGAACCAAAGTTGCACTTGCATTATAGTGGGTAGACATTCCGCGCACTCAAGTCTTCCGCTGGGAAATTCTTCGGAATTTTAACTCGGCCCTAAGAACGCAGTTTTGGCATTTATTCCGTCTCTTTCAAGCCCTCCTGACGCGACCCGACTATCTTCCTCTCCAGGGGAGTTCATTCAACTACCGCCCACCCCTTCCTCACCCAATGCCCGGTTAAAACTGTGTGGGGCACAATTCAGCCAGGGGAACGCCCCTCTCACCCACGACCTGGCTTCTTCTTCGCTTCCTTCCCTTCACCATTCCTCTTAACAGCGTTAACTCTTTCTCTGGATTCCTCCTCGGTGCCTTAATCATGCGCCCAACTATATGCCTCCTCTTCTCGCATTATGAAAGGTCCTCGTCTTCTTTCTTTTCCGTCCCGGAGTCGGGAGATATATGCGCAAAAGTGTACAATGCTCGCTCGCGCATTTTTCGAATTTTTTACACGTCTTCCGATTCTCCTTGCCGCCCCCTTTCACCTTCTCTGTCTACCCAGCTCCAGTGACGCGACTACCGCGGAAAGAGAATTCCCTTCCACTCTTTCTCTCCACACCCAACTTCTCCACAAATCCCCAACGAACCACCTCCACTCATCATCATACGTACACCCTTCCATAATTCATCCCGTTTCTTCAACGCTCGGGAAAAATAATTTTGTCCCTTCTGCACACAATCCATCTTCTCGCAACTGTAGAACTGGGATGGGAGTAAATTTATGCTAGGAAGGGCAAGTAGCATCACGGAGGTGTCCACTGATGAATGTTTTTCCAATGATAATTTTACTTTGTTTTTCCTGTTGTCTTAACCGCTTGATGGCTTCCGAATGGCTTCAAAACTCACGCACACACAATTATGTAATTTGCCAGTAAATAATGTGAAAAATAAGTATAAAGTGTTTTTCCCCTAAATTTACCTTTTTTTCGTGGCATCATGCACTTTATTTTTCTTTTACACTTACTAAGTGTTATCTTTGATTTATTCAAAACTCATTTTAAATGAAAGTGAAGTTGAATTGGACAAATCAATTCAAGAAAATGACAACGAGAGCACGGTAGGCTTGGGCAAAAAATGTCGATGTATCAAAAACTCGATATATTTTTTAATATCTATCGATAATTACTGTCGATATTTTTCATGTCGATATATCAAAAATTGATTTTTTTCCGAGTATCAAATTCGATATATTTGTTTAGCACGTCACCGTTGTAAAGTTGTTTCTCCAGCTGCGGTGTCTAGTGCTATAACGAAAATAAGTGATGATAATCGCTTAGAACATAGGCGAATGGGACAACGTTCTCCTGAAGTACGATCTGCACAAACAGAACGAGAAAACGCTGATAGAAGTTCAATTTGGTCCAGACATGAACGCCTATTATCTCTTAGCACTACTACGCTAGAGGTTCCTAGCTCTGGCTCTGTCCCTAATGAGCTGAAGCAGTATTTGGACCAACCACTACTGGAGAGGAAATCAGATCCAATAAAGTTTTGGGTGAACTCCCGACACTTCACACCGGTTCTTTCGGAAATCGCGCTGAAGTACTTAATATGCGAAGCCTCATCTGTTCCATCCGAAAGAGTGGCTTCTGCAGTTAACTTCGTGGTACCGGACGACAGGGGTAGATTAACGGGGGAACATGTAAAACAGAGAGTTCTTCTGATGTCAATATCAGACAAATACTGGTTTGATTGATTAAAATTGATTGTAAAAATAAAAAAATAAAAGATTTTTTTATTTCTTCTACATGTCCATAATTTTCCAAATTTTACTTCAACATATTTTATATATTTTGGTGAAACTTTAAGGAACCACTTGTTTTGGCTTTAAGGAACCACTTGTTTTGATATATCGATAATTTTGGCTCGATAACTATCGATACATGTTTTAAATATTGATACGATATCTATCGATATATTTTTTTACTTGCCCATCCCTAGAGCACGATCGTGATATCTGCTGAAGCTTTTTGCCTTCAGGATCAACCATTTTTTTCACAAAGCACACTGAAAAATTTTCACAATTATGTAATTTGCCAGTAAATAATGTGAAAAATAAGTAAAAAGTGTTATTCCTCTCAATTTACCTTTTTTAATGTCATCATGCTTTTTATTTTTCATTTACACTTACAAACCACTTGGGAATTTGTGCCTCACCAAAAACATTCAATTGCAGCAAACTCATTTTCTAAGGTAGAATAATTATTTTAATGTCTATATTCAAATGGCTAAATAGACAGCGGGAACAGAGCCCCTTGAGAGAGGGAGCAAATATGGCTAGATAGGCAGTTGGAGATAGAGCCCCTAGCGAGAGGGGTGTAAGGTAGCTAGATAAGAAAGAGGTTAGACTGCCACTTTCCTTGCTCTAGACCAACAATCAATGTCTTTCACGACATCTGCAGGCGCGTTTTACGGTATACGCGCTCAAGCGATCCGGGGGTCAACAATACTCGAGCTCCACTAGTCTCATAATAACGGTGTTATGCCTGTTGCTCACGGTATAATTTTCCATAAAAGAGTTTTATAAACATTTTTATAAAAACTTTTATGAATCGTACGTAAAACGTACTTGCTTTCTCTCGGTAAAACTGTTCATAAAACCGCAATGAAGACCAATCTGCCATCTATCAGTCGCTTTGCGAACAAGTAAAGTGGGAAATACACACTCTTTTGGATGACTTATTAAAAACTATGTGAATTGTTTATTTACTTATTTATGACCTCACTCAACGACAAAGTACGAATGATCAGGCAAAAGCATTAATGGCAATAATTGCTTGCGGAGCCGTGAAAAAAAGGCAGAAAAGGAAAAGAAAAAGGTGGCGGACTAGGCCGTGGATTTTACGAAGAAATGATGGAAGAGGACTGTTATCACTTCTTCAAAATGAACTGAGGCAAGAAGACTTGGAATCCTATAAAAAATTCTTACGCATGAGTGGAGCCAGTTGAATACGTTGAACTGGATTAGCAACAGTGTGTTTGTTGCTAATACAACTTGCAGGAAGTACCTTTCTATTCTTGACACATGAACTCATTGTCAGAGATAATCTACAAGCTAAATATATAGAGCTAATTTAAGTGAAGTGCCAGAGTTACTCTTCATGATTACGCGGCATATGGAACTGCCAGGCAAATATTAAACAAATTGCTTTGATAATGAAGTAAAGTAACTTACCTCAACACACTAAGTTGGAACAAAATTATCTATTCTATTGAATGTGTTCACTCCGTACGAAGATTCCGATGCACCGTGAATTCCTCCATCACATAATAACTAATCGCGCATTGGTCACTGAAAACCTTAATGTAGTCACTTCAAGCTTCACAAATTATGAATTTGGTCGAACCGCATTTTTCTTGTTAGCGGCCCTCGGCGACTCTAAACCACGCTCAAAACATTCAAAATAAATGGGCCGTTATTGATGTTGCTGAGGTTGTTGGTCGGGAAATTCAAGCAGCATATCGTCTCTTGATTGGCTATCAGAACCACGTGTCCGGCTGTAATTCTCTTGTAATTGAGGTCCGTAGTCACCGCAGGCGGTACCTGCATGTGGCCAGTGCTTCCATTTATAGGCATACGAAATATTGTTAAATTGGACCTTCCCATTTTCTTCCCTGCTTCTAATATGAAGGAAACTGCCTCAACGTTCCAAAACTTCCAGCCATGTTTGTTTACTTTTTCCTTGTTTTGCTTCCCATGGATACGAGATTATCAACGAGACGAGCGTAACATCTCATGGGTTGTTGCATAAAACGGTTTTATGGAATTACCCTGACCTATTCCGAAAAATATTACATAAAACCAGGTTCTATAAATAGGTTTTATTGTTATCAATCTCATTTATATTCAATTAGTCAATTTTATAAGTCGTTTGACCAAAATATTTACCGTTATTAGGCATTTGACAGAATAATAAGGCAACCTGCCTTCGTACCTAATGATATTCAAGATCTTATGTCCGTTTGAAATGGCTATGATGCTTGATATAGTGCCTGATGTAATTTACACGAGTTTATAGGCTTCGTGTCCTTCATCCCTTGAGGGTGAATATTTTGGAAGTATGAACCACAATATGTATATTTTTATCACTCACGCAACTTTGATCCCGATAATAGGATGTTGGCCATAGTGTTGGCATCCGTTGAAATCCGTCTTTCATATGAATGACAATGTAATCTGTATAATCCGACCATATTAATTTGAAAATAACAATAATATTGTCCCAGGACTGATGTAGTGGAACTTATAAATAGCGTAAAAAGAACTCTTTTGCAATTTTAAACTTATGAACATCCAATACGACCGGTTTAGATGTTTTACATCATTGCCAATACAAAAGAACTTCTTCTCTTTTAACGACCATAATATTATAGTAGGTAAAATAAAATATTTGGAGAAATTGTCTTTCTCTTTTGAATGATCAACGCTCACATTTGCATTAACAACATATTTATTGATTTATTTTTTTTTTCATCGATTTTTTTGTGTATGTTATTCTTTGTGAGTTTGATATTTTTTATTTATCTTTAGGGCTTTGTCCTAACATGTGAGTCATGAACAGAAAGATGCAGAGGGAACCATGTATGTCATTCTGGTTCTCTCTACATCAATCTGTTCATGGCCCACGCTTTTTAGTACAAAGCCCTGAATATGTCAATAAAAAATGACGAAACGTTGGTAATGTCAATGTGAGCGTTGATTAGTTAAAAGAAAAAGCCCAAGACTCCAAAACTTATATTCTACTATCATTGCCAATGATTTTAAACATCGATTTGTACCTGAACAAAAATGTAAAACATAGAAACCCATCGCATTACACATTTATCTGTGGAAAATTGCAAAGAGTACTTCTTTCGTCAAACTAACTAGTAGAAGTATCATCGTATTTGATATAGATTCCAAAAAAATATGTCTTCACTTATTGCAATACGTGATAGCGTACTGTGGATGTAATAATAACAATCGTTGAAAGATTTTGCGGCGTGAGAGCAAGGAATTGAGATGCCCTCTTTCCTACGAGGGCCATTTCCTTCCTTGTCCCCTCTCTCATTTCTCTCTCTCTCTGGCTTTCTCACTTTCTGACTCTTTTTGAGAAAGATGGCGCCCTACTTTCCCACGCTTCCCTTGTTACACCACGAATCCTTACTTTACCGTACTTCCGGACGAATGAAAAAGGAGTAGGGACAAAGAGCTGAAGCAAAACGGAGGAAGCTGCATACTCAACATTCTTCGCCGAGGAAACCACCTTCCTTACCCTCTCTGAACTCATTTCGGGTCATTGTGGCGAACGCAGCCCGAAGTGTTCCCCGCCCAAGTGTAAATCATACCTTTTTCGCCATTTATGAGAAGGGAGCACCATGTCCAAAATCTCTCCGCCACCATTACTTCTGCAGTTTTAATGCCTCCTTCAGCCTCTTATCATATGGAGGTTTGAGTGGAGAATTTTGAGGATATCCGAGCTCAATTCCCGGTCTAGACGGATGTTTTTTTTTCTCTGTTTGCACTTTCGTTTACGCGGGAAATCTCATCCTTTGTTTCGGCTGGGTTGAGTTTCCAGTTATGTTCAATTTCGCTCTTCAGAGAACAAGTCATTTTTTTGAAGTCCGTGTTATTTGTTACTTCAACAACAGCAAACTTCCCGATCCGAAGAGCTACTCTCAAAATACGAATATGTGTGGTAAACTAACAGATATGGAATGAATATTGATTGATGGATGCTTACACCGTAAATAACAAGCTATAAAAAATATCCCCGCGAGCTACAGGTAGCTCGCGATCGAATATTTGCCGGCCTTTTCTGCATCGATCGGGGCTTATTTGGGTACAATATCCGATATCATTAGCACTAATTATAGTAGCTAGAGTGTCAATTGTGAGACTTGAATCGGTTCCGAGTTGAATTTTTGTAATTTTCTTGAATAAATTCGTTTTGAATACTTCGAACTTTTAAATAATAGTAACCCTGACCGGTTTCAAAGCTTTTCCACTATTTTCATGGAGGATGATCCTAATTCCAGCACTTATACTTTAATAAAGGAGGAAGCAGTTGCAACAAGTCACGATTGCGTTTATTAAAAAATTGGGATATTATAGGTTTAATCATTTCAGAATGTTAATCTAGAGGCCAGAAAATGGTATAATTATAAAAAACAAAGAAACAATAAATACAGAAAACGAAGATACTGTCATGCATACACTTTGATAATGATGAACTAAGTACCTAGTGGTGCTCAAGGATGATTGAAAGTCTTGTTGGTTGTCATAATATATTATGACCCTAAGCTCATTTTTTATTTAGAAACTTTTAGGAAATACTAGCTTTGGCAGTTTTATCGTGACATAGGTTTAGACGTTAAGTAGTATAGAGCTATTTTGTATTCTAATGCTTTCAAAATTTATTTACATACCAATTTCATTAAGTTTTGATTATCTCTATGGTAAAAATAAGCAAAATAGTGTAATGGGTTTTTAATAGCTTTTCTAGGATCGCAAGTAAGGTTTCTTTTGACATGAGCTCTGTTTCCGAAGTACATCACGGAATAAAAGTTTTGGGGCTGTGGCGAAGTTTATTTTACTTACACAATGGAAGTAATTTCCAAACAGTCTTTTGTTGCGCTTGTAATTTTGTTTTATTATCCTCGCTGGATATTGCTTAGCCTACCCCATTTTCCATAGATACCACAATAAAATATATTTTTATTCTGTTTTCACGCCTGCCTCTTAAAACTCTCTCAAATCTAACCCTCTCACTTATGCCATCTTTAAAAACTGTAATTTTTTGTGAACGAATGAGAAAATATACCGTAACTGCCATTAGCAAATATTTACAAATTCTAATACTGATCTGAGGTGTAATAACTAAAGCCGGTGTCCCACGGTAATTTTTTTCGTAAATTTATTCATGAATTCCATATTCATGAATAGAGTTCCGTGAACTGTTGGACCCCATGTCAGACGAGCAGGAAATATTCATGAATTGGGCGCTGATCGGCTGACGGCCGATGAGAGAACTTCGAGACTAGGCCAGGGCGATATTGGTACTTCAATATCGTGGTACCATAATTTTAGAATATTGGCGATAACTATAACTCATATCGTGACGATAAATATCGTCTTATCGCTCCTCAAACGATAACTCATATCGTGACGATAAATATCGTCTTATCGCGCCTCAAACGATAGCTCATATCGTGATAATAATTATCATCTAATCGCACCTCAATAAAATCTCGCGATATATCACGCGATAAAAATCGAAATATCGCGTTCCAATAAAATATCACGGTCTCACGCCCCGATAAAAACACGATAAATATCACGTTAAATATCACGATATCGCGCCCCGATAAAATATCACGTTAATATCAAAATAAAATATCGTGATATTGCGCTTGATAAAGCAATCGCGCCCGATAAAATATCACGTTAAATATAAAGATTAATATCACGATTATATACCATGATATTAAGCTCGATAAAATAATCGTGCCCGATAATATATCACGATAAATATCATGAAATTGCGCTCGATAATATCACGTAACCGCGCCCGACTAATTATCGTGATGTTGTGCCGGAAAATCGTGTCATAAAAGCCGATCAGTGACCGAGTTTCATGAAGAATTCACAGGGTTTTCTTATTTACAGAAATTTACCGAATATTGGCTTGCGCAAGCGCATTGGAACTCAGTATTCATGAATTATTTATGAATAAATTTACGAAAAAATTTCCCGTGGGACACCGGCTTAACACATTTTATTTTTGTTATAGCTATCCATAAAGGTTAAGGGAAACCTTGTTGCACGGATAAAACAGCATAAATTCCACAAATCAAAGTGTGATGTAGCTTAACCAGTTTCTATAGTAATGGGATTTGGATTGAGTTTTCAGTACCAAACTTTTTTTTATTGAGCCTAAAATTCGCGGACCAACCATTAAATATAAGTAAATAAGGAATTAATGAAATTAATGAACGGCGTGCATAGGGATTTACCGCCGTTTATGGATACATAGAGTTCACATTTACGAATTTGGCCAGTTATTTTCCCATTTGAATCACGTTTACCTTAAATTCTAAATATGGGTGATAATAGTTACGTCACTATCTGGTACATAAGGTCAATATACAATTTATTTCAGTTCATTTTAACAAAACATGTCAGGACCATTACTGCTTTTTAACTTAGTCGCAGTTGATTTTATCTGATAAAGTCAATTTATAAGTTTTCAAATATTTATTACGGAATATTATATTAAGTTTTAATATCATGCATAAATTATTTTTACGCGTTCTGCTTGACATCAAAAAGCGGCGAAACGAGCGAATTCACAATTTCGAGGGAATACCATTTCCATTTTGGCATTTAATATTTATGAATCACTTTAGCATACTACAAACTAAAAAAACTAAGGAAACGACATACGTGCTAATTCAACTAAAATATATTTGCCCTCATTAAACAAATAGTTTTTACCTTAACCCATTGTAAATTTGAATGACGAAAGGAATTCAGAAATAGGCAATAAATTTACTCTCGTCGTTAAACTGTGGGTAGAGAGTTATTCTGTTGACTCAGTGGGAATCTTGTTACAGAATATTTATTGTGGAAATTAAACAACGAAGATCCTGGTATGTTTATTATGAGCCATTTAAGTAAGGGTACACTTTGGAGACTTAATGTGATAATAAAAGTCATTGTTTGCCTTAATAATGAGGACATTATTTACTTAGTAATTCCAAATATACTCCTGAGACGATTGCCGACGGCTCCTCCTAGTTCAAGAGTATAAATGCCATTCAAGCAAAGACTAAAGCAATTTTTAGCCAATCACGTAACAAAATTTACGAGGAGTGATGTACCTCGGAGAATGAAGGAGGAAGATCGCTAGGTCCTTCAACGGGCGCTGATCTTATTACCGCTAATGAATTTAGCGTTAAAATCCCTTTTAACCGTGGAAGGGCTTAACGGATGCGGCTAACTCCCGTCTCTTATTTTCTATTCCTATTTTCACCGCGTATTCCACTTGCCCCTCTCGAAAACATGTTTGATTCTGGCATTAAAATACTAATTGCTAGTCACCGAAAGCTATGAATTATTTGTGGACCTTCCGTAATCGAACAAATGAACCAATACAGTCAGCCCTGTTTTAAAAATTAATTACCGTTTTCGAAGAAATGCTTTTCTTATGTTTTTTTTTGTATAGCCTAGAAAACATGTGGTCTTATTTTAAGATTACAGCAGTTAGTAACGGCCAACTGTGTAGTTAGGGCATTCATCAATTAATGATTTACACATTGCCGTATTACTTAAATTTTATCTCTGTTGTTAACAATTCCTATTATATAGTTTTCCCAATATTGCATCGAGAAAAGTAGTTGCTAATCCCCGCGTATGTCATGGTGTTCCAGCATTGTGTTTAACCCCATGAGACATCCATTTAAAAAATAAGAAAATAGCTATCAATCTGAGAACATATTATTTTTATGAATAGGCGTTAGAAAGAAGCAACTCCACGTATCAGGACTTTAAAACGCAAAAATCAGCGGCTACGAGGGCCACCCAAATATGATGGTGTTTCAAATAAAATGTAAAGTATCGCAGGCACAAAGATGTAGTGAGGAAACGTTTACAGCGGGAGCAATAATGGCGTCAAAGCATCATAATTGTCCTACTTTTTTGATCAGTCATTTGATTTCCCTCTAGTTTCTCGTATTTTCAATCCCTTTCCTCTTATTATTGCGTGTTTTCCTATCATTTTATCTTCATCCTTTCCGTTCCTCTTTTCATTCTTTATCCTTTTGCTCACTCCTTAGATATCAAATTCTTCCCATGAATGCTTTCCCAACCTTATATACCTCATGCATCCCCTATCCTCTTCCCCTACCTATACCCTATAAAAGTGACAGCAAAAACGCTCCTTTCCTCAATCAACCATCATTTTTCTACTTCAATTACCACTCGATATGCTGCCTCTCCATCATTATTACCAACCCCATTCCTCCAGAATTCCTCATCCCAAGTCCTCCCTCACTAATTTATTTTCTCTTTCTCCTTTCATCTCATACGCATTGATGCAGTTTCCATCCATTTAAGACCATCTTACGCATAAGAACGTGCACTTGTTAGAGTTATAGTGGCTTTGAAGCGCCATGTAAAATGGAAATAGAACTCAGCCATTTAGGGAAACTATGTATTTTAAGAGGATTTCGGAGTTGCCTGATGACACGTCCCCCGTACCAATGCGGGACGTCTGCTGTATGGCGATATCGAGAGTAGAGGCATGAACAGGCATCAAACAGTCTTTCAAAATTAGACATCCCAGGCATGCGAGCACAACATTTCAGGATTGGATCCCTCTGCATGACGTCACACAAACCTTATTCAACTAAAAGAACTCCATCTTACACGCGAAATACCCCAAAAATCTAAATTTGATTAAAAAATCTGGTATTAAGCCTCTATATTTCACGGCGCTTTCCATTTATCATGCTCCGTTCTCTTATTTTACCCTGATCTCCCAAAAAATCACAGAGGAAAGAAAGTGTTTGCCTCACTTTACAATTTTCGTCGCCTCTACGCTCTCCCTCACCCCTCTTCCATATAGGAACGATTTGACTCCGAAGTTGACCCTTGCTGTCCCACGGTCAACATTAATTTTCCCGTTCTCCAGCGTGGCATCTATTCACTGCGGGCACATTCCGACAGTTCTGTGAAACAACAGTTATTAAAACCTTCATTTGCCTTTACCGCTTTTTCTTTTTCTTCACAAATGATTCAGGCTGTTCGCATATTTTTGCCATTCCTGTTCCAATTTTTTTCATCCCTCCTCGCAATTATTCTACTTAATCAGTTCACGACGTTCTCATTCCTATTGCTGACGAACTGTAAAATGCAGTGTGATTGAAATTATGGACATTCGGAATACGAATTGTTATAGAAATACGGAATTGTTTTGCACCACATCGCACTCCTGGCTATGCAGAGCATCCTTAATGATGTCTGAGAATAATTTAGTGATTGAATGCGGAGGTACTCTGTTATTTATGGGGAACAACAGTTGTCCTTTGTCGTGAATTCAAGAAGTGAGATAGTTTCATGGATTATAGTGTGTTAATAATGAGCCATTCACGAGTGTCGGAGTTCTTTATAATGTGCTAACTTACACATCTATGCTCAAGTTAATTATTTTTACGATAATTTATTTAAAAGGCTTTAATGTCAGCAAACAGGATTTACCACTTAATTAGGCTTTTCCTACGAACGTTTTCTCTGCTTCTTTTATCACAAAATTACCACTATGCACTGAAAGTGATAAGCGCAATCATTTGATTTCCTATTTCATGCTGATCCTTTCGCACATTTGAATATCTCTTTTTTCGTATCGTTTTCAATTCTTGGCATTTTCCTTGCGTCTATAACTCTCATCATTATTATCTTTTCTGTCCATTTTGTCATCAATGCATGTTTAAAATTGAAGCTTCCCCTAGTTTACTCCAGTATTTCTCTCGTTTTCTTCCTTGAGTTTTGCAGCGTTTTATTTTCTATTATTTAGGAACATCATGACTTATGTGCACTTGCGGGTGACTCTGTAAAGGTAAATACCGTGGATAGTCCCGGTATCCTCAAAATACATCATAATACCATGTCTCTTTTTTCTCTCGTAATTAATTTCCGGTTATAGTATGTCAGGGTATTCTTTCGTCTATGGCCATTTTATCTTTTGGCATATCTAAGAAAGAGTCTTGTTGACCATCCTCGTAAGCAGCAGGGTCTTTTGCAAACACAAGGGTTGCATATTCGAGTTCCACCTGGGTTGAATTTTCATCTTCGAGAGCAAAGTTACGTACGTTATACGATGCTACCCGTTATAACACTTGATTTAATAGGCCCTTGCGTTTGTTTTCAGAGTAATGTAAAATAAATAAACACTCCATTCACCGATTTCTTATCTGATAAATCACTTCTAATAAATGTATCTTCTTCAGCCACTTTATTTGCCAATAAATCAGGGTCGAATTCTTTCAAATGGCCTACTAAGCATTTGGCGGTCAGCCTACTATCTCAAAATGGTTGTAGATAGCTACTAGATTTCATAATTTGTGGAATGAATGCAGTGATATGCTCAGAATTGATTTTCTGTGTTAAATGGATGCAGAAAGATGGCATGCATCTTATTATAAACATACGTGAATGACTCCAATGAAAGCCCCAAAGTATATGACCTCAAATATTTTATTTTAAAACAACACCTCACTGTTTCTACCACTCACTTGTTTTCAATCACGTAAAACGGGAGTCTGTAGCCAGCTCCTCCACGGATATACGTTTTAGAGAATGGACTTGCCCACTATCTGTCGTCCTACAGCTGATTTGATCCCCTCCACAGTATTGTATTTGAATTTCTGATTACGGCTTCCTGTTAGACCTAGGGTGGGTTTACATGTAATCATCTTTCTCCGGCACTGACGGCTTTGAGTCCTTATTCAAGGTCGCCACTATGATTCGGATTCCAAAGCGAGAGACGAAATACATTAATCGAAATTGCGGAATTGGGACGACGGGAATGATGTCGACTGGAATGGCCGAGGGAGCGGAAATTGGTTGAGTGGATCGTTCGAAACGGACGGCTTTCAATCAAGTCGGCCTCGGGGTTGTGGATAGATGGTTAAGATGCAGGATGGATCTTAATCCACGGTGGATCAAAAGGGAACATCATCATCATCATCATTATTGGCGCTACAGCCCATGTAGGGCTCTGGCCTTCAGAATTATCTGCCCCCATTCTTCTTTATCCTCTGCAACACGCCTCCATCTCTTGACTCCCAGTTTTCTCAGGTCTGTCTCTATATCGTCAAGCCACCGCTTTCGTGGTCTTCCTCTTCTTCTCCTCCCTCCTGGAGTGCCATTGAATACCTTTTTGGCTGCCCTGCTTTCCTCCATGCGTTGCACATGGCCAGCCCAACGAAGTCTTCCTTGTTTTATAACTGATATGATGTCTGGTTCACCGTATTGTTCATAGACTTCAGCATTTGTTCTTATTCTCCATATTCCTGCATCTATCACAGCACCGTATATTCTTCTGAGAATCTTTCTTTCCCATCTTCTGATTATATCTTCTTGTGTAACTGTTAGTGTCCATGTTTCAGAGGCATAGAGGACAACAGGTCTTAGCACTGTCTTGTATATGATTGTTTTGGTGTTTCTTGAAATATTTCTTGACCTGAAAATAGGCTGCAGTGCATAATAGCATTTATTACCTATGTGTAACCTGTCTTGAATTTCAAGGGAAATCTGATTTTTTGCTGTTAGCAAGGATCCCAGATATCTGAAGCTTTCCACTCTTTGAAAATGTTTATTGTTGATTTTTATTGTTGGTTCTCTAGTTTTTTTTTGATTTCTTTCCATTTTCAGATAAGGGAACAGGATGAGGTAAAATGTGACTGCAATTGGGAAAAGGGTGAACGAGGGAGGATTGAATACCTAAGGTATACTCTGGCGGAATATTTTCTCGGTATTAAAGAAGTGTACATAATTATAAAATATATAAAAATATATTCTAAAATATTATTAAATTAAATATATCAAAATATCTTCTAATATATTATAAAACTAAATATATCAAAATATAAAAAAATATATCAAATACGATTTCGCCCATGTCAACTAACCGGTAGCCTGATGTAATAAACATACCCTTTGGTTGGATCATGGTCATTTATTTCACATTGTCGTTATCGTTTTCCATAAGGTAAACCGCTCTAGAGGGGAAATGCTACGAGATACTGCCTTGCATTCAATAAATTAAAACTAGTGATTTAAGGCACCGGAAAAACTTTGGAGAATGACGGCAATGCTTTTGTTCTCATGAGCTCAATTGAAAAATAACTATAACGCGAGCGTACGCGTTGTGGACAAGAGTAGTTGCGCCCCTGTACTCTCAATTAACATTAAGTGAACGAAAAGGTTGAGTTATCTAACATTTATCTTTAACCACACATAATAAGGACATTTGGAGGTGGTATGCAGGGTATTTTATAAATGTAGATGTATCTGAGTGAGGTACTTGAGGCAATGGAGGACATCCTAACAACAGGATATAATATGAAAATTAATGTAGAGAAGACCAAAGTACTTATGGTTAGCAAGCATGGGGGACAAGCTAAAGTGTATTTAAGGGACAGGCGAATTGAGAATGTAGAGGAGTTTACATACCTGGGAAGCAAAGTAACAGCCGATGGAAGGAGCAAAAGAGACTTAGTAAATAGAGTTCACCAGGAAAAGAAGGCGTTTTATCAAAAAGGGAAACTCCTAACATCCAGAAATATCGGCCTAGACCTAAGAAAACGCCTTCTTCAAACTTATGTGTGGAGCATATTTTTATATGGCAGTGAGACCTGGACGTTGGGCAAGGCAGAAGAGAGGAGGGTGGAAGCATTCCAGATGTGGTGTTTCAGGAGGATGTTAAAGATTCCCTGGGTGGACAAAATCAGTAACGAGGAGGTTCTCAAACGTGTGGGGGAGTCTCCTTGTCTGCTAAAATTACTGAAAAAGAGAAGAAATATCTGGATCGGGCACCAACTAAGGCACGAAAAATTGCTGGCCACCATCTTAGAAGGCACTGTGGAGGGAACCAACTGCCGGGGCAGGCCTAGGTTGGAGTTTATGGGGAAAATAATGAAGGAGTTAGGCTGCTCCACTTATGTGCAGTTGAAAAGAATGGCACAAGACCGAAGCGTATGGAGAACTGCCGCCAACCAACCTTTGGGTTGAGGACTTCAGAAGAAGAAGATGTATAAATTAGGCCTAATGGTGTCCATTAGTACGGAGGCTTCCGCAGTGATTTGATGAATTGTTTTTTTTCGGGTTTCTCCGGCGTTGATTCATCTTTATGGACAACCGTTTCTCTTACATTCCAGCTAGCGTCGTCAGGTCCTGAATGAGCTGCAGAAGGTTCTATCTATGTTATGTATACCTAATGCTTGAGCTAGTCAGGCGCGTGCTGATTGGCTGGATGAACCTTTAAATTTGATTGTTGCAAAAGACGTTGGAACGTTGAGGAAAGAAGATAGCCCTCTTCCCTGTTGAAATTCTCTGCGTTTTTTGCTATATCAATAGCCTCTCTTATCAGCCGAGGGAAATATTTATTTTCTCTGGCGATGATCTTACAAGTGTGAAAGTTTATGTCGTGGCCGGTGCAAAAGACGTTGGAACGTTGAGGAAAGAAGATAGCCGTCTTCCCTGTTGAAATTCTCTGCGTTTTTTGCTATATCAATAGCCTCTCTTATCAGACGAGGGAAATATTTATTTTCTCTGGCGATGATCTTACAAGTGTGAAAGTTTATGTCGTGGCCGGTTCCTGACCAGGCGTGCTCTTCAACCGCGGAATGGCGAAAATTTTTTCTTTTCGGTCGCCCTTTGGAGTTCCGATATTCTGCATTTCAGGGATCTCAATGTCTGGCCGATATACGATTTTCCGCAGCTACACGTCACGTCGTACACTCCTTCATAAATGTTAGCCGGGTGTCGATCTTTTTCGGTCCGAAGGAGGTCAGTGGTCTTCTTTTCGCTTTTGAATCTCGTCAAGACGTTGTGCTTGGCGTGAACTCTTGCGATCCTCTGTAAAGTCCCGGTAACGACGACGGTGGCAGAGAAAGAATCTTCTGCAGCTCATTCAGAACCTGATGACGCTATCTGGAAAGGAAGTGAAACGGTTGTCCATAAAATGAATCAACCCTAAAAAAAACAATTCTAGTGGTGTTCATGTCGGAACGAGATGGGACACTGGGACAGTTGGCTCGGGGAGTTGAGGGCGTGGAGGAGAAGTTACCTGAGGGGGAAAGAGTGGGATGTGCTTTAAGTTAGCGAGAGTTGGATATAGTTTTGCCGCGGGAGAATTATCAGAGGAAGGGTAGACGAGGTTCGGGATGAGTCCAATAAAAAACACCAACACCCCTTAAATGCATTTCGTTGGGTTGGTAATTTTGGTGGTACAACCTGGAGTTTTATTTATATTTTCATTTAAGTAATCTACCAGCTGATTGGTAGGTTCTTGGATAGTCCCCTTTTTTATTTATATGCTAAAAGTATTTAAGTGTTACTGGAGAGTGGTGAGAATGCCTATTGCAGGGGCTGGAATGCCAATACAGTGGACATTCTAGCTCTGGAAAGAGGTGCAGTGGCATTGGGGCTGCCAAATATCCCTCTCCTAAAATTAGAATATTTGTGTCAAAAAAGTCTGACTTTTTGTGGAAGAGAATCTAAAGAGGAGAAATATTTGGAGTTTAAAGAATAGGTGAGCGTATATGAAGCAATGCATGAGTGTAGATAAGCAAAAGAGGCATGCAAGTATAGGGCAATATGGAAGAAATCATTTAAAGAGAGCCAGTTTTCTAGGCCTAACTTTAGCGACCAAGTTCTTTCACGTTTCCTACCCCGAAAGTGAATGGCGTGATGAGCATGCTTTATATTACGCGGTGCGGAAATATTTTATTTTTTTTCGTTTATATGTTTAGAGATTGGGTTTTCATCATCGTAAACCTCAAAAAATATTTTCAATCAATTTCTTACTTGCTTAAGTGTTAAACTTTCATTAATTGATATACTTTTGGTGGCCCAACGTATTCCCAGCATATTTTTAACACCTTTCCCCAGCACATGCTTAGCATATGTCCCCAGCATGTACTCAGCAGTGCCATTTGTCATATCTCCAGCATGTTCTTAGAGGATATTTTCAGCATATACCTATGTCTCGAAAGCATATTCTGAGCATATTATAGGCACATAATATTGCTGACTGGGCATGTATATATGTTTTAGTCAAAAAACCGATAATTTTGAGGACGTCTAGGCATGAATTTCCTTTACGATGCCCGAATAGTGTGGCTATTTTACGTAAGAATTCATGAACGTGATGCGGTGATGACGTCAGGGAAGAATCCAAGCCTACTCAATAGCACAGATGAAAATATTGCTGTGTATTTTTGCGTACCGATGCTTGGTCCTTCGATATTCATATAGGCTTCAGCTGTCTTCGGAAAAGAGTTAGTTTGCGCAAGGCCACCCGCACGATTATGAAGCGTGCTTTGTCTTCTCTAAACACCCAATTCGGCCATATCTCGTGTAAAGTTTTCCATATTCTAGAAAAGTATCTGCTTTCGTGTGTTCTTCCGTGTGGTATATTTTTATGGAAACAGTTTCGCCAGCCATCCTGCTGGGGTCTTCAGGTCTGAAGCTTTGCCATACGCTTTTTTATTTTTTGGCAGGTGAAGGTTCCTAGTTAGAAGTCTGTTTCCGATATTAGGGTCCCCGACAGTTAACACTATACCATTCCGCGTAACCTAAGGTCAATTTTCCAAGACAAATACTTAAGTCATGTCAAGGTGAGGCTCAGGTCCACCGCCTTAGGGTTCCTAAGAGAAGAGGTTAGAAAAAAAATGGAGGCAACATTTTGCTTGACTCTTGAAGCCTATTTGGCCATTGGAGTTGGGACAGTTGATAACTCACTCTTTCTCTGGCTTAAGTTTCAAGCGGTTGCGTCTAATATTCCTCAAATCTAAGTTAAAAGTCACAGGCAGGCGATGTTTTGTGACTGGTTCGGCCACACCTACTCGGTACAAAATTCTTTCCAAGCCCCCCTTTTCTTGTTTCACTTTCGCCCTTGAGCGTCCACGGTCATGCCTCCATTTCATTTTAACCTCCTTGACCTCGGCTTACCAATTTCACCGATGAGAAGAAGGCATACGATTTTAAGAGTCAAAAGTTCGGTCTGGCATAAATTCTTTCAGGGCTGCCATAAATGCGGAGGAAAAAACGAGGACATGTCCGAAAAAAATGAGAATCTTTTAAATTAGTTTTTCAAATATTCTGAAAATTAATTTCAGTCACCAACTTGGTAGCTAATGTAGTTTGTAATTCAAGATTAATGCACAAAGAAAACCCTGAGAGGTCGTGATTCATGCCACTAGCTGCGGAAAATTGTGGATCAAGGTTCATCACGACGTCTATCTGTTTGGAGATTGATAGTAATATTAATGTTGTTTAACGTGCTTCGACGGCTAAGTTCATTTAGCACTTACTGCCCGCCAGGTGCAGACAGGGGCAACAGCACTTGGACGAATAGGAGGATCACTCCTCCAAACTCGGGCCGAGCTCAACGATGCTTAACTTCGGTGTTTGAGATTGGTTTTCCTAAAATATCTAAAAACATTCCCATAGATTGTGTTCTAGAGTTTTTAGTGATAGTATACTAAAAATTGTAATCCTAATACCATAGCTGTCCGCAACGCCAAAATGATAAATACATTCCTGTGTGCAAATCAATGACCGTATTTATTATGGCATTTCAAACAGTAAAAACGTGTAAAAGAGATACCACAACCGTATTAAATCCTGCCATAAAACATGCAGTAATAAGTGGTTATAAAATAATACAGTTTTATGCGACGGAATTGTTTTAATTATCATGTATAAAATTTATTCCTCATTTAGACAAAATCAAAATTATTATAATTACTGATGAACTGATGTCAGCATGTCATAATGCGCATAACTCAGATATAGCCGAAGAAAAATTTAACTACTAGTTGCAAAACTTGACTCTTTGCTCTCGATAATCCATAGAATAACTACATAATTATCGCTCACCTTCATACTTCATCCCGTTTATCATCCCGTTATGCATGTTTTGTCACAACGTATTAAGTGATGAATCTTCATTCAATAATTAAACTAAATGTATTCATTATTATTTGAATTTCATAATTTTAGGCATTATAATCTTGGTTTAGCTCATTTTTCCTTATTGCAAGTAAGAAGTAACTAAGAGGATTATAAAATGTTATTTTCCTGTGAGTAGAATAAATTAAACCATGAATTACCCAGTGTCATCTGATATCCACAGTTATGCGGTCCTACTTCAATGCAAATTATGTCTGAGGTGCAACTATGCTCTACACATGCTTTGCCCGTATTCTAAAACCTAGTATGAATGAACATTTACTCTCAAAAGATATACACATATTTTATGCACTTGTAATGAATATTGGACGAATATTTTATCGATCTAATTCCATTGAACAATAAAAATCCATTATAATGTCAAAGAGGAATTTTATTCTCACAAAATTTGCGAAATATTTATTTTTTAATTATTTTAGTTGCACACATTTATCACCCTCATGAAGTGCTACTAAGTTTTTTTCGCATTGAAATTATTCTACTTACTCTTGTGTTAAAAGCAACTTCCTAAACAGTAAAATAAAATTCAAATATGGTATCTTATATTCACAGCTAAGGTCATGACTAAATAAAAACCTTTCTCAAACTACCTTGAACTAGCGTACACGCAGATAACAGGAGGTGAGAGGCAGAAGGTGTTAAAGAGCCAAATGAGAATGGCGGAAAGGAGAAGGGAGACCTTGAGGGAAAGATGGTGATTGAGTCGAAGATGGAAGAGGGAGTAATTTGGAGAATGCGAATGAGGAGAGAGAAGGAAGGAGGCAGATTGAGGGGAAGGGAGAGGAAGATAATCCGAAGTAATCCTCAGGATTAATGTGGAGAAGAAGAAAATTGCTACCTTTCTAGCTGCCGGGGGGAGTGTTGAGCTTGGTCTTATTCGGGAGGCCTGCGTGAGAGGGTCAAAGGTGAATGAAAAGTGAAGGAGGGCTAATTGGCGGCCAAATGGAAGGAGCGGATAACGTTTTGAAGGGATCAGAAGGAGATGGCTGGAATGAAATGACCCAAAAACTTCGTCTTCAACCTTCTCCTCTCATACATACGGTTGGGAACTCATACACGCGAACATAGAGTAGTTTAATTTTTAGGATACCGGAACTAGCCACGGTAGTTACCTTTACGGAGTCACCCGCAAGAGCACATAAGTGCGATATTTCACAGAGGAAAAATCATTCGTCTTGACCGGGATTCGAACCCGGATCCCTCGATTTCGCGCCGAGTGCTTTAACCAGTTAAGCTACCGAGGCGTCCTTCTCCCCTGTGGGAAATTTGGTGGCTTTATAGGAGCTTGGTGGTCAGAACTGCTAGACAAGGGATCGAGGGATCCGGGTTCTAGGGACTAGATCGAGGCATCCGGGTTCGAATCCCGGTCAAGGCGAATGATTTTTCCTCTGTGGAATATCGCACATTGAGTAGATTGCTTCAGAGACCATGCTGACGTGAGGAAATTGGTAAATAGATACTAAGAATATCATTGGGGAATGAGTACAGTGAGGATCAGATAGAAGATCAACTGGAAGAAAACCAGCTGTGCATTACTGGTGACGAAGATTCCCATGACTTCAAAACTTACATTGGCCGTTGATTATATTGAGAACTTGGTTTAAAGTGCTCATTACAAACAAATATAAACAGAATAGCACAAATGAAATAAGATTGGGTCCCATACTGAGGAATAGTGAATATGATTATTAATATAGCATTGTTCTCTGTCAATGTTCCTTTCTAAGTAGGAAATTATAGCTCATAGGTGGAAATTCTAGCATGATGTGGTATCTATGTGTCTTAAATAGACTAAAATCACATGCATTTCAGTGAGTTTAGGGTGAAATCCTAATTAATAATCTAGTTTTAGCTTTAAATTGTATGCAATGTGGTGCATATGAAAATAATCAACGTTGTACTGACTATTATAAGTCACTGCTTCCTAAGTTGCTCTTTATTTCCGAGGAAACAGTATTTGAGGAGCCCAAAACGAATGTCTTACAATGCGCATTTTTTTTCGTTAGAATCTTTTTGAATTTCATTGGGCGTTTTGGGTAGGGAGATTGTTCACTGTAACTAACCATTATCACTGATATTAATATTATCATATATTGGTATTTATACCACTGATAAGCATACTGTTGTTGGGAGTTTAGGAGAAACCACATGTCAAATTTGCAGACACCGCATCAACAGTTGTGATAGCAGCTGGTAGCTACTTCTGCAGTAATCCTCGAATTGCTGAAATGATGAATAATTAGGATTTAATGTGCATCCCTTGGGATTTAATGAGTTAGAATCTTTTCTTCCATGATTAGATAGCTTATTGATATATTTATTTGTGTAGCAGTTAGTATGCAAAACGATTGGGATGTTATATTTTATGTACCTCGACGAAGTACGTTTGACAAAAAATGTGCATTTCTAATATTCATTAATTTAGGCTTAGTAGTTTTCATTGTCAAGGTAAAGGGCAAATATTTGTAATTTTGAACACATAACTAAGAGCAGCTATGGTAGATTGAGCATTCTATGTAAGTATTGAAAGAGTGATACATTTTTAACTTTTTAAGTAACATTAGAATAGGAAGGTATTTCAAAAGCCCTCAAGCGTGCTTAAATGCCTGTTTTAAACGACCACAATTTTTTTCTGTAGATAGTTGGGTTTTATGGAATATCCACTGTACATTCTTTGGGTGCATTATTTTAGCGCATAGATTACCTTCATTCGTAATCCTCGGCGCGGGGGTGATTCTGAGCCGACCTCCTGGCAGAAGAGGCGACGGGCTAATCTCACGTTTCTCTTCGGGCGTATGGCTGACGGGGACATGAGAAGCATGTGGTGCCCGACGAACGGGGCCGAGAACGGAGGCCAGAAGTTATAATTAAAAGGAGTAGAGGGAAAAGTGCTCCGTTCGGATGGTTTTCGTTTGGTAAGAAGCGTTCACCTGGGGGAATTGATGCGGGAAGAGACGTGAAAAACTTTTCGAACGAACATTTGTCTGCCCAGAGCCGGAGTATTATACTACAGTAGTGAATTACTCCAATTTACTTGCTTTGCATGCTTACTGAAGAAATTACTTGCTGTGCATAATCTTTCTTTGAATTTTCATAACATTTTCAAAAATGTTTCAAACCAACTTGTGTGAGTACTGTATGTGATGTGGAATCCCGCACGAGCGTGAACGAGTCACTTTAGCACAGCGTACATGGTGACAACGAGAGTAATTTTGTGCAATCGGCCATGTTGTTTGCAATTTCCATACCGACGAGTAGCAAAAAAAAATTCATATTGAAAAAAAATTCATTCTGCTCTCCTAAAAGCAGTATCCCCCCTTCCCACAACCTCCTGCCCTCGTAGTCACCAACAATCGTCCTTCACCCTGTTGTTCTCACTCCTCCACAAAAAGAACCCCAGATTGACTCATCCCTCCCGCTTCATTCTTTTCAATTTTCAAGGATTACCCTAACCCCAGCACCCGGCCTTGCACCTCCATTCCCCCCCCCCCCGCTCCCACTCCTTTTACCTCCCTCCCCCTCCACCCTATATGGTATATATACTCGGCCACCACACGATCAGATACCTAGAAGCTCAAGGGGTCAATAACGACACTCGCACCATTTGTGTTTGTCTTACCACCCCTTGGGAGAAAAAATCTAGGTTTTGCATAGGCGTCCGTTCCTCCTACATGAGGTTCGGGTACCTACCATCAACCTCTACTCCCATAACCCTTTACCCTTCCAACCTCCACAGCATCCCACGGGTAGGTACCGACTGTGGTTGTATTCGCGCTTGTAGACGCTACTGACGATACCTTGAAAATGGCTCCGAGTTGCCGAAACCTGGGTCGGTCTTTTCGTAATTAAAGTGTAAAATTTTACCAACTGATTTTTCAATATTCATATTAAAAATATCCACAGAGTTACGCCGAAAACGTTTTCTCATAAACAAAATATTGGAAAACAGTTGGAAAAAATAACCTTTTGAAGTGGAATAATTACTTGAATATAACGTTCATAGTAAGAATCACGTCCAATAATGATGTTTTGAGCCGAATTCAAAAGTTAGCAGACTCCAACTCACGTTCAACGAAGCAAAAATCTGTAATCTTGGTATTTTAAGATGCATTCAAATAAAAGAAGGAAATAGTGTGGCAATATTTTCTTCACGTTTTCCTCACTAGAGCAAGGGATGAGCAAGAGCATCGCCATGCATCATGATACAACCTTGTCGAATTTTAACAAGTCCATGAACTCTCTTTGAATTAAAAAAATGTTTCTCCTTTTCTTGACCATAGATCGTTTCATTAAGTTAGGTGTAGATGAAATACTTGCACAATTTTCCCTTTGCACCAATTCCAAACATACAATCCGTCATAAATCACCGAGTGTATGGCTATTTAAAATAGCTTTGTGCCGAGGGAGCTTGCTAAGAATATGATGGATGCGCGCAAAAGTCATTAACTTAAATAGCATGCAGACTAGCATTCATTATTATAGAAATACTTCCTCTTATTGAACAAATCCAACATTATCTATCACCTTTAAACGCCTGTAATGTTGGATAGTGAACAGCGAATACTTATACGATTTTTTTCATATTAGATTAATAAGGTTTATTCAGTTGACTCACAGAAAAAGAACATTTAGGTTCATCGTTACTCCATTGGGAATTACCGTTTAGTGGCTTAGATAGGGGTTCAGCAAGAATTTTGCTCATTCTCATTAATGTAGACATAAGCTTTAAGATTGATTGACTTCTAGTGCACTGCTGCATGCGGTGGCAGAGCAGTCGATGCAGTAACAAATTTTATTGTTCGAAAAGCTCTGTAATGCAAAATCATATAATTCTGAGAGCGCTGTGAGTGCATGTCACCGAAGAATTATTGCACAACACGTCAACGTTCATTGAACACGGGTGTAGTCTACGATGGCGATTATCGAATTGCGGCACGGGTGTCGCAATTGACGCGTGGCATTCGATTGCTGGAAATGCCAATTAGCGCACGAAATCAAATTACGCCAATTATTTCATCGGAACCCTCGTAGTAAGTGACGTGGAGCACAACGCTGCGTAATTTTGCCAATGATTCATCCACTGGCGTGTAGTTAACCATGATGATTAAATGCAGTAACCATGAAAAGGAACTCTAGCAGATGCATTCATCAACATATGTTTCAACCCTCTCATTTTGAGCTGTGTGACACAATGATTAAAAAAAAATACACTCGCCAGCATTGACCAACAAGTGTAAAATTTACCTTCCCATCACTTCCAGTGTGCCTAATTATTCTGATAAACCAGGTTAGAGAGATTCAATTTGGTACTTTCAGCTCACGTGGTGGTTAGAGAGACCGTCGCGTTGCGACTTTATCTGTCTTTTTGGAAACGAATATTGCTAGCTATACGTGTTTATTTTTCCCGCCCTTGGTCTTTTTTCTCTCATATATGTATTTGTAAACCACCGGCTCTTTGTCAATTGCCTCCATGTAGGAAAGAAAAATTATAACGGGATTTGAAAAGCATGAGTAATTAAATTAAAATAGGGTGGTTGATTTTTTGAACATGAAATAGGTCTCAACTACATCTGTAGAAACAAAAATAATGTAAAATTTCCATTTGCATTTGCCTTAATGGATTCATTGATAAGTGTTCATTGGACGGTAAAAGAAAAGGTGATGTGTATACTCATATCTAAAGAACATCACTATTTCCTGTGAGTAATTATGGAAATTCAAAGAGATAAATAAAGAAATATATATTTCAACAAAGAAATTACCTAAGTACTTTCAAATGCTTGGAAACACGTATTTGACAAAAAAAATAAATTCTTCAGTCACAGTGCTCCTGGAAAGAATAAACATGTAAGCAGGACAGACAAAAACCTGTATCAGCACTTCTGACCTGAAGACGACAAGTGCAAGCGCGGCGAAAAGTCGATCCAAAAAAGGCTTACCACGGAAGACAGGCATAAATTATTGAAAGGCTACTTACAAGTGGCATGTAACAAGTGCATTGAAATGAATTACGATTTTTATGGCTGCGAGCTATAGTGATAATGATTAAACTCTAGGCAATATTTTTTCAGCTAATAGATCTTAAGGCGTAATTATCTATCTATCTATCTACAAAATACCCTGCAAGCCACATCAGGGGTGTTTGGCAGGGGGTGAGTATTCACCAACATGCATTACACTATACCCTAAAGTTAATGTAACTACGACTAATTATGCATTAGCATAAATCGCTAATGCTTGTCACGAGGCGAAGCCTCACAAGCATGCACTACTAAACTACAGATATTATCACAATGGAGAGGGACCATTAATATACAGTGAACTCTCGATTATCCGTGCGCGGATTATCCGTGTTGCGGATTATCCGTGCGTGATTTTTTACTCTTCGTCGACATTTTCTGCGGTAAATATTTAAAAAATTCAATGAAAAAAGACATTTGGATATTAGCAATCTAATACAAGCAAGACTTACGTAAGGCTATTTTTTGCCACTTAAATCCACCACATAATACGTAATTGTTTTCCTTACTTACAATGGACATGTTATGTTTACCTCATTGTTCATCGTCAGTATCTTTCCAACTTTTGAGCCGTGAATACGCACTCTCTGGAGCTTTCTCGCTGGAAAGTAAAAATAATTTATGGTTTCGTCCACAATAAACTTCATAATGTCCACTGAATGAAACAATTATCGGAACAATCTTGTATCGCACAATCTTCGCTAGTACTCGCCTTGCATCTAGAATCTTGGGGATCGCATCCATGACTTCCCGGATCCAGGTCCGTAGAGTGCCATATGAATTTCGGGAATTTCTTCTTCGAATGTGGCGGTAAATCGTGAAGATACAGGTCTCCCGTGTTTTACTCCGCGTTGGTCCAACATCTTCGGACGACAGTTTCACCGGCATTGCAGTCGTGAAGCGGTCGACTCTACGCCGACTTTCGACTTTGGCAGTCGTGAAGTGGTCGACTCTTCGCCGACTTTCGACTTTGGCAGTCGTGAAGTGGTCAACTCAACCCCGAATTTTGACTGCAACGCCGGCAAAACATTTCGTCCGAAGATGATGGACCAACGCGGAGTAATACCTGGAATAACTGTATCTTTACATCCATCAACCCGCGGAAGTCTACACAAGGCGGTAAATCGTCTTCATTTGAGCCATCTTCAGATTCCGAAGGTGAACTTGGAAATTATTTTTCTTTAGCAGAGACTCCCGCCCGACGTAGATGGTTTAGCAGATTGAGCTCTAGAAGCATCTTCCTCTTCAGTGCCTAAAATTTGCACGTTTTCCCTATCCTCTCGATCTCTTTCAAACAGAACCATCGCTCAGAATTTTTTAATTATTTATTTAAATCGTTGAGATTTTATGGCAACGTGATCGGGAGGTTGGGGAAAGGAGGGATATAGAGTAATCTTCGGAAAAATTGTCTAAAAATTCATCCCCGCGCTCATTTTCTTCCCGAATTTCTTAAAAACCTTCCGTTAGAATGCTCTTCTTGAAAAATACATACGTTCCTTATGTATTTTTGGACGTAGAATCAGTGAATGTCTCAAAATGGACGGTGGAGAATAAATCAACGATTATCCAAGGGCAAAATAAAGCTTAAGTTGCAAGGGTGCCGCAAGACAGCCAAAATAAAATACTGGTAAATGTAAAAATAATCAGTCCCAAAATGCCGAGAGAAAAGTCCAAGATGACGCGCAGGACTATAAACGAACAAAACACTGTTGAGGTTGTCTCAGGTAATCCAAAGAACGCCCTGCTACCAATCAAACGCAGAGGTCGGTAAAAACTCCAGAGATGAATGACCAAACAAAGCAGGGGGCAATACCAGAAGAGAAATCTACGAGAGTCCAGGTAAATTAACAATAAATGCATAGTGGACTTATTTCCGAAGACAAAGTCCAAACAGTATGCGATGGGTCAAAAAATGAGCGAGAGGAAACGCTAAAAAATCAAACTCAAAAGGCTAGCGCAGTAGAAGGACGCATCGAGAAAATAATAACGGTAAAGAAGTACGAGCAGGCAATAAATCTAGCAGCTGTGGGTAATACGATACTCCAGAAGCACTATCGCGAAGGATAACCATGGACCCTCATCAACTCCCAAGGCCAACGTGCCTGGGAGAAGGAAATCCTCAAGCTGACAAGCTGTCACCAGGAAAAAGATAACAGACAAAAGAAAGAACATAAATACGAGCGAGCGCCCTGTAACGGTCAAGATAACTTCTAAGAATCATGTAGATCCCACAAGAGTTCGTCAGTGCCATCGGCGATATAACAAGTCTATAAAAACACAGTGCAGAGAAGCGAAGTTTTTTTTACCCCCGAACGTCACTTCCATACTTCAGCCAATGGATCATGGCGTCATTGCGTCAATGAAAAGGAATTAACGAGTTTGTCATCTCCGGACGCTAGCCAATGAAGATGATAATTTATTGACATTTTGGAAGAAAATGGCAAAATTGGATGCAATTCACGGTGTGTCTTAGGCCTGGTCCTCAGTGAAACCTGTTACACTAGTTCGTTCTTGGAGGAAACTTTTGTTTAACCTTGAAGGTGATTTTTGGGGATTTTCAGAAACTAAATTGCACGACTCCCTGAGTAGGGGGGGTTAAGTGAAAACCATGAAAGGATTCGAAAATGTTGATGCGATGAACTTAGAAGAATGGCTAACGGGAGACGAAAGTGTCCCGGGCTTCCAGCATGTGACTGATAGCGATATTGTTTCCGCCGCGATCGGACAAGGGGGGAGAGGAAGGGAGTGGGGAGAGTTGAAGTAGCGGGGATGAAGACGAGGGGGGCAGCGAACGCATAAATCACAGCCAGGCGCTCAACGTCGTAGATGCTTTACTGCAGTATACGATGCAGTGGGAATACGACTACAATGGCATTATCGCAGCTAAAAAGATACGCGGTGGGGTGAAGAAAACTCACAATTAGTCCATGAAACAATCTAAAATAACGGACTATATGCGCAAATGATATTACATTGTTTTTAAAATATATTATGAACATTATCATAAATAAAAGTGAAAGTTCGGATTATCCGTGTTTTCTTTTTATCCGTGCTTCCTCTCCCCATCATTAGCCCGGATAATCGAGAGTTCACTGCACATGTATTTTGCAACTACACAAATGGACAGAGACTCAAGACTTATATAGAAAACATGCACGGCGTGCTGTTAGCACTAGGTAACATATAAAAATTCAAGTACTAGGGAGTACTACTACTACTAAGAGCTACACTACCTAACGACAAACCTAGATAAAAGTCTCATTGGCAGCTGTTATGTTCCCTTATCGTTCGTGGGAAAAATGACATTTTAAATCTGTCCGTTCTGCAGTCTAGTTCCCTAATTTTATTCTCATGATCTAATCTACGGTAGTATGTCGGATTTCGTAAAATATTATCAACGTCGTCAGAGAATAGACCGGTTTGGTACTTACATAATAGATTGAGTCTAAATTTTAATCGACGGTCTGAAAGCTTTTTCCATCCCAGTTGCTGCTAAAGGTCAGTAACACTAACGAGATTATCATAACGGCCTTTAACGTATCTGGCCGATCTTTGCTGCACGCGTTCTAACTCGGTTTCCAAGCCTATCTCAAAAGGATCCCAATTACTGGCAGCATATTCCAAGTGGGGTCAAACGAGGGAGAAGTTGCTGATTTACCTAAATTTATCGTCGCACTTGCCAAGTACTCTTTTTTCAAATCCCAATTTACGATTAGCTTGACCGGTAATTTCTCGAATATGTTTACTCCACGATAGATCATTAGTCAGTTTAACTCCGAGGTATTCAACCGATACTACAGGATCTAATTTGCTGTTGTTTATGCAATAGCTGTTACAAGGAGCGTTTTTCCGTTTCCAAAAATTCATAACAACGCATTTTTTCAGGTTTAATTCTAGCTGCCACGCAATGCACCACTCATGTATTGCCTCGAGACCCTTCGTTAGCGCTTCCTTATCATTAAGGCTATGAATTTATTTATACACCGCTGCGTCGTCTGCAAATAATCTAAGCGTACTGTCAACTGTTTCACCGATGTCGTATATGTACAAAAGGAACAGAAGTGGGCCTATGACACTTCCCTGCGGGACACCCGATGTGACTTCTACTTCATTAGAGATTGCGCCATCTAATACAACCCTTGGCATGCGATTGCTTAAGAATTCTCTAATCCAGGAAATTACGTCGTCGTCTAAACCGTAGGATTTTAATTTCATGAGTAGCTTACTGTGGGAAGCTTTATCAAATGCCTTTTTAAAGTTAAGAAAAATTGCATCAACTGGAACGTTATATTCCCCCGAGACTAAAATATCGTGGGCAATTACATGCCTCGAAGGAACAGATTCGGGGAAACCTTTCTGGATTTCACGAATTTCCATTGAGGATTAGAAAGTATCAATTCAAAATCAAATAAAATCCCTTTTTCTATGGATTTCCTAAAAATGTTCCTAAAAAGCTGGTAGCTGTACCCAGCTGTACCCAGCTGTACCGTCAAGGTCTGAAAATGTAGCGTCAAGTATAGTTTTTTAACGGGACTCAATTTATGAGTCGATTTAGTCGAAGAAATTGAGAGAGCGCAATGGATCACCGTCATTCTTTGAAGGGACTCAAGAAAACGACTTCATGAGTGGCGAAACTTAAGCAAGAGTCGGGTGGTAGGTTAAGGAAAATTCACTTCCCCCGAGTATATTCCATCTACCGCTGGGGCGCCGGCCACCTCTCCTCTCATATCCTAGCATTTATTCACATCTACATTCACACCCTCCATTACCGCACCACTTCCAATATGGTACTCCTACGAGCGGCGGAGGCTGAGAAGAGAGAGTTATACTGGAGGGAGGCCGAAAGGAGGGAGGCTGAGCGGAGGGATGCGGCTTGGCGAATTAAAAGACATTTTACTTAATAAAATGGAAAATTCATTTTAAAAAATAATAGCGTAAAAAAGGGGGGAAAACTAAAAGTACATACCTACCCCCTTGTAACTTTGAATAAACTGCACGTTTCGTATACCCCCTCTGGGAGTAGGCGGGGCGTGATAAAATAAATACAAGTACGTAGTAGTATTACGAATTCTTCCATTCATATTCACCCTGCATTTTCTTCCCACATCTTTTCTCGCCTCTGGTGGGAAATTACCCTCTTCTGCTTGAACACATATATGTGTGGAGGAGAGTTTCCCTTCCTTGTGTAGCTTTCTAGGGCTCGTATGGCTTTGCAGCAACTACTAACACATTCCTCACGGAGCACGTCTGATGTGGTCCCGTTTAAGCCAATCAACGGGACTACACCAATCGACGTGGTCCTTTAAACTTTAGGTCCTTTAAAAAATAGAGTCCGACTCTAGGGTCTTCCTTAAATTCGCGACCCGCATTGAATGTGTTAATGTATGTTCCCAGTATCTGGATGTGTTTTTAACATCGGCTGCGTTTTTTAAATTCCAAATCTTCCTTTTAAGAGACGCGATGGTTGACTACGATTTTTCACCACTACCTCATGTAAATATTTGAAAATTAATGTAATTGTCTAGGGGAATCATTGGAAAGGTATTGATCAATTATTAAAAGATATATATCTCAGCTAGCACTTTCTTTGACAAGTTCATGACAATTATAGAATATCGGCTACTAAAACGACTTCCTATGCAGGTTTTCCTAATTTACGCGATATTACTTTTCTCCATAACCTGGCACCCAATCTAGCAATTGATGATAGGCAAAATCGTGTTATTAAAAAGCAAAAACATAGCCAAAAAGCTTATGAATCTGAAAAGTTAGGTGAAAATTTCCTGCTTGAACAACTTGGATATTCCTTGTGATTCGTGAATCTCAAGGGATCATCACCTATTCACATCGTTGCACAATCCCACTGAAGAACTTACCACCATCATGCTTCCAATCCATCTGCCAGCCTCATCTTCTCCATTTCCTTGCTCATCCCTTTTCCGTAGAAATCTTCCGGACCCCTTCCTTTCACGCACCCATGCCTTCGCAGTCAACTCCCTGGTGGCCGAGAAGCGCCACCTCTCGCCGAGTCGGTCGAAGAGGGGGGACGATTGAAGGGATGCTGAGAGTCAAAGAGGGAGAAAGAGGGTTGTTATTTGTGCTAATGGGAACCCGTGGGGACACGAGGAACTGGCCGAAGAGGTGCGAATTGATTTGCGAACGGCGGGGGAGGGTGTGGGGTGCAACGAGGGAATTGGAACGAAGGCGGTGCGAGGATGCTGAAGTGGAAGGAATGGGAGCACCATAGGGAGGTGGGATAAAGTGATTAGATGGATGTGTTTATTCACTTTGGCGACGCGCGAACGAGGAGATGGGGAGGTCTGAGAAATGCGTCCGCCGAGCTCAACGGTCCCTCACTCGTCATTCAAGGCCGCTCTCCTCAGTAAATTGGGCCCTTAGAGTCACTTGAATTTAAGCCCACCAGTGGACAATCATTCATTCGTTTGTCCAGATAACTTGAGTATTTCTGCTCCGTTATCACATTTCCAAGTAAGCAATGCTAATGGAAATTAGTGCCGTTGGTATTGTAGAGAAGTAGAAGCAATTGGTTTCAGCACAGATATGTCAATGAGTAAATGGAAAATGGAAAGTGTCCCAACAAAATTACAAGGCGCTTATAAAACTCTAGTATATTTAACAGTATTATTTAAATGAAATTTTAAAAAGGTTTGGACCACCTCATAATACTTAAACTTTAGCATTTTTCTTTTATATCTATTTGGTTGTTTTAAAAGATATTGCCGGTGATTATGTTCTAGAATTGAAGAATCTTTGAATAACTACGTGATGTTAATTACATTGCAAACTTACTGCACATAATTTATTATTATGTTTTTTCGTACTTGTTATTGAATTTATCCAATACTCTTTGAGGTAACAGGATTTCAAGATCAATAAATATCAATTAATTGAATAGCTTTTGACAATATATTGCCTTATTGATCATTAAATTAAATCATCACCTCGAAACCAGGTTATGTAGAGGCGCTTTACGGAAATTGAATGAAGAAGATCTATACTTCCATTTGGTACTACTAGTAGTAGTACTATCAACTATGACAACGAGAAACTAAGTCTGCTCTTGGTAGCCATGATAGAAGAATTTTAAAATACGAGGAAAATCTCTACTATCGATGGAATTGTGATTGATCATGTAATTTATTAATTAGTATCGTAGTATAGAGTGTAATTTAGCAAGTAGTAGTATAGAAGAGGAAAATACGAGCGGGAACTGTAAGGATTTTAATGTGCGGTGTGGCTATATTTAACCGACTAGGAATTGAAAGCCATTTGAGTCACGTGGGGAGGGAGAAGAGGTGGGAGCTAGATAATAGTCGTTAGATGACGGGAAGAATGGAGGAAGTAGTGCGACTAGAAGAGGAATTTGAGTGTCTAGGGTGCGGCAGGCAATATCAGTAAGTTAGAAACGAAGCAGAGCGATTTTCAATTCTACCAGTGAAGAATATAATAAACGTAATTTACGACCCAGGGAGCAATAAAGGTTTAAGTGGCGTTTTACAGCCTAAATTTATCACTGGTTTGAAATATAGATCCAGCCCAAAAATGGTGATGCAACGAAATATGTGAACTTTTTGCATATACCAAATCATTCTTTCAACTGATCGGTTGCAGCCTGCCGTATTTTATCGGGAACTTTGGACGGTGGATGGGATTTATCGTTATTCGGAAATGGAAATTTAATGTTATTTAGGGAAAATTAGAATTATGAAGCATACAATATGCAGGCATACAAGAAGAGTCTAACAAAGAATATCGATTATTCAGTTGCTACAAAATTGTAAATGGTTTCTGATTAAATTCAACGATTACCAACGTCTTATTCCGACAGAATGACGGAACTTACAATTTCAAATTGGAATAGATTTAATCGATGTATTTTCTAAATAAGTTACTTAAATAAAGTCCAATTTTACTGTAGAAATTCGAGGTGTAAATGAAAAATTGCACAAAATATTTTATTATAATATACTAAACCCTGGTGAAGGTAGTGGGAAAGAGCTCATGTCTTGAATCGGGTTAAAGTTTACATTGAAACTTATAAAGATCCACAAAGCATGCTGTTGGCTGAAAATGACCAAGTATGTACCATTGTAATCTTCTTGAATTTAATTTTTTAATTTCCGTTCCTGCATCAACGTTATTTTGCCTCAAGGCTACTTTCCCCTTTGCTCCGAGCCAGCCCCAGGTGGTGCACTACCCTAGTGCACCACCTCCTCTTTCTCTCGTACTTCAAACCCTTCCTATCCACGCTCCACCACGCTATAACCTGTCAGGAAAAATCCTCCCTCAAGAGCCTTCCTCCACGAGTGAAAGCCTTTACAGCATAAGCTTTCTCGCAAAATAGTTTCCACCGAGTGACGGCTGATACCATCCTGTTTAAGCTTTCTCTCCGTCAACGGAGGAAATTTTAATCAACGAATGAAAATCTGGTTCCAATTATTCAGTGACGCCTGTGGATCCTAGTGGATGGTAAAATTGAATTTAGGCTAGTAGAGATTATTCAAAAAATTTCTTTGGACGCTTTCATAAAGAGCATATCGTAGTCACTACTATGTAATTCATTCAGAAATGAACTTCATTTCATTAACACAAAATATATAACTTACCAACGGCGGTGAAAAAAATGGTCGTGAAACAAGTTAAAATTTGGCGTAAATAATCCTCGAATTTAAGACTAAATTGTGCTTCACATTTATTATTTTTTAATTACGACTACAAAATGGCATTTAAAGCTCTATTTATGCAAATGTAAATATGGACAGGATAAAAAAATTATTTGGTTTCATAAATGAAAATGGATAAATGTGAAGCAAGTTGAATAAGTTTTTTTTCACATCACATTTTGAAATTATTCACACTTTTGAAGTATCTCTTTTACTGAAAAAGGTGTCAACTTTTGTTTAATTACAGCGTTAAAAGGAGAGTAACAGCGTTTTTAAAAACACCATAGTGTTATTTTGATTTTCAAAGTGCCATTTGGGGTAAATGTGTTATTCCATTAAGTACCTACCGCCTTTTTGCTTATTAAATCGAAATAAATTAAAAAAAAATGTTGTCTTTCTTCGGATAACAAAGATTTTCAGTATGATACACGATTTAGGTTTTTGACTGAGACTATTAATTTTTAGTTTTTAATTTATAGTCCTTTTAGTTCAGTAAATATGAAAAAAGAAATGATCCTTTCTTGGCTTGACAGTGTGGAATGTCTCCATCACGTATGTTACAAAAAAGGACATGTTAAATTTCGTCTAATGATGGCATAACATGCCGAAACCTAGATCTTAATAAATTATATATTTTCAAGTGGAATAATACATAGTTGTTTTATCATTACTTCTGTAAATATGAATATTTCTCTCGCTCTTAATCCACTCCAAAACGCGGTGTGTAAATTATTTTAAGAAGACACACAGTATCTTAAATATGATCAATATAATTGAGCACCTCAACAGGCTAACTTTAGGTTTCAGACGTTCACCATCAGCTGAGAGACAACAAATTATAAAAAAATATATTATCGGTGCCCCCAGATCATGTGTCACATGTGTGTATATTTCGAATTTAAAAATGAACGAAGCTTTTGTCGTGTTGATTGTTCAATGGATTAATGTTTTCCCACACGAAAAATCCAGTCTAGCTTTGGACAATGAACCATCGCGCATGAAGTATCGAATCATTAAATGAAAGCCTTTGTTTATAATTTTATTTTATTTATTCACATGAACAAACCACTTCACTCGCAAAGCTTGACCTGGATGAGGACTACAAATTGCTCGTCCGGCCACCTCGACCCACCACCCGCAGTCATAGTCCAAAATAAAACACGGATATAACGGAACTCACTTTCCCTATACTTCCGATAATTGCGGGTGCGCGGCGCTGTTTTGCACGGACGCCGCGTGGCTCTGCCACATTGAACAACCAGAGCGAGATGCCTATTATTTGCGTGCATTCATCCGCAAATGTGCTTGCGGGTATTGAGGTATTTAGTGAAGGCGATGGGGTTGGCGATGAGGTAGGAAGGCAGCGGGGTATTTAGTGTAGGCGAAGAATGTTTAGCCAGTTGGTTGGTCCGCCGAAATTAATCGGAATAAAATCGTCTCTTCTCTCTTCCGGCCAACTTGGCTCATTTGTCGTCCGTTGTGCTCATTCGAGCGGGCACCCCATTTGATTCATCGCTCAAAAGTGACGAGGATCACATCCGTTGTCATGGAAGCCGCACCGCTGTTGTTTGGTTGCGTAAGTCTCGGGTGAGTGGACTGGAGTGTATGCGTTTGGGTGCATAAGTGATAGGGGCCATGATGAAGTGAAGGGGGAGGTGTAGATGAATAAGTATTCGGTGACGGCGCTCGTGATGAGAATACCAGGGCTCATAAAACGGTGTCAATGGTTAACGATAACATGAGAGATAGGTGGGGTGAGAGGGGGAGAAGGTGCTTTAGATCCAGAAGGAATCTGATTTTGGAAGAGATGTTAGTTCTAGAAAACACTAAACGGTGGAGAAAAGACAAAGAGGGATAGGAATAGGGTTATAGTTTTTGAGCGGGTACATTCATTTAACTTATCTCTCGGAAGAGTTCGAGGAATATTAACATTTTCGGTGCTCACCAAGAGGATGAAATTCACCATGAAAAATATCAATTGACTTGATCGGAAATTGGGAAATCCCGATTCGAATCCCGGTAAAATTAAACGGTTTTTTCACGGCGAGTTTTATCCCTTTGGTATGTAGGTATCATTGCACTCGCGTGCGTGAATGCATGCCACAACATTTGTCCTTGCAATGACTGAAAAATTTTCAGTCGATTGCTAAATACAATAGATCACTGAGCGCCATCGCGGCTCATTTTGAGATGCTCTGGCTAATAGTATGGAAAATATCGTACTCTATGCCCAGCATTCCAGGCTAGTGTTACAAGTTGTTGGCAGATTACTATTTTGGTGGAATGCCTTCTTTGCTTGGGGTATTCTAAATACCATTTTATCACTAGATATTGGTGATAGACAAGCGAGAAACAGAGTTTTGCAACGGGAATTGCTGCAGCGCGGCTGTTTACTATCCGTCATTGGCTCCGAACTGATTGAGTGTTTTTGTCTTGTTAATGTTCCTGGTAATTATTAAACTTCATATATTCCTGTCCGTTCGACTCCATATCATCTTCTCCAACCCTTTTTATGCGTCCGCTTTAGAATCCAGCGTGCCCTCCCACGCTTCTGCCCCACTAATAATTTTTCACGCCTCTTGTCGGTTAAGGCCCCTAGCAATTTTCCTACCCTCAAATCAAAAGCCATTAAACTTTCTCCTCCTCCATTTTCAACGGTCATGGACATTTCATCCATCACTAACGGTTAGTAGCTGGGAAAAAGAGGTTTCCGCGCATAATCTCACGTTTCCTCCCCTAGAATTATTTATAGACAATCGATAGAAATCAAATCCTTTCTAATGAGATTCCCTTAGCACTTATGAATGAGCCAGTATCTCTTGTATCATCTCATCCTACACCATCAACAAGTTCTTGCAGTGAGCCATCCACTGTGTGTCAGGATGCAACATCATGTGAAGTGTCATTTGAGGAACTTTTATTGACGACTGTCCATGCAAACACTTTAGAACCAGGAAAGAGGGGAATTAAACGGAAAAGAGTGGCAAAAAGGGCAGAAGTGGTAACAGGGGAATATATCTGCGGTCAAATAAAAGAAAACTTACGTCAAAGAGAATCCAGCAATAGAGGAAATAAAAAAATACTAAAGAAAACTGCTGAGGATTCCGATATTGATTATGATAGGGCATTGGGATTCATATCTTCTGATGAGGAGGATGTAGATGATGTGGCATTAATTCCTGAAACAGAAGATGGCATTAGTCAAAAAAGCTTAACAAATTTGGTGGCTAAAATTCAAAGTGGAGATTGGATTCTGGCCAGATTCAGCAGCAAAAAGTCAGTTGCTCACTATGTATGAAGAATTCTGGATATCAATGAATCAGGTGATCCCGTGGTTTGCTTTCTGAGGACATGTTTTGGGACTGAAATAAGTTTCATCTATCCACAGAATAAGGATTCTAGTGAAATACCAAGGAAAGACGTTGTAAAAATATTACCTAATCCCTCGGTTGGCCGTCGAGGAATGTTAACATTTTGCCTATCTTTCTCGGGGTACAACTTAAAGTAAACAAATCATTATTCAATGTTTAATTGCATGAAGACTATGAGTTTATTTTCATTATTTTTTTTGTTTTTATATCAGGAACATAAGCTGCATTAGAGAAGCAATTTTTTGTTCATAACAACCTAGTTTGTATTCAGATATGTTATCATATACAAGATGTATACTATTTTTATTATTATTTTTTATTCAGCTTTTATGCACATTAGCTACTTTTAATATGCTTGTAAATCAATGTGTAAGAATCGAATATTGTTATTATCAATAATAAAACATATTTGACTAACATTCCATTTTGTGTCATATTTAACCAAAAAATGGCAAAAAAATATCTACTTACATTACCTAAGATAAAAGTTGATTTCTCAAGAATGGTTAAACATAATTTGGTACTTTAAAAAGCAATGTAAAGCTGAATTTCTGTGCTAATCGCACTTACCCCACGTACCGTGTAATGCAGAAATATATTGCACATCAGCCATGGGACGCACTTGCCCCATGTACGGGGAAAGTGCGATCCATTGAAAAGTTTATAATAAAAACACTATAAAAATTACCATTTTCAAGAGAGAGGAATGTAAATATGATCACCTTTTTCAATGATTCGCATGTATATTATACATTGATTTTCATGTTTATAGCAAGCATAAAATTTTTTCCAAAGTTAGTTAAAATTGATATATGCTATTTAGGGGTCGCACTTGCCCCACCTTACCTATAAGTTTTAAATTTTATGCTTTATTAGGCATCGGCTGGTTAACATACTGCCATACGTTAGTATTAAGAAATTTTATTCGGTTGAGGCTATTGTTTTTCAGGTTGCCGAAGGGTTTATAGTGAAAAGCGACATCATGGAGATGTTTTAAGCCCACTGTTGACCATAGGCGCCGGGATCAAAGTCTAATCCTTCGACGAAGCTTTACCCTTTACAGGGCTCAGCACGTGAGATTTTCAAGCAGGGATAAGAGTTTAAGTGCCATACATTGTCATGTGATTGGCACTCTATCCTCAGCGTCATATTTGAGGCCAGTAACTTTTAGGTCCATAAGGTTGAACTATGAGAGTTTTGGAGCTGAAAACTTCATGCAAATATTTTTTTTGTCCGTGTAAATATCCCATTTCTCCAAAAGATAGTTATGGAGCCTTTGTGAGTCTCAAGTTGTACCCTCACATATATAGATTAAACTTATTTTGAAATGTCTGCAAAAACCAAAGTTTGGACTTACGGCTGATGTATCGGAAACAGCTTAGGGAATAAGGTGCTCCTGTTTCTATGTCAGGTACACTTGATCCAAATGATAAATATTTTTACGCATTCATATCAAAATATATTCCGTAGGATCTTGATTATCCGAGTTAATATGGGAGGATATATCCTCGGATAATCTTAATTTCGAGCACTACGGATAATATGGCCGTCTGGCTCAAGTAAATAATGGAATATACATTTTCATGCCTGGCCGTAATAAGACGTCTATTTTCACATTTAAAATTATTTCGGAGAAACATTTTCTTTAGTCAAAGTATTTCTCTTGTATTCCATCAAATACATGTCAATTATCCTTGGGAAGTTCTCATATCTTTTCTACAATTATCTCTAGGCATCTCAGCAGCAAAATATCTGTTTAGATTATATCCTCCAATAAACCAATAAATTTAATGAAATAGCCATTAGAAATTCTAATAAAGCAATGAAAAAATAAACTATAGTGCATACATATCTTAACAATCTGGCAACAATGTAGAGAGTACATACATGGTGAATGGTGTGCTAACTATTTTTTTTGTCACGCTGCTTTTGTTATTATCACTAATGATGCGTGGAAAACAGTTATTATTATGCCTGTCAGTTTGGCAGTGTATCTCCCTTATTTTGTGACTTACATAAGTTCTAGAGATGAACCGCGGGGTTAAAATAGTATCCCCCGTGCTGTGCTGAAACTCACCTGTTCTGAATTTTTCTAGTAATCTAAACACAGCATGTAGTCTCCAAGTCTTTAGTGTTTTTGTAAAAAGTTGTTACGATATACTTAGCAGTGTTACCAAATTGTTGAAGGAATGAAGGTGGGAATCTGTAACTGATAGAAGGGAGAAATACTGGTTAAATCGTTTGCGCAAGTTCGAAGCAGACAATTTTTTGCCGGACGTTCAGCATATTAGAGCCAACGTACTACTGTAGAAGCGATCACAGGAATAAAATAAAGGAAATTGACTGCAGAATTTAGATTTAAAATTTCATTTTTCCCACGCACAATAAAGGATCATAATAGTTGTGATAGATCAATCATTAGAAACTCCCACCCTAAATAGGTAGAGTAGAACTTTTACTTGTGTTTAATAACAAAGAATCATTACTAACAATTCACACCGCTTGATATGTTCGGCATAATTTTATTATGTTCTCTGCAGGAAGTAGTATCTCGTAGCATTCATAAATTAATAGTATTAGTAATATTAACCACTATATGTGTCTTTAGCACTGTACTGCATATTTGCATGTTCATTTACGTATCACTCTCCCAGTTTATAGTGTGTATTACTGTTCTCCTGACTGCTTTTTGGTCTGCACCTAGCGGCGGGGGGAGCGTACGAGGTTCCGATTTGTACTGGGACGGGTGCTGCATACCTGGTGTGGAATCACCCCATGCCACACATCTTAGTGGTGGTTTGCACGGTACTTCGTAGATGTAGATGTAGTGACTCCCAGCATAGTCCTTCCATCAGCTGTGTAACACTTACTGATTGCTTATAGCAGTTTTTGACGTGTCGGCTTTCCCTTGTATTTTTCCGCCTCCTTTCCGCCGTTTTCCCTAAAATAATAAGCGCTTTTGTTAATGATTAGGTGTGTCCTTGTTTATGAGGGAGAATTATACAAAGAAGGGTGTCGATGTTTGGGTAAGGTGCGAATGAGGTGATGCCTGGCAGAACAGAAGAGTTTGGCCACTATTCACCCATGCAAGAGGAATCTCGGTCTCTTAGCGTTGAGTGTAAAGAATACAGAACTCGGCCATCTCAGGGAAGCTAATGTATTTAACATAAGACCCACGTCTTGCTTCTGGCTACCTCCATGCCCACATAAAATTCAATTTCTCTCTAGGCAAACAAGTGCATTCAAACTCGAAGTGTACTAGACTGCCATTTGAAATTCGAAAATTAATATGAAAATAAAATGCAATATCGCCTACAAGAATCATGGACTCTACGGCACATAGATATTGGTGACATTTATTTCACCGATATCTAATTTAAAATGTTTGGGTGGTGTTATTCCTATCGATATCCTATTTTTATGCATTCATATTTATTATTCATTTTTTATCATTCATATTTATTATTCATATTTATGCATTCATATTATGCAGTTTATGTATTCATTAATTATTCATTATTTAATCACATACGTTTCTGCTTGAATCGCCCTCTTCCACAAAATTTAATACATTATGTGCAACGCTATTCAACTCAAAATCTGTTGAACTTATTTGGAATGCAAGCATATCAGGCTAAACTCTATCTGGAACTCTCAATCAAATTCCGTAGAGCAGAATTGAACATCGTCTTTAACAGGAAGCCTCAACCCGCTCTCTTCTTTTTTGTGATATAAATATAGTGTCTACCAATTTTCAAATTGTCTTGTACCTGATGATGACTCTGTGAGTTGAAACACGTGGTGCATTATGCCATACATTTTTTGGATAAGTGATACTTTGTTTTACTTTATATTGACGAACTTCCACTAAATCCATGCAGAATCTGTTGAACTGCTTTTCTATCCATGCATTGCATATTTCAAATTGGGAAATGTGTATCTAATCTTAGTTTCTCCACGTTCTACCCAGTCAATTCATAAATTCCGTTTGCTGTGGTATTTTCGACATCATATCGCTCACTCGAAATGAAAAAAAATATTTCCCCCAAGATGTCAATGAGCTGTTTGGGGGAAAAACACTTTCTATAGTATAAAAGAAAGAATACACTTCAAATAGTAATAATCCACACTTTTATTCACACTACCGACCCAGGTTTCAACGGATAACCGCCATTTTCAAGGTTTTCATTTCTTTTCACACCTTGAAAATGACGGTTATCCGTTTAAACTTGGCTCGGTATTGTGAATAAAAGTGTGGATTAATACTATTTGAAGTTTCTTCTACCTTTCATAATAAAAGAGTCCTACAAAGTTAAGCCTGAAACTATTTGTTTACTTTCTATAGAATTGATTCTATCGCACGAGGCTGAAGAAGATTGGGAGTGGAAATGGATGGAATGGAAGCAATCTTTCGATTGCGAAAAAGCCTTTGTCTTTATTCTCTGCTCACTTTTTTCTTTCCCTTACCCACTCAGCAGTTCATCGGAGATTATTTTAGGGAAAATACGGATGTCCTTTTCCTCGTCATCATCTTTGGAAAAGAGAGGAAAGTGTGATTGAAGGGACAGAGGCCTTCCTCGCTCTCACTGTAATGAGATGACGGGAGAGTGATGACAGGAAAAGAGAGAATTTTTAAGAGGGTACAGATCTATATTTACATCTACAAAGTACCGTGCAAGCCACCACTAGGGTGTGTGGCACGGGGTGATTCCACACCAGGCATGCAGCACTCTTCCCAGCACAAATCAGAACCTCGCACGCTCCCTTAGGCTTCTGGACGGGATGATGGGAGGCTGAAAGTGTATGACGATGGTTTGCGTTTGGTGTGCCGGCTTTATTTATGGCTTACCACTCAGGAGGCCTGATTTGAATCCCGATAGTGGCCAAGATTTTTCGAAAGATTCCCGAGCCTTACTTAAGTATTTTGTGGTAAGCATTTCAGGAGTAGCACTCCATCCGTCAAATCTGAGAACCCCATTGTGTCTTACACTAAGTGCAGGCTAAATCAGACGCCGGGTATCTCTCCACCCTTTCTCCTTTCACATAAAATTTCTTCCATTCCAAGAAATCAATTAAGTATTACATAGGACGATTTTAGAAGCTTTATTTATATTAAGCACTATTTATGATCACCCCCTATATAAGACGACGTAATTCATGAACCCCCTTTCCCACTCCAATCTCACGTAAGTTATAATAGGTATTTGGAACCATGTGGTTAGATTAACATCTTGATGACCGATTTATGGGCAACAAAGGCTACCCATTGGAATAATGAGTACATGATATTGCAGGTGTGCCAATAAAACTAACGTTTGCCGTCCGGCGATCAATTCGGCAGCCGGGAGCGCGGAGATCAAATCCGTAATAATAATTATGGCCACTCCTGAATTTGGTCTCGGAGTTGGTATCAAAACAGACTGGGAACTATGAAAAGCTATTTATTACCTTTTATTTCTATAATTGAAATAATATGCGCAATAAGGGCATGCTGCGAATACTCTAGGTAATATTGTTGAGTGTTATTAGCGCTCATCCTTGTGCTCCAGTAAAATATAAAACTGAATTTTTGGACCATTTTCAAGAGGGATTTGGGTGCTGAAGTTAAATTCTGACCCAGCAAGAGCAGCTGTTTGTTTGAATTAGCAGTACGTATCCTTGTTTTCAAAAACCTTTTCTTTAGGGAAACTACACGCTGTTTGCAGTACTAAAACTACGATTTTTCGCCCGACCATTCTAAAAAAGTGATTCCAATATGATCTCACAGTCGTAAATGATGTCTTACATTGGATGATTTCTTACTTCCATGAATCCGACATAGTACTACTATAAATCAGATCATGAGAATAAAATTAGGGAACTACACTGCAAAACAGACAGATTTAATATGTCATTTTTTCCGCGAGGAACAAGAGACCATAACAGCTACCAATGAGACTTTTAACTAGGTTTGTCTATAGGTAGTGTAGCTATTGAGTTGATTTACGTCCTAATACTTCTATGCCTATCTGCTACCGAGCACTTACAGCATGCCGTGCTTGATTTAATAATAATTCTAGTATCTCTGTCCATTTATGTAGTTGTAAAATACTAACGGTCCTTCAAAAATTCATAGCATACCTATAGTGTAGTGCATGCTTGTGAGTTCATCTCCTGACAAGTATTAGCGATTTATGCTAATCCATCAATAATCGTAGTTACACTAATTTAATAGGGTATAGTGTGTATGTTGGTTACAACTCACCCCCTGCCACTCACCCTTGAGGTGGCTTGCATTGTATTTTGTAGATGTAGATGAAGGCGCAGGCCAAAATGCAGTCAGGAGAACAGTGCGCAGTCCAACTGGAAACTGGGAGAGTGACACGTAAATGAGCATGCAAACATGCAGAACAATGCTATAGACACATATAGTGGTTAATATTACTAATACTGTTAATTTATGAATGCTACGAGATGCTACTTCATGCAGGGAACAAAATAAAATAATGCCGGACAAATCGATCGGTGTGAAGTGTTAGTAATGATGTTGTGTTATTAAACACAAGTGAAAATTCTACTCTACCTATTGAGGGTGGGAGTTTCATATGATTGATCTATCACAACTATTATGATCCCGTATTGTGCGTGGGAAAAATCACATTTTAAATCTATCGGTTCTGCAGTCAATTTCCTTTATATAAAGCCAATTTCCTTTATATATCTCATATGGCATATGGCATAGGGAGGAAGGGAAGGAGAAAGAGGCCGGCACGTTGCCGTTTCGAGTTGAATGGAGGAGGGGGAGAAAGGTGGTGTGCATCGCCGGCCACCCCGGAGGGGCGTGGTCGGGAGGGTAGAGGAGTCGAGGAAGTCGGAAGAAGAAGATAAGGGACGGTCATGCGTGTCCAATGTGGTGGGGTTTAAGGTGGACGTTGTGGGAGAGGAAGGTCCATTGTACGATTGGGATTCGAAAGGTCCGAAGTGCAACCGCGACGCCAGTAATTCAAGGGTGACGACGACGGAGGGGAAGAAAAACTCGTGAATTCAGAAAAGTAGTGCGCAAACTTTGGCAGAGAATTATATTGGAATACATTATTCCATGAAATGTTTTTTCCGCTTGGAATTCTGTGTGTTAACTGGTGAGGTCAAGATGTCGGAAAACGAGCTAATCTTTAGATGCCCCTTTCTCGACGGAGAATGGCGACGGAGATAGGTGTCTCCAAGGGAGGAGAAACTGTGCGACTCTGTCGAGTTGCGCTACGGACACTGGAGAGGGGGAAGTTGAGGACGTGGAATACGGCAATAGTGGACTTCGCCTTTTCGCGTTGCAGGGAAAGGGCTTAGGAGAGATCACTTCTAGCCGCAAAAAACGATAACTTCCGGTAGGATTGCACTGCGTAGAACTTGGACGATATCGGGAGGAAGTGATTCGAGACACGGGAATGGGAGGGGTGTCAGTTAACAGATCTTGTGACGCGTTTATGTCCTCTTGTGCAGGAGCAACAGTAGGCGTTGAAAAGGAGAGTTTACATGCTGGTAGGCTGATAATATCTCGTTCGGGCTCCATCGCCGTCAACTCTGAGAGGGTCCTCACCCCGGCGATGGAGGAGCAACCAACGGTGAGACCGACTACTTGAGTTGGCGAGGAAGGAGTAACATCAGTGAAAGGAAAATAATCGATAATTACTCGCAAACGGGAGAGTTAAAGAACACTAGATATATAGCACTGTGTAAGGCTAAACTTCACACAAAGAATTACATTGCACTTGCATGATCTAGGAACACGTAAATCGCAGAAATCAAAGAACAAATCAAAGAAAGATAAAATCTTCTCGAGTTGCACCCTGGGAGAGGTCTTCTATCTCTGACAACGTTTTGATACAGGATTTGCTCATCTTCTACAGGGCTATTCATGATACTCTCACAAGTAATTGATTGTATGGTCGAAAAATGGAATATTAAGGAGAGCAGCAACAAAAATATAGAGTGATGTAAAATTTAAAATTTAATTTTTTAAGGTTTAAAATGTCGTATGTAAGTATGTACATATTTTTAAAACTCATTGGCAATGATGATTTTATGACCGATAAAACAGCCCTTCGAAAAACGTTTTCAGTATTTTTTTTAAAGATGGCCATTATATTTGAAAACAATCGGATGTGTCTAACACGCTAGAAGAATATATAGGTAGTAATTTAAGTATAAGGAGCCCTAAAGAAGATGAGCGATTAGAACCTTGGAATTCAGGTAGTGATGAAGGGCCTGACCCGGTTTGTGGACCGAGAACAATTAACCTTCATTTAACAGCTTGCTATAGCTACATATATATCTGAAATCAAAGCGAGAAATACGAAAATGAATGCCGTTCATGTACATTCGTTACCACACAAAACTTCTCTTAGGAAACACCGTGAATGACAACGATTTTTGCTGTCGGTTTTTGGCAGATCACATAATCCGGTGGGGTTGCCTCATTAATCAAGAAACAATAGAATGCATATTGAATAGCTTTTAACAGGCAATAATAAGTTTTGGCTAATATTTCACCCGAGATCGAGTAGTCAAAGTTTAATCATTTGATATTTTTTTAGAATACCGGGACGAGCTACGGTATAACCTTAACGAGGACACACGGAAATGTAGATAGTTGTAAAATTCTATAGAGTAAATAACATTCGGTTTGACTGGGACTCGAACCCGGATCCCTCGATATCGTGCTTAGTGCTTGGATTCTTGAGGGCTATATAATTAATAATAAATTTTTAAGGATTTGGTCAAATTAGGCGTGGTTTTCTCATTCCAATCACCAACTTCCACCATTTTGTTTCATGTATGTGAACCAGCCCTTTCCATTATAATCCAACCTCCTTGAGAAGCGTTCGACGCGAGATGCCATCTGTTTGGTGACATGATTGTTTCGCCGCTCGCGAAGCCAACTTGTGGTATCGCACTTCAATTACGGCGGACGCCAGCTTGCACAATGGAGCGTCTTTGAAAATTTTGACGTTCTCTGCACGTATGCCGATGTGACCTGTGATCACCGGATGCATCCGAGGGAGGCGTCGTTCAAGTTTCGATGCGGTGGACTTGGTTGAAACGCAGTGAAGCACATCACCGTCTTTCCGGGAAACGAATTGCCTACAATGTTTAACAGCGCCTCATCCACTTAAGCCCAAAAATTACTCATAATCCAAATATATTGAGTGTTAAGAAACGCAGTAAATAGAGAGAAATATACGTTTCATGGAAAGTAAAATATTTATGCTCGTTGGTGAAGGAATAATTCAAAGTTTGGTCCCAGAATTTTATTTAGAAGAAAATTTTTATTTTTTCCTATGAATATGTAAAATAAAAGCATGGGTAAAACTTGTTTCGAGAATGTTATATATTTCAATGTCATTCCATAGATTTATCGAAAATTGCAAATAGTTTTCGGAAATATATCACCATTCAATGTTATGATTACTCATGTTAAAACCCTAGAGTAAATTTAAAAATGTTGGTATCTGCATCATTTTCGGGCTACTTGGGTACATGCATTTAAATAGGCTAACTACTCGTTCATTCGTGATTTTAGTTGTTCAATTGTCATACAAAGAATATTGAAATTTTTCTCCATTATTGTTACTAAGAAATCATTTTTCCAATGTTCGTTGACTATTTCCCCGATATTAACGTGTGGTTGTGCTTTAGTGATGTGAACAGATGAAGCATCTTCGGAATGATTTCATGCAAGCTTGAAGCTTTATTAGTCACTTGACGCTTATAGAGTACTTAACATATGTTTTTAAATAATACCTAAGCTATTGAAAAATAAAAAAAACGTCACGAAAGAAGAATATTTAAAAATAAAGGATTTTAAAATAAACGTTTAAAAAAAAACATTGGTTGTGTGCTTCAAATTCCCAGCCGATGTAACTGTTTTATTCGTACAGCGATGGGCAGTCTTCTTAAGGGTCAATTAAAAAGGTATTAATTTAGATGCGTTTCTCTGGGAAAGTTAACCGACTACCTCTATAATTTATTGATAGAATTTGGACTACTTACCTCACCCACTTATTCTCTGAAGTAGGAAAAATCATCCGTTTCACGATAGAAAATGGCTACACTCAAACTTCGTTGGCATGTCATTATGTATGTACCTATGCTTGACAAATAAGAAGGAACCAACAATGCCTATTTCTTCACGGTTAAATACAGTCACATTTTATATTTTCCATGACTGAGTTGCCTGTGAATATTCATTCAAGAAAGTGAATATAAAGACGTAAAAGTGAAAAAAAAATCATTTTAATACTCACTGGTTAGTTGGATCAATATTAAACACATCTATATCAAAATCTTCCTCACATCGTACGTACTATTTTATTTCCTTATTTATAAACAAACGAAAGAAAAAATGCGCACAACTTTTCCACCAGATTGCTAGAAACATTAAACGTGCTTTAATCCTTACCAAGGCTAGGCAATCGTAAGGGATTCTATTGCATTCCTGCATATGGTGTGAGATTTGATTTTTTCACGCACAAATCTACCCCTAGACACCTCTCACGCCAGCTCTTGTTCCATAAATGTCGCCGTATATACAGGGCTGAAGGACGTTTGGTGGTTTCACTCGACTTAAGGGAATTCGACGAAACTTGCTGGAAGCATTAATTATGTTTTCCTAAAGCTACCTGAATTTTTTCAAAATTATTTACCGCAGATTTCTTAGGATATTTGATGTGGAAGTGGGCATGAAAATACATGGGTTCATATGGGAACGCGAGGTGCGGCTAGCTTTATTCATCGAAAAGAACGTTTTCTAGTTAAGAATAAGAAAAACAAAAATAATTTAAATCATCAATAGAATAATGTATGAAACTCATTTCATATACTTTATTTTTATTATTTTTGTTTTTCTTATTCTTAACTAGAAATAGGTTCTTTTTTTGATGAATTAAGCTACTCGTACTTTGTGTTCCCATAAGAACCCATGTAATTTTTTGTCCACTTCTCGATAAGATATCTGATGTAATCTGCGGTAAATAATTCAGAAAAAAATCAGGTAGATTTAAGAGATCATAAATAATGCTTCCAGCAGGTGTCGTCGAATTCTCTTAATTAAGCTGAGTGAAACCACCGAACCTCGTTAAGACGATTTCGTTGTCGCACTGAAGAGCTGGTGACAGAAATTAGTTATCGAACCACTGCACTTTGGTAAGCGTGGCATCTTTATTTTTTGGAGACCACTGTTATTTCCTCCAACACGCGGAGGGTCGTCAACCTTAGTGCACGGAAAACCTATCAGGTTAATGGAGCCGGGCGCGGAGGTTGAATATTGGTATGCATGACGGGGTAAAGGTAAGTTGATATAACAGGCTATGCAACAGCCCATGACTTGTAATCGCGTATCAAGATGCTTTTTTTCACCTTTCATTCCGTACCCTACCATTCAGAAGCAATATCAACCACGAGTGTTCCCCGACACACATGACCGATATTGGATTTCACTCGTCCGCGCTGCTCTCTGGAGTAATCTTACTCGTGGAAGTTTGATATTCCGCCGTGCACACAAATATGACCCGACACGATGCACCTCAAATATACATTTGGGCATTCACAGTGCTTTTAGATTCAAATTCTCATTTTAAAAGCTGTCTCCCATGTATCGTTTGTGTCAAAAATGTACTCCAAATGCTTATTTTTAATATCAGGTCACGATATTTAATCAGTCTTCATTACATCGATTGAAGTATTTTAAGCAATTGATTGAAAAATAAAATGTTTAGCATTTCTGTTTTAAGAGGAAGTACTTAACATACATATCCTTCTTTGCGTGGCAGTGCATACGCAAGCTTCATCGAATAAATAACGATAATTCTTTAGCATTAAATCGTCATAGAACTTCGCCACTTCAGTTCCATGCATTTGGAACGTGGGAGGTAGGATATATTTTGCATTCACGTATTATGTAAATATTATTCCAGGATTGTTGCGAAATTATACTTCGGGAATTATAACCAAGTAACTCGTAAGAAATATAAAACACGGGATAATGCATGAGTTACGTTCGTGGTATACATAATTAAAACTGAGCTTTGTGTGATGTTGTGGCTATATAATTTGGCAAAACATCTGAAAGTGAAACCGACAGTGTGTGCTTGGACAGTTTTGGAATGCATACGGCATTTTGTAATATTTACCTACATGAATCTTGGTCTAATCTTTTGTAAACGCGATTTCATTCATGACATCCGTCGTGACCATAGATTAGCAATCTAATTTTTTAAGTTATATTCCAAAGAGTTTCTCATGACGAGGAAGTGGATTATGGCTTATATATAAGAAATTGATTTAAAGAATTTTAAGTTGAAGAGAGTACATCTACCTGTGAATATACTCTTTTACATAAATATGCACTAAAATCACTTTTAAAGCATTATTTTATTTATTCTGCACATAAGTACGATTCTCAAATGACTGTGTACACATTGAAATTACCGTAATGCTCATTTACTTTGCTCAAGTCCATTTGGTGGAAGATTGAATCTCTTCCTTGTCATTCAAAGCTTCGAAAACTTTCTTCCACGTCCCCATGCCTGCATACCGATTTCCAAGCCCGAGGGATTTCGACGAGCATTCACCCTGAAAGGTGTTCGTCCCTTAAGGGGATCACCCTCGCAGCCATCGGCTTTGACATTGAAGGTCTAGCGATCCATCACTGGGATTTCCTCGAGGGTCCTCCTCCTTAACGTACTTCAAAAACCATCTATTGTACTCAATTCAAACTCGCGGCTCTCATTTTCGCTCCCCCGGTTGCCTAAACTCTGCCAAACAATGACTTATCGCAGCTCCGGGGCTCACACCATAGTCTCATTGGACACTGTGCAGTAAGGTCGTATGGGCCGAAAGCTGAAACATTGTTCCTAACTGTTCGTGAGTGAGTGTTTAAGCTCCCTTCTTCGAGTGCTCAACTTGTTCCCTGATCAGAAGAGGGACGTGGACTCTCAAAGCCAGATATATGCTTATTTGCTTTTGCGGTCTGTCACCGGACAACCTCTTTTCTCGTAACCTTCGATGGTTTTTATGTACCTGTTGAAAGCTAGCAAAAACTTCCTGGAGTATTGAATTACGTAAACTGTTTGAATACAATATTTCGTAAAAATATTAACAAGCAAAAATTTTACCTTTCTTTAGCGTGCTTTTTTTACAAGTATCATTTTCACCTGAATTACGATAAAGAATTATCTAGAAAGAGTGCAACTGTTATCATTTGGCGTATTTACATCGTGAAATAAACTTTTATGTGACGTTTATAATTAACTATGGTACTCTGTGACTGACTGCCTTGTGTTTCAATGAAATCACACGTATTTGTGGTGAACTCATGCTTAAT